>CM060942.1:609141718-610428801 GCA_030765085.1 Allium cepa | reverse complement strand
ACTTATGTTAATTATTTTAGTTACCAAAATGATTTTTTTGAGGAAATTAGTTTAAATTTTTATTTATTAGATAAATCAAATTATTAGCTAAATAAATGAACGGTAATTAATTGTTTGGCCAATTCAAATCTTAATAAATGGTATAATGTTTATGCAAGGTCAAAAATCGAGGAAACCAAGGCAATTTTGAAGGAGATTGCAAATAAAAGAAAAGGTAAGTAAATCTCACTCTTTTGGATTTCTATCTAAATTTAAATGGTTAAATTTAAGTATTTGGTTGCATGATTGAATTGATTTGATGTGCACTGTGAACTGATGATCGAGTAACTTTGGTTTTGGTTGGTTCTCGTGTTAATTGTGGCTTGACTCAAAGTATTCGGGTTTTAAGTTGTTTTAAACATAAGTTATAAATAAGAAACTGCTTTTCATTTTAATGTTAATAAGGGCTTAATGATTTATGATTCATCAAATTAGAAGGGTAATTAAAATGGAAAATTAATTAATGATTTGGGTTGATTAATTTAGTAATTAAGGGTTTGAATTAATTTATTAAGGTTTAAGTTAATTTATTAAGTTTAATTAATTTAGAATAATCAATGGATGGTTTGATAGGTAATTACTTAATGTAATTAATAAAATATAATTACTTTGTGAAATTAATCGACAGATTAATTAAGATAGCTAATTAAGGAGTAATTGATTTATTTAATAAAGTAAATAAAAAGGCAGATAATTACAGGTTGAGATAAATCAAGAATGGTTAATATTTGCGGTTTAATTAATGATTGATTATTTAATGTAAGTAATTTAGATTAGGATAAATTGAAATATAATTGGAAATCATTAATTTATATAATTAACGATGTAATTAAAGATTGATTAATTAAGATGAATTAATCAATAATAAGTGACTTATAAGAAGTTAATTAATATAAGTAATTAAGGATTAATGTAATTAAAATAGTTAATTAATTCATGAAGTAATTAAGATTACTTATTGATTTTGGTTAAGACCACTTAATACTGTGAATTTAATTAAAGATAATTAATTGAATGTAATTGAAAGATAATTCATCCAAATTAAGAGAATAATGAAGGGATGATTATTAATTGATTTGAAATTAATTAATGACATATGAAGAAATCTAAGTGATTGAGGTTAGAAATTCAATTGGAATTAATTAAATTAATTTTGGTAGCGATCAAGCTTTGCTTATGGATGATTGAATGGTATTGAATGCTTTGAATGAGTTGATATCTCTGATATGAAATGTTATGTATTTCATTTGGACAACTTGGGTTAGGATGACATGAGACTCGAAGAGACCGGGTTCGGGTATTAGGAAATACCCGAAACCACTTTGAATTATTATAGATTGATATGTGAAATCTATAGGCTAGAGTGAAGTGATTTAAAAGAATTGGAATTGGACTTTTTTAAATCTAAATCTTTGATACTTGGAAAGCTTATGTGTGAAATAAGTGATGTCTATAACATATTGTGAACTTGTAAATTGATTTGAGTTACCCCGTGTTCTATATAAGTTGTATGCTTTGTATTCCATGTTGGATGAGTTATTCACGCTGGTTTATAGCCTGACTCGGGTGTTACTTTGATGTAATGCTCGGGTTAGACCGAGTATTACAGATTTTTCAAATAAGGACGTTCTAGAGCTCAGAAGGCGAGCTAGATGGCAAGAACGTATAGAGTATTTTCGCTGTATTATATTATTGTATATCTGAGACTTGATAATTGTGTATATCTAGTGTTTGTATAAATGTGTAACTCTGACGTATTAAAATGTAATCGGCAGATATAGAATTCTTTTGTAAACTGTTATTATTTATTATTATATTTTATCCGCTGCGAATGTGAGATGTTGATGTTTCTGATCTTCTGCTTCTTCTTCTATCTCTTTCTTCTTTTTGCTAACTATTTGAAATTTTTAGGATCGAAAATTTCGGGTCGTTACAATAAACTTCTTTTGGCTTCGTTTGGAAGCTTATTTTTTATTGCTTCTTTTGGAAGCTTATTTTCAATGGCTTCTTTTGGAAGCTTCATATGCTTATAAAACTTGATTTTCCCAAAATTTTATTTCTCTTTTCCATTCTCTTTTCATGTTCCAACTTTCCTAAAGCTTTAACCATAATTCCATGGCTTCGTAAACTCTTTCCAAGTTACAAAAATCTATATATTTCTACTAAAATCTTTTCCAAAGCTTCCTAACACACTTACACACTCATTTCTTCAGTTCATTTCAAAAGTTCAAGCACTCAACCCATCAAGGACATACCATATACTCCCAAAGGCCGAACCTTTATGGTGATTTAAACCACTTAAATACTTCATATTCCAAGATTATACAAAGATCTAGTCGTATTCGCAAAGATAATGCAATACCTGTTATGTTAGCAAGCATTTTTGGTGAGTAAGCTTCCTCATTTACGCAAAGTTTTATACCTTTATTATTTTAATAATTGTTGTTAAATGTTTGCTTGGAAATTAATGTGCTTGTGATTTTATATACTTGTTTATATATGATTCCATAATAAGATAATGAATTGTTTAGCGTTGATGATATTTGGTTCGAAATTGTTTAAACACCCCTTCATAATTCGGCCATAGCTTTTGAAAAATTAATCAAAATTTAGATTTATTTAATGATCTAGAAAGCTAGCTCAAAGGATTAAAACTTTTATGTTTATGATATTTTAAATTTCGAAAATCATAGTCACTGAAATTGAGGTGCATGTTTGGATAAGTTAGTAAGCATTTAGTAAGTTTGATGAAATTTTGGTAGTTAAAGTTAATTATTTATAAGTAAATGCTCTCTATATGTTGTTTCATAGTTAATTATCTATATAAGTTCATACATTACTATGTGATGCTTGGTTGTATTGACATAAGTTTTTTTGCCGAATTGCTCGTATAACAATCATTCCTATATCGACACTTTCGGAAAATCACTTCTTATCGAAATCGTTTGGTTTCATCTTCATGCTTTGAATTGTTTTACAAGTTAAGCAAGATTTTGATTAATCATATTTTCAAAAACAATTCATTATTTTAATAATAATTATTTAATTTAATTACTTATTTAATTAATAAGGATTTAGGTTAAATTTAACTTATTAATAATGCGTTTTAAATTCAACTAATTACTTAGTTAATGATGATTTAAATTCGATTAATCATTATATTTAATGATTCTAATGCTAATTAATCTTTTGATAATGACGTATTAAAGTTAATAAATCAATTAACCATTGATGTTTTTGAAAAATTAATTAATCTTTTTAACTAATGACTTTAAAAGGAAATCTACTCGTTTTAACTTTAATTGATCTTTCCGCAATGATGGTTTAAATTGATTAACCTTTTTAAATAATGATATTTATTGATTTAATTATTTAATTTAAATAAATATATTAAATTTGCTAAATAATTGAATTAATGATGGTTTAAAGGTAATTTACCCGTTTTAATTAAAGGTTATTGGAGTTAATTAATCAAATTAATTTATGAAGTTTCAAATGAATTTATCAAAGTTACAAGGATGTTTTTAATTTATTATTCATTTAAATAATGATAATTAATTAATTATTAAATTAATTAATTACATTTGACTAATTAATTGAATTAATAAGGTTTAAATGTGGTTTACCCTTTTTATTATTTAAAGACATTTGAAGTCCAAAAATCAAATTGTGTGGTGAGATTTAAACTTAATTAATCAATAGAATAAGGATGTTTTAACTTATAAATCGTTTCTAAATTGATGTTTTGAAGTTAGTAAACTCTTTTAACAAAGTGTTTTAAAGGTAATACTCGAAATGTGAAGCCAAGCACGGATTCAATTTTTAAAAGAAAATATCTGTTTCGCTTATGGAAATGAATTAATTCCGTAAAGTGATTCACTTATTTGGGAACGATTATTTGTATACTTAGCACTAAATGTCGAAGAAGTAGGCTTGTTGCCATTTCGAAAGTTAAGAATAATCTTGAGACATGACTTTGAGGTAACACTACCTTGACTTGTTGGTATTATTGTTAACCAAAAAATAGTACAAGTTGGAATTCGATTAGTGGTGATGAGTGTATAGACTTAATTTCCAAATATGACCGTGTTATATCCTCGATAGTTGGTTTCTCAACTATCGGTTACTTCATCTTTTTTTACTATCGTCACTCTAAGAAGATGTGTTGCACATTTAAGCTTTGTTATCTTTTGGCAGAAATGACTTTGCTCCCATTAGGGTATTTTCACATCCACTCTAGATTGGATTCAGTGTTGCACACTGAGATATGCAATACTCGGATACTCGGTAACCGTTGGCAGGGTCCGGCTTGGACGTGTCCTAGAGCCATCGGAGTTCTCAAGTATATTTCTAGAGTTATACTTTTGGCAAGGAGGGCGCTTCCACCAAATCATTGTTGGAGATTTTCGTTTCCTTATTTTATTCGAACCTTTAAATTTGTTTTCTTTAAATGCAATGGGAAGAGTAAACCACTCTTCGCGGTGTTAATTATTAAGTTAGTCCATTCTATCGAGTTTGGACTATTATCCTATTTGGTCCATTCTATCGATTTTGGACTGTTATAAGGTTAGGTCCATTCTGTCGAGTTTGGACTATTATCTTGTTTTCTCCTTTTTGTCCAGTTTGGATTTCTATTCATACTGTTTCCATTCTTTCAAGTTTGGATATATATTAATTATGCCCATCATCTATGTTTGAATTTTTTCCATATTGTTATTTTCATTTTGTTATGTTTGGTTGTTGTTTATGTGGGAGCAAACATGTTCCACGTTTGCAGCATGGTCCCATACGTTATATTTTAAAAACACCCCATTTGTTTTTGAATTTTACTCATACTAGACATTTTTTCTGACCCAAGTTGTTTAGTTTTCATAAACTCTCGGGTACTCAATTATATTTGAGTTGTCCGAGAATAATAGGTTTTCCTTTGGATCCCTTTTAAGACGATGGACGAATAGGATGCTCCTTAGTTTTCTAGTTATTTATTTCCACTATATGATTATGCAGGTGCATTTTGTATATAAAAATTACAAGTCAGAATGTACAACTGCAAATCTGTTAGATGTTGTACTTTTGTATAACTCTGATAACTCCATGTAAGGAGTAACTTTTTGTACTATATCATTAATTTTGTATTATATGTAACCATTCTCTTGTGAGGTATTTTTCCTTGTTCTGTTCTTATTTTATCCAAGACAACTTACCTTTCGGACACTTGGGAAACGATACATGAATATCATGGATATACTAATTGTTGTTCCCGTGGGTCAGAAAGGTGGGTCATCACAGATGGTATCAAAAATTAGGTTTAGCGAACCCCTAAGCCCTGGTGGGGGAAACTCTCTAAGGATAGGATTAGTAATATCCTAGGGTAGGTCTGGAAGTACAAATATATATTGAGTGTGTATTTGTTGGTGTTATAATACGTTTTATATTGTGTTGTTCGATCAATTGAGTGGTATATGAATTCTGTTTGATGCATCTGATCAGCTTTATCGATTGAGATTCCTAGACACTTGAACATATCTACCAATATAGTATTGTTTTAAAATTGTAAATGAAATAATTTTACCTAGGTATATATTTTATATATACAAGAATGGTTTTCAAAATTAATATAGTGTATTGATGAGTTAGTTATTAGGAAACGATAATATTTTATTGTTATCATTTAGAATTTTTTTAGTTATGCTCGTCCAGTTTGAGCATTAGTTATTATTGAATAAGTTCATAAGAAATTTTCCTTAGTAAGGTAGTCAAGTAAATAGGAATCGGGGAACCTTGTGAACGAACCCTTGTGAATTCAGTTTTATAATTTGACAATAAGGTGTTTGGTGAATGGTTAAGTTAAAAATCATCTATTAATAGTGTTGAGCTGATAGTAAACTTTTAATAGTAGAAAAATAAAAATAAATAAATAAATTTCCACTATTGCTAAATGGACCTAGCTTGGATGCTGTATTTTTCCAACTTATTGTCTTTCTTATTTTTCTTCCTTACCTTCTAATTTATGTCTTTCTAGCTTTCTTATACCTCATTTATATTGTAAGTACCTGCCTATTGATATAAATATATGGTAAGGGACATTTATCCCCACTGGCTTTGCCAAAAAGAAAGTAAACTTTTAATAAAAAGTTGTTTAATATAATCTAAATGGTAGAAAAATAAAAATAAATAAATAATATTTTAAATAAAAATTTGAGAAAATTTAATTATACTAAAGGAGAATTATTTAAATGTAAGTTTAACTACGTCCAAATTTGTTTTATCATATCTATATGCTATAAACTATTGTTGATTTGTTGGATTATAGTTAGATTTGTTAGATTGATTGTTTAATCGAAATTAATCTAGATATTCCATTTAACTATTTAAATGTTGCTATAGCAATTTATGTTATACCGTTATTTTTTGAACATCGTGCCCTAAACCCTTGGGTATGTGTTATGAACTTGAGTAGATGTTTAAAATTAATTAATTTTTGGATTAAGGAGATCTGAATTTAATTAGATCAATTTAATTATAGATATTGAATTTTAATTAATGATTGGTTAAATTTAATTAATTGTTTTAAATAATGGTGTATTGGAAATCTAGTTAGTCATTTTAATTAATGAAATTTGAAATATAATTAATCATTTTGTAAAATTGACTAATTATCTTTTGGAATAATTAATATTGTTTTCGATTTATAAATGAGATTAAAAATATGGATAATTATCTTTAGGGATAATCATTGTTATTTTAAGTCTAATAAAAGATTTTAAATTAACTTTATTTGCTTAGAGAAAATTAAGGTGGTAATAAAGTTTTTAATTGTTTTCTATAAATAATCCTCCAGGATGATTAATATTGTTTTAAATTTGTAAACGTGTTTGTAAATGAGAATTTTTTTTAAAAGGAATTGTTTAAAAATAAAGCTAAGTGTAAATTGTTTTTGGTTTATGGTTTAAAATGGTATTTGGTTTTTGACCCTCGTTTAATACACTTAGTATTATAAATTTGTCTTTTAAAAGAACAATTTAAAAAAAAAAATTGAAAAAATTAGATCTCGGAATTGTTTGAAATAATGCATAAGATTTTGAGAAAATAATAGTATTATTTGGGAATATTTCTAAGTATAATTTTTTTAATGAAATGCATTTCCTTTGGGGTAATTCGAGGGAAAACATTTTGATTAGTTTTGTGGTAATATGAATAATCTTCGAAGCAAATGATTGGATGTTTGCTTAGGCGAACATTGTGGAGTACCTAGTAAGTTATTCTCTTATCATTGTACGATCGAAATGAGTCCAAATCCATGCGAACCCAAAGCGAGTTTTCATAAATAAATTTGTTTGAAGATATTTCATAAAAGAGATATATGTAATATGCTTTCAAGGATGAGTTTTGAAATTTGAAACTAGGTATTTAATCTGTAAGTTCCTTTAGTAGGAGATTGATTTCAAAACAAAAAGTAATCCTGTTAAAAGATTATGTTGATAAATGAACTTTTACCCTTAGATAAGATAAGGGATAATTTAACACTAATTTAAAAGGTTTAGATTGGATATGAAGGTTTTGATAACATTGTTTTATCAAAACCATAGATTTTATTTAACATCCAAGCAGGATAAACTAAATGATGTTAATTGGGCCAGTCCATAAACATCATTCATCATAGCACCATAATGTAAAAAGGTAGGAGGGTTTTAATAGACATTGTTTTAGTAAAACCATAGTGTTGTTTAAAACATTTAAGTGGTGCAAACTATTTGTTGTTTTAGGTCAATTCATGAACGTCGTCCATTTTAAAAGACCTAAATTTAATTAGATCTTCACCTGAATTGTGAAAAACAAGATAAAATTTGTGTTTGTATGTACTGTTAGGATATAGAAGTGTATCATAAAAGTAAATAAGGTGAAATGAGTTATTATTTTATGTTTTATAAAAAATGACTTTATAAAATATATTTTTAAACTTGGATGAAAATTTATGAAATAATTCATAAATGATTTCGGTATTGAATAGAACACTAAATACAAATTTAAGCGATTTAGAAATATTTGTATAATTAAGAAACCAATAATTTTAGAAAGCGACTTTCAATTTTGTCTAAAGGAACATAAGTAATCCTCTAACCACTAGCCAAAGGCCAATGAGAAAAATGATATACTTGGTAAATTATATATATTCTTAGGCGGTAAGGAAATTTTTAAACCTAAGTTAGAAGCTTGTTGTTAATTTTTTGCCATTTTAAATAATATTGAATGTTAGATTTTTCCCTTATGGAATTTGAATGATTGATAGTGTTCTTTTATGGAATTTGGTAGATTTGATTTAATTGAATTTGGTTGATTGGTTGGATGGCCTTATATATCATAGTTTATTGAGTTAAAATTTTGAACAATAGATTTTGGAATTATTGTTTATTAGAACTAATATCCAGGTGCTTTTGAAAAAACAAGTGATTTTGAAAATTTTGAAAAGAAATAATAATTGTTTACTCTAGTATTTTTATTTGGAGGAATCGGAATACCACTGGAGGCTCCATGTTGTTTTAATTCTAGAGTTTTACATGTTTTGTTAGGAGGATCCAGTCCTAGTTATTTTGGTTTTGATTTCTTCCTCTAATAAGGAATTTGAAATTTATAATTTGAATTTAAAACCTGGGCATTTAGTTCTAAATTTTGGAAGTATTTTGAAAAATATTGGATGCATAGCATTTATTATCGAAGATTCTCTTTATTTTGTTGCATATGTTTGTAACATTACTTATGGTCGCATCATGTTACCTGATTGCACATGGTTGTATTACACACGTTTATGATAGAAAATTATAACTAATAAAATTTACCACAAACCAAGTAAGTAAATATATTTTCTTAGGACAGTTATTACTTCTTCCATTGCGTAATAATTTCCACAATGAAATTCATTTCGGAGGGGAGGTAAAAATGTAACGACCCGGAATTTCACTACTTGGATTTGTGAATATTTAATTAATTTTAAATATTCAAATAATAGGTTTATAACTAAAATAAAACCCTTTTAAATAAATAAATAATGATGGTGAAAGATTTTTTCTAATTTAGTTTACAAAAATATTTAGGTCGATGTAAGGTTGAAAATGTGACCGGAATTTGTTTTCTGAATTTTCAACCTTTCATCGGCTAAAGGTTATCAGAAATGTCTTAACTCTTTTGTATGCGCCAACACATATTTATAATTTACGTAGGCATGTTTGAATGCATGTGAATAAATGTACGTATGCTTAAGGAAACATATTCAACAAGGAAGCTTCCAACATAAGCCACCAAAATGAATTACATAAAGAAGCTTCCTATGTAAGCTAAGAAAATATAATTGAATAAAGAAGCTTCCCATGTAAGCTAAGCAAATATAATTTAATAAAGAAACTTCTTTGAGAAGCTTTGCAAACAAATTTTCCTATCTCCTTTCTTACTTCTTATTTTCCTTTTCATGATCCAAAAATTTCCGAAAGCTTCATCTTAATAAACTCCTTTCGGAAGCTTATTTCTATGGCTTCTTTTGGAAACTTATTTTCAATGGCTTCCTTTGGAAGCTTCGTATGCTTATTAAACTAGCTTTTCCTAAATTTTTATTTCACTTTTCCATTCTCTTTTCATGTCCCGACTTTCCTAAAGCTTTTAATAATTCCATGGCGTCCTAAACTCTTTCCAAGTTACAAAAATCTATATATTTCTACATAAATCTCTTCCAAAGCTTGCTAAAACACTTACAAATTCATCTCTTCACTTCATTTCCAAAGTTCAAGCCCTCAACCCATCAAAGCCATACCATTATACTCCTTAAAGACTTACCTTTATGGTCATTTAAACCACTTAAAGACTTCATATTCCTAGATTATACAAAGATCTAGTCGTATTCGCAAAGATAGTGCAATTCCGGTTAAGTTAGAAAGTATTTTTTGGTGAGTAAAGCTTCCTCTTTTATGCAAAGTTTTAAACCTTTATTATTGATAATAATTGTTGTTGGATCGCTGCTTTGAAATTAATATGCTTGTGGTTTTATATACTTGTTTATATATGATTCCATAATACGTTAATGTTACAAAATAAAGAGAGTGGAGACCATTAGAGTGGGAACAATTTTATTGAATTGAGATGGATCTTACAATACAATGAAACTCCATATTTATAGAATCTTTATGTAGTGCAGATTACAACAATACCCTTTCTTTTTTTTGGCAAGGCCAGCCGGTTTTATAGTGGACCGTCCACTTTTATTACGAACGTAATAAAAATTGAAGTGCAGGAGCAAGGTTAAAGCACCTTAACTACTAAAGTATAAACAGTGAAAGCAGCACAGGTACGTGTCAGCTATGACACGATAACTATAGGAATCACATAAAACTAGCACTCCTCCGAGGAGGGAGTATCACCAACAACCCCAGACACCAAAGAAGTACACAATGGGATAGACCCAGAAAGATCAGCAAAGGGGCGAAACCGTAGAGCAAGACAAGGGTCATAAACCACATCATCAGAACAGTAGATAAAAGATTGATCCCAGGATGGATCAGCAAGCATGTCAGCATTAGCACTCGCATCCATATTGTCCAAATCAAGAACAAGAGAGTCTCCTGATTGTTTGTAGCGAAGGCACCTAAGGTCAAGTTATCGTCTGAAACAAACCGGAAGAAAGATTCATTAACCGGGTTATACCTCATATCAGGAATGGGATCTATCCAACACCCCTCGGGATCATCCCAAGCTATAGGAGGCAGCAGTAAGGTAGGGTCAGGAGCAACTAAAGGGAAGACAGGAACTACACTCGGAACCTCAGAACCATGGGGTGACACAGGCGTAATTAGAGGCAACGAAGCCGCAGGAGCAGAATAAGATATAGAGGAAGGAGCAGAAACCTTGGGGACCCAGATCCTACGACGGGGGCGCGGCAATAGAGACTTCGGCGTAGCCGCAGAGGCATCAGAATGATGGCAGTCGATAGTTAGGTGTCCAAAAGAGTGACAGGCGGTACAAATATCCGGAACCCATCCATAGCGAACTCTTACTTCCACCACATGGCCAACAGCTAGCTGAACAGAAATAGAAGAAGGGAGAGGCTTAGAAGGGGAAATCTCAATGAGAGCCTTCGCGAACATCAACTTATCACTCGCCACAGTGTTGGAGTCAAAACATTTCAGTTTATCAACGTTACAAGCTAACCAATTCAAACCAATAAGAGGCTGTAATACAGAGGGAATCTGAGAAAAATATACCCAAACAGGGATAGAGAATACTTGCTCACGAGCACACGCCATGGTAGGAAACCATGGGGTAACAATGAAAGGCCTTCCATCAACAAAAGAAGGCTCCTCCTCCAAAACAAGATGACGTTCCTCAGAAGAGGAAAACTTTAAGAAGTACATCGTATCAATCAGCTTCACTTGCAAATTACCACGAAGCTTCCAAACTCTTCGGAGCACCGAAGACGCATATGAAAGACGGTGATGCGGATCCAGGAAAAACCCAACCAAATAGTCTGACCAAAATTCCTCACCAACTTGCATTACACTCAGGGGGGGGGGGGGGGAGGGGGAATCATCACTCCATTTTCCTCTACCAAATCAAAGTCAATTGGGATGTATGCACCCGCATTACGGGGCAAGGATGAGAAAAGTGAAGTCCACGATTTTTGGGAGTTCTTCGAACCATCAGATACACGGCTATGAACAATACTGGGGGCAATAGCAGCAGTGGGTATAGTAGTATCAGAGCCATTTCCAGTGACATTAGGAACAGAATTCTTAGGGGAAATTACACAAACATCTGATGTGCAATGTCCACAACATGGGAGACTAGCAGATGTACACCCCTGGACATGACCTTGCACACCAACGACCACACTAGGATCACACACATCGGACACAGTAGACTTGCCCACATCTCTACCCACTCCAAGGTGCAAAACAGGCTAATCATCACCCTTGGACACTTGGAAACAGACATTAGAATTAATAGGTCGAAAATCCCCTGCAGCATTTAGACAAACAGGCGACGTGCATTGTACAGAGACAGCAGCTTCGCCCAACTCCACATCACAACCACTCATGCCACCAACACCACTCCCATTGTTTATTTCAGACGAACTGAGACCACCACTCTCATTCAACAAAAGTGTCATACCGATATTATCGTTCACAGGCGCAAGCACTTTGGAACCTGGGAGCGGCGACACAGCGCGAGATGCCAGAATACCAACATTTTCAAACGAGGCTGCTTTTGAAAGGATGGACGCACGAAGTGGAGGAAAATCGGAGAGGGAGTGGAATAAAGGCATGGCAGCGGTCTTGGATTTGAAATGGCGACCAGACCTTGTCAAAGAGGGAGAGGAAAGGGGGGAGGAGAGGGACGAGGCGGAGAGGAGGACATGGAGGAATGACACGATTAGATGAGGGAAGTCACTACGTGGAAGACGACAGAGGTCACGGACGAGAATTCTCCAGGAGCGGACATTTTTTTCCAAGTTCTTGTTATTTAGCATATTCATCCCTATTGTTAATATATATTACAACACTCCCCCTTAAATATGCGCATGTAAAGATGATAAGAGTAATTGCCTCATTAAAAATCTTGTTATGAAAAACCCAGTGGGAAAAAATCATAAACAAGGAAAAAGAGTGCAACATGATTTCATCTTTGAGTAACTTATATTTTATAATGTTACTACAAGGGTTGATACTTCTGGATCAAGATAATGCCTCATTAAAACCTTACTGATAAAAATCCAGTGGGAAAAATATTAGTGAAGGAAAAAGAGTACATTATAGCGTATTTTATACGCTCCCCCTGAATTATAACGCATTATTCAATTTGTCTGTTGATGCAGCCGATGCATACCAATTTTGTACACCATCTTCTGAAATGTTGATTTTGGAAGCACATTTGTGAATAGGTCCGCCGGATTTTCTTAGGATCAGATTTGTTTCACTTCTATCTTATTATCCTTTTGTAGCTCGTGTGTAAAGAAAAATTTAGGAGAAATGTGTTTCGTCCTATCACCCTTAATGTAACCCGCTTGAATTTGAGCTACAAAAGCTGCATTGTCTTCATAAGTAATGGTTGACCCTTCTGTTACTGATGGAAGTTGACAGCTTTTTCGAATATGCTCAATTAGTGATCTCAGCCAAATACATTCTTTACTTGCTTCATGTAGTGCTAGTATTTCAGAGTGATTGGATGATGTTGCTACTAACGTTTGTTTTGTAGATCGCCATGAAATTGTTGCATTGCTGTTATTTAGCACAAATCCATTTTGTGATCTTGCTTTATGTGGGTCAGAAAGATAACTTGCTTCAGCACAGCCAACTAGATTTGGATTATTGCCTATGTTATAGTAAAACAAACACAAATTTTTCATGCTACAAAGATATCTCATGATATGTTTTATACCATTTCAGTGTTTTTTTGTTGGTTTTGAACTGTACCTTGCTAGAAGATTTACTGAAAATGCAATATCCAGTCTTGTGCATTGGACCAAATATAATAATGCACCAATGGCACTAAGATATGGCACTTCCGGACCATGCACATTCTCAACTTCTTCTTTTGGACGGTAAGGGTCCTTTTTAATATCTAAAGATCTAACAACCACCGGCGTACTAAGTGGATATGCTTTATCCGTTTGAAAACGTTTTAGAATTTTCTTATTGTAGTTTGATTGATGGATCAATATGCCGTTAGTACTATGCTCAATCTGTAGACCGAGACAGTGCTTAGATTTGCCAAGATCTTTTATTTCAAATTCCTTCTTTAAATAATTTATTGTTTCATCAATCTCTTTTGGAGTCCCAATCAGATTTATGTCATCAACATAAACTACTAAGATAGCAAATCCCTTTACCGATTTCTTTATAAACGCACATGGACAAATGAGATTGTTTTCGTATCCTTCTTTTACCAAATATTTACTAAGACGATTATACCACATCCTTCCAGATTGTTTGAAGCCATATAGTGATCGTCTTAGTTTTAATGAGTAGATGGACTTTGATTTTGCTTCAGGCAATTTATATCCATCTGAAATTTTCATGTAAATATTGGTATCTAATTCACCGTAAAGATAAGCTGTCACAACATCTGTTAATCTTATATCGATTTTTTCAGAAACTACAATACTTATCAAATATTGGAATATTATGACATCCATAACAGAGGAGTAAGTTTCCTTAAAGTCGAAACCTGGTCTCTGCAGGAAACCTTGTGCGATAAGTCGTGCCTTGTACCTCACGACTTTATTTCGATCATTTCGTTTTCTAACGAATACCCATTTATAACCTACTGGTTTAACATTTTCTGTTGTTTTCTCTATTGGTCCTAATACACCATGTTTTTGAAGTGAATCTAGTTCCACTTGGATAACATCTTTCCATTTTGGCCAATCGTGTCTTTTTCGACATTCATTTATACTATTTGGTTCATTATCGTCATTCTCATTATTCTCATTATGGTCATGACTTTCAATTATTTCAGTAGCTACTGCAAATGAGAATACCTCATCAATTATTATTTTACTTCGATCCCATATTTCTCCATAGTTCGTATAAAATATTGAGTTCTCATTATTATTTGGTACCATTTTATTGTTGGAATTTTCTTTTATCTCTTCTGGGATAATATTTCCTTCCACACTTCTAGGAAAATTGGGATTTTTATTTGAGTCATCCTTTTGATCATTTATAACCTCTTCAGGAGGTTCCTTAAATTATGATTTTTCATTAGACTTTCTTTTCTAGGCGCGAAGTCTTTTGAACTAATTGGCCTTCCATGTTTTTGTCTTGCTTTAGATTCATTTGCTGCTATATTTACTTTTGATCCTTCAGGGACATCAATTTTTCTGGTTCATTTGCTGCTGGAATGTTAGATTTAGTTATTTTTGCAGTGTCACTAAATGCATCTAGAAGTTGATTTGCAATATTTTGAATATACAAAATTCTTTGTATCTCATATTAGCATTGTTTGGTACGTGGATCCAAATAAGACATAGATGAATTATTCCTTGATATTTCATGCCATTCTACTGGAACGGTCTTTCCTCCCCCTAACGGCGGGAAGATTATCTCATCAAATTTACAGTCTGAAAATCTTGTAGTGAAGACATCACCTGTAAGAGGTTCAAGGTAACGAATTATCGATGGGGAATCAAATCCCACATAAATTCACAATCATCGCCGAGGACCCATTTTAGTACGAAGTGGGGGATTAACATGTATATGCACAGCACAACCAAATTTTCATAAATGTGAAATATTTGGTTGAGATCTAGTTAAGAGTTGTGATGGTGAAAGCTGATGATAAGCTGTTAGTCTAATTTTAATCAATTTCGATGCATGTAGAATTGCATGCCCCCAAGCTGAAACGGGTAGTTTTGATTGCATAAGAAATAGTCTTGCAATAAGTTGCAAGCACTTAATTAATGATTCTGCTAGACCATTTTGAGTATGAACATGGGCTACTAGATGTTCAATTTCAATGCCCAATGATAGACAATAATCATCAAATACTTGAGAAGTAAATTCTCCAGCATTATCCATTCGAAATGATTTAATTTGATGATCAGTGAAGTGTGCTCTCAATTTTATTATTTGAGCAAGTAGCTTGGCGAATGCCAAATTTATTGTAGAAAGTAAACAGACATGTGACCAACGAGTTGATGCATCAATCAATGCCATAAAATATTTGAATGGTCCACATTCAGGGTGGATTGGGCCACATATATCACCTTGAATTCTTTGTAGAAATGTTGAAGATTCAGAAGTGATTTTACTATATGAAGGCCGAGTGATTAATTTTTCTCGTGCACATGGGGCACATAAGTAATCACTTGTAAATTCAATTGATTGGATAAATCATGCCCATTTGAGTTTTTGGCAATTTTACACATCGTAGTTGATCCAGGATGACCCAAGCGATCATGCCAAAGAATCAATGTCTTTGTATTTGTGACCTTCTGGCTCATGTTTATAGAATGAGATTCAACTATGCCAATTTTTGTAAAATATAAACCTGTTGAAATTGTACCAAATTTTTCTAGGATTATCTTCTAGCTTTCAATTCTAGAAATAACACAAAGATAATCTTTGTTGTTTTCATTTATAGTTTAAATATGGTATACATTCATTCTTATATCTTTGAAACTCGGCAAATTTCTTTTAGAGTTGCTTGAGTATAATGCATTCTGAATAAAGATATGCATACCATTTAGTAATATTATATAGGCTCTTTCGGACCCGTCAATTATATTAGCAGATCCAGCTATAGTGGAGACTTTAGCTGAGAAATTTTCAGATGGTTCAGAGAAAAACTTCTGGTTTTTCAAAATTGTATGAGTAATTGCACTATCTAGTAAGCATATATCATCACCCAAATGGCGTTCTATACCTTAAGAACTAAGGACAATAATTAGTAAATCATTAAAAATTTGTATGGATAAATAAATGTAATGTAAACAAACAAAGTAATATGGTTAAAATAGGCTATGATTAAAAAAAAACATCCGCCTTACTCATAATGCGTTTTATTTTTTGAAGCTATTGATCATTGCACTTAGATTTTCATCATAAATGAAATTTCCATTGTCATCTTCGAAGAAATCATCTAACTTCAGGTTAGTGTTTTCAGGTAATTTTTGGCATTATTTGCCAAAATATTCTTCGAGCGATGATATTTTTCAACTGTTTTTTTGATGATCTACATGTACGTGACCAGTGACCAGATCGCCCACATCTATAACAAACTCCATATTTATAGACTCCTTATGCAGTACAGATTACAACAATGCCCTTTCTTATTTAGCATATTCATCCCTATTATTTATATATTACAATAGATAACGAATTTTTTAGCATTGATGATGTTTGGCTCAAAATTGTTTAAACACCCCTTAATAATTCGACCGTAACTTTTGCAAAATTAATCTGAATTTAGATTTCTATAATGATCTGGAAAGCTAATTCAAAGTTTATGTTTATGATATTTAAATTTTGAAAATCATAGTCACCACTCCAAGAAAATAGGGATTTACCTACCGATTATAAGTGTAGGTAAAACTAGCCTAATGGTGGGCAATATGTTTTAGCTACCAATATTGAATTGGTGGACACTGGTAGGTAAAGGTTAGTAGGAAAAGATTCTTTACCTACACTTATTAGTACTGGTAGGTAAAAGAATCCATGGACCTCACTAAGTTGTGAATCAAATGATGAGTCGTCGGCTGATGTGTTTGATGATGTGTCATCCTACGTGTCTGCTGGCATGGTTGCCACAGTAGCACGCACGTGGCATACATCAATGTCGTCACTTGGCATCTTGTGGTTTGTCCATGTATCAAGCAACAATTTGTCTATGTGTTATCATTTTCTTACTACATATGACATCATTTTCCTTAGGCCACATGGCATTATTTGATTAGTCCGCGTGGCATAATATATTTTTCCACATGGCATCATTTTATTGGTCTACGCTGCACAATATTATTGGACCATGTGGCGTTATTTTATTCGCCCACATGGCATCATTTTGTTGACCCGTTACACAATTCAAATTTTGGTCAAATTTAATGGTTATGTAGGTAAAAGATAATAATAGTTATTTATAAATGTTCTATATTATAAATAAACTAGAAAAAACATAAATTGTTATTATCTACATAACTAATATATCGATAGCCAAAATAACCAAATCAAATGTATATGTAGTGTACCTAAAATTCGCACTTATATATGTACAAACAACTGATGCCCATGTATGTATAATTTATAGAAAATAACTTGAAAAAAATTAGATTCTCTTCTACACAATGGACCTAAAGCATGCCTAATAAGCCAACTATTGACACACTCTTCCTAGCAATTTTTTTAATCATCAACTAATAATTAGGCATAACATATCAAGAAAATATTTTGTAATAAAATTTATACCTGAAGGAAAACTGAGCAGAATACTGACTATAATTCATAAGAACTATTCTCCGTTGATATCTTAATTGTTCCAATTTTATCAATTGTATCTTATGACATGCCTTTTGTGCATTCTGTATCGAATATGTCGAGGAATTTTATTACTGGGGAGTCTACTACGTTTGATATATGATGTGAATATCAATTTCATTTTTATGAAATATCAGTCTATAATATAATGATTTGTCTGTATGTTACCGGACTTTGTACTGTAGGTCCAATCTTCTCTCTAACGAGACTTTTCTCAAACGACAAGTAAGGACATTGATCGGTGGTTAATTGTACAATAATTGTAAGAATGTTAGGTCTTAAAATCGAATGTATAGTTTGTTTTTACTTGATTCATTTTGGATTTCCCTAAAATAACAACAAGAAAACTTACCTTAAAAAGTTCCTTATGCATTTTTCTATCTTTAATTTGGTCTCCACTAATATTCATATCCCATGCATTAATTGAATATTTCTATAAGTTAAACAAAAAATTAATTAGAAGCAACATGCAATATGTGGTATACTAGTGAAAAAATAATGTGTCCTTATTTATGCAAAAGTATGAGACGTGTGAATGATCAAAAACTGCTAGAAAATATGAATAGTAAATCAAATTCAAATTATTTCCATAATACTCACGATCTTTGTGAAAGAAAGTTATCAATGTAGATGTCAATGATTCAATTTTCATTTAAAAAAGAATGAAAAAAGGAAAACGCTTTATGACATTTATGACTATTTCAGTAAATAATTTCTTTTAAAAGAATGGAAAAAAGGAAAACGCTTTATGACATTTATGACCATTTCAATAAATAAAAATGTTTACTAAAGGAATAATTTTTACATACCTAAGATTGCATTCGTTTAATTTCTAGCATACTGCATATGAAAAACTGTGGCGTCAACTCTTTCTAAAATCAAAAATCACAAATATAAGGAAAATAGAAGATGCAAATGAAAGCTTTTGCTTGGCTGGTTACTCATCATTAACTCTAGTTTCAATTCTTCCGAAGTATCTTAATTAACTTTCTTTCTATACAATATAGTAGATTGTAAAACTATGTTAAATTTTGATCTTAAAGTGGTTCTTATAACATATTTAACTTAATTCCAAATTCTTAGCAACTGCATAATTAGAAAAGTGAAAAAATAAAAAATACTTACTGTTGAATATGCTAGTATATGATTTTTATTTGATGATAATAAACATACATATATATTCATTTAAATGTATTTGTTATTGTACTATTTTATTGTTCACATAATTAAATAAATATTTATTGAATAAAATAAACAACATAGAATTTAAATTTAAATAAATATTTTATTCACAAATATTTTATTAGAAATTCAAATAGTACAAATTTGAGCTCTCACTACATTTACACATTGTCAATTACAATACAATTTCGGTTACTTCACAATTTTTCAATTTACATATTATTCCTCACTGCATATTCACTCAACACTCGTGTTTTTATCTTCAACTCTATTCCAGCTTGAATCCAGCATCTAGGCTATCTGCAAAATAATCTGACGCGGTGAAATTGAAAAAGAAAATATTTTGTAGCGCAAATTAAAGTATGTTTTTTTGAAAATATTATTTGTCTCAGTTATTTGGGTTGTTCGTTATCATTTTTTTTGAATTCATCATACACGAACAACTTGTGACATGCACACTGTATCACTATACATGCCATAAGGCCATGCACACCGATATACACTTGATAAAACTGCAGGGACATGTGAGCACAAGGTCAAATGCGAGCCAAAGCTGGATTCAACTCAAGTGAAAATGCTCGACAAACAACAACCAGCATACATGTGTATGCATTTACAAATATGCAGTAACATTCACTACGCATATAAAATCATTGAGCTACAGTTCAAGTCCACAAAAACAACATGAAACCAGTTAAATAACAAGCCAATGGGTCGAGACAACATGAACAAGACGACCAGACCTTACTACACTTCAAGAAGTGTCAGACATGTCAAGTAGGTTAATGCAAATTCATATGAACATGAGTATGCAGCAGTAACATGCACACATGGCCAGGCTCACAAATCAAAGACATAAACACAACAACAAGCCTCGACATGATAAGTGGATGCTAAGCAGCAGTGACAAATAGAGAAATGCACCTGAGCATAAAGGAGCATGCAAACAAGTATACACAAGAATTTAGACTGCAACAACACAATGAAGAAATGAATGAAATCGATAAGACTAGTCAAGTAGAACACAACCAGACTACAACCAGCTATAACGTGGAAAAAACAATTCAACAAAGAGATTCAAACATGCTCAGACTTTAGAGATTACACAAATATAAATGCAAAACAACAAGAATTCAGACAAGTGAGCATAGTTAGTAAATACAAGAGCACATGCACTTATATACATATGGAACAGAGAATGAAAAATTAGAATACAGGGTTACAAGCATGCAAGTGAAGCCTCAATCAGGACTACAGGAACAGACTCGTGAACACACACTTACAAACCAACAAGAAAATATGAACCAGTCTCAACTACTAGTGCATAAGAAAAATGCAGGCAACTGGACATGTACTTGAAGCAACCAGACTACAATGCACCAGATCAACAAAAAAGCCTCAACACAAAATGTACGCATGACAACAATGAAAGGAAACCACACACAAATGACTCAACCAAAGCATACCACAATTGCTGGTCAACCCACATGCAACATAGCCTGGATGTGCAGACCATCATTGTTCACCAACACCGGCCACAAACCAACATACATGATAATCAGACTCATAAGAAAAAAAAGTTCATCGACTGTAACGATCCGCCCTTCTCTACCCTCGAAAATCGACATAAAATACACCATAGAATAATATGCCGACGCTCGAGTGCCAGGAAAGACAAATTGGTAAGGGAAAAGAAAGAAGATAGAAGAAAGAAGGAACTAAACAATAACAGAATCTCACAGTCGCAGCGGAACAAAATATAATATATAATATCAGATCTTTACACAAAATGAAAACTATATCGGTTTTATATATTACATCAGAGTATATCACAAACAAACAACAATTACCAGCCTGAAAATATCAAACAATCACAGCAGTGGATATAACAAGTACGGATAATATGTCACGGGCTCCAGCTCCTTTCCTGAGCTCCACAACATCCTTTCCTGTAATCCATAATACTCGGTCTGACCCGAGCATTATAATAAAATAACACCCGAGTCAGTCTGGAATACCAGCTCATAAAAATACACCCAAATTGATTATTAAAGTTTCAAAATCCTTTTGAAAACAAAAGCATCTCGTAAGACCACGCCACAAATAAACATGTCGGGTTTTACCTTATGATAGCTAAAACACTTTTTATAAAAATCCTCTGATATTATAATAGTGTCTATATACAAATACTTATTAAAATAGCCGAAATTGCTACATCTATTAAACTTCAATTACTAGCCACAAAGTGGGTTATACAAACAAAACTCGTAAAAGGCGCGTAGGGAGAATGGATTTCCATCTAATGGCTAGGCACTGGGGTACCAACTGTCACAGTACGTAGCCTAGATCACCGTACCGAGGATTACTCCCAATCCCCTGCAACACAAGACCGGGATTACCCCTTACTGGATAATCCCGAGTAAGATCACCCCACGGTTGGGATCAACAACCGCACCACTAAGCCGAATAAAAAGGGACATCTAGACAAGGATGACCTTACCCTAATGGGTGCTACCCACATAGCTTTGCTGCATATCCCCTGATTTTCAGTCATTCCCGGTTGATGAGACTTGAGGCTAAGCTTTACCTTTTAGAACTTTTCACTTTGAATGCCCATCGTCCACCTGACGATGTTCCGAAAGCATTCATCCACACAAGTCCGTCCCGGGTTCGAACGTAACCGAAGGCACTACTCCTACTACATCCATTTTGGAAACATCCTCAGGATTAGTAGCGACAAGCCCTTGCACTTCACTGCTCCATCTTCCACTCCGAACTCGTTTTCCCCACGAAAACGTACAAACCGGATCGAAGTGGTTTTCAAGAAATTAATTCCGATCCCGGTCTCTTCGAAACGATCGCATTGGCCAATATTGATAGTCGGTTATTTAACTATCAAATAACATTCAAAAATATCCATCAAACAATAAATAATTTCACCAAATTATTTATTATTCTCAAAAATCTTTGCGAGATATATTTCCGTTTTCCACCCTTTTGGAAACAATTTTCAACCCTACTATTCTCATGGAATAAATTCCCAAATCTTTACTTCCTCTGAAAATGTCCAAGTACCCATACTTTAGATTTAAAATAATTTAAATTAAAGCTATTTACATACTTTATTTGAAATATATATATTCTTTTTAAATGTTTCAAATAAAACTGCTTATAAAATATAAACTATTTTTCTCCAAAATAAAAGTTAAGTCATACTAATTTTAAAATAAAGTTATGAAATCCTACACAAGTTTTTAAATAAAACTTTGACCAAACTATCTTTAAAATAAATCCATTTTATAAATATAAATTTTAGTAATATTCTTTTAAAACATAATACCAATTAACCCTTAAAAATAATTACTTCTATAACTAATTTATTAAAAATTTACCGTTGAAATCTTTACAACTTAGATAAGAATTTTCTTAAAAACATTCTTTAAAAAAAGTTCAAAACTTCTAACTTTTAGTCTAAAATCTGATTTAAAAACGTACTTAGGTTTTCAGGGAAATACACTTCCATTTTAGAATAAACCAAAGAATTCTTTTTATAAATCCCGCTGGATTTATCTCATTTCAAATTTACGTTTAAATCCCGTAAATTTCTTCCAACACTTTAAAAATAAACACCTTTTCTTTTTAAACACATTTCTATTTCCTGGAAATCCCTCCCAAAATATACTTAAAATATTTAAAATATGATTACTAAATTCTTGATCCAAAATTATACTTTTGAAATCTATAAAAGTTTCTTGAGTAAGTTAAATCAAAAATTTCCTTTTTATATGAAGTTATTATATCAGATATTTATATTAAAATTTCTTTTTGAAAACCTAATACTACTTTACCTTTAAGATAATTAAATACCATAATTACTTAAATAAGTATCTACTTATACTTAAAAATAATTAAAATAATACTTTTTCCTAAAATATTCTAAAACCCATTTTTAAACTGCCAACCTATAATTTGAAAGCTTTTCTTTGAAACATACCAAAGTTCCAGGAAAAAAAAGCACTTCCCATCCTTTAAAGATAATCTCATCTCTACCTTTAAAACAATTTTACCTTTCTTATAGAATTTTTCCCCAGAAATCTATCTTTCAAAATTTATCCACCGATAAATATACCAATTTATTTATAAACTCAATTTATAAATTTTCGTTTCTTATTTCCATTCCAATCTCAGTTTTCAAAACCATTTACAAATTTCAACCCAATTTGTCGAATTTAATTGACTTAATTTCATTACTTAAAATTACATTTCATTTCCTTTTTACTCCCATTTCACTTTATTGATAATTTAAAATACCAAATTATATTATCCAACCATAACATAGCATAATTAACTCCAAATTAATCTATCACAGGATATTAATGAAATATGTCACAGATTATAAATATAATTTCTACTTGTGAGGAATCCAGTTGGATCCATCCAACCTATTTCCCTGCATCCACAGATGTTAGCACAATAAATAAATATCAATCCTGACTGACATTAATATTCATATTCAACCAATCACACAATTATTTAAATATTAACTATTTAAATTAAATGGTATCCAGATGTGAGTGAGATTAACTCACCTTGCATTTTCGACGAGCGTTCAAATTTTAAATTAAATCGAACGGCGTTTGATTTAACCTAAATTTTTACTTGCTCAGAACGATCCTAGAATTGCTCCACCGCGTAATACTCGTTGCTGCGATTTCAACGTCGCCAGTTTCGTCGAATTTTGATAACGCATGCAAAAGATATTCGGTTTTAAAGATTTGTATATATAATTTATAAAACAAAATTTTCTTTTAATTATATTATACCAGAGCAAATCAAAACCGTTGATTCCAAGACTAAAATCCAGGCTGCAACCTCTATCTTCCTCTATTGCGTTCATCAGGTAATTCGAACCCACTATTGACGCCGTTAGGGCTAAGTCGTTGCTCCTCCTCGGTCAACACGAACTCGATCGACAACTTCCATTCGATCGCCCTTCGCAAACCCTACCTCCGCCCCTGATCTAGGAAAACTCGAGCCCCCCTTCAACCCAGAAATCGTGCATGAACTCCCCACGAATGCAGCCTTCAACTTCTTCCTCTGGTCGACGAAATGAAATATCAGCCGTATAGATCGATAGAGCTCGCAAAGCTGTATAATTTCCTAGTTGGAGATTTCTGATGGAAGTTATTGGTATTGGGTGTGTTTCGACCGGCTCCTTCCCTACCACCGAATCAACACCTCACGGGACCGGCTGCATCCCAGGCCCACCAAACCAACACCTCACTGGACCAGCTCCATCCCAGGCCCACCGAACCAACACCTCACCGGACCGGCTCCATCCCATGCCCACCGAATCAACACCTCACCGGACCGGCTCCATCCCTACCACCGAATCAACATCTCACCGGACCGGCTCCATCCCATACCCACCGAACCAATTCACTCCCAAGCCACCACCGGTCCAATTCCCCTCACTACCGAACCACCAACTACCGAACCATCCCACACTCCACCCATTGCCGAATCAAGTTCCACCGGGCCAAGGCATGCCAGACCAACACTTCCAGGCCAGATTGCATCAGCCCAGGCCCACCAGCAGCTATATACATGCCCCCAACCTCACTCTATAAATAAAGGGGCAGGGGTACAACAATGGGAGACAAGTTTGAAAGCTCAAGCACGGATAGAACTTTTAAATAGCATTCAGATACTTGTAATAAAAGCTTTGTACTTGTAATCTGAACAGAAAAGGAGAATAACATATAAAGTGGACGTAGGCACATTCTGGCTGAACCACTATAAATCTGTGTGTCTTTTACAGTTTAGTCCATCTATTTTATATATTCGCATAAATCACCCAAATCACTAAGAACAACACACAATCAACTAAATCATACGACTTAGAGGTGTTTGCCCATTTTTTGTGCAAACATTTTTGGTGCTTTCACTGAGAGTAGGAGCTCCAAGCTTCAACTTCTCCCACTTAACCCTTTTTCTATCGGCATCGTTCATTGCTTGGAAAACATGCCTCCCAGATGGAAAAAAGATGCTAACAAAGGAAAGAACATCGCAACTAGCAGTATACCAGATTCAGTGATCAGAGATCAAGACAATCGTCTGGTTCCAACAGCAAATGGAAATCAGGCAAATCCGACAGCCCCTGCTACGGAACAACCAATTACAAGGGCGGATCTGGACAAGGTTGTGGCTGAAGTAACTAACCGCTTCGCATCTCAATAAGAAGCCTTGGTGGATTAACTCATGTCACGCTTAAGGGATGTTGAAAAATCCAATCGCAACACTGAATCATAGGGTGAGTCCCGGTCTGGAGGATCTGGGAGACGACAAAGGTCTTTCTCCTTCGAAGAGGCTAACAACAGAAACAGCTATGGTAGGAGCCGAGCCCGGACTCAGCCCGAATACCGACCCGAGGAAACACTTGGGACCGAATCTAACAGGGGAGGCACCAGGCAGAGGTCGGATGAAGCTGAGCCTGCCATGCTACCTAACCATGAAAACACCAATGGACGGGGCCGAGCTGGAGTCCAGCTCAAAGTTGGACCCGAGAAAGTACAGAGGACAGAACTCAGCAGGGGAAGATCAAGGCAAGGGCCAACTGTGGCTGACCCCAGCATGTCCCCGATAAACCAGAGGCAGCCATTGGAGAACGTTAGGAGTGATAGACGATACCATCCCTACAGGTCATCTGGACGGAATCAATCTCGCAGGGAAGAACCAAACTCATTTCTATCCGCTCCAAGTTCTGATGAAAGGATGGCGCGATTGTTCAGAGAAAGCGTCCAACGGGACCAAAGGGATCGGGGGATAGGCGCTAGGGTAACCAGCCCCTTCACCCGCAATATCGAAACTGCCATCAACCCCTGGGAATGGAAAATGCCAACAATGGAACCCTACAAGGGAACCTCTGACCCCGTCGTACACTTACAAAGATACACACAACATATGATCATGAGCGAAGCAACAGAGGGAGTGTTGTGTAAATGCTTCCCACTATTCTTGGCAGATCTAGCTACCTCCTAGTTCTGCCATCTACCCCAAGGGTCCATCAGCTCATGGGAAATGTTGAAAGAAAAGTTCATCAGCCAGTTCCGCATTCATGTGGAACAACCCAAGGACGCTTATTCCCTATCTAATATCAAAAAGAAACCCGGAGAGACAGTGCAACAATATCTAACCCGATACAACGCCGTAGCGGCTGCAGTCCAAGATGCTGACGAGAAACTTATCCCAATGGCCCTCTGCAGTGGTGTACATCCGGATACTAAATTTGCTAGGAAATTAACGAAAGAAAAGCCAGCTACCTTACCCGATTTCTTCCATGAAGCCGGGAAATACATGAGACTTGAAGACGCTGCCATTGAAAGGCAGACAGGGCAATAAACCAAGGCAGCTCATGGCAACACACCCGTAGTAGCAAAGGATGTTCGAAGAAATGATTCCAGAGATAGTGCTGGGGGCAAGAAGGGAGAAAAGCGCTTATATAGGCCAGGACCGAGATTTGACTCTTACACTCCTTTAAATGAAATAATCGAAAACATCTTCTTGGCCACCCAAGACGAAATTAGATAGAATCGCCCCCCGCACAAGAAGGAATTAGATAATGCAATTAAGTCTGGAAAGTTCTGCCGCTTCCACGAATCTCATGGGCATGACACCAATGAATACCATCATCTCCGGGACTTGATTGAAGAACACATCAGAAGGAAAAGACTGGAGGTCAGAATAGGACTTCAACTCCTGCCAATGATAACCCAGGGCTACCCCTCCCGGAAGTAGGCAAAGGAAATCGCAACACCAGCGGCTCCAGTCAAGAGAAGGTAGTGGTCCTTACCATATCAGGAGGACCACACATCACCGACGGAAGCTGGGCAGAGATGGAAAGATACGGTAAGTCACTTAGAAACAATGAAGGCTATGTTAATTCTGTTACAGAAGAACGCCACCCGAAACGGAAAGAGAATGATGACATCACATTCAGTAGGCATGATCTAGAGGGAAGGCAGTACCCTCACATGGATCCTATTGTCATCTCTGCCTGGTTCGGTCCAACCAAGGTTTTTCGAATTCTAGTAGACACTGGAAGCTCAGTAAATATCCTATTCAAGCATGCTTTCGACAAAATGAACCTATCAATGAAGGATGTGTCTTCCTGCAGCAAACCGCTACATGGTTTCACTGGAGATGCGTAGATGCCCCTCGGGTAATTGGACCTCTTTGTCGAAATAGGAAGTCATCCCGCTCCGTTGTGCGAAAACAAACATTTGTGCTAATTGAGAACCACTCGACCTACAACGCCTTTTTGGGAAGACCAGCCTTGTCTGACTTCCAAATTGTCCTAGCCCCGTGGTGCCTGAAGATGAAATTCCCAACAGATAACGGAGTAGGAGAAATAGAGGGAGATCAAGACGCCGCTCGAGATTGTTATGTAACTGAACTTCGCAATAACCGTAGGAGGGATAAAGGGAAGGATGCAGAGACTTCTCTCTGCAAGAAAAACTTGGAAGCGTAGCAATTAAAGAAAGCCCCTCCTCTTCGATATACCAGCATCCTTTCAACGAATTAGACCCCAGGGACAAGGAGGAGGAGGCCACCACCGAGCCCGTAGAGGCTATAGAATTTGTATCTGTAGACAAACACGACCCAAGTAGACTGCTGAGAGTCGGGTCTCAGTTAAGAGCGGAATTGAAGGATCAACTCGTCGATTTTCTTCACCACAACATGGACGTATTTTCATAGACAGACGCTGACATGACTGGAATCTCCCCAAACGTAGCATGCCACGTACTGAACATCGATCCCACCAAGGTGCCAGTAAAGCAGAAAAAGAGAAGCATGAGGACAGAACGATCAGCATCCCTCGAGGAAGAAGTAAAGAACCTACTTGCCAATAACTTCATACAAGAAGCCATCTACCCAGAATGGATCGCTAACCCGGTACTGGTAAAGATGGCTAATGGGAAGTGTCGAACATGCATCGACTTCTCCAACTTAAATGACGCTTGCCCGAAGGACTGCTTCCCACTCCCCTGAATCGATCAACTCGTGGACAACACAGCCGAACACGAACTCTTATCCTTTATGGACGCATACTCAGGATATAACAAGATCCCTATGCACGCCCCCGATCAAGACCACGCTAGTTTCATCACTGACCGGTGATTGTACTGCTACAGAGTAATGCCTTTTGGACTTAAAAACGCCGGAGCTACTTATCAGCGCCTCGTCAACAACATGTTTGCGGAACTAATAGGACGAACTATGGTAGTTTACGTGGACGACATGCTGGAAAATCGAGGAAAGCCAACGATCATATAAACCATCTGGACGAGATGTTTCAAGTACTTCGCCGATATGGAATGAAGCCGAATCCTCTAAAGTGCTCCTTCGGAGTATCGTCGGGAAAGTTCTTGGGATTCATCATCCATGCCAGGGGGATTGAAGTAAACCCCGAACATGTCCGAGCTTTGCAAGATATCAAGATACCATCCACTCGAAGAGAGATGCAAAGCCTAAACGGGAAGGTGGCCGCCCTAAGCAGGTTCATCTCTAAAGCAACCGACAAATGCATCCCTTTCTTCGAAGCTCCAAAGAAAGACAAAGGAAAGTTCGAACGGACTGATGAATGCTCGACAGCCTTCCTTAACCTAATCGAACACCTTCAGAGACCACCAGTACTTTCAACTCCAAATGAAGGCGAAGAACTATACCTATACCTTGCTGTATCGTCCCATGCTTTAAGCGCCGCTTTGGTGAAAGAGGACAACCGCGCGCAGCGGCCCATATACTTTGTAAGAAAGAGATTTACATGGCTAGAAGCCAGATACCCTAAACTTGAAAAGCTAGCATACTGTTTGCTAATCACATCACGGAAACTGCGACACTATTTCCAATCTCATTCCATCAGAGTTTTAACCGATCAACCGCTAAGGTAGGTACTCCATGGCCCCGACACTTCTGGGCGACTACTTAAACGGTGCATTGAACTGAGTCAATATGATATCACCTACCACCCTCGCACCGCCATCAAGGGACAAGCCATGGCCAATTTCATTGTCGAATTCACTACCAAAGAAGGTAAATATCGATCTGAAATAACAAAAGATATCAAGTGGAATCTCTTTGTAGATGGGGCATCAAACGAACAAGGCTCGGGGGCAGGTATTGTGATCATCACCTCCAGGGGAAGGAAGCTGCGCTATGCCCTAAAGTTGAAATTCGCTGCCACAAACAACGATGCAGAATATGAAGCAGTGATACCCGGATTAGAATGCCCTAGAGATTGGAGTCGGTTCTTTATGTCTCCATAGTGATTCTCAACTTATTGTAAATCAAATACTGGGAGAATTCCAGACTCGAGGAGAACGACTCACAGCATATCTAAAGAAGTCCAAGCTGCTGCTCAATCAATTGGATCACTATTTAATCAAACACATTCCTCGTGGAGAGAATCAGGAGGCTGACGAACTGGCAAGGCAAGCTAGCATGAAGGACGGCACCACTTCGGGAACAACAACCATCTCAAAGCAACTAGCCCCGAGTTTCGAGCAAGTGAATCTGATAGCTGCAATCGAAGAGGAAACTTAGATGACTCCCATCCGGAAGTACTTACAAAGTGGCACACTGCCCGACGGGCGTAGCGAAGTTAAGAAAATATTGAGGAAAGCTTCTCGCTACACAATACAAGAAGGCATCCCCTATCGGCGCAGCTTCTCTAACCCCTTATTAAGGTGTGTCGCTGGAAGGGAAACCAAAGAAGTCCTGTCCAACATCCATCAAGGAAGTTGTGGAGATCACACTGGAGGGCAGACTCTAGCAAAGAAAATACTCCGATATGGGTATTACTGGCCCACTTTAAACAAAGACGCCTTAAACTTCGTCAAAAGATGTGACAGATGCCAGAAATTTGCTAAGATTCCTCGACTACCAACAAATTAGATTACTCAAATAACCAGTGCTTGGCCCTTTGCAGTATGGGGAATTGACTTGATTGGCGAACTGCCGATGGGCCGAGGCGGAGCCAAATATTTTATAGTGGCAGTCGACTATTTCACCAAATGGGTGGAAGCGGAACCTTTAAATAAAATATCTTCGGCAAAAGTTATTAACTTCTTGATCAAAAATGTTCTATGCAGGTACGGGGTTCCGCTCAAAATCATATCGGACAATGGACTTCAGTTTGAAAGCGAGGAGTTCACCGACTGGTGCCAAGAGCACGGAATTCACAAAAACTTCTCATCTGTGGCTTATCCCCAGGCAAATGGACAAGTCGAAACTGTCAACAAAATTCTCAAAACTCTGATCAAGAAGAAGCTTGAAAAGTCAAAAGGCGCTTGGGTGGATGAACTTCCTACGACACTTTGGGCCTACCGCACATCTTTCAGAACATCAACAGGGCATACTCCTTTCTCTTTAGCATACGGATCGGAGGCCATGCTTCCAGTTGAAACCGTAGTGCCCTCCCACGGTAGGATCCACTACAACCCAGAAGAGAGTGAAGAACTCCTACACATGTCTTTGGACCTAATTGAAGAAAGAAGAAATGATGCAGCACTTAAAGCGGCAGCTCAAAAGCAAAGAGTGGCAGCACGATACAACTCCAAAGTCAAGCACCACAGCCTAAGAGAAGGAGATCTTGTCCTCAAACGGATCTTCCCGCGCACCGGAGCGCTAGATAAAATCTGGGACGGACCCTATGTAATTCATAAAGATCTCCACAACGGAGCTCATATTTTGTCAACAGTGGACGGAGAGGTGTTCCAGAGGGCATGGAACATCCAACAGCTTCGTCGATACTTTTCTTAACTTGTACTGCCCATACGAAGTGAATTAACAATGAGAATCAGTGGACTTAGGCATTTTCATACCGAACCACTTTAGAAAATCTTGTCTCTTTTTAACTTGTTCCTTTATATCTTGGCTGCTTGTTAAGCTTTATCCTTTTCTGTTGAACAAAATCCTGTATAACGGCATTTCCATTCTGGACACTTCACGGCACAACCTCACATGGACAAGACCTAACAGGTACTATACGAATCTATGCCCTCGCCAATGAGACACTTTTGCTCCAGCATCCCTCTGCTGCGGGTTAACTCATTGCTCACGACGGCCCTCAAAGCCAACTGTAATGAGCTGATTATAAGCCACCGAGAAGGCCGACTATAGTCGAGGCAGCTCATTACGGCGTTCGGCTCGCCGGCAACTGTGAACCGATTATAAGCCCTAAAAGGCGTGGTCAGCCAGGGGCAGTTCACAGTTGACGATAGGCATCCACGCTAGCCGGCCACGGTAAATCGAATAATACCCACGATTACGGGCCATAATGGCCCGGGTAATTACCGTGCGCGATCTCGGCTCCAATGTGTCTTAAGTGGGGCTGTGGTAAAAAAGAAAACTCCCCGCAGAGGTATAAGATGGGTGACAAATGTCTCCAAGACCCACAGCTAGGGAAAGTTACTACAAAACCCGTTTGCCACGAACTTAAGCACATCGAAGGCCTTCCGTGATTGGAAGTTTTACTATTTCTTATATTTCCATTCTATTTAAGAAACTTTCCTCCTATCCTCTCGAGGTCCGCCTTCCGAACATCGTCTACCGTTGCAATGGCTATATCGATCCGTTTCTTGCAGATGGCCTCCATTTTTCACAGCTCGGCTCTGCTAGCCTCTTCCTTAGTTTTCTTTAGCCGTTTGGAGGCAGCCTCGTGCTGAGAGAGCTAGATGGCCTTATCCGGCAAGTTGCTTAGCCTGGTCGGCAATCACTAGCCGCAATCATATGTTGGCACTCCCAATTTCCTCCCCGGCCTTGACCAGTCGGTCATGATGCCCCATCAACTTCCTGATCTCCTCAGCCACCCGATCGATGTTTGCCTTGGCCTCATCCCCCATACTCACAATCTGATTGGTCAACAAGTCGAGATCCAAAGACTTAGCCTCATCAAGCACCCTTACCATAGGTTTGCGGGGTAGGAGGTGCTCACCGCTAACCTCATCGAAGGAAATATCATGAGAACTCGGGTCCAGATCTAGACGACCCGCAAATGGGTTACGCGCCAAGCCGAGACGATCAACATCAGTAACGGTAGGATTCTCTGATGGATGCGGAGATGGTATGGACTCAGTATCCTCCCCCGTGATATCATGAATAGGCTGGGTTGGGGGCTGAGGTCCAAGAGAAGGTTCGAACATGGAGCGCCTCCTCTTTCTCTTTTGAACATCCTCTTCAATAACTCCGAGAAGAGGACGGTAGCCGACTACGTCCCCGGAACGGTTGGTCGAAGGCTTCGGTTTAGCAGAAGCTTTGAGGAGTTTGAATTGCTCGAGGCGGTGCCGAATGTCCGATGTCTTGGCCGCCTTACCCGTTCCTGGAATAAAAACCAAGTGTTACAAGCATGCATGAGACTATAATCCAAGAAGCATGTGAAGTTAAAAGAGGAGTCAAAAATTCATCTTGAACCGCCGGAGTTGCCCTAGCTGAAATGCTCTCAGAAGATGGACTGACACCAGTCCCGGACTTATCAGTTTTCTTCGGTTTCTCCATCAAGGCCGACCCTTCCTCCAACCCCTCAAAAGGTTGACGGAAAGCATCATCCGTCCACTCTTGAATCTCACCTGCTTTCCCAGAGGTCAAGGCACCAACACCACTACCACTTTGTCCTTCGCCACCATTACCACCATCACCTTCTCCATCACCTCCGCTCTCCTCCTCGCCTCTTTCCTCCTCTCCACTTTCCTCCTCCGGAACATCTGCGAACGTGCGGGGAGATGGTCCATCAGTTTTCTTGAGCTTCTTCCCCCCGACGACTGGAGGTATCGAAATGTGTTTCCACTTGCTGCTCTTTGTCGTGGCCCCTCCTTTGGATTTAGCAGCCCTTTCCTCAGCCGTATCCCTCTGCTTGACCATAGACTGATGTGGCAGAATCAAGTTGTGTCCCAAGAGAGTGGCATTCCTGATCAGGTAAGAAGCTGACCTAACTCTTCCCCAAATGGCTTCTATCTCCACGGCCATCAAAACCAGGTGATCGTTCTCCACGACCGCAAAGCCACCTGTCGCTAGAAGGAAATAAAAACACATGAGAAGAAGCATTTCAGTCAGAACGGAAATTATAAATAAGCTTCAACTTACAGCAAGAGGTGAAGCGGTGGATAGAAATGGAGTCATCCTGGACGAAGAATCATTTCTTCTTAAACATGGTGAACTTTGAATACAAGTCCAGGACCGGCTTGAAGGACACAGCCGATTCCAAGCTGATGTATGGAGACCCCTTCTTGTAACCCCTCAAGTTATATAGGTACCGAATCTCTCGGTTAGAAGGGGCGCCTGTACTTTCTCTGAAAAATCACGAATAGGCACACCAAGATAGCGTAGGAATTGGGCTGGAGCTGGAAAGGGTCCACCTTTAAATAGGTGATGAAGCTAACTATCCAAGCATTGATTGGAGGAATGGCCCCACACATGCAGTGGTACCTACAATAAGCGAAGTATCCTTCAGGGGGATTATATGGCATGGCCCCCTTCCTTGGCAACAACATGTGTGCTCTATCAACCCCAAAGGAGCGGGAGATAACATCAAGCTGCTCTTCTTTGAGAAAGCTAGGAAAGCAGTCAGGCAGAGAATTCAGAAACTCTTGAGGGCCATACCTATCTACTAGCGATCTCGGGGTGGGTCCATGACGTTTCGGTCGTGGCTGAGCCGGGGGCACTACGGTGGACTCTCCCCCGTCCTGGGATTTCTTCTTATCTGATCGAGTTTCCACTTTACGAGACATTTATCTACACCACGAGAAAGTACATCGTTAGAATATAGGATATAAACATGCAAGTATATGTAGTCCGGAATTTCACTTGTAATTCAAAACATAAAAATTCAAGCATATAAGGTCCATTCGGCACTCGAATCCCCAAGTTTCATTCGCCAATTCAAGAACGAAAGTTCATTCGGTAATTCAAAGATTTGAGTTCATCCGGTAATCCAAGTATATAAGTTCATTCGGCAGTTATACTCCACGAAGTTCATTCGGTGAGTCGATTCTTCGAAACCATTCGGTAGCCTAGAACAAAAACGAATACGGCAGAAAAGGATCTCACCTGGTTCGGCAAAATAAGATTATGGTTCGGCTAACACGTTTGATTCGGCAGAGACGAGAGTTCGATTCGACAAAGACAAGGGTTTGGTTCGGCTGATAAGGAAAAACGAAAGCGTTAGGCCCATATATATAAGCAAATGTCAATGACCAGAACAGTTGGTTCGACATTAGAGACCAGATGATAGCGTCCAGGATGAATGACTTAAAACAAAGCACGACATATACAGGCATATGCCCTACTTTGGTAGGCAAATGTTGGGTGTATTTCGACCGGCTCCTTCCCTACCACCAAATCAACACCTCACTGGACTGACTCCATCCCAGGCCCACCGAACCAACACCTCACCGGACCGGCTCCATCCCAGGCCCACCGAACCAACACCTCACTGGACCGGCTCCATCCCATGCCCACCGAATCAACACCTCACCGGACCGGCTCCATGCCTATCACTGAATCAACATCTCACCGGACCGACTCCATCCCATGCCCACCGAACCAATTCACTCCCAAGCCACCACCAGTCCAATTCCCCTCACTACCGAACCACCAACTACCAGACCATCCCACACTTCACCAAAAATGTTTGCACAAAAAATGGGCAAACACCTCCAAGTCGTATGATTTAGTTTATTATATGTTGTTCTTAGTGTTTTGGGTGATTTATGCGGATATATAAAATAGATGGACTAAACTGTAAAAGACACACAGATTTATAGTGGTTCGTCCAGAATGTGCCTACGTCCACTTTATATGTTATTCTCCTTTTCTGTTCAGATTACAAGTACAAAGCTTTTATTACAAGTATCTGAATGCTGTTTGAAAGTTCTATCCGTGCTTGAGCTTTCAAACTTGTCTCCCATTGTTGTACCCCTGCCCCTCTATTTATAGAGTGAGGTTGGGGGCAGGGGTTTTGGATGTATATAGCTGCTGGTGGGCCTGTGCTGATGCAGTCTGGCCTGGAAGTGTTGGTCTGGCATGCCTTGGTCCGGTGGAACTTGGTTCGGCAATGGGTGGAGTGTGGGATGGTTCGGTAGTGAGGGGAATTGGACCGGTGGTGGCTTGGGAGTGAATTGGTTCGGTGGGCGTGGGATGGAGCCGGTCCAGTGAGGTGTTGGTTCGGTGGGCCTGGGATGGAGCCGGTCCAGTGAGGTGTTGATTCGGTGGTAAGGAAGGAGCCGGTCGAAACACACCCAACATTTGCCCTCCAAAGTAGGGCATATGCCTGTATATGTCATGCTTTGTATTAAGTCATTCATCCTGGACGCTATCATCTGGTCTCTAATGTCGAACCAACTGGTCCATTCATTGGCATTTGCTTATACATAGGGGCCTAATACTTTCGTTTTTCCTTATCAGCCGAACCAAACTCCTGTCTTTGCCGAATCGAACTATCGTCTCTGCCGAATCAAACGTGTTAGCCGAACCAGAATCTTATTTTGCCGAACCAGGTGAGATCCTTTTCTTCCGAATGCGTTTTTGTTCTAGGCTACCGAATGGCTTCGGGGACTCGACTCACCGAATGAACTTCATGGAGTATAAGTGCCGAATGAACTTATATACTTTGATTAACGGATGAACTCAAATCTTTGAATTACCGAATGAACTTTCGTTCTTGAATTGCCGAATGAAACTTGGGGATTCGAGTGCCGAATGGACCTTATATGCTTGAATTTTTATGTTTTTAATTACAAGTGAAATTCCGGACTACATATACTTGCATGTTTATATCCTCTGTTCTAACGATGTACTTTCTCGTAGTGCAGATAAATGTCTCGTAAAGTGGAAACTCGATCAGATAAGAAGAAATCCAAGGACGAGGGAGAGTCCACCGTAGTGCCCCCGGCTCAGCCAGGACCGGAACGTCATGGACCCACCCCGAGATCGCTAGTAGATGGGTATGGCCCTCAAGAGCTTTTGAATTCTCTGCCTGACTGCTTTCCTAGCTTTCTCAAAGAAGAGCAGCTTGATGTTATCTCCCGCTCCTTTAGGATTGATAGAGCACGCATGCTGTTGCCAGGGAAAGGGGTCATGCCATCTAACCCCCCTGAAGGATACTTCGCTTATAGTAGGTACCACTGCATGTATGGGGCCATTCCTCCAATCAATGCTTGGATAGTTAGCTTCATCACCTATTTGAAGGTGGAACCTTTCCAGCTCCAGCCCAATTCCTATGCTATCTTGGTGTGCCTATTCGTGATTTTCCAGAGAAAGTACGGGCGCCCCTTCCAACCGAGAGATTCGGTACCTATATAACTTGAGGGGTTACAAGAAGGGGTCTCCATACATCAGCTTGGAATCGGCCGTGTCCTTCAAGCCGGTCATGGACTTATATTCAAAGTTCACCATGTTTAAGAAGGAATGGTTTTTCGTCCAGGATGACTCCGTTTCTATCCACCACTTCACCTCTGGCTGTAAGATGAAGCTTATTTATAATTTCCATTCTAACTGAAATGCTTCTTCTCATGTGTTTTTATTTCCTGCTAGCGACAGGTGGCTTTGCGGTCATGGAGAACGATCACCGGGTTCTGATGGCCGCGGAGATAGAAGCCATTTCGGGAAGGGATAGGTCAGCTTCTTACCTGATCAGGAATGCCACTCTCCTGGGACACAACTTGATTCTACCACATCAGCCTATGGTCAAGCAGAGGGATACGACTGAGGAAGGGCTGCTAAATCCAAAGGAGGGGCCACGAAAAAGAGCAGCAAGAGGAAACCCTTCTCGATACCTCCAGTCGTCGGGGGGAAGAAGCTCAAGAAAACTGATGGACCCTCTCTCAGCACGTGCCCAGATGTTCCGGAGGAGGAAAGTGGAGAGGAGGAAAGAGGCGAGGAGGAGAGCTGAGGTGAAGGAGAAGGTGATGGTGGTAATGGTGGTGAAGGACAAAGTGGTAGTGGCGTTGGTGCCTTGACCTCTGGGCAAGCATGTGAGATTCAACAGTGGACGGATGATGCTTTCCGCCAAGCTTTTGAGGGGTTGGAGGAAGGGTCGGCCTTGGTGGAGAAATCGAAGAAAACTGAAAAGGCCGGGACTGGTGTCAGTCCTTCTTCTGAGAGCATTTCAGCTAGGGCAACTCCGGCGGTTCAAGGTGAATTTTTGACTCCTCTTTTAACTTCACATGTTTCTTGGATTATATTCTCATGCATGCTTGTAACACTTGGTTTTTATTCCAGGAACGGGTAAGGCGGCCAAGACATCGGACATTCGGCACCGCCTCGAGCAATTCAAACTCCTCAAAGCTTCTGCTAAACCGATGCCTTCGACCAACCGTTCCGGGGACGTAGTCGGCTACCGTCCTCTTCTCGGAGTTATTGAAGAGGATGTTCAAAAGAGAAAGAGGAGGTGCTCCATGTTCGAACCATCACTTGGACCTCAGCCCCCAACCCAGCCTATTCATGATATCACTGGGGAGGATACTGAGTCCATACCATCTCCGCATCCATCAGAGAATCCTACCGTTACTCATGTTGATCGTCCCGGCTTGGCGCGTAACCCATTTGCGGGTCATCCAGATCTGGACCCGAGTTCTCATGATATTTCCTTCGATGAGATTACCGGTGAGCACCTCCTACCCCGCAATCCTATGGTAAGGGTGCTTGATGAGGCTAAGTCATTGGATCTCGACTTGTTGACCACTCGGATTATGACTATGGGGGATGAGGCCAAGGCAAACATCGATCGGGTGGCTGAGGATACTAGGAAGTTGATGGGGCATCACACCCGACTGGTCAAGGCCGGGGAGGAAACTGGCAGTGCCAACATAAGATTGCGGCTAGTGATTACCGACCAGGCTAAGCAACTTGCCGATCAGGCCATCCAGATCTCTCAGCACAAGGCTGCCTCCAGACGGTTAAAGAAAACTATGGAAGAGGCTAGCAGAGCCGAGCTGCGAAAAATGGAGGCCATCTGCAAGGAACGGATCGATATAGCCATTGCAACGGTTGACGATGTTCGGAAGGTGGACCTCGAGCGGGTAGAGGAGTTATCCGGGAAGCTTGAAGCTGCGAGCTTGCTCAAGCCAAGATGAAGGAGGAGATGGAGGTGATGAGGAAATCCCTTCAGGCTGACTGCTCGCGATACCGATCGGAGAGGGATGCTGCCGTTGCAAAGCTGTTGGCTTCTAAAGTCCGGATGAAGGAGTTAGAGGAAAACGAGGGGATGATGGACGAGATGATCCAGGATATGTATTTCCGTACTTGGAAGCAGGGCAATTTATCCTGGATGGATGACTATCGCCGGATCATGGCCAGGATTTATCTTCGGGCTCTGGATGAGGCCAAGGCTGATGTGGATAAGGAGGGTGGTATGGCCTTTAGGATGGATGTGGTTACGGCCCAGCTTACTAAGGAAGAGAAAGTGGCGGTGAAGGAGGGCATGCGGCCGCTTGCGGCCGAGGAGGTAGGCGTGCAGTTGGGAGTCGACGATTAAGGAACGGATGTTGGTAAGTCTTCCCTTATAGCCTTTTCATAGCTTGGTTGCTTATCGTTTATCTAATAGCTTCTTTTCCTGAATTGGACAGGTGGGACCTCTGGTCAGCATGCTGGGAGCTCTGATCCTGCGGTCAAGTAGATCTTGGGGGGTCGGAAGGATAGAGATGAAGTTCTGATGCTGCCGACTATTTTGGCTTGATCCAGATATTTTTGGTTTTACTTGACATTCCTGTATATACTATTTCCAAAACATTAATGTACTTTCAGGTTGTAATTATGTCATTGCAACGAACGACTTTATTTTTTACACGTAATTTTATAACATAAGCTGATTCTGTCATATTAGGATGCTGTCATTATTTTGACGTGTTGCATAAGAAATATAGCTGTGCATGTGCTAGTGACTCAATTGTGTTTTGATGTCAAGTTCTCGCTTAAAATATAATTTCATTCTTGCAATGTTAATGTGATGTGTGAATATATCAGAGCTACTTATTTGTATACAAGAGAAGAAAGTACCACCCTTTCGATTTTTAATTGTAGATGGTAGCTTTGAATGCCTTGTGTGATCGAATATGGAACGCAGTTGAGTGACCCGTCATCCAGTTGAGAGTTCTCATTCCCATTAGCGAGTGCATCCTATTTGGTGTCCTGTACTTTAAGGGTTGTTATAGAGGATAGGAGGAAATTTTCTTAAATAGAATGGAAATATAAGAAATAGTAAAACTTCCAATCACGGAAGGCCTTCGATGTGCTTAAGTTCATGGCAAACGGGTTTTGTAGTCACTTTCCCTAGCTGTGGGTCTTGGAGACATTTGTCACCCATCTTACGCCACTGCGGGGAGTTTTCTTTTTTACCACAGCCGGACTTAAGACACATCGGAGCCAAGATCGCGCACGGTAATTACCCAGGCCATTATGGCCCGTAATCGTGGGTATTATTCGATTTACCGTGGCCAGCTAGCGTGGGTGCCGATCGTCAACTGTGAACTGCACCTGGTTGGCCGCACCTTATGTTGGGGCTTATAATCGGTTCACAGTTGCCGGCGAGCCGAACGCCGTAATGAGCTGCCTCGGCTATAGTCGGCCTTCTCGGTGGCTTATAATCGGCTCATTACAGTCGGCTTTGAAGGACGTCGCGAGCAATGAGTTAACCCGCAGCAGAGGGATGCTGGAGCAAAAGTGTCTCATTGGCGAGGGTATAGATTCATATAGTACCTGCTAGGTCTTGTCCAGGTGAGGTTGTGCCGTGAAGTGTCCAGAATGGAAATGCCGTTATACAGGATTTTGTTCAACAGAAAAGGATAAAGCTTAACAAGCAGCCAAGATATAAAGGAACAAGTTAAAAAGAGACAAGATTTTTTAAAGTGGTTCGGCATGAAAATGCCTACGTCCACTGATTCTCATTGTTAATTCACTTCATATGGGCAGTACAAGTTAAGAAAAGTATCGACGAAGGTGTTGGATGTTCCATGCCCTCTGGAACACCTCTCTGTCCACTGTTGACAAAATATATGCTCCGTTGTGGAGATCTTTATGAATTACATAGGGTCCGTCCCAGATTGGATCTAGCGCTACGGGGCGCGGGAAGATCCGTTTGAGGACAAGATCTCCTTCTCGTAGGCTGCGGTGCTTGACTTTGGAGTTGTATCATGCTGCCATTCTTTGCTTGTGAGCTACCGCTTTAAGTGCTGCATTATTTCTTCTTTCTTCAATTAGGTCCAAAGACATGTGTAGGAGTTCTTCACTCTCTTCTGGGTTGTAGTGGATCCTACGGTGGGAGGGCACTACGGTTTCAACTGAGAGCATGGCTTCCGATCCATATGCTAAAGAGAAAGGAGTATGCCCTGTTGATGTTCTGAAAGACGTGCGGTAGGCCCAAAGTGCCGTAGGAAGTTCATCCACCCAAGCGCCTTTTGACTTTTCAAGCTTCTTCTTGATCAGAGTTTTGAGAATTTTGTTGACAGCTTCGACTTGTCCATTTTCCTGGGGATAAGCCACAGATGAGAAGCTTTTGTGAATTCTGTGCTCTTGGCAACAGTCGGTGAACTCCTCGCTGTCAAACTGAAGTCCATTATCCGATATGATTTTGAGCGGAACCCCGTACCTGCATAGAACATTTTTGATCAAGAAGTTAATAACTTTTTCCGAAGATATTTTATTTAAAGGTTCCGCTTCCACCCATTTGGTGAAATAGTTGACTGCCACTATAGCATATTTGGCTCCTCCTCGGCTCATCGGCAGTTCGCCAATCAATTCAATTCCCTATACTGCAAAGGTCCAAGGACTGGTCATTTGAGTAATCTCATTTGTTGTTAGTCGAGGAATCTTAGCAAATTTCTGGCATCTGTCACATCTTTTGACGAAGTTTAAGGCGTCTTTGTTTAAAGTGGGCCAGTAATACCCATATCGGAGTATTTTCTTTACTAGAGTCTGCCCTCCAGTGTGACTCTGCAACTTCCTTGATGGATATTGGACATGACTTCTTTGGCTTCCCTTCCAGCGACACACCTTAATAAGGGGTTAGAGAAGCCACGCCGATAGAGGATGCCTTCTTGTATTGTGTAGCGGGAAGCTTTCCTCAAGATTTTCTTAACTTCGCTACGCCCGTCGGGCAGTGTGCCACTTTGTAAGTACTTCCAGATGGGAGTCATCCAAGTTTCCTCTTCGATTGCAGCTATCAGATTCACTTGCTCGAAACTCGAGGCTAGTTGCTTTGAGATGATTATTGTTCCCGAAGTGGTGTCGTCCTTCATGCTAGCTTGCTTTGCCAGTTCGTCGGCCTCCTGATTCTCTCCACGAGGAATATGTTTGATTAAATAGTGATCCAATTGATTGAGCAGCAGCTTGGTCTTCTTTAGATATGATGTGAGTCGTTCTCCTCGATTCTGGAATTCTCCCAGTATTTGATTTGCAATAATTTTAGAATCACTATGGAGACATAAAGAACCGACTCCAATCTCTAGGGCAATCCTAATCCTGCTATCACTGCTTCATATTCTACATCGTTGTTGGTGGCAGCGAATTCCAACTTTAGGGCATAGTGCAGCTTCCTTCCCCTGGGGGTGATTATCACCATACCTGCCCCCGAGCCTTGTTCGTTTGATGCTCCATCTACAAAGAGATTCCACTTGATATCTTTTGTTATTTCAGATCGATCTTTACCTTCATTGGTAGTGAATTCGGCAATGAAATTGGCCATGGCTTGTCCCTTGATGGCGGTGCGAGGGTGGTAGGTGATATCATATTGACTCAGTTCAATGCACCGTTTAAGTAGTCGCCCAGAAGTGTCGGGGCCATGGAGTACCTACCTTAGCGGTTGATCGGTTAAAACTCTGATGGAATGAGATTGGAAATAGTGTCGCAGTTTCCGTGATGTGATTAGCAAACAGTATGCTAGCTTTTCAAGTTTAGGGTATCTGGCTTCTAGCCATGTAAATCTCTTTCTTACAAAGTATATGGGCCGCTGCGCGCGGTTGTCCTCTTTCACCAAAGCGGCGCTTAAAGCATGGGACGATACAACAAGGTATATGTATAGTTCTTCGCCTTCATTTGGAGTTGAGAGTACTGGTGGTCTCTGAAGATGTTCGATTAGGTTAAGGAAGGCTGTCGAGCATTCGTCAGTCCATTCGAACTTTCCTTTGTCTTTCTTTGGAGCTTCGAAGAAAGGGATGCATTTGTCGGTTGCTTTAGAGATGAACCTGCTTAGGGTGGCCACCTTCCCGTTTAGGCTTTGCATCTCTCTTCGAGTGGATGGTATCTTGATATCTTGCAATGCTCGGATTTGTTCGGGGTTTGCTTCAATCCCCCTGGCATGGACGATGAATCCCAAGAACTTTCCCGACGATACTCCGAAGGAGCACTTTGGAGGAATGGCCCCACACATGCAGTGGTACCTACTATAAGCGAAGTATCCTTCAGGGGGATTATATGGCATGACCCCCTTCCCTGGCAACAGCATGCGTGCTCTATCAATCCCAAAGGAGCGGGAGATAACATCAAGCTGCTCTTCTTTGAGAGAGCTAGGAAAGCAGTCAGGCGGAGAATTCAGAAGCTCTTGAGGTCCATACCCATTTACTAGCAATCTCGGGGTGGGTCAATGACGTTCAGGTCCTGGCTGAGCCGGAGGCACTACGGTGGACTCTCCCTCGTCCTTGGATTTCTTCTTATCTGATCGAGTTTCCACTTTACGAGACATTTATCCACACCATGAGAAAGTACATCGTTAGAACAGAGGATATAAACATGCAAGTATATGTAGTTCGGAATTTCACTTGTAATTCAAAACATAAAAATTCAAGCATATAAGGTCCATTTGGCACTCGAATCTCCAAGTTTCATTCGGCAATTCAAGAACGAAAGTTCATTCGGTAATTCAAAGATTTGAGATCATCCGGTAATCCAAGTATATAAGTTCATTCGGCACTTATACTCCACGAAGTTCATTCGGTGAGTCGAGTCCCCGAAACCATTCGGTAGCCTAGAACAAAATTGCATTCGACAGAAAAGGATCTCACCTGGTTCGGCAAAATAAGACTCTGGTTAGGCTAACACGTTTGATTCGGCAGAGACGAGAGTTTGATTCGGCAAGGACAGGGGTTTGGTTCGGCTGATAAGGAAAAACGAAAGCGTTAGGCCCCTATATATAAGCAAATGTCAATGACCGGACCAGTTGGTTCGGCATTAGAGACCAGATGATAGCATCCAGGATGAATGACTTAAAACAAAGCACGACATATACAGGCATATGCCCTAGTTTGGGGGGGCAAATGTTGGGTGTGTTTCGACCGGCTCCTTTCCTACCACCGAATCAACACCTCACTGGACCGGCTCCATCCCAGGCCCACCGAACCAACACCTCACTGGACTAGCTGCATCCCATGCCCACCGAATCAACACCTCACCGGACCGGCTCCATCCCTGCCACCAAATCAACATCTCACCGGACTGGCTCCATCCCATGCCCACCGAACCAATTCACTCCGAAGCCACCACTGGTCCAATTCCCCTCGCTACCGAACCACCAACTACCGAACCATCCCACACTCCACCCATTGCCAAACCAAGTTCCACCGGACCAAGGCATGTCAGACCAACACTTCCAGGCCAGATTGCATCAGCCCAGGCCCACCAGCAGCTATATACATCCATGACCCCTTCCCCCAACCTCGCTCTATAAATAGAGGGGTAGGGGTACAACAATGGGAGACAAGTTTGAAAGCTCAAGCACGGATAGAACTTTCAAACAGCATTCAGATACTTGTAATAAAAGCTTTGTACTTGTAATCTGAACAGAAAAAGAGAATAACATATAAAGTGGACATACGCACATTCTGGCCGAACCACTATAAATCTGTGTGTCTTTTACAGTTTAGTCCATCTATTTTATATATTCGCATAAATCACCCAAATCACTAAGAACAACACATAATCAACTAAATCATACGACTTGGAGGTGTTTGCCCATTTTTTCTGCAAACAATTGGATTGAGAGAAAAAGTGTGGAAAACAAAGGTGATTATGGGCCATTGAAACTGGTGAATGCGGCGGCTGTGAAAGCCCTAGGGTTTAGCCCTTAAAGAACGTACATATAAACGTTTATAAAAATATTATATTATTAATGTTCTCAATTTTAACAAGTTTTACAAATGAACTCCAAATCACACGTGCCGCCAGGCGTTTCTAAGGTTTTACCCACATTTCGAACACAATGGAACGCGTTTCGGAAGCTAATTTTGTTGTATGCATGAGTTACAGAAATAAACGATCAATTTTAAGTTAAATTGATTAAAATAGTTTCTATGCGTTTTGAGTGGTCACGGTCAAACGACAACTCCGATTGCTACGAAAATTGAAATCCGATAATAAATAACTTTTATGGATCCAATGGAACTGGTTACGTCGAATTCCGAGACTGTGCCCCGGAAGGCTATTTTAACTCGTCGATTAATTCGAGCGATTTTCAAAATCGTCGAAATATTTTAAAATTCCACTTTTAAAACTTTGCTAACTCATTTATAAATCATATAGAATTTATATTCACACTAGAAATCATTCTGATTCATTTCGAATCAAAATTTGATTATTTACATTATTATATTATTAAATTCCATTATCAAATTAATATAAACTTCCAAATTCAACTTATCGACTTTTGATTCCATCCAAAAGTCAAATATTATAATTCAGATCAAATTAGACTTAAAATAAATCTTGGAAACCATTTTCATATCTATTTAGTCCCAGATTCACAAATTATCCCAATCCCAATATTAAATTATTATTATTCAAGTTTCAATTGAATTTCCATATTGAAAATTTAACTTATTTCATTAATCTAATCAAAATCTTTTTATTCAAAATCACATTATATTTCACATTCAACATTTAAAATGAATTAAATGTTCAAAATCTAACGATCAAAATTCTGGGTCGTTACTACAAACTGTAATGACACGCAATTTTTGATCTCGAGAATTCTGGATATTAGTAAAAAGAAGAAAGAGATAGAAGAAGAAGAAACACACCTAAGATTCTCACATTCGCAGCGGATGAAATTATAATGTTAAATAATAACAGTTTACAAAAGAATTCTGTACTTGTCGAATTTCATTTATAATACGTCTGAGTTACACATATATACAGACACTGGATGTAAACAATCATCATGTCTCAGATATACAACAATACAATACAGCGGAGACACTCCATACATTCTTGCCATCCAGCTCGCCTCCTGGGCTCCAGAATGTCCTTACCTGAAAATCTATAATATTTGGTCTGACCCGAGCATTACATCAAAGTAATAACTGTAATCACTCGCAAATCCATACCACTTAGAGTCGACACTATTCTCCATCAATCAACTCAAGATGTACGGAAGTACAAACCATTTGGGTTAAAGAAGAAGAAATAGAAGAAGAAAATAGAAAACAACATCAGAATCTAACCATTGCAGCAGAATAAAATATAACATATAATAACTCATCTTTACACAAAAGAAAAGTATATCTGTTTTATACATATATCATCAGAATACAACATCAGAATTCCATACAATCAACAACACACTCAGGACGATTATTATATCCCATCCTTTCAAATCTAAATACACAGCGGAATATACATCAAATACGCTGAATATGTCTCGCCATCCAGCTCGTCTCATGAGCTCCATGGTAGTCCATCCAGAATATGTACTCTATAATACTCGGTCTGACCCGAGCATTATGGTTAAATAACACCTGAGGCAGTCTGGAAAACTAGTGTGAGAAATCACACTCAAATTGATTATTAAAGTTTCAAAATCCTTTGAAAATCAAAAGCATCTCGTAAGACCATGCCACAAATAAACATGTCGGGTTTTTACCTTACGATAGCTAAAACATTTTTTATATTAAAATCCTCTGATATTATAATAGGGTCTATTTACAAACATTTATTAACTAGCCGGAATTGATACATCTATTAAATTTCAGCTACTAGCCACAATCGTGGGTAATACAAACAAAAATCGTAAAAGGCGCATATGGAGAATGGATTTCCAACTAATGAATAGGCACTGGGGTATCACCTGTCACAGTACGTGGTCTAGATCGCCGTATCGAGAATTACTCCCAATCCCCTGCAACACAAGACCGGGACTACCCCTTACTGGATAATCCCGAGTAGCATCATCCCACGGTTGGGATCAGCAACTGCACCATTAAGCCGAAATAAAAGGGACATCTAGACAGGGATGACCCTACCCTAATGGTCGCTACCCACCTAGCCTTGCTGCATAACCCCTGATTTTCAGTCATTCCCGGTTGATGAGGCTTGAGGCTAAGTGTTACCATTTTAGATCGTTTCACTTAGAATGCCCATCGTCCACCTGACGATGTTTCGAAAGCATTCATCCATACAAGTCTGTCTCGGGTTCGCATGTCGGTAAGGTATAGGTTTTTATTTATTTATATATATATATATATGTAAAACTATATAGATAGCTGAGATTTTGATATACAGTAAAATATAAAAAAATTAATTTATTTTTATTTAAAGACTTCTATATATGTTTGCAACAGCAAAACAGAAAATAGTTTACATATATAAGATTTAGAAAGTAGAAATTTTAAATGATAATATAGATTATTTTATAAGTATAAATGTGTAGGCAGTTTCAAAAGAAAAATGAAATAAATAAATATACATATAAATATTTTAATTTACTTGTTTATTTTAAAATAATTTATTAAAGTGATTTATTTGTAAGTTAATCTATTTAACTTATTATTATAGTAAGTTAACCACATGTGCCGACGCACCCTTCTCGACCCTCGAAAATCGACACAAATACGCCACATTATACTATGCCGACGATCAAGTGCCATAAAAGACAGATAGTCGAGGGAAAGAAAGAAGATAGAAGATAGAAGGAACTAAATGATAACAGAATCTCACAATCGCAGCGGAACAAAATATAATACATAATATCAAATCTTTACACAAAATGAAAACTATATATGTTTATACACTATACCATTAGAGTATCACAAACAAACAACAATTACCAACCTGACAATTTCAAACAATCACAGCAGCGAATACAAACAAGTACGGATAATACGTCTCAGACTCCAGCTCTTCTCCTGAGCTCCACAGCATCCTTTCTTGTAATCTATAATACTCGGTCTGACTCGAGCATTATAATGAAGTAATACTCGAGTCAGTCTGGAATACCAACTAATAAAAATACACCCAAATTGATTATTAAAGTTTCAAAAAAATCCTTTTGAAAACAAAAGCATCTCGTAAGACCTGGCCACAAATAAACACGTCGAGTTTTTACCTTACGATAGCTAAAACACTTTTTATAAACATCCTCTGATATTATAAGAGGGTCTATATACAAATACTTATTAAAATAACCGAAATTGTTACATCTATTAAATTCCAAGTACTAGCCACACAAAGTGGGTAATACAAACAAAAACTCGTAAAAGGCGCGTAGGGAGAATGGATTTCTAACTAATGACTAGGCACTGGGGTATCACCTGTCACAATATATGGCCTAGATCATCATATCGAGGACCACTCCCGATCCCCTGCAACACAAGACCGGGACTACCCTTACTGGATAATCCCGAGTAAGATCACCTCACGGTTGGGATCAGCAACTGCACCACTAAGCCGAATAAAAAGGGACATCTAGAAAGGGATGACCTTACCCTAATGGGTGCTAACCACATAGTCTTGTTGCATTCCTCTGATTTTCAGTCATTCTCGGTTGATGAGGCTTGAGGCTAAGCATTACCTTTTAGAACGTTTCACTTATAATGTCCATCGTCCACCTGACGATGTTCCGAAATCATTCTGAGACGACCCGACTTTCTCACCACAGAAAATCGCATCATCTTGAAAAAAGAAAAGGATAGAAAATAGAAAAGAAGGAAGAAAAAGAAAGAACATCAGAATCTCAACAGCGGAACGAATAAATTATATTAATAACATAAATATTACATAGTTTACAACCATTATCAGAGTTACACAGATTATACATCACATACTAGACAGTTATATACACCTGTCTAGTTTTACAACTCATTACAATACAAGAAAAACTACTCATAGAAACCAACACAGCGGAAAACCATATATCTACACGCAGAAGCCTCCTGCTCCATTGTTCCTCCACATTTCGTCAAAGCTAACATGAATCCCTTGGCTACTCGTAAAAATTTGAGTACCCAAGAGTTTAAGAAAAATAGAAGATAAACTCCGGATCAGACATGGGTCTGGTATGTTAAGGTTGCTTAACTTTCAAAAATCTTTTGAAAAGAAAGGTATCATGTAAGACTTTCCACGTATAAACATGGAAAAGCTTTTACCTTATGCTAACCAAAACATTTGGTAGGAAATCCAGTGATATTATAATAGTGTCTAGGGTTTTCAAGTAAAATACAGAAATAGCTGGAATGCTTACATCTCACGTTCCAACATAGTTGGGCACAACTAATACGTATGACACTTATTGGATTTTGGATTCCATGCAATGGCAGGGCTACCGAGGTACCGCCCGTCACAGTATGTGGCCCAGATCACCGTACCGAGGATCACTCCCAATCCCTTGCAACGCAAGGCCGGAACCATCCCTTACTGGACATTCCCGAACAAGACAACCCCAGCAGTTGGAGCTCAACAACTGCCCACACAACCGCAATAAAAGGGACCTCTAGATAGGGGAAAATCTCGTCCTACTTGGGTATGACCCACTTAGCCTTGCTGCACCTCCCTTGCTTTAGCCATTCTCGATTGATGAGGCTACGATTACCTGTTTAGCATTCAATACATACAAGTTCGTTTCGGGTTTGAACGAAATCGAAGGCATTATCTCGTTACACTCATTTTGGAATCACCCTCAGAGTTAACGGCGACAACCCTTGCACTCTGAATCTTCATCTTCACTTGAGATTCACGACCTACCGTTAATTTAGATCGATGTGGTTTTCGGATATCCAAATATGGAAACTCTTTCCCGGTCTCATCGAAATCTAAAACGTCTCTTTTAAGGCCAAGTTGTTTTAAAGTTTAAAAAAATTCAGTTATCTATATACACACAGATAGATAACTCACCAATCACAATAGATAATCAACATTATCATAATAAACAGATGATCCACAGTATCATTATAAACAGATAATCCATACTATCATCAAAATAGATAATCCATATTATCATCACAATGCAACCAAAGCATTCATACCACACAACATTACTTATCTCATTTCTGAGATCACAAAGATTCAAGTCAATCAATATCACTCATTCATACATAAGCAAAGATTTACTTCTTACACCATCTATAATTAATTTAAAATGAATTAAATTAATTACACCCATCTCTAATTAATTTAAAGTGAATTAAATTAATTACTTCATCTTTAATTAATTTAAAATAAATTAAATTAATTACTTCATCATTATAAATCTTGCTTATCTAACCATTAATTGATTACAAGTCAATTAATTAATCATTCAAATAAATAACCTTAATTAATCACCCTTGATTAATTATCCTTTAATTACTTCCATGTAATTATCCTTTAATTAATTTCACAAATTAATTATCCTCAACAAAAATCAGTAATTAACTTTTAATTACTTCAATTAATTAGTTAACTATAATTAATTATATTTTCCTTAATTAATTACATTAATTAATTACCTTTAATCACTTATCATTGATTAATTAATCTTAATTAATCAACTTTAGTTACATCGTTAATTGAATTAATAAATGATCCCTAGTTACATTTTAATTAATTACTTTATTTAAATTAAACCACAACCACGGCAAGTTCTGGTTGATGGACATTGCTCAAGGCAGTAGTTGGACTTGGAGGAACATTCTCATGCTTAGAAAGCTATATCTTCCCTTGATTCAGTATCACGTCCATCATGACTCTGATTTTAGTTTTTGGGATGAACCTTGGGTTAGTGCTGGAATATACTGTCTTCAGTTTTTGACCACGCAATGATAGTGCAATCTGGAGTAAATCGTGAAGCCAAAGCCAGTGATTTCCTCCTTGATGAAAAAAATTCAACTACCCTATAATAGTTGTCAGGTGGTTAGGCAACTATGGAACAAAATTCAGGGGAGAAGCTACAGGCATGATCACTCCACTAATGTGACTTGGAACAACAAACCACATTGTACTAAGATGGTTTATAATACGTTATTTGGTAACATTGTCTTGCCAGCTGCTAAGTGGTATACTGTCCTTTGGACTGCCGATTCCACTCCAAGAGATAATCTGATGTTTTGGAAGGTTGTCAGTGATGCTCTTCTCACTCGTAATGTGCTTACTAATTACAGGATTAGTTGTTGCCCTGAGTGTAACGTACGCGATTTTTTCGTTGCCGAAAAACCGAATAGTTATGGGTTTTTAAAAAGAATTTATGAAAAGAGAAGAGAAGAAGAGAGGAGATAGAAAATTTTAAAATAGAAGAAAAAGAGAAGAGAAAGGAAACAGAACAGAATTTTAAAATAGAACGAAAAGAGAATAGGGAACATAGAGAAAATAGAACGGAACAGAAAACAACAGAACAACATCAGAATCTCACAATTCGCAGCGGAACAACATATAATAATAAATGAATAATCTTTAAACAAAGAACTATATCAGTTATTACATTACATCACATTTCATTACATCATATCATCAGAGTGTACAACAACAACAACAGTGCAGCGGAAAAAGAAATACTATATAAACTAGTAATACGCCATGCCATCCATCTTGCCTCCAGCAATTCCAGAATATCCAGAATATCCTGATAAACCTTAACTCTTGACTGCCCGTGTGGAAATTGGTGGGCACCCAGAGTTTAGGAAGGAAAACAATAAACTCCAAGTCAGTCATGTGACTGGTGTGAGAACTCAAAACAGTTTATTTATCTTTAAAATCAAAATAGAGGAATATTTTTAAATTCAATTCGCAATGCTTTTAAAAATGAGACTACCATAAGGCCTCCCGCACACACACACAATGCAAACGCAGAATCGGAGGAGATTTCTCCTTATGATAGTCAAAGATGCTTGATACGCATTTAAAATAACATTTGATATTATTATTAGTGCATAGTGTAGGAAAAATTCATTTCGAAAGTAGAATATAAATCTTAGCCAACATACGACCATTATCGTATGCCTACTACAGCTACCATCCAAACAGTGTTGCGACACCATAAGTGAATGATAGGTTCTACAACTAATACCGTACAAGTTTCATATTGTTTCTTTGGATTTCCAACAAATGGTCAGGCCAAGGAACTTCCCATTGCCACATGAGAATGCCTCTGGAAAGACATCCCCGAGAACCAAACCGGAACTCTGCCAACACAAGGCCGGGTTACCCCTAACTGGGTAACTACTGACACGAGCACGCCATTCCCCGATCGTAAACGACCTTTCTCACGGGATCCCGAAAACCAACAACCACAAAGTAATAAATTCGTAGTAACCACATAGGTTAAATATCTGGGCTCCATACCATGATACCACCTCTATCCAGAAGGAAATGTACATACCCTAAAGGGTGCTACCCCTCATAACCTTGCTGCATCTTTCCTGTTTTGACCATTTCCGGGGTGTGAGGTTCGACGAAGTCACGTCCATAAAAACATACTTTATACAAAAGCCATGCTTTGGGTCAACAAATGATCAACACAATGATCACCAAGATAGACGATCGAATAAACGATCCTATCACAATAATCAACACAATGATCATTTCAGCATCACTCAGCATATCACATTACCAAATTGGGAATATATCGCTGATAACTTCAACTATATAACCTCTGAGCACGTACGTCTCAGAGAAGGGTGTTAAGCTAAAAGAATAAATTCTCCGCCACCAACAGAAGTATATTTGAAAGAAATCGGCTTTATATCTCAAATTGTAATGTCAGACATACAATCCATACAAGTCTGTTCCGGGCTCGAACCAAACCGAAGGCACTTACAAAGAAGTCCTTGCAATCCGGATATTCACAATCCTGATCGGATTCACCATCACATATGGAGAACTCTATACCGTAGCTACTCGGTGCAGAGTAAATCGACAGGTCATCCTATCGCTCTCGCAAATACCGAGTCTTCAACACCGATCTTCAATGCAATTCACAACGACGTATCACATATTCGGAATGGGTTATACGACCCCATGGTCCTTTCCCGGTTAACCCGAATAGTGAGCGCTTATTCAAAAAAATAAGTGTAGCATTCACATTCAAACAAATCACATCAATTACCCATTCAAAGGGAAATATTGATAGTCGGTTATTGAACTATCAGTGGACATGCACACATCACCAGTTTCCAAATAATTTATTTCACAAAATATTTATTTTCCAAAATATCTTTACAAGATATATATAATTTCAATACTTCAAAAATAAATCAATATTTATTTTTAAACCAATTCCACTTCCTTTATAAATTCCTTAGTGAATTTATATTTTAAAATATCCATGCATATGATTTCAATAATTCATTTCAATTTATCTTCAAAAAGATAAGTTCTCTAAACGTTTCATTTCACATTGGAAAAACATTTCCATACTTATACATTCATAAGTAATTCACAAATTTTATTTATTTTCAACACTTGGAAAATATTCAATATACTTCAATCAAAAATAAGTATATATTTCATTCTTTTAAGGAAATCATTCTCTTAAACATATTTATTTGGGCCAAAACGAATGTTGCGTAAAACATCGTTACGACAACCCAAATTCACTAGTATAGGGATTCGAAATTAAAATAGATATATAAATCCCAATACTATACAAAACATTTCCTTTCGGAAATCATTTACTATAACAACAGTGTTATAGTCCACTATTTCCTTTTATTTCTCGAAAACGTCTATTTCAACAATGAATGTTGAAATCTATGTTTCGAATCTTAACATGTTTAAAAACATCGTTAGATCGTTTTAATTCTATTTAAAACATCACATCTAAAACAATTTCTTTAACGTGTTATTCACTATTCAAAAACGTGAATATACTTCATTAATAGGTTTTAACAATTTACTTATCAAAATAAGTTGTTTGCGGATTTATAAAACAACGTTTATAAATTCCATTTCTATTTATTTTATAACTACTTCCTTTATAAATCTCCTTTATTAACCTATTCGATTTATAACTCAATTATAAACCAAAAGTTCACCTCATCAGTTAAATGCTTATAAAACGATTATTTTACAAAATCGTTCTTTTAAACTTCATAATTATAAATCTTATAACTTATAAGATTCAATTATTTATCCAAATATATTCTTTAATAATTTCACAAAATATATAAATCTTACTATTTATAAATTTCATTTATAACTTCACCATTTATAATTTTATAAATTCCATTCACTTGTAACTTCACCCTTTAAATTCTATAAATTTCATTCTTTAATGAAATTCATTTTCACTTCATTCAAACACTTATAAAAACTCGTTTTATAATGTCTATATTTCAATTTATAAATATCCATTTATAAATCTCTTAATATAAATCAATTTATATTATTCTTTTAAAACGTCTTCAAATTCCTTTAAAAACTTCATCCTTTTGATTCATAAAATAATTAAATTTTATAAATCCTATATTTCAACTTTTCATAATAAATTCAAAAATTCCGATTTAACTATTTTATAAAATCATTATCATCATATTCTCAAAAATCAGTTTTTAACTATATTTCTCAAAATCATAATTTTTATAACTTTAAAAATTATAACGTTTATTTATTTAAAATGAATCTATTCCAAAAATATAGTATATTTTCAAAAATCACTTTAAAAATCATTTTAAAATTCCAAATTTGGTCCAATGATGCTACACACCAAATAGTCAATCACGACAACAACGATATCATATATCAATATGATAATCCATCAAATATCAAAATATCTGAAATCAAATAAATACTGTTGAGGAATCCAGTTGGATCCCTCCAACCTGTTTTCCTGCATCCAAAAACATTAGCACAATACCAATTTCGCTCCAGTACGAAATTATCGCGGTATATGTTCTTATTAAATATTATCCGCTTAATAACGGCGCAATAGGGTCTCATCCGCTAAAAATACGGGAAATCAACAACTGCAATATATACATATGCCAATATATATATATTGATATTATATATAATACCAATTTCACTGTTTATGAAATATTCGCGGTATATGTTTTTATTAAATAACATCCGCTTAATAACGGCGCATAATGTCTATTTTAACAATCAATAGATATCAATCATCATTCAAACATGCATTCAAATATTTTAAATCTAACTATTTAAAATAAAATCGAAACTGATTCGATTGAGTGAGAAGTTCTCGCCTTGATTTTAAATTCCGTTTTAGCGATTTATTTCGAATAAAATTAAACGGACGTTTAATTTTACCCAAAATTCTCACTAACTCCAAACGACTCCAAACCAACTCCATCGTGTAGTGCTCGTCCATACGATTCCAACGCAACTGGTTTCGCGCGTTTTCGACCTCGTATGAAAAAGTTATGAATTTTTAAAGATTGTACACGATTTTATAACTAAATTACAACATAAACTAAAATATTTAAACCCACATCCATTTCAGGCCATTAGATCCTTCATCATGCAAATCTGGCCGTCCCTCCTTTTCTTCCCTCTCACGTTCTATCTACAGACAAAGGCCTCTCCACCCAAACCCATAGCTTCATGATTAGGGTTTAATTATGCAACTCCATTTCTCAACTATACTTCATTAAACTACTTGCAATAGGAAGCTCTCGACCACAACCATGCTCGGCCAGAACCCTAGAGAGCTCGGCCCCCTCCTCCTCCTCATATGGCGTGCGTGACTGGCCATGAACGGCCTCGTTTATCTCCCTCTCCGTTGCACCAAAATCCATCATCACCGTATGGATTTAAAGCCCTCTTCATGCTCTTCAATGTTGTAGTTAACAACTTTGGCTAATTCTTTGTAGATTGAGAGAGATTGAGGGAGAAGTGAGATTAATTTCTGGCCTTAGAAAATGGGGGTGGCGGCTATGATATTAGGGTTAGGGTTTGGAATGATTTTTCTAAATTATGAAGAGGTGGGTGCTATTTATAAAGAAAAATCGAACACTATTCATCCGGAAATTCCGAACTCCGATTTACGCGCCGTAACCAGCGTTTCTAAGGTTTACCCCGCGTTCCGGACACAATGGAACAGGTTTCGGAAGCTAATTCGGAAGTATGTGCGAGTTATGGCTATAAACGCTCAATTTGAATTAAACCGATTTAAGCGATTTTCTAGGCGTTTTAATTCGTACCGGACAAACGGTAAATCCAATTGACACGAAATTTGAAACCTTACAATAATATCACATTATGGATCCGATGAAACTTGTTTCGTCGAAATCCGAGACTTTTTGAAAAATGGCTATTTTAGCTCGCCAAATTAAAATTAAAAATAAATCGATGTGTTTCGAGCTGCCACGCTCAAACGATAACTCCGATTGACACGAAATTTGAAATCCGGTAATAACTAACTATTACGGATCCAATGAAACTAGTTTCGTTCAATTCTAAGACAGTTCAAAAATTGACTATTTTCACTAGTCGATTTTACTATTAAAATATTCAATTTTCACAAATTAACTTTTAATTTGATTTTAAAAGTTCTAAAATATCATTCTAACTTAATATGATAAAATAAAATTTTACAAATCATTTTCAATCATATTTAACTCAATTATCAATTATTTTCATAATTTAACATATTAAATTATCGATTTAATTATTCAATTAAATCCAATAATTCAAATAAAAATTTATTTGACTTATAAATTCACTTATAAATATTTAAAATTAATTAAATATTCAAATTTTAATTTCTAAAAATTCTGGGTCGTTACAATCTTCCCCACTTAAAAGAATTTCGTCCTCGAAATTACAAGTAAGAAAAGTTATAGAATCTATTAATTTTTCCAAAATTCATAGTTAAACTTCTTACAAATCTTTACTAAGTTTTCAAATCATACTTAGTTATATTTTTCAAAAACAAATACTATCGTTTAACTTTCAATTCCAAAATCAAAGTTAAAGTTTTCAAAAATTTTCCCATTTTCTCAAAAATTTTCTAACGCCTTAAATTTTCGAAAAAATTCGCCATAGTCTCCTTTGCGCGGCTCGATCCGAAAAAAAAAATGACAGTATATATATCACAGATATACATCTCATCAAGTAATGAGGCATCCCGAAGGGAAAAAATGTAAAAGTACGGTATGTAATCCGAGATGTGTACCTTATATTTTATTAGCAAGCATATACGGCTAATATAGCGCGAAAGCGAGCTCCAAATGCGAAGCAAACACGATCCGCACCTACTAATCACTCAACAAACAACATGAGAACATGCATATATGAAAATAATCTCAATATACAACATATATCTCCATAACAACTATATATGTCACATAGCAAATGAAACAAAAGCAATATATTCAACCATCAACCGATTATCATTCATAACCAATAAATGTTCATTCATATTTTCATTAATATTCAATGAAATGGGTTTTTAATTTAAATCACCTTTGATTTATTACATTGGATCTACTAGCATTCATTCTCAATGTAACGACCCAGAATTTTTAGAAATTAAAATATGAATATTTATTTAATTTTAAATATTAATAAGTGAATTTATAAGTCAAATAAATTTTTATTTGAATTATTGGATTTAATTGGATAATTAAATCGATAATTTAATACGTTAAATTATGGAAATAATTGAAAATTGGGTTAAATATGATTGAAAATGATTTGTAAAATTTTATTTTATCATATGGGAGTTAGAACGATATTTTAGAACTTTTAAAATTGAATTAAAAGATAATTTGTGAAAATTGAATATTTTAATATTTAAATCGACTAGTGAAAATAGTCAATTTTTGAACAGTCTCAGAATTGAACGAAACCAGTTCCATTGGATCCGTAATAGTTAGTTATTACCGGATTTCAATTTTCGTGTCAATCGGAGCTATCGTTTGATCGTGGCAGCTCGAAACGCATCGAATTATTTTTAATTTAAATTTGGCGAGTCAAAATAGCCATTTTTCAAAAAGTCTCGGATTTCATCGAAACCAGTTTCATCGGATCCGTAATGTGATATTATTGTATGGTTTCAAATTTCAAGTCAATTGGATTTACCGTTTGTCCGGTACAAATTAAAACGCCTAGAAATCGAGTTAAATCGGTTTAATTCAAATTGAGCGTTTACAGCCATAACTCGCACAGATATCCGAGCTTTCGAAACCTGTTCCATTGTGTCCCGAACGCGGGATAAACCCTAGGTACGTCAGTTTCGGCGCGTAAATCGGAGTTCGGAATTTCCGGATGAATAGTGTCGTTCAAAACTCTATAAATAGACCAAAATTCTCACAAAATTAGAAAAAATAAAACAAAACCCTAGCAAAAAAACTGCAGCCGCCTCCCCCTATTTCTAAGGCCAGTATTTCTCCTCTTTCTCCCCTTAATCATTCACAATCCGTTGACATTCACGCGAAGTGTTCAACAGCAATATCGTAGAGCGTATCAAGAGCTTCAGATCCGTACGGTGGAGATGTGGTTTGGAGCGTCGAAGGGGGAGCGAGGTGGGGCCGTTTGCTGCAGGTGCGCACGCAATTCCATGCTCATGTAGGTGGCCGAGCTTCAGGTGGTTGGTGGTGGAGGTAGCTCTCGCGAAGGGCTTCGACATGGCAGTGGTTTGATGAGGTTTAGTCGAGTATAGGCGGAGCAATATTAAACCCTAGTTCTAAGGGGATGGGTTTGTGATGTCGGCCTTGAAACTGTAGTTTGAACGTGATGAGGGGGAAGGGGATGGACGGGCCTGATGCTTCAATGTTGGATCTAACGGCCTGAAATGGTTTAGGTTATAAAATTTAATGTATGTTATAAAATTTGTAATAAAAATCGTGTAACTTCAAATATTCATATCTTTTTCATACGAGGTCGAAAAAATGCAAACTCAGTTGCGTTGGAATCGTATGGACGAGCACTACGCGATGGAGTTGGTTTGGAGTCGTTTGGAGTTAGTGAAAATTTTGGGTAAAATTAAACGTCCGTTTAATTTTATTCGAAATAAATCGCTAAAACGGAAAATAAAATCAAGGTGAGAATTTCTCACTCAATCGAATAAGTTTCGATTTTATTTTAAATAGTTAGATTTAAAATATTTGAATGCATGTTTGAATGATGATTGATATCTATTGATTGTTAAAATAGACATTATACGCCGTTAGTAAGCGGATGTTATTTATTAAAAACATATACCGCGAATATTCCATAAACAGTGAAATTGGTATTATATATATAATATCAATATATATATATTGGCATATGTATATATTGGAGTTATTGATTTCCCGCATTTTTTGTTTAGCGGATGAGACCCTATTACGCCGTTATTAAGCGGATAATATTTAATAAGAACATATACCGCGATAATTTCGTACTGGAGCGAAATTGGTATTGTGCTAATGTTTTTGGATGCAGGAAAACAGGTTGGAGGGATCCAACTGGATTCCTCAACAGTATTTATTAGATTTCAGATATTTTGATATTTGATGGATTATCATATTGATATATGATATCGTTGTAGTCGTGATTGACTATTTGGTGTGTAGCATCATTGGACCAAATTTGGAATTTTAAAATGATTTCAAAGTGATTTTTGAAAGTATACGTTTATAAAATATTTTTGGAATTGATCCATTTTAAATAAATAAACGTTATAATTTTTGAAGTTATAAAAATTATGATTTTTGAGAAATATAGTTAAAAACTGATTTTTGAGAATATGATGCTAATGATTTTATAAAATAGTTAAATGGAAATTTTTGAATTTATTATGAAAAGTTGAAATATAGGATTTATGAAATTTAATTATTTTATGAATCAAAAGGAAGAAGTTTTTAAAGGAATTTAAAGACGTTTAAAAAGAATAATATAAATTGATTTATATAAGAGATTTATAAATGGATATTTATAAATTGAAATATGGACATTATAAAACGAGTTTTTATAAGTGTTTGAATGAAATGAAAATGAATTTCATAATTGAATGGAATTTATAGAATTTTATACGGTGAAGTTATAAATGGAATTTTATAAGCAGTAGGTTTATAAAATTTATTAAGTTATTAAAATAATGATTTTGGATAAATGAATGAATCTTATAAGTTATAGGATTTATAATTTGGGAACTTAAAAAGAACGATTTTGTAAAATAATCGTTTTATAAGCATTTAACTTATAATATGAACTTTTAGTTTATAATTGGGTTATAAACTGGAATAGGTTAATAAAAGAATTTATAAAAAGAAGTTTTTATAAATAAATAGAAATGGAATTTATAAACGTTGTTTTATAAATTCGCAAATGACTTATTTTGATAAGAAAATTGTTGAAACCTATTAAAGGAGTTATATTCACATTTTTGAATAGTGAATAATCCTTTGAATTAAAATGAATAGAAAGGATGAAACTTGTTAATGAAGTATATTCACGTTTTTGAATAGTGAATAACACGTTAAAGAAATTGTTTTAGATTTGATATTTTGAACAGAATTAAAACGATCTAACGATGTTTTAAAATGTGTTGAGATTCGAAACCATAGATTTCAACATTTATTGTTGAAATAGACGTTTTCGAGAAATAGAAGGAAATAATGGACTATAACACTGTTGTTATAGTAAATGATTTCCGAAAGGAAATGTTTTGTATAGTATTGGGATTTATATATCTATTTAATTTCGAATCCCTATACTAGTGATTTTGGGTTGTCGTAACGATGTTTTACGTAACATTCGTTTTGGCCCAAATAAATATGTTTAAGAGAATGATTTCCTTAAAGAATGAAATATATACTTAATTTCGATTTAAGTATATTGAATATTTTCTAAGTGTTGAAAATAAATAAAATTCGTGAATTACTTATTTAATAAGTATGGAAATGTTTTCCAATATAAAGTGAATACTTTGAGAATTGATCTTTTTGAAGATAAATTGAAAAGGAATATTGAAATGAATAATTGAAATCGAATATTCATTGATATTTTGGAATTATAAATTCACTAAGGAATTTATAAAAGAAAGTGAAATTTGTTTAAAAATAAATATTGATTTATTTTTGAAGTATTGAAATTATATATCTAGTGAAGATATTTTGAAAAATAAATAATTTGGAAAATTATTTGGAAACTGGTGATGTGTGCATATCCAGTGATAGTTCAATAACCGACTATCAATATTTCCCTTTGAATGAGTATTTGATGTGATTTGATTGAATTTGAATGCCACACTTATTTTTGAATAAGCGCTCACTATTCGGGTTAACCGGGAAAGGACCATGGGGTCGTATAACCCATTCCGAATATGTGATACGTCGTTGTGAATTGCATTTGAAGATCGGTGTTGAAGACCGGTATTTGCGAGAGCGATAGGATGACCTGTCGATTTACTCTGCACCGAGTAGCTACGGTATAGAGTTCTCCATATGTGATGGTGAATCCGATCAGGATTGTGAATATCCGGATTGCAAGGACTTCTTTGTAAGTGCCTTCGGTTTTGTTCGAGCCCGGAACAGACTTGTATGGATAGTATGTCTGACATTACAAGTTGAGATATAAAGCCGATTTCTTTCAAATATATTTCTGTTGGTGGCGAAGAATTTATTTTTTAGCTTAACACCCTTCTCTAAGACGTACGAGCTCAGAGGTTATATAGTTGAAGTTATCGGCGATATATTCCCAATTTGGTAATGTGACATGCTGAGTGTTGCTGAAATGATCATTGTGTTGATTATTGTGATAGGATCGTTTATTTGATCGTCTATCTTAGTGAACATTGTGTTGATCATTTGTTGACCCAAAGCATAGCTTTTGTATAAAGTATGTTTTTGTGGACGTGACTTCTTCGAGCCTCACACCCCGGAAATGGTCAAAACAGGAAAGATGCGGCAAGGTTATGAGGGGTAGCACCCTTTAGGGTATGTACATTTCCCTCTGGATAGAGGTTGTATCATGGTATGGAGCCCAGATATTTAACCTATGTGGTTACTACGAATTTATTACTTTGTGGTTGTTGGCTATCGGGATCCCGTGAGAAAGGTCGTTTACGATCGGGGAATGGCGTGCTCGTGTCAGTAGTTACCCAGTTAGGGGTAACCCGGCCTTGTGTTGGCAGAGTTCCGGTTTGGTTCTCGGGGATGTCTTTCCAGAGGCATTCTCATGTGGCAATGGGAAGTTCCTTGGCCTGACCATTTGTTGGAAATCCAAAAAAACAATACGTGACTTGTACGGTTTTAGTTGTATAACCTGCTATGGAATGTGGCGGTAACCTGCTATTGAACATAGTTAGCTATAGTAGGCATACGATAATGGTCGTATGTTGGCTAAGATTTATATTCTACTTTCAAAATGAATTTTCCCCCTACACTATGCACTAGTAATAATATCAAATGTTATTTTAAATGCGTATCAAGCATGTTTGACTATCATAAGGAGAAATCTCCTCCGATTCTGCGTTTGCATTGTGTGTGTGTGCGGGAGGCCTTATGGTAGTCTCATTTTTAAAAGCATTGCGAATTGAATTTAAAAATATCTCTCTATTTTGATTTTAAAGATAAATAAACTGTTTTGAGTTCTCACACCAGTCACATGACTGACTTGGAGTTTATTATTTTCCTTCCTAAACTCTGGGTGCCCACCAATTTTCACACGGGCAGTCAAGAGTTTAAGGTTTATCAGGATATTCTGGATATTCTGGAGTTGCTGGAGGCAAGCTGGATGGCATGGCGTATTACTAGTTTATATAGTATTTCTTTTTCCGCTGCACTATTTGTTGTTGTTGTTGTACACTCTGATGATAAGATGTAATGAAATGTGATGTAATGTAATAACCGATATAGTTCTTTGTTTAAAGATTATTCATTTATTATTATATGTTGTTCCGCTGCGAATTGTGAGATTCTGATGTTGTTCTGTTTTGTTTTCTGTCCCGTTCTATTTTCTTCTGTTTTTCTTTTTCCTCTATTCTCTTTTTCTTCTATTTTAAAATTTTCTATCTTCTTTTCCCTCTATCTTCTACCTTTTTCTCTCCTTTTCTTTTCCTAAATTCTTTTAAAAACCCTCAGTGTTCGGTTTTCCGTCGTTCGATTCCTCGGCAGTCGATAAAGTGAGTGTCGATGTTGAATTTTCGGAAGACGAAGAATCGTGTCCTGACAATTTGGTATCAGAGCTTATGGTTAAGCGACAACCATGGTTCTGTTGGGTATAATTCATTAGAGATAGAGTCAGCAGTACTCTAGAATGAGTTTGAGTGTAATAATAGTTATGAAAGCGTATTTGTTAGTGAATATAAAATTGTTTTATATTGTGATGATTGGTTTGTTGAGTGGTATATAGATTCTGGTTAATACGAGTAATTAACGTTGTTGATAGGGATCTCTAAACACTTGTACAGAACAATTCGGCACAATATTGTTTTAAATTGGGTAAATGAAATAATTTTACCTTGAGAATATTTTGTATATGAAGAAATAATTTTTCAGAATTATTAAAGTGTATATAAGTTGATTGTTTAGTTGTTTGAATAATCTAAATAAAGGAATTGTATAAGCAAAAAGAATTATAAGAGTTAAATTATAATTAAAGTGATTTACAATTGTGAAATAAACTTATATATAGATAAGAAGTGAAACTATATGAATATGACTTGTAAATAAAAATGAATTTAAAGTTAAATGGAAGTATAACTTAAGAGATGTTGAATAAAGTTGATGTTGATATCAAAGTAAATTAATAAAGTTAAGTGATAGATATGAACTTGAGTTATGTAATGAAATTCAACTGTTGTAATTGAATTGAATGAATGGATTGAATGTTAATCAATTAAATCAAATTGATATGAAATAATGAATATAAGTATTAATTCATTAAAATCTAATGTTATTGAAAGTTGAATAATTGAATGAAGATCAATTTAATTTAACCAATTGAAAGTGAAAGTGTTAAACCAATTGAAAGCAAAGTAATTTGGTTGTAATTAATAAACATTGATTGTTATATGATTGTTAGTTGATTGTATAAAATTCATTAAGTGTTAATGAAAGTGAATTAGCGAAATTGAAAGCTATGAAATTTAATTCAAATTAGAAGTAAATAAATCTTAAATAAATTGAATTTGAATTGAAAGTGAACCAACTTGAATATGAATTAGTGAATATATAAACTAATTGAGAATGAAAGTTGATAAATCAAATGTGAATTAATTTGAAAAACCCAATTCATTGAATATTAATAAGAATATAAATGAATATATATTGATTATGAATTTGTTGAATGCTAGTTGGTTGATGTTTGAATATAATTGCTTTATTGCAGTTGCTATGTTGGCATATATAGTTGTTATGGAGATATATGTTGTATATTGAGATTATTTTCATATATGCATGATTCTCATGTTGTTTGTTGAGTGATTAGTAGGTGCGGATCGCGTTTGCTTCGCATTTGGAGCACGCTTTTGCGCTATATTAGCCGTATATGCTCGCTAATAAAAATATAAGGTACATATCTCGGATTACATATCGTACTTTTATAATTTTTCCCTGCGGGATGCCTCATTACTTGATGAGATGTATATTTGTGATATATATACTGTCATTTTTTTTTCGGATCGAGCCGCGCAAAGGAGACTATGGCGAATTTTTCCGAAAATTTAAGGCGTTAGAAAAATTTTGAGAAAATGGGAAAAATTTTGAAAACTTTAACTTTGATTTTGGAATTGAAAGTTAAACAATGGTAGTTGTTTTCGAAAAGATAACTAAGTATGATTTGAAAACTTAGTAAAGTATTATAAGAAGTTTAACTATGAATTTTGGAAAACTAATAAATTCTGTAACTTTTCTTACTAGTTAATTTCGAGGACGAAATTCTTTTAAGGGGGGAAGATTTGTAACGACCCAGAATTTTTAGAAATTAAAATATGAATATTTAATTAATTTTAAATATTAATAAGTGAATTTATAAGTCAAATAAATTTTTATTTGAATTATTGGATTTAATTGGATAATTAAATCGATAATTTAATACGTTAAATTATGGAAATAATTGAAAATTGGGTTAAATATGATTGAAAATGATTTGTAAAATTTTATTTTATCATATGGGAGTTAGAACGATATTTTAGAACTTTTAAAATCGAATTAAAAGATAATTTGTGAAAATTGAATATTTTAATATTTAAATCGACTAGTGAAAATAGTCAATTTTTGAACAGTCTCAGAATTGAACGAAACTAGTTCCATTGGATCCGTAATAGTTAGTTATTACCAGATTTCAATTTTCGTGTCAATCGGAGCTATCGTTTGATCGTGGCAGCTCGAAACGCATCGAATTATTTTTAATTTAAATTTGGCGAGTCAAAACAGCCATTTTTCAAAAAGTCTCGGATTTCGACGAAACCAGTTTTATCGGATCCGTAATGTGATATTATTGTAAGGTTTCAAATTTCAAGTCAATTGGATTTACCGTTTGTCCGGTACAAATTAAAACGCCTAGAAATCGAGTTAAATCGGTTTAATTCAAATTGAGCGTTTACAGCCATAACTCGCACAGATGTCCGAATTAGCTTCCGAAACCTGTTCCATTGTGTCCGGAACGCGGGATAAACCCTAGGTACGTCAGTTTCGGCGCGTAAATCGGAGTTCGGAATTTCCGGATGAATAGTGTCGTTCAAAACTCTATAAATAGACCAAAATTCTCACAAAATTAGAAAAAATAAAACAAAACCCTAGCAAAAAAACTGCAGCCGCCTCCACCTATTTCTAAGGCCAATATTTCTCCTCTTTCTCCCCTTAATCATTCACAATCCGTTGAGATTCACGCGAAGTGTTCAACAGCAATATCGTAGAGCGTATCAAGAGCTTCAGATCCGTACGGTGGAGATGTGGTTTGGAGCGTCGAAGGGGGAGCGAGGTGGGGCCGTTTGCTGCAGGTGCGCACGCAATTCCATGCTCATGTAGGTGGCCGAGCTTCAGGTGGTTGGTGGTGGAGGTAGCTCTCGCGAAGGGCTTCGACATGGCAGTGGTTTGATGAGGTTTAGTCGAGTATAGGCGGAGCAATATTAAACCCTAGTTCTAAGGGGATGGGTTTGTGATGTCGGCCTTGAAACTGTAGTTTGAACGTGATGAGGGGGAAGGGGATGGACGGGCCTGATGCTTCAATGTTGGATCTAACGGCCTGAAATGGTTTAGGTTATAAAATTTAATTTATGTTATAAAATTTGTAATAAAAATCGTGTAACTTCAAATATTCATATCTTTTTCATACGAGGTCGAAAAAATGCAAACTCAGTTGCGTTGGAATCGTATGGACGAGCACTATGCGATGGAGTTGGTTTGGAGTCATTTGGAGTTAGTGAAAATTTTGGGTAAAATTAAACGTCCGTTTAATTTTATTCGAAATAAATCGCTAAAACGGAAAATAAAATCAAGGTGAGAATTTCTCACTCAATCGAATCAGTTTCGATTTTATTTTAAATAGTTAGATTTAAAATATTTGAATGCATGTTTGAATGATGATTGATATCTATTGATTGTTAAAATAGACATTATAAGCCGTTAGTAAGCGGATGTTATTTATTAAAAACATATACCGCGAATATTTCATAAACAGTGAAATTGGTATTATATATATAATATCAATATATATATATTGGCATATGTATATATTGGAGTTATTGATTTCCCGCATTTTTTGTTTAGCGGATGAGACCCTATTACGCCGTTATTAAGCGGATAATATTTAATAAGAACATATACCGCGATAATTTCGTACTGGAGCGAAATTGGTATTGTGCTAATGTTTTTGGATGCAGGAAAACAGGTTGGAGGGATCCAACTGGATTCCTCAACAGTATTTATTAGATTTCAGATATTTTGATATTTGATGGATTATCATATTGATATATGATATCGTTGTAATCGTGATTGACTATTTGGTGTGTAGCATCATTGGACCAAATTTGGAATTTTAAAATGATTTCAAAGTGATTTTTGAAAGTATACGTTTATAAAATATTTTTGGAATTGATCCATTTTAAATAAATAAACGTTATAATTTTTAAAGTTATAAAAATTATGATTTTTGAGAAATATAGTTAAAAACGGATTTTTGAGAATATGATGCTAATGATTTTATAAAATAGTTAAATGGAAATTTTTGAATTTATTATGAAAAGTTGAAATATAGGATTTATGAAATTTAATTATTTTATGAATCAAAAGGAAGAAGTTTTTAAAGGAATTTGAAGACGTTTAAAAAGAATAATATAAATTGATTTATATAAGAGATTTATAAATGGATATTTATAAATTGAAATATGGACATTATAAAACGAGTTTTTATAAGTGTTTGAATGAAGTGAAAATGAATTTCATAATTGAATGGAATTTATAGAATTTTATACGGTGAAGTTATAAATGGAATTTTATAAGCAGTAGGTTTATAAAATTTATTAAGTTATTAAAATAATGATTTTGGATAAATGAATGAATCTTATAAGTTATAAGATTTATAATTTGGGAACTTAAAAAGAACGATTTTGTAAAATAATCGTTTTATAAGCATTTAACTTATAATATGAACTTTTAGTTTATAATTGGGTTATAAACTGGAATAGGTTAATAAAAGAATTTATAAAAAGTAGTTTTTATAAATAAATAGAAATGGAATTTATAAACGTTGTTTTATAAATTCGCAAATGACTTATTTTGATAAGAAAATTGTTGAAACCTATTAAAGGAGTTATATTCACATTTTTGAATAGTGAATAATCCTTTGAATTAAAATGAATAGAAAGGATGAAACTTGTTAATGAAGTATATTCACATTTTTGAATAGTGAATAACACGTTAAAGAAATTGTTTTAGATTTGATATTTTGAACAGAATTAAAACGATCTAACGATGTTTTAAAATGTGTTGAGATTCGAAACCATAGATTTCAACATTTATTGTTGAAATAGACGTTTTCGAGAAATAGAAGGAAATAATGGACTATAACACTGTTGTTATAGTAAATGATTTCCGAAAGGAAATGTTTTGTATAGTATTGGGATTTATATATCTATTTAATTTCGAATCCCTATACTAGTGATTTTGGGTTGTCGTAACGATGTTTTACGTAACATTCGTTTTGGCCCAAATAAATATGTTTAAGAAAATGATTTCCTTAAAGAATGAAATATATACTTAATTTCGATTTAAGTATATTAAATATTTTCTAAGTGTTGAAAATAAATAAAATTCGTGAATTACTTATTTAATAAGTATGGAAATGTTTTCCAATATAAAGTGAATACTTTGAGAATTGATCTTTTTGAAGATAAATTGAAAAGGAATATTGAAATGAATAATTGAAATCGAATATTCATTGATATTTTGGAATTATAAATTCACTAAGGAATTTATAAAAGAAAGTGAAATTTGTTTAAAAATAAATATTCATTTATTTTTGAAGTATTGAAATTATATATCTAGTGAAGATATTTTGGAAAATAAATAATTTGGAAAATTATTTGGAAACTGGTGATGTGTGCATATCCAGTGATAGTTCAATAACCGACTATCAATATTTCCCTTTGAATGAGTATTTGATGTGATTTGATTGAATTTGAATGCCACACTTATTTTTGAATAAGCGCTCACTATTCGGGTTAACCGGGAAAGGACCATGGGGTCGTATAACCCATTCCGAATATGTGATACGTCGTTGTGAATTGCATTTGAAGATCGGTGTTGAAGACCGGTATTTGCGAGAGCAATAGGATGACCTGTCGATTTACTCTGCACCGAGTAGCTACGGTATAGAGTTCTCCATATGTGATGGTGAATCCGATCAGGATTGTGAATATCCGGATTGCAAGGACTTCTTTGTAAGTGCCTTCGGTTTTGTTCGAGCCCGGAACAGACTTGTATGGATAGTATGTCTGACATTACAAGTTGAGATATAAAGCCGATTTCTTTCAAATATATTTCTGTTGGTGGCGAAGAATTTATTTTTTAGCTTAACACCCTTCTCTAAGACGTACGAGCTAAGAGGTTATATAGTTGAAGTTATCAGCGATATATTCCCAATTTGGTAATGTGACATGCTGAGTGTTGCTGAAATGATCATTGTGTTGATTATTGTGATAGGATCGTTTATTTGATCGTCTATCTTAGTGATCATTGTGTTGATCATTTGTTGACCCAAAGCATGGCTTTTGTATAAAGTATGTTTTTGTGGACGTGACTTCGTCGAGCCTCACACCCCGGAAATGGTCAAAACAGGAAAGATGCGGCAAGGTTATGAGGGGTAGCACCCTTTAGGGTATGTACATTTCCTTCTGGATAGAGGTTGTATCATGGTATGGAGCCCAGATATTTAACCTATGTGGTTACTACGAATTTATTACTTTGTGGTTGTTGGCTATCGGGATCCCATGAGAAAGGTCGTTTACGATCGGGGAATGGCGTGCTCGTGTCAGTAGTTACCCAGTTAGGGGTAACCCGGCCTTGTGTTGGCAGAGTTCCGGTTTGGTTCTTGGGGATGTCTTTCCAGAGGCATTCTCATGTGGCAATGGGAAGTTCCTTGGCCTGACCATTTGTTGGAAATCCAAAGAAACAATACGTGACTTTTACGGTTTTAGTTGTATAACCTGCTATGGAATGTGGCGGTAACCTGCTATTGAACATAGTTAGCTATAGTAGGCATACGATAATGGTCGTATGTTGGCTAAGATTTATATTCTACTTTCAAAATGAATTTTTCCCCTACACTATGCACTAGTAATAATATCAAATGTTATTTTAAATGCGTATCAAGCATCTTTGACTATCATAAGGAGAAATCTCCTCCGATTCTGCGTTTGCATTGTGTGTGTGTGCGGGAGGCCTTATGGTAGTCTCATTTTTAAAAGCATTGCAAATTGAATTTAAAAATATCTCTCTATTTTGATTTTAAAGATAAATAAACTGTTTTGAGTTCTCACACCAGTCACATGACTGACTTGGAGTTTATTGTTTTCCTTCCTAAACTCTGGGTGCCCACCAATTTTCACACGGGCAGTCAAGAGTTTAAGGTTTATCAGGATATTCTGGATATTCTGGAGTTGCTGGAGGCAAGCTGGATGGCATGGCGTATTACTAGTTTATATAGTATTTCTTTTTCCACTGCACTATTTGTTGTTGTTGTTGTACACTCTGATGATAAGATGTAATGAAATGTGATGTAATGTAATAACCGATATAGTTCTTTGTTTAAAGATTATTCATTTATTATTATATGTTGTTCCGCTGCGAATTGTGAGATTCTGATGTTGTTCTGTTTTGTTTTCTGTCCCGTTCTATTTTCTTCTGTTTTTCTTTTTCCTCTATTCTCTTTTTCTTCTATTTTAAAATTTTCTATCTTCTTTTCCCTCTATCTTCTACCTTTTTCTCTCTTTTTCTTTTCCTAAATTCTTTTAAAAACCCTCAGTGTTCGGTTTTCCGTCGTTCGATTCCTCGGCAGTCGATAAAGTGAGTGTCGATGTTGAATTTTCGAAAGACGAAGAATCGTGTCCTGACACTCAATTAGTTTATATTCACTAATTCATATTCAAGTTGGTTCACTTCCAAATTAAATTCAATTCTATTTAATATTCACTTAACTACCAATTGAATTCCAATTACTTTAGCTTTCAATTTCATTAACTCAATTCCATTAACACTTAATGAATTATATACAATCAATCAACATTCATAATACAACCAATGTATATTCAACATAACCAAATTCTTTTGCTTATATTCATTCACAATTTGTTTTAACACCTTCACTTTCAATTGGTTTAATTAATTGATTTTCATTCACTTATTCAACTTCCAATAACATTAGATTTTAATGAATTAATACTTACATTCATTATTTCATATCAATTTTATTTACATTCAATTGATTAACATTCAATCCATTCATTCAATTCAATTTCCAAAGTTGAATTTCATTTATATAACTCAAGTTCATATTCATTTAACTCACTTGATTATTTACTTCGATACCAAAATCAACTCCATTCAACAACACTTAAGTTATATTCCATTTAACTTTAAATTCATTTTTTATTTACAACTCATATTCATAAATATATTCATATAGTTTCACTTCTTATATATATATGTTTATTTCACAATTGTAAATCACTTTAATTAAAATTCAATTCTTATAATCCTTTTTACATATACAATTATTCTTTTATTTAGATTATTCAAACAACTAAACAATCAACTTATATACTTTAATAATTTTGAAAAATTATTCCTTTATATATAAAAATATAATCAAGGTAAAATTATTTCATTTACCCAATTTAAAACAATACTGTGTTGAATTGTTCTATTCAAGTGTTTAGAAACCCCTTCGGCATAGTCTTGCGGACCACGCTGACGAAAGTTCATATGCCACTCAATAAACCAATCATCACAATATAAAACAATTTCATATTCACTAACAAATACGCTCTCATAGCTATTATTACACTCAAACTCATTCTAGAGTACTGCTGACTCTATCTCTAATGAATAATACCCAACAGAACCATGGTTGTCGCTTAACCATAAGCTCTGATACCAAATGTAACGTACGCGATTTTTTCGTTGCCGAAAAACCGAATAGTTATGGGTTTTTAAAAAGAATTTATGAAAAGAGAAGAGAAGAAGAGAGGAGATAGAAAATTTTAAAACAGAAGAAAAAGAGAAGAGAAAGGAAACAGAACAGAATTTTAAAATAGAACGAAAAGAGAATAGGGAACATAGAGAAAATAGAACGGAACAGAAAACAACAGAACAACATCAGAATCTCACAATTCGCAGCGGAACAACATATAATAATAAATGAATAATCTTTAAACAAAGAACTATATCAGTTATTACATTACATCACATTTCATTACATCATATCATCAGAGTGTACAACAACAACAACAACAGTGCAGCGGAAAAAGAAATACTATATAAACTAGTAATACGCCATGCCATCCATCTTGCCTCCAGCAATTCCAGAATATCCAGAATATCCTGATAAACCTTAACTCTTGACTGCCCGTGTGGAAATTGGTGGGCACCCAGAGTTTAGGAAGGAAAACAATAAACTCCAAGTCAGTCATGTGACTGGTGTGAGAACTCAAAACAGTTTATTTATCTTTAAAATCAAAATAGAGGAATATTTTTAAATTCAATTCGGAATGCTTTTAAAAATGAGACTACCATAAGGCCTCCCGCACACACACACAATGCAAACGCAGAATCGGAGGAGATTTCTCCTTATGATAGTCAAAGATGATTGATACGCATTTAAAATAACATTTGATATTATTATTAGTGCATAGTGTAGGAAAAATTCATTTCGAAAGTAGAATATAAATCTTAGCCAACATACGACCATTATCGTATGCCTACTATAGCTACAATCCAAACAGTGTGGCGACACCATAAGTGAATGATAGGTTCTACAACTAATACCGTACAAGTTTCGTATTGTTTCTTTGGATTTCCAACAAATGGTCAGGCCAAGGAACTTCCCATTGCCACATGAGAATGCCTCTGGAAAGACATCCCCGAGAACCAAACCGGAACTCTGCCAACACAAGGCCGGGTTACCCCTAACTGGGTAACTACTGACACGAGCACGCCATTCCCCGATCGTAAACGACCTTTCTCACGGGATCCCGAAAACCAACAACCACAAAGTAATAAATTCGTAGTAACCACATAGGTTAAATATCTGGGCTCCATACCATGATACCACCTCTATCCAGAAGGAAATGTACATACCATAAAGGGTGCTACCCCTCATAACCTTGCTGCATCTTTCCTATTTTGACCATTTCCGGGGTGTGAGGTTCGACGAAGTCACGTCCACAAAAACATACTTTATACAAAAGCCATGCTTTGGGTCAACAAATGATCAACACAATGATCACCAAGATAGACGATCGAATAAACGATCCTATCACAATAATCAACACAATGATCATTTCAGCATCACTCAGCATATCACGTTACCAAATTGGGAATATATCGCTGATAACTTCAACTATATAACCTCTGAGCACGTACGTCTCAGAGAAGGGTGTTAAGCTAAAAGAATAAATTCTCCGCCACCAACAGAAATATATTTGAAAGAAATCGGCTTTATATCTCAAATTGTAATGTCAGACATACAATCCATACAAGTCTGTTCCGGGCTCGAACCAAACCGAAGGCACTTACAAAGAAGTCCTTGCAATCCGGATATTCACAATCCTGATCGGATTCACCATCACATATGGAGAACTCTATACCGTAGCTACTCGGTGCAGAGTAAATCGACAGGTCATCCTATCGCTCTCGCAAATACCGGGTCTTCAACACCGATCTTCAATGCAATTCACAATGACGTATCACATATTCGGAATAGGTTATACGACCCCATGGTCCTTTCCCGGTTAACCCGAATAGTGAGCGCTTATTCAAAAAAATAAGTGTAGCATTCACATTCAAACAAATCACATCAATTACCCATTCAAAGGGAAATATTGATAGTCGGTTATTGAACTATCACTGGACATGCACATATCACCAGTTTCCAAATAATTTATTTCACAAAATATTTATTTTCCAAAATATCTTTACAAGATATATATAATTTCAATACTTCAAAAATAAATCAATATTTATTTTCAAACCAATTCCACTTCCTTTATAAATTCCTTAGTGAATTTATATTTCAAAATATCCATGCATATGATTTCAATAATTCATTTCAATTTATCTTCAAAAAGATAAGTTCTCTAAACGTTTCATTTCACATTGGAAAAACATTTCCATACTTATACATTCATAAGTAATTCACAAATTTTATTTATTTTCAACACTTGGAAAATATTCAATATACTTCAATCAAAAATAAGTATATATTTCATTCTTTTAAGGAAATCATTCTCTTAAACATATTTATTTGGGCCAAAACGAATGTTGCGTAAAACATCGTTACGACAACCCAAATTCACTAGTATAGGGATTCGAAATTAAAATAGATATATAAATCCCAATACTATACAAAACATTTCCTTTCGGAAATCATTTACTATAACAACAGTGTTATAGTCCACTATTTCCTTTTATTTCTCGAAAACGTCTATTTCAACAATGAATGTTGAAATCTATGTTTCGAATCTTAACATGTTTAAAAACATCGTTAGATCGTTTTAATTCTATTTAAAACATCACATCTAAAACAATTTCTTTAACGTGTTATTCACTATTCAAAAACGTGAATATACTTCATTAATAGGTTTTAACAATTTACTTATCAAAATAAGTTGTTTGCGGATTTATAAAACAACGTTTATAAATTCCATTTCTATTTATTTTATAACTACTTCCTTTATAAATCTCCTTTATTAACCTATTCGATTTATAACTCAATTATAAACCAAACGTTCACCTCATCAGTTAAATGCTTATAAAACGATTATTTTACAAAATCGTTCTTTTAAACTACATAATTATAAATCTTATAACTTATAAGATTCAATTATTTATCCAAATATATTCTTTAATAATTTCACAAAATATATAAATCTTACTATTTATAAATTTCATTTATAACTTCACCATTTATAATTTTATAAATTCCATTCACTTATAACTTCACCCTTTAAATTCTATAAATTTCATTCTTTAATGAAATTCATTTTCACTTCATTCAAACACTTATAAAAACTCGTTTTATAATGTCTATATTTCAATTTATAAATATCCATTTATAAATCTCTTAATATAAATCAATTTATATTATTCTTTTAAAACGTCTTCAAATTCCTTTAAAAACTTCATCCTTTTGATTCATAAAATAATTAAATTTTATAAATCCTATATTTCAACTTTTCATAATAAATTCAAAAATTCCGATTTAACTATTTTATAAAATCATTAGCATCATATTCTCAAAAATCAGTTTTTAACTATATTTCTCAAAATCATAATTTTTATAACTTTAAAAATTATAACGTTTATTTATTTAAAATGAATCTATTCCAAAAATATAGTATATTTTCAAAAATCACTTTAAAAATCATTTTAAAATTCCAAATTTGGTCCAATGATGCTACACACCAAATAGTCAATCACGACAACAACGATATCATATATCAATATGATAATCCATCAAATATCAAAATATCTGAAATCAAATAAATACTGTTGAGGAATCCAGTTGGATCCCTCCAACCTGTTTTCCTGCATCCATAAACATTAGCACAATACCAATTTCGCTCCAGTATGAAATTATCGCGGTATATGTTCTTATTAAATATTATCCGCTTAATAACGGCGCAATAGGGTCTCATCCGCTAAAAATACGGGAAATCAACAACTGCAATATATAAATATGCCAATATATATATATTGATATTATATATAATACCAATTTCACTGTTTATGAAATATTCGCGGTATTTGTTTTTATTAAATAACATCCGCTTAATAATGGCGCATAATGTCTATTTTAACAATCAATAGATATCAATCATCATTCAAACATGCATTCAAATATTTTAAATCTAACTATTTAAAATAAAATCGAAACTGATTCGATTGATTGAGAAGTTCTCACATTGATTTTAAATTCCGTTTTAGCGATTTATTTCGAATAAAATTAAACGGACGTTTAATTTTACCCAAAATTCTCACTAACTCCAAACGACTCCAAACCAACTCCATCGCGTAATGCTCGTCCATACGATTCCAACGCAACTAGTTTCGTGCGTTTTCGACCTCGTATGAAAAAGTTATGAATTTTTAAAGATTGTACACGATTTTATAACTAAATTACAACATAAAATAAAATATTTAAACCCACATCCATTTCAGGCCATTAGATCCTTCATCATGCAAATCTGGCCGTCCCTCCTTTTCTTCCCTCTCACGTTCTATCTACAGACAAAGGCCTCTCCACCCAAACCCATAGCTTCATGATTAGGGTTTAATTATGCAACTCCATTTCTCAACTATACTTCATCAAACTACTTGCAATAGGAAGCTCTCGACCACAACCATGCTCGGCCAGAACCCTAGAGAGCTCGGCCCCCTCCTCCTCCTCATATGGCGTGCGTGACTGGCCATGAACAGCCTCGTTTATCTCCCCCTCCGTTGCACCAAAATCCATCATCACCGTATGGATTTAAAGCCCTCTTCATGCTCTTCAATGTTGTAGTTAACAACTTTGGCTAATTCTTTGTAGATTGAGAGAGATTGAGGGAGAAGTGAGATTAATTTCTGGCCTTAGAAAATGGGGGTGGCGGCTATGATATTAGGGTTAGGGTTTGGAATGATTTTTCTAAATTATGAAGAGGTGGGTGCTATTTATAAAGAAAAATCGAACATTATTCATCCGGAAATTCCGAACTCCGATTTATGCGCCGTAACCAGCGTTTCTAAGGTTTACCCCGCGTTCCGGACACAATGGAATAGGTTTTGGAAGCTAATTCGGAAGTATGTGCGAGTTATGGCTATAAACGCTCAATTTGAATTAAACCGATTTAAGCGATTTTCTAGGCGTTTTAATTCGTACCGGACAAACGGTAAATCCAATTGACACGAAATTTGAAACCATACAATATCACATTACGGATCCGATGAAACTGGTTTCGTCAAAATCCGAGACTTTTTGAAAAATGGCTATTTTAGCTCGCCAAATTAGAATTAAAAATAAATCGATGCGTTTCGAGCTGCCACGCTCAAACGATAACTCCGATTGACACGAAATTTGAAATCCGGTAATAACTAACTATTACGGATCCAATGAAACTTGTTTCGTTCAATTCTGAGACTGTTCAAAAATTGACTATTTTCACTAGTCGATTTTAATATTAAAATATTCAATTTTCACAAATTAACTTTTAATTTGATTTTAAAAGTTCTAAAATATCATTCTAACTTCAATATGATAAAATAAAATTTTACAAATCATTTTCAATCATATTTAACTTAATTATCAATTATTTTCATAATTTAACATATTAAATTATCGATTTAATTATTCAATTAAATCCAATAATTCAAATAAAAATTTATTTGACTTATAAATTCACTTATAAATATTTAAAATTAATTAAATATTCAAATTTTAATTTCTAAAAATTCTGGGTCGTTACACTGAGTGTGCATTTTGTGAGCATTTTTTAGAAACTATTGACCATCCTTTCTTTCAGTGCCCTAAACTGATTGTGTTGGTAGATAAGCTTGTCAGTACAATACAAAGCTCTGTTTCTAATGCATTTTCTATTATTAACTGGGACATAATAGCTAAGGAAACTAGATGGAAGACCAGCAACTACAGAGTTTTGGTCATCTGTATTAAAATTTATATGGATGTCATTTGGAAGGAGAGAAATTCCATAGTATTTGAAAATAAGAGGAAAAGCATTGGTGCTATTTGGAATGATATGAGGAGCAGAATCTGCATGCAACCGCGAAGGAGAGAGTCCCACTTCCCTGACGTTCTGATCAGCAGTTGGTGTTGAAGTTTTTTTTGTTGTCTTTGTTTTCCTTTTGTCTTCCTTGTTTTCTCTATTTATTTCTGACTCATAGCTTGTTATGAGTCTTTTTTTATTGTGTTGCAATAAACTGGTAGGGGACCAGTTAACCCCGCTGGCTTTGCCAAAAAAAAAATTAAACCACAATTATTAATCATTCCTGATTAATCACATTCAGTAATTAACTAACCTTAATTACTTCATTAAAATAAATAAATTATTCCTTAATTAATTTCTTAAGTAATCCCTTGATTAATTAAAAAGTAATTTAATCCAAATTACTGACATTATTAAAATATCTTCCATTAATTACATCATGTAATTATCAATCAATTACTTCACTAAGTAATTCCAACCCATTGATTACATTAAGTAATTATCATCAAATCATCAAGTGTTTAAATTTAATTAAACTTAATTAATTAATTCAAACTATCACATTAAACTAAATTAATTACATTAAGTAATTAATTCCTTAATTACTTCCATTAAGCAATTACACTTAAACAATTCAAAATGATTATTATTAAATTAATTAATCTAATTAATTTTTAAAAATTAACCACATTAATAAATTATTAAATAATCCTAGTTAATGACCTTTATTAACCATTCTTTAATTACTTCCATTATTAATTACAATTTAATTTATCTCTAATAATCCATTAATTAATTCCTAAATATTTAATTAATTAAGTGTTAACTATAACTTAATTAATCCTTAATTACTATATTAATTAACCTTGATTATAACTTAATTACTTACTTAATAAATTTTTAATCATTAATTAATAATCTAATTAATGATCTTAATTACCAGTTGATTAAACCTTAATCGATTATTTATTAATTCTAATCATTAATTGATTAAATTAACTAATTATTCCTTAATTACCTCATTGATTTCAATTCATTAAATCTTAGTTAAATTTTTAAGATAAAAAACATTCTTAATTCTGACCAAATTGTCGTTAACAAATTTATTTGAAAACAATTTACTTATGAACTTACTTTTAAAATTTCATTTCAAATACAAGATTTAAAATGAATAAAATTTAACTTAACGAAGTGTAAACAATTTAAACCTTTTTAAATTACATGGCAAAGAAGTACTTGTCTTATGAAAGAAAATTTATAAAAGTTTACACCAAATTCATTTTTAAGTTCAAAGAATTTAAATTTCCACTTAACATACAAAGTTGTTTAAATCTTTCAAATTTAAAACTTCTTTTAATTTCAAAGACTGAAATTCATATTTAATCTTTGATTTCCAGATTTAAATTTAACTTTAAAACTTGCTCATATTTCTAAAAACTTCATTTTTTTTATAAATTTAAACTACTTAACCATTTTTTTAAGTAGTTAACAATTCAAGTTTTAAACTTTATTTGTATTTTTATTTTAAAACTGAGATTTTAAATTTAAAGTTGAATTCTAAAATTTCAAACTTGAATTTAAAACTAGATTTTAATCACTAGCTTCATTTAAAAACTACAGTTTTACAAATTTTAAAACAACAATACAGGTTACTGTGAAAAACCTGTAACATCTATGAACCCGACGCCAACCCTAAAATACTTCGAATCATTACCTCTTCTGCTTCGAGTCAAGTACTCGAATAACTCGAGTCTTCCCCAAGTTCTAAATTCTACACACCACTAAAGTCCATTTGAACTTCAACTGCACGGTGCACGTGCACAGTGGCTCTGGCCATCACCGGGCATCCAACAGCACTTCAACCCATCAGCGACCATCACCTGACGACATAACGACCCTCTAAAGCCACCACACTTGCTCGAATCAAAATCGAGCACCCAATCTCAAACTTGGAAACACAATCAGGTTTCCCCCTCAAAACCTGTCAATAGCTCAACCTCGCCGCTCCGACCACCTGCAGGTCTGCAACTCCGGCCTCGACTTCATCTACTACCCAGCTACCGATCCCCAAAAACTTACTGCACTCGATCAACTACGCAAACCATAGTGATCGATTCTAAAATCACAGTAAAAACTAGGGTTTAAAAAGAAATCTTACTGCTGCAACCTCCATGTTGAAATCCATCACCATTACTTATTTTTCCACCGATCCTCAATCATTTCCCCACCTCCAGGAGGAAACACAATCCCCATATCTTAGTAGATCACCAGAAAATCAAGAATTTCCATATTATGCTCAAACCAAAGCTGCACCTTAACCTCTTTACTAAAAATTAAAGTTTTTGTTTTGAAAATCATATTATGATTTTAGTATTCAATTTATATTCATGAATCCAGAAAACAGGTTGATTAAATTTTCAGTTAACTTTGAACTTGCTCAATTGTTTGGTTTTCCAAAGCCAATCCCAGTTTATTATTAACTTAATTCAACTTTAAACTTACTTTATAACTTAAACAAACAATTATTTTCTGTAATCTAAATTCTAACAGAAATTGGATCAAAAGAATATGTATTTAAAACAAACAGGGTTATTGGAAAAACATAAACAGAGGACATTCAAATATCATGCATACAAATACAATTTCACATCAACATTCACACATGCAATACTTATTTATTTCAGTATACAAGCATGCAACCAATATTTATAATTTTAAAAAATTTAAAGTTACACACATGAAGAGGTGCTACGGGGATTTGCAATTTGCAGGTTTGATTTGAAGAGCTTGTAACAGATTTTGATTTTGGAGGGTTGTTTGCAGATTTTGGAAAAATGAGGAGAATTACTGATTGCAGAAAAATGATGCAGGTTTGGTTTGAAGATGTGCAAATTTTTGATATGAGGAGTTTTAACTGATTTTGGGTTTTGACGATTTGATTTTAAATCTGAAAATGGTTTTCAGGTTTTTTAGATTTGTGTTTTCTTAACTTTTGAACTATGAAGATAAAAAAAGGGAAAAAATGAGAGGCAAATGCTTTTATAAGATGAAAATATAATTTAATAAAAATGAAAGAAAATACTAAATTGAAAATGACACTTGTATAAATTTCAACATTTGTCAATTTAGGATATTTATCTTTCAACATTTGTTATAAGAGGCTTAAGACAACAACACTTGTCTTTATAAAGTAATTAGTATTTAATTTAAATGTTTAATATATATATATATGTAATGCCTAATTAATTGGTTAATTAGAATTTAGTATGTATAGAAAATTTTTAAAAGAAATAAAAACAAATTATCCCTATAAATAAAAGCTTATGCATATAAAAATCAAAACAGTTAAAAATCTATACTTTGGATTTATATTCAAATTTAAATCAATCTCTAAAATCTAATATTTAAAAATCAAGTTATACATACAAATTAAATTTGAAATAACAAATGCTTATTTTATTCAAAATCTATTGTAAAACAATGCATTATTAATATTGTTTTTAGAAATATCTTATTATCAAATTAAAATAATTATAAAAGAAATTATTTCTTTATTAATAAATTACTTATTTTATTAAGCTATATTTTAAAAAGAAAACAAAACAAACCCTTTTGGTTAATTCATTTAAATTTATAACTTAAGTCAAAATCATTTTAAATATTTTAAACATCTTTCTTAACAATTTAAAATCATATACTTATTTATTAAATAGCTTTGCAAAACTTAATATTAAATTAAATCACTTTCCAAATTAATATATATATTAGAATTCGAAATCAAGATTAATTTGTTATATTTAAATGAGGATTATTTATTTAATAACTTTGAAAAGCTTTATATTAAATAAAAACAAATTTCCAAATTACTAAAAATATTAGAATTAGAAAATATGCTTTATTTATTAAATTTAAAACAAAGCCAATCTATTTACAATATAAACCATATATTTATATTATAAATAGGAACCAATGTATTAGTTGAAAAAGATAAAATCTACCAATTAAATATTTATTAAAGAAAATTATTAAATCAATTTGAATTATTATTAACAAAATTATGAATATCAATTTAATTTTTAATACAGATTATTAAATTGATATTGTCAAAAATTCCAAGATAGCACAATCCTTCCCCCTTAAAAGAATTTCGTCCCCGAAATTCAAAACAAAGGTAATTTAATAATCTCATTAAAGATTTAATTTTTAAACACAAGCATATATTAAACATATGCTAACAACCACAACAATCAATTCATCCAATCAAACAAATTCAACTATCCAAATAAAATTCTGGATAGAATTTCCTCGAGTTTCCTCTAGTATAAACACTGGGATACTCGCTCTACAAAATCCAAACAATCAATACTACTAAGCTACAGAGCTTCTATTCTACAACACTAGACAAGGTATCAGACTACAGACGAGTCTGACTCAACAACCAAAACTCCCGAACTGCTGGTTCCAAAACCAGAGATAGATCATAAACGTACCCTCAGAGATACGTGAAACTCATCGAATCCCAGTTATCTAAACTAGAATTTCAATCCTGTAGATCAATCACCTAATCTTACAGAAAAGGTCCAAAACACTTCAGAGCTAGCTTTCCAGCCTTACCCAATCTTATAGCTCCCTTTCGATTAGAGAAAACTTATCCAAAATCAAATATCCGACTCCGGAATCCAAATTCATCCGTCTCTTATCCACAAAAATCTCCGGACGATCCTGAGCTGTCTACATCCTTACTGATCAGCTAAACCTTCGCTGATGCCTCTAGAAACAAACAAACCATTCAACTCAACAAACTGATCTCCTTACGATCAATTCCAAATCAAGAACTCAAACTCAACTCTTCAAACATTAGAAGAACAAACTCACTTCTTCTATCCAGAAAAGAAAGCAGATGCACTCCTAAACTGCTTTCGCTGCACAATTCTGATCCGAAGTAGATGAAAATGCTGAAGAAGAACACGAGCACAAATTAGATAACACATTCCAGAAATATGGTTCAACAGATCCATAAAGAAAAAATCTCAGAAGTTCCTCCAAAACCCTGAGCTGCTACACCAACTCAATCTTTAAGAACCATCCTTCTACTAAACTGAACCACCGGTACCAATCCTGGGATCCTAGTCGATAAGGAAACTCAATCTCCAGATGCGGACAAAACTCTGACTCTCCTGAAGACATCCAAAAAAACTATGATAACCCAAGAAATCTCTCAAACAATCGCAAGTCACTTTTGCGATCAACTCAGACTAAATCTAAGGAAAACTTTTCTCCCTTTACCACACAGAATAACTTACACTTAACTAGCCAACCCATCGAAGAAACGGATCTACTCTGCTACTTCTGAACTCTTCCTTCAGAAAAACTGCTAAGCCAGAAGACTCCTTGCCTACATATAGAACACTCTGAGCTGCACTGCTGACACAAATGCCAAAGAATTCCTAATCCAAAGCTCTTCGAGAAACTCGGACCTCAAACCAAACAGAATCACCATGCTGAACACAGCCACAACATCAAAGCAGACCTACTTCCTTAACCTTGTTCCAAAGAAAACATCTTCGGAAAGATCCATAGTCACTGCATCTCATCCCGCGGCTACTACTTCCTGAGGTATCAAAATACTATCACTTGCTTCTGCCTAGCCAACAGATCCAAACTCTACTCATCCTACTTCTAAAATAGACTCTGAACCTTAACAGGTTTCCTTCAGAGATTGATGAAATCCGTACATCACTGCAAAGCTCACTCGAGACGGTATTGGGTCTATAGTCTCGACAAATACACTTCCAACCTCAAACATTTAAACTCCAACCAATGATAGTAGTCGTGTTACACACACTACTACCCCATCCACCTTTATAACTTATATTGGAAAACCTGAACAGGTAACCCAATAGATAGGTAGAAATAAATATATATTAATACGCTCTCTCAAGATAGACACCACTCCAGAGCCTAGGTATTCGCTCAACCTAATGCTCTGATACCAAATGAGACGACCCGACTTTCTCACCACAGAAAATCACATCATTTTGAAGGAAGAAAGGGATAGAAAATAGGAAAGAAAGATGAAAAAGAAAGAACAACATCAGAATCTCAATAGCGGAACGAATAAATTATATTAATAACATAAATATAACATAATTTACAACCATTATCAGAGTTACACAGATTATGCATCACATACTAGACAGTTATAAACACCTGTCTAGTTATAAAACTCAATACAATACAAGAAAAACTACTCAGAGAAACCAACACAGCGGAAAACTATATATCTACACGCAGAAGACTCCTGCTCCATTGTTCCTCCACAATTCGTCAAAGCTAACCTGAATCCCTTGGTTACTCGTAAAAATTTGAGTACCCAAGAGTTTAAGAAAAACAGAAGATAAACTCCGGGTCAGACATGGGTCTGATGTGGGTAACAGGTTAAGGTTGCTTAACTTTCAAAAATATTTTGAAAAGAAAGGTATAACGTAAGACTTCTCACACATAAACATGGAAAAGTTTTTACCTTACGAAAACCAAAACATTTGATAGGAAATCCAGTGATATTATAATAATGTCTAGGGTTTTCAAGTAAAATACAGAAATAGCTGGAATGCTTACCTCTCACGTTCCAACATAGTTGGGCACAACTAATACGTAGGACACTTATTGGATTTTGGATTCCATACAATGGCAGGGCTACTGGGGTACCGCCCGTCACAGTATGTGGCCTAGATCACCGTACCGAGGATCACTCACAATCCCCTGCAACATAAGGCCGGAACCATCCCTTACTGGACAGTCCTGAACAAGACAACCCCAGCAGTTGGAGCTCAACAACTGCCCACACAGCTGAAATAAAAGGGACCTCTAGACGAGGGAAAATCTCGTCCTACTTGGGGATGACCCACTTAGCCTTGCTACACGTCCTCTGTTTTAGCCATTCCCGGTTGATGAGGCTTGAGGCTATGATTATCTTTATAGAACACATAACTTAGAATGCTCATCGTCCACCCGACGATGTTCTGAAAGCATTCAATTCAATCCATACAAGTTCATTTCGGGTTCGAACGAAACCAAAGGCATTATCTCCTTACACTCATTTTGGAATCACCCTCAGAGTTAACGACGATAATCCTTGCACACTGAATCTTCATCTTCACTTGAGATTCACGACCTGCCTTTAATTTGGATCGATGTGGTTTTCGGATATCCAAATATGGAAACCCGATCCTGGTCCCATCAAGTCCAAAACGTGTCTTTTAAGGCCAAGTTGTTTTAAAGTTTAAAACAATTCAATTATCTGTATACACACGGATAGATAACTCACCAATCACAATAGACAATCAACATTATCATAATAAAAAAATGATCCACAGTATCATTATAAACAGATAATCCATACTATCATCAAAATAGATAATCCATATTATAATCACAATGCAACCAAAGCATTCATACCATACAACATTACTTATCTCATTTCTGAGATCACAAAGCATTCAAGGTAATCAATATCACCCATTCATACATAAGCAAAGATTTACTTCTTCACACCATCTATAATTAATTTAAAATGAATTAAATTAATTACATCCATCTCTAATTAATTTAAAGTGAATTAAATTAATTACTTCATCTTTAATTAATTTAAAATAAATTAAATTAATTACTTCATCATTATAAATCTTGCTTATCTAACCATTAATTGATTACAAGTCAATTAATTAATCATTCAAATATATCACCTTAGTTAATCACCTTTGAATAATTATCCTTTAATTACTTCCATGTAACTATCCTTTAATTAATTTCACAAATTAATTATCCTCAACCAAAAATAGCAATTAACCATTAATTACTTCAATTAATTAATTAATTATAATTAGTTACATTAATCCTTAATTAATTACATTAATTAATTACCTTTAATCACTTGTCATTGATTAACTAATCTTAATTAATCAACTTTAATTACATCATTAATTGAATTAATTAATGATCCCTAATTACATTTTAATTAATTACTTTATTTAAATTAAACCACGATTATTAATCACTCGTGATTAATCACATTCAGTAATTAACTAACCTTAATTAATTCATTAAAATAAATAAATTATTCCATAATTAATTTCTTAATTAATCCCTTGATTAATTACAAAGTAATTGAATCCAAATTACTTACATTATAAAATATCTTCCATTGTTTACATCCTGTAATTATCAATCAATTACTTCACTAAGTAATTCCAACCCATTGATTACATTAAGTAATTATCATCAAATCATCAAGTGTTTAAATTTAATTAAACTTAATTAATTAATTCAAACTATCACATTAAACTAAATTGATTACATTAAGTAATTAATTCCATAATTACTTCCATTAAGCAATTACACTTGAACAATTCAAAATGATTATTATTAAATTAATTAATCTAATTAATTATTAAAAATTAACCACATTAATTAATTATCAAACAATCCCAGTTAATGACCTTCATTAACCATTCTTTAATAACTTCCATTATTAATTACAATTTAATTTATCTCTAATAATCCATTAATTAATTCCTAATTATTTAATTAATTAAGTGTTAACTGTAACTTAATTAATCCTTAATTAATTGATTAATTAACCTTGATTATAACTTAACTGCTTAATTAATAAATTTTTAATCATTAATTAATAATCTAATTAACGATCTTAATTACCAATTGATTAACCCTTAATCAATTATTTATTAATTCTAATCATTAATTAATTAAATTAACTAATTATTCCTTAATTACCTCATTAATTTAATTAATTTCAAATCATTAAATCTTAATTAAATTTTTAAGATAAAAAACATTCTTAATTATGACCAAATTGTCATTAACTAATTTATTTGAAAACAATTTACTTATGAACTTACTTTTAAAATTTCATTTCAAATACAAGATTTAAAGTGAATAAAATTTAACTTAACAAAGTTTAAACAATTTAAACCTTTTTGAATTACATGGCTAAGAAGTACTTGTCTTATAAAAGAAAATTTATAAAAGTTTACACCAAATTCATTTTTAAGTTCAAAGAATTTAAATTTCCACTTAACATACAAAGTAGTTTAAATCTTTTAAATTTAAAACTTCTTTTAATTTCAAAAACTGAAATTCATATTTAATCTTTGATTTCCAGATTTAAATTTAACTTTAAAAATTGCTCATATTTTTAAAAACTTCATTTTTTTATAAATTTAAACTACTTAACCATTTTTTAAGTAGTTGACAATTCAAGTTTTAAAATTTATTTTAATTTTTATTTTAAAACTGAGATTTTAAATTTAAACTTGAATTCTAAAATTTAAAACTTGAATTTAAAACTAGATCTTAATCACTAGCTTCATTTAAAAATTGCAGTTTTAAAAATTTTAAAACAACAATACAGGTTACTGTGAAAAACTTGTAACATCTATGAACCCGAAGCCAACCCCAAAATACTTCGAGTCATTACCTCTTCTGCTACGAGTCAAGTACTCGAATAACTCGAGTCTTCCCCGACTTTTAAATTCTGCACACCACTAAAGTCCATCTGAACTTTAACTGCACGGCGCACGTGCACAGTGGCTCTGGCCATCACCGGCCATCCACCAGCACTTCAACCCATCAGCGAACATCACCTGACAACATCACGACCCTCCAAAGCCACCACACTTGCTCGAATCAAAATCGAGCGCCCAATCTCAAACCTGGAAACACGGTCAGGTTTCCCCCTCAAAACCTGTCAACAGCTCAACCTCACCGCTCCGACCACCTGCAGGTCTGCAACTCCGGCCTCGACTTCATCTACTACCCAGCTACCGATCCCCAAAAACTTACTGCACTCGATCAATTACACAATCCATAGTGATCGATTCTAAAATCACAGTAAAAAATAGGGTTTAAAAAGAAATCTTACTGTTGCAACCTCCATGTTGAAATCCATCATCATTACTCGTTTTTCCACCAATCCCCAATCATTTCCCCACCTTCAGGAGGAAACCCGATCCCCATATCCAAGTAGATCCCCAGAAAATCAAGAATTTCCATATTATGCTCAAACCAAAGCTGCACCTTAACCTCTTTACTAAAAATTATAGTTTTTGTTTTAAAAATCATATTATGATTTTAGTATTCAATTTATATTCATGAATCCAGAAAACAAGTTGATTAAATTTTCAGTTAACTTTGAACTTGCTTAATTTTTTGGTTTTCCAGAGCTAATCCCAGTTTATTATTAACTTAATTCAACTTTAAACTTACTTTATAACTTAAACAAACAATTATTGTCTGTAATCTAAATTCTAACAGAAATTGGATCAAAAGAATATGTATTTACAACAAACAGGGTTACTAGAAAAACATAAACAGAGGACATTCAAATATCAATCATACAAAAACAATTTCACATCAACATTCACACATGCAATACTTATTTATTTCAGTAGGCAAGCATGCAACCAATATTTATAATTTTAAAATTTTTAAAGCTACTCACTTGTTCCTGAAGAATACAGAGCCTAGAAACAAGACAGAACACCATAAAAATGCTTTTGAATTTGCTGAAGACTAATGTTTTTTTTTTGCTTCTGGTTTTTGAAGGCAGTCTTTGATACTTTAAAACTTAAGTTGCTTTTTGTTTGATTTAAAAACTACTGCATGCTTCCAGATTGCAGAGAAAAATGATGCATGCTACAGAATTGAAGAGGTGCTACGGGGATTTGCAATTTGCAGGTTTGATTTGAAGAGCTTGTAAAAGATTTTGATTTTGGAGGATTGTTTACAGATTTTGGAAAAATAAGGAGAATTACTGATTGCAGAAAAGTGATGCAGGTTTGGTTTGAAGATGTGCAGATTTTTGATATGAGGAGTTTTAACTGATTTTGGGTTTTGAAGATTTGATTTTGAATCTGAAAATGGTTTTCAGGTTTTTCAGATTTATATTTTCTTAACTTTTGAACTATGTAGATAGAAAAAGGGGAAAAATGAGAGGCAAATGCTTTTATAAGATGAAAATATAATTTAATAAAATGAAAGAAAATACTAAATTGAAAATGACACTTGTGTAATTTCAAAAATTTTCAATTTAGGATGTTTATCTTTCAACATTTGTTATAAGAGGCTTAAGAAAACAACACTTGTCTTTATAAAGTAATTAGTATTTAATTTAAATGTTTAATATATATATATTATTCCTAATTAATTGGTTAATTAGAATTTAATATGTATAGAAAATTTTTAAAAGAAATAAAAACATATTATCCCAATAAATAAAAGCTTATGCATATAAAAATCAAAACAATTAAAAATCTATACTTTGGATTTATATTCAAATTTAAATCAACCTCTAAAATCTAATATTTAAAAATCAAGTTATATATACAAATTAAATTTGAAATAACAAATGCTATTTTTATTCAAAATCTATTATAAAACAATACATTATTAATATTGTTTTTAGAAATATCTCATTATCAAATTAAAATAATTATAAAAGAAATTATTTCTTTATTAATAAATTACTTATTTTATTAATCTATATTTTAAAAAGAAAACTAAACAAACCCTTTTTGTTAATTCATTTAAATTTATAGCTTAAGCCAAAATCATTTTAAACATTTTAAACATCTTTCTTAACAATTCAAAATCATATGCTTATTTATTAAATAGCTTTGCAAAACTTAATATTAAATTAAATCAAACTTTCCAAATTAATATATATATTGGAATTTGAAATCAAGATTCATTTATTAAATTTAAACCAAGATTATTTATTTAATAACATTGAAAAGATTTATATTAAATAAAACAAATTTCCAAATTACTAAAAATATTAGAATTAGAAAATATGCTTTATTTATTAAATTTAAAACAAAGCTAATCTATTTACATATATTTATATCATAAATAGAAACCAATGTATTAGCTGAAAAGGATAAAATCTACCAATTAAATATTTATTAAAGAAAATTATTAAATCAATTTGAATTATTATTAAAAACAATTATCAATATCAATTTAATTTTAAATACAAATTATTAAATTGATGTTGTCAAAAATTCCGGGATATCACACATTCATCCATACAAGTCCGTCCCGGGTTCAAACGGAACCGAAGGCACTACTCCTACTACATCCATTTTGGAATCATCCTCAGGATTAGTAGCGACAAGCCCTTGCACTTCACTGCTCCATCTTCGACTCTGAACTCGTTTTTCCTTCGAAAACGTACAAACCGAATCGAAGTGGTTTTCGAGAAATTAATCCTGATCCCGGTCTCTTCAAAACGATCAACGCATTGGCCAATATTGATAGTCGGTGATTTAACTATCAATTAACATTCACAAACATCCATCGCACAATAAATAATTTCCCACATTATTTATTTTCCTCAAAAATATCTTTGCATGATATATTTCCATTTTCAAATCCTTTTGAAACAGTTTTCAAACCCAACTCTTCTCATGGAATAAATTCCCAAATCGTTACTTCTTCTGAAAACATCCAAGTACCAATACTTAAGTTTTAAAATAATTTAAATTCTTTATTCTTGAAAATACATCAAAACATTTATATTAAACTACTTACATACTTATTTTAAAAAAAAAAATATATACCTTTAAAAATATTTCGAATAAAACTCCTTTATAAAATATAAACTATTTTCTTTAAAGTAAAGGTTAAGCTAACTAAATTTTTGAAAATAGGAGTTATGAAATTCTATTCAAGTTCCAAGTAATATTTTAACCAAACTTACTCTTAAAATAAAACTATTTTATAAAATATAAATATTAAAAATTATCTTTAAACATAATACCTATGAACCCTTCAAAATAATTACTACTATAACTATTTTAATACTATTTACCTTTAAACTTAACAAATTAAATAATTTCTTATACTTTGAAACGTACTTGGCTTTTCAAGGAAATACAATTCCATTTCAGAATAAACCAACGAACTATTTTATAAATCCTACTCGATTTATCTCAAATCAAATTTACGTCTCAATCTCGTAAATTTCTTCCAACACTTTTAAAAATAAAACTCCCTTTTATTTCTAAACACATTTCCCATTTCATGGAAATCACTTTCAAAGTATATGCTTAAAATATTTAAAATAAAACTACTAGAAATTACTTAATTAAAAATAATACTTAAGGAAATATATAGAGGTTTCCTAAGTAATTTAAGCCAAATTTAACTTTTAAAATAAAGTGATTAAATAAAATATTTATTTTAAAATTTCCTTTATAAAACATAATACTAAATTACCTTTAAAATAATTTAATACCATAATTACTTAATTAAATATTTACTTATACTTAAAAATGACTAAATATATTTTTTTTTCTAAATTATTCTAAGACACATTTTAAACTGCTAATTTATATTTTGAAAGCTTTCCTGGGAATCATACTTAATTTCCAGGGAAAACACATGTTCCATCTATTTAAAAATAATTTCACTATTACTTTAAAAAACTTGCATTTCTTATAGGAAGTCCCACCGAAAATTTATCTTTTAAAATTTATCCACCGATAAATATTTCATTTCATTTATAAACCCATTTTACACATTTCCATTCCTCATTTTCTTTTAAATCACAATTTCAAAACAGTTCAAATTCTAGAACAATATCTTGAATTTAATTTCCTTAAACTCATTTCTCAAAATTACTTTCAATTCCCTTTTAATCCCAATTTATTTTCTTTATATTTTAAAAATACCGGATCTATATTTATCCAACCGTACATAACATAACAGAATTCTAGATCATTCAATCACAGGATATAAATGAAATACATCACGGATTACGAATAAAATTTCTATATTGTGAGGAATCCAGTTGGATCCCTCCAAACCTGTTTCCCAGCATCCACAGATGTTAGCACAACAAATAAATATCAATCCAAACTGATATTAACATTCATATTCAACCAATCACACAATTATTTAAATATTAACTATTTAAATTATTGGTATCTAGATGTGAGTGAGATTTACTCACCTTGAATTTCGTCGAGTGTTTAAATTTTGAATTAAATCGACCGCGATCGATTTAACCCAAAATTTCGCTAGCTCCGATCGTCTCCAATTCGCACTGTAGCGTAGATCGCGTCGTATATGTACTTTATATATGCATATTTACAAAATAAAATAATAGATTTCAAAATCTAATTTTATATAGACTTTCAAATATTTTTTTAAAATTCATACTTAATTTCAAAAATCTTATATGTACATGTATTTGCTGTTTACCTATTGTTTCCTATATTTTTCCCAAAATCTTACATACATATATATACTAAATTCTAATAAAATAAAATAAATTCTTTTAAACCTGTATATTAAATAAAAAAGGAATTTGGAAAAAAAATCTGAAATTGGTGTTTTCAGTCAAAAGGTTTTAAATCATAATTAAGGAATAAAAATCTGAAGCCAATGAGTTTTGGAATAAATTGAGTAAGTAAAGGAATTTATTTCAAAATAGGGTAAATTGGAAATCAATTTGGAAATTGATTTAAGTGTTTGAATTTGGAAATTTAAAGGAGAATGCGACTATGAAATTTATAAACTGGGTTTCTAAAAGCGAAGTGATATATCGGTGGATATTTGGAAGAATAAATTCACGATGGGAATTTATTAAAGGAATGGGAAAATTTGTTTAAAAATAAATAGTGATTTATTTTAAAGGATGTGAAGACAAGTATTTCCCTGAATAGCCAAGTACATTTTCAAAGTAATTTTTTAAAGGATCTAAAAAGCTTTAATGTTGTTTTAAAAAGCATGTTTTAGAAAATTATTATTTCTAAATGTTTAGTAAGTATTTTCTTTTAATTTATTATAGCAGTAATTATTTAAAGGTGGCTTGGTATTATGTTTTAAAAGTTAGAAATTCAGTTTTATATTGTACAAAGTAGTTTTATTTTAAATATCCTTAAAAGTATATATTTTTTGAGTAAGTATTAAAGTAATTTTAATTTAAATGTTTTAAAGGATATTTTATAATAAAGTGTTTTGAATTATTTTAAAATCTAAAGTTTTTGTGCTTGGTGTTTTCAGTGGAAATAAATATTTGAAAATTTACTCCATGAGAAAGTGTCGTTTGAAACTGTTTTCAAAAGGGTTGAAAATGGAAATATATCTTGCGAAGATATTTTGAGGTAAATAAATAATTTGGCGAAATTATTTCTGGTTGATGTTTGTTTGTGAGTGTTATTTGATAGTCAAAATAACCGACTATCAATATTGGCCAATGCGCTGATCGTTTCGAAGAGACCGGGATCGGGATTTATTTCCTGAAAACCACTTTGATCCGGTTTGTACGTTTTTGTGTGGAAAATAAGAGTTCGGAGTCGAAGATGAAGCAGTGAAGTGCAAGGGCATGTCGCTACTAATCCTGAGGATGATTCCAAAATGGATGTAGCAGGGGTAGTGCCTTCGGTTCCGTTCAAACCCGGGACGAACTTGTATGGATGAATGCTTTTAGAATATCGTTAGGTGGGCGATGAGCATTCTAAGGGATATGTTCTAAAAAGGTAATGCTTAGCCTCGAGCCTCATCAACCAGGAATGACTAAAAATCAGGGGTTATGCAGCAAGGCTAGGTGGGTAGCACTCATTAGGTTGAGGTCATCACTGTCTAGATGTCCCTTTTTATTCAGCTTAGTGGTGCGGTTGCTGATCCCAACTGTGGGGTGATCTTACTCGGGATTATCCAGTAAGGGGTAGTCCCGGTCTTGTGTTGCAGGGGATTGGGAGTAATCCTCGGTACAGTGATCTAGGCCATGTATTGTGACAGGTGGTACCCCGGTGCCTAGTCATTAGTTGGAAATCCATTTTCCTTACACGCCCGTACGGTTTTGATTGTGCCCAACTATTGCTGAAAGGTGAGATGCAAGCATTTCAGCTAGATTCTATTTTACTTTCTATAGACACTATTATAATATCAGACGGATTTGATAAAAAGTTTTTTAGCTATCGTAAGGTAAAAACCCGACATGTTTATTTGTGGTGTGGTCTTACGAGATGCATTTGTTTTCAAAAAAGTTTTGAAACTTTAATAATCAATTTGGGTGTGGTTTTCTCACGCTGGTATTCCAGACTGACTCAGGTGTTATTTCGCTATAATGCTCGGGTCAGACCGAGTATTACAGATTATAGAAAATGATGCTGTGGAGCGGGATGGCGATACATACTTCCGTATTTGTTTAAATTTTCGGTTGTGTATTCAGATTGTGAGGACACGTTATGGTTACTTTCCTGTTGTATGTTATTGAGGTTGTTGAATTCTGATGATGTATTCTAGTGATGTATGTATAAAACAGATATAGTTTTCTTTTCTGTAAAGATCTGTTATTATCTATTATATTTTATTCCGCTGCGATGGTTAGATTCTGATGTTGTTTCTATTTTCTTCTTCTACCTCTTCTTCTTTAACCCAAATGGTACGTATTTCCGTACATCTTGAGCTGTTTAAAGGAGAATAATGTCGACTCTAGGGGTGCGGGTTTGCGGTTCATTACAGTGGATTAAATTTCCTATAAATGAATGGAAAAAAACTAGTTTACAGCAATATTTATAACACAATTTTTGTTTAAATTTATATATGGGTAAGATCTTAAAATTAGCAGTAAGATATAAAACAGTTTATTTTGAATGTTTAATCAGTTATATATATAATTCACCTGTTTGGTACTAAATGGGTTTGATATATATGGATTAAAAGAAAAGGAAGACATATATACTTTAAACTAATTGATCAATTTCAATAGATATTATGATGATTTAACCTGTTTTATTTACTCATTGAGTTATTTTAGCTCAATAAAATAAAATAAAATAGTTAGGAAAGGGAAATTAGTTTAAACTAAAATATTAGTTGATTTAAATTTAAATAAAAGTGACTGGTCGATTATTTCAAATATTAATAAATCATATAAATTGTTTATTCAAGGTCAAAAATCGAGAAACCAAAGCAATATTGGAATGGATTGCAAATAAAAGCAAAGGTGAGTTAGTCTCACTCTCCTGGGTTATTATTTAAATTTGAATGGCTAAATTTAAATAATTGGTTAAATGATTGAATTGATTTGATGTAGTATATTATATAGTAATATATAGTATGTATTGGGGTGATTGATTTCCCATATTATATAGCGGATGAGACCCTATACGCCACATAATAGCGGATGATATTATATAAATCCCATATATCGCGATATTCCATCTCGAAGTGGAATTGTTATTGTGCTAACATCTGTGGATGCAGGGAAACGGGTTGGAGGGATCTAACTGGATTCCTCAAAATTATTTAGATTGTTTAATATTCTGTGTTATGAATATTTGATATTCTATGATGAATTATATTGATTATTGGAATATTGGATACTATGATTTGCTTGAACATATCCTGGTACATTGAGTTATCAAAATATATAAAATTGTATTTTTGAAAATAAATATAAGGATGAATTTTGGAAGTGAAATAATTATAGAATAAAAATAAGAATGAGTTGGAAATAAACAAAGGTGATTTTAAAAAAAAACTGAAGTTAAATTGTAAAGTAGAGACTTAAAAAGAAGTTTTAAATCAAAGTTAAATCTGGAATTCAGGTTAGTGAATCTGGGTTTTTAAACAAATAAAGTTTTCAAATTTAAATTGTTTTAACAACTTGAATGTTAAAGTGCATTTTTAAATTGATTTGAATTTAAAATAAATTTGGTTTTAAATTCTTTTAAACTCCTTTTATAAAATGAGTAATTAATCTATTTAATGAAGTAAATAAAAAGGTAGTTAATTACTGGTTATGATTAATCAAGAGTGACTAATATTTATGGTTTAATTAATGATTAATTACTTAATGTAATTAATTTAGATTAGGATAAATTAAAATGTAATTAGAAATCATAAATTTATATAATTAATGATGTAATTAAAGGTTGATTAATTAAGATTAATTAATCAATAATAAGTGATTTATAAGAAATTAATTTAAGGATTAATGTAATTAATTATAGTTGATTAATTTGTGAAGTAATTAAAGATTAATTACTGTTTTTAGTTAATAATAATTAATTTGTGTAATTAGTTAAAGATAATTACTTGAATGTAATTGAAGCATAATTAATCCAAGGTGATTAATTAAGATGGATAATTAAGGGATGATTAATTAATTGATTTGAAATTAATTATTGTTAAGTGAAGGAATCTAAGTGATTGAGGTTAGTAATTCAATTAGAATTAATTAAATTAATTTTGGAAGTGGTCAAGTTTTGCTTATGGATGATTGAATGGTATTGGATGCCTTGAATGAGTTGATATCTCTGATATGAAATGTTTTGTAGCATCATCGGTTTGGGCGGATAGGATATTGTGATTTATCTATCAATGATGAATTGTTGTGTAAAGGGACATCCTATATTTAAAGTTTGAAGTGTATTTCATTTGGAATAACTTGGGTTAGGATGACATGAGACTCGAAGAGACCGGGGTCGGGTATTAGAAAATACCCGAAACCACTTTGAATTTTTATAGATTGATATATGGAATCAATAGGCTGGAATGATATGATTTAAGTGAATTGGACTATTAAATCTAAGTTGGGTACTTAGAAAATTGATGTGTGAAATAAGTGATGTCTATAACAATTTGTGAATTTGTAAATTGATCCGAGTTACCCTGGGTTTTAAATAAATTATATGCATTGGAATTTCATGTTGGATGAGTTTACTTACGCTGGTTTCCAACCTGACCCGGGTGTTACTTTGATGTAATGCTCGGGTCAGACCGAGAATTACAGTTTTCAGGTAAGGACGTTCTGGAGCTCAGGAGGCGAGCTAGATGGAAAGAATGTATGGAGTGTTTCCGCTGTATTATATTGTTGTATATCTAAGACATGATGATTGTGTATATCCAGTGTCTGTATGTACGCATAACTCTGATATATTAAAGTGAAATTTGACAAATACAGTTTTCCTTTGTATAACTGTTATTATTTGTTCTTATATTTTATCCGCTGCGAATGTGAGATATTGGTGATTCTGTTCTTCTTATTCTTCCATCTCTTTCTTTTTTTCTTAACTATCTGGAATTTTCGGGATCGAAATTTTCGGGTCGTTACAGTTTCAAGTTCAGCATGTCCAAATTTACAAAGTGGTGAATGCAACACTTCAACCAAGACATAGTGCAGACATAGTGCAGGCAAGAAAACATATATACATGCGAAAACACACATGTATACATACATACATACATACATACATACATACATACATACATACATACATACATACATACATACATACATACACATATATATGTATATGTATATGTATATGCCGTGACAACAAGGGATACAACATAGACCAGTTCGAATAGAGGTGTAATGAAAATTTGAATATTGGCAGAAAATAAATGAAATAGAAGGTTGAATAAAGTCACAGAGCAAATCATGGTGAACCAGTAAATTCTCAGGAGGTCGTCAATATACCTCGAGTTCAAATGACAAGCCATGGGTCATGAACCAGTCAAGGAAAAGTAGCAGTTTGGACAAGTGAACAAATATTGGTAATCAAGCAACAGAGCATTTAACAAATTTTTACAAAGTCAAGGCCAAGATAAAAATCAATTAGATGATCAAGTGATGTAGTTCAAATAAGAATCAAGGTAGCAGTTTCAAACCAAGTCAATTTTAAATGCCAAAGTCAAAACCAGGTGATAATAAGTTCGAATTGAACAAGTCGAAGTCAAATTTTCATCTCAAAATATTATCACAATATCAAAGTGCTGAAGCGACAGAGGAAACAAATCCAAATGCCAAAAAGAACGGAACCAAAATTCAAATTTATGGAGTATAAGTATGAGATGGAACAAGTCAGCAAATATCACAAGCATTCAAGTAATAATCGTATGGCCAAGCAAATTCCCTAAAGAATTCAAACAAAATTATACGAACGAAAATTAAGGGATTCGTTCCCTATAAACCCAAAATCATCATCGACAGTAAAATGAATCGAGTTCAAGCAAATAACTAGTAAAACAAAATCACATAACAATTTCGTGTTATTCATACTTGATAAAATAGGAGCGACCGAAAGCATATCACAACCAAGAATCGATTGTCCAAGCCAAACAAAGCAAAATAATCACTGCAATTGATAAAATACAAGCAGCATCTTCAATTTGAAAAGCCACAACTTGGATCGAAGAGAAAACAAGGCGGCTACAAAAAGAAGCAAAAGGTGTCAGCTTATAAAAATAAAAATAAAATAAAAGAGAGGCATTTTCTTTTATTATCAATTAGGCCAGTCTCCTTTTCTTTTTATTTGGGCATATTTTTTAATTAAGGGTGTTAATTGTTTTTAATTTTTAATTTTGTTTTGAATTTCTTTTAAAATTGTGTAATATCTCGAGTCGTGCGACTAGGGACGAACTACGGTGGTGTAGTTCGAGAATTTGCAACTCAGTGGCTGAGTTGTGGCAGGGTTTTGAGCATAGAGTTAGGTTAGTCGATATCGGGTGTCACGAATTTACGTTTGTGAGCGTCTGACTACTTAATTTCTAGTAGAAACCTTGGAGGCAGCACGTAGGCAGGGTTTTGCCGATGCTGGATAAATCCATGTTGTTCTATTTCTGCTTTTATTATTCTGCTATTATCTGTGCTATAATTATTATATACATTTCCGCATTAATTTTTACTATTATTAGTACCAGAGCTAGGAACAAAAGCCAATTTTTTTAAAAAAATTGATTTTTCAAAAACAAATTATTGTTTTAAAAATTTGACTTTTTAAAATGGCTTCTTTTATTAATGCTTTTGTTGAGGGTCAGTTCTTAGTTAGACCGCCTATGTTCAATGGTGAATATGCCTACCGGAAAAATGGAATGAAATTTTTTCTTAAAACCATTGATGCTTGAAATTTTTTTAAGACGAGATATAGGACACCTACTATAGTGGTAGATAATCAAGAAATTGAAAAACCGATGGATCAATGGACAGATCTTGAAAAAAACTAAAGAATGCTAAAGCTATGAATTCTATTATTTGTTCATTGGATCAAATTGAATCTAATCATGTTTCACATTGTCTAACTACGTAGGAAATTTTGTGCAAACTTGAAGTGACTCACGAAGGTACATCTCAAGTAAAAGAATCTCCTTACCTACTTAGTAATGAATAAGAGAACTTCACAATGGCCAAGGATGAGAATTTCAAAAAGAAGTACGGACGACTTTCTAATCTCATATACAAATCAAAAGCTCTTGGAAAACCATGTACAGAATCACAAATAGGCCAGAAAATACACATAGTTCTACCACAAAATTTTGAAGCAAAAGTCACCGTTATTCAAGATTCGAAGGATTTGAAATAGATTAAAGTTGAAGAACTTATTGGAAATCTCACCACTTATGAGCTAGAAATAAAATTCAAGGAAGTTCGTGAAGGAGGTAATATTCGAAAGAAATCGATAGCTCTCAAAGGAATAATGTAAAGTGAAGATGATGATGATGATGGAGCAGCTGAACTGGCGTTGGTAATAAAGAAATTCAAAAGGTGGAATCACAAATACGGAAATCCAGCTCTAAATCAATTGAAAAGCAGAATAGTCAAAGTACTAGACAACTCAAAAGTGCATGGATCATATGTCACTAGTGTAGTAAACCCATTCATATCAAGCCCAATTGTCCTCAGAATTGACTCAGCCAAGGAAAGAAAATAGAAAAGGAGAAGTTTAGCAGCCACTTGGGATGAAACTGATGAAGATGATAAAAGCACTGGCAGTGAGAGTGAAAAAGGAAATATGTACCTTCAAGGAGAAACAACTGACAATGATGATGACGAGCCAAGCAAGGTATCAAAACTTACTCATTCGGAATTACTTATATATTTTCACAAAGTAAATGGCTGTTTTGAAAGAATTAGGGAGAAGTACGCTAAAATTGAATCATAAAGAGATAGTTTGCTAGAATTAGATAGCTAGCTTGACAAATTAGTTAAAAACTATCGAAATAAAAGCCTTAAGTATGACAAGTATCCATCATTTGAAGAAGAAATTAAAAAATCAGAAATTAAAATAAAAATCACTTGAAAATGAAATTCTGATTTTGAAAGAAAGTGAAAATACTAGGAGAGAAAATTTTATTAAAAAGTGAACTCAATTATTGAACGAAAATGAATCTCTCAAAACACAAGTCCAACAATTGTCTATAACTTTAGGAAAATTTTCCAAAGGAGAATGATCGTTAAACATGCTATTAGGGAAACAAACTGTTAATATTTTTAGACATAGACTTAGGTATAATCAATCTAAACATGTTAGAAGCAAAATTAATCAAGTCAATTCAAAGTGCACGATTTATGGGAAAACTGGACACAATCACAATAATTGCTGGTATAGACCAAAATAAGTGAAAACCATTCCAATTTGGGTTCAAAAGGCATGAATATAAAATCCCTTAAAGTCAAACAAATCTGGGTGCCAAAAGGAACAAATATAAATTATCTTGGGTCTACTCAAACATATCCTTCAAAATCTTTTCTCACTAACAACCATAGACCTATAAAAACAAATTGGTCATAAAAATCTTTTCTCGTGTAGGCATGGTGGCAGGCTAAGGAACAACAACAGTGTTACCTAGATTCCGGCTGTACAAGGCACATGACGGGTGACAAATCAATGTTCCTTAGCCTAGTACAAAGGTGGCAGAATCACAATGGGTAATAACGAAAAATTATCGTAAAGATAAAATAGGCAATGGTACATTTATCTTGAACGATATATTATGTAACAGCCCGTAAATCTGTACCCCTTAGAGTCGACACTATTCTCCATCAATCAACTCAAGATGTACGGAAATATGAACCATTTGGGTTAAAGAAGAAGAGGTAGAAGAAGAAAATAGAAAACAACATCAGAATCTAACCATCGCAGCAGAATAAAATATAACAAATAATAAATGATCTTTATATAAAAATGAATATATCTGTTTATACATTACATCATCAGAGTACATCAATCACATAACACACAATTGGACAGTAATCATAACCTATCCTCACACAACTGACTACACAGCGGATAAAAATCAAGTATGGAAATACGTATCGTCGTCCAGCTCGTCTCCTGAGCTCCACAACATCCATTCCTGCATCCTATAATACTCGGTCTGACTCGAGCATTATAGTTAAATAACATCTGAGTCAGTCTGGTATACCAGCGTGAGGAAACCACAACCAAATTGATTATTAAAGTTTCAAAATCCTTTTGAAAACAAAAGCGTCTCATAATACCACGCCATAAATAAACATGTCGGGTTTTTACCTTACGACGCCTAAAACATTTTTTATTAAAATTATCTGATATTATAATAGTGTCTATAGAAAGTAAAATAGAATCTAGCTGAAATGCTTGCATCTCACGTTTTCGCAATAGTTGGGCACAGTCAAAACCGTACAGGCGCGTAGGGAAAATGGATTTCCAACTAATGACTAGGCATTGGGGTACCATGTGTCACGGTACCTGGTCTAGATCAGCATACCGAGGAACACTCCCGACCACCTGCAACACAAGACCGAGACTACCCCTTACCGGATAATCCCGAGTAAGATCACCCCACGGTTGGGATAACAACCGCACCATTAAGCCGAAATAAATGGGACATCTAGACAGGGATGACCTCATCCTAAATAGATGCTACCCACCTAGCCTTGCTGCATAACCCCAAATTTTCAGTCATTCCCGGTCGATGACGCTAGAGGCTAAGCGTTACCTTTAGAGAACTCATCTCTTAGAATGCTCATCGTCCACCTAACGATATTCTGAAAGCATTCATCCATACAAGTCCGTCCTGGGTTCGAACGGAACCGAAGGCACTACTCCTACTACGTCCATTTTGGAATCATCCTCACGATTAGAAGCGACTAGCCCTTGCACTTCATGCTCCACCTTCGAATCCAAACTCATGTTTTCAACACGAAATTGTACAAACCGGATCGAAGTGGTTTTCGAGAAATAAATCCCAATCCCAGTCTCTTCGAAATGATCAGCGCATTGTCCAATATTATAGTCGGTTATTTAACTATCAATTAACATTCACAAACAGCCATCAACATAAATAATTTCACCAAATTATTTATTAATCTCAAAATACCTTCGCAAGATATGTTTCCATTTTCAACCCTTTTGAAAACAGTTTCAACACACCTTTCTCATGAAATAAATTTCCAAATATTTATTTCCACTTAAAACAACCAAGCACAAAACTTTAGATTTTTAAAATAATTTAAAACTCTTTATTATAAAATATCTTTTAAAACATTTAAATATAGAACTACTTCAATACTTTATTAAAAATATAAACTTTTGAAATATTTAAAATGAGGTTATTCTATAAAATATAAAACTAGATTTTCTCTTTTAAATCAAAATACCAAGTCACCTTTAAATAATTACTACGATAATAGATTTGAAAAATACTTACTTTAGAATTTAAATATTTTTTAGAAATAATAACTTTTCCAAAACATGCTTTTTAAAACAACATTAAAACTTTTAACTTATATTTAAAAATTTAATTTGAAACCGTACTTGGCTATCCAGGGAAATATACTTCTCTTCACATCCTTTAAAAATAAATCACTATTTATTTTTAAACAAATTTTCCATTTCTTTAATAAATTCCCATCGTGAATTTATTTTTCCAAATATCCACTAATATATTACTTCACTTTTATAAACCCAGTTTATAAATTTCTTAGTCTCAACTCCCTTTTAAAATTACGATTCCAAACACTTAGATAAATTTCCAAATTGATTCCCAATTTACTCCATTTGAAATAAATTTCTTTACTTACTCAATTCATTTCAAAATCCATTAATTTCAGGCTTTATTCCTTAGTTATGATTTAAAATCTTTTAACTGAAAACATTAATTTCAGATTTTTCCTAAATTCCTTCTTTATTTTTTATATAATTTAAATCTTAAATTTAAAATAAATGCTTTATTCTTTTAATTAATAACACTTAAGTTTAAAATTTATTATCTTCCTGTTTATTTAAAATCCCCTTTTCATACACGGAATTTAATTATTAAAATTTTATAATCACTTTTATTCTTTCCCAATTCATTCTTTAATTCATTTAAATTCTCTATGATTATTTCACTTACAAATTCTCTTCTTTTATTTTCTTTTCAAAAATCCAATTCTATATACTTTGATAACTCAGTGTACCGAAATATATTCAAGTAAACCATAGCATTAAATTTTCCAATTATCAACAATATTCATTACAGAATATCAAATATTCATAACACAGAATATTAGACAATCTAAATAATTTTGAGGAATCCAGTTGGATCCCTCTAACTTGATTCCCTACATCCACAGACATTAGCACAGTATAAAATACCAATTCCACTTCGAGGTGGATTATTGCGGTATATGGGATTTAAATATAATAGCATCCACTATTATGCGACGCATAGGGTCACATCCGCTATATAATGCGGGAAATCAATCGCTCCAATATATTCTATATATACTACTATATATAATATAGTACATCCAAAATAATTCAATCATTCAACCAAATATTTAAATTTAACTATTTAAATTTAAATATCAACCAGATGAGTGAGATTAACTCACCTTTGACTTTTAATTTGCAATCCGATCCATATTGGCTTGTCTCTCCACGACTTTAGACCTTGTGTAAACTTTATATGGTTTATTAATATTCGAACTAATCGGATAATTAATTTCCTATAATTTTAAGTTAAACTAATGATTTTTTTAAACTAGTCTTCCTAAAATAAATAAATTTTTACTAATTAAAATATTTAAATAGGCTAATTAAACTAGTTAATTACTAATATACATTATTTTAAAAATTAGACTAGCAAGCTAAAAATGTGCAAATGTATGTCTATCTTATTCTTCATTTTGAAAATACATACCCTTATAAAAATAGTTAATATATATTTCAAAATCTATATAAATGTATACCTAAAAAAATAATCTATATTGCCATTTAAAATTTATATTTCCAGATCTTATATATATGTATATATTATTTCTGTTTTCCTGTATATGTTTTGTTAAATTATAAAAATAATTTCTAACCTATGTATATATACACACACATATTTTAAAGCAAAAACTTTACTGCAAATTTATACATACACACACATACACACACACACACACACATATATATATATATATATATATAAATTCTAAATAAAAAGTTTTATATTTCTTACTATAAACTTTCTTTTTTTTCCCAATTTGTAGACATTTGTTTAATCGAATTAAAATAAAGATGGAATTGCACCGTGCTGCCTTCGATACGAGCTTCTTCCATCGAACGAACCTCCATCACCACATACCGAAGTCGCCTGAGCCTCCACCTCTCCTCGGCCTCGTCCCACCCGTGAGCGCCACCTACTCGACCATCAACTGCACCCTTAAATAAAACCCGAGCCCAAAACATTCGCCCGCAAACCCTACACCAACCTCGTCGAAACTTACTAATACCGCGAGCTCGAAAACTGTCGCGGCCATCAAGACGAGTCGCCACCACTGTCGATAAACATGCCAGTTCCGCTCCATCCCACTCGAATCGAGTTCGAGAGCCGTGCCGCTATCGCGATGCCGATGCCACACGTGTCGCAGCCCAGAATCGCGAATTAATCACCCGATTTTTTAACTTTGCCAAGTCGATTTGAAACAGGAGCTCGGTTTGGTTTCAAATAGAAGGAGAAGCCTTGATTTTATACGAAATCTCTTCTTCTTTTTTGGATGTTAATATTAAAAGGGGGAAGCGTATTGGGGATGCTTTGCTATAGTGATTGAAATGAAGTGTACAAAGCATATGTGCGGCATTATTTCAGCTGAAGGCTGACTATTTGTATGTGAATAAATATATATATTAAATTGATTTCAAATTGTCTCAATTTTGTAGTTTAAATTTTCGATCTCCTAACGAGATGTGCCGCTAGGCATTTATAATGTTATACTCCTATTCTGAACGCAATGGAAAAGGTTTCGAGTCCTAATTCGATTGTATGGAGAAGATAGCTTTTTGGACCCAATTATTATATTAAATTTGGTATAAATTTCAGCGCGTTTCTATATTGTACGCTCACACAGCAACTCCAAACGCTACGAAAATTGAAATTCGATAATAATACAATATTACGGATCCAATGGATCTAATTTCGTCGAAATTCGAGACTACGCCTCGGAAGGCTATTTTTAAATATCAATTTAAACGATAAAATTTCAAAACTAAACAAACCACTTTCAAATTTAATTTTAAAAGTTCTATCACCTTCAGTATTATTAATATGAAATTTTGTAAGCCTTCAAATTATTTTTTACAAGCTTAAAACTGGAGATTCAATATTTTACCCAACTTTCAATTATTAAATTCAATAATTTAATTATCAAATAATTTGCGATATTTGAATTCAAGTTCAAATTTAACTTTTAAATATTTAAAATCAATTAAATATTCCAATTTCAAATGCTCAAAAATTCCAGGTCGTCACATATTAAATGAGAAAATCTGCACCATAATCTGATTTAATTCAGCCAGTTATGTAATAAGGTAATGAATGTTGATTATGATTCTAATTTTTGCAAAATTATTGGCCAGTTATCTTTTTATGTTGAGAACACTATGAGTACCTCTAGAGACTCTGAACTGATTCATATAGATTCATTTGGACTAACGATATTGAAATCTATATGATAAGAGATATTGTCTTGTATTGATTTTTGATTACTCTAGATACACGTGGATATATATGTTTGTCTTACTGCTTTTAGATCTGAAACTATGTTCACTAGTTATTTATGTGCACGTTTTTAATCAAATCCTTGAGGAATCGTATTTCAAAAACTGTAAAAGGGATTATAAGGTAATTGTTGCAACTCCACAAATTGGTCTATGATATCTATCTAGTGATAACCCTAAGTCAAAGGGAAATTCAGATGCAGATAACACTGGTAACCTAGTTGATAGAAAAAGTAGTAGGGGAACGAGATTTATGTTGATACATTCAATCATTGCATCATTTTCAAAGAAACTATCTGCATATTTTTCATTTTAACTAATTTTTGATTGTGAGACATTTTTCTAAAAACCCTTCCACAAAATAGTATTGTTTGTTGACTTTATTTCAGATTAGTCACTTTAGAAAATTTGATTTTATATCTTTTTTGGATTTGATCTTAAATGACTACATTAACTAATCTGACTCCCTACTGATTATCGAAATGATAAATAGTGATTGAAAAAGTGATGTGTGTCGATATTAATAATATATTATGACTTGAGAAAGTATATTTAGTCAATTTCTTTAAAAAAATTAAACAAGATTTACAATAACTTTTGTTGCTAAAAATTCCATGAACATCTCTATTTCTATCATATTTCTAATGACCATCACTCATTAAAATCCAATATAGTATGTCAAAATGTGTTATTTTAAACAGGAAATTATTCGTTTTTATTTTTTTTATTTTTTAAATAACATCCAAAGTATTCACTCTCGTTTAAAAGTTCTCACAGTTATGCATGGATGAATTACTTGAAATATTTGTCTACGTGCTTTCATGCTCTTTTAAAAGTCCTTACTGCTATGCATGTATGGAACACGTATCAAAATCGATTATTAAATAGACAAGTTGATTCTAATCCCATTTAAAAGTCCTTACGGTTATGCATGGTTAGAAGATGCTTGAAATTCATTTTTTATAAAAAATTAGGAATACTACTGATCTCGTTTAAAAGTCCTAACGGTTATGCATAGTTAGTAGATATTCAAATTCTTGATATAAATATACTATAAATAGACACAACTATATGGTTTTATATGCCAACATCACCAATATCACTCTAAAGTGGAATATGCGCATGATAGAGTATTTATGATTTTTGTTTGATTTAAAATTTAATATTTATACTCGATTGGTTATTAATGTAGTATTAATATCTATCACTTTGTCTCTATTTTTCTAACACTATTACTCTTTTGTTGATAACAAAAGGGGGAGAGAAAAGTTAAGATTTTGGTAAATAAAGTTCTAATATATATTTTTCTCATTTAGGTTCATTTGTGTATTTTTATTTATTTTCATGCATATATGAAGGGGAAGCTTTGTTGTAGAGAGGGAGCATTGGAACCGAGGGAGCAATAGAATGACCAAATACGTTTAATAAATTTAAAATTTTAATATATGTTTGTTAACATCAAAATGGGGAGATTGTTGAACATGCTAGTATATGATTTTTGTTTGATGATAACAAACATATATATATATATATATTCATTTAAATGTATTTGTTATTGTACTTTTTTATTATTCACATAATTAAATAAATATTTATTGAATAAAATAAATAAAACCAAATTTAAATTCAAACAAATATTTTATTCAGACAAATATTTTATTACAAATTCAAATAGTACAAATTTGAGCTCTCACTACATTTACACATTGTCGATTGCAATACAATTCCAATTACACCATAATTTTTTAATTTACATATTACTCCTCATTACATATGCAAACAACACTCGTGTTTTATCTTCAACTCTGTTCTAGCTTGAATCCAGCATCTTGGCTATCTGCAAATAAACACTAACTTAGTAAAATTGAAAATGAAAATATTTTGCAGTGTAAATTAAAGTGTGTTTTTTTGAAAATATTATTTTCCTCGGCTATTTTGGGTGTTCGTCATCATTTTTTTTTGAATTCATCACACACGAACAACTTGTGACATGCACAATGTACCACTGTACATGCCACAAGGCCGTGCACACCGATATACACTTGATAAAACTACAGGGACAAGTGAGCACAAGGTCAAACCCAAGCCAAAGCCGGATTCAACTCAAGTGAAAATTCTTGATCAAAGCAATAACCATCATACATGTGTATACATGTACAAATATGCAGTAACATTCACTACACATATATATACATGTATGTGTGCGCATGTATATACATGAATATGTGCATTTTTAAAAAAATGAATGAGCTACAGTTCAAGTCCACAACAACAACATAAAACCACTTGAATAACAAGCCAGTGGGACAAGACAACATGAACAAGATGACCAGACCTGACTAGACTTCAAGAAGTGTCAAACCTGTCAAGCAGGTTAATGGTCAACTCATATGAACATAAGTATGCAGCAACAACATGCACAGATGGCAAGACTCACAAATCAAAGGCATAATGCAACGGCCCGTAAATTTTGATAATTAAATTGGTTAGTTTAATAAGATTTTTGTATTTAAATTTAGAAAGAAATAAAAACTTTATAATTTAAAATGAAATGAATGTAGGTAATGATGTTAATGCAGGTTAATAAAGAACTAAATTAATGCAATCCCAATTGACGCAGCGGATTAATCAAAATAAACTTCAATCGGTGAAAGCAGCAATCGGCGAGTTGAGAATACTGCAAGGCCCAAATCCGTTGATCCAAAGATACCGGATTCTAGCTATCTTCGTCTCGTTGATCGCGCACGATGCCGAGAAAGAAGATCTACGATTCTTCGCACGTTGATCTAGCGCACTAGATACCGTGAATCGGCTTCTACGATCGTTGAATCGAGCGCACTCGATTAACCGAAAGAGGAGATAGGAGATCACACTCAACTACCAATTTGTATGAAAGCACAAAGCTAACAAAAGAGAAGTTTATTCAAATATCAACCCTTTACAAATGACTCAACCCTGCTATTTATAGAGTTTACAACACACACACAACTCAACATTGGACAACACTTAGGTCGCGCACGACTTATTACAACACACACTTACAAACAACCCATCACACGACCTATATTAGGTCGTTGCCGACTTAACAGACACACAACACCCTTCCAGCGACCTAAAACAACGGTAACTCAACCCTCCTACGACCTACGACTTTACTAGGTCGTTGCCGACCTAACAGATTACAAAACAGTAGGCTCTTCACACATAACGACCTAAAGACCAACGGCTCACACTTGTCTGCGACCTAGCACATCAACGACTTATGATTTAGGTCGTTCGCGACCTAAAGGAGCGGCTTCAGAAATCATTCCGTGACCTAAAGGAGTTAGGTCGTACGCGACCTAAAAACGCGGCTTCCTCCATACGACCTAAGGGTCTGTTAGCTAGTAGCTTCTTTCCACATGTTTCTTTAGGTCGTAGACCACCTAACATTCCTTCCATAGGTCGTGAGCGTTCTTCAACATTATCATTAGGTCGTGGCCGACCTAAGTCTTCTTCCTTAGGTCGTTGCCGACCTAAAACATCAGAACGACCAAAAACCGAAACTTCGTTAACTCGTGTTGCCTCTTCGTTGGGTCGGAAACGACTTAACTCCTCTACATTAACTCGCATCTTTTTCCCTCATGGTTCCTTAGATCGGAGCCGACCTAGGCCTTCACATCCTGGATTCCAGTTAGGTCGAAAACGACTCAATCCTTCTTTTCTAACTCGTGTGTCTTCCTCCTGTAACCCCTTAGGTCGGAGCTCATTAGATCGAGGCTCGTTAGTTCGGAACTCTTCACCTTGTGATTTCTTAGGTCGTGCTCGTCTTAAAAACAAGTTAGGTCGGAGCCGACCTATGACTTCGTCTCTCTGGTTTGCATCATCCTTCCCGGGTTGAGAAAAATTCGTCCTCGAATTTGTAAATTTTCCTACATCTGATTGTTCATCTTCATAATATGGCACAAGATGTTTAACATTGAACACGTCAGAAGTGTACACATCCTCCGGCAGCTTCAACTTATAAGCGTTTTCATTAATCCGTTTCACAACTTCCACAGGACCAATTTTTCTAGCTTTCAACTTGTTATAAGCACCCACCGGAAAACGATCCTTCGTCAATACAACATAAACCAAATCACCTTCCTTAAATTCAACACTCCGTCGTTTCAAATCAGCAGCCCGCTTATACTTCTCATTTGACTTTTCCAATCGTTCTTGAACGATTCTATGACATTCCGTCAATCCTTCAACAAAATCAGCAGCTCGTTTAACCGTCCCCTTCGGTTGTGGTACCACCGCTAAGTCCAACGGTCCCCTGGGTAAATTTGAATATACAGTCTGAAATGGACTGAATCCCGTGCTACGATTCACTGCATGATTATGTGCAAACTCAGCTTGGCATAACTTCATGTCCCAACTCTTCAGATTGTCCTTCACAAGACATCGCAACAAATTTCCCAACGATCTGTTAACAACTTCGGTCTGTCCGTCTGTTTGTGGATGATAAGCACTGCTAAAATTCAACTTCGTTCCCACCATCTTCCACAAACTTAACCAAAAGTGACTCAGAAAACGAGTATCTCTATCCGACACAATAGACTCTGGCAATCCATGAAGTCGATAGATCTCCTTGAAAAATAACTGAGCAACACGAACAACATCCGCCGTCTTCTTGCAAGCAATAAAATGTGCCATTTTAGAAAATCTGTCAACCACTACATATATAGAATCATTACCACGCTGCGTTCTCGGCAATCCCAATACAAAGTCCATACTCACATCAACCCATGGTTTAGCCGGTACAGGCAACGACATATACAACCCAGCATTGGTCGCGGTTCCTTTCGAAACTTGGCAAATATGACATCGCTCCACAAACCTTCCCACTTCTTTCCTCATCGACGGCCAAAAGTAAGACTGTGAAATCAATTGCAAAGTACGATCACGGCCCACATGCCCTTCCTCGTGTAACTCCTTGATAATTTTCAATCTCAAACTACAATCTGGAATACATAATTGATTCCCCTTGAACAAGAATCCATCAACCATCAAAAATTCATCGGTATTTCCTTCCTTGACTTTCTCTACACATTTCACAAAGTAAGGATCTTCTTCAATCAGCTCTGGCAACATTTCAAACCCTGTCACCTCAACCTTCAATGTCGTTAATAAATGACTCCTCCTGCTTAATGCATCTGCTACACGATTCGTCACCCCAGACTTATGTTTCACGACAAAAGTAAATTGTTGTAAATAAGCAATCCATGATGCATGTCTCGCTGAAATCTTGTCTTGCCCCTGTAAATGCTTCAATGCCTCATGATCAGTGTACAGAGCAAATTCTTTCTGAAATAGATAGTGCCTCCAGTGCTTAACAGCTTGTACCACAGCATAAAATTCAACGTCATATGTACCGTATCTCATCTTTGCTCCTGATAACTTTTCACTGAAATAAGCAACTGGCTTCCCATTCTGACTCAGAACTCCTCCAATACCGACCTTCGATGCATCAGTATGCAATTCAAACAATAACTGAAAATTCGGTAAAACAAGAATTGGTGCCGACGTCAACAATTCCTTGATCTTCTCAAAAGCAACCCCCGCTTCCTCTGACCATACAAACTGTTTCCCCTTCATGCAATCAGTAACTGGAGCCATCACGCTACTGAAGTGAGGAATGAATCTTCGGTAGAATGATGCTAGCCCATGAAAACTTCTCACCTCTGTAATCGTCCTCGGCTGTGGCCAATTCCTGACTGCTTCCACTTTATTCTGGTCAACTTGAATTCCTGCTTCCGAAACAATATACCCCAGAAATAAAAAACTTCTTGCCATGAACACACATTTCTTCGTAGCAGCATAAAATTGTTCCTCGCGAAGAATAATCAACACTTCCCTCAAATTTAGAACATGCTCCTCCATACTCCTGCTATATATCAGAATATCATCGAAATAAACTACCACGAACTTCCCAATGAATGGTGTAAAGATTTGATTCATCACCCGCATGAATGTACTAGGTGCATTTGATAAACCAAATGGCATAACCAACCATTCGTATAACCCCTCTCTCGTCTTGAACGCTGTCTTCCATTCGTCTCCAGGTCTAATCCGAATCTGGTGGTAACCACTCTTCAAATCAATCTTCGAAAAGATAGTTGCCCCACTCAACTGATCCAGCAAGTCATCCAACCTCGGCATTGGAAATCTATATCTTACAGTAATCTTGTTCAATGCTCGACTGTCAGTGCACATCCTCCACGTCCCGTCTTTTTTGGGTACCAATAAAGCTGGCACAGCACATGGACTCAGACTCTCCTGCACACGTCCCTCTTCAAGCAACTCTTCCACCTGCCTTCTCAACTCTTCATGTTCCTTCGGACTCATTCGATAATGTGGTCTATGCGGTAATACTGCTCCCGGAACAAGATCGATTTGATGTTGAATGTCTCTCAGTGGCGGTAACTCCTTTGGCAACTCTTCTGGACAAACATCTTCAAACTCTTTCAAAACTGGCTTTGCTTCTTCGGCAATTTCAACTTCTTCACTGCTCTCACGCCCAATCAACAAGTATACTTCAGGCTCCTCTTCAACCTCCTTAACAAACTCCTTCAAAGTCAACAGAGTTTTCAATTCCTCAATCTCCTCCAGCTTGCTCTCCTTCTGTTGTTGCTTCTTGGGAACCAAAGTGATTTTAGTACCTTCGAACATGAAACTATAGCTATTGGCCCGACCATCGTGTTGTACTGCTCGATCAAACTGCCATGGCCTGCCCAACAACAGATGACACACATCCATGTCCACTACATCGCACCAGATTTCATCTTTGTATTTCTTCCCAATAGAAAATTTCACGCAAGCTCTTCTCCCAACTTTCACTTCACCACCCTTCCTTAACCAAGCTAACTTGTATGGTTTAGGATGCTTCTCGGTTTTCAACTCCAATTTCCTCACTGCCTCTGTAGAGATAATATTATCGCAACTCCCAGCATCAATGACAAATTTACAAACTTTCGCAAGAATAGTGCAAGTAGATTGAAATATGTTATTCCTCAACCAACTATCTTCCTCCTCTTGTTTTGGCGTCAAACAAGACCTCCTCATCATCAGATTACAACCTTCGTCTCCCGCCACTTCTTCTTCCTTCTCAACATAAGGTGAATTAGAACATTCAACTTCTTCCTCCTCATCCTCAGCTTCAACTATCATAGTTCTCTTCTTCGGCTTCGGACATTCATTGCTTTTATGACCCATCTCCTGGCAGTTGTAACATTTGAATCCACTGCCAACCTTCGCCTTCTCACCCTCCTTCACAACTGGCTTATTGACAGGTTTAGGAACATTAGAACTTCCACTAACACCCCTCGCTTGATTATTGGAATTAGTAAACACACCACCTCCACGCCTTCCTTGCTTCTCCCAAGCCAACGCTTTCGGATGTGCCTCCGCTACAGATCTAGGATCAAACATATTAACCTTATCCTGGATCTGCATTCTCAATCCCCCAATGAATCTAGCAGTTAGTTGTTCTTCCGTTTCCATGATATCATTTCTGGCAATGAGTTGGTAAAATTCATCAGCATAATCACTAACAGACTTCGTCCCTTGCCTCAGATTTTGCAACCTCTGGTACATAAGTGATTGATAGTTGTAAGGTAAAAATGTAGCTCGCATCAACTTCTTCATCTTCTCCCAAGATTCTATCTTTTACTTTCCCATTCGTTCACGAGTAAGTTTAGTTTGCTGCCACCATGCCAAAGCTCTCCCCCTCAACCTAGTAGCAACCAAATTCACTCTCCTATGCTCAGGAACCTCCTTGAAATCAAAGATCTCTTCAACATTTGACACCCAATCAAAAAATTCTTCAGCTACCATTCCACCCTTAAATTCTGGAATTTCCATCTTCATACCCGATTCCCAACGTCGATCATCTTCAACATCCCGATAAGAATTTCGAACTTGGTCTCGATCTCGATAATGAATACTAGCTCTATCACCCTCTTCTTCTAAATCAAAAGTTCGTCTATATCGATCTCGACCATCAACATCCCTTTGATCACGCATGCTTCTTCTACTATGTCTCTCTTCATCTCTATATGGCTCATTCTCAAATTCTCGTGGACTTCTTCTCTCTTCATGTCTATACTCATGGTGATCTCTTCGTGATGAAATTGATGTCTCTCTTCTCTCTCTAAAAGAATGCGGTGATACCCTCTTCGCTTCCGTAACCAATGGCGAAACTCTGTTTCCTCCATGGTTCGAGTTTGGTGATCTCCTCCTTTGAGTTTGATTCAAATCATTCATCAGCTTCTCTAACTTTTCAATGCCTTCATCAAATTTCTCATTAATACGTTGTTCCATAAGCTCGGCTTCTTCTCTTCGATACAAAGCTTCAACGTTTTGATGACGATTAGCTCCCCTTGGTGGCATGATTGAAAACTCTTCACAAATACTTCAAAGCTTCTCAAACAACAAGTCACGGCTTCAAACTTACACAAGGTGAACGACTTAAGGCTTACGTCGCTCGGCACAACTCCTTAGCTCGGCCACAAATCCTCACGACTTAACTTGCTCGGCTTGGTCTTGAACTTGGCTCGACCTCTAACTTCAATACTTGGCGCGCAAACTTCCAACAAGTCCAAATTCAAACACTCTCCCACACTTTGATCCAAAATGCTATGGATCAAAATCTTCAAATTTGTTGCAACTTCAAGATGAACACGATGAACTCAAACCTCAAACTTTAAAAATTGGCTCCAAGTCTCGGCTTAGCTATGATTGGCTAAACCTTGCTCTGATACCAAACTGACGCAGCGGATTAATCAAAATAAACTTCAATCGGTGAAAGCAGCAATCGGCGAGTTGAGAATACTGTAAGGCCCAAATCCGTTGATCCAAAGATACCGGATTCTAGCTATCTTCGTCTCGTTGATCGCGCACGATGCCGAGAAAGAAGATCTACGATTCTTCGCACGTTGATCTAGCGCACTAGATACCGTGAATCGGCTTCTACGATCGTTGAATCGAGCGCACTCGATTAACCGAAAGAGGAGATAGGAGATCACACTCAACTACCAATTTGTATGAAAGCACAAAGCTAACAAAAGAGAAGTTTATTCAAATATCAACCCTTTACAAATGACTCAACCCTGCTATTTATAGAGTTTACAACACACACACAACTCAACATTGGACAACACTTAGGTCGCGCACGACTTATTACAACACACACTTACAAACAACCCATCACACGACCTATATTAGGTCGTTGCCGACTTAACAGACACACAGCACCCTTCCAGCGACCTAAAACAACGGTAACTCAACCCTCCTACGACCTACGACTTTACTAGGTCGTTGCCGACCTAACAGATTACAAAACAGTAGGCGCTTCACACATAACGACCTAAAGACCAACGGCTCACACTTGTCTGCGACCTAGCACATCAACGGCTTATGATTTAGGTCGTTCGCGACCTAAAGGAGCGGCTTCAGAAATCATTCCGTGACCTAAAGGAGTTAGGTCGTACGCGACCTAAAAACGCGGCTTCCTCCATACGACCTAAGGGTCTATTAGCTCGTAGCTTCTTTCCACATGTTTCTTTAGGTCGTAGACCACCTAACATTCCTTCCATAGGTCTTGAGCGTTCTTCAACATTATCATTAGGTCGTGGCCGACCTAAGTCTTCTTCCTTAGGCCGTTGCCGACCTAAAACATCAGAACGACCAAAAACCGAAATTTCGTTAACTCGTGTTGCCTCTTCGTTGGGTCGGAAACGACTTAACTCCTCTACATTAACTCGCATCTTTTCCCCACATGGTTCCTTAGATCGGAGCCGACCTAGGCCTTCACATCCTGGATTCCAGTTAGGTCAAAAACGACTCAACCTTTCTTTACTAACTCGTGTGTCTTCCTCTTGTAACCCCTTAGGTCGGAGCTCATTAGATCGAGGCTCGTTAGGTCGGAACTCTTCACCTTGTGATTTCTTAGGTCGTGCTCGTCTTAAAAACAAGTTAGGTCGGAGCCGACCTATGACTTCGTCTCTCTGGTTTGCATCACCAATTAATTGAAAAAATTGTAAGGTTATAATGATTGTAAATAGTAAATTAGGAAATGAATTCAAAGTTATAATAATTGATGAAATAGTATGCAATAAACTGTATTTTGATAAAATCAATGTTAGATAAGTAATTATAATATTTGTTGCTTGATAATAAAGTTTGAATGAGATTAAATTTGGAAAATGATGATAATCATTACTTGTTTACCCATTTATTTAATTTATTGAATTAAATTTAAATCCATTGCAATTAAACGAATTTAAAAACTACGTTAATATGAATTTAGTTGATGACTGTAAAAATATAAGGGTAATTGGATATATACTAATGTTAAATTTATCCATAAGATGATGATTGATTGAATAAAGGGATTGAAAACAAATTGAATTAATTTATTTGAAATTAAAAATATAATTTATTTGAATTTACTTAAATTGAAGGTAAACACTATAAATTTTGCAACAAATCCTTATTTGTTTGACATGGAGATTTTGGTTAACGAATTATAAGTTTATTTGTAATCAGAAATAATAGAAGTGGTAAATAATTAAATTTGAACTAAAGAAGTGATTAATTAATTTAACATTAATTTTTTTTATTAACCTAGAAAATAGCCAATTTACGGACTCGGATTTCGACGAAACCGCTTTCATCGGATCTGTGACGGTAAAATATAATAGGATTTCAAGTTTCGTAACGATCGGACTTGTCGTTTGATCGTGCAGGCTTGAAATGTCTAGAAATCAATTAATTGACATCAATTGAAATCAATTTGAAATAAGCTGAATTTAGCATAACTTCTTTATAAATGGAATTCGGATTTGAAACCCGTTCCACTGATTTTAAAATATTCAAAAGCATATATTTTTATATATTGGTTAACCAGTTTCGTTTCGAAATCGAAACGAGCTTTTCGTGCCATTTATCATTCAGCGTATAAATCAATCTTGTATATCTATTCTATTTTCAGCTTTATCTGTAAATACCCTATTATAAACCCTAGCATTTCTTATTCCTCATTTCTATACGTACAACTCCTATTGCTCATCCTCTTTTCAAAGGATGAAAACCCTAAAAAACTCATCAATCCAATTCCAATTCACAATCCAATTACAAAATTTCAAACACCTCAACTATTATCAAATATATATCAATCTGAAGCTCTCGACGAACGCATCCTAGATCTGCAATTTTTTTCTTGATTTGTAGCTCTGTTTGTCTAGAAATTGAAGAACTGTTCATGGCCATTCGTTGATCGTTGATGAACTTTGATGGATCAAGGTACCGTCTTGAAGAGGAGGCCGAGTGGATATCATCTGTGTCGTTCCTTTGATTGATCAATGGTCCGATTAACTGAATTAATTCGACTAGGGCTAGCTATTATGGGTGGCGGCCGGCTGTTTCGGGTCCGCATCAGGTGGACGTGGGACTCACGCGAGGCAGGGCTTGGTGCGCCTCGATCTGAGGATCACAACGGTAGGCTTCAATCAACATCCAATGGGGCAAGGGTGACGGCGATCAGAACTTGAACGGCGGCTGCGTGTCCACATACGGGTTTGAACGAAACTATAGGGTTTGGTAAAGATGAAGGTGACATGGTGCTCAAGGGTCGGTCGGTGCTGTTATGCTTTCTTTCATTTTAATTCCTATTTCAACGTGTTCTAATCGTAATAGCTTTTGCATACGAGGTTCGTTTCACATGAGGTTTTCCTCGCTAGGATCGTATTGAAATTCCAGATATTTTGGCATTAGTTTGGACGAATTTGGAGACTGTATGAATTTTGGGTTTAAATTGGATTTAAATTCAATTTAGATTTGAAAGGTGAGTGTTTTAACCCGCTCACAGCTTCAAAAATTTATTATATTTGTTAAATTGATTTATGATGTGATTAGAAATTTATTTATGACTGTTTGGCACATTTTGAATCATCATCTTAGTTTATTTGAATTTATTTGGATAAAATAGTTATTTAATTTGTTATTGAATATAAACTGGCAGTAAATACCTATTATTTATTATTTGTTCTATATTGATGTTATTGATTGAATCGGATGATGATTAGGATAAATATTTGATGATTGATATTGGATAAATGGATGTTGTATTTTATATTGTTATAAACTGCAAGTTGTTATGGACTTGTATTTCATTTGGGATTGCGGTTTGAAATGATATAACCGTATTTATGTTTTAAATTATGGATTGAAATGATAAATATCCGTATCACTTGATCATAGGATAGAAAATTATATACAAACACCGTGGTCTATATATAAAAATATTTTGCTATGGTTTTGTAAAGAAATATATGGTTTTATATAAATAATGATTTAGATATTATATTTTACCCTTGATTTTAAGCTATGTATAAAAAAAATTTAATTCAGAACAAGCTTAATAATAAGTTGATTTTTATTGAGATAATATGGTTATGTATTTAAATTATATGTTATATAGATCTAAATAAATTAAGGTTGGAAGATAAAATTGAAATTTATTTGAAATTGAATTTATTTAAGAATTTAACTCAAATAAGTTGATGTGGAATTTATTAAATTTGAAATTTTAAAGGGTATAAGTTTTTGTAACTTGATTTTGTTTTAAAGTGAATTAAATGAATAGTTCGAGTATAAATAAATTGAAGGAAACATTTAATTATTTGTAATTTGGGTTTCATTTAAATGATAATGGATTTATTAAGTAAATGTTTCAAAACTAAATGATAGAAAATTGAATTTGATATATATATATATATATATATATATATATATATATGTATATATATATATGTGAAATTATCAAACTTAGTTTTGTATACTGAATTTGAAATGGTTTACTTTGTGGATCAAACCTGTTTTGAAATCAATAAAAGTTAGAATGGTTTGTTTGGAAACTAAATTGAATTGAAATTTATGATTGGGATTAGGTTAAATATAAAATGCAGAAAATCGAGTTGTTTTGGAATTGATATGTGAAATTGAATAAGCTATTTTATTATATAAAGTATTTTAATATTTAAACCATTTAAGTGGTGGAAGTCATGTTTCAAAGTTATGAGTTTCATAGGATTATGATTTGAGAGCGTTATATTTCAAGTGTTTTGAATTTCGAAGTGTTATAACGTCGAAACTGCTATGATTTTGGAAAAGGACATATTTGAATAAAAATGATATTATATTGATTTGGGTTTAAAAAAAATGATATCATATTGATTTGGTTTTTGAAATGGAAATGATATCGTATTTGTATGTTTTTGAAATGGATATTATATTTTGGTTTTGAAGTATAATTATTTTGAAATGACTGCGGTGTTATAATAACGTTTGGTTGTTAAAGAGACTAAGATCGAAAGTTGTCATACTCTCTACCAACTCCGAAAACCACTTTAACAACCACGTACACGGTGGAGATTCCAGAATGAAGTCGGATGGCGGCTGCGTTCCTTTGAGGTATATACCTGGACCCGACTCCCGTGAGTTGGCATAAGGTGGCTAAAACAGGAGTGATCGAAGGGTTAAGAAGGTAGCACCTTTTATCGGAAACATTCATTTGATACCATTCTATTATTTTGTGATTAATTGGGGCCTTTTTGATTTTGGGGGTGTGGCTCGAGGTGGGCGGTAGTAGCTGCTATGCTTTACCACCGGTCCAGAACCGTAATTGGTATATCTACCCTAGCATTGCCTAGTTGTGCCGTGTCACCTACCCTAGCGTGGCTTGTACAAGTTTAGTTTTCTCCCGTAGCCCGTGGAGTATCCTCTGGTAGCTTCCCGATTATGAGGGACTATGATACTGGATGGACTACTGGGACTATTACGTGTTAAGGGGAATATTGGGTCACTCCTTAACATTATTTAAAAGTAAGTTTATTTTACTAATATACATTATTATAATTGCGAAATATTACTACATAGTAAATAGTTTAACGGATCCTTAGGAGATGTGAATCCCGAGCATCTCTTAAGTTACTGCACTCACGTTAGACACTGGATATGAGAAGTCAAATCCCATAAACATCTCTGATGTCGTTCAACTCATATTATTTACCATTGATTTAACTTACATAAGATCTTTTAGTTCTGACTCGAGTGTTTTTTCTTTTAATTCGCGCGGGTCAGTCTGAGCATTTCAAGATTCGAAGACGATTTCTGGAGGACGAAAACGAAGATTGTATTACTATTATTTACTATATTATTCCACTGCATTCATACTGTTCCACTACATGATTTATTATTCGCTGGTATGTGTTACTCCAATATGTGTTGTATAAGTATAATCAAATGTTTTGCAAAACAGCTTCATGACCTGTTATTTGATTATTATATTTTGTCATTCCGCTTTGAGATTCTGTTTTGTTTTATTTCTTTCTCCGCTTTTCTTATTTACCCCAATAATAATCCACCCTTCTGTATGGTTTGAGTCTAACATGTGTGGTTTATAGTCGATTTAAAGCGTACGAAAAGGCGGGATGTTACATTTGGTATCAGCGCTTTGGTTTAGCGATAAATCTTAGCTTTGTGGGGTCTGACTCTTTATTAATAGAGTAGTAATACCCTATGATGAGTCGCTGAGCATATATATATATATATATATATATATATATATATATATATATATATATGAGAGAGAATATTTTTTAGTGTTATAAAAAGTTTTTATACTGTGTGAATTTTTTCCATTTTGTATTTATAAATTCTGGTTGGTGCATAGGATGCTATGACATCAATAGGGATTTCTAAACACTTAATAGGACAGACTGACATAATATTTGTTTTGAATATAAGTGAGTGAAATGATTTTGCCTATTATATTTTTTATATCTAAAATAAATTTTTATAAAGGTTATATTTGGTTGTAATATATTGGTTGTTAGGTGGTGAAATTTTAGATATCAGTTGGAAATAAGATTGAAAATAAAATAAATGAAAGATTGGAAACTTAGAACTTAAGTTCCGGGATTTTTGAAAATTGCTTTCAAAGATTTTGGAATATAATACTATCATTTATAAGTATTTTCTGATATAAATATTTCAATATAATTTGAAAGAATTGTTTAAATAAATTTTGGAAAGTAATAAGTTCCATACTCCCCTCTCTATCGCTGGAAAATAATTTCAGTGATGAGTGCACGCATCACCGACATTCATTTTCGGATTTTTAAGTGGGAAGGTCACTGTAGTAGTTTTACCGCAGATTTATTTTGATAAACAAATATAAGTTTTAAATTGTTTTAAATATAATTGGACATATAAGTATAAGTATTTATTTAATATTATTTTAAAATGATTTGAAATTAAACCTGGTATTTACTTCTTAAAGTTCTGTTAATTAATAGTTTCAATTATGGTAGTGAAATTGAATGTAACTAATTAATAAATGGAACCTCTAATTAAAATAAAAGATTAGATGTTAGGTTATAAATTAAATTACCAGCAAGTTGAAATTTGTAACTTATAAAACAAAGGATAAAATTATTGAACATTAAATTAATTAAAAGAAATGAGGAAAACTTGTATAACTTTCAACTACAGTCTTAAAGCATATATATAACTTACCAAATATTATAAGTTGTAATGTTTAATAAGAAAATGTAATGGAAATTATACAAGTAAAATTATGTAATGGAAGTGTTCAATAAATTGCTTTTATTTATAGGAATTGATGTTATAATTGTTATGAACTTAAGTTATTGAAATTAAATGTGATAAAAAAGGGAGCATTGTAAGTAAAAGATTTTAAATTTAAGATAATGAAATTGATATGCCAAGTAACTAAAGTGAACATGAATACTATGGATAAATGAATAAAAATAAATGAAAATTGTAAGAAGTTAAATGTAAATTAAAAAGATAAAACATTATATGAATGAAAAGGAAATGAAACAATAATTGTTGTGAAAGAAATTTATAAGAATAAACTTAAATAATGTTAGAATTTGTTGTTCGTTTTTGGTTTATGGATTGTTTGGGAAATGATATTTCTAATTGTTTGGATGTATGAATAACCTATTGAGGTTTATCTAAGATTGTTGAGTAAAGGATATGCTTAGTAGCTTATTTGTCATGCTATGCAATTTAGAATGTCTAAAAAAACCCGAACAAACCATTTGTTTTGTTCGCTTTGGATGGATGATTGATTTTTGTATGATGATTGTATGCTGTGATTGCAAGTGATTGTTGTTTTATATTGATTTGTTTGTTAGTGGCTGAAACAATTTTAAATATTTTATTTTGTATAATTATTAACCTCCTTTTGGATTATATAAGTGAAATACAGGTTATGGAAATAATTGCTACTGCTTTTGGTTTCGTAATTAAGCGTGATTGTCCGACAAATAGGTACATTCTTGGATTTCGGTTTCATAACGTTATTATATTGTATTTTCTCGTGTTGGGATATATTAATTGGAAAATATATGTTATATATTTTTATATTTGATATTATAATTTCGTCGAGCCTCTCCGTACAAAAGAGACTCTGTCGAAATTTTTGGTAAATTTTGGACTTAGTAAATTTTTTAAAATGTTTTACAAATTTTATTAATTTGAGTATAAAAAGATTTATTAGTTATAAATTGGTAAAAATTATTTAAATCAATTAATTTTGTAAATTTATTTGTTTATAAAGTTAGTATTCTTGAAATAAAATGTATTGTTTACTCAATTCTTTCTTTTTCCCTTCTTTTTCCTTTTTGGGGACCAAAAGTTGAGTGGGGGAGAGTGTAACGACACGTAAATTTCTATAATTAAATTGGTTGGTTTAATAAGAATTTTGTAATTAAATTTAGAAAGAAATAAAAACTTTATAATTTAAATTGAAACGAATGCAAGAAATGAAATGTAGCGATGGTAACTAAATTAATTATTGATAATTGTAGTGAAATCCTAATAATGAAATAATGTAAATTGTTGCACTTGGTCATAAAATTGAAAATAAGTACATAAATGTAAGTACTGAATTAACCAATGAAATCATATATTGATTTATAGTAATTGAATGTAAATTAAGGTAATAATATTAATGCAGGTTAATAAAGAACTAAATTAGTGCAATCCTAATTAATTGAAATAATTGTAAGCTTATAATTGAATGTAAATAGTAAATTAGGAAATAAATTCAAAGTTATATTAATTGATGAAGCAGTGTGCAATAAACTGTAATTTGATAAAATCAATGTTAGATAAGTAATTATAATATTAGTTGCTTGATAATAATATACGAATGGGATTAAATTTGGAAAATGGTGATAATCTTTACTTGTTTACCCATTTATTTAATTTATTGATTTAGATTTAAATCCATTGCAATTAAACGTATTTAAAAACTACTTTAATATGAATTTAGTTGATGACTGTAAAAATATTAGGTTAATTGGATATATATTATCCATAAGATGATGATTGATTGAATAAAGGGATTAAAAACAAATTGAATTAATTTATTTGAAACTAAAAATATAATTTATTTGAATTTACTTTAATTGAAGGTAAACACTATAAATTTTGCAATAAATCCTTATTTTTATTGACATGGAGATTTTAGCTAATGAATTATAAGTTTATTTGTAATCGGAAATGATAGAAGTGGTAAATAATTAAATTTGAATTGAAAAAGTGATTAATTAATTTAATATTAATTTTTTTATTAACCTGAAAAATAGCCATTTTTGGCACTGACTTGGATTTCGACGAAACTAGTTTCATTGGATCCGTAACAGTAAAGTATTATAGGATTTCAAGTTTAGTAACGATTGGACTTGTCGTTTGATCGTACGGGCTCGAAACGCATATAAATCAATTAATTGAAATCAATTGAAATCAATTTGAAATAAACTGAATTTAGCATAACTTTTTCATACGATGGAATTTGGATTTGAAACATGTTCCATTGATTTTAAATTATTCAAAAACATTTATTTTGATATATGGGTTAACCAGTTTCGTTCTGGAGTCGAAACGGGCTTCTCGAGCCATTTATCGTTTAGCATGTAAATCAATCTTGTCCATCATTCCTATTTTCAGCTTTATCTATAAATACCCTATTATAACCCTAGCATTTCTTGTTTCTCATTTCTGTACGTACAATTCTTATTACTCCTCCTCTTTTCAATGGCTGAAAACCCTGAAAAACACTTCAATCCAATTCAAAATCCAATAACAAAAATTCAAACTCCTTAAATATTATCAGATAATGTATCGACATGAAGCTCTCGACGAATGCATCTCAGATCTACAATACATTTTCTAATTTGAAGCTCTATTTGTCTAGAAATTGAAGAACTGTTCACAGCCGCTCGTTGATCGTTGATGAACTTTGACGGATCGACAAATCGTTGGTACCGTCTTGAAGAGGAGGCCGAGTGCATATCATCTGTTTCATTCCATTGATTGATCAACGATCCAATCGGCTGAATTAATTCGACTAGGGTTAGCTATTATGGGTGGCGGCTGGCTATTTTGGGTCCACATCTGGTGGACGTGGGACTCACGCGAGGCATGGCTTGGTGCGCCTCGATCTGGGGGTCACGGCGGCAGGCTTCGATCATCATCTAGGGGGCAAGGGACGACGGCAATCAGAACTTGAACGGCGGAGATATGTCCATATACGGGTTGGAACGAAACTGTAGGTTTTGATAAAGATGAAGGTGACGTGGCACTCAAGAGTAGGTTGGTGCTGTTATGTTTTCTTTTATTTTAATTTCTATTTCAATGTGTTCTAATCGCAATAACTTTTGCATACGAGGTCTGTTTCATGCGCGGTTTTCTCCGCTATTATCGTATTGAAATTCTAGACATTTTGGCGCTGGTTTGGACGAATTTGGATACTGTTTAAATTTTGGGTTTAAATTGGATTTAAATTCAATTTAAATTCGAAAGGTGAGTGTTTTTAACCCACTTACAACTTCTAAAATTTCTTATGTTTGTTAAATTGATTAATGACGTGATTAGAAATTTATTTATGACTGTTTGACACATTTTGAATCATCAAATCAGTTTATTTGAATTTATTTGGATAAAATAGTTATTTAATTTATTATTGAATATAAACTTCCAGTAAATACCTGTTATTTATTATCTGTTCTTTATTGATGTTATTGATTGAATTAGATGATGATTATGATAAATGTTTGATGATTGATATTGGATGAATGGATGTTGTACTTTATATTGTTATAAATTGCAAGTTGTTGTGGATTTGTATTTCATTCGGGATTGCGGTTTGAAATGATATAACCGTATTTATATTTTAAATTACGCATTGAAATGATAAATATCCGTATCACTTGACCATAGGATATATACAGACACCATGGTCTATATATAAAAATATTTTGAAATGATTTCTACGCTTTGGTAAAGAAATATATGGTTTTATATAAATATTGATTTAGATATTATATAAATGTTATTTTATCCTTGATTTTAAGCTATGTATAAATTTGTTTTAATTTAGAACAAGCTTAACAATAATTTGATTTTTATTGAGATAATATAGTTAAGTATTTAAATTATATTTTATATAGATTTAAATAAATTAAAGATAAATATGAAATTTATTTGAAATTGAATTTATTTAAGAATTTAACTCAAATAAGTTGATGTGGAATTTATTAAATTTGAAATTTTAAAGGGTATGATTTTTTTTAGCTTGATTTTGGTTTAAGGTGAATTAAATGAATATTTCAAGTATAAATAAATTGAAGGAAACATTTAGTTATTTGTAATTTGGATTTCATTTAAACGATAATGGATTTATTAGCTAAATGTTTCGAAACTAAACAATAGAAAATTGAATTTGATAATATATATATATATATATATATATATATATGAAATTATCAAACTTAGTTTTGAAATTGTTGAATACTTAAAGTGAGAAATATACTGAATTTGAAATGGTTTATTTTGTGGATCAAATCTGTTTTGAAATCAATAAAATTTGGAATGATTTGTTTGGAAACTCAATTGAATTGAGATTGTGATTGGGATTTGGTTAAATATAAAATGTAGAAATTCGTGTTGTTTTTGAATTGATTTGTGAAATTGAAGAAGCTGTTTTATTATATAAAGTATTTTAATATTTAAACCATTAGGTGGTGGAAGTTATGTTTCAAAGTTATGAGTTTCATAGTATTATGATTTGATAGCGTTATATTTCAAGTGTTTTGAATTTCGAAGTGTTAAAACGTCGAAAGTGCTATGATTTCGAAAAAGGATATACTTGAATAAAAATGATATTATATTGATTTGGGTTTAATAAATAATATCATTTTGATTTAGTTTTTGAAATGGAAATGATATCGTATTTATATGGTTTTGAAATGGATATTATATTCTAGTTTTGAAGTATAATTATTTTGAAATGACCGCGGTGTTATAATATTGTTTGGTTGTTAAAAAGACCGGGATCGGAAGTTGTCATACTCTCTGTCAACTCCGAAAACCACTTTAACAACTGTGTACGCAGTGGAGATTCCAGAATGAAGTAGGATGGTGGCGGCGTTCCTTTGAGGTATATACATAGACCCTGCTCCCGTGTGTTGGCGTAAGGTGGCTAAAACAGGGGCGATCGACGGGCTAAGAACGTAGCACCTTTTATCGGACACACTCCTTCGATACCATTCTATTACTTTTTGATTGATTGAGGCCCTTTTGATTTTGGGGGTGTGGCTCAAGGTGGGCGGTAGTATCTTCTACGCGTTACCACCGGTCCGGAAGCATAATTGGTATATCTACCCTGGCATTACCTAGTTGTGTCGTGTCACCTTCCCTAGCGTGCCTTGTACGAGTTTATTTTTCTCATGTTGCCTGTGGTGTATCCTCTAGTGGCTTCCCGATCAGGAGGGACTATGATACTGGATGGACTACTGAGACTATTACATGTTAAGGGGAATATTGGGTCACTCCTTAACGCTATTTAAAAGTAAGTTTATTTTACTAATAGACATTATTATAATAGCGAAATATTACTATATAGTAAATAGTTTAACGGATCCTTAGGATGTGTAGCATCTCTTAAATTACTGCTCTCACGTTAGACACTGGATAGGAGATGTCAAATCCTGTAAACATCTCTGATGCCATTCCACTCATATTATTTAACATCGATTTAACTTATACAAGATCTTTTAGTTTTGACTCGAGTGTTTTGTCTTTTCAATTCGCTCGGGTCAGTCTGACTATTTCAGGATTCGAAGACTTTAATTCTAGAGGACGAAGACAAAGATTGTATTACTATTATTTATTATATTATTCCACTCCATTCATACTGTTCCACTGCATTATTTATTATTTGCTGGTATGTGTAACTCTGATATGTGTTCTATAAGTATAATCAAGTGTTTTGTAAAACAGCTTCATGAACTGTTATTTGATTATTATATTTTGTCACTCCACTGTGAGATTCTGTTTTGTTTATTTCTTTCTTCGTTTTTCTTATAAACCCTAATAACAATCTGCCCTTCTGTATGATTTGAGTCTGACATGTGTGATTTATCGTCGATTTAAAGCGTACAAAAAGGCGGGATGTTACACATAAACATAACAACAACCCTTGACATGATAAATGGATGCTAAGCAGCAATGAAAAATAGAACAATGCACATGAGCACAGTGGAGCATGCAAACAAGTATACACATGACTTTAGACTGCAACAACACAATGAAGAAATGAATGATACAGATAAGACCAGTCAACTTGAACATGATATCAAAGGAAACAAGAACACAACTAGATTCCAACCAGCTATAACATGGTACAAAACAATTCAACAAAGAGATTCAGACTTGCTCAAACTTCAGAGTTTACACAAATATAAATGCAAAACAACAAGAATTCAGACAAGTGAGCATGGTCAAAAAATACAAGAGCCCATGCACTTATATACATATGCAATAGAGAAAGAAAAATCAGAATTCAAGGTTAAGAACATGCAAGTGAAGCCTTAATCAAGACTAAAGGAACAGACTCATGAACAGACACTTAAAACCAACATGAAAATATGGACTAGTTTCAACTTCTAGTGCATAAGCAAAATGCAGGCAACTGGACATGTGCCCCAAGCAACGAGACTACAATGCACCGGATCAACAAAATAGCCTCAACACAAAATGTACACATGACAGCAGTGAAAGGAGACCACTAGACCACACACAAATGACTCAACCAAAGCAGACCACAATTATTGCACAACCCACATACAACATAGCCTAGATGTGTGGACCATCAATGTGCACCAACGCTGACCACTTACAACCAACATACATGATAACCAGACTCAATATAAAAAAGTTCACCAATAGTTCAATATGCTTAAGTGTACGAAGTGGTGATGCAACACTTTAACCATGACATAGTGCAGACAAGCATACATATATACATGCGTAAACACACACACACACATACATATATACATACATACATACATACATACATACATATACATATACATACATATACATATACATATATATATATATATATGCAGTGAAAACAAGAGATGCAACATAGACCAGTCCGAATAAAAGTGTAATAAAATTCTAATATTGGTAGAAAATAAATATAACAGCAGGTTGAATAAAGTCATATAGCAAATCAGGGTAAACCAGTAAATTCTCAAGAGGTCAACAATATATCTCGAGTTCAAATGACAAGCCTTGGGTCATGAGGCAGTCAAGGAAAATTAGCAGTTTGAATAAGTGAACATATACTAGTAATCATGCAACTGAGCATTTAACAAATTTTAACAAAGTCAAGGCCGAGATATAAATCAATCAGATGATTAAGTGATGCGATTCGAACAAGAATCAAGGTAGCAGTTTCAAACCAAGTTAAGTTTAAATGCCAAAGTCAATGTGTAACGACCCGGATATTTGAACGGCTAATTTGCAATATTTAAATTGGATTTAAATATTTAATTTGAACTTTTATTTGATTTTAATATGAACAGTTTGGTTTTATATGATATAAAGGATTCAGAATTTGAATATAACGACCTGTTGAATTAATTAATTATTAAAATAATAATTGAATATCTGGTAAAATATTAAATCTGGGTAGTAAGCTTGTTTAAAATATTTTAAAGGCTTATAGAATTTATATTAATAATAAAGAAAATAATAGATGAGTTAAAATTTGGATTTAACAGTGATTTGTTCGATTTTAAAATTACATCGTTTAAATTGACGTTTAAAATAGCCTTCCGAGGCACAGTCTCGGATTTCGACGAAGCCAGTTCCATTGGATCCGTAATATTGAATTACTGTCGGATTTCAAATTTCATAATTTTCGGAGCTACCGTGTGATCGTACGAAATGTAAATGCCTAGAAAACAATTAATTGAATTAATTTTATAGTCGATCTAAAAGCTATCTTCTCTATACAACTTAATTAGCACTCAAAGCCATTTCCATTGAGTTCGGAGTAGGCGTATAACATTATAGACGCCGAGCGGCACGTATTGATAGGTGGTCAGGATTTTGAATTGCGTAATTCCAGAAGATTTTAAATTTGAGTTTAAAATAAAATTAATTAATCAAGCTTCCTCACCACGCAGCCACTTTCGTCCCATCAGAATACTGTTATTCGTCTTCTCCCATACGCTTTCTTTTTTCTTTAATAATGCGATGTTTCTCGCTTCTTTTTTTCAATCAGTTGAGATGATAATAATAATGGCTGCCTTCCTTTCTTTATAATCGCGAAACTAAACACCCCTTATATTTTATTTTTTCGAAGCCCTTTTCGTTTCCTCCTTTTCTTCCTTCATGCCGAATTCAATGACGTATATAAAAAATAAAATAAAATGAAAACCCTAAATTGAGTTCGAGCTGCACGCAAGGGCATTCGATGCCGCATTTGTGATTGACGAAGGGGAGGGGGCGGTCGCGTTTCAAGGCGCGCCGCTGGGATGGCTTGGCTCGATTCGTGGCGGCGGCGTGTGTTGAGGATGGCGACGGCGTGTGTTGAGGCGGCTGTAGCTTGCGTTTGCGATTAAGGATGGGTTGCATGAGGGTTTTGCAAGCTCGGGGGCGGCGGGGGGGGGGGGGGGGGTGAAACATGATGGCAGTGGCGGGTTCGCTCGCGTATGTGAGATCGAGGCTGGAGTTTGGCGATAGAGCAAGGCATGGAGGATTTGTCGAGGCAAGCAGCAATGTCAGAGGGTTGTCGTGTGGCTATCGGCGAAGTAGTGTTCGCGAGGTGGTCGTAGTTCGGCAGTGAGGTACGATTTCTGTTTACAGATTTTAAATCCAGATTTATTTATTTTACTGATGTATTCATTTTAAAAATAAAATAAAAACCATACAGTAAAGTTTAAAAAATAGAATTTTAGTAGTCAGAGAGAGAATAAGGTAAATGAAATATATATAGAAATGTTTAAAGTTTATGAAAAATTAGATTTTTAAACATATATAGACTATTTAAATATGCAGTTTGAAAATATATAAAATATAATTTATTATTTTATGTTAAAAATAATTAACCAAGGTGATTTATTTATTTAATAAACTCATTTGATTATTTTGTAACTAAAGGATTTTTTTGTTTAAAAAAGGAAATTATTAGTTTAAAAATTTAAGTATTTTTTTAAAATTATATCACTTGTTAAAAATTAAATTATTAGATTAAAATAATGTTATTTAAATGGAAATAAATTGTTCGATTTGTTCGAATATTGATAAAAACATATAATTGTTTATATAAGGTCAAATGTCAAGAAATCGGGTCAAGGTTGGAAGGATTGCAACTTAAAAGCAAAGGTGAGACTTTCTCACTCATTTGGATGCCATAGATAAAAATTTAAATGTTAAATTTAAATCATTGGATATGTTTGGTTGATTTATAATAATTTATTCATTGGATAATATCCTAACCCATATACCGTAATATCCACTTTGAAGTGGAATTGATATTTTATTTTGTGCTAACATTTGTGGATGCTGGAAAACAGGTTGATGGGATCCAACAGGATTCCTCAATAAATATTATTTTATCCCCTATATATGTTGTTCCATTAGAGAATGATAAATTGATATGGATGGTTTTATATATGAATTAAATTATTAACTGTTAAATAACAGAGAAGCTGAAATTTGACAATTTAACTACCATTGATAAATTAATTCAAAGAAGTTAAATAAAACTCAAATAGAAGATATTATTGGAATTTGAAACTTCAATTTGAGAATGAAGAAAAAGAAATAAAAACATTTTATAAACTGTAATTGGTTAAAGTTGAGTTTTTGGGAAATTTTAATATGTTAAACACTTGAGAATTATTGTAATCAACAAGTAAAATTTTATTTAAGAAAAAAAAGAAAATGTTGTCAAGAAGTACAAATAAGGAATTTTTATTAAGAAATAAAAAGAAAATTTGTTAAGGAATAAAGAGAAATTTTTATTAAACGAAATGGAAATTATTTAAGGAGTAGTATGAGAATTTATATAAGAATAAAATTTTTAAGATGGATTTCCTAAATAAAAATTATTTTATAATAAACGGAACTCAAAGAGATTTTATAAATTTATAAAATTAGTTTATAAATGGGAAGGGAGTTATCAGTGGATATGAGCAGAAATAAGTCATGAACTTATATTGAGTATGGAATCTGTTTTGGAAGGAAATAGTAAAATTTTCCGAAGGTGATTGTGGACAAGAGGCATTTTTAATGGATATTGGATTTTATAAAATTATAAATATATTTTAAAAAGGGATATTTTTAAATTACTATACTATCTAGGTTTTATAAATCATTTTTGAATTTTAAATATTTCGAATTAGTTATTTTTAAAGGCATAGAACTATTTGTAATAAACTCTAATTTTTCTAAAACCGGCTTTGAAATTTATAAATAACTAGATATAAATTTTAATATTTATATTTAATATTACTTCTTATTTTATAAATCTAGATGTTTTTTAAAGGTTTTTAAAATCCAATTGAAATCCGCTTGTGATGGTAAGAAAGTTGATTTAAATGAGACAAGATTTAGGAGAAATCTTACAAAATGGAGAAATTGAGTTTGAGAATTTATAAGAAAAGTGAAATTAATTTTTGAGAAAGGAATGGAAAAATAAATAATATTTTCAAAGGGTAAATCAAAATGTGAGTGGGTATAAGAAATCATTTAAATGATTTCATGGAAATAAAAAGGGCTTTGAAAATTGTTTCAAATGGGTTAAAATGAAAATAATACCTGAATGATATTTGAGATAAATAATTTGAGGAAATTATTTGATGGTTGCTTGTGAATGATTAATTGATAGTTAAATCACCGACTATCAATATTGGACAATGCGCTGCTCGTTTCAAAGAGTCCGGGATCGGATTTAATTATCCGAAAAGCACTTCGATCCGGCTTGAAGTTAACGAATGAAGACCACGAAGATGATGAAGACGGTGTTTCGGTTTGTCCGGACCCAAGGCACCTTGTATGGACGAATGCTTTCAGAACATCGTCAGGGGGACGATGAGCATTCTAAGTGGGACTCGTTCTTGAAAGGTAACGCTTAGCCTCAAGCCTCATCAACCGAGAATGGCTAAAACATGGGAGGTGCAGCAAGGCTTCGTGGGTAGCCCCCACTTGAGAGTAAGGTTTCCCCTGTCTAGATGTCCCTTTTTATTTCGTCTTAGTGGGTGGTTGGTCGCGCCAACCACGCGGTGATCTTACTCGGGCCTGTCCAGTAAGGGCTGGTTTCGGTCTTTGTTGCAGGAGAGTTAGGGTGTCTCCTCGGTACCCTGATCTAGACCAGGTACTGTGATGGGAGGTAACCCGGTAGCCCTAACATTGTATGGAATCCAATCTCCAATAAGCGCCTGTACGGTTTTGATTGTGCCCAACTATTGCCGAAACGTGAGATGCAAGCATTTCAGCTAGATTCTATTTTACTTTCTATAGACACTATTATAATATCAGATGAATTTAATAAAAATGTTTTGGATATCGTAAGGTAAAAACCCGACATGTTTATTTATGGCATGGTCTTACGAGATGCTTTTGTTTTTCAAAGGATTTTTAAAAAATATAATAATCCAATTGAGTGTGATTTCTCAAGCTGGTTTTCCAGACTGACTCGGGTGTTGTTTTATATGATGCTCGGGTCAGACCGAGTTAAACATGATCAGGTTTAAAGTTAAGGAGTTCAGGAGACGAGCTGATGATAGAGCGTACTTCCGTATTTGACTATTATTTCCGCTGTGTATGGACAAATATTAAGTTGTCTCTGTATGGATGTTTGTTGTACTCTGATGATGGTATGTATAAATATATAACAGTACAGATTTCTTTGTATTTAAAAGATGTTATTATATATTATATTTTGTTCTGCTGTGATTGTGAGACTCTGATGTTGTTTTTATTTCTTCTTCTTCTACCTCTTTCTTCTTTTACTCGAAGACTCGTACTTTTGTGCCACTTTGGACAGAACTGTTGTGGGATTTTATTAGTTCAAAGGGGTACGGATTTGCGGGCCTTTACACAAAGCCAGTTGATAACTAGTTCAAATTAAACAAGTCGAAGTCAAATTTTCGTCTTAATATATTATCACAATATCAAAGTGCCGAAGTGATAGAGGAAACAAGTTCAAATGCCAAAAAGAACGAAACCAAAATTCAAATTCATGGAGTGTATGTAAGAGATGGAACAAGTCAGCAAATATCACAATCGTTGAAGTAACAATCGTATGGTTGACAAAATTCACTGAAGAAATCAAAAAAGCTTATACAAACAAAAATTAATTGATTCATTCGCTATATAACCCAAAATCATGATCGGCAGTAAAATTAATCAAGTTCAAGAAAATTAACCGGTAAAACAAAGAGCATAAATCACATACCAATTTCATGTTATTCGAACTCGATAAAGTTGCAGCGACCGAAAGCATATCACAACCAAAGAATCGATTGTCAAAGCCAAACAAAGCAAAATAATCAATGTTATTGTTCAAATGCAAGCAGCATCTTCAATTTGAATAAAGCCCTAGCTTGGATCGAAAAGAAAACAAGGCGGCCACGAAAATAAGCAAAAGGGTCGGTTTATAAAAATAAAAATAATAAAAGAGAGAGACATTTTCTTTTGTTATAATTTGGACTGGTCTCCTTATCCTTTTATTTGGGCCTATTTTTTAATAAAGGTTTTATTTTTTTTTAGTTTTTATTTGTATTTTGAATTTCTTTTAAAATTATGTAATATTCTAGTCGTATGACTAGGGACGAACTACGGTGATGTAGTTTGAGAATTCGCAACTCAGTGGCTAAGTTGTGGCAGGGTCTTGAGCATAGAGTTAGGTTAGTCGATAGCGGTTGTCACGAGTTTACGTATGAAAGCGTCATCCTACTTAATTTCTTGTAGAAACCTTGGGGACAGCACGTAGGCAGGGTTTTGCCGAAGCTGGGTGAATCTGTGTTGTTCTATTTTTGTTTTTATTATTTTGCTATTATCTGTGTTGCAATTATTATAAATATATTTCACCATTAATTTTTATTATTATTATTATCAGCTATTTATCCCCTCTCCAGGGTGAAAACCATCCTACACTTACCATGTTTCATCATTGTTTTCTATTAGCTTCTTTAAATGAATATACAAATATCCTACATATTCTTAAGCTATGCACTTTGTAAAAAGAGTAAATAGGAATAACTAAGGAATAAAATGGCAATGCCCACATTTTTGGATGAACAAATTTAATTCTCTTGTTTTTTTATTATGAGTTAAAATGATGGAAAGAGTAAAAGAAAATTGTATAATGATTAAAAAATAAGCAAACCATGAGCTAGGGAAGAACAGTAAGATAGATCGAAATAAGACACCAAAAATAAATGTGAAGTGAAGGGAAAAAGCAAGTAGATTAATCCACTGTTTCAAATAATAAACTCATGACTTTTTAAATTAGTGATAGAACATAGTAAGTATGGTTAATAATAGGATTCCATGTTTTGACCCACTACATATCACCCAACATTTATTCCATCATTTACCATATAACAGGATCCACTATTTTGTTCTTAAGAAAGTAATACTATGATTAATAACCTTTTAAACATGTATTAATAAATGCACTCTATATTTACGTTGGGACATATAACATCTACTTTCATTATAATTCTAAATAACACACAATAAAATGAAAAGAACCATGCGTAAGAACCATGCCAATGTAACAAGTATATTTATGGAAAGTGAAAAAAGAAAACAATGCTTACTATGTTCCCGTATTGACCTTTTTAACTTCTTTATATAAATATTGTACAGATCCCTTAATTTACTTGCTACATAAAGGAGTAATATGAAAAACTAATAAATAAAACAGCTATGCTAACTTTAAAAAAAAGTTGAATCAATGAGACTACACTTTTGAATTTATCACTATTTTGTTTTTAAATGTGAGTTAAAGAGAAAAAAGATTGAAATAAAATCATATAGGCGACTATTTTCTTCAAAATATGTGACAACCCATCTCGAGACCCGCAATAATAAAGAGTATTACAGAGTAATACTGTCTGTTAATGCAGAGAATATGGATGGTTAGGAGCGACCATCCATAGCTTTGTCTTAAACGTGTATTGAATACGTTGATTGGGTGCTCTAAAAAAATTTATGTTTTAGCTTTCTCAAGTGGGTCGACATAATAAGTATATTCTTAATACAAAACTATGGTGGCTAATGGATCTATTAGAAAAAATATAACAAAAGCCAATACAATAGATCATAGAACAACAATTAAACATACACACATAGAGATACATCACAGTACACAACATAATGATACAACAGTGGTGGTACAAGGACCGCAATATATACCACGAGTCAAAATGAATAAGTATATATCAGAGTTTACAAAACATCAACAAGACTAAAGAAAAGGTGACTAGCGGATAATCCAAAGCGGAAGCAGCATAGTGGATATCTACGATAGGTGTCTACCCTGAAATAACTCGGTCCGATCCGAGTGTATCAAAGTACACGGGTCATTCTGGCATAAAATAAATTGATTAGAATATGAAAGGTGAAATAAAGGGATAAGTGATAACATCTCTTCTTAAAAGAGAAGAAGCATTAGTATATGTCAACTACTAAATATGAGGTAATATCACTAAAATACTTCTTATAAAAGTTTCTCGAAAGAGGAAAATTCGACAATAATATCAAATATTCACCTCATATCATCGGCATGTACAAAAGCCAATATAACGACTCTCATCAATCATAAATCCTAAATAGGAGATTACAAATCTCAAAAAGGCCAAAGAATGGCAACTATAAATCACGATATGTAGAACTCGACTAAGAGTTCAAAACTCCAAAATGTAGTCACCATATAATAAACAACACGATAGCACAAGCTATTTAAATAATCCAACAGAGGCAACCATGGTGAAAACATGTATAAATCATCAAAATTCTAGAAATCAACATAAAGAAATCTAGAAAAGCAACAATGTAAAGAATAGGACCTAACAGCCCAATTTAGCCCAACAGTTATAAATGTAGAAAGGACCCAACTTCCCAATCAGTGGCCCAACATCCTTCCAAGTACAATGTATAAGAGACCCAACAACCTCAAATATGACCCAGTAGCCGATGATTAACCCAACAGCTATATATGTATATGTAGGACCCAACAGCTCAAGTACTGGCAATAACTTGTGAATGTGTCACAAACTCTCAGAGAGTAACCCAGGTAGCGGTAACTGTGCATCCCATGCCGCACTTTCTCCTTATCGGCTTACTAGCTGTAAGTCAATGCCATACTAGAAACCAAAATCATTTAAATCACAAATTGCCCTCTCAAAAGGTGCAAAATTAGTTTCAAACGAATAAGTCCGGAATTAACCGAAAAAGTAAAGGCATGTGTCACATATCACATATTTTACTAAATCGTTTAATTCTCTTCCTCATATGCTCGAAGAGTGCATGAATGTGTAGTTTATATAGAAAATAATTTACTTTGAGAAAACTAGTTTTTAAAACAATTTTTAAAACCGTTTGGAATATAATTCTTTGAAAATTTCTCTTTATTCTAAGAATATAAATTTTTAATAGCTTTGAAAAATAATTAAAAATATTATAAAATATTTAATTTGAAAGCCATTTTATTATAAAAATCATTTTGAAATTTTAGAAAACCCGTCCTCGAAAACAATAGAAATTCTTGAAAACCCGTGCCCGCAAACAACATAAATCATCGAAAACACTGAAAATTGGCATATGAAATCGTCTCCAAAAACACATCAACCCAGAGTATGGATCAACCAAAATGTTTGCTTACCTATTGATAGGTTAGAGCCCTTCAAAGCATCCCAAAAATATCACAAACTGGTTGCAAAAATCGTTGGAAGAAGTAGCATAACACAATAGAACAAAGAAAACAAGAGTGCAAAAATTCACTGGCTCGGGTCGACCTATAGGCCGACCATCAAATAGCATATGTCAACCCTATAGTCGACCTATCTATTGCCTGGGTCGACCCTAAGGTCGACCCCCATAGGCTATTGGTCGACCAAATGGTCACATCTTGCACATGCAACTTTGCCTTTTTCGTTTCCAATTTCAAGCAATGGTTTCAAGAACTTTAAGATAAAATCGAACTATGAAATTCGACATGCATAAAAAAAACTCAAACAATGATCTGAAAACGATATCCTTTAACTCCGTTATGAAATCAAAGAGACATGGGTTCTTAAAGTTGAACCCGGTGATAAATTTCACTATAAACTATAGATTGAGATATATAGTTTACAGGAAATCAAATATTAATGTAAATTGCATCCAGATTCTTAATAACAGCCTATTCTTGCTAGAGGTGTGATTTTTTACTCCCCTTATATATTTTTGAGCGAATTTCACTTGCAAGATGATTGCTTTCTGGTCCAGAGGACCTTTACTGACCTGTAGAAGCTTGAGAAAGAACATGCAGGAAGAAAAAAAGAGTTACCGACAACACCCATTCTCAAAATCAGAAATCCATGAAATAACTTGTGATTTTGGTTTTGATCACCGGTTATTCACTTTGATTTGCAAATTTTCCTTTTGATTTTGCTTGGTTTTGATGTTGGTTTTGAAAATTAAGCGAGCATCCATTTCTAGTTTACTGGTTTGTTTTTTTAGATAAAAGAAGCAAGAATAAGAGAAGAGAAGAGAACGTACAACTTCTCTTAATTATTTCAGAAATAGGTTTGGCTTGAACCCATTACCCAATAGCGTATGTTTTAACACTTAGTCTAAATTAAATAAGTAAATTCATATTTCCACCATATTCTCATTATTTACACATATTTCCAACAAATAAATTTATACATGTGTTTATGTTTATGAAAAATGTTTCACAACATATATAAAATTTATTTTAGCCATAAAAATTAATTTCCATTATCAATATTCCATTTTTTCAAATGCATCAATTTACGCTTTTAATTACATAAAGAATATTTTTAACATCAAAATTTACCCAAAAATCATTTTCTTGTTTAATTAAATATAACAAACCTTTTCAACAACGTCTTTCCATCCAACAATTATTTTCGAACAAAATTCCACCTTTTCATTTGTAAAATATGTCATAATAAATTTAAATACTTCACTAAAATTTACAAAACTCAACATTTGGCAAAAATTTGCAAAATTATTGCATTTTATCAAATTAAAACACAAATTGTTCATTTTTCTCACAAACAAACATAATAAAGTTTTTATAACCTTTTTTTAAACATATCTAATTTATTTACAACAATTGATATTGAATTAAACTATTTTTCTTTATATATTTAATTCAATTAATCCCTAACTCAATACATTTCTTTTTATTCAAACCTAATTAATTTATTATCCACCAAATTAACATAATATCATTACTCCAAATCTATTACCAATATTACCATCTTAATTCCATTTAATTTATTCAAAACTCATTGTTTATTCAAAATAAATGATTTTAACCAATTTCCCGTCTCTAATTTATTTTATTTCTTCAATATTAAATTATAACCATCGTTATAATTTAATTTTTATGGGTAATCACCAAAACCAGGGTTGTTAGAAAATAAATCTTGAATTAGAGAGAATGGAGAGCAAGAAGTATTGAAATAAAGAGATGAAGAATAAGTAGGAAGTGAAGAATTAGTGAAAATTTGTAACACTAGTTGGTGTAAAAATGAATTATAGGGGCCAAACGTAAAAAATTGCCAGTTTTACTCAAAGATTAACATATGACTTGATATTGATTGAGAAGTCAAGTATCAAACTCTTTCCATAATATAATATATCGTTCAAAGAATAAACTATTGACCATCATTAGCAAAAATTCGATCTTGAATCATTTCAAGGTATAACAAAATGTTGAAATCACTTTAAAACCAACTTGAAAGCCAAATTTAACAATTTTCAAATAATAAATAACAAAAAAATGTCGGTACATAAATGAATGCATGTTAATAAACATATTAAACTAAAATATAAAGAGTTACTAATAATTTAGAAATTAACACACCACATTTACGATTCTACTAGCAATTATTCCCACCTTACTTTTTTACATCGTCGTATTCATTATACAAAAAATTCATAGTTTCACATAAATTGAAGTGTTTCACTTATAAAATCTATGACTAACTTCATAATTTCAATTGAACCAATTATCATATTAAAATTATCTAAATTAATTTGAAATATGAATGCATCTAAACAGCAAAATAACATCAATGTTGAAAATAAATAAATACAATTACTAAATAATTTCATAAGAAGCAACAATAAAAGTGAATCTATTAAAAAATGTTTACGTTGCAACATTCACTTGAATCAAAAGAATCAAATTCTTCGTAGATAGCAATATTAAAGGTAGAGACATTAAAATAATGTAAATGCTATCATATTACAGGAGAATACTTACTTTTGTATAGATGATAGTATTATAATAGTGAATATTACTCATGCATCTTTAAAACCAAAGTTAATTCAAACAGAATCCTCACTAAAAAAGTTGTACAGCGGGTCCCTATAATTATTTTGCTGTAGCAGTATGTATTTTTCGTATTCTTTTGCGCCAGTGCTTAAAGAAATTTCAAAAATTTGTAAATATTATAACTAGGTTTTTGAAAAAAATTGCAAACATATCTGCAATTATTCATTGAATAATTGCATTCGATAAACATCTGGATAATATAATTGCAGACATGTCTGCAATTATTCACTGAATAATCACGTTGAATAAGAATCTATATAATTGTAGACAAACCTGCAATTATTCCATATATTTGCAGACATGTACGTAATTATTTATTGAATAACAGCATTTTGATTTAACAATCAGGATATTTACGTAAATATCTGTACTTATTCCTTAAAATTGCAGACATAAATGCAATTTTTAGTTACAAAGGCATGCTATCCAGAATAAGTGCTGACATGTCTACAATTATTCTCCAAAATTGCATACATGACTACTAGTATTCCTAAAACATACCATATGTCAATTTTTCACTTTCCATCCTTGTTTTTTGATTTTTTTGACATGAATACGAAGATAGATATTAGTTGAAATAAGTTTTAAAATTTGAAAGTGTTTTTTTTGTTTTTTAATTTTTTTTATGATTTTCGAAAAATAAGGATCTAATTTACATACTTTTTTCCTCTAGGGTTTTTGTGAATTTTGAAACCTATCAAGGACCTGTGTCAAAAGCACCCATTATAATAAGTACCTCAGCTTTCGCGGCTTGGATATTATTTCCAACACCTTACATGCATGTAGGTTTTAGAGATTACCAAAAAAATCTTTTTAGAAGGATAATTAGATTAGAAAAAATAATGGCAAGAAAGTACTATGAATAGTATTAGAGATTACCATAATTTTGATTTTTATAAGGATTCAAAATAATAACAAAATGATACATCAAAACCCCATCTAGGAAGGCAGAGCAGGTAATTTATAATTAAGAGAAGGATATAGGGGAAATTGATTGATGATACCTTTCTCCTAATTTATTTCTCAAAGACTTGGAATTGCCCAGTTTATAGACGATATTTTCTCAATACGCTAATGATAAAGATTTCCATGAGGATCTGAAATCAATTAATTGATTTCAGGAATTAGGGTTTATATGAAGGAGGTAGAAGGAGGAGATTGGAGAAAAGTGTTTTCTGAGTGTTTGAAAAAAGTGATAATTATTGTATTATAGGCGGATTGCTCTGCCTTTCTTAATAATATTAGCGGCCAAATTAGAATTTGCCTCTAACTTTACATTATTCGAGGAAATTATCTTATTTTGCCTCTAACTTTATATTATTAGAGGCAATTATTTTATTTTTCCCTTAAATAATTGCCTCTAATGCTCTAAATTTTGGTAGTACATGCGGATTGAGATTTGTACTATTAGATTTGATTTAAAATAAACGTTTAGATCTGTAGCTAGGGAATGGTATGGATTGCATTTCTTTAATAAACTTAGGAGAATATGTTTTAGCCATTTTGGATGACGATATATTGATATGAAATTGTGAAACTTTTTAGAAAAATAACAACACTTACATTTTTATAGTCAATTGTTTGAAAAAATTGCAATATATGAAAAAATATTATTAACTGATTAGCTACTATTAGATGATTGTTGAATATTTAATGTTATCAATTTAAAATTTAGTTATTGTTTATTAATTATTAATTGATAATTATTTCATATTTCAAAATTATTATAACAGTTAATAAATAAGTAATTTTACAAAGAACATTGCTAGGATATGCAAACGAAATTTTCATTCCACAAAAGAAATTGCTATGATAGGGTTTTTTGACACAGAGTCGCACAACTCAGTGTTATTTTTAATGAAAAGTTAAAATGATAGGAGAGAAGTATAAGCACCAACTGCAAAAAACTTTTCCTCCAGTATATGCGTAGGTAACATTTTTTATTTAATTATATTTATTGGTAGATACTTATCCTTTCAAAATGTAATAATGTTGGCAATATTTACCTACTAGTAAATCTTACCCTTAAATAATGGTTGATAAAGGTTATATTTACGTATCCTTAAACGTTCGTAGGTAAATGTCATATTTATTGTAGTGCACCGAAAATGAGGTGCAAGTTTGGATAAGTTAGTAAGCATTTAGTAAGTTTGACGAAATTTTGGTGGTTAAAGTTAATTATTTATATGTAAATTCCCTCTATATGTTGTTTCATCGTTTGTTACCTTGTATATAAGTTCATACCTTGCTATGTGAATTTTGGTTGTATTGTAATGACATACGTTTATTTGCCGAACTGCCTGTATAGCGATCATCGCTATATTGACACTTTTGGAGAATCACTTCTTATCGAAACTCTTTGGCTTCGCCTTCATGCTTGAAATTGTTTCACAAGTTAAGAAAGATTTTGATTAATGATGTTTTCAAAAATAATTAATTATTTTAAAAATATTATTTAATTTATTTAATTATTTGATTAATAATGATTTAGGTTAACTTTAACTTATTAATAATGTGTTTTAAATTTAGCTAATTACTTAGTTAATGATGATTTAAATTTGATTAATCATTAATGTAATGATTTTAATGCTAATTAATATTTTAATAGTGATGTATTAAAGTTAATTAATTAATAAACTATTGATGTTTTTTAAAATTAATTAATCTTTTTAATTAACTACTTTAAAAGGAAATCAACTTGATTTAACTTTAATTAATCTTTCCGTAATGATGGTTTAAATTGATTAATCATTTTAAATAATGATATTTATTAACTTTTTTGTTTAATTTAAATAAATATATTTAAATTTATTGACTAATTGAATTAATGATGTTTTAAAGCTGATTTACCCGTTTAAACTAAAGGTTATTGAAGTTAATTAATCAACTTAATTTATGAACTTTCAAAGTGAATTTATCAAAGTAACAAGGATGTTTTGACTTTTTTCATTCTAAATAATGATAATTAATTATTTATTATTTTAATTAATTATATTTTACTAACTAATTGAATTAATAAGTTTTGAAAGTGGTTTACCCATTTTATTATTTAAAGACATTTGAAGTTCAAAAATCAAATTGTGTGGTGAAGTTTAAATTTAATTAATCAGTATAAAAAGGATGTTTTAAGTTATTAAATCATTCTTAAATTAATGTTTGAAGTTAGTAAACTCTTTTAACAGTATTTTAAAGCTAATACTTGTAATGTGAGGCCAAGCACGAATTCAGATTTTTAAAAGAAAATATTTGATTCGCTTATGTTAATGAATTAATTTTCATAAAGCGATTCACTTACATGGGAACGATTTATCTGTATACATAGCACTAAACGTCGAAGAAGTAGGCTTGTTGCTATTTTGAAAGTTAAGAATAATCACGAGATATGTAACAACCCGCATATTTTACGATTATATATTTAAATGTTTTATTTAAATATAGCATCATTATTTAGATTAAAGTCTGAAATGCTACTTTTTGTAAATAGTCGAATTAGGACTCGAGACTACTTCGATTGATTCTAAAATGGTGTTTGCAACCTTTTTGAGTATAAAAATCGATAAGTTGGAGTTGATTAGAATTTTGATATTTTCATTTGGGGTTTTGGGTTTGGGTTCCAGTCCACTAACCTAACAAGAAACCCAACACCTCTATCAAATACACTAACCCCACTCCTCTCTATTCATTTCATTTCTAAATTTCCTAACACTCTCTAGGTAAAAGAAAAATAGATGAAAAGAACAGAAATCAAAATTCCTAATCCCTATATTCTTAGGAAATTCAAATTCAAGTTCTAAAAATCAAGGAGAAGCTTAGGTAAATATCCTTTTCATCTTCTCCACCTCAATTACTCTCCAATTTTCAGAAATTCCCTATAATCTAATTTAGAAATTGTTTGCTTATGAGCTTAGATTGGAGCTTCTAGGGTTGAAGTTGAAGAGTATTTGATCTTTCCTTTGTGTTTAAGCATCACATTCTTTGTTTTTGGGTTTAAAGGCGAGTTCTTAAACTCACATCTATGCCTATACCTTTGATAAATATTAGGTACGAATTCATAATATCTATTTCATGTCCAAATGCTTTTGAATTGAATTGATATGGTGAACTTCCAATTTTTGGTATTTTGAAGTTAAAATCTATGAAAATCCTACTATGGATGTTTGGACGTGTTGTTTGGAGTGCATTGATGAGTTTATAGGGTTGGGTTGTAGCTTGGCATAAATCCCTAGCCATCGTCGCTCATTCGATCGCTTTTGAAAGAATTTGGCCATCAATGTCCTAGGAAAAAATGTGCTCTGAGCTTTAGCTCAGACGTCTGGTAATAAGCTTAGACGTCTGAAGCTACGAAATAAAAATTCCAGACTTACGCTAAGACGTCTGAGCTTATTTTCCAGACGTCTGGGCGATCTAGAATGAAAATTCCAGTCTTTCAGCTCAGACGTCTGGGATAATTACCAGATGTTTAGAGCTGTTAAATTCGGCCACTTTGCCTATTTTATGTGGGTTTCCATTTCTATATCGATCTTTGCTAATTCGATTAGTTGTTATCACTTATCATCGACTCTGATGACTTCTTTTCTGGATTTTTTGGAATATCCATTTGACGGATTTGATATCGAATTCTGTAACAACCCTGTATTTGTGATTATTTCTATTTGTATATTTTAATTTAATTTCTTGATTTAAAAACTTTATTTTATTTATCAAATAGATAAATTTTGTTATTTTAATATATATTTTATTTTTTAATGAATTATAGGTCCAAACATGAATAAATAGAACATTTTTCAGAAAATGTGAATTTTGGTCAATATGGTCAAAATTTGACTTTTAAATTTAAAATTTAAATATTTGAATTTGAATTTTATCTTTTATTATGAAAATAAATAAAATTTCAAGAATATTGCTTTTCGTTTCATTAAAACCCGACTAATATTATGAAAGTTAAGCTTTTTACATTATTGTGTGTAAATTGTTTATTTTACAAGATTGTTTATTTTAATTATATAAATAATATTTTGTTTATCATATCTTGTTCTAATTGTGTATATATGTGTAACATGATATGTTATGTATATATTTTATTCTTAAAACATTTTTAAAAGTGAGGCTATAATTTTTCAAAGCTTATTGTATTTTATTTACAATTTTTAAATCCTAGTTTCAATTATTAAGCTATTTTCTTAGTTATTTTATATTTTTATAAAAATTATTTATTTATTTTCTTTCCTATTTTATTTTGTTTTGTTTTTCCATTTTATTTACAGATTTTATTTAATTTGTTTTGATTAAAAGAAAATAGAAATTTCAAGAGTCAAAACACTTTCATTTTGCTTGTGTCTTTCCATTTGCCTTTGTCTTTTCATTTTTCAATTGCTTTTTCATTTTTCCTTGTAGCCATCCATTTCTTTTTACTATAGCCAAGTATCCCTACTTACTTTTCATATGAAAATATTTCTCTCCATCATAAAAAACTAACGGCTAAAGAAGAGAAAATTGAAAATGGCTCCATCTCTATCTTCTTTTCATTATTTTTCTAATGATTTTTGTTTGGCTTCTACCTTGACTTGCTCGGCCTAGCCTCTCCTCTATCAGCTCCACCATCACCACCACCATCTACAGCAGCACCTCCTCCTCCTCTGACCAAGACAGTAGCCATGACCTTCCACTTGAAGCCATCACCTATAAACAATGCAAAACTCCACAAATAAGTGCCTAGTTGACCATATTCTCACCACCACCTTCATAGTTTGCCTTCGGCCACCCCCTTAGCCAACACCACCACCAGCTACTCCACCTCTAGCCGCAGCTCCAGACATGTCCAGACCTGTACCATGCTTTGGCCGATCCCACTAGCTCTTTAGCCGAGCCAAATGTTGACCAAACCCTACTTCTTTTGGCCTTGACCCTATGTATTCTACATATTGCAACTCCTACCATCTTCACCACTTCTAGCCGTGCCATATGATCCAAACCCGAGCCTTAGCATCATCATGGCTGAGCATATGTTCCTCCTAGGCCATGCATTTGAGTGATAAGGCAAGGTCAAATCATATCTTGTCTTCAATGCTTTTATTTTTCAATTTGTTTCAGCGCATTTTTGTATTGAATATTTATGTTACATTGTCTTGTTTCGGTTGTTTACAAGATCATATATTGTCTCTCTCCACTCACTTGAATCCATAGTCGTGCCTTATCGTGTCGTATCGTGTTTTTCAGAAGTTATCTGTGTAGTTTGATTTGCTATCTCTAGTGTAAAAAGGTGAGTATTCACTCACGACATTTATACTTATATAAGTTGTGAATTGACAACATGTCACTCTGTAGAAATTATTATATCATGTTATACCTACCTGTGATACGAATTATATGATGCTAACCTTGTTTATGAACTTGTCATATCATTTGTTACTGATATATTGCTATGCTGTTTATTTTATTCTGTTCTCACACTGCGAGTTCTCTGTAGAATAGAATCACTATGGGTTGAAATGATACATGCCCGAACGGACTTTAGAATAGGGAAAAATCACTATGGGCTGAAATGATAAGCCTGAACGATTTTTATTTATTTTATTTAACTTGGGATTGTGGGTTTGAAATGATAGAACCCGGAATTTTCTTTGCAAATTACGGATTGAAATGATATATTATCCGTATCACTTGACCTAGGTTAGAAAATATTATACAGACTCGTGGTTATTATTTTATATATATTTTTCTAGAAATTTTTAAAGTATTTTAAAAATGTAAATTTATGATATTTTAATTTAAATTGAATAAAAAATGATTTTTATAAAGTATTAATGATTTTCTACAAGTTAAATATGTGTAACAAATGAATGATTAAGTGGAAATTTGAAATATAACTAAATTTTGAAATTTGTAATTTTGTTCGAAATAGAATCTAAGTTAAGTAAATAAAATAGGATAATTTTATGTAAATTTGAATTTAAAATGACTTAATAAAGTGTTATTGATTTTTCTATGAATTAAAATGGTTAAATAAACGAATACTTAAAAATGTAATTTGAAATATAACTTGACTAGGAAATGTGAGTTTAGTTTATATAAAAGTTAAGTTTAGAAAATAAAATGGAAATTAAGTTTATATTTTGAAACGGTAATTAAAACTTAATTATTTAGTTAATTTTGAAAATGCAAAGAATGGAAAATTCGTATGCTTGAATTTAATAAGTGAATTATTTAAAAATTTAATTTTTTTGTGCAAATTTTACTACCAAAGTCATAAATTAAAGGGTATTTTAAATGACCATTTTAAAGTGGAAAAATATGAAATTTTATAAGTTGAAATGGTTTAAATTGGACTTTTATTATTGCTGAAATTGTATTGAAAATCTGGAAATTAAATTCACAGCACTTCAGAAATGCTATTGTTTCTGAGGTTAACTCAAAATCTGTTGTAAAGGATATGACAGCACTTTGTAAGTGCTGTGGTTGATGCAAGTGACCTAAAAGGCTAGAATTAACCAAGAGCTACTATAGCACTTGCTAAGCGTTGTAATTGCAGAATAAAAATGAAAACCTGAAATTAGTAAAAGAGCTACAGTAGCACTTTGTAAGTGCTGCAGTTGGCTAAAATGAGATTTTTCAATATAACTGAACTATTAGAGCAGTTTTTAATGTTGTCTTTGTTGAATTGAATTGTTTTCAAATGTAACTTACCGTAGCATTTTCTAAGTGGTGTGGAAAGCTGAAATTTCACTGTTTAATGTATTTAAGTGAATAAATGAACCATGTAAAGGATAAAATTTGGGAATTTAATATTTGATTTGAAGGTATAATGACTCCACCTTTTTATGGTTTAAACGAATGATTTTAATTCGAAATTATGAACCTTTCTGAAATTTTAACCACGGTTACACTTCTCTGTATGCCGCCTTGTGATTTTGGATGTGCACCTTCAATTTGAGAGTTTGACTAGAGGTGAGCGATTGCTACAGCTTTGCGCTAACCTAGCCATATTAACACTATTATTTGCATAGTTTACTTCAATATAGACATTCCTATGATAGCGTTTATTACTGTTAAATTGATGGTTTAACCGATCCTTAGAGGATGGGCGATCCCAAGCATCCTTTAAGTTATTGTGCATTACCACTACAGTTCACTTGAGTCGTTTTACATTATATAAGTATATATGTCCTGACTAGAGTGTTTTGTGTTTTACTTTACGCTCGGTTTAGCCTGAGTATTCACAGATTTGGATTTCCTTTTCTGGAGCTAGGAGTCGTTGGAGATTCTGCTTGTCTAGTTATTTATATCTTTCAGTTCCAGTTGTTCAATTTCAGCTCTTGTATTAGTGAACTTCTATGTATTTGGGATTTCTATTGTATTTGTTTTCAAACTGATATTATGTATTTTGTTTTGAGACTTTGTTATAGTAGCTTCATGAACTACTATGGTATTTTTATTTCTGTTGTAAGTTGTTCTGATATTTCTGTGTCTATGATTCCGTGAATGATTTTATTTGCTCCAAATTTTATATAACGCGTTATTTTAAGCAATTCAAGTCCGACATATGCGGATGCGAATGGCTGAATATATCGAATTGTTACATTTGGTATCAGAGCTTTGGTTTTAGGCAAACCATAGCCTGCAGAGCAAAAACTCATTAGAGATAGGGTAGAAATACCCTAGAATGAGTGAAATCAATCTCAGAATCATTTCTTTGTGAGAGAACGTATTTTCGAAGTATAAAATGATTTCCAAATTATTTTAGAGGATTTTAAATGATTATATTGGTATAAATTTTTCCTATTTATGAAATCAAGTTCTTCTAAACTTCATCCCTTATGTATCCACCCTCTTAGTAATTTCTTTGGTTAAGATTCTTATCGATTAGGATTCCTTGAACTTTGGAACGCTCCCACTTGTTCTAAAATCTAGTCTTGTCTTTCCTATTTTATCATTTTGATTTTTGGGAAATTCCATAACTCCACTTTAAATGACCTCTATAAAGATCGATGATTCCGTAAATCTTTGAATGATTTGTAATGGGGTGAAACTCCCTTCCAATTGACATTGATTCACCGAAGATTTCTGTATCCTCGGTTTATGATGCTATCTATCTTGTTCTATATCTAGATTCTATCTCTGGCGATTGAATGTCGATTTTCCTTAGATTTCAGCATTGATTATATTCCTGAAGTCACAGTTGATCGGTTAAGGTCGCCCACGATTTATAAAGGCTTATCCATCTTCTATTGGTAATTAAATTATTTCATCTTCATTCGAGCTTATCTTCGAACCTGAATTCTATTTGATTAGAGTTCCTCTAAATTTGAATCTCCATTTGTTTGAAATCCATCCTTGAATCATCCCATGGAAATTTGTGTTTGGTTGTCTTTTGAAATTATGCATACATCGAAACTATTAGCTTGATAAGGATGACCACATTTTATATATATAGTGAAATGTTTTCGATAAAGATCATATACCTTTTAAAAAATGAAAGATTGAAGCTTTGAAAGGATTTCAAATTTTGAAAATTTACAAGATATTTGATTTATATAAAATGATTTATTACTGAAGGGTTTTGAATTTGAATTTCAAGGAATCGAACTCCGGTATTTTGAAATCGGTTTTAAGATTTTGAAAAATATATATAATAATATGATTTAAAGATATTTTTCGAATAAGAAATGTTTAAAATGTATTCAAATGAATTCCAATGATTTTGAAGAGATTTCAAAGAAGTTTCAAGAAATAGAAGTCCAGAACTCACTTGTGTTGCTGGGAAATAATTTCGGTGATGAGTGCACGCATCATCGACATTGATTTTCGAGTTTTAGATTGGGGAGGCCACTTAGTTAGCTTTACTATGTGAGTGATTTTGTGAAACAAATTTGATTTCAGATTTCGAAGTATGGTTTGATATTCGAAATATATATGTGTGTATATATTTGAAATGATTTAAAGTAAGCCGGTGTTCAGTCCACGAGTTTTAGATTTGTTTTGGTATAATCTTATCTATTGGAATTGATTTACTGATTTGTTGCTGATTTCCGACTCCTGGATTGAAAAAAAATTGGTTTCTTAGACTATTTTTAAAGTTCGAACACTTCCCAATCAAGGTTAATTTAATTTAGTTTTGTCTGTAAGTTTGATAAAGTATTTAAGTTTAGTTTTGTATGTTTTAATATAATTTAAATAAGTTTGAAACTGTTTTTTATGTAAATGAATAAAACTACTTTGAATTATACTAATATGAAATTTAGTTTTGAAAAGTTTTGAATAAAAATTTTGTTTTCAAATATTTTGAATAAAATTTAGTTTAAATGTTTTAACTTAGTAACATCTTTTATAAAACAACATATATAATAATAATAATTTCCATAGGTAAAGAAGATCTTTCAAATAAATAAAATAAAAAAAATAAATAAAAAGGATTTAAAGGAAGGGTTGTAAAATTGGTAAGAAATTTGGAGATAAGTGATTCTTGAGGAAAAGATTTGGTTTCGAAAATAGATTGAAATTTTATCCCAGTATTTACATGATGACTTTTGAAATGGATTTTTTTGACATAAATTTTGTTGATTTGGAAATTTGGATTATTTTCTAAACCTATTGTTTTGAGAAACTTTGGAACTGAATATATAATTTGGAAGAAATGATTTGGCGAAATCATATATGATTTTGAAACTGAAACGTTATTGAAAGGAATTGAAATTGAGAATCTGGTTTTGTTAAATACTAGATTTGGGAGTTATCGAACTTTTATAAAAATTGATTTGTATAAGTATGAAGTTGATTTGAAAACTATCGTTTTGGAAAAGTACACAATTTGGAAAGAGAAATCTTATATAACCGAAGTCTGTATAATTGTGATTTGATATACTATTGATTTGGAAAGTATTCGATTTGAAAATAAAATCTTATATATGATGGACTTTGTATAAGTATTATAATTTAAAGTGATTTGATAGGTACTATATGATACATATTTTCGAAGTAAAGATATGGAAAGTGCCTTCTGCTTGATATCCGCTTTGTGGCCACATTGTGGATTCATTCTATCGATATTATTCTCTTTGATTTGGGTTTTTCGGATATGATACTCGAGTGTCCATCGAATTCCATGGCGATCTCCATAGTCTTACGAGCGCGACTGCATAGCGTAATTCGCCTAGCCAAGATGGCTTGAGGGTACGGATGTTTCCTGGGAGATCCAGGCGTAACCATTGTGTCTGTGATTTATACAGGTCACTTTTAGTAGCGAAATCCACAGGCTGAGATAGCTTACAGGTACAGATGTTTTCTGGGGGATCCAGACGTAACCGTTGTGTATCTACGGTCTACTAGTCATCATGGCGTAATTCGCAGGGCCGAGATAGCTTAGGGATACGGATGTTTCTAGGGGGATCCAGGCGTATCCATTGTGCATCTGCGATCCATGGTTAGACAGATGTTTTGGTTTGGTTATTCTGTTTGGATTGTACTTTCTATATCTGTTTATAAAAGTTTTCTAGTATTTTCACTGGGTGTTGAAACAAGTCTACTAAGTACCTGGAGAATTCTAGCTTTGCGCCTGATAAACGTATGGCCAGAGTCTGCAGGAACGAGAGTAAACCTGTTAAAACATCGAGTTATAAAAGCATTTTGACAAAGTATTATATAAAGGATATTTTGAACATTTATTTTTCCTTTCTAAATAATTTAAATTTTAAATATTGTTTACTTCGAACTAACAAATTTGAATCAAATAACTATTCATCGTATTATAAAATGTTTAAAATGTTATAAATTAAAAAATTTAAATTGAAATTTATATGGTTTTAAAATAATGGTTCGTCGTTGTCTTTCAACCTACTTTCCCTTCTAGCTATTTCTACCTTCTTCCTCTTCGAGGGCCCATTCCGCATTTGTGGGAAAGAGTTGGTTCTTTGGCTTATCGTTTGGATTTGTCCAAGAAGCTTTCTCGAGTGCATGATGTATTCCATGTCTCACATCTTCTCTAGTATCTTCATGACCCGTCTCTTTTTGTTCAGCCTTCTACTCTTGATAGTTTGGATATTGAGCCTAATCTGACTGTCGAGAGTAAGCCACTTCGTATTGTCGGTAGAGGTACGAAGCAGCTAAGAAAGAAACTATTAGTCTGATCATAGTACAGTGGAGTACTGATGATCGAGATTGTACCATGGGAGATGGAGGAGAGCATTCGTGCTTCGAATCCGGAGTTTTTTTTTAAGTACTATTTGTTTTGTCTATCTAGATTTTCCTTATTTTCCTTGTTCGTTCTTTCGAGGACGAAAAGATTTGAATGGGAGAGAGTGTAACAACCTTGTATTTGTGATTATTTCTATTTGTATATTTTAATTATTTTAATTGAATTTCCTGATTTAAAAACTTTATTTTATTTATTAAATAGATAAATTTTGTTATTTTAATATATATTTTTATTTTTATATGAATTATATGTCCAAACATGAATAAATAGAATATTTTCCAGAAAATGTGAATTTTGGTCAATATGGTCAAACTTTGACTTTTAAATTTAAAATCTAAATATTTGAATTTTTGAATTTTATCTTTTATTATGAAAATAAATAAAATTTCAAGAATATTGCTTTTCGTTTCGTTGAAATCCGATTAATATTGTCAAAGTTATCTTTTTACAATGTTGTGTGTAAATTATTTATTTTACAAAATTGTTTATTTTAATTTATATAAATAATATTTGGTTTATCATATCTTGTTCTAATTGTGTATATATATGTAACATGGTATGTTATGTGTATATTTTATTCTTAAAACATTTTTAAAAGTGAAGTTATAATTTTCCGAAGTTTATTGTATTTTATTTACAATTTTTAAATCCTAGTTTCAATTATTAAGATATTTACTTAATTATTTTATATTTTTCTAAAAATTATTCATTTATTTTATTTCCTACTTTATTTTGTTTTGTTTTTATATTTTATTACAGATTTTATTTAGTTTGTTTTGATTAAAAGAAAATAGAAATTTCAAGAGTGAAAACCCTTTCATTTTTCTTGTGTCTTTCCATTTGCCTTTGTATTTTCATTTTTCAATTGCCTTTTCATTTTTCCTTATACCCGTCCATTTCTTTTTGCTGTAGCGGTATATCTCTTCTTACTTTTCACGTGAAAATATTTCTCTCCATCACAAAAAACTCACGGCTAAAGAAAAGAAAATTGGAAGTGGCTTCATCTCTTTCTTCTTTTCATTATTTTTCTATTGATGTTTGCTTGGCTTTTACCTTGACTTTCTCGGCCTAGCCTCTCCTCCATCAGCTCCACCATCACCACCACCATCTACAACAACACCTCTTCCTTTGACCAAGACATAGTCATGACCTTCCATTTGAAGCCATCACCTAAATACAATGCAAAACTCCACAAACAAGTGCCTAGCCGACCATATTCTCACCACCACCTTCATAGTTTGCTTTCGGCCACTCACTTAGCCACCACCACCAGTAGCTACTCCACCTCTAGCCGCAGCTCCAGACATGTCCAGACCTGTACCATGCTTTGGCCGAGCCCACTAGCTCTTTAGCTGAGCTAAATTTTGACCAAACCCTACCTCTTTTGCCCCTGAACCTATGTATTCTGCATATTGCAACTCCTACCATCTTCACCATTTCTAGTCATGCCATATGATCCAAACCTGAACTTTAGCATCATCATGGCTAAGCATATGTTCCACCTAGGCCATGCATTTGAGTGATAAGGCAAGGTCAAATCATATCTTGTCTTTGTTGCTTTCATTTTTCAATTTATTTCAATGTATTTATGTATTGAATATTTATGTAACATTGTCATGTTTTGGTTGTTTACAAGATCATGTCTTGGCTCTCTCCACTCACTTGAATCATAGTCGTGATGTGTCATGTCGTATTATGTTTTTTTGAAGTTATCTGTGCAGCTTGATTTGCTATCTCTAGCGTAAAAAGGTGAGTATTCACATTTATACTTATATAAGTTGTGAATTGACAACATAAGAATCTGTAGAAATTATTATATCATGTTATACCTGCATGTGATATGAATTATATGATGTTAACCCTTGTTTATAAACCTGTCATATCATTTGTTACTGATATATGTTGCTATACTGTTTATTTTATTCTGTTCTCACACTGCAAGTTCCCTGTAGAATAGAATCACTATGGGTTGAAATGATGCATACCCGAACGGACTTCAGAATAGAAAAAATCGTTATGTGCTGAAATGATAGACCTAAACGATTTTTATTTATTTTATTTAACTTGGGATTGTGGGTTTGAAATCATAGAACCTGGATTTTTCTTTGTAAATTACGAATTGAAATGATATATTATCCGTATCACTTGACTTAGGTTAGAAAATATTAAACAGACCCATGGTTATTATTTTATATATATTTTTCTGGAAATTTTTAAAGTTTTAAAAATGTAAATTTATGATATTTTAATTTAAATTGAATAAAAAATGATTTTTATAAAGTATTAATGATTTTCTACAAGTTAAATTTGTGAAACAAATGAATGGTTAAGTGGAAATTTGAAATATAACTAAATTTTGAAATTGGTAATTTTGTTTAAAATAGAGTTTAAGTTAAGTAAATAAATATGATAATTTGATTTAAATTTGAATTTAAAATGACTTAATAAAGTGTTATTGATTTTTCTATGAGTTAAAATGGTTAAATAAACGAATATTTAAAAATGTAATTTGAAATATAACTTGAATTGGAAATGTGAATTTAGTTTAAATAAAAGTTAAGAAAATAAAACGGAAATTAAGTTTATATTTTGAAGTGGTAATCAAAACTAATTATTAAGTTAATTTTTAAAATGCAAAGAATGGAAAATTTGTATGCTTGAATCTAATAAGTGAATTATTTAAAAATTTGATTTTTTCTATAAATTTTACTTTATAAAAGTCATAAATTAAAGGGTATTTTAAATGACCATTTTAAAGTGGAAAAATATGAAATTTTATAAGTTAAAATGGTTTAAATTGGAATTTTATTATTACTGAAATTGTATTGAAAATCTGGAAATTAAATTTGCAGCACTTCAGAAAGCTATTATTTCTGAAGTTAACCAAAAATCTGTTGTAAAGGGTACGACAGCACTTTATAAGTGTTGTGGTTGATGCAAGTGAACTAAAAGGCTAGAATTAACTAAGAGCTACTATAGCACTTGTTAAGTGTTTAATTGCAGAATAACAATTAAAACCTGAAATTAATAAAAGAGCTACAGTAGCACTTTGTAAGTGCTGTAGTTGGCTAAAATGAGATTTTTGAATATAATTGAACTATTACAACAGTTTTAAATGTTTTCTTTGTTGAATTGAATTGTTTTCAAATGTAACTTACCGCAGCATTTTCTAAGTGCTATGGAAAGCTGAAATTTCGCTGTTTAATGTATTTAAGTGAATAAATTAACTATGTAAAGGTTAAATTTTGGGAATTTAATATTTGATTTGAAGGTATAATGACTCCACTGTTTTATGGTTTAAATGAATGATTTTAATTCGAAATTATGAACCATTTTGAAATTTTAACCACGGTTACACTTCTCTATATGTCGCCTTGTGATTTTAGACATACACCTACAATTTGAGAGTGTGACTAGAGGTGAGCGGTTGCTGCAGCTCTGCGCTACCCTAGCCACATTAACACTATTATTTGCATAGTTTACTTTAATATAGACATTCTTATGATAGCGTTTATTACTGTTAAATTGATGGTTTAATTGATCCTTAAAGGATGGGCGATCCCAAGCATCCTTTAAGTTATTGTGCATTACCACTACAGTTCACTTGAGTCAGTTTACATTGTATAAGTGTATATGTCCTGCCTTGAGAGTTTTGTGTTTTACTTTGCGCTCGGGTCAGCCTGAGTATTCACAGCTTTGGATTTTCTTTTCTGGAGCTAGGAATCGCTGGAGATTCTGCTTGTCTTGCTACTTATATCTTAGAGTTCCAATTGTTCAGTTTCAGCTCTTGTATTAGTGAACTTCTATGTATTTGGTATTTCGATTGTATTTGTTGTCAGACTGGTATTATGTATTTTGTTTTGGGCCTTTGTTATAGTAGCTTCATGAACTACTATGGTACTTTTATTTCCGCTGCGAGTTGTTCTGATATTTCTGTGTCTGTGATTCTGTAAATGATTTTATTTGCTCTAAATTTTATTACAATGCGGTATTTTGAGCAATTCAAGTCCGACATGTGTGGATTCGAATGGTTGAAAATATCGGGTTGTCACAATTTCTATGGTTTTGATTCACGTCATCGAATATGAATTTTTGTTGATTGATTGTTTTAATAATCATTTCTGTGGTTTGTCACATTAAAATACAAAGGTTTCTATACTAGTTGTAATTACTCAAATTCTTTCACAAAAATGATTTCAACGTTATTTTAATACAAAGCTCGTTTTTAAAACCATTTTTCAGTCTTTTAGTATATACAAACTGTAACAATCCCATTTTTAAGTCAAATTTAATTTGGTAACTAATATAATTTTTGGATTAATTTATGAATTTATTTGAATTTTTTTCCAAAATAAATGAGATAAGTGTTGTTTATATATAAATAGATTTTAAATAGAATTTGGATTTGGAATTCAAAAATAAATGTCTTTTAAAATAATTTGGATTTAAAATACCCTATATTTCAAAATTTATAAAATCGGTTTTCTAATATTATAATGCAAATATATGTATATATATTTGGAAGTTATGTTTTGAATAATAAATTTCCAAATAAACTATTTTGGGAATAAATTCTAATATATGTGTGTGTGTGTGTGTGCCCGCGCCTATTTTTTAAGGCATAATTTGTTTTAGAATCATTTTCTTTAAAATTTATATACGATAATAAATATATTTAAAGGTATAATAGGTTTTAATTAAAACAAGATTTGATAAAAGGTTTAAAATAGTTTCTTTTATTTTTTTAATATATATGAATAAGTATAAATTGTATATATATGAATATAAAACCTATGTAAATATAAGAAGAAATGTAATAAAACTAAATTAAAAATATATATAATAGAACACATTTAAACATTAATTAAACGTGCAAAAGACAAGTGTAAAGATTTTAAAATGCATTTAACAAATGTAGCTATTTTAACATACCATATTAACAAGTGTTAGTTTAAATTCAACGTGCAAAAATAAGTGTCATCTTTTCTTTATAATAAAATTTTTTTTTATACATCTACACTATCTCCGTCCCTTGTCATTTTGTTTCAAGCATTCAAATCAAAGAAAATCAAAACCTGGAAAAGAAACTAAAGAAATCAAAACCAGAAACATTAAAATCAAACAATCCAAAGCCTGTAGCAGTTCAAATCCAAACAGATTCAATTCAGTTAATCATCAAGCAAATTAAAATCTAGTAGCAAATCAAAAGCTGTTTCAAAATTTCAACTAAGCTGAAGAAAATATATGGATTCAACTCAAAACATATTCCAGTTTTCGAAGTTTCAAGCTTAAAAGAAAAGGCATTTCCAGGTTCTCTATTTCTCTATAAACAGGTGAGTAAACCTCTTTTCAAATTCAAATCTAGGTAAATACTTTGATGCATGTGATCATCTTTGCATTTATGTTATAAAGATTGTTTGTACTACTGAAAAAATGCATGTATGTCTGTATATACACACACAAATGATTGTGTGCATGTCTGTGTTCCAGGCATCATGTCTCCGATCATATTTTACAAGCTTAAATTAAGATCAAAATTCAATTCCTTTTCTTCCAATCCCTTTTAGGTTACGATCTCTGAATGAAAAAGGATTGTAACCATGTAATATCAATTTTAAAAATAATTTCAATAACATTTATTGAATAATTATTTCAAAAATGGAAAATTACAACGGAATCTTTTTAAAACAGAAAAAACAATGATCATACTTTCTTATTTTGATTCTATAACTCGATTCGTATTAGAAAATTATGATTATAGGTAATGGTTTTAATATTTTTAGGTTTGGGATCATTGAGAATTTTTGAGTTGATCAATATTTGCTTATTCATCAAATTCTGATGCTCGGCAAAGGGAGGTGCATCGTGATTGATGCTGGATGTGGCTAGAAGGTTGTGTTACTAGGGAAAAAAGGTGGAAGAATTTTTAGATGATCGGAGTGGCCTGGAGGAGGCGAACTAGGGTTTTAGACCTAGTTTTGATCGAGTTTGCATTCGAAGGTCGTGCGGTGTCGTCGATGCACCGGAGTCAACTAGTATAGGATGATTAGGAAGGGGATGCTTTGGCGAGTCTCCAAGTGGAGCGACGTGGACTCTGATGGTCTAACGCGGTGGCACGATGTGTTTTCTGATGATTAAGTTTGGGTTTTAGGCGATCCTGTCTTGTTCAATTTCGATTCAGGAAATCAATGAGGGTTTTGGGTGGTTGCCTGAGTGGAGACGGTCGTTGATGATTTGTGGATGGTCATGGCTCTGGTCGGAGATGACAAGATCGGTGTGCACGGTGCACGGATGTTCGATAGTGTCAGTGCTGTAGAATAGAAGAAGAAGGAAAGAAGGTGGGGAGCTCGGGTTTGGTCTCCGGGATTTGATTTGTTGGCTTGAGTTTGCCCTCGTGTTGATTCGTGAGTGTTTTAAATGATAGCAGGTTTTTAAATTTAAGAAAAATCAAACAGTTTTTTTAAAAAAATAATAAGAAGGAGATGAATTGACTCGGGTTTGAGAAGGGTGAAAGTTAGGGATGGTCTCGAGTTTCATATAAGGTGTTAATAATTTTTATAAAGGAAAGTAATTCAAGTTTTAAACAAAGTGTTCTTAATAAATTCTTTTAAGTAATAATTGTTTTATTTAATTTGTAAATTAGTAAAAGGTTTCAAAATGAATTCTTTTGAATTGATTAAGTTTTTAAGGTATTTTATTTTATAACTATTATTTTAAAATAATTCTTAAATTATTTAAATAAGTTAAAAAATGTAATTAAATAGTAAATTAAAGAAGGTAAAATGATTTTTATTATTAAGTAACTTAAAGGGTTTTAAGTTAATTTTTACATTAATGATAATTAATTCCAAGGGTTGTTTAATAAGATTTAAAAGATATAATTAAGTAATTTATTAAGATAAATGGTTTATCTCTTAATTAATTAAGGTTTTAAGTAATTAAAGGGTTAAACTGTTAATGTAATTAATTAAGGGTTAATTAATTTATGTAATTAATCAAAGGATTAATTAATTTATGATTAAGGACAATCACTTAATGCAATTAGTTAAAGGTGATTTATTAATGATAAGTAATTAAAGGACAATTACTTAGTGAAAATTAATTAAGTATAATTACTTAATGTAATTAATAAAAGATTATTACATAATGTAATTAAGGGACAATCACTTAGTGTAATTACATTAAAAGACAATTAGTTAATTAAGGTTAATTAATGTAAGTAATTAAGGGTAATTAACTACTTAAAGGTAAATTACTTAACATAAGTAATTAAAAGATAATTACTAATTAAAGGTTAATTAATTAATAATTAAAGGTTAATTAATTAATGTAATTAATAAAGGATAATTGAGTAAATAAAAGGTTAATTACTTAATAATTAGAAGTTAATTAATTAGTAATTAAAGAGTAATTAATTAATGATTAAAGAGTAATTAATCAGTAATTATGGGATGATTAATTTATGTAAGTAATTGAGGATTGATTAATTAATTTCATTAATTAATTAAAATAATAACAAATGGTTTATAATTTTCTAATGTTAATTAAGCAGGATTTAAAAATGATTAAAGTAATTAATTTAATTTAGGTGGAGATTAAATTAAATTAATTAGGGATTGAATGACTAATTAGTCTTGCTTATGGATCAAAGGATTTTATTGATGCCTTGAATTGTCTGATATCCCTGAGTTGTGATATTCTATGATATGATTGTTTTGGATTGAGCTGTGAACTGTGATTTATTTATCTGTGATGAATTTACTTGTCTATCTATGAATGAAAGATAAGCATTATAGGATTATACCGCTTATTGATATTATTGTGCTTGGATTTATGATGGTTGTTTATTATTGTATGCAAAACCCCTAAACACAACACACACACACAAATATGGATTTCACAAGAAATTGGTTCAGTCATGGGTATTTTAGATTTAATATTAAATTTTGAAATTAAAATAATAATATTGTTTAAAAAGGGTTATACAGGTTATATAACGTATATATATGGAATTTAAACCAATTTTAAAGTATTTTAAATAAATTATTTTAGGAATTTAAATTTAACACAAATAGAACTTGTTGAGGATATGGCAATTCGTTGATTTTCCAATTTATATTTTAAAAGGTCATAAGAGCAGATTTAATCGAATTTTCTTGAAACGAAAAATCTTTGTTTACAAATGATAACAGCTTTCATATAAAGAAAGGATTTCCAGTTTTTTGTTGGAAGGATTTCGATTTTTTGGTAAATTAAATTTGAAATGGAAATAGTTTTGAAAGCTATGAATGAATCTTTGTTAAAGATTTGGTAAACCTTATTTTCAAATTGAAGAGGATCTTAAAGATGGATCTTTTGTTTAAAAGATTAAAAATGTAAATTTGTTTAAACCATTCAAAAGGAAAGGTTTTGGGAAACAAGTATTGAAAAGTTGTGACTTAACTAAGATCCCAGTATATCCATATGCTTTTAAAAAAAAAGCGCTCATTATTCGAATTAGCCAGGAGAGGACTTTATGTCATAAAACTCATTTCGAATTAATGATACAACGCAATGGATAGCATTTGAAGATAGTGGTTGAAGACCGAGTATTTTCGAAAACGAAAGGATTACCTGTCGAATGTCTATGCACTGAGTTGCTCCGGTATAGAGACCTCCATATGTGATGGAGAGTCCGGTCGGGTTGTGGATATCTGGATTTGCAAGGACTTCTTTTGGAAGTGCCTTTGGTTCCATTCAGACCTAGGATAGACTTGTATGGATGTATGCCTGACGTTACACTTTGAGATGTAAAGCTGGTTTCTTCGAATACATTTCTGTTTGGTGGCGGAGAATTTATTATCTTAGCTTAACACCCTTCTCTGAGACGTACGAGCTCAGAGGTTATGTTGTTGATATTTACTAGTGATATATTCCTAATTTGGTAATGTGGCACGCTAAGTGCTGATCATTGGTTGATCAAAGCGTGGCTTTTGTGTAAAGTGTAGCTTTGTGGGACGAGACTTCATCGAACCTCACACCCCGAAATGGTCGAAAAAGGAAGGATGCGGCAAGGTTACGGGGATCGCGCCCCTTAGGGTATGTGCATTTCCTTCTGGACAAAAAGTGGTATCAATTTATGGAGCCTAGTATTTAAAATATGCGGTTGTTGGAATTTGTTGGTGAATTCCGGGATAAAGGTCGGTGACAACCGAGGGATGGCATACTCGTGACAGTTAATTACCTAATTACAGAGGTAATCCGACCTTGTGTTGGTAGAGATCCGGTTAGGTTCTCGGGGCATCCCTCTAGAGGCGTACCCATTCAGAAAGGAAGTTCCTTAGCTTTGGCCATTTGTTGGAAATCCAATCACCCAATATGAGCCTTGTACGGTTTTAGTTGTAGAACCTGCCATCTAACATGGTAGCTATAGTAGGTATACTATAATGGTAGTATGATGGCTAAGATTTGCAATGACCCAGGATTTTGGACATCCCGAGTTGTGAATATTAATTTATAATATTCAACAATATTATATTTTAATATATGCCCTTTTATCAATAATTAATAATTGTATACAATTTTCCACATCAATATAAATTGAATTTTCAAATGTACATTAAATTACATATTTGATTTAAACAGAATTTCTTGTGTGTATATTTTGTTTTAAAAGTAAAATATGCATATATTGTTTTAGATTAAATACATGTATTTTGTTTTAAAGATAAATATTTATATTTTATTCTAAAGGTGAAATATAATAGGAAATTAAATTAATTGGAAAATTATATATTTATATTTTTACATTTAAGGACAATAAAATTTATATGTATATATAGTGTGAATACAAAATCATGGCACTAAATAGATAATAAAGTAAACGGATATTTTTGTTTTTTTAATATAAACAATGTTGTTTATATAAAATAAAAAGAGTTTAAGTTGAAAACTTCTTAAAATAATATAGACACACACACACTGAGTTAGAAAAGTTGTATATATGTAATGATAAGTCAAAAAGGAAAATTACAATATTTAAATAGATAAAAAATGTTATGAATAAAATGATGTGCAATCACATAAATATTTAAAGCTACATATGTACATAAATAACAAATGACTTGATTTATTTGGAAATAATATATTTTTATATTATCATTAAAAAGATGTATATGTGGTTATATATATAAAGGGTTTAAAAATAATTTTTACACCACTTTGAAGTTCTTGTAACATATAAATATAGGGTGCTTAAGATTGAATGATGTTTATTAAGTAATATATGTATATTGGGTATTTAACATAAATGTTATTCTATCTCATTTTGTTAAAGTAATACACACACAAACATATACTTATAAGATAAACTAACTATAAGTGTTATTTTTGTTTTAACATTGTTTAAAGTAATATATGTATATAAAGTTATATACCAAGAAGTGTCATTTTAGTGTATTAGTCTTCCACCTTTATTTTAAAATGTATTAGTGACAAGTGCAAATACAACTTAGTCAAAAGCAAAGATAGTTTGGGCTGTCTAAATTTCTTAAGTATACATTCATATACTTTAAAGGCTTTCATAGTTTGTATATAAATAAATGACTTCAAAATAAATTACTGTTAGGAGCAATGCAGTTTAAAAAAACATTTTAAACAAATAAAACTATGGGTAGTTGGTAATAGAAATTTAGATCGGCAAGAAGTAAAATTGTTTTTACTTATGTAAACAATGGATAATAAGTGTTAAATACTTGAGTCAGCAAACATATTAATACACTTGGCAGTATACATTAACATTTGGCGGCAATAAACATTGTAATAATTTCCTTTACTTTTAAAATTTTTATCAACAGGGGACAATATCTATCTCAGCCACCAAAAATATTTTCTGGTCATTTTCTGTTGATTACAAATATATGTATATATACGAATATTCACATCTGAGTGGTTTGTTTTAGAAATCAAAATATGTAACTTAAAACAAAGGCCTCTGTTCAAATTATAAGCAACTAGAAATCAAAGTTTAAAAGGAGAAGAAGAAAAGCAAGCATCTCTGTTTTAAATTCAAATGATCAAGAGAGTTTTTCTAAAATGAAAAATTCAAGTTTCAATTCAAGATTTCAACTTTTCAATCAAAGACTTCAACTTCAACTTTTAAAAAGCTGCTGCAAGCAAATGTTTAAGGTGAGAAACTGAATTTTTAAACCTGGAAACTGAATTTATCTGATGAATGTAGATGCATTGTTCATTCAAGTATTCAAAAATATACATCTTTTCACCTTGATCATTTTGCATTTTGATATAAACTAGGAATATGTTCATTTTCTAGTACAATATTTGTTAAAAATAGTTTAGGAGCAAATTATGTTGTGTAGTTCGTCGGGGCTTCATTATATAGTGAACAATCGACTTTTAGTGAAAAATAAATGTTTTTAATGATTCAATCACGCAGACTTGAGTTATGGGTGAAAATATGAATTTTAGTGGAAAAGTTATAATTTTTAGTGATGTATATCTTGAGAAATTAGTAAATGAACGGTTTACGTTTAAAAATAGATTTCAGGCTATCTTGACGACGTAAGGTGGAGTGTCCAGGTCTGGGAGGGGCTGGTGGACATCAGGAAGGTATTGACCCTAGCCAATTATTGGTTTGGTCTTGGTTTAGGTGAGTTATTGGATAATAAGGTTTGGGGTTTTCGATTTTGCCTCTGGTACACGACGATCTTGGTGATAATGGGAGCAACCAGAATTCATGAGTTTTGGCCCAGACGTGGATGAAGAAGCTCGATTTGTGATGGTTGTTGATTTCTGGTTTTGGGAATTTGGTAGGGCCGGAGATTGATTTACGATCGAAGACGATGTGGGTGTCGACGACAAGGCGAACCAGGTCTGGAGACAAGGTGTGACTCGTAAGCGATGGCACAACAGTGTGATGGCTAGGGAAATGGGTGTGCACGTGCACGTAGGTCACCATGCATGAGTGATCCAAGCGAAATGTTTTCGTGCTTGATGTTGCATATGATCGGCAAATGGTTTCGGCTATCCTGGAGGTGATGTTCGAATTGATAGAGTTCGGTTTGTTCCTTTTTGTGTTGTTCGATGGGGTTGAATTTCTAGAATTATAACTGGAACCAAGAATGAAGCGAGAAGAAAGGAATTGAGATCGATCTGGTTAGGGATTTCGTTCACGGGCACTTCGATGTTCGTGAGGGTAGTTAGTGAGTTGTTCGGAGCAGTTACTCTCTCGTTCGTGACGTCGGGATTTAGTGTACTGGGTGGAAGGTTGTTGTTTGGAAGGGGGGTAGCGAGAAAAAGAAGGATTGGTGGGTTTTCGGGTTGTCCTCTATGCATTCGTTTTGGCCTCGGGTCCAACTGGTTTGCATTGTTTTTATTTAGGTTTTGGGATTGTTAGGTTGTGGGTTTAGGCTTTGGCCCGTTATGTTTTGTTTTATTTTAAAACATGATTTAAATACAAAAAGGTAATTTTAGTATAAAAACAAATCGTGACAACCATTTTTCCTTAAAACTTGTAACACTATAGTTGGCCAAAGTAAATGATTTAAACGCGTCTTCTTTATATGTTTATTTAAATTTAGACAAAGAATTTATTTAAAGGAATAAACTGTTTACTTTAAGTCTATTTAAAATGATTAAAAACAATTATTTTATTACAAACTAGTCAAACCTTTTAAATTAGAAATTATTTATCCTTGAGTTTATTCGATTTAAATGAAGTATAATTAAGATAATTAAGGGAAAATAAAATGTTTATACCTTGAAATTTACTCGAGTTCTTAAGTGATTTTATATTGTAAACAATTATCTATTTTCACATGTAATAAAGGTTTGTTAAGAAAATGGTTCGCATTAACGAATGTTACGCCGTTGCGCGATCCATTTTGAAACTAAATAGGTGAAATTTTACAAGCTTTTACAGGAAGAATCAAATTACCATTTGAAAATGAATGCCATTGTATAATTTTATACGGTCAAACCGTTTAGACGTTCTCGAGCTGAACAGATGTGTTTATTTTAGATTATTCAAACTGATTGACATCTGGTCAGCGGAATCAGACACCATCCCACTAAATAGTTAATTTACCTTCTGTGTGTAGTTTAAGCCATCGATCTAATATTATCTGTATAATCATTTACTAGCCATGATAATCTCTGATCTGTTATTCATGCATATATCAGTTATCTGCTTATTAATTATATTTGAGAACATAATGTGAATCGATCTATGGATGTTGGTTGATTTTGAATATTTGTATTGTCTGTGAATTGAGGATTGATAAGTACCATTGCGACTGATAAGCCTTATTCTGTTTAGATTGGTTTTTGAACCTAGTTTTGTTTTAAAAATAAATATTATTTGTAATAATAATGTTTTTTAAAAGATTGATATATATTTTGGAAATATAAAAAGTAGTTTATTAGTATTTTTGGAAATCATTATAAAGGTATAATTTTTATAAGAAGGTATTATTTAAAATATTTTCAAGTATAAACTATTTTTGTAATGATCATTTGAAGGTTAATTTTGAGTAAATTAGTATTTAAGTATATTTTCTTCAATAAATCTTTTTAATATCAATGTTATTTTAAATAATATTTTATAATAACTTTTATAAAGAGTATTTTATTTAATAAACTTGAAAATAATAATATTTGGAAATTTTATAAGTATGATTTGAAGAAGTTATTTTAAATATATGTATTTACCCAATTAGATAAGTTTCTTATTTATTTTAGTCTATTTAGATTTTAAATGAGAACAAGGCTTAATAGTTGCAAATGGGAAATAATTTGGTTGTATTGATTGATTGTTTTGATAGATAAATAATAGATTATCAAATTTGGACAAAACCTAACTTTGGAAATATCTAGTGGAGACTCGGGAATTATATGGTACGGTTATCGATCGAGGTGCTATATCGTACGTATAAACTCGTTTATTCTCTAGGACGAATTATAAGTGACCCGTTCATCAACGGTTAGGAGGTGAACTCCGATCTTATATTTCGTCGGTGTATTTTCTGAAGAACTAGGGTTGAGTTTACAAGGAAATAACGAAAGTTGTTTTGAAGAGACCGGGATCAGATTTGAAATCCAAAAACCACTTGGATCCAATGAGCACATTTTTGTGTTGAAGATAAGAGCTTGGAGTCGAAGATGGAGCAGTGAAGTGCAAGGGCTAGTCGCTACTAATCCCGAGGGTGATTCCAAAATGGATGTAGTAGGAATAGTGCCTTCGGTTCCGTTCGAACCTAGAATGGACTTTTATCGACGAATACTTTCAGAACATCGTCAGGTGGACGGTGAGCATTCTAAGCGATGTGTTCTAAAACGGTAACGTTTAGCCTTGCTCCTCATCAATCGGGAATGACTGAAAATCAGGGGATATGCAGTAAGGCTAAGTGGGTGGCACCCAAGTAGGGTAAGTTCATTACCGTCTAGAAGTCCCATTTTATTTCGACTGTGTGGGCGGTAGCTAATCCGAACCGCGGGGTGATTTTACTCGGGCTATCCAGTAAGACGTAGTTTGGCCTTGTGTCGCAGGGGAACGGAGGGGTCCTTGGAACGCTGATCTAGACCAGGTACTGTGATAGGTGGTACCTTAGTGCCTAGTCATTCGTTGGAAATCCATTCTCCCTACATGCCCTTTTACAGTTTTGATTGTAGACCCACTCTGTGGCTAGTATGCTGTAATTTAATAATGTAACAATTTCAGCTATTTGAATAAGTATTTGTATATAAATAGTATTATAATATCAGAGGATTTTACAAGAAATGTTTTGGTTATCGTAAGATTAAAACCCGACATGTTTATTTGTGGCGTGGTCTTACGAGATACCTTTGATTTCAAAATGATTTTTAAACTTTAATAATCAAGTTGAGTGTGTTTCTCACGCTGGTTTACCACACTAACCCTGGCTTGGTATTTTTCCTATATGCGCGGGTCATACCGAGCATATTTCCAGGTTTAGCTAGAAGAGTGGAAGTTCAGGAGAGGAGCTGGAATCAGCAGTCGTATTGACATAGGTGCTTATATTCAGTCCGTATTTGGTCGTGTAGTCAACTAGTTGTAAGGGATGGATTATTATAAACTGTCCATGTTGAATGGTTGTAACTCTGGTTTAAAGTCTGTATATGTTATATAAAGTAACAGTTTTGGTTTCATGTAAAGATTTGCTTATATTATAGTTTATTCGACCCGCTGTGAGATTTCGATTGTTCTCTTTTCCTCTATCTTCTTTCTATTTCTACCTTCTTTCTTCTTTCACTGTCTGTCTTTCCGTGCAATTTGACTGACAAGTGTGGTTTAAAGTCAGTTTAATCGGTACAGAAAAATAGGTTGTGACATTATGGTATCAGAACCTAGGTTGAGTGAATACTTAGGTTTGAGTGGGTTGCTCATTAGGGATAGAGTCTGCAGCAACCTGTTTGAGTATGAGTGTATATATACATGAGAGCGCGCATTTGTTAGTTATATAAAAATGGTTTTATATTGTGTTAATTGATCGGTTAAGTGGCATATGGATTCTGGTCAATACGAATAGTTAACGTTATTGATAGGGTTCTCTAAACACTTGAACCAGGCCAACGGATACAATATTGTTTTAAAGGGGTAGATGAAATAATCTTACCCAGATATATTTTCTTTATAAAAAGTATGATTATTAAATATATATGGTATTTAAAATGATTGGTTAAGATGATAATAATTTACCATCTAGGATTGAGTGGTCTTAGTCGTCGACCTTTGGTATTTTCATTGGTTGTCCGTTTTGATTTGAGTATAACCTTATTGAATCTTTGGAAAATGGATTTTTATTGAGTTTATTAACTAAAGGGATTTAGAAAACTCTTAAAACTAATATTTTGGAAAATCTTCCACCATTGATAATATTTTTTTTTTTATAATAATGGATTTCTAAAAGGATATTTGAAAATTTAAAACTTGGTAACACTTTACTTTATTGTATATATATATATATATATATATATATATATATATATATATATATATATATAAATTGAAGAAATAAGTTTTCTTTTAAACTTACTATATATATTTGTATTTTTCTCCACCTTATAATCAACTTTCAAATATATACTTAAAATATTTTCGAAAGATGATTTTATAAAATCTTGAGCGACAGAAATTTTAAAGAGGAATTAATTTTGATATGTAAACTTTGATGTACTCTTTAGTCTACAGAATTATATACCTTAGGATCTCACCCTTCGGTTTTGGTATTGATTATAGAGAACCCGTAGCATCAATCATAGTGGAGCACTGGCAAAGACAAGGAGAGATGGTGATTTTGATCGGTTCAAAAGAATTCGGGCGAATCTTAACTAGTCGTCCTTATATGAAGAAGAGCTAGAAGTACCGGTAGAGCCTGTTGAGCAGCCTTAGCCTCAGCCTCAATAAGAAGATCCCATGGAGGATTTTGACAGTGAAGAGGAATTCGAAGTCGAAGATGGAGATAAGGAGTTTGACGACGAGGAAGAGTTTGAAGTGGAGGAAGATCCCGATTTAGAAAATGACGATGCGGTCATTTAGGAGATTGGGGAGGTTGTTGAGGAGCCAGTTGCTGGAGTAGATTTCCTTTCTAGAGAGCCTAGTCCATAGGTTATTTGGGTCTCGGACAGTGATGTGGAGTCCAGGGAAATATCGGGATCCGAAGAGGAGGACTCGTGTAGTAAGAGTCCATAGTTAGTTTGGATTGCTTTCTCTTGGTAGTGTGTGCTTTTTTGTATGTGTTTTGACCCATGGACTTCGTGGATGTTTGGTGTAAAATGTTTGGTAGGGTGATATATATATATATGTATGTATGTATGTATGTACGTATGTATGTATTTATGTATGTATGTATGTATGTTTGTATGGATGATGATAGCACTTGTAAAAGTATTTTGGCTAGATATAATGTATATTTTGATATACAGTATGAATCTATGTATTTACTGGTATAGTTTGGATTGTTATTGATCAGTTCTAATTTGCGTAGATAATTTTACTAAATTAGCTCTGGAGACGAAATTCTTTTAAGGGGGAGGAATATAACGACCCGGGAATTTGGACATCCCGAGTTGTGAATATTAATTTATAATATTCAATAATATTGTATTTTGATGTACGATATTCCCATTTATCAATAATTAATAATTGTATACAATTTTCCAGATCAATATAAATTGAATTTTCAAATCTATATTAAATTATAGATTTGATTTAAATAGAATTTCTTATATGTATATTTTGTTTTAAAAGTAAAATATGCATATATTGTTTTAGTATAAATATATGTATTTTGTTTTAAAGATAAGTATGTATATTTTATTCTAAAGGTTAAATATAATGGGAAATTAAATTAATTGGAAAAAAATTATATACTTATAGTTTTATATTTAAGGACAATAAAATTTATATGCATATATAATGGGAGTAGAAATTCATATAAAATAAAAAGAGTTTAAGTTGAAAAATTCTAAAAATAGTAATAATATATATATATATATGTGTGTGTGTGTGTGTGTGTGTGTGTGTGCACATTGAGTTAGAAAAGTTGTATATATGTAATGATAAGTTAAATAGGAAAATTATAATATTTAAACATATAGAAAATGTTATGAATAAAATGATGTGCAATCACATAAATATTCAAAGCTATATATGTACATAGATAGCAAATGACTTGATTTATTTGAAAATAATATATTTTTATATTATCATTAAAAAGACGTATATGTGGTTATATATATGATGGGTTTAAAAATAATTTTTACACCACTTTGATGTTCTTGTAACATATAAATATAGGGTGTTTAAGATTAAATGATATTTATTAAGTAACATATGTATATAAGGTATTTAACATAGAATGTTATTCTATTTCATTTTCTTAAAGTAAAACACACACACACACACACATATATAAGATAAATTAACTAGAAGTGTTATTTTTGATTTAACATTGTTCAAAGTAATATATGTATATAAGGGTACATACCAAGAAGTGTTATTTTAATGTATTAGTCTTTCACCTTTATTTTAAAAAGTATTAGTGACAAGTGCAAAGATAGTTTGGGCTGTCTAAATTTCTTAAGTATGCATTCATATATTTTAAAGGTTTCATAGTTTGTATATAAATAAATGACCTCGAAGTCAATTACTGTTAGGAGCAATGCAGTTTAACAAATAACAATTTAAACAAAGAAAACTATGGGTAGTTGATAATAGAAAATTAGATCGACAAGAAGTAAAACAGTTTTTAATTATGTAAACAACGGATAATAAGTGTTAAATACTTGAATCAGCATATATATTAATACACTTGGCAGTAAACATTAACATTTGGCAACAATAAACATTGTAATGATTTCCTTTTATTTTCAATTTTTTTGAGCAGGGGACAATATATGTCTCAACCACCAAAAATCTTTTCTAACCATTTTCTGTTGATTGCAAATATATGTATGTATATGAACATTCAGATCTGAGTGTCTGTTTTAGAAATCAAAATCTGCAACTTAAAAACAATGGCCTCTGCTATAATTAACCAACTGGAAATCAAAGTTTAAAAGGAAAAGAAGAAAAGCAAGCATCTCTGTTTTAAATTCAAATCATCAAGAGGTTTTTTTTAAAAAGAAAGATTCAAGTTTCAGTTCGAGATTTCAACTTTTCAATCAAAGACTTCAACTTCAACATTTAAAAAGCTGTTGGAAGCAAAAGTTTAAGGTGAGAAACTGAATTTTTAAACCTAGAAACTAAATTTCTCTTATGAATGTGAATGCATTGTTCATTCTAGTATTCAAAAATATATATCTCTTCACTAGATCATTTTTCATGTTATGCAAACTAGGAACATATTCATTTTCTAGTACAGTATTTGTGAAAAATAGTTTGGGAGCAAATTATGCTGTGTAGTTCGTCAGGGTTCCATTTTACAGTCAACAATCCAATTTTAGTAAAAAATAAATGTTTTTAATTATAGGATTCAATCATGTTGACTTGATTTTTGGGAGATATGAATTTTAGTGGAAAAGTTATAATATTTAGTGATGTATATATTGACAAATTAGTAGATGAACGATTTGCATTCAAAAATAGATTTCAGGCGATCATGCCGTTGTGGGGTGGAGCGGCCAGGTCTGGGAGGGGATGGTGGACATCAGGAAGGTATCGACTGTGGCCAATTGTTGGTTTTGGTCTTGGTTTGGATAATTCATTGGATTATAGGGTTTGGGGTTTTCTATTTTACCTCTGGTACGCGACAATCTGGGTGATGATGGGAGCAACCGGAGTTCGTGAGTTTTGGCATGGAGATAGCTGCTGAAGTGGGATTTCGATCAAGGTTAGTGGCGTGGGAAGTAGTGGCCAGACGTGGATGTAGAAGCTCGATTTGTGGTGGTTGTTGATTTTTGGTTTTGGGAATTTGGTGGGGCTGGAGATCAATTTACGATCTGTAACGACTCGATATTTTCAACTATTCGCATCCGCACATGTCGGACTTGAATTGTTCTAAATACCGCGTTGTAAATAAAATTTGGAAAATCTTGGAATATACAGTAAATAAATAATCACAGGTCATAGACACGGAGTAAGAAATGCAGCGGAAGTAGAGAAAATAGTGGTTCATGAAGCCATTATCACATAGTTTCAAAATAAGTACAAAATTACATAGTTTTAAAACCAAATATAGTTTGAAACAACCACGGAAAATCTCAATATTCAATTATCTTGATTTCATAAGCTAAGATAAGAACTGAACAGAAATTAGGACAGCAGCTCGATGAGGTGATCTCCAGCAGTCCTAGCTCCGGGGAAAGAAGTCCGAACTAATACTCAGGCTAACCCGAGTGTAAAAGAAAACATAAACACTTGAGTCAGGACATATATACTTATACAGTGTATGCTAATTCAAGTGAACTGTAATATAAAGGCAAATAACTTAAAGGATGCTTGGGATCGCCCATCCTCTAAGGATCCGTGAAACTATTTACTATGTAGTAATATTTCGCTATTATAATAGTGTCTATAGTAAAATAAACTTACTTTTAAATAGTGTTAAGGGGTTATCCATATAGCCCTTAACACATAATATATTCCCATAGTCTATACAGTACTGTAATCTCCCCCGTACTGGATGTCGTCAGAGGGCACTCCATAGGTATGGTACAAAACAAAAATCGTATAAGGCTCGCTAGGGTAGGTGGCACGGCATAACTAGGCAATGCCAGGGTAGATATACCAATTACGCTTACGGACCCGTGGTAGCGCGTAGCAGCTACTACGCCCACCTCGAACAACACTCCCAAATCAATGGTGCGCACCAAACAATCACAAAAGTAATAGAATGGCATACGAAGAAGTGCGTCCGATAAGAGGTGCTACCTCCTTAGCCCGTCAGTCGCTCCTGTTTTAGCCACCTTATGCCAACTCATGGGAGTCGGGTCCACGTACATACCTTAATCGAACGTCACAACCAACCTACTTCATTATGGAATCTCCACCGCGTACAAGGTTGTCAAATTGGTTTTCGGTGTATACAGAGAGTATGCCCATATCCGATCCCGGTCGCTTTGCCAACCAATCGTTATTATTACCCATGTTTATAAATTTTAATAATAGTTTATATTTAAATCAAAATACTTCGTTTTAACTTTCAAAAGTGAAGTTATTATATTTTCAAATCAAATATTCAAAAATATCATTTCAGCCAACGGCAACACTTAACAAGTGCTACTGTAGACCTTTTATTTATTCAAGTTTAGTTTTAAATTTCGAAATCGCAGCACTTACCGGGTACTGCAATAGCCTTCAGTTGGTTTTAGCCCTTTTTTCATTTGCATCAACTACGACACTTACAAAGTGCGGTAATATCCCTTACAACATATTTTAAGTAAATTAAATTCCAAACTTTAATATAAGTTTATAAATAATTAAACTTTAATTTAACCAATTTAACTTATAAAATCATATTTCCACCTTTAAAATAATCATTTAAATTAATCAAAATTAATGATTTATACAAGGTAAATTTCACAAATAAATATCAACTTCTTAAGGCTTCGCTTATTAAAGTCAAATCAAGATTTTCTATTCTTCGCATTCAAAATTTACTTATAATTAAGTTTGATTTATTATTCCAAAATATAACTATTTTTCAATTTATTCCTTAACTTACCCATTTTCTTAACTAAACTCCACTTCTCCTAAGTTAAGTTATATTCAAAATATTATTTTATGTATTTATTTAATTAGCCATTTAATTTATAGAAAATTTAAATAACACCTTATTTATCCATTTAAATTCAATTACATCAAATTTATTATACTTTATTTACTTAACTTGAATTTCATTCCTTTACAAAATCAATATCCAAAATAAATTTATATTCCACATTCCAACTTACCCATTTATTTATTTATATATTTTCAACTTGTATAAAATCACTAAAATCATTTTTATTCAATTCAAATCAAAATAATAAATATACAAATTTAAATTACTTAAAATTTTAGAAATATATATATATATATATATAACTACATATCTGTATGATATTTTCTACCCTAGGTCAAATGGTACGGATAATATATCATTTCAATCCGTAATTTTCAAAGAAAACCGGGTTCTATCATTTCAAACCCGCAATCCCAAGTTAAATAAATAAATAAGCAATATCGTTCAGGCCTATCATTTCTTCCCGTGACGATTTCTGTTCTGCAGGTAACTTGTAGTGATAAACAGTAACTAAAAATAGTATAACAACTTAAATATAACAGTATATAATATGACTGATGATGTGTCAAATTAATAACAGGGTTTTTAACATCATAAACTTATATCACAGGTAAGAAAAATAAAATATAAATATTCTACAATTACACTTGTTATTAATTTACAAATCTATAAGTACGTTTGTCTGGTGAGAATACTCACCTTTACGCTGCTGGAGTTTTAATACAAAATAACGAATATCTACACCGGAAAGCGTACAAAAGGCACGATCAATTTTCATAGGATGCGACAATCCAATTTCAATCTTGAAAAAAATAAATTAAACAATTTACGCGAATTTAAAATGATCATAGCAAATTTTTAATAACAACATAAACTAAGATTGGAAAAAAAAGAATTTTGACACACGTGGCTCGACCACTTCACCACACACCTCGACCCCAACTCCAAAGGTTCGGCCTAGATAATTTTTTCTGAAGCGCGAAATCACTAAAGCAGTGGGATATATGCATATAGGCGGTGCTTCAAATCAAAGGTGGCGCATGCATTTACTATTTTATATTTTTTTTTTCAATCAACTCTCGCCAGAACACGGTGGAATAAGGATGGAAATAAAAGGAAAACTAAAGAAGAAAAATAAGAAAGGAGAAGGAGAGCAGTTATTTACCTGATGTAGCTCGCGCTAGACAGAGGAGATTGAACCCAAACGAGATGGAAAAGAACTTTATACGTGGGTTTATACGTAAATCAGTAAGGTGGCGATTTAATTTTATGAACATGGGTTATGAATTTAAATAGGAAAGTTTGCATATTGATTGCGTGAATTTAGGTGAAATAAAATAGCAAGGAATAATTTTTGAAACGTCAGAAGCAATAGGAAGCATTTATTCCACATATACAAGAGGTAAATGGAAATGAAATACGTGGGTTTTAATTTAAAAAAATGAGTTGCGTAAACAAGGAGGGGAAAGTGGCAAGAATTAATTGATTTGAAACGTCTACGGGAATTGGAAGATTTTGCTCCAATTATATATGAGAGGTAAATGGAATTGGAACGTGGGTTTTTTTTATAAGCTGAGTTGCGTAATTCCAGGAGAAGAAAGTGTTAAGAAATATTCAAACCAAATACTATTGAAGTGGTACTAGCATATGTGGCCGAGTATTCAAAGAAAACTTACATTGATTTGGGAACAAAAATGGCAAGATATTAATTTTCTTTAAAATGGCTACGCGAATTTGGAGGAACTTATTCCTATTATATAAGAGAGTCAAGTGTAGAAAGTTGCACGTGAATGACAATGCAACAAATGAATTCGAACGGTAGGGAAATAAATATTTTATACCAATTAAAACAATTTAAGAAAAAGGAAAGTGTGGAAGGTTATATGCGAATGACTGTGCAAGTAATACATTTGAATGGCTATAGATAATTTCTTCCCTCCATTGAAATGCCCAGCTATTAATTGTTTGATTGATTTATTTAGCTAAGGTAAGAAATTTTAAGAATGCATACTAAAGACGCAATAATTTAAATCAAACATACGCCGAATTTATAAACAAGTACGTATCTAAATTTGTACGTTTTCTTATTTACTCCCTACCTATATTTAGTAAATATACGTTTAAAGAATATCTCATTAAACACATACCGTTTATGCCAACTAAATTTAACAAATGGATATAAACGTACAAATTAAAGGTGTAATTAAATAGATTATTTGTACACTACTAATTTTAAATTTTATTACTTAAATAAAATATGATTTGTTTACATCCTTTTCATTCATTTACCATTAACTAAGAACTGATGTATATATGTATAAAGAAACATAAAATTTTATTCCCCTTTTACACAATATTTATTCCCTAATTTAAACAGTATATAACCATAATAAATAAAACAATCGTGAAATAAATATTGTACACATATATACTTTATATGAAAGATTTGAACTTAGAACTTAGAATTTAAATTTTCAATAAGGGTTAAACCTAATCCAAAATCAAAATTACCGAAATTGCCTATATTTATTAAAATTTTGGGCAATGATTTCAAGAAAAAAATGGAAAAGAATTAAAGAAATAGTTTATTAAATTGAAATAAGACTTAAAAATTTACACACAATACCACTAGCTTGGAAAAATTTCTACCACACCTTAAAACAAATAAAAATCGGTGAATAAAATAAAACAAACTGAAATAAAGTGAAAAAGATAATAAATAGTTATATTCAAGGAAAATAGAAAGATAAATAAATAAAATAGCTTAATTTATTGAAACTAGCTTAAGAAAATTACAAACACAATTCACTTAACTTTGGGAAATTACAACTCTTCTTAAAAATGGTTTAAAATAAATCTTTGAGAAACAAAATAAAGTGAGAATGAGAATAAAATAAGTTCTTAAGAAAAAATATAAAAATAAATAAAGAATTTCTTAAATTAATTGAAGTTGGAAATTAGAAATTGTAAACAAAATACAACTGACGCTGGAAGATGTCAATTGCACTTTTAAAAATGTTTTAAAACCAAAATATATAAAAAAAACAAGATATTTTACTCCTGAAAACATAAATTAGAACATTATACAACCAAATGAAATATTATTTATATAATAGTAAACAGTTTTGTTAAATACAACAAATTACACGCAATAGTTAAAAAGGCATAACTTTCACATTATAAATTAGATTTCAAAGAAACGAAAAGCAGTATTCTTAAATTTTTATTTACTTTTAAAATAAAAGATAAAATTTAAAATTTTAAAATTTTAAATTTTTAAATATAAATGTCAAAGTTTGACCATAATGACAAAATTCACATTTTCGGAAAATATTCTATTAATTCATGTGTGGAATTCTAATCCACACCAAAATTTATGTTTTAAATAAAAAAATTATCTAAATTAAATAAATAAAACATTTATTAAAATTTTTGGATTGATACATAGATGGTTTGGATGGCAAGCAAAGTAAGAGTAAATGCTAAGAACAGAAAAGGCATGAGTTAAGGAGAAAGAAATGTATATATGTTTTATTCTTAAATGCAAATGAAAATGAGGAGTTTTGAAATGAGAAATAAATCTTTTTGTACATGATTTGCAAATGAGAAATACACGGCTAAGAAAAGAGTTTGTATGGCTAAAGCAAGAAATAAAGAGGCCATGTAGAAAAAGGCAAGAAATCAATCAATGACCTGCTGGATTTAATTAATTTCTTTCCTTTGTATTAACAGTTGTTCTTAATTATGTTGAATTTGTTAAATGTGCACATTTATTATGATTGAATCCTCAAATAAATTCATTCAGATAAGTTTCATTCTTTTATATTACCTTATGAATAAAATATGCATTTCCGCTTTAATATTCCTTCCTTATTTTATTCAAAGTTTATTTTTCTTCATATTAAATTACCAAAATTTTATCAACTTAACAATTTTAATTATTAAAAATTTATGGGTCATTACACTCTCCCCCACTCAAAACTTTTCGTCCTCGAAAAGGAAGAAGGTAGAGGAATAGAAACAACCTGAAAGAAAACTAAATTGAAACTCAAAATAGAATCATTAATCTAAACCATACAAATTCAATTTTAAATTAATAATCTATTTCAACTATTTAATTTCACTTAAGTTAAATTTAACTATTTCAAATTTCATTACTTCCTCTTCCAATTATCTTAAAATAAAAATTTCTAAAATCATAAGTTTGAAAATCATTTGTTATACTCAAAAATGTGTTCAATAAATTAATTTCTTCTTTATTCCTAATTAAAATTAAATTTATTTCTCTCAATATATTTTTATCATCTATGTTAAATAAGTTTACACTTATTACAACTGCTAAGTTCCTTAAACATCATTTTATATTGTAAATTATTCCATTACCCTTTTATTCTATTTACCTCTGTTAATCTTTTTATAACTAGAATTTAAGTGTATAACATTTATTATAACCACTCAAATTTTATTTATAAAATCTTTTTATATTGTATATTATCCAATTACATTGTTAACTTCTGAAAATCAAGGAAAGTTATATTGAAATGCAATTGAGTATTATACAAATAAAACTTTCAAATTCAATTCTCTCAAGTTTGAATCATTTATTCAACATTTTGAGTTTCTTTTTATAATTAAAATTATTCTTCAAGATAAAATTTAAGAATTAAATTGCTGATTCCCTTTAAACCATTTAGAGATAAATAAATGTATATACATAATATGTCAAATTAAATTTAAATCATATATCTATATATTATAAATCAAGTCATATTTTAGAGATTCAAATCAATTTAATTCTCAAGGTAACACTGTAGCAAGACTTCGAAACTCGAAAATGAATGTCGAAGATGCCGCAGTCATCACCAATCTATTTCCGAACGACAAAGAGAAGAGCACTAATTTTTAAACCTTTAAAATTCTTTGGAAACAAATTTCTATTCGAAAATAATTTAAATAATATATCTTTTTAAAACTTTAAACACAAGGTTTGAAACCATCGAAAGTTGAATTCTCAAGTTCTTGTTTTAAATTCATTTCTGTTTTCAAATTAATTTATAACCATTGTTTATAGTTCAATTATTTATATGAGACAAAACCTATGGTTTACAAAACCATAAGTAAAATCAAATACTATTATCTCTTGACAACTAGTTAAATTGATTATAAAAATTCTTAAAATTATAATTATATATATAATATTAGATTTTTCCAAATATAGGAATAAATTTTTCAAAAAAAGGATAGAGATTCAAATTTGATGGACTCAAATCAAAGAGAATTTTGATTTAAAGATAAGTTGGAATCAAAAGACCCGATGATTAAATAACAGAATAAGGAACTGGATAAGTTTATATAAATCGCGGGCAACCTTAACCGGGTCAACCGTGACTTAAAGAATAAGATCGATGTGGATTTTCTAGGGTAAATCTACATTCGATCTGAAGAGATAGAGTTCAGTATAACCAAAGACACTAGCATCTAAACCGAGGATAAATATAAATCTCTGGTGAATCAATGCTAATTGTAAAGGAGTTTTACCCCTTTATTAGAATATTGGCGAGACCGCCAATTCACTATAAAGATCATCCAAAGTGGAGTTATGGGATAATCCAGAATCGAAAGAAGATGAATAGTGAGGTACACGAATGAACTTTGGAACCACAGGGAACATTTCAAAATTCAAAGGAAATCGAATCAAAAGGAAGAGATTGAATGAAAGTGATTCTGTAAATCAAATTTACCATACATTCTAAGTTTTTCCTAGAGCCAAAGCTCTGATACCAAATGTAACAACCCGCATATTTATCGAGTTTGTATTTAAATATTTTATTTAAATATTAACTCGTTAATCGGATTTTGGTCCGAAAAGCTACTTTTTGCAAACGGTCAAATTAGGACTCGAGACCACTTCCATTGAGTTCGAAATGTCGTTTACAACTTTTTTTAAGTATAAACATGGATAGGTTTGGAGTTAGTGAAATTTCACTAACTTTTCCCGCTTTGGACTTTGGGTTAGTTTAGCCTATTAAGCCCAAGTTCCAACCCTCTTCTCCTCACTCTTCATAAATTTCCTAACTAATCAAGCTTTGGCATTAATGGTGGAGGGAATGGGAAATTAAAATTCCAAAACTCAAATTCAATTGCAATCCATCTTTCTACTCCAAATTCAAGAAGAAGACATTGGATTCAAGCTTCTTGTGCTTAGATAGAAGAAGGATTGATTCTTGCTTGCTTAAAACTTCATTTTCATTGATATTTGGTGCAAAGGTGAGATTTTTATCTCACAAATCTAGTCTATAACTATATTGGACTATTGGGAATGATTCCCTATCACTTTTGCATGCACATTTGCATTTGGTTTGGATTGGATTGGCGAAAAACTCCAATTTTTAGCGTTTTGGTGAATTTTCTGCACTTAGGTCGTTTTGGCCATTTTCGTGTGTTCGGAGTTAAGTCGCTCGGGACCTAACCCTTAGGTCGTAGGTCGTTTCTGGCCTTCAAATTCCCCTGCAGCGTTAGGTCCTTAGCCTCGGAACTAGGTCGTTGAGCCTTAGGTCGTAGGTCGTAGGGACCTTAGGTCGTAGGTCGTTTCTGGCCTTAAATTCCCCCTGCAGCGTTAGGTCGTTAGCCTTAGAATTAGGTCGTTGAGCCTTAGGTCGTAGGTCGTATGGACCTTAGGTCGTAGGTCGTCCTGGCCATTTCTAACGTCTTCGGAGTTAGGTCGTATGGCTTTAGGTCGCTAGGTCGTATGACCTTAGGTCGTTAGGTCGTATGGCTTTAGGTCGCTAGGTCGTATGACCTTAGGTCGTTAGGTCGTTTGGCTTTTAGGCCGCTTCCACGCTAGGTCGTTCGACCCTTAGGTCGTAACACTTAGGTCGCTCGCCTCTTAAGTTGCTAGGTCGCGTGCCTTTAGGTCGCGTTTCTTTATTAGGTCGCGTGTCTTTGTTAGGTCGCTGACCTTCTTAACTCGCATGACCTAACCCCTAGGTCGTTGGGCCTTGTTTCTACTTAGGTCGCTGCTTCTTATAGGTCGCTCGGCTCCTTAATTTCTTTAGGTCGTTTGAGTGTTAGGTCGCGAACACATTTTAGGTCGCATGACCTTTACCCTTTTGGTCGCTGGACCACTAGGTCGTGCCCCTTAGACCCCTAGGCCGCAACCATTAGGTCGCTCGACCTTATCCCTCTTAGGTCGTTAGACCTCATTTTGTCTTCACTAAGTCGACCTCATCTAGGTCGAACCCCGTAAGCGGTGGCGTTGCCCCCCGCACCCCCACCTTGGGGGGTTGCCACCCCCCACCCCCCCCCCCCCCCCCCCGGACTCCCCCTCCGTAGGGGATCTTATCTGAAAAACATTGAGCTGATTTCCTTGGATTTTATTCACATCTCCGTAAGCGATTTTTGTGACTGATTGTTTCTACAATTGCTTCTGTGTTTTGTCACTTTATAATATAAAGGTTTCAATACTAGTAGTAAATATCAAAACTCTTTTAACAAACAATTTGAACTCTATTTTTAATAACAAAGCTCTTTTCTTAAACCGTTTTCCAATCTATTAGTATATACAAACCTTTACCTCACTCGGATGAGAAACTAATTAAACGACTTAGTAAAACAAGTGGTATGAAACGCTTGCGTTCACTTCGTCGGTTAATTCTTGGACTTGTTCGATTGAACCTCTTGTGACAATTTTATTAGTGAAGATTTACAGTTTGTTCGTAAATATTTAAGTTAAGCAAGTGGTTATGGGACATGAAGCTAAACTTCTATATTTACTAGCTTAGTGTAATTGACACTTCTCGTTGATCATGACGATCATTCTGATGATTTAGACTAGCAACTGTGCGATGTCTCTTGTTGCGAGGTTAGACTAGACACCACTTGTGTGATTCCACTCACACATACCTTTTTGCATTTTGGTTAGTCTGGACCTTAATCTGTGTGATTCCATTCACACATGTGGGGTAGCTCCCCTTGGTCTTCGGACCGTCATGTGATAGGCCGCTTTCTCTTTTCTCTGATTTCTGGACTTCTTGCATTGATTTCTAGAATTTATGTCATTGACTTGTTATGAGTACAAGTTTGGGGTATGATGCCCTTTCCGAATCTTTGAGAAGATTCTTGTGATATTGATTATCTCTTATTGATTGATCTTCTGTTGATCATTATTTACATACTTATAGTGGTATGTCATTATGGATGTTTATGTTTATGCCATATCTTTTATGTTATATCATGTCATCTGATATTTATAGCTAGACTGACCCGTTTATTATTTTCTTAAATAATACTCGGGTCAGACCGAGATGTTACAGGTGCTTCTGCTTGACTTCTTCCCAGGGATTCATCACTCTGACTTATGGCTAACTGTTTAGATTAGCAGTTTTTGTTGTATACACTTGAGAGATAGACTCATAGTTGTATTCTTTTGTATAGCACGTGTTGCTATTCTTTTGTATTATCGTGGATCATACTGACCACTACTCTGATGTACACTTTCATGTGTTAGTTATATATTCATATCTTCTTCCGCCTTTGTGATATGGATATCTGTGACTGATTTGTGATATGATTATTTCTATGTTTGTTTCCGAAGATTATTTATAGCCACCGTGTGATAAGCAATTACATGGATGGTCGCTCCTCAACTGCCTTATTCTCCGTGCTAGTTGACAGCCCTACTCCGGAGTGTTCTTGGCTAGCGTGGGTATAGAGGTGGGGCGTCACACCAAATGTAACGACCCGATATTTTCAACCATTCGCATCTGCACATGTCGGACTTGAGTTGTTCAAAATACCACGTTGTAAATAAAATTTGGCAAATCTTAGAATATGCAGTAAATAAATAATCACAGGTCACAAACACAGAGTAAGAAATGCAGAGGAAGTAGAGAAAATAGTGGTTCATGAAGCCACTATCACATAGTCTCAAAATAAGTACAAAATTACATAGTTTTAAAACCAAATATAGTTTGAAACAATCACAGAAAATCTCAATATTCAATTGTCTTGATTTCATAAGCTAAGATAAGAACTAAACAAAAATTAGGACAGCAACTCGATGAGGTGATCTCCAACAGTCCTACCTCCGGGGAAAGAAGTCCGAACTAATGCTCGGGCTGACCCGAGCATAAAATAAAACATAAACACTCGAGTCAGGACATACATACTTATACAGTGAAGCTAATTCAAGTGACCTGTAATATAAAGGCAAATAACTTAAAGGATGCTTGGGACCCGCCCATCCTCTAAGGATCCGTCAAACTATTTACTATGTAGTAATATTTCGCTATTATAATAGTGTCTATAGTAAAATAAACTTACTTTTAAATAGCGTTAAGGGGTTACCCATATAGACCTTAACACATAATATATTCCCATAGTCTATATAATACAGTAATCTCCCCCATACTGGGCGTCGTCAGAGGGCACTCCATAGGTATTGTAAAATCCCAAAATCGTATAAGGCTCGCTAGGGTAGGTGACACGGCACAACTAGGCAATGCTAGGGTAGATATAACAATTACGCTTCCGGACCGGTGGTAGTGCATAGCAGCTGCTACCGCCCACCTTGAACAACACTCCCAAATCAAATGTGCACACCAAACAATCATAAAAGTAATAGAATGGCATACGAAGAAGTGCGTCTGATAAGAGGTGTTACCTCCTTAGCCCGTCAATCGCTCATATTTTAGCCACCTTATGCCAACTCATGGGAGTCGGGTCCACATACATACCTTAATAGAAGGTCACCACCATCCTACTTCATTCTGGAATCTCCACCGTGTACACGGTTATCAAAGTGGTTTTCGGTATCGACAGAGAGTATGCCTATATCCGATCCCGGTCTCTTTGCCAACCTATCGTTATTATTACCCATGGTTATAAATTTTAAAAATAGTTTATATTTAAATCAAAATACTTCGTTTTAACTTTCAAAAGTGAAGTTATTATATTTTCAAATCAAATATTCAAAAATCTCATTTCAGCCAACGACAACACTTAACAAGTGCTACTGTAGCCCATTTATTTATTCAAGTTTAGTTTTAAATTTCGAAATCACAGCACTTACCAAGTACTGCAATAGCCTTTAATTCGTTTTATCCCTTTTTCATTTGCATCAACTACGGCACTTACAAAGTGCGGTAATATCCCTTACAGCAGATTTTAAGTAAATTAAATTCTAGACTTTAATATAAATTTATAAATAATTAAACTTTAATTTAACCAATTTAACTTATAAAATCATATTTCCACCTTTAAAATAGTCATTTAAATTATTCAAAATTAATTATTTATATAAGGTAAATTTCACAAATAAATATCAACTTCTTAAGGCTTCACTTATTAAAGTCAAATCAAGATTTTCGATTCTTCGCATTCAAAATTCACTTAATAATTAAGTTTGATTTATAATTCCAAAATATAACTATTTTTCAATTTATTCCTTAACTTACCCATTTTCTTAAAATAAACTCCACTTCTCCTAAGTTTAGTTATATTTAAAATTTTATTTTATGTATTTGTTTTATTAGCCATTTAATTTATAAAAAAATTAAATAACACCTTATTTATCCATATAAATTCAATTACATCAAATTTATTATACTTTATTTACTTAACTTGAATTTCATTCCTTTACAAAATCAATATCCAAAATAAATTTATATTCCATATTCCTACTTACCCATTTATTTATTTATATATTTTCAACTTGTATAAAATCACTAAAATCATTTTTATTCAATTCAAACCAAAATAATAAATATACAAATTGAAATTACTTAAATTTTCAGATATATATATATATATATAACCACAGGTCTGTATGATATTTTCTAACCAAGGTCAAAGGGACGGATAATATATCACTTCAATTCGTAATTTTAAAAGAAAACCGGATTCTATCATTTCAAACCCACAATCCCAAGTTAAATAAATAAATAAACAATATCGTTCAGGCCTATCATTGCAGCCCGTAACGATTTCTATTCTATAGGGAACTTGTAGCGATAAACAATAAATAAATAAATAGTATAACAGATTAAATATAACAGTATATAATATGACTGATGATGTGTCAAATTAATAACAGAGTTTTTTAACATCATAAATTTATATCACAGACAAGAAAAATAAAATATAAATATTCTACAACTACACTTGCTATTAATTTACAGATCTATAAGTATGTTTGTTTGGTGAGAATACTCACCTTTACGCTGCTGGAGTTTTGATACAAAATAACGAATATCTACATCGAAAAGCGTACAGAAGGCACGATCAATTTTCAGAGGACGCGGCAATCCAATTCCGATCCTGAACAAAACAAATAAACAATTTACGTGAATTCAAAATGATCATAGCAAATTTGAAATAACAACAGGAACTAAGATTGGACAAAAAGGAATTTTGACACACGTGGCTCGACCACTTCACCACACACCCCGACCCCAACTCCAAAGGCTCGACCTAGATAAATTTTTCTGAAACACGAAATCACTAAAGCAGTGGGATATATGCATATAGGTGGTGCTTCAACTCAAAGGTGGCGCTTGTATTTACTCTTTTATATATTATTTTTTCAATCAACTCTCGCCAGAACACGGTGGAACAAGGATGGAAATAAAAGGAAAACTACAGAAGAAAAATAAGAAAGGAGAAGGAGAGCAGCTATTTACTTGATGTAGCTCGCGCTAAAGAGAGGAGATTGAACCCAAACGAGATGGAACAGAACTTTATACATCGGTTTATACTTTAATCAATGAGGTGGCGATTTAATTTTATGAACATGGGTTATGAATTTATATAGGAAAGTTTGCATATGGGTTGCATGAATTTAGGTGAAATAAAATAGCAAGGAACAATTTTTGAAACGTCAGAAGCAATAGGAAACATTTATTCCACATGTACAAGAGGTAAATGGAAATGAAATACGTGAGTTTTAATTAAAAAAAATGAGTTGCGTAAATAAGGAGGGGAAAGTGGCTAGAATTAATTTATTTGAAACGTCTACAGGAATCGGAAGATTTTATTCTAATTATATATGAGAGGTAAATGGAATTGGAACATGGATTTTTTTTATAAGCTGAGTTGCGTGATTCCAGGAGGAGAAAGTGTTAAGAAATATTCAAACCAAATATTATTGCAGTGGTATTAGCATACGTGACCGAGTATTCAAAGAAAACTTGCATTGATTTGGGAACAAAAATGGCAAGATATTAATTTGCTTGAAAATGGCTACGTGAATTTGGAGGAATTTATTCCTATTATGTAAGAGAGTCCAGTGTGGAACGTTTCACGTGAATGACAATGCAACAAATGAATTCGAACGGTAGGGAAATAAATATTTTATACCAATTAAAACAATTTAAGCAAAAGGAAAGTGTGGAAATTTATATGCGAATGACTGTGCAAGTAATAAATTTGAATGGCTATAGATAATTTCTTCCCTCCATTGAAATGCCCAACTATTAATTGATTGATTGATTGATTTAGCTAGGGTAAGAAATTTTAAGAACGCGTTCTAAAGACACAATAATTTAAATCAAACATACACCCAATTTATAAACAAGTACGTATCTAAATTTCTACGTTTTCTTATTTACTCGGTACATATATTTAGTAAATATACGTTTAAAGACTATCTCATTAAACACATACCATTTATGCCAACTAAATTTATCAAACGGATATAAACGTACAAATTAAAGGTGTAATTAAATAGATTATTTGTACACTATTAGTTTTAAAATTTATTACTTAAATAAAATATGATTTGTCTACATCCTTTTGATTCATTTACCATTTACTAAGAACTGATGTAGATACCTATAAAAAACGTAAAATTTTATTCCCCTTTTACACAATATTTATTACCTAATTTAAAAAGTATATAACCGTAATAAATTAAACAATCGCGAAATAAATATTGTATATATATAAATACTTCATATGAAAGATTTGAACTTAGAACTTAGAATTAAATTTTCAATTTGGGTTAAACTTAAACCAAAATCAAAATTACCGAAATTGCCTATATTTATTAAAATTTTGGGCAATGATTTCAAGAAAAAAAATGGAAAAGAATTAAAGAAATAGTTTATTAAATTGAAACAAGGCTTAAAAATTTACACACAATACCACTAGCTTGGAAAAATTTCTACCACACCTTAAAACAAATAAAAATCAGTGAATAAAATAAAACAAACTGAAATAAAGTGAAAAAGATAATAAATAATTATATTCTAGGAAAATAGAAAGATAAATAAAGAAAATAGCTTAATTTATTGAAACTAGTTTAAGAAAATTGCAAACACAATTCACTTAACTTTGGGAAATTACAACTCTTCTTAAAAATGGTTTAAAATAAATCTTCGAGAAACAAAGTAAAGTGAGAATGAGAATAAAATAAGTTCTTAAGAAAAAATAAAAAAATAAATAAAGAATTTCATAAATTAATTGAAGTTGGAAATTAGAAATTGTAGACAAAATACAACTGACATTGGAAGATGTCAATTACACTTTTAAAAATGTTTTAAAACCAAAATATATACAAAATAAATTATTTTACCCCTGAAAACATAAATTAGAACATTATATGACCAAATGAAATATTATTTATATAATAGTAAACAGTTTTGTTAAATGCAGCAAATTACACACAATAGTTAAAAAGGCATAACTTTCACATTATAGATCAGATTTCAACGAAACGAAAAGCTGTATTCTTAAAATTTTATTTAATTTTAAAATAAAGATAAAATTCAATTTTTAGACTTTTAAAATTTAAAATTTAAAAGTCAAAGTTTGACCATAATGACAAAATTCACATTTTCGGAAAATATTCTATTAATTCATGTGTGGAATTCTAATACACACCAAAATTTATATTTTAAGTAACAAAATTATCTAAATTAAATAAATAAAACATTTATTAAAATTTTTGGGTTGATACATAGATGGTTTGGATGGCAAGCAAAGTGAGAGTAAATGCTAAGAACAGAAAAGGCATAAGTTAAGGAGAAAGAAACGTACGTATGGTTTACTCTTAAATGCAAACGAAAATGAGGAGTTTTGAAATGAGAAATAAATATTCTTGTACATGATTTGCAAATGAGAAATACACGGCTAGGAAAAGAGTTTGTATGGCTAAAGCAAGAAATAAAGAGGCCATGTAGAAAAAGGCAATAAATCAATCAATGACCTGATGGATTTAATTAATTTCTTTCCTTTGTACTAATAGTTGTTCTTAATTATATTGAATTTGTTAAATGTGTCTATTATTATGATTGAATCCTCAAATAAATTCATTCAAATAAGTTCCATTCTTTTATATTACCTTATGAATAAAATATGCATTTCCACTTTAACACTCCTTCCTTGTTTTATTACAAAGTTTATTTTTCTGCATATTAAATTACCAAAATTTTATCAATTTAACAATTTTAATTATTAAAAATTTATGGGTCTTTACATGATCGAGATGATGTGGGCGTCGACAACAGTGTGAACCGGGTCTAGAGACAAGGTGCGACTCATCAGCGATGGCACGACGGTGTGATGGCCAGGGAAATGGTTGTGCACGTTCACGTAGGTCAACGTGCACGAGTGATCCAGGTGAAGTTATTTCGTGCTTGATGTTGCATATGATCGGCGAATGGTTACGGCTAACCTCGAGGTGATGCTCGAATTGATTGAGTTCGGTTTGTTCCTTTTTGTGTTATTCAATGGGGTTGAATTTTTACAATTAGAACTGGAACCAGGAATGAAGCGTGAAGAAAGGAATTGAGATCAATTTGGGTAGGGATTTGGTTCACGGGAACTTCGATGTTTGTGAGGGTAGTTAGTGAGTTATTCGGAGCAGTTACTCTCTCATTCGTAACGTCGGGATTCAGTGTATTGGGTGGATGGTTATTGTCTAGAAGAGGGGTAGCGAGAAGAAGAAGGATTGGTGGGTTTTTAGGTTGTCTTCTGTGCATTCGTTTTGGGCTTAGGTCCAACTGGTTTGCATTGTTTTTTTAGGGTTCGGGATTGTTAGGTTGTGGGTTTGGGCTTTGGCCCGTTAAGTTTTGTTTTATTTTAAAACAGGATTTAAATATAAAAAGGTAATTTTAGTATAAAAACAAACCGTGGCACCATTTTTCCTTAAAACTTGTAACAATATAGTTGGTCAAAGTAAATGATTTAAACCCATCTTATTTATATGTTTATTTAAATTAGACAAAGAATTTATTTAAAGGAATAAATTGTTTACTTTAAGTCTATTTAAAATGATTAAAAATAATTATTTTATTACAAATTAGTCATGCCTTTTATATTAGAAATTATTTATCCTTGAGTTTATTTTATTTAAATGAAGTATAATTAAGATAATTAGGGGAAAATAAAATGTTTATACCTTGAAATTTACTCAAGTTCTTAAATGATTTTATATTGTAAATAATCATCTAATTTAACATGTAATAAAGGGTTATTAAGAAAATGGTTCACATTAACGGATGTTACGCCGTTATGCGATCCATTGTGAAACAAAATAGTTAAAATTTTACAAGCTTTTACAAACAGAATCAAATTACCATTTGGAAATGAATGCCGTTGTATAATTTTGTACAGCCAAACCATTTAGATGTTCCCAAACTGAATAGATGTGTTTATTTTAGATTATTCAAACTGATTGACATCTAGTCAGTGGAATTAGACACCATTCCGCTAAATAGTTAATTTACCTTCTGTGGGCAGTTTAAGCCATCGATCTGATATTATCTGTGTAATTGTTTACTAGCCATGATAATCTCTGATTTGTTATTCATGCATATATCTGTTATCTACCTGTTAATTATATTTGAGAATATAATGTGAATGATCTATAGAAGTTGATTGATTTTGAATATTTTTGTTGTCTGTGAACCGAGGATTGATAAGTACCATTGCAACTGATAAGCCTTATGCTGTTTAGATTGGTTTTTGAACCTAGTTTTGTTTTAAAAATGAAGATTATTTTTAATAATAATGTTTTTTAAAAGATTGATAAATATTTTGGAAATATCAAAAGTAGTTTATTAGTATTTTTGGAAATCTTTATAAAGGTATAATTTTTATAAGAAAGTATTATTTAAACTATTCTCAAGTATAAACTATTTTTGTAATGATCATTTGAAGGTTAATTTTGAGTAAATTAGTATTTAAGTATATTTTCTTCAGTAAATCTATTTCACATCAATGTTATTTTAATAATATTTTATAATAACTTTTATAAAGAGTATTTTTTTTAATAAACTTGAAAAAAAAAATATTGTGAAAATTCATAAGTATGATTTGAAGAAGTTATTTTTAATATATGTATTTACCCAATTAAATAAGTTTCTTATTTATTTTAATTTATGTAGATTTTAAATGAAAACAAGCTTAATAGTTGCAAATGGGAAATTAATTGGTTGTATTGATTGGTTGTTATGATAGTTAAATAACCGACTATCAAATTTGGACAAAAACCTAAATTTGGAAATATCTAGAGGAGACTTGGAAATTATATGGTACGGTTACCGATCAAGGTGCTATACCAACGTATAAACTCGTTTATTCTCTAGGAAAAATTATAAGGGAACCCGTTCACCAACGGTTATGAGGCGAACTCCGATCTTATATTTCGTCGGTGTATTTCCTAAAGAACTGGGGTTGGGTTTACTGGAAAATAGCGAACGTTGTTTCAAAGAGACCGGGATCGGATTTGAAATCCGAAAACCACTTCGATCCAATGAATATGTATTCGGGCTGAAGATAAGAGCTTGGTGTCGAAGATGGAGCAGTGAAGTGCAAGGGCTAGTCGCTACTAATCCTAAGGATGATTCCAAAATGGAGTAGTAGGAATAGTTTCTTCGGTTCCATTCGAACCTGGAATGGACTTGTATGAACGAATGCTTTCTGAACATCGTCAGGTGGATGGTGAGCATTCTCAGTGATATGTTCTAAAAAGGTAACGCTTAGCCTTGAGCCTCATCAATCAGGAACGATTGAAAATCAGAGGATATGCAGCAAGGCTAAGTGGGTAGTACCCAAGTAGGGTAAGGTCATCCCTGTCTAGAAGTCCCTTTTTATTTCGGTTGTGTTGGCGGTTGCTGATCCCAATCGTTGGGTGATCTTACTCGGGTTATCCAGTAAGGGTTAGTCCAGTCTTGTGTTGCAGGGGAACGGAGGGGTCCTCGATACGCTGATCTAGATCAGGTTCTATGATAGATGATACCCCAGTGCCTAGTCATTCGTTGGAAATCCATTCTCCCTATGTGCCCTTTTACAATTTTGATTGTAGAACCCACTTTGTGGCTAGTATGTTGGAATTTAATAATGTAACAATTTTAGCTATTTGAATAAGCATTTGTATATAGACATTATAATAATATCAGAGGATTTTATAAGAAATGTTTTGGTTATCATAAGATACAAACCCGGCATGTTTATTTATGGCGTGGTCTTACGAGATACCTTTGATTTCAGAAGGATTTTTAAACTTTAATAATCAAATTGAATGTGTTTCTCATGCTGGTTTACCAGACTGACTCGGGCTTGGTGTTTTTCCTATATACTCGGGTCAGACCGAGCATATTTCCAGGTTTAGCTGGAAGAGTGGAAGCTTCAAAAGATGAGTTGGAATCAAGAGACGTATTGACGTAGATGCTTATAATCAGTCTGTATTTGGTCATGTGGTCAACTAGTTGTAAGGTCAAGACTATTATAAAGTGTCCAAGTTGAATGGTTGTAACTCTTATTTATAGTCTGTATATGTTATATAAAGTCACAGTTTTGGTTTCATGTAAAGATTTGCTTATATTATAGTTTATTCGATCCACTATGAGATTCTGATTGTTCTCTTTTCTTCTATCTTCTTTTTATTTCTACCTTCTTTCTTCTTTCACTATCCGTCTTTCCGTGCAATTTGACTGACAAATGTGGTTTAAAGTCAGTTTAAATCAGTACGGAAAAATGGTCTGTGACAAGATTAATATTATACTTTCTAAATGTTTTCCACACTATGCACAAATAATAGTATCAAAAGGATTTTCACGTATCAAGTATGTTTGACTATCATAAGGAGAAATCTCCTCCAAGTGTGCGATTGTATTGTGTGTGTGGCGGGAGGCTTTATGGTAGTTTCATTTTTCAAAAAGCATAGAAGATTTCTTTTTATTTCTTTTTGTTATTTCTTTGTTCAAACAATTGTTTTTGTTTGCTTATACCAGTCCCATGACTGACCTGGAGTTTATTGTTCCCTTTCTAAACTCCGAGTGCTCACAATATTCCACACGGGAAGCCTAAAGTGAGGTTTTCAGATAGTCAGCTAGTAGGTGTAGCTTTTGGCAATCTTTGAAGTCTGCTGATGTGCACGTAAATGTGCATATTTTTACCATCATATTTATTCTATTTAAATTGAATAAATGATCATATTGGGAATTTTAACCTGTTTAAACCAAATTCAAATTAATTTCAAATTGTCACATATCATCTTCATATAGGGGAAAAACAACCATTTATGTGCATATATTTCTTTGAGAAAAATTAATTGAAAATTTATATATATTTATGTAGGAATTTGATCTCAAATAGGAGTGGTTGCATGAAGAACATGCATGCATATAATGAATACAAAGGAATGAAGATGGAAATAATTCAAAGTGAAGAACATGGAGGACCCCACCTACCCACCACCTTAATGTACAAATTAGAGGCTAATGCACATGCTTATGGAATTAATGGCTTCATGTACACTTAAATGATGATTAGTAGAAGCTAATGATTACTTGGCCTCCACACTTTCTCAAGGGCATTTGGGCATTTTCCAAAAATATCAATAAGGGTTTAACACATGTATATATTCCCCTTATGTTTCATGTAACCGCTCTTACTTGGTCTCTCTTTAGTTAGTTTTCAGCTCAAAATAAAACCAAGCTCTCTTCTTTCTTTTTATGGCTACTTATCCATTTCTCTTTATGTAATTTTTTTATGCAACTTCAATACATATTCTTTTCCTTTTCATACTTATTTACTTTCATGTTGTAGTGTAGATTTATTTTTTATGCAAGTAGAATAGTTTTTCTTTATCTTGCTTTCTTTTTCCTTTTCTTTTTCTCTCATGTTGCAAGCTGTAACAACCCGATATTTTCAACCATTCGCATCCGCACATGTCGGACTTGAATTGCTTAAAATACCGCGTTGTAAATAAAATTTGGCAAATCTCAGAATATACAGTAAATAAAAATCGCAGAACATAGACATAGAGTAAGAAATGCAGCGGAAGTAAAGAGATAGCAGTTCATGAAGCTACTATGTAAATATATCAGAGTTAAATAAAATACAACGGACTAAATAAAGTACAACAGAACTCCTAAGATGACAACCAAGTACAAGCTGAATAGAATAACAGAACTGGAATAGATAAAACTAGATAAGCAGATAATCTCCAGCGATTCCAATCTCCAGAAAGTGGAATCCAAATCTATGAATAACTCAGGCTGACCCGAGCGTAAATAAAAATACAAACACTCGAGTCCGGACAATATATACTTATATAATGTAAACCAACTCAAGTGAACTGTAATAAGGTACAAATAACTTAAAGAATGTCTGGGACCGCCCATCCTTTAAGGATCCGTTAAACTATTTACTATGTAGTAATATTTCGCTATTATAATAATGTCTACAGTAAAATAAACTTACTTTTAAATAGCGTTCTGAGCTACCCATATCACCCTTCACACATTATAGTCCCAGTAGTCCATCCAATATCATGCCATCTCCACTCCGGGTGACTGTCAGAGGATACCACACGGCCAACGGGAGAAAAACAAACTCGTAGTAAAGGCTCGGTATGGTAAGTGACACGGCACACAAGGCAATGCCAGGGTAGATATACCAATTACGCACACGGGCTGGTGGTAACGCAGCAGCCACATACTCCCACCTCGGAACACACTCCCATATCAAAATCGGAGGATGGCCATCTAATCAATCACCAGTAAGAGTATAGTATCGAAGGAATGTGTCCGATAGGAGGAATGACCTCACTTGGCCCGAGATCGCTCCTGTTTTATCCACCTTATGCCAACTCACGGGAGTTGGGTCCACGTAAATATACCTCAAGAACGTCGCCACCATCCTACTTCATTCTGGAATCTCCACCGCGTACACGGTTAGTCAAAGTGGTTTTCGGTATCGACAGAGAGTATGCCCATATCCGATCCCGGTCTCTTTGCCAACCAATCGTTATTATAACCCGTAGTTATAACTTTAAAACAATATTTTATACTTCAAAATAAAATATCATTTCAATCCAAATCTTTATCAAAATAAAGATTTAATCATTCCAAACCATTTCAATATATCATCATACCATATCTTCCAAATTCAAATATTTATCAAAATAAATATTAAATCATTTCAAACCATTTCAATATATTAAATTATCCTATCCTTTCAATACTTCCTTTCAAATCATTTTAAAATATTAAAATTCATAACCTTTCAAAGCTTCATTTCCAAATTATCATATCTTTCAGAATTTCTTTTCAAATCATTTTAATATCGAAATATCATATCTTTCAAAACTTCATATCTTTTCAAATCATTTAATGTCAAAATATCATATCTTTCAAAACTTCCTTTCAAATCATTATTCATTTTATTCAATTTAAAATACCATTTCAATTCACATTTCAGAACAGTTTATATTTCAAAAATCATTTTAAATCATTAAAATGAAGTTATTATATTTAATAATTAAAGTATTAAATTTCCAAAATTTTCAACTTCCAAAGTTCGTTTATTCACTTAAGTTTATCAAAACAGTGAAAATTCACTTTTCGCAGCATTTAGAAAATGCTACGAAAATTTACATTCAAAACGATTCAATTTAACAAAAGACAGCATTTTAAAAATGCTGTAATAGGGTTTACTTAAATTTCAAATAACTTAGTTAAATTCAACAATTATAGCACTTAAAAAGATTGCTATAATAGCCTTTAATTTAATTTAGCTTTTTAGTTCATTATCATCAACTACAGCATTTACAAATACTGTAATATCATTTACATTGCAATTAATAGCATTTCAAAAATACAGTTAATTAACTTCAAATATTCAATATAATTTCACAACCAATTATAATTTTATTTAAAACATTTTTTTTTCTTATAAAATCATACATTTTCACATTTATAAACAACATTTAATTTTCCTTAAGTTCATGATTTTATAATGTTAAATTTCCATTCAAAAATCAAGATTTAATAATAATTCAATTATTAAATTTCAACATTCAAATTTAAATTCATTGAATTAAATTTCAACTTAACACTTAAGTTTAAATTACAAAATATAACTTAATTTCAATTTTATTCACTTAACTTAAAATTCACTTTTAAGCCAAATTCACAAATTCCCATTTGGTTATATTTCAAAATTTCAACTTAAATAATCATCCCTTTCACTTTTTAACTTTACTCAAAAATCATTAATATATTATAAAATCATTTTAAATTCATTTTAAATTCAAATTATCATAAATTTATCATAATTTCATATTTAATTTAATTTCCAATTATAATTAAATCAAAATTTCCAAAATAACTTACATTTAAATTTTCTAACTTTTCCATAATTTATTTAACCTATAAATTTCCAAGAAATCAATAATACTTTACAAAAATTATTTTTAATTATGTTTTAAATCAAAATATTATAATATTTGCATTTCAAACATATTTTTAAAAATTTTAGAAAAATATATTTTAACTACGGGTCTGTATATAATTTTCTAGCCTAGGTAAAGTGATACGGGTAATGTATCATTTCAACCCGTAATTTACAAAGAAAATCCGGTTTTAGCATTTCAAACCCGCAGTCCCAAGTAAGTGAAATAAAATGAAAATCGCTCAGGCCTATCATTTCAGCCCGTAACGATTTTCCCCTATTCTAAAGTCCGTTCGGGTATGTATCATTTCAACCCATAGTGATTCTAATCTAAAGAGAACTTGCAGTGTGATAAACTGATAAAAATAACAGAACAACATAATATAACAGTAACATATGTTATAATAGGTGTTTAAGCATGGATGAACATCATATAATCATAATATAGCATATGTAACATGATAATGCACTTTACAGATTCAAAAGGGGTCAATTTACTAGTTATATATGTACATATTGTCTGGTGAGGATAACTCACATGTTTGAGCTGGAGACACAACAACGAATGCACGAATGAGATCCCAACAAGAACGATAACACGACACAAAGATGAGTGGGAGAGCCAAAGTATTAATTCCCTTGGATACATTCAACAAAACAAGTATAACAGCACATAAGTTTCAACACAAAATACCATTAAACAATGATAGAATTGGATGCATAAACAAATCCAAAGTGTTTGCACTTGCTTTCTACCACCTATGCTTCAGCTCCAGATCTGAAATGGAACGGCTAAAGGCATGGTTTGGATCTCGTCTGGGTTCCTAAAGGTCGGCCTAGCATGGGAAAATGATGGAGCAAAGTATGGTAGAGAGATAGGTGCATGGAACTAACACTACAATGCAACTACCATGGATCCTATGCAACATATGGGTTCAGCCACAAGCTAGCATGGTGCGGCCATCACTGTAGTGGACTGTAGGATGATGTGGTAGAGGGTTCCAGGTCATCCATGGATGGTGGAGGTGGAGTAGGCGGCGGCCAACGGGTGGTTGAAAGTGATGAAGGCATAGGTGATTGGCTATGGTGCATATAGGTGAAGTTTGTGTAGATATTGTTGGATTTGGTCACATGGGTTCATGACCAGTGGCTTGGGGCTGTATAGGAGGTGGTGGAGGCTGGCTCAGGTGGTGGTGGTGGCAGCCATGGTGAAGGAGGAGCAAGGGGCTGAGCTACAAAGGTGAGAAAGCAAGTGAAAACAACATAAACAAGTAGAAAAGCAATGGAAAAGAAAAAGAATTTTACCAAACTCTTGGAGATGATGGAGGCTGAAATTTTCAGAGATGAGAACGAAGAATTTTTTTGAAAAATGAAGAAAAAAAGATACGGCTGAAGATAGTATAAGGAACGGCCACAATTGAATGTAAGTGGAGGTTGAAAAATGAAAAGGCGGGGAGGTGAAAAGTCAAAGGTAAATGAAAGGTTTTAAACTCTTCATATTTCTCTAATTCTTTTTGTAATTTTAAATACATTTAAAATAGTGATAAATAAAGATAAAATAAACTCAGAAATAAATTAAACAAGTAAACAAAATAAATAAATATTAATTACATATAATTTAATTAATAAAACAGCAAAAATTGCAAACTAGTCTTGAAAATATGAAAAATAAACGCAATGAACTTTGGAAAATTTTTATGTACTTGTAAAAATATTTATAACAAAGATAATAACATAAACTAAAATGCATTCAAAAATAAATATATAAATTTTAATTTAAATATAATTTAAATGAAGAAAATAGTAAAGAAAATAGAAACTAGGCTTTAAAAATAGAAAATAAATTCAATAAGCTTTGGAAAAATTCAAACATCACTTTAAAAATATTTAAAAGTCAAAATATACATAATATAACATAAATATACAAATTAGAATAAGATTTATCAAGTAAAAATATCATTTATATAAATTAAAACAAAGAATATTGTTAAATAACCTTATATACACACAATATTGTAAAGGGTATAACTTTCACAATTTAAATTCATTTTCGACGAAACAAAAAGCAATATTCATGATATTAAATCTATTTTCATAATAAAAGACAAAATTAAATAATTCAAATATTTAAATTTAAAATTTAAAAGTCAAAGTTTGACCAGTTTTGACCACAAATCCATTTTTCAGGGAAATATTCAATTTATACCAGTTTGAAATTATAATTAAAATAATAATCAAAATTTATATTTAAAAATGAAATGTTTGAAATAAACAAGTTTAAAATAATTTCAAAATAAAATAAAATCAAATTTAAATTATATGCAAAAAATATAGGGTTGTTACACTCTCCCCCACTCAAAACTTTTCGTCCCCGAAAAGGAATGAGGTACGGGAAAACACAGAAAAAGATAAAATGAAATAGTATTAAGATAAGATGACAAGAAGATTAAAATTATACCTGATAACTGTTGCTATAGGTAAGTTTAACAATGTGGAGATGATCTTTCCAAGATCTTCCAAAATCAAGAACACAAGCATGAAAAAAAATCTTTTAGAATCTGATTCACCCTTCCCGTTTGACCGACGGTCTGTGGATGGCAAGCAGTGCTTAGATTCAAAGATGAGTACCAAAGATTATTAAAGATTATAGAAAGATTTCTAAACAGACTGGTATATGCAATAGCCTCCCATTCTGTAGCAAGATAAGGGAACTTAGGACAACCAAAAGATAGTTTGAAAAACAAAATAAAATAATAAATTTGAAATTATAAAATTTCAACTTAAATTGAAAATTAATTTTACATAAGTCAAATAAATCTTAAGCATCTCTAATTTCATTATCTTATCATCCAATTATCTTAAATTAACAAATCCCTAAAATCATGTATTTGAAAAATCTTTTATTATACTCAAAATGTACCAAATAAAATTTAATTCTTCTTCACTACTAAATAAAATTAAATTTATTCCTCTCAATATATTTTATCACCTATGTTAAATATATTTACACTCATTGTAACTGCCTTAAATTTATTCTTAGTTCCTTTATCATCATTTTATATTGTAAATTATTCCATTACACTTTTTCTTTATTTACCTCTGTTAATCCTTTTATAACTAAAATTTAAGTATATAACATTTATAATAACCACTCAAATTTTATTTACAAAATCTTTTTTTTATATTGTATATTATCCAATTACATATTCAACTTCTGAAAATTAAGGTAAGTTATATTGGAATGAAATTGTGTATTATACAAATAAAACTTTCTAATTCAATTATTTCAAGCTTGAATATTTATCCAAATCTTGAAATTATACTTAGAAATTATCTTTCAAGATAAAATTTAGGAATTAAATTTCCGATAAATTCCAAACTATTTAGAGATAAATAAATGCTCATATACTATATATATATCCATTCAAATTTAAATCATATATCAGCATATGTTATAAATCCATTCTTATTTTAGAAACTAAAATCAATTAAATTTTCCCAAAACAAAACAGTAGCAGGACTACAGAAAGGTCTCTTCACTTCGAAACTCGAAAATGAATGTCGATGATGCTGCAGTCATCACCGAAATTAATTTCCAGCGACAAAGAGAAGAACACTAAATTTAAATTTAAAATTCTTTGGAAACAAATTTCTATTCGAAAATACTTTAAATAATATATCCTTTAAAACTTTAAACACAAAGTTTAAAATCCATCGGAAATTAAATTCTCAAATTCTTGTTTTACATTCATTTTAAATTTCCAAATAAATTTATAACCATGTTTTATAGTTCAATTAGATATATGAAACAAAAGAAAATGATATATAAATCAAATATTATTTCTTAACAACCAATTCAAATAAAATCCAGATAAAGATTTATAATATAGTTACAAAATTTATTTCACAAAATTTATTTCATTACTAAATTTTAAAAACATATTGTGTCAGTTTGCTCTGTTCAAGTGTTTTGGAAATTTTATCGATAGCGTTGATTAGACGAATCGATTAGAAACCCAAATCAACATCAACAACTCAAACAACACAATATATAAAACATTTTAAATATTAGTTTACAAATACACTTCAAGAATAATTTGAAGATAAGTTGGAAACAAAGATGAGATGATTAAATAACAGAATAGGGAGATTGATGAGTTTATATAAATCGCGGGCAACCTTAACCGGGTCAACCGTGACTTAAAGAATAAGATCGATGTGGATTTCTTGGGTAAATCGACATTCGATCTCAAGATGTAGAGTTCGAAATTATAAGAGATAGTAGCATCTAAACCGAGGATATAGAATCTCTGGTGAATCGATGTTGTTATAAAGGGGTTTTCCCCCTTTACAAATAAATTTGAGGTTGGCGAGACCGCCGACTCATTATGAAGATCTTTTGAAGTGGAGTTATGGGATACTTCAGAAACAAAAGAAGATAAATAGTGAGGGACACGAATGGATTTTGGAACCACAGGGAATGTTCCAAAATTCAAAGGAATCGAGTCAAAAAGGAAGAGGTTTAAACTCGAATGAAAGTGATTCTTTAAATACATTTACCCTATATACTGAGTTTTTCCTAGAGCTACCAAAGCTCTGATACCAACTGTAACAACCCGATATTTTCAACCATTCGCATCCGCACAAGTCGGACTTGAATTGCTTAAAATACCGCGTTGTAAATAAAATTTGGCAAATCTCAGAATATACATTAAATAAAAATCACAGAACACAGACACAGAGTAAGAAATGCAGCGGAAGTAAAGAGATAGCAGTTCATGAAGCTACTATGTAAATATATCAGAGTTAAATAAAATACAACAGACTAAATAAAGTACAACAGAACTCTTAAGATGATAACCAAGTACAAGCTGAATAGAACAACAGATAAAACTAGATAAGCAGATAATCTCCAGCGATTCCAATCTCCAGAAAGTGGAATCCAAATCTATGAATAACTCAGGCTGACCCGAGCGTAAATAAAAATACAAACACTCGAGTCAGGACAATATATACTTATATAATGTAAACCAACTCAAGTGAACTGTAATAAGGTACAAGTAACTTAAAGGATGTCTGGGACCGCCCATCCTTTAAGGATCCGTTAAACTATTTACTATGTAGTAATATTTCGCTATTATAATAATGCCTACAGTAAAATAAACTTACTTTTAAATAGCGTTCCGGGCTACCCATATCACCCTTCACACATGATAGTCCCAGTAGTCCATCCAATATCATGCCATCTCCACTCCGGGTGACTGTCAAAGGATACCACACGGGCTACGGGAGAAAAACAAACTCGTAGTAAAGGCTCGGTATGGTAAGTGGCACGGCACACAAGGCAATTACAGGGTAGATATACCAATTACGCACACGGGCTGGTGGTAATGCAGCAGCCACATACGCCCACCTCGGAACACACTCCCATATCAAAATCGGAGGATGGCCATCTAATCAATCACCAGTAAGAGTATAGTATCGAAGGAATGTGTCCGATAGGAGGAATGACCTCACTTGGCCCGAGATCGCTCCTGTTTTAGCCACCTTATGCCAACTCACGGGAGTTGGGTCCACGTAAATATACCTCAAGAACGTCGCCACCATCCTACTTCATTCTGGAATCTCCACCGCGTACACGGTTAGTCAAAGTGGTTTTCGGTATCGACAGAGAGTATGCCCATATCCGATCCTGGTCTTTTTGTCAACCAATCGTTATTATAACCCGTAGTTATAACTTTAAAACAATATTTTATACTTCAAAATAAAATATCATTTCAATCCAAATCTTTATCAAAATAAAGATTTAATCATTCCAAACCATTTCAATATATCATCATACCATATCTTCCATATTCAAATATTTATCAAAATAAATATTAAATCATTTCTAACCATTTCAATATATTAAATTATCCTATCCTTTCAAAACTTCCTTTCAAATCATTTTAATATATTAAAATTCATAACCTTTCAAAGCTTCATTTCCAAATTATCATATCTTTCAGAATTTTTTTTCAAATCATTTTAATATCGAAATATCATATCTTTCAAAACTTCATATTTTTTCAAATCATTTAATGTCAAAATATCATATCTTTCAAAACTTCCTTTCAAATCATTATTCATTTTATTCAATTTGAAATACCATTTCAATTCACATTTCAAAACAGTTTATATTTCAAAAATCATTTTAAATCATTAAAATGAAGTTATTATATCTAAAAATTAAAGTATTAAATTTCCAAAATTTTCAACTTTCAAAGTTCATTTATTCACTTAAGTTTATCAAAACAGTGAAAATTCACTTTTCGCAGCATTTAGAAAACGCTACGAAAATTTACATTCAAAACGATTCAATTTAACAAAAGACAGCATTTTAAAAATGCTGTAATAGGGTTTACTTAAATTTCAAATAACTTAGTTAAATTCAAAAATTATAGCACTTAAAAAGATTGCTATAATAGCCTTTAATTTAATTTAGCTTTTTAGTTCATTATCATCAACTACAGCATTTACAAATACTGTAATATCATTTACATTGCAATTAATAGAATTTCAAAAATACAGTTAATTAACTTCAAATATTCAATATAATTTCACAACCAATTATAATTTTATTTAAAACATTTTTTTTCTTATAAAATCATACATTTTCACATTTATAAACAACATTTAATTTTCCTTAAGTTCATGATTTTATAATGTTAAATTTCCATTCAAAAATCAAGATTTAATAATAATTCAATTATTAAATTTCAACATTCAAATTTAAATTCATTGAATTAAATTTCAACTTAACACTTAAGTTTAAATTACAAAATATAACTTAATTTCAATTTTATTCACTTAACTTAAAATTCACTTTTAAGCCAAATTCACAAATTCCCATTTGGTTATATTTCAAAATTTCAACTTAAATAATCATCCCTTTCACTTTTTAACTTTACTCAAAAATCATTAATATATTATAAAATCATTTTAAATTCATTTTAAATTCAAATTATCATAAATTTATCATAATTTCATATTTAATTTAATTTCCAATTATAATTAAATCAAAATTTCCAAAATAACTTACATTTAAATTTTCTAACTTTTCCATAATTTATTTAACCTATAAATTTCCAAGAAATCAATAATACTTTACAAAAATCATTTTTAATTATGTTTTAAATCAAAATATTATAATATTTGCATTTCAAACATATTTTTAAAAATTTTAGAAAAATATATTTTAACTACGGGTCTGTATATAATTTTCTAGCCTAGGTAAAGTGATACGGGTAATGTATCATTTCAACCCGTAATTTACAAAGAAAATCCGGTTTTAGCATTTCAAACCCGCAGTCCCAAGTAAGTGAAATAAAATGAAAATCGCTCAGGCCTATCATTTCAGCCCGTAACGATTTTCCCCTATTCTAAAGTCCGTTCGGGTATGTATCATTTCAACCCATAGTGATTCTAATCTAAAGAGAACTTGCAGTGTGATAAACTGATAAAAATAACAGAACAACATAATATAACAGTAACATATGTTATAATAGGTGTTTAAGCATGGATGAACATCATATAATCATAATATAGCATATGTAACATGATAATGCACTTTACAGATTCAAAAGGGGTCAATTTACTAGTTATATATGTACATATTGTCTGGTGAGGATAACTCACATGTTTGAGCTGGAGACACAACAACGAATGCACGAATGAGATCCCAACAAGAACGATAACACGACACAAAGATGAGTGGGAGAGCCAAAGTATCAATTCCCTTGGATACATTCAACAAAACAAGTATAACAACACATAAGTTTCAACACAAAATACCATTAAACAATGATAGAATTGGATGCATAAACAAATCCAAAGTGTTTGCACTTGCTTTCTACCACCTATGCTTCAGCTCCAGATCTGAAATGGAATGGCTAAAGGCATGGTTTGGATCTGGTCTGGGTTCCTAAAGGTCGGCCTAGCATGGGAAAATGATGGAGCAAAGTATGGTAGAGAGATAGGTGCATGGAACTAACACTACAATGCAAGTACCATGGATCCTATGCAACATATGGGTTCAGCCACAAGCTAGCATGGTGCGGCCATCACTGTAGTGGGCTGTAGGATGGTGTGGCAGTTGGTTCCAGGTCATCCATGGATGGTGGAGGTGGAGTAGGCGGCGGCCAACGGGTGGTTGAAAGTGATGAAGGCATAGGTGATTGGCTATGGTGCATATAGGTGAAGTTTGTGTAGATATTGTTGGATTTGTTCACACGGGTGCATGACCAGTGGCTTGGGGCTGTATAGGAGGTGGTGGAGGCTGGCTCAGTTGGTGGTGGTGGCAGCCATGGTGAAGGAGGAGCAAGGGGCTGAGCTACAAAGGTGAGAAAGCAAGTGAAAACAACATAAACAAGTAGAAAAGCAATGGAAAAGAAAAGGAATTTTACCAAACTCTTGGAGATGATGGAGGCTGAAATTTTCAGAGATGAGAAGGAAGAATTTTCGTGAAAAATGAAGAAAAAAAGATACGGCTGAAGATAGTATAAGGAACGGCCACAATTGAATGTAAGTGGAGGTTGAAAAATGAAAAGGCAGGGAGGTGAAAAGTCAAAGGTAAATGAAAGGTTTTAAACTCTTTATATTTCTCTAATTCTTTTTGTAATTTTAAATACATTTAAAATACTGATAAATAAAGATAAAATAAACTCAGAAATAAATTAAACAAGTAAACAAAATAAATAAATATTAATTACATATAATTTAATTAATAAAACAACAAAAATTGCAAACTAGTCTTGAAAATATGAAAAATAAATGCAATGAACTTTGGAAAATTTTTATGTACTTGTAAAAATATTTATAACAAAGATAATAACATAAACTGAAATGCATTCACAAATAAATATATAAATTTTATTTAAATATAATTTAAATGAAGAAAATAGCAAAGAAAATAGAAACTAGGCTTTAAAAATAGAAAATAAATTCAATAAGCTTTGGAAAAATTCAAACATCACTTTAAAAATATTTAAAAGTCAAAATATACTTAATATAACATAAATATACAAATTAGAATAAGATTTATCAAGTAAAAATATCATTTATATAAATTAAAACAAAGAATATTGTTAAATAACCTTATATACACACAATATTGTAAAGGGTATAACTTTCACAATTTAAATTCATTTTCGACGAAACAAAAAGCAATATTCATGATATTAAATCTATTTTCATAATAAAAGACAAAATTAAAGAATTCAAATATTTAAATTTAAAATTTAAAAGTCAAAGTTTGACCAGTTTTGACCACAAATCCATTTTTCAGGGAAATATTCAATTTATACCAGTTTGAAATTATAATTAAAATAATAATCAAAATTTATATTTAAAAATGAAATGTTTGAAATAAACAAGTTTAAAATAATTTCAAAATAAAATAAAATCAAATTTAAATTATATGCAAAAAATATAGGGTTGTTACACAAGCTACATTTGTTGTTTTAATGACAAATATGAGAGGCTAAACCCATTCAATTTAGGGGTAATGAAGCTCTCGAATTGTGTAGCTTCAAATATTTATTAATTCATGCTCTCTTTTTGTGCTTAATGATGATGATGGAAATGGTTTAATTGTTTTTTTTCCTTTGAATTTGATAGACTATATTGTCGACACCAAATAGGCTATGCTTAAACAATCACTAACACTAATGCCTCTTCATCAAAATATGATTATGGCATAAGAAAGTGATTTGAAATTCAAATTTGATGGTCGATATTTTTAGTCAATAGTTAATAGGTCATACTTAAAATAGATTTCATTTTCATTTTCTTTGTCAAGCTTCATGAAAGTTAGTAAGTGATTTAAGGGATGTGTTATAGTTTGATGGCTTATTTTGGCTAATCAATAGCAAAATATGTCATACTTATGATAAGCACATCAATTAAAGCACTAATGACAATAAAAAAAAGTTCATGATTTCATATTTGCTGAACTACATGATGTAGAGAGTGGATTTATTTCCTAAATTGTCACTTAACTCTTATATTTGCATTTCTTTTCTTTTAGTCAGTTAGTTAATTTTCTAATTCTCTAGCTTAACTTTCACTCGACTTTGGTATAATTTGATTGAATAGAATTTTTAAAATCATCAGTTCCCTACGGATCGATCTGTATTCGCCACGTACTACATTCGTACGACGTGCGTTTGCGGTATAAATTTTATTATAATTTTTTCGTCGGTTTTCAAATTTGATAGAATTTACGTCGTTTAATAAGTTTTCGGCGCCACTGCCGGGAAGTTGTTTTGATTTTAATTTTTTATTCTTCGAATTATTTTTGTTTGATTTTTGTGTGTTTGTATTTAAAAAAAAATGTGTGTTTGTTTGATTTTTGTGTGCTTGTTATTCTAGTTTCCTTTTCCATTTACATTTCATATTTGAAGAAAAAAAATATTTATTACATACACAAGGTTATTTCAACAAACAAAAAAATATTTTACTGCATTGTATTTCAGTTTTCATTTACATTTGCATTCTTTCTATTTTCAGTTACATTTACAACAATGCACTTCCCTTCTCCGTCTAGTGTCCACTGCATATCAGCGCACTTCACTGCTCTGTTCACTCCCACATTCTTCATCTCCACCACCACACCAACCTCTATCCATCCATTGCTTCATCATCCCCTCAACAACACCGCAGTGTCAAAACCACACATCTACCATACGACCTGACCATCCGCTGCATCTTGCCACTGCACAGCCATATAACTGCTTCACTACCATGTACACGGTGCAATTTTACCCACCGACCAATCCATCAACACATACAACTGCTAATTTCAACCACATTCATCACCCACTACTCAACTCCATAACAAAACCTACAAAAATCTTCAACACTTACTACCATTTACAACCACTACTGCCCCTTTCTCTTACTACTTCAACAAACAAATTCAAATACCTCCCCTGCAAACTTCCCTGTCAACTCCACCATAAACCAAAAATGCCCTCTGACATCACTACATTAAATTCCACTGTCATGCCTCATCGACCACAGTTTAAACTTCCCCTGTTCTACCACCATCCCGCTGAATATAACACACCCCTTCCAATACTTACTACATCCTTCCCAGTGCCACCCACTGTCAGTTTCCACTTCATCTCTGCCATTCAAGCAATTACATCAAACACTTCTTTTCAGTTATCATTTGCCTCATCACCTCCTCCTAAAACCATTCTCAACAGCATCTGCCTGAACCCCGTACATCAGTTCCATCACCGGTCTCAACCAGTTCGCTAACAACCGACTTTTACCATTCACTGCTTCACAAACCACAACGTTCCACAATCCAAAAAACTGTCACCAACACAATCAACATCGCGACCAGCAAGCTACTCCAATTGATAATGCAACAAACTAATTCGACAGCCATCAACATCACTTGCAACAACTTGTATCACACTGTCTACCACACAAAACAACTGCTCCTCAACTTCATACACACTTACTTCATCACCAAAGTACTTGCTACTACACACCAGCATATCAAAAATCTTGCTACTACACAGCATCCTCCATCTTCGATAGCCATTGACAACTCTACTACACAGTCCACCGTGACTATTATCAATTTCCATCGAGCAACATCCTCGAGCACCAAAAAGAAAAAGAAAAGGGAACAACGCTATCCAAGTTCATCAACTCTGCAACAAAGCGCACCATTCCCTCAATTTTCCAATTTCGACTCAACCCATAACATCCGGAAAACAAGATATCGCAACCCAATTCGAGGCCCAATTCCTCCACTAACAGCAATCTTGCCTCCACCCAAAAACGGCTACTGCTCATACTTCTGTACCACTGCAGCTTCACAACCTCTACACTTCCCTTACCTCTGACCCGCGACCTCCCTCTCCATCAATTACTTATAAGCATCCAAGTCGCGGCAAACCCAAAGCGACCACGACAAGCATCGAACCATCTCAAGCTCGACTTTGAACATCACTCACGACCTCCACCTGAACTCAATCGACAATCACCGAACCACGATAATGATTTAGGAATTTCGATTTTTGGTCGAGAATTTGGTTGAGAGTTGGGATTTTATAGAACTGGATTTGGAAGTGACTGTAATTTGAGTTTCTCAAATTTTGCAGTTGAGTGAGAATTCGATCTTTTTGGTTCACTTTTAACTGGGCCAGGCCCAAATCAATTAAATTGTTAATTTTATTTCTTTCTTTTGTTACCTTTTAGAGTTCTTTTGTTAAAGTTTAAAAAAAACAAGTTTCAATTATTTCCAATAACATTTTTTTTGCTTTCGTTTTGTTTTGTTCCGTTTTATCCTTAAAAAAATTGTTTTGTTTCAATTTGCTTTTAAGTTCCATCCATCTTTGATATATAATAATAAAAAAAATTTGTATATATATCTTTTTTCTCTTTTTAGGTTTCCAAAGAAGAAAATCAAGAGGAATTGCATTGCTCTACTTGCTTGCTAAAAAAATTACCGCTTAAAAAAATAATATTTGCTAATAATTCAACACGCTCTAGTATCGTGCTCTCATCTCTAGTTTATTTTGAATTGCATTGTCGGTTGCTTGCATTTGCATTTATAAAACAATTCAAAATCCAAAATAAAAACAAAATTCATTTGTAGCTGTATTGTTAATACACGTTTATTTTATGCTTTGCATTTCATCTTAGAATCTTAAAATTTGATAAGTAATAACTGTTAGACATCGATAACCTTTAATTGTATATTGACAAGTTGTCTTCTTTAAACAATATAAATTCTTGGTGTCTAGGCTACGGCACTACAATAACCATTTATAAATATTACGGTGATTCGTAAATATTATAGTGGTTGTTTCTCTGAAGGTACTTAAACCTTCGGCTGCATTGCTACGGTGATTCGTGGTGCACCGATAAATCATGTCCATTACCTGGCTGAGAACTATCTTGTTTATCTAAGACGATGTGTGAGTATATAATTATGGGTTAACTTAGGATAAATCATTTGTAATTAACCCTTGCATTCATTTAGTTGCATTAGTTCATGCATATTTTAAAAAAAATCAAAACAAAAAAAATTCAAAATCCAAAACTAAATTTTTTTGTAAATATTCCCTTTCTTTTTCTTTAAAATTTTTGAATCCTTTTCCTCTAAAATTTTAAAATCCAAAAAAACTTAGAAAATAAAAAATCCAAAAAAAAAATCTTTTCAAAAAAAATTGAAAATCCAAAAAGCAAAACAATAATCAATTTTCCATTTTGAAAAACAAATTCTATTTGTAAATATTTTTATTTATAAAAAAACCAAAAAAATACATTCTTGAAAATGTCCGAGTTTCTCAAATTATATGAATTTTACAATAGTTGTGAAAATCAATATAATCCATACAATTTCACTCCAGATTCCTATGGATATTTTAACGACAACTATTATTTAAACGATTCGAGTTTTGAACCATAAAATTTTCAAAGTTACGAACAACCATCGAATCTCGAAAATAGCATTTCATCTCTACTTGAAATCTCTACACAACAAAATCAAGAGATAAGTGATTTGTGTAATTCATATTTGTCCAATAACTCAAGTCAAAATTTTATAAATTTGAACTCACTTCAAAATTCAAACGATTTCGAGTATAACCCAGGCCAATTCAATTTCGATCTTCAACCTGAATTTCAAAATTGGAATGAAAATGGAAACAGCTTTTCAAACGAATTTGGCAATGGGAATAATCTTAACCACGTTACGATTGAAAATCTTTGTTCTCAACAATTTCAAAGTGAAAATCCTCATGTTCGTAACTATAAATTCAATTTTGTTGAGCAAATTAATGAAATTTACAATGATAACACGGGTTCGTTGTTCGAAACATATATGAAAAAACGTGAAAAACAAACTCAAATCCCAACCTGTGATGAGTCAAATAATAATCCATCTTTTACCACAATTGATGATTTTCAAATAACAACTTTTGAAATTGAAAACGACATTCTTAATGAAGTTGTTGAAAATACGGTAATTGAGTTGGATTTCAATTCTTTTGAGGGAGAGAAACTCGATTTAAAATTTGATCTTCCTTCTCTCGATTTCGAAAATTTGAATAAAACAAGTTTGTATTTTGAATTTGAGATATGCAATGAAGTTGTTGATAATCCAACAAAGGAAGACGAATTTAATGAACACGTTTTTTTAGACTTTTGGATGACGAGTTGTTAATTTCTGATGTGGAAGATTTAAATCACCATTTTGATTTTGAAATCAATAATTTTGAAGAATTTTTCAATGACGAACTTGAATTTCAATTTGGTGAAAATAAACTTGAATTTCAATCAATCATTATATCTACCTCAAAAATCATCGAAAATAAAACAACTCATACGATTTTTAATAAAATGACATTCATTTTTCCAAATCCGCATTCGATTCCAAAATCTTTTACGATTTGGTTTTCTACGCTTGAGCTATGTCTCGCATACTTGGTGACACAAATGTATCGCTTTTTGGAAGACCGGTTCATTTACTCTTTAACGACATACTTTCTGATGTCCTGTAAGTGATCATCTTTTCATTTTCATTTAAATAAAGGTTATGTTTTTATTTTTCTCCTTCCACTTGGGTTGACTGTGGCGAAATCAAATGCGGGGGAAGGCTCGTCTTCATTTTCGATTTTTCATGATTTATTTTTACTTTTTCTTTGCAAAAAAATCTCAAAAACAAAAAAAAAGCATTTTGATTTATTTTTAAAGAAATACTATAGGATAAATATTTGGTTTTGGTTGATTAAATTGAAATTTCTAAAAATTTATTTATCTTAACAAAAATAAAATGAAGTTTGATTACAAATAACAATGGTTTAACTAGTATATAGGAATTCGTACGTGTTAATAATGAAATACATCCTAATTGAAAATCTTCGTTTTAAAATGTGGTTGACTTAAAGTAAAGCTATGACATTTTTTGTCTTCTAAGTTAAATGGTGTTAAGATGATGTTGCAAAACTCTCTCTCTTAAAAAAATTAATAATAACATCCAAAGTATTCACCCTCATTTAAAAGTCCTCACGGTTATGCATGAGTGAATTACATGGAATCTTTGATTATGTGCCTTCATACTCATTTAAAAGTCCTCACGGTTTATGCATGTATGGAACACATGTAAAAAGAAAAAAAAACAGCCTTAATAAAAACCACCTATGGTCGATAGGTGTATGCATGAAAGTGTGTGCACTCGCCATGCTTTGTACTCCCCTCATATAAGCTCGAAAGGTAGTGCATGGGTGGTATATCTGGCCTCAGTTTACCTGAGCTAGGTGTGTAATTTTTCTTGCAAATAATGAGAGAGAGCAAGCAATGGAAATCCTAGCACTATTTTTACCCATTTGATTTGATTTGTTATTGAAAAGAAATGAAAATACCATTCTGATAAACTTTGATAATCAACTAAGGATCCATTTCATAGTTACATTGTGTTATTAACCAAAACAACGAGTTAAACTATAATCTATTTGTTATGATAAATTGATTTTTGTTGGGAATTTTGACCAGTAAATGACATAAACTTTCAAGATAATAACCAAAACCTATATTTAGCTTATTCGTGTCAATTTAAAACAAACCCTTCATTTGTAAATATTTTCAAAAAAAATTGCATTCATCACTTTGTAAATAAATCTTGCATTTTGGAAATATTTTCACTATATATTTTTCACCTTGCATTTGAATTTTGTGGGTAGTATCCGCTGAAAACCCTCACGAGACAATACTCGTCCTATTGGGGATACCCAAAGGTTTAACGGCTTGTTACATACGCTCAATGCAATCGTGCTCCCTACGAAAATGGATTTATCTTAGTTTTCTTTATTCGAGGACGAATAAAAAGATAAGTGTGGGGGTATTTAATGTGCACGTAAATGTGCATATTTTTACCACCATATTTATTCTATTTAAATTGAATAAATGATCATATTGGGTATTTTAACTTGTTTAAACCAAATTCAAATTATTTTCAAATTGTCACAAATTCATCTTCATATAAGGGCAAAACGACCATTTGTGTGCACATATTTCTTTGAGAAAAATTAATTGGAAATTTATATATATTTGTGTAGGAATTTGATCTCAAATAGGAGTGGTTTCATGAAGACACATGCATGCATATAATGAATACAAAGGAATGAAGATGGAAATAATTCAAAGTGAAAAACATGGAGGACCCCACCTACCCACCACCTTAATGTACAAATTAGAGGCTAATGCACATGCTTATGTAATTAATGGCTTCATGTACACTTAAATGATGATTAGTAGAAGCTAATGATTACTTGGCCTCCGCACTTTCTCAAGGGCATTTTGGGCATTCTCCAAAAATATGAATTAGGGTTTAACACATGTATATATACCCCTTATGTTTCATGTAACCCCTCTTACTTACTCTCTCTTTAGTTAGTTTTAGGCTCAAAATAAAATCAAGCTCTCTTCTTTTTCTCATGGCTACTTAGCCATTTCTTTTTATGTAATTTTTTTATGCAACTTCAATACATATTCTTTTCCTTTTCATGCTTATTTACTTTCATGCTGTAGTGTAGATTTATTTGTCATGCAAGTAGAATAGTTTTTCTTTATCTTGCTTTCTTTTTCCTTTTCTTTTTCTCTCATGTTGCAAGCTACATTTGTTGTTCTAATGACAAATATGAGAGGCCAAACCCCTTCAATTTAGGGGTAATGAAGCTCTCTAATTATGTAGCTTTAACTATTTGCTAATTTATGCTCTCTTTTTGTGCTTAATGATGATGATGGAAACGGTTTAATTGTTGTTTTTGTTTTGAATTTGATAGCCTATATTGTTGACACCAAATAGGCTATGCTTAAACAATCACTAACACAAATGCCTCTTCATCAAAATATGATTATGGCATAAGAAAGTGATTTGAAATTCAAATTTGATGGTCTATATTTCTAATCAATAGTTAATAGACCATACTTAAAATAGATTTTATTTTCATTTTCTTTGTCAAGTTTCATGAAAGTTAGTAAGTTATTTAAGGGATGTGTTATAGTTTGATGGCTTATGTTGGCTAATAATAGCACAAATATGCCATACTTATGATAGCACATCAATTAAAGCACTAATGACCATAAAAAAGAGATCATGATTTCATATGTGTTGAACTACATGATTTAGAGAGTGGATTTATTTTCTAAATTGTCACTTAACTCTTATATTTGCATTTCTTTTCTTTTAGTTAGTTAGTTAATTTTCTGATTCTCTAGCTTAACTTTAACTCCACTTTGGGATAATTCGATTGAATAGAATTTTTAAAATCATCAACTCCCCATTGATCGACCTGTATTCGCTACGTACTACATTCATACGTCGTGCGCTTGCGGTATAAATTTTATTATAAATTTTTCGATGGTTTTCTAATTCGATAGAATTTCCGTCATTTAACATCTGCGGATAGGCGATCACATTATGCACCGAGTTTGCTATAAGTTTAGCATGATTGTGATTCGAGCTTTTGGTTTGGAACTTTGGAGCTTTGGTAATGAAGATATTATCTTTCCGCTGCTTTGTTTTACCGCTGTTCTATATATCTTTGATATTGTTGATCACTTCATATTGTATCATGTTGTATCAATTTGTTGTGTATCAATAAAATTCTTCTTTGTTTCCCCAGTGTTGTTATTCACCTAATGTTGTTATAAGCTCCGGCGAATCAGATTTCAACATTTGAATCTGCGACATTCGAATATGGGTGATGTAGGGATGTCGATTTTCGAGCGTCGAGATCCAGGTCGTCACACAAACCTTTATCTCATTCATATGAGAAATCTAGTTAAATGACTTAGCAAAACAAGTGGTATGAAACGCTTGCGTTTTCTTTGTCGGTTAATTCGTAGACTTACTCGATTGAATTCTTGTGACAATTTTCGAGTGAAAATATACAATCTGTTCGTACATAATTAAGTTAAGCTAGTGGTTATGGGACATGAAGCTAAACTCATTTATTTACTAGCTTATTGTAATTCACACTTCCTACCGATCAATGATTATCATTTTATGGTTTAGACAGCGATATGCGATGTCTTTTGTCCACATGGGAAACTGTACCACGTTCTTTTGATCTTCGTCTCATTTTTTAGAGGCTAGCGACCTATGGGTTTTACGGAGTTCGATTCATCGGGCGTACCATTGCACTACGTTATTGTTCTGGCTTATCAGGTTCATCGGGCATACCATTGTACTACGTCGTTGTTCCGAATTATTTGAGTTTCAGGTTCCTCGGGCATATTGTTGTACTACGACGTTGCACCGGCTCTATGGTTAACAACCATGGGATAGCGTACCATTTATGATACACGTGTTGGCAAGTTTTCATGCTTCCATTTTTGATAGGCCTCCCCCTTTGTGATTTCTTTATTTCTAATTGATGATTTCTAGAATTAGCGTTTCACCAATTTTTCTGATTTATATTGATAAGCTTTATCAATGTTTGTTGTTTGGTGAATCAAATAAAGAATATGACATTCTTTTTGGTGTTGAGTATATTTGAGATACTCTATGATTTTCATGGTCATCATATATTTTTGTTATATCTCTTATCCTATCTCATTTTATATGAAATTTATAGCTAAACTAATTTGTTCATTATTTTTCTTCCTAAATAATACTCGGGTCAGACCGAGGTGTTTCACGTGCTTCCATTTGACTTCTTGATAGAGAATCCTAGATGTATACATATTCTTTTGTCTAGCACTTGTAACTATTCTTTTGTGATGTAGTGGATCTTATATGACCATTACTTTGATGTACACTTTTATGTGTTGTATTCATATCTGTTTCTGCCTTAGTGATATGAATATCTGTGACTGATTTTCTGTTATGCTTATTTTATATTTTTTTCTGAAGACTACATAGCCACTATGTAGTAGCTTTGAGTTTGTATTGGTATGTCGGATTTTCTCTTGAAATGAAAGTGATATTTTATCTGGCATATCGGTACTCGCCCAAAGCAATTACACAGATGGTCGCTCCTCAACAGCCTTATTCTTCATTCTATTCGATGACATTACTCTGTAGTGTCATTGGCTAGTGTGAGTATAGAGGTGGGGCGTCATAGCTTGGTATCAAAGCCAAACTTCAGAACAATGTAGAATAATCTAGCAAGGATCATTGTCCTAAGTCTCTCTTAGGAATCGTGCCTTAGGATTTAATCCGAGTCTCCAGACCCGTTCTATCCTATTTTCTTTTGTGATGCCTTGTTTTATCAATCAAGTTTGTTTGATATTCATTCTGAGAATAACCTTTTTCCTCTTCTTTCTTTCTTTGTTAAAGAAGAGAAATGGTTAGACCTGGCCATCCCAGCGTCGGTCAATCTAGTGCCACTCCTCAGGATGGCGTATTCATGTCTGCGCAACAGCTTTTGGATCATGTAAAGAATGCCCAAGCTACTGGACCTATTCCTAAGCCTACTCATCCTAAATCCGGGTATGCACGCTTGTGCGGTGATTATACCAATTTGGATAGAAGGCCATTCAAGGGTTCCGAAAGTGTTATAGAAGTCCAAGCTTGGTTTAGAACATGTGATCACATCTTTTCTCGCTTGATGTGGATCTACCTCGAGTCCAAGTGGCTTCTAATATGCTCCAGGAAAGTGCATTAGATTGGTACGAGATTTTGGTTTCTGAGATTATCGAAGCGGATCTTACTTGGGAGCAGTTCCGGGAAAGGTTCGAGTTAAGGTTTGTGCTGGAAGCTGAAAAAGTCACTTTGGCTCGGCACTTTATTGACCTTGTTCAAGGTGAATCTTCTATGACAGATTATGTCGCATCTTTTGAATCTCTCTCTAAATATGGGTTCAAGTATATTAATACCCCATTGAAGAAAAATCAGAGGTTTATTTATGAGCTAAGCAAGAACCTCAAAAAGCCTTTACTTTTGAAGCTGGAAATTTCTTTTGATCAGCTTGTTGATTTCGCTCTTCGGCATTAAGAGGCTAATAAAGAAAGTGATGTTGAAATTGTGGGTGCCAAACAAAACTTCAACAACAACAAGAAGAGGCCTATTAAGTTCAAAGGCACTAATCCCAACAAGAAAGGGAAGCAAGCAACTTCGGTAACAAAGACTTCTACCCCTAATCGTAGAGAGTGCTACATTGTGGTTCTAAAGACTATTATGCAAATAAGTGTTCAAAACCCCTTTTTTGTCGTTATTGCAAAAGTTTGGGTCATCTTTTATTCATGTCCCAAAATTCAAGCCATGAAGGAGGGAAAGATTAATGTTGTGCAAGCTCCTAGTAACACTTCTCTTGGTCAAGGTATTTCTCATTCTATCCTTGATGGCATTATTGTGTTTCGCGACCATTGTATTAGAGTTCTTTTTGACATGGGTGCATCTCACTCTTTTATATCAAAATAACTTGTTGATACTTTGTCTTTAAATGTTATGGGCTTGATGACTTCGTTGAGAATTGTGAATCTGGTTGGTAGATCCACAATACTTAGTTTACACTGTAAAGATGTAGAGATTATTTTATGTGATTATGCTTTTCGAGCCGATTTTCATGTTATGTGTTACTTAGGTTTCGGAATAGATTTGGAAATGGATTGGGTTAACCGTTATGAAGCTCACATCCTGTGTCTCGAGAGGACCATATATCTTCAACATCCTCAATCTGTTAAGCAGATTTCTGTTGTTCTTAGAGATTCAGATTCTAATTTGGTAACATCCTTATATTCTCTAAACCCTCACGATGATGATAATGATGATGAGGGAGATGTCATTTCCCTCATTCACGCTGTTCGTGAATTTCCTGATATATTTGAGCCCATTTTAGGATTACCACCTAAGCGAGCAATTGAATTCAGGATTAATCTAATACCTGGAGCTCTACCTATCACTCGTCCTCCTTATTGTATGTCTAATAAGGAAAATGAGGAGATGCGTAAACAATTATCCGAATTAGAAGCGAAGTAATTTATTCGTTCTATTTCCTCTCCTTGGGGAGCTTCAGCTACCTTTGTAAAGAAATCTGATGGTACGCTTAGGCTTTGCATTGACTACCGCAAGCTTAACGATCTCACCATCAAAAATAAATATCATTTACCTTGGATTGATGATCTATTCGATCAACTTAGTGGTGCTAGAGTTTTTTGAAGGTTAGACTTAGCAATTGGTTTTCATCAGCTTCGTATTGCAGAGGATAGCATTCCTTAGACATGGTTTCGTACTCGTTATGGATCTTATGAATGGCTTCTTATGCCATTTGGTTTAACGAATGCTCCAGCTTATTTCGTTGACCTTATAAATCGAGTTTTCAAAGACTTCCTCGATCGATTTGTTCTCGTCTTTATAGATGATATTCTTGCTTATTCTAAAACCGAGGAAGAGCATGAAAAATATCTTCGGATTATGTGGGAAACTCTTGGGAGCAATCAATTGAAAGCAAAATTTTCTAAGTGCCACTTTTGGCAATCTCGTGTGAAATTTTTAGGACATATTATTTCTGAATCCGAAATTTCTTTGGATCCTTCAAAGATTGAAGCGATTCAAAATTAGAAGAGACCAGAGAGTGTGACGAAAATTCGTAGCATTCTTGGATTGGTGGGTGATTACCGTCGGTTCATAAAAGACTTTTCTAAAATTTCCGTACCTCTTACTAATTTGACAAAGAAGGGAGTTAAGCACATTTGGCCAGAAAAATGTGAAACTTCTTTTCAAAAATTAAAAGATATCCTTTCCGATGCTCCTACTCTTGCGATTCCTGAAGGGAACCAACATTTTATCGGTGTTGATTTGGGAACCGTTCTCATGCAAAGAGAACGTGTTATCGCTTATGCTTCTAGGAGATTAAAGCCTGCTGAGACTAGATATGCCACTCATGATTTAGAGATTGCGGCCATTGTTTTTGCCCTTAGAATTTGGCATCATTATCTTTTGGGAGAAAAATTTGTTCTCTACACCGATCATAAATCTTTGAAGTATTTATTTTCTCAAACGGAACTTAATTTGCATCAACATTGTTAGGTCCAATTCCTTTCATCTTATGATCATAATATTCTTTATACTTCTGGAAAGGGAAATCGTGTTGCTGGTGCCCTTAGCCGAAAGCAACAAGCAATTGTTTCTATGATGATATCTAAATGGAATGATCTCCAGACTTTATCCACTTGTGAGATTCGAGATCGTGCGTCCAATTCATGTTCATCTCTTGTTTTCTGTAGCCTTGAGGCACATCCCTCTCTTTTAGACCGCATTCTTGAAGCTCAAAGGTATGATCCCGAATTAGCTCTTCTTAGCCAATGTTGTAGGGATAGAAATATTGATAGTTTGAAAGATTTTTAAATCGATGCTCGTGTAGGTATTCGAAAATTTGGTAGACTTATTGGGCCAAATATTAGTGGTCTTCGCAAAGACATTTTCGAAGATTCTCATCGTTCTAAATTTACCATTCATCATGGAAGTAGTAAAATGTACGTGGATATGAAGCGAGTTTATTATTGGGATTGAATGAAATCTGATGTTGCTAACTTTATTAAGCATTGCATGATTTGCCAACTTGTAAAGGCCAAGTATCAAAGACCCGGTGGGTTATTACAACCTTTAGACATTCCAGTTTGGAAGTGGGATCAAATTTCCATGGATTTTATTGATGGTCTTCCCTGTTCTTGTTCGGATCATGACAATTTATTGGTAATTGTAGATAGACTTAAAAAATCAGCCCATTTTATTCTCGTGCGGTCTAATCGGACCATACCTCTTTTGGCCAAACTCTATGTTAAAGAAATTGTTAAATGCATGGAGTTCCTACTTCTATTGTTAATGATCGTGATCCATTATTTACTACTGAATTTTGGAAAGGTTTCAAAAAGCTTTGGGAACGGAGCTTAATTTTGGCACTGCTTATCATCCTCAGTCTGATTTACAAACTGAGCATGTGAATCAAACTCTTGAAGAGCTTCTTCGTCCATGTGTTCTTGATTTTGGTGGAAGTTGGAAAGGTCATATTTCCCTTGTTGAGTTTTCTTATAATAATAGCTTCCAATTTGTATTGGTATGGCACCTTTCAAGGCACTTTACGGAAGACCATGCCGATCTCCATCGTGTTGGCCTGAGGCCGGTGAGAAGCTGATTTTAGGTTCAGATTTTATTCGTGATTCCATAGAAAAGATTGACCTTATTCGTCATAGGATGAAAGAAGCTCATAGTAGACAAAAATTGTGATAACCTGGATTTTTAATATCTATTACTTAGATAATTAACTGATTTTAAATCATTAAAATACCGGTTCTAGTTGGTTAAATTAATAAAATGTGATAAATAAAAGTATTTAAATATATACAGTTTATATAAGTTGATTTTAATTTGAATTTGAAAATTTCAAAGATAAACATTTTAAGGTAAATTGAATTTAGAAATAATATATATATGATTTTATTTGTATATAGTTGTTATTTTCATTTAAAGATCATATTAAAATAAATAAAGGAAAGGGGTTACTAAATAAAAATTTAATATAAAGAGTTTTAGGGAAAACATTCAAAATATAAATAAAGTATAATTAATATATTTAAACTTATCAAACAAAAGACATTTATAAATGAATAAACTAAATTGAAAAGTTATATAAATACATATTAAACATACTAAAACATGGTATTACAAATGCAAATCATATATAATATAAGATTAACTAATGTAAGGTTATTAACATGCAAATCAAACAAGTTTCACCATTTTTTTTAATATTTTAAATCTGAAGTAATCAAATAAAAATAAAATACAAATCAGCAAACAATTTCTCAAAACCTAGACTGATCAAAGCAAACATTCAAAGCAATTTTAAAAATAGGAGTTTCAATCTTGGGAGCAATGGTAAATATGGTAATTCAAACTCAAAAAAAACTGGAGTAATCAAAGGATTAAACTTTGACCTGAAGCCTCTGCATTTCTAAAATAGGTGAGTAAAATTTAATTAGAAAAATTTAAGTAAAGTAAATTTTGTGCATGATAACTTTTGAGCTAGTGACTGACTTGCATGTATATATATATATATATATATATATGAAATCTTGGTGTATTTATGATTTGAAAACTGTGCATGTCAAATCTGTTGGATGCTTCTCTGTAATTCCAAAATACAGAGTAAATTAAAACAAGAATTTCAAAATTTACTTAACAAATCATTGTTAAGTATGAATCTTCAATGCAGTAGTTTTAGCTAAACATGAATTAAGGATTAAATTGATATTTAAAAAGAAACTGTTTAAAAATCTGCTGAATCAAGGTAATACATTAAAAAAAATTAATATCATGATTAAATCATGCATTGATTTTTGTTGAATCGAATTCACATCTTGAATCTACTTTGTATAACTTGATTTTTAGAATAAAATCAGAATTTTTAAATTGGATTTGAGGAAGAATTTTGTTGTTAACCGAGATTGGGTTTTGGGCAAAATTCTGGTGAATGGGTCAACTCTAGGGATCCTGTTTTGGATCGAAGTTGTATGGATGATCGGTGAACATGAGAAAAATAGTTGATGTGATAATCATTCATCAGAGTGTTTGGAATTGGGAAAATTAGGGTTTAAGCTCGGTTGTTTGGTCGCATTTGAACGATGGGTTGTCTGGAACATGTAGTGAATCGAGTGGTACAGGATCGTGGGGTTAGTAGCGAGAAGGTATTGCGGTGATGTGGCCGAAGTCTTGAGGCGAACGATGGTCAGCATCGTGGGTTGATGGGATTTTTTTTCTGGTGATGCATTATTGGTTTTGGGTTCGAATTGTTCCTTTTTGATTGGGTCGCGTATTTGCTGATCAACGATGGAAGATCGCATCTGGGGTCGGTGTGGGGTCTACGCGTAGTGTCGTGGATGGTGGCGACGACGTCGGCGCGTCGTGCACGTGCACGTGACAGTGATCATGTTAGTGAAAGAGGGCAGTGAGGTGACTCAAAGTTTTGGTCGAGTAGGTTGCGTTTTAGCTCGAGATAAGGTACAAGTTGAGAATGTTGTGCTTGTGCCTGGGTACTAGTGTTTGTTCTTCCAGGATATTTGTAATCTAAACTTTAATTTAGCTAAAGAAATAGGAAAGGGAGAAGAAGGATTCGAACTCTTGTGTTTGAACTTGTTCGAGTTGGTCTGGTTAACCTATGTTAGAAATGTTTAAAGGTTTTTAAATTTGTTTTAAGTTTTAAACTTTGAAATCTTATTTAAACTACTTTGTAAAATGTTTACCTTTTAAATTGAAAGCATTTCATATTTTGATAGTTGAAGTTTTAAAATGATTTTACATTCATTTGAATTTAACTTCTAAAAAGGTAAATAGTTTAAACAAATTGAAATGTTTTAATTATGTAATAATTTTTAGTAATTAATTAAAATTTTTTGTTTTGATTTTAAAGTAATTAATTGTGTAATTAATTACCAATGATCTTTAATAAGTTAATTATGTAATTAAGAATTTATTTAGATAAAGAATTTATTAAGGAAATAAATTAGTGTAATTAAGCAATGGGAATGGTTAAGGCTAATGTATATATGTGGTAATTTAAGGTCAAGTAAATTAATGATCAAGGGTAATTAATTGAGGATAATTAACCAATGAGGTCATTACTTGATGAAAATAATTAAAGGTAAATTTTCTTAAGTGAAGTAATTAGTAATGGTAATTACAGAATGTAATTAATTGAAGAATTGGAAGTAGTTTTGGGTAAATTACCTGTGTAATTAATATGAAGAATAATTACTTAGTAGAAATAATTAATAACTAATTACTCAGTGTAATTAATTTAAGAATTGACTAATAAAAGTTATGGAAGTTAACTATAACAACCCGGGATTTGCATTACCGATTAATAAATAAAAGTTAGGATTTTTATTTATTTTAATGAGGCATAAAAGGATTTAGAATAACAAAATTTATTTGAAAAAAGCTGTTTTAATTAAATGGGAAATATGGGATTTTAAAATGAGGATAAAATGTTATTTTTTTTGAAAGTTAAAAATTTTAGGAGAGATTTTAAAAAACGGGTTTGGATAAGAAAAATGAGTTTTATAAACATATATGAACACTTAGACTAATTTTTGGAAACATGTAAATAATTCTCTTCTTATTGGGTTACTAAACTTAACCCAATAACCCACCCTAAACCTCCTCTATAAATTATCTCAAACTCTCCTAACCTCATTCATTCATCCCTAATCAAAACCCTAATCATTTCCTAAAGCTTTCTTAACAAAAATGGCCTCTATCTTCATCTCCTTCTAGTTTTAGCTTATGCAAGTCATTCTATACAAAGGTAATGCAAATACCCACCTCAAATCCGTTTTTATATCTTTCTAATTTCTTAAATTTATTTGGTAACACATGTTTTATGTGTTTTTTTGATCTTATAGCCTCCTAATCATCTTTTGCTAATTTGTGTTGATGCTATAGTGGTCTTTGATGCTTTCTAGAGAGGTATATTGCTAAAAACCTCTTCTAATATGTGTTTAATCCTCTTTTGGTTTCAGTAATCATTTAGTAACACATGTTTTATTATGTAACATCTGAATTATAGCTCTTTGATCATCTTTGCTTTCATTATGGGTGTGAACATAAGGTGTTTGTGATATTGCTTCATAAGGTAATGCTAAGCTTTGGCTCTTTGTCTCCTTTAATATAGTGTAGTAATCATTATATGGTAGTTAGTGATTGATATTGGTGAAATTTGATGCCAAAAATTTGAAAAAAACCCCCAAAATCACTAAAATGAGCAATTTCAGCAGGCTGGAATGTTTCAGCCTGAAAACAGGATGAAACAGTGGTCTGAGTGCACCAGGGCAGGCCTAGGCTGCACCCAGGCTGCTGCCCGGGCGCAGCAGGCTAGCCCGGTTGGGCTAGCCGGTACCAGGCCAGCCCACACGGGCTGGCGCGCATGGCCAGCACGTCCCCATCCCAAGCGGGCTAGGTCTGGCTGCACGTCCCCAGCCATGCGGGCTGGGGCTGGCCCGCACGTCCCCAGCGCATGCGGCTGGGGCTGGCCCCCTTCTCCCAGCCCATGCGGGCTGGGCTTCCCCCTCCTCCCCAGCCCGCATGGGGCTGGGGCTTACCCCATTACACCCCCAGCCCAGGCGGGCTGGGTTGGCTTACCGCATTTCCCCAGCCCGCATGGGCTGGGGCTTGTCCTATTTCCCAGCCCAAGCGGGCTGGGCTTGTCCCTATCTCCCTAGCCCAGGAGGGCTGGGGGGGAGGGCTTGTTAATTCACCCAGCCCATGCGGGCTGGGGGCTGGACCGAACCAGGCTGCACCATGCGGTGCAGCTGGTTCTAAAATAAATAAACAAATAAATAAAAAATAGGCTGCATCCACTTGGTGCAGCCGGGTTCCGACCCACCGGTTGCACCATTTTTGGTGCAACCGAGTCCGAGTTTCGCTATTTTGGTGTAACCGCTTCAAATTGTTTGTTTCTGCAATAAACCTTTGGGCTTCAATTGCTAATCAGAAATTGTTGAGCCTTGATTCACAACCATTCGGAATATTTTCCAACACGAATATTGGTTTTCAGTGATTTTCTGATTTATCGATTTCTTTGAGATTTGTCTCTAGATTTCGTACACGGGTTTTTATGAACTATTTTAAAAGGATTTTTCACTCCTAAATGGCTTTCGAAATTATTATATAATATTATTTTTAATTATTAAATTAATTACTCCATAATAGGAGAGTTTTCAAAAGCCGTTTTAAAGTGATTTCAAGATCAATTATAAATCCGTTTCGCACCATTATTTTCTATAATAAAAATCTCACTCACTTTTAGCACGTCGAGCGAAGTGGAAAGGTGCTTAAACGGTTAGGAAATCTCTGGCCTATGGAACCGTGTGTATTTTCTTTCCGGTTAATCCCCGACCTATTCGATTGATCGTTTTGACCTTTGGGTCTAGTTTACCGATGATACGAGGTGGACTTTTTGTTGTTTGGGGTGTGAGCTAGGTATTGGTTAGTAAACCGTTTAGTGCGAACGTGGGGTATTGGACTCGTTGTTAACACTTTACGGGTTCCTCTCCAAGAAGTTTGTGACACATTAGCCTCTGGGCGGCCAGTACTGGACCTCTGGGTCACCACTCCTCTAGGCAACCGTCTCTGGACACCTGCTCTATGGAGCAGTTTTTCGGCATGTGCCTCTGGGGCTTTATCCTTCTAGGAAGGATCTCGCCATCTCGCGCGTTCCGCATCTGTGCTAGTGATCGATCACAACTCTACAGTACTTGACAATAACGACTCTGGTCGGTGCACGTGCTATACTTGTATTATCTGATGATTTTATATCCATTCGAGTACCGCTATTCGGTGTTGGTTCTATGGAACCATACGATGTAAGTGCGATTACCTTGTGGATTCACAGTGTCTCTGGACACTACTTTTCAGTATTCGTTTCCATTGACTTTTCAGTATATCCCAATTGCTCTTTGGAGCAACGATCTTTGCTTGGACATCGATTACAGACTCTGTTCACTCTTGGGATTATTGCCTATGGGCACCTTTATATAGCTTTGGCTACGCCGATGATATGAGGCGATTTTATTTAACACTTTGGTGTTAATATTCTCTTTGGAGATTTTTACTGTTTATTGATGATTAGGAATCGTCATTATATTCATGTAGTCCATAATACTCTTCTCTTTGGAGAAGTACTGTTTTATTTATGTACTGCAATATTATGTTTATCTCAGTTTATTAACTGATTGTTTAGCTAGCCTGACCCGAGTGTTTTTCGCTCGGGTCAGACCGAGTTGTTTCAGGTTAGGTCTGTGGACTTAGCTTTCTGTGCTTCCGCTTGGACATTATCTACTATGCTGATAGATAGCACTTTAAATTTGTCCACTATTTTGATACTCTGATTATTCAGTCTCTTATGTACATATTTTTGACTCACATGTGTGAGCGGTGGCTTTAAAACCACCTTTTGATTTTTGGATCTGTATTGACGATATATTGTACCTATGTTCTGTGACTGTTATGTGATTGTTCTGTGATGATGATGTTATCATTTAGTATTATGTTTGTTCTGCACCTATTTTCCATAGCCATTGTAATTTCATTATAAATATCTATCGGATATGTCGAACCACTTGAGAAAAGAAAACCACCTATTCGACGTATTCAGTAGTTAGTTATAGCTTGATTACACATGGTCGCTTCCATTATACTCTATTCTCCGTTCTAGTAGACGGTATTACTTCGTAATTCTCTTTACTAGAGTGGGTCTCGGAGTGGGGCGTTACAGTTTGGTATTAGAGCTAAGGTTCAGAATTAAGCATAACAAACACAGAATAGACACGTATTATAATACGTTACAATACGATCCAAATTGAACATCACCACCTTTAGATAGATAAGTTAGGAATAGTTGTAGGAATCTGTTATATTCCGTAATATTCCTTAATGAATTATCTATCTTTGAATCGTGCTTACCTAAATCTTACCTTATCTTTCAGTATGGTTGGGAGAGTTAAGAACCTCCGTTCTGCTGATGCTGGACAGTCCAGCAACCCTCATCCAGAGGGCGTATACATGACCACGGACCAAATCATGGAGCTGGTTCGTAACTCTCAGTCGCACTCTCAGTCTCCTACACCAGTTTCTGATGCACCGCGCAAGTCTGCTTTTGCGCGCCTCTGCAGCGACTTTATTCATCTTGGAGGGAAGCCGTTTAATGGCTCCGAGACTGTTCTTGAGGTCCAGGCTTGGATCAGAGTTTGCGAGCGTAATTTTACTCGCATGACCCTTCTTGACCATGAGAGAGTTCTTGTTGCTTCTAGCCATCTTGAGGGCCATGCCTTGGATTGATACGAGCTCCTTATTTCTGAGACCGATGAGGCCACTCTCACTTGGGATCAGTTCCGAGAGCGCTTCTTGCTCAAGTTTGTTCCCGAGTCCGTAAAGATAGCCCTTGCACGCCGCTTTATTGACCTTAAGCAAGGGAAGACCTCTGTTGCTGACTATTCATCATCATTCGAGGCCCTGTCTAAGTATGGCCTCGAGTTCGTTAGCACTCCTTATAAGAAGAATCTCAAATTTGTAGAAGGCCTGAAGAAATATTTGAAGAAACAGCTTATGCTCCAGCTTAAGCTCCCTTTTGATGAGCTAGTTGACGCAGCGCTTCACCTTGAAGCGGTTGAGCATGAGGGAGACAGTGATGGAGATGGTGAGGGTTCTAAAAAACCCAATCAGAAGCGGGGTCCATTTCAGAAGACCAAGCCTTGGAACAAGAAGAAGAAGACTGACAGTTCTAATTTTCAGACTCAGCCTCAGACTCGTTCTTAGTCCCAGACTCCTGCTCAGCCTAGTAGGACACGTCCTCCGAATAAATGCTTCAACTGTGGTTCTCCTGATCACTTTATTCGAGAGTGTCCCAAAACCGCTCTATTGTACCTTCTGCAAGAAGGAGGGATACAGGATCTCCACTTGTCCTACTGCACCTCCTAGATCTGGCAAGCTTAATGCTGCCAAGGCTCCTACATCTTCAGCTCAGCCTCGAGGTACGCATCCTTCCGTTCTCGAAGGTTCTAAATTATTTCATGGTAGATCTTGTAGAGTTCTCTTTGATACGGGTGCCTCTCACTCATTCGTATCAAAGGAGCTAGTAGATGCTTTATCCTTGGATGTTACTTGTCTGGTTTCTTCACTAAGGATTGTGAATCCCATTGGTGGATCCACGACCCTTAGCTTGCTTTGTGAGGATATGGATATTGATCTTTGTGGATTTTCTTTCCGTGAGAATCTGCACGTTATGGAGTATTTGGGCTTTGACATGATTCTTGGCATGGATTGGCTCGCTCAGTACGATGCCAAAATCATTTGCTCGGAGCGGATATTATTTCTTCGTCATCCTGACTCATCCGCTCCGTTAGCTATTGCTCTTCAGGATGTTGGGATTTCTGATATTACTTTATTTTCCTTTGATTCACGAGATGAGGATTTGGACATATCTCGTATTCCTGTTGTTCGGGATTTCCCCGATATATTCGAGCCAGTATCGGGCCTGCCGCCAAAGTGGGCCATTGAGTTCCGCATCGATCTCATTCCAGGCTCCCACCCAGTCGGCTGTCCGCCAACGAGAATGTCTATTAAGGAGAATGAGGAACTCAGGAAGCAGTTAGTTGAGCTTGAGATGAAGCAGTTCATTCGGTCCAGTTCTTTGCCATAGGGTGCTGCTATGGTCTTCGTTAAGAAGCCCGATGGCTCTCTTAGGCTTTGCATTGACTATCGCCAGCTTAATGAGTTGACCATCAGAAATCGTTATCCATTGCCACGGATAGACGATATGTTTGATCAGTTGAGCGGTGCGAAGGTCTTTTCCCAGCTCGACCTTGCCACCGGATTTCATCAGCTCCGAGTTACGGACGATAGCATTCCTCTTACCGCTTTTCGCACTCGTTATGGTTCTTTTGAGTGGTTGGTCATGCCATTCGGCTTGACGAACGCACTGGCTTGCTTCGTCGATCTTATGAATTGAGTATTCCGGGAATACATCGATAAATTTGTTCTGGTTTTCATCGACGATATTCTTGTTTATTCTAGATCCGAGACAGAGCATGCTCATCATTTGCAGATCGTCTTGGATACTCTTCGTCAGCATCAGCTTAAGGCCAAGCTCTCCAAGTGCCATTTTTGGGAGAGCAAGGTCAAGTTCTTGGGCCATATTGTATCATCTAAGGGTATTTCTGTCGATCCTGCCAAGATCGAAGCTATTCAAAATTGGAAGCAGCCCGAGAACGTTCATGATATTCGCAGCTTCCTTGGTCTGGCGGGTTATTACCGTCGCTTTATCAAGGATTTCTCTCGAGTTGCACTTCCCCTTATGACGTTGACTCGTAAGGGTGTTCGCTTTATTTGGTCTGATAAGTGTGAAGCTTCCTTTCAGCGACTGAAGGAACTTCTCACTCATGCTCCTATTCTTGTGGTTCCTAAGAGTAACCAGGATCTGGTTGTTTACACCGATGCTTGTGGTAGCGGGCTCGGTGCTGTGCTTATGCAGAAGGATCGGGTAGTTGCTTATGCTTCCAGGCAACTGCGTCCGAATGAGGTTCGCTATCCTACTCATGATCTTGAGTTAGCAGCTATCGTCTTTGCCTTGAAGACGTGGCATCACTTTCTATTAGGCGAACGCTTCACTCTTTACATCGATCACAAGTCTCTGAAGTATCTTTTCAGCCAGAGAGATTTCAACATGAGGCAGCAGCGATGGCTTGAGTTTCTCGCCTCATATGATTTAGATATTCAGTATACCTCTAGCAAGGGTAATCGTGTTGCAGATGCGCTCAGTCGCAAGCACTCGGTGGTAGTTTCTATGATGATTGTCCAGTGGGATATTCTTGAGACCCTATCTTTGTATGATATTAGAGATCAATCTCCATCTTCTGATTCTCCGGTCTTACTACTCAGCTTAGAAGCTCGTCCTATCTTATTGGAGCGCATTGCCCATGCTCAGCGGCAGGATCCAGACTTATTGCATCTCATTCACCTTCTCGAGTCGGGATCTAGTGATGAGACATTGCTGGATTATTCTCTTGATTTTCATCGGTGTCTTCGTAGGAAGAACCGTATTGTTGTACCATCTGATTTATCACTTAGGCGTGACATTCTGGACGAGTGCCATCGCACTAAGTACACTATACATCCTGGTTCGAGTAAGATGTATGCCGATATGTGCCGGCTATATTATTGGGAGGGTTGGAAGAGAGATGTGGCAAGTTATGTGAGCGGTTGCATGACTTGTCAACAGATCAAGGCCTAGCATCAGCGTCCATCTGGTCTTCTTCATCCTCTAGAGATTCCATTATGGAAATGGGATCAGATATCCATGGACTTCATTGACGGTCTGCCTCGATCGAGGTCAGGCCATACTTCTATCTGGGTTATTGTTGATCGCTTGACCAAATTGGCTCATTTCATTCCGATTAAGTCCACTCGGACTGCACCTCAGTTGGCCAAGCTCTATGTGAAAGAAGTCGTTCGACTTCATGGCATTCCTAGCTCCATCGTGTGTGACCGAGACACCATTTTCACTAGTCACTTCTGGAAGTGCCTACAGTCAGCTTTGGGCTCAAAGCTGAATCTCTCGACTGCTTATCACCTTCAGACCGACGGTCAGACTGAGAGGGTGAATCGTGTTTTGGAGGATCTTTTGCGCTGTTGTATTCTGGATTTCGGAGGTAGTTGGGAGGATCACTTACCGCTTGTAGAGTTCTCCTACAACAATAGCTTTCAGTCTAGTATCGGCATGGCACCTTTCGAGGCTCTCTATGGAAAGCCATGTCGCTCTCCTGCTTGTTGGTTAGAATCTGGCGAGAAGCTTATTCTTGGTCCAAATTCAGTTCGGGAATCTTCTGAAAAGATTGTTCTTATCCGTCAGAGAATGAAAGAGGCATAGGACCGCCAGAAATCCTACGCGGACAACCGTAGGAAGCCTCTTGAGTTCTCCATTAGTGATTTTGTCTTCATTCGGATTTCCCCTATGAAGGGGTTGTGCGTTTCAGCTCTACGGGGAAGTTGGCTCCTCGCTATATTGGACCATTTCCTATTATGGAACGCATCGGCCCCGTTGCTTATCGTGTGGCTCTACCTGCTCATTTTTTCGGAATGCATGACGTGTTCCATGTTTCTCAGCTTCGCAAGTGTGTTCGCGATCCTGATTCTATCATTGAGCCGCATGTCGTGCCTGATTTAGATATCTTACCTGAGTTATCTTTGGAGCAACAACCTCTTCGTGTGCTTGATTCGGAGGTTAGACGCCTTCGCAATAAAGAGGTTCCACTCGTGAAGATTCAATGGTCACCGAATCCTAAGGACTGCACTTGGGAGACCAGAGAATCTATCGAGCGCTCTTATCCTGGCTTCCTCCCATCTTCTTCTACGGGTAAAAATTCTCTATTTCATCTCTATTTCTTCTTTTGTGGATTTGACGTTATAGACGACATCTATCTTAAGGAATTGCGGGGATGCAATTTTCATAAGGGGAAGTCTGTAACAACCCGGGATTTGCATTACCGATTAATAAATAAAAGTTAGGATTTTTATTTATTTTAAAGAAGCATAAAAGGATTTGGAATAACAAAATTTATTTGATAAAGGCTATTTTAATTAAATGGGAAATATGGGATTTTAAAATGAGGATAAAATGTTATTTTTTTTTAAAGTTAAAAATTTTAGGAGAGATTTTAAAAAACGGGTTTGGATAAGAAAAATGAGTTTTATAAACATATATGAACACTTAGACTAATTTTTGGAAACATGTAAATAACTCTCTTCTTATTGGGTTACTAAACTTAACCCAATAACCCACCCTAAACCTCCTCTATAAATTATCTCAAACTCTCCTAACCTCATTCATTCATCCCTAATCAAAACCCTAATCATTTCCTAAAGCTTTCTTAACAAAAATGGCCTCTATCTTCATCTCCTTCTAGTTTTAGCTTATGCAAGTCATCTTATGCAAAGGTAATGCAAATACCCACCTCAAATCCGTTTTTATATCTTTCTAATTTCTGAAATTTATTTGGTAACACATGTTTTATGTGTTTTTTTGATCTTATAGCCTCCTAATCATCTTTTGCTAATTTAGGTTGATGCTATAGTGGTCTTTGTTGTTTTCTAGAAAGGTATATTGCTAAAAACCTCTTCTAATATGTGTTTAATCTTCTTTTGATTTCAGTAATCATTTAGTAACACATTTTTTATTATGTAACATGTGAATCATAGCTCTTTGATCATCTTTTCTTTCATTTTGGGTGTGCACATAAGGTGTTTGTGATATTGCTTCATAAGGTAATGCTAAGCTTTGGCCCTTTGTCTCCTTTAATATAGTGTAGTAATCATTATATAGTAGTTAGTGATTGATATTGGTGAAATTTGATGCTAAAAATTTGAAAAAAAACCCCAAAATCACTAAAATGAGCAATTTCAGCAGGCTGGAATGTTTCAGCCAGAAAACAGGCTGAAACAGTGGTCTGAGTGCGCCAGGGAAGGCCTGGGCTGCACCCAGGCTGTTGCCCGGGCGCAACAGGATGGCCCGGTTGGGCTAGCCAGTACCAGGCCATCCCACACGGGGTAGCACGCATGGCCAGCACGTCCCCAGCCCATGCGGGCTGGGGTTGGCCCGCACGTCCCCAGCCCATGCGGATGGGGCTGGCCCCCATCTCCTAGCTCATGCGGGCTCTGCTTCCCCCTCCTCCCCAGCCCGCATGAGGCTGGGGCTTACCCCATTACACCCCCAGCCCAGGCATGCTGGGGGGCTTACCGCATTTCCCCAGCCCGCATGGGCTGAGGCTTGTCCCATTTCCCAGCCCAAGCGGGCTGGGCTTGTCCCTATCTCCCCAGCCCAGGCGGGCTGGGGGGGAGGGCTTGTTAATTCACCCAGCCCATGCGGGCTGGGGGCTGGACCCACTTGGTGCAGCCGGGTTCCGACCCACTGGTTGCACCATTTTTGGTGCAACCGAGTCCGAGTTGCCCTATTTTGGTGTAACCGCTTCAAATTGTTTGTTTCTGCAATAAACCTTTGGGCTTCAATTGCTAATCAGAAATTGTCGAACCTTGATTCACAACCATTGAGAATATTTTCCAACACGAATGTTGGTTTTCAGTGATTTTCTGATTTATCGATTTCTTTGAGATTTGTCTCTAGATTTCGTACACGGGTTTTTATGTACTATTTTAAAAGGATTTTTCACTCCTAAATGGCTTTCGAAATTATTATATAATATTATTTTTAATTATTAAATTAATTGCTCCATAATAGGAGAGTTTTCAAAAGCCGTTTTAAAGTGATTTCAAGATCAATTATAAATCCGTTTCGCACCATTATTTTCTATAATAAAAATCTCACACTCACTTTTAGCACGTCGAGCGAAGTGGAAGGGTGCTTAAACGGTTAGGAAATCTATGGCCTATGGAACCGTGTGTATTTTCTTTCCGGTTAATCCCCGACCTATTCGATTGATCGTTTTGACCTTTGGGTCTAGTTTACCGATGATACGAGGTGGACTTTTTATTGTTTGGAGTGTGAGCTTGCTATTGGTTAGTAAACCGTTTAGTGCGAACGTGGGGTATGGGACTCATTGTTAACACTTTACGGGTTCCTCTCCAAGAAGTTTGTGACACATTAGCCTCTGGGCGGCCAGTACTGGATCTCTGGGTCACCATGCCTCTAGGCAACCGTCTCTGGACACCTGCTCTATGGAGCAGTTTTTCGGCATGTGCCTCTGGGCCTTTATCCTTTTGGGAAGGATCTCGCCGTCTCGCGCATTCCTCATATGTGCGAATGATCGATCACAACTCTACAGTACTTGGCAATAACGACTCTGGTCGGTGCACGTGCTATACTTGTATTATCTGATGATTTTATGTCCATTCGAGTACCGCCATTCGGTGTTGGTTCTATGGAACCATACGATGTAAGTGCGATTACCTTGTGGATTCATAGTGTCTCCGGACACTACTTTTCAGTATTCGTTTCCATTGACTTTTCAGTATATCCCTATTGCTCTTTGGAGCAACGATCTTTGCTTGGAAATCGATTACAGACTCTGCTCACTCTTGGGATTATTGCCTATGGGCAACTTTATATAGCTTTGGCTACGCCGATGATATGAGGTGATTTTATTTATTTAACACTTTGGTGTTGATATTCTCTTTGGAGATTTTTACTGTTTATTGATGATTAGGAATCGTCATTATATTTATGTAGTCCATAATACTCTTCTCTTTAGAGAAGTACTATTTTATTTATGCACCGCATTATTATGTTTATCTCAGTTTATTAACTGGTTGTTTCGCTAGCCTGACCCGAGTGTTTTTCGCTCGGGTCAGACCGAGTTGTTTCAGGTTAGGTCTCTGGACTTAGCTTTCTATGCTTCCGCTTGGACATTATCTGGTATGCTGATAGATAGCTCTTTATATTTGTCCACTATTTTTGTACTCTGATTATTCAGTCTCTTATGTACATATTTTTGACTCACATGTGTGAGCGGTGGCTTTGTACCCACCTTTTGATATTTGGATCTGTGTTGACGATATATTGTACCTATGTTCTGTGACTGTTATGTGACTGTTCTGTGATGATGATGTTATCATTTAGTATTATGTTTGTTCTGAACCTATTTTCCTTAGCCATTGTAATTTCATTATAAATATCTATCGGATATGTCGAACCACTTGAGAAAAGAAAACCACCTATTCGACGGATTCAGTAGTTAGTTATAGCTTGATTACACATGGTCGCTTCCATTATACTCTATCCTCCGTTCTAGTAGACGGTATTACTCCGTAATACTCTTTACTAGAGTGGGTCTCGGAGTGGGGCGTTACATTAACTAAGCGATGTGATTAATTAAGAGTAATTAATTACAGAATAAGTAATTAATTAAAGATTAAGTCTAATTACTTAAGGTAATTAATGGGGTATAATTACTTAGTAAAGTAATTTATGGATAATTGTTGGATGTAATTTGTAAAAAGGGAAAATTACTAACTTGGGAAGCAATTAAAGGATAATTACTTTGTGGAAGAAATTAAGAGATAATTACTCAGTGTGATTAAAGTATTAATTAATATAATAAATCAAGGAGTTGATTAATTGATGAAGTAAATAAGGAAAGTTAATTATTGATTGTGATTAATCAAGATTGAATAATGTATGTAATTAAGTTAAAGTTTAATTATTAAAGGAAATTTTAAGAATAATTAACTAATTGAAGTGATTAGATGATCATTAATTAATGTAATTAATGAAGGGGATCAATCTTGCTTATGATGGTTGAATGATGATAGATGCCTTGTATTGGTTGATATCTTTGGTAGGAATTGCTTTGTGATATGATATTTTTGGGTGGATAATAATGATGTGATTATCTATCATTTATAAGTTGCTGTGTGAAAATGTTATCCAATAATTAAAGTTGCATGGTATTTAATCGAATAACTTGGGATAAGATTACATTGGACACGAAGAGACGGAGTCGGGTACTAGTAAATACCCGAAACCACTTCGATTCTTTATAGATTGATATGTGAGATCAATGAGCTGTAATGGAATGAAATGCCTTAAGTGAGCTGGACCTCTTAATCTAGGTATGATACTCAGAAATTGAAGGGTGTAATAAGTGTTGTATGTACCAAACCTATGAATTTTATAAAATTATTACGAGTTACCCCGTGTTTAAATAGGTTATTGTTTTAGGATATTTCATGCTAGATGGGTTTACTCACGCTGGTTTCCAACCTGACCCGGGTGTTACTTTGATGTAATGCTCGGGTCAGACCGAGTATTACAGATTTTCAAGTAGGGACGTTCTGGAGCTCAGGAGTCGAGCTGTATGGCAGGAACGTGAAGAATATTCCGCTGTGCTATTATATTGTAAATCTGAGGCATGTTGATTTGCATATGTCCAGTGTTGAATATATGTACAACTCCGATGTATTTACGACAGATATAATATTCTTCTATAAACTGTTATTATTTATTATTATATTTTATCCGCTGCGAAATGTTGTTGGTTATGTTCTTTTTTTTTCTTCTATCTCTTTCATCTTTTTCCTAACTATCTGGAATTTTCGAGATCGAAATTTCCGGGTCGTTACATTTGGTATCAGAGCCAGGTTAAGCGAGAACCTTGGCTCTGGTGGGATTACTCATTAAGGATAGGGTAAGTGATACCCTAGGATGAGTTGAGTGTGTGTGTGTGTGTATACATATATATATATATATATATATATATATATATATATATATATAAAAAAGAGAGCGTACTTGTTATTTCCTTATATAAAGATTTTAAATGATTTTATATAAAAATATATTTTGATATATAAAGCAATATATCTTTCTAATAAATATTAAGGTAATTGGATGTTGAATATTGGAATTAAATTAAGTGGTAATAATAATACAACCAAATTTAAATTAAATTAAAGATAAGTTTGAAATGGATTCAAACTGAAATTAAAATCTTAAATTTGGGAAAAAGTTTCAGAATAAGGTAATAATAGATTGGTTTTCAGGTATGATAATCTGGGATATTATCATAAATAATTGTTATGTTTAATAATAAAATATGTATTAATGAGTAAGAAAAAAATGAAATGTTTGAAGTGGGTAACCTTTAAATAAGTATGACATGTAAGTTGAAGCGGTTTCAAACTGTGAAGTTGTAAATTTAAACATTTGAAAATTGTTTTCAAATATTAAAGGAAGCAATATTATCTTATTTTAGGATTAGAAGTTGTTGGTAAACCTTAAAAGAATTTGTTTTGAATTAAAACCATAGGTGGTTTAAATTTTAAAATTTGGCTTGGTGGGCCAAGAAGTAAATATGTATATGTGTGGATATGCATAATACTAAGGATGATTTGAAATAAACTCTAAATATTGAGTTTTAAATCTGGAATGAGATATGATACCCAAAGTGATAAGTTTTTGAACTTAATAAGTGGGAAGATTATTTATGAGAAGTTTAAATTTTGAAATGGAATTTCAAATGGGGTAAGGTTGACTGGATTAAGTGAATTGAGTTTAACTTGGGGAAAAGTTAAAATAATCAACCTGATTTGAAATTTTCAAGATGAAATTAAGATTTAAATTAGGAAGTTAAATGGTTGATTTGAATTGGGAAGTTAGAGTGATCTCAAAATGGGGTTGTGATCCGAAAATTGGAAATGGATGAATGTTTTAAAATAATTTGAATGATACCATCCTTTTGTTATTAATAATTTTTAAACTATAAATTGAATTTGTTTAAATGAATGAAGAAATGGACTGTAGTAATATATCTATTATTGAGATAAAAAGAAAATTTAACTTTAGTTCCAAAATAGAGAAATGGAATCACTTTGGACTTGAGATTTGGGTGTTTAAAATAGAGTTTCAACTGAAATTGTTGAAAATTAGTTTTTGAAAGATTAATTTAATTTAAAATGAAATTATGGAATATGGACTTAAAAACTCGAATTTATATAATTCGAGATGGTTTAAATTTAGAATTTGAATTGAAATTAGTTCAAATTGAATTTGATTTGAATTAATTGAAATTATGATTGAAGATGTATAAGTATAAAATTCAAATGGAAAATTTGAATTGGATTAATTGGAAACGATTTGAAATTGAAGTGGGTTCAATTTGAAATTAGTCCAAATTGATTTGAATAATTTGGAGTTGTAATTAAAGTTGAATAGTTTTAAATTCAAATGGAATTTGAATTGAATTTGGGAGGAAATCAAAGATAATTCAACTTGATTTGGAAATGGAGTTTGAAATTGGGATTAATTCAAACTGGAGTTGAAATGAATTGAAATTGGAACTAGTTCAATTGAAATTTATTTGAATTGGTAAAATTTGAGATCAAGGTTGAATAAAGTTAAATTTGGAAAGAAACTGCGGTTAATTCAACTTGAATTGGGGTTGAATCAATTGCAATGGAAATTGAAGTTATTTAAATTGGAATTGGGTCAATTTAAGTGGAAGTGGAAATTTAAATTAAATTGATGAGAATGGAGATTGGGAAGCGAGAAGTTTTGACTCTGGACTATTTTTAATATAAATTGTTTTAAATATAAACCTATTTTTCCAAGCTATTCATTATATATACAACCTTTCTTTTAAAAGCCAAACTATCTTATACTTGTTTTGCAATTATTTTTGAAACTGTTTAACAATTTTTCCACTGTTTTATAAACTAATTACTATATTTCAACTATTTTACAAAACTAATTACTATCTTACTATTATTTTGCAATCATCTAAAATTTCTATGATTATTTTAACTATTTTCTAACTATTATACACCTATTTTACAAACTAGTAATTATTTTCCAACTACTTATCTATTTTTAAATTTCTCAATCTATTTTCTAAATAAACTGGTCAGAGTTTTAACTGTTATTGGTTAAATACCCAATCGATATAAGAATAGAGGTGATAATCCAAATGGATTAAAGCAATGGTGAATAAGTGAATGATATCAAAATAAATGTGAATAGAAAGAGAATTGATTTGGCTAATAAGCAACAAAGATAAATACGGAGGATGTACGTATGTTATTCTATTCGCATAGTGATTTGATCCAGATTCGAGCATAGAATTTCGAGAAAATATGTCGATCCGAGTTGGGATTTTTCGCTCGACTTTCGACGGCGAACCTGGACATGGATTGTTGATTGGTTTTGGATGTTCTCTATCATAGTTATGGCTATGCAAGGAGAATGACGGTTTCTGATCAAGAAATCAGATCCGTGTCCGCACTAGGAATTCGGGTGGACGATACTAATTCGGAAGCGAAATTGTGTGGTCGAGTAAGCGATCAGATTGGTATAGCATACGGATGATATGTGTACATCATACTGATTTGAATGAAAATAATATTGAAAGGAGTAATCAAATTTGGATATTTGATTTTGAGTAAACAAAGTTGAATATCTTTGTTTTATAAAATGAAACTCCCCTTGTTGAATCTTTTGCCAGAAGAAAAGGATTTTTGAAAATGTTTTAAAGTATAAAAGGAGTTTTATACAAGTTGAAATGATCCAAAGTTTAAAAAAATTATATATATCTGTATATATATATATATATATATATATATATATATAAAGGATCATATGAGGATTTTGGAAAAAGGTTTTGGGAACCTTTGGATTTGGAAAGGCTTTGATTTTTGGGTAAAATCAATATTGAAATTTGGAAATCCTAGTTGAGAATAATCGATTTTGGGATAATCGATTTTGGTGTAAAGGAGCTTTGTATGAGATCATACTAGGTGTATGATTTGGAAGATACTATATGTGTATAGTATAAAGTGTTTTGATGATGGCTCTGGGGAAAAAGGCGCTCCCTTGAAATGAACTTCTCAGGAGTGCCACCGGGTGGTGCTGCCTTGAGCCCCAAGGGGGGGTTCTAAAGTTGATCCTGTGAGGAGTCCGGACAAAACTAGTTCCTGAGGATTATGAGTAGAGTATACCATAGCGAAAGTCGTGTGTGCCGCTGAGAGCCAACAGTCTGCGTTTGATTTTACATCGGTAGACTGCGACCTATGTAGGAGTGGAGAAGTTTCATTTTGACAGGGAAAATCAGAGGCCGCATAGAGCCTGCAGTTACAAGGACTTTTGCTGCGATGGAATCGTAAACCTGGAATGTAACCGCGATCTATCGTGGGTTCCATGGCGTAATGGAGAGGCCGCGGAGAAACTGCAGTTACATGGACTTTGCTGCGATGGCAACGTAACCCTGGAATGTAACTGCAACCATGGATGGGAGTGATGATTTCCAGAGCATTCTCACAAAGAAATTCCCTCTATTTTCAAGAAGAAAAAAAACTGTTTTCTGAATTTTCAATAAAATTATTTTCAACAGTATTTTCACTGGATGTTGAAAACGGGTCTACCAAGCACTTGTAGATTTTCAGTCTTACGCCTGATCAACGTATGACCGAATTTCTGTGAGAACAAGGATGGACTAGTTGAGATATCGAGTTGTAATTTTTTTTTATGAAATTGATCTGTAATATTATATAGATTTTAAAAGTGTTCTAAAAATGATCAAAGGAAATTTATCAGATTTTAAGCATTTCAATAAATTCTGGTTTCGTTCCTTTTCGAGGATGAAAATATTCTAAGGGGGGAGGAATGTGATAACCTGGATTTTTAATATCTATTATTGGATAATTAACTGATTTTAAATCATTAAAATACTGATTCTAGTTGGTTAAATAAATAAAATGTGATAAATAAAAGTATTTAAATATATACAATTTATATAAGTTGATTTTAATTTGAATTTGAAAATTTCGAAGATAAACATTTTAAGGTAAATTGAATTTAGAAATAATATATATATAATTTTATTTGTATATATTTGTTATTTTCATTTAAAGATCGTAATAAAATAAATAAAGGAAAGGGGTTACTAAATAAAAAATTTAATATAAAGAGTTTTAGGGAAAACATTCAAAATATAAATAAAGTGTATAAAGTATAATTAATATATTTGTATAGCTATATTAAGTGTGTATTTGGAATTTGATATTACATACTTAATATATATATATATATATATATATATAAAAGACAAATATAAGAGAAAGAAGAAATATAATTAAGTTTTATTTATGATAAAATTTAAACTTATCAAACAAAAGACATTTATAAACGAATAAACTAAATTGAAAAATTATATAAATACATATTAAAACATACTAAAACATGGTATTACAAATGCAAATCATATATAATATAAGATTAACTAATGTAAGGTTATTAACATGCAAATCAAACAAGTGTCACCATTTTTTTTAATATTTTAAATCTGAAGTAATCAAATAAAAATAAAATAAAAATTAGTAAACAATTTCTCAAAACCTGGACAGATCAAAGCAAACATTCAAAGCAATTTTAAAACTGGGAGTTTCAATCTTGGGAGCAATGGTAAATATGGTAATTCAAACTCAAAAAAAACTGGAGCAATCAAAGGTTAAACTCTGACCTGAAGCCACTGCATTTCTAAAATAGGTGAGTAAAATTTAATTAGAAAATTTTAAGTAAAGTAAATTTTGTGCATGAGAACTTTTGAGCTGGTGACTGACTTGCATGCCATGTATATATATATATATATATATATAGATGAAATCTTGGCGTATTTATTATTTTAAAATTGTGCATGTTAAATCTGTTGGATGCTTCTCTGTAATTCCAAAATACAGAGTAAATTTAAATAAGAATTTCAAAATTTACTTAACAAATCATTGCTAAGTGTGAATCTTCAATGCAGTAGTTTTAGTAAAACATGAATTAAGGATTAAATTGATATTTAAAAAGAAGCTGTTTGAAAATCTGCTGAATCAAGGTAATACAGTGAAAAAATTTAATATCATGATAAAATCATGCATTGAATTTTGTTGAATCGAGTTCACATCTTGAATCTACTTTGTATAACATGATTTTTAAGATAAAAATCAGAATTTTTAAATTGGATTTGAGGAAGAATTTTGTTGTTAATCGAGATTGGGTTTTGGGCAAAATTCAGGTGATTGGGTCAATTCTAGGGATCGTGTTTTGGATCGAAGTTGTATGGATGATCGGTGAACACGAGAAAAATAGTTGAAGTGATAATCATTCATCAGAGTGTTTGGAATTTGGAAAATTAGGGTTTAAGCTCGGTGGTTTTGTCGCGTTTGAATGATGGGTTGTCTGGAACTTGTATTGAATCGAGTGGCACAGGATCGTGAGGTTAGTAGCAGGAAGGTATCGCGGTGATGTGGCCGAAGTCTTGAGGCGAACGATGGTTGGTATTGTGGGTTGATGGGATTTTTTTCTGGTGATGCAGTATTGTTTTTGGGTTCGAATTGTTCCTTTTTGATTGGGTCATGTATTTGCTGATCAACGATGGAAGCTCGCATCTGGGGTCGGTGTGGGGTCTGCGCGTGGTGTCATGGATGGTGGCGACGGCGTCGGTGCGTCGTGCACGTTCACGTCACAGTGATCGTGTCAGTGAAAGAGGGCGGTGAGGTGACTCGAAGTTTTGGTCGAGTAGGTTGCGTTTTAGCTCGAGATAAGGTACGGGTTGAGAATGTTGTGCTCGTGCTTGGGTACTAGTGTTTGTTCTTCCAGGATATTTGTAATCTAAACTTTAATTTAGCTTAAGAAATAGGAAAGGGAGAAGAAGGATTCGAACTCTTGTGTTTGGACAAGTTCGAGTTGGTCGGGTCAACCTATGTTAGAAATGTTTAAAGGTTTTTTAATTTGTTTTAAGTTTTAAACTTTGAAATCTTATTTAAACTATTTTGTAAAATGTTTACCTTTTTAATTGAAAGCGTTTCATATTTTGATAGTTGAAGTTTTAAAATGATTTTACATTCATTTGAATTTAACTTCTAAAAAGGTAAATAGTTTAAACAAATTGAAATGTTTTAATTATGTAATAATTTTTAGTAATTAATTAAATTTTTTTGTTTTGATTTTAAAGTAATTAATTGTGTAATTAATTACTAATGATCTTTAATAAGTTAATGATGTAATTAAGAATTTATTTAGATAAAGAATTTATTAAGGAAATAAATTAGTGTAATTAAGCAATAGGAATGGTTAAGGCTAATGTATATATGTGGTAATTTAAGGTCAAGTAAATTAATGATCAAGGGTAATTAATTGAGGATAATTAACCATTGAGATCATTAATTGATGAAAATAATTAAAGGTAAATCTTCTTAAGTGAAGTAATTAGTAATGGTAATTACAGATTGTAATTAATTGAAGAATTGGAAGTAGTTTTGGTTAAATTACATGTGTAATTAATATGAAGAATAATTACTTAGTATAAATAATTAATAACTAATTACTCAGTGTAATTAATTTAAGAATTGACTAATAAAAGTTATGGAAGTTAACTAAGAGATGTAATGAATTAAGAGCAATTAATTACAGAATTAGTAATTAATTGAAGATTAAGTCTAATTACTTAAGGTAATTAATGGGGTATAATTAATTAGTAAAGTAATTTATGGATAATTGCTGGATGTAATTTGTAAAAGGGAAAATTACTAACTTGGGAAGCAATTAAAGGATAATTACTTTGTGCAAGAAATTAAGTGATAATTACTCAGTGTAATTAAAGAATTAATTAATATAATAAATCAAGGAGTTGATTAATTGATGAAGTAAATAAGGAAAGTTAATTATTGATTATGATTAATCAAGATTGAGTAATGAATGTAATTAAGTTAAAGGTTAATTATTAAAGGAAATTTTAATAATAATTAACTAATGGAAGTGATTAGATGATCATTAATTAATGTAATTAATGAAAGGGATCAATCTTTCTTATGAATGGTTGAATGATGATAAGTGCCTTGTATTGGTTGATATCTCTGATAGGAATTGCTTTGTGATATGATATTTTTGGATGGATAATAATGATGTAATTATCTAGCATTTATAAATTGCTGTGTGAAAATGTTATGCAATAATTATAGTTGCATGGTATTTAATCGAATAACTTGGGATAAGATTACATTGGACTCGAAGAGACCGGAGTCGGGTATTAGTAAATACCCGAAACCACTTCGATTCTTTATAGATTGATATGTGAGATCAATGAGCTGTAATGGAATGGAATGCCTTAAGTGAACCGGACCTCTTAATCTAGGTATGATACTCAGAAATTGATGGGTGTAATAAGTGTTGTATATACCAAACCTGTGAATTTTATAAAATTGTTACGAGTTACCCCGGGTTTAAATAGGTTATTGTTTTAGGATATTTCATGCTAGATGGGTTTACTCACGCTGGTTTCCAGCTTGACCCGGGTGTTACTTTGATGTAATGCTTGGGTCAGACCGAGTATTACAGATTTTCAGGTAGGGACGTTCTGGAACTCAGGAGTCGAGCTAGATGGCAGGAACGTGAAGAATATTCCGCTGCATTGTTATATTGTAAATCCGAGGCATGTTGATTTGTATATGTCTAGTGTTGAATATATGTATAACTCTGATGTATTTAAATGCAATCGACGTATATAGTATTCTTCTGTAAATTGTTATTATTTATTATTATATTTTATCCGCTGCGAATGTGAGATGTTGTTGATTCTGTTCTTTTTTCTTCTTCTTCTATCTCTTTCTTCTTTTTCCAAACAATCTGGAATTTTCGGGATCGAAATTTTCGGGTTGTTACAAAAATCCTATGCCGATAACCGTAGAAGGAATTTAGAATTTTTTGTGGGAGATTTAGTATTCGTTCTTGTTTCACCTATGAAGGGTGTTGTGCGTTTCAGTTGATCGGGAAAATTAGCACCTCGATATATTGGTCAATTACCCATCACCGAACGCATTGTTTCCATGGCTTATCGCCTTTTATTATCGGCTCAATTTTATGCTATTAATGATGTATTCCACATCTCTCAACTACAGAAATGCCTTAGGGATGTCGATTCTATTCTTGAGCCTGGTGTTATTGAAGAAATTGAAGTTCCACCTAATTTGACTTATGAGCCACATCCTATTCGTATCATTGTTACAGAGGTTAGACGCCTTCGAAATAAAGATGTTCCGCTTGTGAAGGTTCAATGGTCCACAAATCCTAAGGATTGTTCTTGTGAATCCAGAGAATTCGTCGGGCGAACACAACCGAACTTACTCCCTCGTGCTCCTTAAGGTAAACTTCTCCTTTTAAAATTTTCTTTTGTGTTGATATGCTTTTATGGTTGTTACTCTTTATTTTCTTCTTAAGTATTGCAAGGACGCAATTTCTTTAAGGAGGGAAGTCTGTAACAACCCGCATATTTTACGATTGTATATTTAAATATTTTATTTAAATATAGCATCGTTAGTTGGATTAAAGTCTAAAATGCTACTTTTTGTATACAGTGGAATTAGGACTCGAGACTATTTCCATTGAGTCCAAAATGGCGTTTGCAAACCTTTTGAGTATAATCATCGATATGTTTAGAGTCGATTAGAATTTTGATATTTTCATTTGGGGCTTTGGATTTGGGTTTCAGCTCACTAACTTAACAATGAACCAAACTCCTCTATCAATTACCCTAACTCCACTCCTCTTCATTCATTTCATTTCTAAATTTCCTAACACTCTCAAGCTAAAAGAACAATGGGGAAAAAGAAAAGAAATCAAAATTCCTAAGCCCTACATTCTTAGGAAATTCAAATTCAAGTTCTAGAAATCAAGGAGAAGCTTAGGTAAGCATCCTCTTCATCTTCTCCATCTCAATTCCTCTCCAATTTTCAAAAATTTCCTATAACCTAATTTAGGAAATATTTTCTTATGAGCTTAGATTGGAGCTTCTAAAGTTGAAGTTGAAGAGTGGCTGATTTTTACTTTGTGTTTGAGCTTCTCATCCGTTGTTTTTGAGTTTAAATGTGAGTTCTTCAACTTACATCTATGTCTATACCTTTGATAGTTGTTAGGTATGAATTCCTAACATCTATTTCATGTCCAAATGCTTTTGAATTGAATTGGTTTGGTGAACTTCCAATTTTTGGCATTTTGAAGTCAAAATCTATGAAAATCCTACTATGGATGTTTGGACGTGTTGTTTGGAGTGTACTAATGAGTTTATAGGGTTGGGTTGTCACTTGGCATAAATCCCTGGCCATCGTCGCTCATTCGATCGCTTCAGAAAGAACTTGGCCATCAATGTCCTAGGAAAAGTGTGCCCTGAGCTTCAGCTATAATGTTTGGTAATAAGCTTAGACGTCTGAAGCTATGGACTAAATTCAAGACTTACAGCTCAGACATCTGAGCTTATTTCCTAGACGTCTGGGCGATCTGGAATGAAAATGCCAGTCTTTCAGCTCAGACGTCTGGGATAACCACTAGACGTTTGGAGCTGTTAAATTCGACCACTTTTCCTGTTATGTAGGTTTCCATTTTTATATCGATCTTTGTTGTTCCGATTAGTTGTTATCACTTATTATCGACTCTGATGACTTCTTTTTTGGATTTCTTGGAATATCCATTTGATGGATTTGATATCAATTTCTATGGTTTTGATTCACGTCATCGAATGTGAATTTTTGGCAATTGATATTTTTTACAATCATTTATGTGATTTGTTACTTTAAAATACAAAGATTTCTATACTAGCAGTAAATACTCAAATTCTTTCACAAAAATGATTTCAACGTTAATTTTAATACAAAGCTGTAGGATCTAGATTAACCCTAGAGGGGGGGTGAATAGGGTTATAGCAAATTTTCTTGAATTAAACACAGAAATAAACTGCAGAAATAAATATGCTGAAAAGTAAATCACACACAAAATTTACCCAGCTTCGGCAACCCCTGCCTACTGCTGCATTCCCAGATTTCTATTAGAATTAAACAGTATCACGCTTACAAACACTCTACTAGACTCGCAGACCCTTTTGCTTCCGCTCACAAACACTCTACTAGACTCGCAAACATTTGCTCCCGCTCACAAACATTCTACTAGACTCGCAAACATTTGCTCCCGCTCACAAACACTCTACTAGACTCGCACACCCTGCTCCCGCCTATAGAGTTTCGTTTACTCGCAAACTCTGCTCCCGCCTACAGAACTTCGATTACTCGCGAACTCTGCTCCCGCCTATAGAGCTTTGATTACTCGCAAACACTGCTCCCGCCTATAGAGCTTTGCAAACTCGCACACCCTGCTCACTGAACTAATTCTAACTAGACAATCTGACACGACCTAATCCTTAGGTGGTGATTTACAAAGTTTTGATTCGTAAAGTAAAAACAAAACAACAATTAAAAACAAATAGACACATTAACCCTAATTAAAAAAATTAAGCTAAAGCTTCTAAATAACATGGCCGGTCCACTCTTCATTAAACCCGATCACTTCTTTGTGAACAAAAATGGCGGCTTCTTCTTTCTTCGTTCCTTCGATCTGAGATATTATGAGAGGCGGCTTTGTTTCGATGCTCTTTAATCTTGGCTATTGCTCGATCTTCATTGCCCTGGAATTCACGGCTTCGCTTTCTCGTGGTACTATGATTTAGGGTTTATGGATTTGGGGCTTCGATCCCTTGAATGCTCTGCTTTGCGAATTAGGGTTGAGATGATTATCGACTTGGCTTGGCTTCGCTTTGGTGTGTTCGATTTCGCTTCAGGTAAAATTTTTAGCTCTGTTCCTCTTCGATTTTCGTATTCGAACTCACACCTTTATGCCGATGATGATCTGGGGCTTTTATAGGATTCGTTACCCTTGAATTCCGTTCGTCTGATTGTTTCAAAATTATTGCTTTGGCCGTTCGATTATTGTTGGATGTTTGCGATGAATTCTGACTGAATCAAATGCGTATATACTGCTTGATAGTCATGGCTTTGAATTTTTGAGATATTTGTTTAACACCGGCTATTGATTCTTTGCTTGGTCAAATTGCTTGGTTATTGCGATGTTGATTTTGGTTCCGTGAATTTCTCTGTTGACCTGTTCATTACGGCTTTGACATTATTTTTAACTTCGATAATTTTGTGAATTGGCTTTGCCCACTGTCTACATTCCTGTAGTAGCTTTGTTCAAGTTGTCTTGGGCATTGTTGTATCCATTGCAGTCTTATAATCTTCACTTTGGCCATACTACATTGTTTCGATGCTATCTGCCCTGGTTATTCATATAAGCATTTGTATGTTGTCACTGTACCACTGTAATGTGTTCTCTGGTTTGATGTTGCATTTCAAGATTCATCTGATCACTGATGTGTCTTGTTTAATGGAGTCAGTGATAATGATCACTGTGTTGGGCTTGTAGTACTTGGATATTTGCAGTTTGTAGAGTCATTGAGGTTGCATACTGTTTTCATTTGTTCAACATGTAGTTGTTCACTTGGTCTTTGCTTGTGACATCCATGTGCACCTGATATATGTTGCTTGTGTATTTTGTCTGCACATTCACTTGAACTTGTAGTCTGCCTTGATCATCTTGTAACCTGGTCTGGTGCACCTTGTTTCATGTTTGAGACTGTGCTTGCATTGTTACTTGGTCGACAGTTGCATTATTATCTGTTGCATACATGAGATTGACACTGTACTTTTGTTGTATTCATGCAGCTTGTTCTCTATATTCACTTGAATGTTGCAGTCCATGTTCTTCACTGTTTACATTGTTTGCATTGTTGCAGTGATTATTTGAGCTTGTATGCTTCATATTTTTGTTCATGTTGGCACTAGTTGTTGAGTCTGTTGCATGAGTCCTGGTCATTTGCACTTGCAGTTGGTTACTTGATTCAGTTGTGTTGTTTCCAGTTGCTTAGTGTCTTGATGCTCGGCTTGAGGCTGTGTCATGTTTGAACATAGCATTCATGTGTACTTTTGATTTGCACCTGAGTTGAATCTAGTTTTAAAACTCGGGTTTGACCTTGTGCTGAGAGTTGTGACTTTTATGTTATTGCACGTGAGTTGAACTCGGTTTTTCATTTGGGTTTGACCTGTGCTCACCTGTCCCTGTAAATCAATCAAGTGTATATATTGGCATGCACGGCCTTGTGGCATATACAGTAATATACTGTGTATGTCACAAGTTGTTCATGTATGATGAATTCAAATTTAAATTATGACGAACAACCCAAATAACTGAGGCAAATCATATTTTCAAAAAATTATCTTTTATTTTTGAATTTGCAAAAATATTTCTTTTTCAATTTTACTGCGTTAGTTTATATTTTTGCAGATTGCTCAGATGCTGGATTCAAACTGGAATGCAGTTGAAGATAAATACGAGTGTGAGTGATATGTAGTGAGGTGAACTGTAAATATGAAATGTGACGTAATTGTAATCAAAGTTGTATAGTTATAGTGAGAGCTTGAAATTGTACTATTCAAAATTGTAATAAATATTTATTTGAATAAAATATCTGTTTGAATTCAAATTCTGTGTAATTTATTTTATTCAACAAATATCTATTTAAACTGTGAAAAATAGAATAGTATATTAACAGATACATTTAAACAAATGTATATATGTTTATTATCATCAAACAAAAATCATATAAGCGCATATTCAACAATCTCCCCCTTTTGATGATAACAAACATATATTTAAGATTTTGAATGTATTAAATGTATTTGATCGTTCAATTTGCTCCCCCTATTTGAATGCTCCTCTCTACACAATACTCCCCCTACATATATGCATACAAATAAAAATATATAAATGAGCCTATATGCAAATGAAAAATTATTTGACCTTTGCTTGATTCTATTTGACAAAATCTTAACTTTTCTCTCCCCCTTTTGTTATCAGCAAAAGAATAACGGTGTTATAAAAATAGGGATGAAGTGACAGACATGAATCAAACATTTAACTCAGTTGAATATAAATATCAAATTTCAATAAAACTCAAACAAAAATCATAATTACCCTTGTCAGGCGCATATTCCACTTTCAGAAGTGATGTGAATAAAATCATCAAAAAAAAATACAGTTCTGTCTATTTGTGGTATATTTATTTCGGGAAATTTGAATTCTACTAACCATGCATAACCTTAGGACTTCTAAATGAGATTAGTATTATTCACAATTTTTATTTTAAAAAATCAAGTATCTTCTAACCACGCATAACCGTGAGGACTTTTAAATGGGATTAGGATCAACTTGTCTATTAAATCAATTAATTTTGATATGCGTTCCATACATGCATAACCGTGAGGACTTTTAAATGAGCATGGAAGCACATAATCAAAAATCCAAGTAATTCACCCATGCATAACCGTGAGGACTTTTAAATGAGAGTGAATACTTTGGATATTTATTTTTATTGCCAAATATAATAAATTGAAGCATAAATAATTTCCTTCACAAATTTAAAGATATTGAAGAACAAATGATTTCCTTTGTAAACTACCACAAATTTACGTACTATATGTAATTTTATGAGTGATGGTCGATAGAAAGATGATAGAAATAGAAATGGTCATGGAATTTTTACCTAACAAAAAGTTTTTATAACTCTTGTTATGAAATTCTAAAGAAATTTTCTAATTATATTGTCTTGAGTTATAATATATGATAAATATCAACACTCGTCACTTTTTCAATCACTATTTATCTTTTCGATAATCAAAGGGAGTCAGATTAGTCAAAATAGTCATTTAAAATCAAATTCAAAAATTATAAAATGAACTTTTCAAAAATGACTAATCTGTAAATATGGTCAAACATGATTTTCTCGAAGGGGTTTTATAAGAAAATTTTCTGCTATTTGAAAATTATTTCAAGTGAAAAATATGCAGATATTTTCTTTGAAAAACGATGCAGCAAATGAATGTTTCAAAAATTAATCACGTTCCACTAGTAATTTTTCTATCAACTATATTACCAGTGTAATCTGCATCTGAATTTAAATTTCACTCAATATTCACTCGTTGGATGTCAAAGACCAGATTGTGAAATTTCAACAAATTATCTCAGAATAAAATTTGAAGTGAAGCTATGTTAACACTCAAACAAATATCATAGTGTTAATTTCAGACACCTTAGGATAAACAGTTATATTCAGAGTAATCAACAGTCAATCAACATCATAATTATTTCAAAAACAATTTCTTGAAGTTTCAACAATTTCTCAAAATCCTTTTTAACAACTTTCACATGAAATTTGAAATCGTGCAAATTTACAAGCAGTGGCCAAAAATGTCAAAACAAATATATCTACGTGTAGCATGAGTAACCAACGTTTGACCGAACAAATTTATATGGATTAGTTCAAGGTTGAAAATCTGATTGGTCATCATTTAAGCACAAATCAAAGTAAGAACAAGTCAAAAGAAAATCATATCAATTAAGAATAAGTCAGAATTAAAAAATCATCTCTTTTCAACATCACAATCTTCGGCTGATTTCATTCAGAATACGGTGCAGATTATCACATTTAATATATCATTCAAAACAATTTTACCTGTTTTACCTTTACGATAACTCTTCGTTGTTATCCATTGCGATTCTGTCACCTTTATGCTCGGCTAAGGAACTTTGATTTGTCGCCCGTTGTGTTTCTGGAACAGCCAAAATCCAGAGAACACTATTGCTGTTCCTTAGCCTGCCACCACACCTACACAATGAAAGATTTTTGTGACCTATTTGTTTTTATTGGTCCATGATTGTTAGTGGCAGAATATGAAACATATGTTTGTGGAGACCCAAAACTATTTATATATGTTCCTTTTGGCACCCAAATTTGTTTGACTTTCAAAGATTTTATATTTGTGCCTTTTGGAACCCAAATTGGTTTAGTTTTCACGTGTTTGGGTCTATACCAACAATTATTTTGATTATGTCCAAATTTTCTACAAACTGTACACATTGAATTGACTTGATTAAATTTTGTGTTCCTATGACTATGATGTCCAATTATTTCAGATCGAGCAAAGACACTTTTACCTTTTGCATTATCATCATCTTGTGATTTCCCAAAACCTAGTCATTTTCTATTGTTAGCAAAAATTTGATTTCCCAATAGCATGTTGAAAGATTTTTCTCCTTTTGAAAAGTTATTCAGGGATTTCTCAAGGTTTTGGACTTTGGTTTTTAATGTTGAGTTTTCAGTGACAAGTGAGGTGCATCGATTTATAAAATCCTTTTTCCTAGTGTTGATGGTTTCCTTAAGATTCAAGTTTTCTTTTTCAAGATTCTCAAAGTTATTCCTAAGTTTTGATAATTCTGAATCTAAAATCTTACATTTTTTACATTCTAGGTTTTGAATATTTTCAAGTTCAGTTTTTAACCTAAAATTTTCACGAGCAAATTCTCTTCTATCAGATTTCAGTTCTTCAATTTTAAATTCAAGACTATCAATTGTTTTAGTAAGATCTAAGCACATAAAAACAAGATCTCTATAGGAGTACTCACCTGCCTCACTAGATTCCTCAGAGGTTGCTTCTGATTCTGATTTTGCCATGCAACACAAGTTAGCCTCCTCTAAACTGCTATCCGAAACTTCCTCTCCTTCTTCATCATCCCAAGTCGCTGCAAAGGCCTTCTTTTTCTTTTTCTTTCCATTGTTGTTTTTGAGAAGTGGGCATTTTGGTTTGATGTGGCCAGGCTTGTTGCAGTTATAACATGTCAGTTCATTATCTGAATTTTCAGAATCTTTTGGCCTATTACAAGTTGTTTTCTTCTTGCGTGGCCTGAATCTAGACCATCTTCTAAGATTATTGACAGCCATTGCAAGCTCTTCAATTGGATCTTCTTCATCGCTTTCTTCTTTGCTCTTTTAAGGCAATCTTCTTCTTCTTTGGTTCGGAGTTGTTGCGTTCTTCCTTTGCTTTTAGCTCAAGCTCATATGTCGTCAAGTTACCAATCAACTCCTCCATGCTTAGTTTACTCAAATCTTTCGATTCTTGGATTGCCGTGACTTTTGCCTCAAAGTTCATCGGTAAGACTCGTAGTATCTTCCGCACAAGCTCTACCTCAGTGAAGACCTTCCCAAGTGCTCTAGCGTTGTATACCAAGGTTGAAAAGCGTCCAAACATGTCTTTTATGCTCTCGCCTTTGTCCATCACAAAGTTTTCGTATTCATTGCTGAATAGGGCTAGACGAGACTCCTTGACTTGAGAAGTTCCTTCGTGTGTCACCTCCAAAGTGTGCCATATTTCCTGTGCTGTTGTACAATGAGAAATTCTATTAAATTCATTTTTATCAAGAGCACATATCAATGCATTCATGGCTTTAGCATTTGTCGTTTTCAATCTCTTATCGTTAGCATCACACCTATCCTTAGCTTTAGGAATCTCAGTATCACCAACGATTATAGTGGGAGGTTTATAGCCAGTTTCAATAATATCCCAAACATCATAATCAACAGAACTAAGATAGATACCCATCCTAACTTTCTAATAAGCATAATCGTTCCCGTTAAACATGGGTGGCCTAGCAATAGATTGCCCCTCAGAAAAAGCATTATTCGGTGAATTCATGACTCTAGAGTTAAAAACAAAATACCGGGCTCTGATACCACTTGTAGGATCTAGATTAACCCTAGAGAGGGGGGGTGAATAGGGTTATAGAAATTTTTTTTGAATTAAACACAGAAATAAACTGCAGAAATAAATATGCTGAAAAGTAAATCACACACAAAATTTACCCAGCTTTGGCAACCCCTGCCTACTGCTGCATTCCCAGATTTCTATTAGAATTAAACAGTATCACGCTTACAAACACTCTACTAGACTCGCAGACCCTTTTGCTCCCACTCACAAACACTCTACTAGACTCGCAAACATTTGCTCCCGCTCACAAACATTCTACTAGACTCGCAAACATTTGCTCCCGCTCACAAACACTCTACTAGACTCGCACACCCTGCTCCCGCCTATAGAGTTTCGTTTACTCGCAAGCTCTGCTCCCGCCTATAGAACTTCGATTACTCGCAAACTCTGCTCCCGCCTATAGAGCTTTGATTACTCGCAAACACTGCTCCCGCCTATAGTGCTTTGCAAACTCGCACACCCTGCTCACTGAACTAATTCTAACTAGACAATCTGACACGACCTAATCCCTAGGTGGTGATTTACAAAGTTTTGATTCGTAAAGTAAAAACAAAACAACAATTAAAAACAAATAGACACATTAACCCTAATTAAAAAAATTAAGCTAAAGCTTCTAAATAACAAGGCCGGTCCACTCTTCATTAAACCCGATCACTTCTTTGTGAACAAAAATGGCGGCTGCTTCTTTCTTCGTTCCTTCGATCTGAGATATTATGAGAGGCGGCTTTGTTCCGATGCTCTTTAATCTTGGCTATTGCTCGATCTTCGTTGCCCTGGAATTCACAGCTTCGCTTTCTCGTGGTACTGTGATTTAGGGTTTATGGATTTGGGGCTTCGATCCCTTGAATGCTCTGCTTTGCGAATTAGGGTTGAGATGATTATCGGCTTAGCTTGGCTACGCTTTGGTGAGTTCGATTTCGCTTCAGCTAAGATTTTTAGCTCTATTCCTCTTCGATTTTCGTATTCGAACTCACACCTTTATGCCGATGATGATCTGGGGCTTTTATAGGATTCGTTACCCTTGAATTCCATTCTTCTGATTGTTTCAAAATTATTGCTTTGGCCGTTCGATTATTGTTGGATGTTTGCGATGAATTCTGACTGATTCAAATGCGTATATACTACTTGATAGTCACGGCTTTGAATTTTTGAGATATTTGTTTACCACCGGCTTTTGATTCTTTGCTTGGTCAAATTGCATGGTTATTGCGATGTTGATTTTGGTTCCGTGAATTTCTCTGTTGACCTGTTCATTACGGCTTTGACATTTTTTTTAACTTCGATATTTTTGTGAATTAGCTTTTCCCACTGTCTGCATTCCTGTAGTAGCTTTGTTCAAGTTGTCTTGGGCACTGTTGTATCCATTGCAGTCTTATAATCTTCACTCTGGCCATACTACATTGTTTCGATGCTATCTGCCCTGGTTATTCATATAAGCATTTGTATGTTGTCACTGTACCACTGTAATGTGTTCTCTGGTTTGATGTTGCATTTCAAGATTCATCTGATCACTACTGTGTCTTGTTTAATGGAGTCAGTGATAATGATCACTGTGTTGGGCTTGTAGTACTTGGATATTTGCAGTTTGTAGCGTCATTGAGCTTGCATACTGTTTTCATTTGTTCAACATGTAGTTGTTCACTTGGTCTTTGCTTGTGACATCCATGTGCACCTGACATATGTTGCTTGTGTATTTTGTCTGCACAATCACTTGAACTTGTAGTCTGCCTTGATCATCTTGTAACCTGGTCTGGTGCACCTTGTTTCATGTTTGAGACTGTGCTTGCATTGTTACTTGGTCGACACTTGCATTATTATCTGTTGCATACATGAGATTGACACTGTACTTTTGTTGTATTCATGCAGCTTGTTCTCTATATTCACTTGAATGTTGCAGTCCATATTATTCACTGTTTACATTGTTTGCATTGTTGCAGTGATTATTTGAGCTTGTATGCTTCATGTTTTTGTTCATGTTGGCACTAGTTGTTGAGTCTGTTGCATGAGTCCTGGTCATTTGCACTTGCAGTTGGTTACTTGATTCAGTTGTATTGTTTCCAGTTGCTTAGTGTCTTGATGCTCGGCTTGAGGCCATGTCATGTTTGAACATAGCATTCATGTGTACTTTTGATTTGCACCTGAGTTGAATCTAGTTTTAAAACTCGGGTTTGACCTTGTGCTGAGAGTTGTGACTTTTATGTTATTGCACGTGAGTTGAACCCGGGTTTTCATTTGGGTTTGACCTGTGCTCACCTGTCCCTGTAAATCAATCAAGTGTATATATTGGCGTGCACGGCCTTGTGGCATATACAGTAATATACTGTGTATGTCACAAGTTGTTCGTGTATGATGAATTCAAATTTAAATTATGACGAACAACCCAAATAACAGAGGAAAATCATATTTTCAAAAAATTATCTTTTATTTTTGAATTTGCAAAAATATTTCTTTTTCAATTTTACTGCGTTAGTTTATATTTTTGCAGATTGCTCAGATGCTGGATTCAAACTAGAATGCAGTTGAAGATAAATACGAATGCGAGTGATATGTAGTGAGGTGAACTGTAAATATGAAATGTGATGTAATTGTAATCAAAGTTGTATAGTTATAGTGAGAGCTTGAAATTGTACTATTCAAAATTGTAATAAATATTTATTTGAATAAAATATCTGTTTGAATTCTAATTCTATGTAATTTATTTTATTCAACAAATATCTATTTAAACTGTAAAAAATAGAATAGTATATTTACAAATACATTTAAACAAATGTATATATGTTTATTATCATCAAACAAAAATCATATAAGCGCATATTCAACAAAAGCTTGTTTTTAAAATGTTTTTCAACCTCTTCCTATATACAAACCTTTACCTCATTCGTATGATAAATCTAATTAAACGACTTAGTGAAACAAATGGTATGAAACGCTTACGTTTTCTTTGTCGGTTAATTCTTAGACTTGTTCGATTGAAATCTTTTGAATATTTTCAAGTGGAAATCTAAAATCTGTTCATAAATAACTAAGTTACGCTGGCTGTTATGGGACATGAAGCTAAACTCATTTATTTACTAGCTTAGTGTAATTCACACTTCTTATTGATCAATAATAATCATTTTATGGTTTAATTAGCGATATGCGATGTCTATTTGTCCACGTGGGGCCCGTTCTATTGAGCTTCGTCTCATTTTTTATAGGCTGGCGACCTATGGGTTTTATATGTTAGGAAATCAAATCTACGGTTTTGATGACAACAACTATACAATGGAAATCAAATGTGCATATATCTTTCTATTTACAGGTACTTGCTAGAGTAACATCATTAGAAAGACAAGAACAAGGCTCAAAGAAGACTACAAGTCGATAGAATCAATGAAGCAATAAGACAGATGCACAAAGTAAACATGCACAGTTTTCAGATATCTGGGTGCACTAGCCAGACGTTTGGAGAAATCCTCTGGAATAGCAAAACAGACATGATCAGACGTGTGGTTCATGCACTCGGACGTCTGAAAGACTACTGTATACAAAAAGATATATAGAGCCGGACGTCTGAAACAAATACCAGACGTTTGATTTCGAACTTAGAATTTGAATTCAAATTACAACTGCCACATTTGAATAGATATCTTCGCTTCATCACCATCAGAAGCAACTGTAGAGCGCCTGTTAATAGATGCAACTACTCAAGGAGTCTCTCTACAAATATATATAACATCAAGAATCAAAGAGAAGATCTTACCTTACTTACTTGCGCTCTTTACTTACATACTCTGTTATATACTTGATCTCTAGCAATCTATACTTGTATTTCACTCTTCCATATATTCAGATCTCCTCAATCAATACTATATATATATATATATATATATATATATATATATATATATATATATTGGAAGCATTTGTACTTAATAGTCAATATCCGCATTATAGAACATATAATTGACAAGAACAAGTTATTGTAACCAAGCCTATTCCTCCGGATGAAGTGAGGGTGTTTGATAATCGAATTCCGAAGGGGGGCTTCGGGACTGGATATCGGATGGAAGGTCTGAACTAGTATAAATTCCTGGTGTGCTTATTCTATATTTACCTAGATTAATTTTGTCTTAGTTACATCATATATTTTGTTACATATACTTGCATATACACTACACGATCCATCCTATGGATTTTCAATTGGTATCAGAACAAGTTTGATCAAAGTACAGTAACACATTTTTGAATCACTTTAAAATGGCAAGTATTTTTCAAGAAGGACAATCCACGCACGACCCCCACTTTTTAATGGCTCTAACTATGCATATTGGTTAACATGTATGATAATTTTTATGGAAGCTAATGGACTAGAAATTTGGTCAGCCACTCAAGATAAATATGAAGCACCTACTACTGCTATGAACACGTGGACCGATGCACAAAAAACGGAAGCTTCTAATAATTCCAAAGCCATGAATGTTCTATTTTGCTCAATAGATAAAAATGAATTTTCAATGTAACACTGCATTTGATATTTGGCGTACCATACAAGTTACACACTAAGGCACAAACAAAGTTAAAAAAACTAAGATTTCATTTTACAAAATCAATTGCCATCATTTAAAATGAAAAAAAATGAATATGTAGTAGACATGTACTCTAGATTCCAAACCATTCAACATGATTTAATGGCACTTGGGGTCAATTCACAAATTTTGATTTAGTATCTAGAATACTCAATTCTTTAACTCTAGAGTGGGAAAGAAACGTATAAAGCTATCGAAGAAACTAATGATCTCTCAACACTCTTAGTTGAAGAGTTGATAGGAAATTTAATATCCTATGAAGCTAATTTGCAGATACGAAAAGAACTAAATTCGAAAAAAAAGAACATAGCATTCCCAGCAACAAATTAAGACTCCGACTTAGACAAAGAAGAAATTGTATTTATTGCCAAAAACTACAACAAATTCAAGAAGTTTAGAAAAATGACTTAATTTCAGAATGGAGGAAAATCAAGCTCAACAAATCAAACATCAATCAAATGCTATGAATGTGATCAACTTCGACATATGAAGAAAGACTGTCCTAAGCTCAATAATGATAAAAAGAAGAATAAATTTAAAAAATTCAAAAATAAGAAGGCTTTCAAAGTAACATGGGATGACTCGGATTCTTCATCATCATCAGATGGTGATAGCGATAGTGACGGAGAACAAGCTAATGTGTGCTTTATGGCACAAACTGATGAGGTATGTCCCAGACTTAGTTATGATGAATTATTAGAACTTAGCATGGAAATAGATGATAAATTTAGACAAATTAAAAATTGAACAAAGAACATATTGCCAAAATAAATAGATTAGAACTTGATGTAGGCATATTAAAAGATGAAAAAATTATTTTAGAAGAGGAACTAGAATTGTCTCAAGAAAAAATTTAAAATAATTTGGTCGAAAATCAGGCTATTACTAGTGATGTTGATATGACAAAACTAGAAAAGGACAACTTGTTAAAAGAAAATGTTAACTTAAAGAGTAATATAGAAATATTGAAAATTGAAAATTTAGAATTAAAAGAAAAATTAGATAAAATTACAAATAATGTTTCAAAATTTAATAAAGGAAAATAGGATTTGGAAAATCTAATCAAAACTTCAAAACCATCAGGCAATAGAAATGGAATAGGTTTTAAAAATACTCCTGAACAAAGAGGGAATGATATTAAGAAATATAGTTGTATTTGTAAAAAGACTAAAAGTTCACCTAAGTCTAATATGAATATCAAAAATATAAAATATGGATTACTAAGACAAATAATAATTTGAGTAGACAAAAACATATTAATGACTTCTTAGAAAATGTAGTCTATAATAAGAATTATATTCATAAAGGTACCAAACCTTCTTGGGTATGGCTACCTACTTCTCCTAACATATTGGACCTTAACAAAGTATATGGGTACCAATTAAAACATCTTTTATTTTTCACAAAATAAAAAAAATAAGGAAAATGGATACTAGATAGCGGATGCTCCAAGCATATGACCGAAAATTCAAACATGTTATCAAATATAACATACATCGATGGTGGAACGGTAACTTTTGGAGATAACTCAGAAGGTAACATCGTGGGCATTGGAGAAGTCATCAACTCTGGTATTTCTGACTCTCCTATTATTACAAATGTTTTATAAGTAGAAAATACAAAACACAACCTACTAAATATTAATCAATTATGCGATAAAGGTTTTCAAATCAATTTCCAAAAAATAGATGTAATATTTTTGATAATAACAAACAACTTATAATTGAGGGTTTTAGAAACAAAACTATTTATGCCTTAGACATGAATATAAATAAAAATTCAAATTTGTGTTTAACCATCAAACATGACGATCCATGGTTATGACATAAATGATTTTGTAATATTAGCTTTAAATATATTAATAAATTAGCAAAATATGAGCTAGTTAGAGGTTTACCTAAAATAAAATACAAAGTAGAAAATTTATGTGACGATTGTCAAATTGGAAAACTAAAGAAAAGCTCTTTTAAATCTAAAAATAATATTTCTACAAACAACCATTAGAATTATTACATTTAGATTTATTTGGTCCATTGTAAGTACGATCTATAAATCACAACAAATATTTTTTCGTAATAGTTGATGATTTTTCAAGATATACATGGACTTTATTTTTAAAACATAAAAGTGACACCTTTGGTATATTAAAAATATTTTCTTAAAGAATTAAAACACAAATGGATTTGAAAATTAAAAATATTCGAAGTGATCACGGTGGAGAATTCGAAAATGATCTTTTTCTTATTTTTTAATAAAAAAGGAATAAGTCATAATTTTTCTTTTCTCCGCATACCTCAATAGAATGGTATAGTAGAAAGAAAAAATCGTACGTTACAAGAATGTGAACAAACACTATTATATAGTAGTGGTCTACCAAAACATTTTTGGGCTGAAGCTATGGCCACAGTGTAACGACCCGTAAATTTTCAGTAATTATAATTGTTAATTTAAAAAGATTTTGGTAACTTAATGTTGAAGGAAATAAAAATTTAGTGAATATAAATGGAAATTGTAACTTGGATAAGATTGGTAAGATAATTTTTAATGACTTGAATGTAACAGTATAAGTGTAAGTTAATTTTTTAACAACTTGGATGTGATTCCAATAAGTGAAACAATGTAAATGTTGATTTTATTCTTATTGTAAATAAAGAATGTTCCAAAATGAAATGATTAAATTGATTTAAAATCTTAATTAATGTGCACATTAATTTATAATGGGATATAAGAGGTAAATTAATAATTTAAAAATGTTAACTTACCAATAAAATAATGTATAAGGAATGGAAATGGAATAAATTAGTGCATGAATTAATGGTAGCACTTGTTGTGAGCTAGTAAGTAAATTTAAAATGTAACAGTGCTAATTTAGGTTAATAATTAATAGGTTGAATGAAATGTCAATTAAAGAATTTATTAAAATTGTAAAGTTATAATAATGTATGGCGTAACAACCCGTATATTTGTACCATTTAAATTGACGATATTCCATACATATCAACTTAAATAATACATAACACGAATTATTAGTGGAGTGTGTATATATATATATAAATGAGAATCATCACAGAATCACAGAAATCTAACATCGCACAATAGTGCAGCGGAATTACAACATAGTCATAAGAGTAGTTCATGAAGCTACCCATAAATACAACAATGTCTCAAATAAAAAGAAATAGAACAACATAGAAGTCCAATAGTCCAAATAGAAAGAGCAATACTAATAAGATAAAGATAATGATAGTCTTCGGTCTTCAGCTCCAAGTAGAACAGCAACAGCAATCCTCAGTCTGATCCGAGCATAAGCATAAACAAACACTCGAATCAGGACATATAATATTATGCAGATAATATGGTTCAAATTCAAAATAACAATAACTCAAAGGTGAATGGAATAACATCTTTTGGGATCCGTGAAACTATTATACATAGTAGTGTACGATAGATAGATAATGTCTAACAGTAAAGTAAAATATCAAAATAGTGTTAAGGCGTTACCATTTTCCCCCTTAACACATTTCATATAACATTATAGACTATACAGCACTGTAAACTCCACCGTAAACTAGTGGGATATCAGGGAGTGCTCCATAGGTATAATATAAAAAAAATTCGTAGTGGTCGCGTATATGGGAATACATGTATGACAAGGAACATGAGGCAATACCCAAGGTAGTGAAACTACCGTTTGCCTGATCCGGACTGGTGAGAACGCATCGCCGCAGCGATCGCAACACCGCAAAACAACACTCCAAATTCAAGGGTGCGCACCAATCAATAACAAAATAATGAGTAGTTTACGAAGAAGTGTGTTCGCTCGAGGTAGCTAACCCCATTTGGCCCGGCACGGCCCCTGTTTTAGTCATTTCCAATTTGACACAAGTGTCAAGGCTATCCATTATCGTTCTCTTTCTTCAGTTATCGTGTTCGTCATTCGAACCACTTCATTCTGGATCACACTCCGCGTATAGTTATTAATGTGGTTTTCGGTTTAGACAGTGAGTATGTCCCTAACCGATTCTGGTCTCTTTAATAACCTTCGTAATTATTCACCGTTTGATCGTTTAATAAATTTCAAAATCAAATCAAATTCAATTTCCCTTAGAATTTGAAATTCAAGATTTCATTTGTCTTTTCGAAACAATTTTCAGAATTTACGTTTTATAACTTCCAAATTTCATTTTAAAATTTCTATAATTCCATTTCAAAATTGATTTTTAACAATTTAAATATACATTTAATTTCATATATAAGTTTCATTCCATAATCATATAAGATAAACTTAAATTAACGTTCAAATCGATTTAAGCTCATTTATCGATTTCATTCAATGCTCGTAAACTAATTTATCATTAAAACAACTTCAATTAAATTTCCAATTCATTAAATTAATTACTTAAGTTCAACTTCATTATATCAAAGCTTACAAATTTAATTTCAATTAAAATTTTCAAGTCCAATTCAATTCTTACATTTGTTTCGATAAAACGCACTTTTATTTCTTGTAAAAGAAATTCAATTTCATTAAATTTAATTACTTAGTTACAATTTCAAACTCAATTAATAAAGAAACTTAGTTTCACTTATTCAAGAGGTTCAATTTCATTTGATAAAGAAATCAATTTAAATTACTTTTTAAACAATTCAATCTCATTAAATTATCAATAATTTCAATTTCTTAATTATTACTAATTTCAAAACTTAAAAACTTAATTATTAATGATTTCAAAACTCAATTAATAATAATTTCAAAACTTAATTATTACTAATTTCAAACTTAATTATTAATCAATTAAATTTTAAACAATGTTCTTTCGTCAATTACTACATTAATGTTTGGTACAGATTTCTAATATTCTCATTTTCCTTTCATTTAAATTCAAATTCTTATTATTTATTCAAATAAAATCTTTATTTTATTTAAATCAAGTTACTAACCAAACGGGTCTAATTAAATTTTCCATCCTAAATCAAGTTATTTGGTTATTTATCATTTCAACCCGATTCCGTTTCAATTCAAAAATCAAAACATAGCAAAGGGAACTTGCAGTGTGATAGCTGGGATGGTGTCATAGTAAATAAACAAGCAATAGCACCCATACATAACAATTCAATAATTTATTTAAATAATCCTGAAATAATTGTATTAATTTACATTTGTTATTTATGCAAATCAATATAATTATCTCTAGAATCTACACTATCATTTCATGCAGATTAAAGATTATTCTACCAATTATTTATACGGTTTTCACTTGTCATTCAATTTCAGTTTTATACTATAACAGTTAATCCAATATACGTTAAATGTTTCAAAGTGTAATTATCACTACTCTATAAGTCAATTAATTTAACAATTAAAAGGGGTCATATTTAACTAATTAAATTTAACATATAAATCAGTTTTAAAATTGTTAACTATCCTATATCAATTTCAATTTAACTTTAACAATAACAAATAACATCCAATTTCAACATCACATAGCAATCATTCATCAGCCAAAATTTGTATCAGAATATAAGTCATGAAAATTTATTTCACCTTTCGTGGATAAAGAAATAGACAACTAAGCACGAAGAAGCACGAATGAAGTCGGTACAACACGAACAAACAGACACTATAAATATCGACAAAAGGAAGACGATATTAATTCAATGAACGTTCATATATAATTTATAAATTTATATAAATGCGCTTACCGATGACAGAGGAAAGGACGAAAGCTGAAAATTGATGCTGCTGCAAAAGCTTAACCGGTTGCTTCTGCACACAACGGGAAAAGAAAAAGTGATTACTATTTTCAGCAACCCATATATATACAGTATATATTTCTCATTACTATTTGGAAGCAACAGTGTGTTACTGTTCAATCCTTTTTTTTTTTTTTAGAGAACCCAACTTCTTTCTTTCTCCTACTTCATACTGTAAACTTGCCCATGTACACATTTTTTTTCTTTTAACTCTATTTGCATAGAGCTATGCACATACACATAGATTCATCATCCTTTCCCTCTCTACATGCTGCAATTCTCTCCTTAAATTACGTATATTTCCATCTTTACAAACGAGAATTTTGCACACAACCTTTCACGCAAGTACATCACTACTCACACACCGTGTACACGCACAGCCCATACCAGTTACATCTTTCTTCCCTCCATCGTGTTATAACACGCACGCACCCATCAACCCCAACCTTTTACTTGCACACGCAACCCACACTCAACTCACACACACAATACATGCACTCAACACGCACGCGCTCTCCGTGCACAACACATGTACATGCAATGACGAAAGGGACTGGAAGTGGCGCAATCGAGCTGGGTGGCGGAGCAGTAGGCTCTAGAGTGGAGGCAATGTTCGGTGAGGTGGCGAACAAAGGAAGGGGAAAAGAATATGGGCGGTGCAAGGGTTGTGGTCGAGGCTCTCGAGCGAATGTTCAGGTAGGAGGAGCATGGTGTTGATGTGGGCATGAAGACGGTCGTGTGCGAGGTGGTGGCGGTGGGCGTTTCAGGGGTAAGAGGGTTGTGCGTGAGGTCGGGTGGAGTTGTTCGGCCATGGAGAGAGAAGTTTGTGCGTGCTTCTTTTTTTTCGTTCTTGTTCTTTTTATTTTTACAGAATGAAGCGAATGAGGAAGAAGAAAGAAGGGGTGTGATTACCTGAAGCTTTTCGAAATGAGGGATGAACAGTGAATGGAGAGAGAAGTTTGTGCGTGATTACCTGAAAGAAGTTAGAGGCGTTTCTTTCTTTACCTTTAAATTTGAATTCATGAATTTTGTAACATCCCGTATTTTTAAGCCATTGAATTTGAACATTTAATTCGTTTTAAATGTTTAATGTGTTTCTTAATTGATTTTGAAATGCACGGATTCAGGTTCAATCAATGAAATAAGCTATAATTTTTAATTATAGTATTCCGGTTGAATTTGAATAATGGGAAAATAATAATTTAAATACTCGAAATTGGAATAAAAGTAAATCTGGATGTAAATAGTGATAAAAATGGTTTTAAAAATTTATTTTGAGTTATTTGAGTGTAAATAGCGTGGTGGGAATTTTAGAAGAATTTTAAAGTTGATAAATTAATATTTGGGATTTTATATTAATTTAAAAATGAATTTAGTATGATTAAAATATTGCAATTAATCCGATTTTGGTCCGGAATGAACCAGAATGATTTTATTTGTGTTTATAAATTTTATATGATTTATTATTAAGTTACTAAAATTTTAAAAGTAAATTTTTAAGCGTTTTCGACAATTTTAAAAATCGCTTGATTTAATAGACGAGTTAAAATAGCCTTCCGGGGCACAGTCTTGAAATTCGACGAAACCAGTTTCATTGGATCCGTAATAGTTAGTTATTATCGGATTTCAATTTTCGTAGCAATTGGAGTTGTCGTTTGACCGTGGCAGCTCGAAACGCATCGATATCGTTTTAATCGGTTTAAATTTAAATTGATCGTTTAATTCCTAACTCGCACATACGATCAAATTAGCTTACGAAACCTGTTCCATTGTGTCCGGAACGCGGAAAAACCCTAGAATTGCTTGTCGGAACACGTAGATTGGAGATCGTTTGCACAAACTGTTAAATTGAGAAATTTTATTAATTAAATAATATTAAATAACATTATATAAAGCAATATCTTTTATCAAACCCTAATTCTATTCAGGCCGCCGCACGTTTGTTTCAATGGCCGAAAGCGCTTCTTTATTCTCCCTCGATTTTCATCCAATCTAAGCGACGATTTCGAAAACTTTCAATTGGGAAGTTGTAGATCACCTCGTCATCTACACATCCAACGGTAGATCTTGCCTATCGTCGCCGTATGGAGCCGGAAGGCGGATAATTGTCGCCGCCGTTCGCACGCGTTTCGACACGCCTGGAAGTTGGCGAGCTCGTGCGGTTTTTGGGCATGGGTGGAGTTTTTGAAGAGCGTCGCGACGGTAGCTTCCGATCGAGGTGGAACTGCCTGTGTTGGCGCAGTCTCGAGCCCTAGGAAGCGGCGATGGGTTCGTATGGTACTGGAGCATGCGCGTGGAGAAGAAGCAACGTGCGGCCTTGATTCATTTTGTTGTAGTAACAGCCAGGATTTGGTTCTGTCAGATTCGTACGAAATTGGGGGCGTTGGAATCCCAGAAAAGAGCACTATGCGATGGTGCAGATCCGGACTCATTCCGGGCAAGTAGAAATTTGAGTTAAATCGAACGTCGTTCGGTTTAATTTAAATTTCGAACGCTCTCCGAAACTCAAGGTGAGTTATTCTCACTCACATCTGGATATTGGCTGATTTAAATAATAAATATTTAAATATTTTTGTGATTGGATGCATATTATGGTTCTTATTAGTCTGGATTGATATCTATATATATGCGTTGTGCTAATATTTGTGGATGCAGGGAAAAACAGGTTGGAGGGATCCAACTGGATTCCTCACATTATAATAATTATCTTTATAATTGATGTTGTGATCTGTTTTCATATTGTGATTGATAAATTTGATTTTAAATTGTACTGCGATATTGTTAAAATAAATATAAATCCTGAATTTTAATTGTAAACGGGATAAATTGGGATTTAAGAAAATAAAAGAAATTGTTATATAAAGAATTTGAAGGAATAAAATTTGGGTTTTAAGAAATAAAGAATATGTTCAGAATTTAATTATAAATGGATAAATTGATTTTAGAGAAATAAAAGATATTGTTAAATAATGAATTCAAAAGAATTAAAATTTGAAATCCATTTGGAATGAAAATTGAAAATTGGTAAATCTGGAATGATAAACAAAGAGAAAAGTTATTAGTTGAGAAATGGGGAAATAAGATTATGTTATTAAAATATAAACCTGAATTGAAATAATTGACAGAAATTGCGAGAAGGATTTCTGTGATGTTTAAGTGGAAATGAGTTCCCTAGGAAAACCAAGTTCGAGTTTAAACTGGTTTTATAAAAAGGAAGCTTTAAAAATTCAAGCTTGTTTAAAAGAGTGTTTGAAAATTTTTATTTCAAAAGTAACTATTCATAAATTAGCAATAGTAAATTTTATAAATATCTTAATAATTATTTTTACAAATGGATTTGTTCAAAAGACTAGCTTTGAACAAAGTTATTGAAATTAGTATTAGCCTTTTAAAAAAAAAACTCTACTTATAAGTTTAGTTTAAACTAAAACCCTTGATTAAAATCAAGATTTATGTCCTAACAAATGGTTTAACTTTAAATATTTTGAAACTATATTTTTAGTAAATAACTAGTAGTAAATTTACATATTTTAAAGTATATTTCAGAATAAAGAATTTTAAATTGTTTTTTTTTAAATCTAAATGTTTTGAACTTGGTTATTTCCTATGGAATATAGGGTAAAGGATTTACCTTGTAAAGGAAGAATTTTGGGAATTGTTCTCAAATGGGTTTTGGAAATTTGAAATATATCTTTTAAAGATATTGGGGCAAATAAATAATGTGGGAATTATTTATTGTGTGATGGATGCTTATGAATGTTTATGAATATAAATTGATAGTTAAATCACCGACTATCAATATTGGACAACTGCGTTGATCATTTCGAAGAGACCTGGATCGAGATTTATTTCTCGAAAACCACTTCGATCCGATTTGTACGTTTCGTGCGGAAAAACTTGTTCGGAGTCGAAGATGGAGCAGTGAAGTGCAAGGTCTAGTCGCTACTAATCCTGAGGATATTTCCAAAATCGATGTAGTAGGAGTAGTGCCTTCGGTTCCGTTCGAACCCGGGACGGACTTGTATGGACGAATGCTTGCGAAACATCGACAGGTGGACGATGGGCATTCTAAGTGAAAACGATCTAAAGGTAACGCTTAGCCTCAAGCCTCATCAACCGAGAATGACTGAAAATCAGGGGATATGCAGCAAGGTTAGGTGGGTTATGCCCAAGAAGGACAAGATATTTCCCCTGTCTAGATGTCCCTTATATATATTTCGGCTTAGTGGGTGGTTGGTCGCGCCAACCACGGGGTTGATCTTGTTCGGGACTGTTCAGTAAGGAATGGTTCCGGCCTTGTGTTGCAGGGGATGAAGGGAGTAATCTTCGGTACGGTGATCTAGACCCCGTACTGTGACAGGTGGTACCCCAGTGCCTAGTCATTGTTGGAAATCCATTTTCCCTACGAGCCTTGTACGAGTTTTGTTTGTATTACCCACTTTTGTGGCTAGTAGCTGGAATTTAATAGATGTAACAATTTCGGCTATTTTATAAGTATTTGTAAATAGACACTATTACAATATCAGAGAATTTCTATAAAAAGTGTTTTAGCTATCGTAAGGTAAAAACTCGACATGTTTATTTGTGGCGTGGTCTTACGAGATGCTTTTGTTTTCAAAGGATTTTTGAAACTTTAATAATCAATTTGGATGCATTATTATCAGCTGGTATTCCAGACTGACTCGGGTGTTATTTCATTATAATGCTCGGGTCAGACCGAGTATTATATGTTAAGGTCAGGATGCTATGGAGCAGGAGAGGAGTTGGAGTCCGAGACGTATTATATGTACCTATATATATATATATCCGCTGCTGTGATTGTATGGTAGGTCTGATTTGTGATTGTTGATGTATGAGATACTCTGATGATATAATGTATAAAACAGTGATAGTTTTCATTTTCTGTAAAGTTCTATATTTTCTATTATATTTTATTCCGCTGCGATTGTGAGATTCTGATATTGTTTAGTTTCTTCTTCTTCTATCTCTTCTTCTTTAACCCTAATGGTTCGTAATTCTGTGCCACTTGAGTTAATAGAGGTAGAATAGGGTTGATTCAAGGGGTACGGATTTGCGGGCTGTCACACTTGGTATCAGAGCTTAGGTTGGCGACAACCTAGGCTTTGGTGGGGAAATTACTCATTAAATAGAGTCAATAGTACTCTATAATGAGTTGAGAGTAATAATAGATATGAGAGCGTACTTGTTAGTGTATATAAAAATTGTTTTATACTGTGTTGACTTATCGGTTGAGTGTTTATGAATGCTGGTCGGTACGGGAAGTACAACCGTATCGATAGGGGTTTCTAAACTCTTAAACAAGATAAACCGACATAGAATTGTTTTTAAAGGGGGTAAATGAAATAATTTTACCCAAAATTATATTTTGATATAAAAGAAATAATTTTCTGAAATTATTATATATATTTTTGGTTGATTGGGAGTTAATACAATAAGTACATAAGAATCTAAAAGTTAATCTAAAATGTGAAATGGATATAACCAAATAAATTCCATGAGTATAAAGTATAAAAAGGAGAATAACTAATTTAAACCAAACCAGAATTTAAATCCCGAAAGTTTTGGAAAGGATTTTAAATGTATGGAAATAAAGATTTGGAAATTTAAAATCCTGGGAAAGTTTGAAATGTTTGTTGAGATTTGAAGGTGTTTGAAGGCAATATTGGAATATTGTTTTGGGAAATATTTTTAAATGGAAACTGTTTTGAAATGAATTTAGAGAAGTAAGAAGCACTGAACTCACTTCAGTCGCTGGAAAATAATCCTGATGATGTTGGCCACATCATTAGAATTCATTTTCGAGTTTCTAAAGTGATGGATTGCTTCCCTAGTACTTGATGATGGTATTGTTTGGATTTGTTGGGTATGCAAGTGGTTTTATAAATTTCAAAAGGGAAATTTGTTTTAATAAAACCAAGTGTTTTGGAATTGGGAGATTTGATTTGATACCAGGGGTGAATGAGTTATTTATTATTTCAAATGGTTTTGAAATAACAACCGGGTAAAATGGATTCTGGGAAAATTCTAATTAAATAATGTGTAAAGTTGAAATGAATTAACTATTGAACTTATTAAGTGAAGTTAATATTAATAAGAAGTAAGAAATGCAAATTTTAGTCTTGGAATTAAAATTTAATCTGAGTAATTGAAAGTGAATAAAATATGTTAAAGTGAGTAAAAGATTTGAATTTAACTTGGATAAGTAAAATAAATTAGACTTAAAATAAAGTTGATTTGAATTAAATTAAGATGTAGTTGACTTTGAGATTTTGGGTCATTGTGAAATGGAGTATACCCTCAAGCTAGTAAGAGTTATGCTTTAGTTGAGATTATGAATTTAGAATTGTGCAAAGTATTAAGGTGAAAGAAAATTTGTATTCTTAAGAATTCAGTGATACACATATATATAATTTGAAATTGTGATTATATGCTGTAAATGGATTCAAATGAGCAATATGAGCTTTAAAATAAATAAGTTGGTGAACTTATATAAATAAGAATGAAATTATAATCACAATTGGGAAATAGTTGAATGGTATGGTGAGTCCAAACTTAGTCTCAAATGAAATGTAAATTGAAATAAGGTAAAGTGAGATATAAAGGAAATGAATGAACTTAAATTAGTAAATAAGTTTTGAACTTGTATGGAGAATTAAAGTTGAGAATTTGAAATTGAATTAAATCTGAATGAACTAAAATTAGATTGAATTGGATTTAACTTCAATCGAATGGAATTGAGATGGAATTGGATTTAATTAAAAACAAGATTCAATTGTGTTGTGAATAAATATGAATAGAATTAAATCCTTATTTCAGATGGTAAGGGAAATTGAAATGAATGCAAGATGGATAAATCAATTTAGTTAAAACTTGAATCTAAATTTGGAAAGACTTGAATTGAAAGAAACCTAATTTGCTGAAGGAATATTGTATGAATAAAAGTTTGACTCAACTAAATTCAAAGGGATTATTTGAGAATGAATTTAGCATAAGCTGAATTAAATAAAGAGAAACTTGAAGGTGAATTTAGTATAAGCTAAATTTAATGAAAATAGTACGGGAACGGGTGTAATTTTGGAAGCTTGTTAATAATTGAAGGGTAAATGGAACCTAGTTCTTGTTTAGAACATTTGAAAATGGTCGTATTGTAAATAAGTTCAGTATAAATTGAGGATGTGAAGTAGAACCTAATATGGATTAGGTTAGAGACTAATTGAATTACAATTAAATGGAGTTTGATTATTGTAATGAATAGAATTTTGATAATTGATCAAAATTTGGAAGGTAAATAGAAATCCAACTGTAGCATGGGATTTAAATTGGTGGTAACAAATAATGAAGTGTGAATGAAAAATGGACTTAAATTATAATAATGATGGTTTGAATTGTAAATAGATTCAAATGAGTGAAATAATTTAGAGTGGTTTTTTTTGCTAATAAAATAAGTCTAAAATGGATTTAATAAATAGGCAAAGTGCATTAAAGTTTGTAAATGAATTGGAATCTGATTTGGATGAGAATCAAAAGAAAATAAAAATTGATTTATAAAGAAGATAATGGAGATATTGTAAGGAAAGCTTAAGCAAATTAAATAATTGTGATTAAACTGAATAATGTTGTCTGGGATAAATTTGTTTAGATGCAGAAATTGAAATGCAAGTGAAGAGAATTTTAATTAATTATTGTAATGGAATACGCAAGTATGAATTAAAGATGGGTGAGAGTTGTATAATATAGAATGAGATGTTATTGATTTAAAATTAAGCTGAATGTATAAGCTAGTTGGATTAAAATTTGTAAAGGGTTTGATTTGGTAAGAACCAATTAAAATGGAAATAAATTGAGATATTATGGAATTGTAATCATTTAAGAGAATGATGAGGTGGTTATTTTAAGCTTATGAAAATAGATTTAAATGAAATTTTTTGCAAAATAAAATTTGGATGCAAGCAAATGAATTTTAAGATTGTAATTGTGAGAAAGAAAGAATATATGAGTTGTAAATAAGAATGGAATGATATATATAACTATAAAAAAACAAAATATTAAAAAAAAAATAGTAATAATAATAATAATAATATAATAAAAATAAACTTAAGATGATTAATAAATTTGAAGGGTGAGAATAAGGATTGATTTAATAATTGAAATGGAATAAGAATGCTTGGATTGTGAACCATGCAGAATTTGATAAATTAATATGAATCTAAGTGGAAATTAATTTTAAAACTATTATAAGCTTAAGTAATGGGTTATTACATGAATAACATGTAAATTGCACTGTAAATTTGTCGAATTGTGAAATTGTTTTTAAAGGTGGTTAGCATGCATAATTATGAAATTGCTTGGTTTGGCTATGCAATGGATATGTTGACTTACATTATATTGGAAATGTTGTTATAGTGTTCAAATCTTTGAAAACTAATGTGTTTGTTGAGTATAGTACAGGTATAGAAGGCATTCGAGAGAGTTGGAGCGCGTATAAGCGTAATATTAGCCGCTCGCTATTAAAAATTTGCTAAAAAGGTACGCCTACGCAAATATAATTGGGAAATGATATATATATTGTGATATGTTTTGGTTTCCGACCGTGTGGGTCGATGTATATATATTTGTGTGTATCGCAATATCGCGAAAGCTCCTCCGTACAGGGGAGACTCTGCCAAAAAATTTCGAAAATTTTGGGAGTTAGAATTTTTTTTGGGAATTTTGAAAATTTGAATTAACTTGGAAAGTTATAAGTTAAAAGTAAAGCTTTAGAGTAATGAAGCGCATGGGTTTGGGATTGAGCAAAAGAGTTTTTGGAAAGTGTAAATTGGGTTAAGTTAATGAGTGTAGGAACATTTACTACCTTAGCAAATTTCGGGGACGAAATTTTTATAAGGGGGGAGGAATGTAACATCCCGTATTTTTAAGCCATTGAATTTGAACATTTAATTCGTTTTAAATGTTTAATGTGTTTCTTAATTGATTTTGAAATGCATGGATTCGGGTTCAATCATTGAAATAAGCTATAATTTTTAATTATAGTATTCCGGTTGAATTTGAATAATAGGAAAATAATAATTTAAATACTCGAAATTGGAATAAAAGTAAATCTGGATGTAAATAGTGATAAAAATGGTTTTAAAAATTTATTTTTAGTTATTTGAGTGTAAATAGCGTGGTGGGAATTTTAGAAGAATTTTAAAGTTGATAAATTAATATTTGGGATTTCATATTAATTTAAAAATGTATTTAATATGATTAAAATATTGCAATTAATCCGATTTTGGTCCGGAATGAACCAGAATGATTTTATTTGTGTTTATAAATTTTATATGATTTATTATTAAGTTATTAAAATTTTAAAAGCAAATTTTTAAGCGTTTTCGACAATTTTAAAAATCGCTTGATTTAATAGACGAGTTAAAATAGCCTTCCGGGGCACAGTCTCGGAATTCGACGAAACCAGTTTCATTGGATCCGTAATAGTTAGTTATTATCGGATTTCAATTTTCGTAGCAATCGGAGTTGTCGTTTGACCGTGGTAGCTCGAAACGCATCGATATCGTTTTAATCGGTTTAAATTTAAATTGATCGTTTAATTCCGTAATTCGCACATACGATCAAATTAGCTTACGAAACCTGTTCCATTGTGTCCGGAACGTGGAAAAACCCTGGAATTGCCCTTCGGAACGCGTAGATTGGAGATCGTTTGCGCAAACTGTTAAATTGAGAAATTTTATTAATTAAATAATATTAAATAACATTATATAAAGCAATATCTTTTATCAAACCCTAATTCTATTCAGGCCGCCACACGTTTGTTTCAATGGCCGAAAGCGCTTCTTTATTCTCCCTTGATTTTCATCCAATCTAAGCGACGATTTCGAAAACTTTCAATTGGGAAGTTGTAGATCACCTCGTCATCTACCCATCCAACGGTAGATCTTGCCTATCGTCGCCGTATGGAGCCGGAAGGGGGATAATTGTCGCCGCCGTTCGCACGCGTTTCGACGCGCCTGGAAGTTGCCGAGCTCGTGCGGTTTTTGGGCGTGGGTGGAGTTTTCGAAGAGCGTCGCGAGGGTAGCTTCCGATCGAGGTGGAACTGCCTATGGTGGTCGCGGTCTCGAGCCCTAGGAAGCGACGATGGGTTCGTATGGTACTGGAGCATGCACGTGGAGAAGAAGCAACGTGCGGCCTTGATTCATTTTGTTGTACTAACGTCCAGGATTTGGTTCTGTCAGATTCGTACGAAATTGGGGGCGTTGGAATCGCAGAAAAGAGCACTATGCGATGGTGCAGATCCGGACTCATTCCGGGCAAGTAGAAATTTGAGTTAAATCGAACGTCGTTCGGTTTAATTTAAATTTCGAATGCTCGCCGAAACTCAAGGTGAGTTATTCTCACTCACATCTGAATATTGGCTGATTTAAATAATAAATATTTAAATATTTGTGTGATTGGTTGCATATTATTGTTCTTATTAGTCTGGATTGATATCTATATATATGCGTTGTGCTAATATTTGTGGATGCAGGGACAAACAGGTTGGAGGGATCCAACTGGATTCCTCACATTATAATAATTATCTTTATAATTGATGTTGTGATCTGTTTTCATATTGTGATTGATAAATCTGAGTCTAAATTGTACTGCGATATTGTTAAAATAAATATAAATCCTGAATTTTAATTGTAAACGGGATTAATTGGGATTTAAAAAAATAAAAGAAATTGTTATATAAAGAATTTAAAGGAATAAAATTTGGGTATTAAGAAATAAAGAATATGTTCAGAATTTAATTATAAACGGATAAATTAAATTTTAGAGAAATAAAAGATATTGTTAAATAACGAACTTAAAAGAATTAAAATTTGAAATCCATTTGGAATGAAAATTGAAAATTGGTAAATCTGGAATAATAAACAAAGAAAAAAGTTATTAGTTGATAAATGGGGAAATAAGATTATGTTATTAAAATATAAACCTGAATTGAAATAATTGACAGAAATTGTGAGAAGGATTTCTGTGATGTTTTAGTGGAAATGAGTTCCCTAGGAAAACCAAGTTCGAGTTTAAACTGATTTTATAAAAAGGAAGCTTTAAAAATTCAAGCTTGTTTAAAAGAGTGTTTGAAATTTTTTATTTCAAAAGTATCTATTTATAAATTAGCAATAGTAAATTTTATAAATATCTTAATAATTATTTTTACAAATGGATTTGTTCAAAAGACTAGTTTTGAACTAAGTTATTGAAATTAGTATTAGCCTTTTTTTAAAAAAAAACTCTACTTATAAGTTTAGTTTAAACTAAAACCCTTAATTAAAATCAAGATTTATGTCCTAACAAATGGTTTAACTTTAAATATTTTGAAACTATATTTTTAGTAAATAACTAGTAGTAAATTTACATATTTTAAAGTATATTTCAGAATAAAGTATTGTAAATTGCTTTTTTTAGATCTAAATGTTTTGAACTTGGTTATTTCCTATGGAATATAGGGTAAAGGATTTACCTTGTAAAGGAAGAATTTTGGGAATTGTTCTCAAATGGGTTTTGGAAATTTGAAATATATCCTTTAAAGATATTGGGGCAAATAAATAATGTGGGAATTATTTATTGTGTGATGGATGCTTATGGATGTTTATGAATATAAATTGATAGTTAAATCACCGACTATCAATATTGGACAACTGCGTTGATCATTTCGAAGAGACCGGGATCGAGATTTATTTCTCGAAAACCACTTCGATCCGATTTGTACGTTTCTTGCGGAAAAACGTGTTCGGAGTCGAAGATGGAGCAGTGAAGTGCAAGGGCTAGTCGCTACTAATCCTGAGGATATTTCCAAAATGGATGTAGTAGGAGTAGTGCCTTCGGTTCCGTTCGAACCCGGGACGGACTTGTATGGACGAATGCTTGCGAAACATCGACAGGTGGACGATGGGCATTCTAAGTGAAAACGATCTAAAGGTAATGCTTAGCCTCAAGCCTCATCAACCGGGAATGACTGAAAATCAGGGGATATGCAGCAAGGTTAGGTGGGTCATGCCCAAGCAGGACAAGATATTTCGCCTGTCTACATGTCCCTTATATATATTTCGGCTTAGTGGGTGGTTGGTCGCGCCAACCACGGGGTTTGTCTTATTCGGGACTGTTCAGTAAGGAATGGATCCGGCCTTGTGTTGCAGGGGATGAAGGGAGTAATCCTCGATATGGTGATCTAGACCCTGTAATGTGACAGGTGGTACCCCAGTGCCTAGTCATTGTTGGAAATCCATTTTCCCTACGAGCCTTGTACGAGTTTTGTTTGTATTACCCACTTTTGTGGCTAGTAGCTGGAATTTAATAGATGTAACAATTTCGGCTATTTTATAAGTATTTGTAAATAGACACTATTAGAATATCATAGAATTTCTATAAAAAGTGTTTTAACTATCGTAAGGTAAAAACCCGACATGTTTATTTGTGGCGTGGTCTTACGAGATGCTTTTGTTTTCAAAGGATTTTTGAAACTTTAATAATCAATTTGGATGCATTATTATCAGCTGGTATTCCAGACTGACTCGGGTGTTATTTCATTATAATGCTCGGGTCAGACCGAGTATTATATGTTCAGGTCAGGATGCCATGGAGCAGCAAAGGAGTTGGAGTCCGAGACGTATTATATGTACCTATATATATATCCGCTGCTATGATTGTATGGTAGGTCTGATTTGTGATTGTTGATGTATGAGATACTCTGATGATATGATGTATAAAACAGTGAAAGTTTTCATTTTGTGTAAAGTTCTATATTTTCTATTATATTTTATTCCGCTGCGATTGTGAGATTCTGATATTGTTTAGTTTCTTCTTCTTCTATCTCTTCTTCTTTAACCCTAATGGTTCGTAATTCTGTGCCACTTGAGTTAATAGAGGTAGAATAGCGTTGATTCAAGGGGTACGGATTTGCGGGCTGTCACAAATTTCATTTTCCTCAAATAACGAACCATCACAACACTTCCCAAAGTTAACCCCCAGCTTCCAACTACCACCTTAAATGCATCAGCTAAGATTTATTTTGAAATTTCTTTTTTGGACACGGACTGAAAAATTGGGCTGAGATTTGTTTAATCGGTCCATCCGGAATGGTTAAATTAATACGATTATTTTTACGTTGGACTCCGATTTGCACGAATAAATATACCGTTTTGATCAGTGCGACGATGCGCTTCCAACGGTACACAGATTATTATGATATGATAGTTTTATAAAAATTCGAATTTTACACCGCTTAAATTGTTTGATTTGCAAAATAATTTAAACGGAATAGGCGATGACAGTTTTTGACGGAACGAAATACATCATCTTGATCAGAATAAGTTTTACAACATAACTGTGTAAAAATATTTGGATTTGAAAAATAAATTTTACGCAGCTTTATATGAACTGATATACAGTAAAACGCAAACGAAATTTCCCGTAATATTTTGCGACAAAACCTTTTCTATATTCATATCTAACTGGATGCATCTTATGAATAAAGTTTGGACGTTAATTGAGATCGTGTAAAATTTCAAAATTTCTATATTAAAACGATGGATTTAAAATTTTAAATTGGGTAGGAAATTCAAGGTCGTTATAATCTTCCCTACTCAAAATTTTTCGTCCTCGAAAAGAAATGAGACGAGTGAAGTACGAATGAAGTAAGCAGAAAGGTCAAGATAAATTTTAAGAAAATTGAATTATACCTGAAATTAGTAATTCGGGGTTTGAATCCCAATACCATCCTCAGTTTCCCATGTGCAATCTCGCTCATCTGTACTCCATTGGACTTTGACGAGATTTACCGACTTCCTTCTAAGTTGCTTTGTCTCACGATCGACTATCCGACGTGGCTTCTGCTCAATTGTCAAGTCCGGTTTGATAACTATCTCTTCCAACTGAGCAGTGGGGATGGTCATAGATGGATCGTGCACAACTTTGTGAAGAAGTGAGAAGTGGAACACGTTGTGCACACCGGCGAACTTCTCTGGTAATGCAACTCTATAGGCCAATGTTCCAACTCTTTCCGTAATCTCAAACGGACCAACAAATCTGGGAGCTAGCTTTCCTTTCCTTCCAAATCGAACAATATTCTTCAAAGGCAACACTTTCAGAAATACTTTATCTCCTACACTGAATTCGAGATCTCTTCTCCTTCTATCAGTGTAACTCTTCTGTCTATCATGTGTCGTCTTTATCTTCTTCTGATTTGTTCAACTTTTTTGAAAGCTTCTATAATTATTTCTGGACCGAGCACTAGTCGATCTCCATACTCAATCCAACAAGCTGGCGATTTGCATGGCCGTCCATATAAGGCTTCGAATGGTGCCATACCAATGCTTGCCTGATTTATTCAAAGATGATTAATTCAAATTCAAATATACTTATTGAAATTTGAAATTCAAATTCTTTACCTGGTAACTATTAGGTGAAGATGGTCTTCCCATGGTCCACCAAAGTCCATAATACAAGCTCGGAGAAGGTCTTCCAAAATCCGATTCACCCTTTTAGTATGGCCATCTGTCTGAGGATGGTATGCTGTGCTCAGATTCAGTTTGGTGCCCAAAGTATCTTGAAATGCTTTCCATAATTTACTAGTGAAAATAGGATCTCTATCGCATACAATACTAGATGGTACACCATGAAGTTTAACAACTTCTCTCATGTATATCTCGGCCAAACTTGAAGTAGTACGAGTAGACTTGACTGGAATAAAGTGAGCGGATTTCGTCAGTCTATCGACAATCACCCAAATGCTTTCGTTACCCTTTGTAGTCCTTGGTAGTCCATCAATAAAGTCCACAGAAATCTGCTCCCACTTCCAACCTGGAATCTCTAGTGGTTGAAGCAAATCTGTTGTCTTTCTGTGGTCAGCTTTAACTTGTTGGCAAGTTGTGCGCCTGCTAATATATGTAGAAATATCACGCTTCATCCCACTCTACCAATATAACTTTTTCATATTCTGATACATTTTAGTGACACCGGGATGAAATGAAAGCGAAGATTGATGGTTTTCTCTCAGCACTTCCTGTCTTAGACAATCAACATTCGGAACACAAATTCGATTATCAATTCTCAAGACTCCATTACTGTCAACATGTGCACCCAATTTATTGTCAGCATTTCCAACTCTTCCGAGAACTATTTCTTTGATGCGATAAAGCAAAGTGTCCTCGTATTGCTTGGCTATAATGCGATCCATAAGAGCCGGGGAGACTATGAGCTGGAATAACATTCCTTTAACCAAATTACAACATGCCATTGCTTGGTTTCTGCTCAAAGCATCAGCTACGTCGTTTGCTTTTCCCGGGGCATAATTAATATCAAGATCATATGCAGCTAGAAATTCGAGCCACCGAACTTGTCTCTGATTCAAATACTTTTGCGAGAAAATATATCTCAATGACTTGTGGTCAATGAATAACTCGAATTTGGTTCCCAATAGATAGTGCCCCCATAGCTTAAGAGAAAATACAACCACAAGAAGCTCTAAATCGTGAGTTCCGTAATTTTCTTCTTGGGTCTTTAACTAACGACCCACATAGGCAATAACCTTTCCTCTTTACATTAAAACTGCTCCTAATCCATCACGGCAGGCATCAGTATAGACGGTCAATCCTTCACTATCGTCAATAACTGTAAGACCAGGGAAGATGTCAACCTTCACTTCATCTCATTGAAAGATGCTTCGCACTTTTCACTCCAAATAAATTTCACATCCTTTCTGGTCAGTGCGGTAAGTGGGGCAGCAATACGAGCAAAGTTTTCTATGTATCTATGGTAATAGCCGGCCAAATCCACGAAACTGCAGATATTTGTAGGAGTTTTGGGAGTCTCCCAATCCTGCAAATTCCAACGATTCGAATTTAGATAGTGATAAGTTGTTTAGATAAAATTTGACAAGTAAGATAGAACTTACATTGATCACGGCGATCTTAGCTGGATCGACCGAAATCCCATTCTCCGAGACAATATGGCCAAGAAAACAAACTTCATCTCTCCAAAAGTGGCATTTCGAAAACTTGACTTTAAGCTGACATCTGTGAAGAGTTTCAAGAACAAAAGCCAAATGTGACCTATGGTCTTTCTCATCTTTAGAGAAAACGAGAATATCATCGATGAAAACAAGAACGAACTTGTTAATAACATCCCGGAAAACTCTATTCATCAAGTCGACGAAATAAGCTGGAGCATTAGTGAGACCGAACGGCATAACTAGCCATTTGTAGAAACCATTTTCAATGCGGAATGTTGTTTTAGGAATACTATCCTCAGCGATTCAGAGTTAATGAAAGCCGGTAGCCAAATCGCGTTGGGTGAAGACTTTAGCTTCATGAAGCTGGTCGAAAAGATCGTTGATGCGGGGCATCGGATACCTGATCTTGTGTGTGAGCTTGTTTAGCTCTCTATAGTCCACACACATTCTGAGAGAGCCATCAAATTTTGTGACAAATGCAACCGCAGCACCCCATTCTGAATGCCTACGCCGAATCAAGCCTTTAGAAAATAAATCTTCAATTTGAACATTCAACTCTGCCTTTTCTTTAGGAGCCATTCTCCTGGGAGGAAGAACTACTGGTCATGCACCAGGAATAAGGCCAATGCGGAATTCGATTTCCCGCGGAGGTGGTAGAGAATTGATTCTCCAAACACATCAGAAAAGAATTGAACAACTGGAGTGGAGCTAAGTTCACTTGGATGAGAGTCAAGGGAGAATATAAAACTCCCAACACATTCTTGAGGCGATTTGGCTTTAATAACTAAAGGTATGCTCTTGTCGTCGATAAGAGAGACGGTTCGAGCTTTGCATGAGATAACGGCTTCGAACTTTCGCAGCCAATCAATACCTAATAGGATGTCAAATGCCTCGAATCCAAGTACAAAGAAATCCCAAGTAAAACGATGCATGCCATACATAAGTGTGACATATTTACAAACCCTTTTGAGGTCAGCGGGCCCTCCAATAGGGTTAGATAAACATAAGAAGGTAGATGCAAGGATAGATTCCAATTCAAGTTTGTTACATAAATCAATAGATATGAAACTATGTGTTTCTCCGGTGTCAAATAGAACTCTAACAGGTGAAGAGTGCAACATAAAAGTACTCTATAAAGTACCTTGATTATCTGGAACATCTGGAGCAGGTGTGGAAATAGCAAAAACTCCAAATGTGGTACCTCTCTTCCGTGTTGGGAAGTCTTTCTTAAAGTGTCCTGGTTGTAAGCAAATGTGACAAACATCTCTCTTGGTCATCTGAGCCGGTGGCGGAATAGCTGCACCCCTTAGGGATGGGCAACTACTGGCATAGTGACCTTTCTGGTTGTAGTTAAAGCAGGTGATAGAGGAGATGTCTATGGGCTTCTTCTGAGAATAGCCAAGCCCGGTTTTCTTCTGCCAGTTCTTCTTATGTTGCTCAAAATTTGGCTTCCTCTTTCCAGTCTGACTAGAGGATGGCTGAGTAGCTGGAGCCTTAGTAACTGATGTTCCCTTAGGCTTTCCTTCATATCTAAGAGAAAAATCCATCAACTCAGTGAAAGTTCCATGGACATGAGCCGTGAGGAGTTTGTAATACTCAGGACGTACTCCATGGATGAATTTCTTATTCTTCAGCAGTGGTGTATCAATCAAGCCAGGTCCGAACTTGGAGAGTTTGTTAAACTTCCTTTCATACTCAGAGAAAGTCATATTGCCCTGTTTGAGGTCCATAAATGATCGATAAAGCTGGGCCTTTCCGATTGCTGTCATCCACTGAGCCATAAAGGAATCCCTATTCACAAGTGATACAATGATGAGTCAAAATTTGATGAGATAAAAGGGATTTTATTTGGATGTAATTTAGATAGCTTTCTACCTAAACTGGTCCCAAGTGATGGTTTCCTCATCAGTACGAGAAGTGACTGACTCCCACCAATGTTGTGCAGCATCCTGAAGCTGTCAAGCGGCCAACTTACGCTTCTAAGCATCAGTGATCTCCAAGCCAGTAAAGACCCTCTCCAAACTCTTCATCCATTACTGTGCTTCAATGATACTCTCGGAGCCAGTGAATTTGACTCCGCCAAGATGAGTGTATTCCTTGCTAAGAGTGGAGAACTTAACTGTGCGAGCTGGGGCACATGGTTCGTGAGCGTTTCCCCTACCCCTTCTTCTAGCATTTCTTCTGGTAGCCATCCTGGAATACCAAAAGTGATTTTAGAATCAAAGATAGAGATTTATGGAACTTAAAGAAATTCAAATCGAATGAATTCAACAAGAAGAATGGAGTCAAAGGATAAGGATTCTGAAATGATTCTCCTCATTCTAGGGTATGGTTACCCTATCTCTAATGAGCTTTAAACTCCAAAGGCTAAGGTTTTCGGGAACCAAAGGTCTGATACCAACTGTAACAACCCGTATATTTGTACCATTTAAATTGACGATATTCCATACATGTCAACTTAAATAATACAAAACACGAATTATTAATGGAGTGTGTGTGTGTGTGTATGAGAATCATCACAGAATCCCAGAAATATAACATCACAGAATAGTGCAACGGAATTACAACATAGTCATAAGAGTAGTTCATGAAGCTACCCATAAATACAACAATGTCTCAAATAAAAAGAAATAGGATAACATAGAAGTCCAATAGTCCAAATAGAAAGAGCAATACTGATAAGATAAAGATAATGATAGTCTTCGGTCTTCAGCTCCAAGTAGAACAGCAACAACAATCCTCAGTCTGATCCAAGCATAAGGATAAACAAACACTCGAATCAGGACATATATTCCTATACAGATAATATGGTTCAAATTCAAAATAACAATAACTCAAAGATGAATGGAATAACAACTTTCGGGATCCGTTAAACTATTATACATAGTAGTGTATGATAGATAGATAATGTCTAACAGTAAAGTAAAATATCAAAATAGTGTTAAGGCGCTACCATTTTCCCCCTTAACACATTTCATATAGTATTATAGACTATACAGCACTGTAAACTCCACCGTAAACTAGTGGGATATCAGAGAGTACTCCATAGGTATAATACAAAACAAATTCATAGTGGTCGCGTATATGGGAATACAAGTATGACAATTCACATGAGGCAATACCCAAGGTAGTGAAACTACCGTTTGCCTGATCCGGACTGGTGAGAACGCATCGCCGCAACGATCGCAACACCGCGAAACAACACTCCAAATTCAAGGGTGCGCACCAATCAATAACAAAGTAATGAGTAGTTCATGAAGAAGTGTGTTCGCTCGAGGTACCTAACCCCATTTGGCCCGACACGGCTCCTGTTTTAGTCATTTCCAATTTGACAGAAGTGTCAAGGCAATCCATTATCGTTCTCTTTCTTCAGTCATCGTGTTCGTCATTCCAACCACTTCATTCTGGATCACACTCCGCGTATAGTTATTAAAGTGGCTTTCGATTTAGACAGTGAGTATGTCCCTATCCGATTCCGGTCTCTTTAATAACCTTCGTAATTATTCACCGGTTGATCGTTTAATAAATTTCAAAATCAAATCAAATTCAATTTCCCTTAGAATTTGAAATTCAAGATTTCATTTGTCTTTCCGAAACAATTTCCAGAATTTACGTTTTATAACTTCCAAATTTCATTTTAAAATTTATATAATTCCATTTAAAATTGATTTTTAACAATTTAAATATACATTTAATTTCATATATAAGTTCCATTCCATAATCATATAAGATAAACTTAAATTACCGTTCAAATCGATTTAAGCTCATTTATCGATTTCATTCAATACTATCATTAAAAAAACTTCAATTAAATTTCCAATTCATTAAATTAGTTACTTAAGTTCAATTTCATTATATCAAAGCTTACAAATTTAATTACAATTAAAATTTTCAAATCCAATTCAATTCTTACATTTGTTCCTATAAAACGCACTTTTATTTCTTGTAAAAGAAATTCAATTTCATTAAATTTAATTACTTACTTACAATTTCAAACTCAATTAATAAAGAAACTTAGTTTCACTTATTCAAGAGGTTCAATTTCATTTAATAAAGAATTCAATTTAAATTACTTTTTAAACAATTCAATCTCATTAAATTATCATTAATTTCAATTGCTTAATTATTGTAATTTCAAAACTTAATTATTAATAATTTCAAAACTTAATTATTAATGATTTCAAAACTTAATTAATAATAATTTCAAAACTTAATTATTAATCAATTAAATTTTAAACAATGTACTTTCGTCAATTACTACCTTAATATTTGGTTCGGATTTCAAATATTCTCATTTTCCTTTCATTTAAATTCAAATTCCAATTTATACCAAAACCTTATTATTTATTCAAATAAAATCTTTATTTTATTTAAATCAAAATACTGACCAATCGGGTTTAATTAAATTTTCTATCCTAAGTCAAGTTATTTGGGTATTTATCATTTCAACCCGATTCCATTTCAATTCAAAAATCAAAACATAGCAAAGGGAACTTGCATTGTGATAACTGGGATGGTGTCAAAGTAAATAAACAAGCAATAGCATCCATACATAACAATTCAATAATTTATTTAAATAATCCCGAAATAATCGTATTAATTTACATTTGTTATTTATGCGAATCAATATAATTATCTCTAGAACCTGCACTATCATTTCATACAGATTAAAGATTATTCCACTAATTATTTATACGGTTTTTCAATTGTCATTCAATTTCAATTTTATACTACAACAATTAATCCAATATGCGTTCAATGGTTCAAAGTGTAATTATCACTATATATGTCAATTAATTTAACAATTAAAAGGGGTCATATTTAGCTAATCAAATTTAACATATAAATCAGTTTTAAAATTGTTAACTATCCTATATCAATTTCAATTTAACTTTAACAATAACAAATAACATCCAATTTCAACATCATATAGCAATCATTCATCAGCCAAAACTTGTATAAGAATATAAGTCGTGAAAATTTATTTCACCTTTCGTGGATAAAGAAATTGACAACTAAGCACGAAGAAGCACGAATGAAGTCGGTACAACACGAACAAACTGACATTGTAAATATCGACAAAAGAAAGACGAAATTAATTCAATGAACGTTCATATATAATTTATAAATTTATATAAATGCGCTTGCCGATGACAAAGGAAAGGACGAAAGCTGAAAATCGATGTTGCTGCAAAAGCTTAACCTGTTGCTTCTGCACACAATGGGAAAAGAAAAAGTGATTACTACTTTCAGCAACCAAAATGTGATATCCCAGAATTTTGGACAATATCAAGTTAATAATCTTTATATAAAATTAAATTGATATTGACGATATTGATTAATAAAATATGTTTCGGTTTAATAACCAGATTTAAATAATATTTAATTTGTGAATTTATCTTTTAAATGCTAAAATAATTGTTTAAATTATAATGTGTATATATTTGTATATATATTATAGTTTAACTTTGTTTGGAATTTAACTTACATGAAAATAAATAAATGAAGTTTGTTTTTAAATTCTAGTAAAATATTGAGTAATTAGTAATTTATGTTTTAATTAATATTAAGCTTTTAAAAATCTATTTAAATTAATAACTTTATGGTTTGATAATATTCATAATAAATGTTATATTGTTTAAAATTTGTCTTAGCTAAATTTTTGTTTTAAACTTAAATAAAAGATTGATTTTATTTCTTTTTAAAGTATTATTAGATTAATATGAATTGTGTATATTTTATATAAGTTTAAAATATAAGATAGCATATGATTTAAATTCATTTAAATAAAAAAGTGATTTAAAATTTCTTTATAAATCATATAATATTGTAAATTGTTATTTTAAATCATATTAATAAATATTCTATTTTTCAAAAATATAAGGAGGAATTAAAATAGGAAAATAGAATTTTCATTTTTAAATTGATTTTGGTTTTTATTTCAAAGAATAAATTTGATTTGGCAATTTTATTTTGAAATTCAAATTTATTGATTCTTTAGAATATTTTGTAAGTTTTAAATTATAAATAGTTTTGTTTACATTTTCTTAAAAGAAGTAAATCATATATATATATTCATTCTAACATAAAATAAATTAAGAAAACCCTTTATAAACATTTAAATTTATAACTTAATTTAATAAAGACAAGTGTTAACAAGTTAGTAACTTAAACAACATGTGTTAGTTGTAAATCAAGAAATGTGACAAGTGTCATTTAATCTTTATTTTCTTATATTTATTTTGTTAAATTTATTTCAGCCCTCTTTTAAAATATTTTCATTTCCACTCATTCTCCTTTTAAAAACAAAGGATCAATGAATTAAAAGAAATCAAATTTGAAACTCAAAACCCCTAAAAACAGATCTGCAAAATTCATTTCAAAAGCAACTCTAAGATCTGAAATACCTCTCAAAACCTGCATTGCAAACTTTGAAATCTGTAACTCCTCTCAAAACTAAAACCTGTAACAAGAATATCATCATGCAATCTACATTTTTACAACCTGGGAACTAACTACATTTTCTCTGGAAAATCATGTTTGCAATTTCAAATTCATTCAATCAAAGTCTGCATTTCAACATACTGAAGACCACTGCACTTGCATCTCTGCAAAATTTGAGCAACCTGTAGTTTTAAAACCTACATGCATGAAGTAGATAATTAGAAGAAACATAAAGTTTTCAGTCCAAAGCAATTCAAGTTCAAATTTCTCAATAAACATGGATGCTCTGCTCAGGAAATTAGGTGAGTAACATTCTCGTTAAAATAAATTTAAGTTTATCATGGTTGCATAATTGATTTTCTAGATGGATATGACTTGTCATAAGTAGGATTCTGTATGTATATCTATGAATTATCTGTAAATATGTGGATGATATGTGTGCATGTATGCTAATGACTGCAATGCCTCTGTTCCCAAGTTCAAGTCCAGATCTTTTGTTTTTTTGTTTTTAATTTAATTCCCTATCTCTTGATCAGGTCATTGATATGATTTAAGTGACAAACAAAAATAGTTTGTTTGATCATATGTTTAAGCTTAAAATTTTAGTTAAGTCAAAACAAAATCAAACCTTCTCTGAAAATCAAAAATGATCAGGAAACATGAATTTGTTTAAAAACATAAATTCCTTAATTTATTAAATTAAGATTGTGATCTGGAAACTTAAGTGAAAATATGATTTTTAAATCATAAAACACAATTTTTAGTTAGAGATTTTGGGGGCAGTTCATTTCTATCTGGAAGAGAGGAATTTGGGAAATTTAGATAAATCTGGGATTTGGAAGGGTCGGGGTAATTACTGGAGGAAGTGAGGCCTATGGAGTGGCCGAGAAAATTGTCAAGAGATGATCAAGATGATCATGGTGGCGGCAGTGATCAAATTAAATTTGTAACCCTAGTTTATGAGGAGGTTTTACATACGGTCAATTCTGTCTTATTATGTGATCGAGTGCTATGGGGTTCTGAAGGAGGGTGGCTGGGTTGGTGACGAAGGTATAGAAGAAGTAGCAGCTCCAATGGTGGTCGGAGGGAGGAGGACTCGCCGTTGACAGGGTTTGTGGTTTTGGGGTGCTTAGTGTTTTCAGGTTTTTTAAAAAATAATAATGATAAGAACTGCTCTGCTTGAATTTGGGAAATGGGGATTCTATGATGCTTAGGTGTTCAGGTGGACTCACGGGAGGTTGGTGGATTGGATGATCATCTCTGATGATCGGGAAGATGGCCCTGGCAATGTGCATGTGCATAGTGGCCATAGAGAGGAGATTTAGTTCTGGAATATGGAGAAGAAGTGGTACTCGGGTATTTTCTGTTTTTACTCGAAGTTAAAGTGGGGTGACTCGAAGTAGGATAGCATTTTACTCGGGTTGTTTTTGTTTTCAGGTTGTTGTTCCTGAAACCTGATCTGTTTCAGGCTTCTGAAATTTTAACTAAATTAAATTAAAAAAAAGTAAGGAAAGTTTAAATTTAAACTTTAAACAAGATTAAAACATGAATTCAAATAGATTTTGAATTTCAAGTTTTGAAATAATCAAGATTTGCATAAATAAAATATTTAAATTTTTAAAACCTGCACAGTTTTTGACATTGAGTGATTTTTAAATCTAAAAGTAAGTTTTTAAAACAAGATTTAAATTCTATGTTAAATCTGAATTTAGAATCCTGGATTCAAATTTAAATTTGAATCTGAAAGTTTCAAAAAGAAAATAGGTTGAAAAATTCAAATGATATATTTAGTTTGAGTATTTTATAAAATCTGAAAATGAAATTTTAACAGGGTTTTAAATTTTAATCTTTGTATTTAAATCTGAAAGCATGGTTAAGTTTTGAGTTGTAATAAAAATAAGATTTGAATTTATATGTTTCAATATTACTTGAAATATTTAAGGTATTTTAAATTTATTTAAAATTGAATATGGGCTAAAGATAAAACTATTCTTTTAAAAAAATACTTTAAAGATAAATGATCCTTTAAAATGAAAATTTAAGAGTTTTAAAATATTTAAAATCTTGTTTAAGTTTGATTTCATTTAAATTTTTTATTTAAAATGGAATTTAGAAAATTTAAAAGTAATTTGTTTTAAACGACTATAATAATGATAATTTAATCATTAATGAGATAAATGATTTTGTTTATTGTTTTGAAAACTTAATTATTTGATCAAGGTAATTAAGATTTTAATTAATTTAATTAATTAATAATTAGGATATTAATTAAATAATTAAAGGTTTATTTAATTAATTAAAAGTTTAAGTAAGTTAATTTAATTTGATTAAAGTATGATTTAGAAATTAATTTAAATAAGATTTGATTATTTAATTAATGGATTAAAATTATTAATCAAGTAATGGATAATTAATTAAATTTTTAATTATCACTTGATTAATTTAAAAAATTAGAAAATAATTAATGAGTTTCTTTAAATAAATATTGATTAATTCAATTAATTACTTTGAAAAATAATTAAAGATTTGTTACTGGTTAATGAAGGTCATTAACTTGATATTATTTTATAATTAATTAATGTAATTAATTTTAATAATTAATTTGATTAATTAATTTAAGATAATCATTTGAGAATTATTTAAGTAAATTACTTAGTGAAAGTAATTAGGGAAATTAATTACTAATTGTAATTAATTGAGTTTATTTTAATTAATTAAGTTAATTAATTAATTTTAATTAATTTAATTTAATCATTGATTTGATTTGAGAAGTAATTACAAATGGAAAATTACTTAGTGAAGAAAATAAATTACTGGATGTAATTTAATGGAGGAGTTTGGAACTAATTACTTTGTGTAATTAATATGTAATTTATATGTTGTATAATTACTTAAGTAAGTAATTAATAATTAATTACTTAGTGTAATTAATTTAGGTTTAGATAATTGAGTTATTTGAAAATGATTAAAAGATGTAATTAATTTAATGTAATTAATTAGTTAATCAAGAATGATTATCAATAGAGATAAATGATAATTAATTTAATGAAGTTATTTAAAATAAATAATTTGAGATCATTAATTTATATAATTAATGATATAATTAAGGATTGATTAATTAAGAACAATTAATCAATAAAGAATTAATTAATGTAATTAATTAAGGATTAATGTAATTAATTATGATTAATTAATTGATGAAGTAATTACAAGTTAATTACAGGGATTGGTTTGGATTAATTAATTTTTGAAATTAATTAGAGGGTAATTACTTGAATATTATTAAAGGGTAATTAATCAAGATGATTAATTAGGGAAATTTGTTAAGAGTAATTAATTGATATGTAAGCAAGATTTATATGGATAAGTAATTAATTTAATTTATTTTAAATTAATTAAGGAAGAAGTAATTAATTTAACTCATTTTAAATTAATTACAGAATGGTGATTTAATAAGTCTTTGCTTATGAATGATGATTGATATTTATTACCCTGAATGGTTGAAATCTCAGTTATGAGATAAATGTTGTTGTGTGATTTGGATGTTATGGTTGCATTGAGTTGATAATATGATTTATCTGTTTGAGTTGATAATATAGATTATCTGATGTTATGATAATATTGATTATCTATTGTGATGATTATCTATCTGTGTGTATATAGATAATATTGAATTGAATTGTTTTAAACTTTAAAATAACTTGGACCTAAAAGACACGCTTTGGATTTCAATGAGAACGGGATCGGGTTTCCATATTTGGATATCCGAAAACCACATCGATTCCAAATAACGTTAGGTCGTGAATCCAAATGGAGCATTGTGAAGACTCGAGGTGTAAGGGCTATACATCAGTATAACTCTGTGGGTGATTCCGTAATGAGTTGACGGAATAGTACTTATAGGTTCGAGATGAAGATTCAGAGTGCAAGGGTTATCGTCGTTAACTCTGTGGGTGATTCCAAAATGAGTGTAACGAGATAATGCCTTCGGTTTCGTTCGAACCCGGAACGAACTTGTATGGATTGAATGCTTTCAGAACATCGTCAGGTGGACGATGAGCATTCTAAGTGATGTGTCCTATAAAGGTAATCGTAACCTCAAGCCTCATCAACCGGGAATGGCTAAAACAGGGGAGGTGCAGCAAGGCTTCGTGGGTTGCTCCCACTGGAGAGCGAGATTGATCCCTGTCTAGAGGTCCCTTTATATTCGGCTGTGTGGGCAGTTGGTTGCAAACAACTGTGGGGTTGTCTTGTTCGGAATTGTTCAGTAAGGAATGGTTCCAGCCTTGTGTTGCAGGGGAGTGGGGGTACTCCTCGGTACGGTGATCTAGGCCACGTACTGTGACGGGCGGTACCCCAGTAGCCCTGCCATTGTATGAAATCCAAAATCCAATAAGTGCCAACGGTTTTGATTGTATTACCCACTTTTGTGGCTAGTAGCTGGAATTTAATAATGTAACAATTTCAGCTATTTCGTATTTATTTGAAAACCCTAGACACTATTATAATATCATCAGATTTCCTATCAAATATTTTGGTTAGCGTAAGGTAAAAACTTTTCCATGTTCATGTATGGGAAGTCTTACATGTTACCTTTCTTTTCAAAGGTTTTTTAAAGTTAAGCAACCTTAACCTGTTACTCACACCAGACCCATGTCTGACCCGGAGTTTATCTTTGTTTTCTTAAACTCTTGGGTACTCAAATTTTTACGAGTAGCCAAGGGATTCAGGTTAGCTTTGACGAATAATGGAGGAGCAATGGAGCAGGAGGCTTCTGCGTATAGATATATAGTTCCGCTGTGTGTTCTCTGTTTTGTGTTTGTATTGAGTTGTAAATACTAGACAGGTGTTTATAACTGTCTAGTATATGTGATGTGTATGCTATGTATCTCTGATTGGTATTGTATATTATGTAAATACTTATGTTATTAATATAATTTATTCGTTCTGCTGTTGAGATTCTTGTGTTGTTTCTTCTTTCTCTTCTTTCTTTCCTTCTTCTATCCTTTTCTTTCTTAATTCATGATGCGATTTTCTGGGAGTAGAAAATCGGGTCATGACAGTTGGTATCAGAGCATTAGGATGAGTGAATACCTAGGCTCTGGAGTGGTGTCTATCTTGAGAGAGCGTATTTGTAATTTCTAATATATATATATATATATATATATATATATATATTTCTACCTATCTGTTGGGTTACCGTTCGGGTTTTCCAATATGGGTTATAAAGGTAGATTGGGGTAGTGGTGTGTATAACGCAACTACCGATTGGTTGGAGTTTGAATGTTTGGTTGGAAGTGTATATGTCGAGACTGTAGACCTAATACCGTCTCGAGTAAGTTTTGAAGTGGTGGAAGGACTTCATTAATCTCTGAAGGTAACCTGTTAAGGTTTGGAGTTTATTCTCTGAAGTTTGATAAGTAGAGTTTGGATCTGTTGGTTGGCAGAAGTGAGCAATGGTATTTTAATACCTCAAGGAATAGTAGCTGCGTGATGAGATGCAGTACTATGGATGTTTCCGAAGGTGATTTCTTTGGAACAAGTTTAAGGAAATAAGTTTGCTTCGGTGTTGTGGCTGAGTTCAGCAGGATGTTTCTGTGTGGTTTGAAGTCCGAGTTTCTCGAAGAGCTTTGGATTGAGAATTCTTTGGCATTGGTATCAGCAGTGCAGCTCGGAGTGTTCGGTGTGTCGGCAGAGTTTTCTGGCTTATCTTTTTTCTAGAGATGGAGTTCAGAAGCAGTAGTGTAGAATCCATTTCTTCGATGGGTTGGTAAGACCGGCATAAGTTGTTCTGATTGGTAAAAAGAGAACAGTTTTCTTTGGATTTTAATTTGGGTTGATCGCAAAAGCGACTTGCGATAGTTGAGTGATCTCTTGGATTTTTGGAGATTTTTCTGAATATTTTCAGAAAGGTCAGAGTTTATCTTCATCTAGAAATTCTGTGGTACCGGTGGTTCAACTAGTTGAAGGTTGGTTTCTTGAGATGGAGTTTGTTGAAGCAACTCAGGATTTGGGGAAATTCTGAATTTTTCTGGGATATCAGAGATCTTCTTGGTTATGCTGTCCAGTTGTGCTTGTGTTCTTCATCAGCATTCTTTTCTGCTCCAGATCAGAGTTGTGCAACGGAAGCAGTTTGGAAGTGAATCTGCTTTTCTTTTCCGGACGGGAGAAGTTTGTGTTCTTCTGATGGTTGTGAGTAGAGTTGTTTTTGATCTTGGTTGATCGTCGAGGATTATTCTGGTGGATTGGGATGGTCTAGTTTATTTCTTGTGACATCAGCAAGGGTTGAGCTGATCAGGTAAGAGATAAGCAGTCGAAGATCTGATTTTGGATAAGTTCTCAGTTTTTAAGAGCTATAAATTTTGGTAAGGTTGGGTATGCTAGCTCGGAGATATTTTGGATTTCTTCTGTGTTCTATTTTGGATAAGTGTTTGATTTTCTGGATTGAATTGCCAGTTTGGACAACTGGAATTCGTTGTGTTTCACATATCTCTGAGGGAGTACGTATATATCTATTTCTGGTTTTGGAATCAGCTGTTCTGGGAGATTTTGGTTGTTGAGACAGACTTGTCTATAGTCTGATGTTTTGTTAGTTATAGATCTATATGAATAGGAGTTCTGTAGTTTAGTGGTGTTGATTGTTTTGGTTTTATAGAGCGAGTAACCCAGTGTTTATTTGGGAAACTCGAGGAAACTCTATCCAGAATTTTGTCTGGATAATTAATTTTATGGTTGTTAGCATATGTTTGATATATGCTTCGTTTTAAAATTTAAAATCTAAAATAGGTTATTAAATTATCTTTGCTTTAAATTTCGGGGACGAAATTCTTTTAAGGGGGAAGGAATGTGATATCCCAGAATTTTGGACAATATCAATTTAATAATCTTTATATAAAATTAAATTGATATTGACGATATTGATTAATAAAATATGTTTTGGTTTAATAATCAGATTTAAATAATATTTAATTTGTGAATTTATCTTTTAAATGCTAAAATAAATGTTTAAATTATAATGTGTGTGTATATATATATATATATTTGTATATATATTATAGTTTAACTTTGTTTGGAATTTAACTTACATGAAAATAAATAAATGAAGTTTGTTTTTAAATTATAATAAAATATTGAGTAATTAGTAAGTTATGTTTTAGTTAATATTAAGCTTTTAAAAATCTATTTAAATTAACAACTTTATGGTTTGATAATATTCATAATAAATGTTATATTGTTTAAAATTTGTCTTAGCTAAATTTTTGTTTTAAATTTAAATAAAAGATTGATTTTATTTCTTTTTAAAATATTATTAGATTAAATATGAATTGAGTATATTTTATATAAGTTTAAAGTATAAGATAGCATATGATTTAAATTCATTTAAATATAAAAGTGATTTAAAATTTCTTTATAAATCATATAATATTGTAAATTGTTATTTTAAATCATATTAATAAATATTCTATTTTTCAAAAATATAAGGAGGAATTAAAATAGGAAAATAGAATCTTCATTTTTAAATTGATTTTGGTTTTTATTTCAAAGAATTAATTTGATTTGGCTATTTTGAAATTCAAATTTATTGATTCTTTAGAATATTTTGTAAGTTTTAAGTTAAAAATAGTTTTTACATTTTCTTAAAAGAAGTAAATCATATATATATATATATATTCATTCTAACATAAAATAAATTAAGAAAACCCTTTATAAACATTTAAATTTATAACTTAATTTAATAAAGACAAGTGTTAACAAGTTAGTAACTTAAACAACATGTGTTAGTTGTAAATCAAGAAATGTGACAAGTGTCATTTAATCTTTATTTTCTTATATCTATTTTGTTAAATTTATTTCAGCCCTCTTTTAAAATATTTTCATTTCCCCTCATTCTCCTTTTCAAAACAAAGGATCAATGAATTAAAAGAAATCAAATCTGAAACTCAAAACCCCTAAAAACAGATCTGCAAAATTCATTTCAAAAGCAACTCTAAGATCTGAAATACCTCTCAAAACCTGCATTGCAAAATTTGAAATCTGTAACTCCTCTCAAAACTAAAACCTGTAACAAGAATATCATCATGCAACCTACATTTTTACAACCTGGGAAATAACTGCATTTTCTCTGGAAAATCATGTTTGCAATTTCAAATTCATTCAATCAAAGTCTGCATTTCAACATACTGAAGACCACTGCACTTGCATCTCTGCAAAATTTGAGCAACCTGTAGTTTTAAAACCTGCATGCATGAAGTAGATAATTAGAAGAAACATAAAGTTTTCAGTCCAAAGCAATTCAAGTTCAAATTTCTCAATAAACATGGATGCTCTGCTTAGGAAATTAGGTGAGTAACATTCTTGTTAAAATAAATTTAAGTTTATCATGGTTGCATAATTGATTTTCTGGATGGATATGACTTGTCATAAGTAGGATTCTGTATGTATATCTATGAATTATCTGTAACTATGTGGATGATATGTGTGCATGTATGCTAATGACTGCAATGCCTCTGTTCCCAAGTTCAAGTCCAGATCTGTTGTTTTTTATTTATTTAATTCCCTATCTCTTGATCAGGTCATTGATATGATTTAAGTGACAAACAAAAATAGTTTGTTTGATCATATGTTTAAGCTTAAAATTTTAGTTAAGTTAAAACAAAATCAAACCTTCTCTGAAAATCAAAAATGATCAGGAAACATGAATTTGTTTAAAAACATAAATTCCTTAATTTATTTAACTAAGATTGTAATCTGGAAACTTAAGTGAAAATATGATTTTTAAATCATAAAACACAATTTTTAGTTACAGATTTTGGGGGCAGTTCATTTCTATCTGGAAGAGAGGAATTTGGGAAATTTAGATAAATCTGGGATTTGGAAGGGTCGGGGTAATTACTGGAGGAAGTGAGGCCTATGGAGTGGCCGAGAAAATTGTCAGGAGATGATCAAGATGATCATGGTGGCGGCAGTGATCAAATTAAATTTGTAACCCTAGTTTATGAGGAGGTTTTACATACGGTCAATTCTGTCTTATTATGTGATCGAGTGCTATGGGGTTCTGAAGGAGGGTGGCTGGGTTGGTGACGAAGGTATAGAAGAAGTAGCAGCTCCAATGGTGGTCGGAGGGAGGAGGACTCGCCGTTGACAGGGTTTGTGGTTTTGGGGTGCTTAGTGTTTTCAGGTTTTTTTTAAAAAATAATAAGAACGGCTCTGCTTGAATTTAGGAAATGGGGATTCTATGATGCTTAGGTGTTCAGGTGGACTCAAGGGAGGTTGGTGGACTGGATGATCATCTCTGATGATCGGGAAGATGGCCATGGCAATGTGCATGTGCACAGTGGCCATAGAGAGGAGATTTAGTTCTGGAATATGGAGAAGAAGTGGTGCTCGGGTATTTTCTGTTTTTACTCGAAGTTAAAGTGGGGTGACTCGAAGTAGGATAGCATTTTACTCGGGTTGTTTTTGTTTTCAGGTTGCTGTTCCTGAAACCTGATCTGTTTTAGGTTTTTGAAACTTTAACTAAATTAAATTAAAAAAAGTAGGGCAAATTTAAATTTAAACTTTAAACAAGATTAATAAATGAATTCAAATAGATTTTGAATTTCAGGTTTTGAAATAATCAAGATTTACAGAAATAAAATATTTAAATTTTTAAAACCTACACAGTTTTTGACATTGAGTGATTTTTAAATCTGAAAGTAAGTTTTTAAAACAAGATTTAAATTCTATGTTAAATCTGAATTTAGAATCCTTGATTCAAATTTAAATTTGAATCTGAAAATTTCAAAAAGAAAATAGGTTGAAAAATTCAAATGATATATTTAGTTTGAGTATTTTATAAAATCTGAAAATGAAATTTTAACATGGTTCTAAATTTTAATCTTTGTATTTAAATCTGAAAGCATGGTTAAGTTTTGAGTTGTAATAAAAATAAGATTTGAATTTATATGTTTCAATATTACTTGCAATATTTAAGGTATTTTAAATTTATTTAAAATTGAATATGGGCTAAAGATAAAACTATTCTTTTAAAAAAATACATTAAACATAAGTGATCCTTTAAAATGAAAATTTAAGAGTTTTAAAATATTTAAAATCTTGTTTAAGTTTGATTTCATTTTAAATTTTTATTTAAAATGGAATTTAGAAAATTTAAAAGTAATTTGTTTTAAATGACTATAATAATGATAATTTAATCATTAATGAGATAAATGATTTTGTTTATTGTTTTGAAAACTTAATTATCTGATCAAGGTAATTAAGATTTTAATTAATTTAATTAATTAATAATTAGGATATTAATTAAATAATTAAAGGTTTATTTAATTAATTAAAAGTTTAAGTAAGTTAATTTAATTTGATTAAAGTATGATTTAGAAATTAATTTAAATAAGATTTGATTATTTAATTAATGGATTGAAATTATTAATCAAGTAATGAATAATTAATTAAGTTTTTAATTATCACTTGATTAATTTAAAAAATTAGAAATTAATTAATGAGTTTCTTTAAATAAATATTGATTAATTCAATTAATTACTTTGAAAAAGTAATTAAAGATTTATTACTGGTTAATGAAGGTCATTAACATGATATTATTTTATAATTAATTAATGTAATTAATTTTAATAATTAATTTGATTAATTAATTTAAGATAATCATTTTAGAATTATTTAAGTAAATTACTTAGTGAAAGTAATTAGGGAAATTAATTACTAATTGTAATTAATTGAGTTTATTTTGATTAATTAAGTTAATTAATTAAGTTTAATTAATTTAATTTAGTCATTGATTTGATTTGAGAAGTAATTGCAAATGGAAAACTACTTAGTGAAGAAAACAAATTACTGGATGTAATTTAATGGAGGAGTTTGGAATTAATTACTTAGTGTAATTAATATGTAATTTATATATTGTATAATTACTTAAGTAAGTAATTAATAATTAATTACTCAGTGTAATTAATTTAGGTTTAGATAATTGAGTTATTTGAAAATGATTAAAAGATGTAATTAATTTAATGTAATTAATTTAATGTAATTAATTACTTAATCAAGAATGATTATCAATAGAGATAAATGATAATTAATTTAATGAAGCTATTTAAAATAAATAATTTGAGCCTTGCCAAAAATAAAATTAATAATTTGAGATCATTAATTTATATAAATAATGATATAATTAAGGATTGATTAATTAAGAACAATTAATCAACAAAGAATTAATTAATGTAATTAATTAAGGATTAATGTAATTAATTATGATTAAATAATTGATGAAGAAATTACAAGTTAATTACAGGGATTGGTTTGGATTAATTAATTTATGAAATTAATTAGAGGGTACTTACTTGAATATTATTAAAGGGTAATTAATCAAGATGATTAATTAGGGTAATTTGTTAAGAGTAATTAATTGATATGTAAGCAAGATTTATATGGATAAGTAATTAGTTTAATTTATTTTAAATTAATTAAGGAAGAAGTAATTAATTTAACTCATTTTAAATTAATTACAGAATGGTGATTTAATAAGTCTTTGCTTATGAATGATGATTGATATTTATTACCCTGAATGGTTGAAATCTCAGTTATGAGATAAATGTTGTTGTGTGATTTGGATGTTATGGTTGCATTGAGTTGATAATATGATTTATCTGTTTGAGTTGATAATATAGATTATCTGATGTTATGATAATATTGATTATCTATTGTGATGATTATCTATCTGTGTGTATATAGATAATATTGAATTGAATTGTTTTAAACATTAAAATAACTTGGACCTAAAAGACACGCTTTGGATTTCGATGAGACCGGGATCAGGATTCCATATTTGGATATCCGAAAACCACATCGATTCCAAATAACGTTAGGTCTTGAATCCAAATGGAGCATTGTGAAGACTCGAGGTGTAAGGACTATACGTCAGTATAACTCTGTGGGTGATTCCGTAATGAGTTGACGGAATAGTACTTATAGGTTCGAGATGAAGATTCAGAGTGCAAGGGTTATCGTCGTTAACTCTGTGGGTGATTCCAAAATGAGTGTAACGAGATAATGCCTTCGGTTTCGTTCGAACCCGGAACGAACTTGTATGGATTGAATGCTTTCAGAACATCGTCAGGTGGACGATGAGCATTCTAAGTGATGTGTCCTATAAAGGTAATCGTAACCTCAAGCCTCATCAACCGGGAATGGCTAAAACAGGGGAGGTGCAGCAAGGCTTCGTGGGTAGCTCCCACTGGAGAGCGAGATTGATCCCTGTCTAGAGGTCCCTTTATATTCGGCTGTGTGGGCAGTTGGTTGCAAACAACTGCGAGGTTGTCTTGTTCGGAACTGTTCAGTAAGGAATGGTTCCGGCCTTGTGTTGCAGGGGAGTGGGAGTACTCCTCGGTACGGTGATCTAGGCCACGTACTGTGACGGGCGGTACCCCAGTAGCTCTGCCATTGTATGGAATCCGAAATCCAATAAGTGCCAATGGTTTTGATTGTATTACCCACTTTTGTGGCTAGCAGCTGGAATTTAATAATGTAACAATTTCAGCTATTTCATATTTATTTGAAAACCCTAGACACTATTATAATATCATCGGATTTCCTATCAAACGTTTTGGTTAGCGTAAGGTAAAAACTTTTCCATGTTTATGTGTGGGAAGTCTTACGTGATACATTTCTTTTCAAAGGTTTTTTAAAGCTAAGCAACCTTAACCTTTTACTCACACCAGACCCATGTCTGACCCGGAGTTTATCTTTGTTTTCTTAAACTCTTGGGTACTCAAATTTTTACGAGTAGCCAAGGGATTCAGGTTAGCTTTGACGAATAATGGAGGAGCAATGGAGCAGGAGGCTTCTGCGTATAGATATATAGTTCCGCTGTGTGTTCTCTGTGTTGTGTTTGTATTGAGTTGTAAATACTAGACATGTGTTTATAACTGTCTAGTATATGTGATGTGTATGCTGTGTATCTCTGATTGGTATTGTATATTATGTAAATACTTATGTTATTAATATAATTTATTCGTTCCGCTGTTGAGATTCTTGTGTTGTTTCTTCTTTCTCTTCTTTCTTTCCTTCTTCTATCCCTTTCTTTCTTAATTCATGATGCGATTTTCTGGGAGTAGAAAGTCGGGTCATGACACAAAATATATACAATATATATTTCTCATTACTATTTGGAAGCAACAGTGTGCTACTGTTCAATCCTTTTATTTTATTTTCTTTAATTTTTTTAGTTTTTAATTTTTTTACAGAACCCAACTTCTTTCTTTCTCCTACTTCATACTGTAAACTTGCCCATGCACACATTTTTTTCTTTTAACTCTATTTGCATACAGCTACGCACATACACACAGATCCATCATCCTTTCCCTCTCTCCATGCTGCAATTCTCTCCTTAACTCACGTATATTTCCTTCTTTACAAACGAGAATTTTGCACACAACCTTTCACGTAAATACACCACCACTCACACACTGTGTACACGCACTGCCCATCCCAGTTACATCTTTCTTCCCCCCATCATGCTATAACACGCACGCACCCATCAACACCAACCCTTTACTTGCACATGCAACCCACACTCAACCCACACACACAATACATGCACTCGACACACACGCGCTCTCCGTGCACACCACATGTACACGCAATGACGCAAGGGACTAGAAGTGGCGCAAATGAGCTGGGTGGCGAAGCAGTGGGCTCTAGAGTGGCGGCAATGTTCGTTGAGGTGGCGAACAAAGGAAGGGGAAAAGAATATGGACGGTTCAGGTGCAGGGGTTGTAGTCGAGGCTCTCGAGCGAATGCTCAGGTGGGAGGAGCAAGGTGCTGATGTGGGCATGAAGACGGTCGTGAGCGAGGCGGTGGCGGTGGGCGTTTCACGGGTAAGGGGGTTGTGCGTGAGGTTGGGTGGAGTTGTTCGGCCATGGAGAGAGAAGTTTGTGCGTGCTTCTTTTTTTCCGCCTTGTTCTTGTTTGTTACAGAATGAAGCGAATGAGGAAGAAGAAAGAAGGGGTGAGATTACCTGAAGCTTTTTGAAATGAGGGATGAATAGTGAATGGAGAGAGAATTTTGTGCATGATTACCTGAAAGAAGTAAGAGGCGTTTCTTTCTTTAGCTATAAATTTGAATTCATGAATTTCATTTTCCTCATAATGAACCGTCAAAACACTTCCCAAAGTTAACCCCCAGCTTCCAACTACCACCTTAAATGCATCAGCTGAGATTTATTTTCAAATTTCTTTTTTGGATACGGACTAAAAAATTGGGCTGAGATTTGTTTAACCGGTCCGTCCGGAACGGTTATATTAATACGACTATTTTTACGTTTGACTCCGATTTGCATGCATAAATATACCATTTTGATTAGTGCGACGATGCGCTTCCAACGGTAAAAAGATTATTGTGATATGATAGTTTTATAAAAATTCGAATTTTACGCCGCTTAAGTTGTTCGATTTGCAAAACAATTTAAACGGAACAGGTGCTGACAGTTTTTGACGAAACGAATTACATCATCTTGATTAGAATAATTTTTACAACATAACTGTGTAAAAATATTTGGATTTGAAAGATAAATTTTACATAGCTTTATATGAACTGATATATAGTAAAACACGAACGAAATTTGCTGTAATATTTTGCGACGAAACCTTTTCTATATTCATATCTAACTGGACGCATCTTATGAATAAAGTTTGGACGTTAATTGAGATCGTGTAAAATTTCAAAATTTCTATATTAAAACGATGGATTTAAAATTTTAAATTGGGTCGGAAATTCAGGGTCGTTACACAAGGTAATTGGTTAGGAAGAATAAAGATAACTAAATGTACCTTAATGATAATTAATATAATAATAGAAGTGTGAATGCGTTAATAGAAACATAAATTTATTTATAAGGAAACAAGAGTATATATTGAAGCTAATAAAAAAAATTAATTCAATGCAAACCCAATTGATAGAAACAACTATTTGGGTTATGATTGATTGTAAATAAGAATATTTTGTAATAAATGAAATATAAGAAAAAAAAATGTAAGTATTGAATAAATCTATGAAATAATACAGGGTTAAGGACAATTAAATAGAATGTGTGTTATATATGGAACTTTAACCTGTGTTGGCAGGTAATAAACTTATAAATGTAAGTAAAAGTTAAATATGCGACAATTAAGATATGTTTTATTGATTTAGTATGTTAAATAAAATTTGGAAATCAAATTGCAATTAAAGGAGATAAAGTAGTACGCTAATTGGAAATAAATTTTAATAAATGTTACATTAATGTGGAATGTAATACAATGGTTAGGAGTTGTTAAATTAGGTATTATTAATGGTATATGAATGAATTGATAATTAAAATTAAATGAAATGATGTTAATGTGATTCATAATTGGAAAATTTGTTGAATTATAAGAGTGGGAAGAAAGATTCGTCAAATTATTTGGAATTTGAACTATAATAATAATTGGAGTAATTGCAATTTAATAAAATTAAATATTTAAATATTACGTTAATTGAAATGAAGATGGTATGTAAGAATATTGAGGTAATAGTTTGTAAATCCAATGTTAATTTTTATCCGTTTGATAATAATGAATTGAATAATAGAATGAAAGTGAATTTAATAGATTTATTGGAATTAAATTTATAATGTTGAATTTAATGAAATTGAGGATTAATATTGGAATTTATAAATTAATCATCTCTAAATTGACATTCAAATTTGTTTAAATCATTGTAAATGATTGAGGAATCATAAGTGATGAAATTTGTTAATTTTCGAATTGAAATTTAAAATTTGATTTAATTAATTAATTTTTGATTTATTTAATTAATGTAAAAATAGCCATTTTGGACACTGACTCTGATTTCGACGAAACCATTTTCATCGGATCCGTAACGGTGAATTATTGTAGGATTTCAAGTTTCGTAGCGATCGGATCTGTCGTTTGATCGTATGGGCTTGAAGCACCTTGAAATCGATAAATTGAAATCAATTGAAATCAATTTGAAAAATATTGATTTTAGCATAACTTCTCCATAAGATGGAATTTGGACTTGAAACCTTTTCCATTGCGTTTAAAATATTTTAAAATGCCTATTTCAATATATGGTTTGACCCAATTTCGTTCCGGAGTCAGAACGGGCTTTTTGGGCCACTTTGTCGGTAGCGCGTGTATTCATTGTGTCCATCTATTCTATTTCAACTTTCTTTATAAATATCCTGTAATAAACCATAGCCTACCTCTATTTCTTATTTGTCTACGCATACAATCTCTCTTCATCTCCTCATTTCAATGGCAGACAAACAAGTTCTAGATCCATACACAAATCAAATTTAAAAATCAAAGCCAAAATTTCAAACTCCTCATAAAAATTCAGAAAATTTATATATCAAAGCTCTCGATGTACGCATCGCAGATCTACAATTCGTTTCTCGATTAGAATCATGGTTCGACCGGAATTTTGGATTTAACCTACGGCCGTTCATTTGGGGTTACGGGTTTGGACGGTGGATTGGCGAGGATGGTTCGATCAGGAGGCATAGCCGACTAGAGAGGGTTGTGCAGCGTCTGTGACACCCTACCTCTATACCCACGCTAGCCAAGAACACTACGGTGTACTGCTGTCGACTAGCACGGAGAATAAGTCTGTTGAGGAGCGACCATCCGTGTAATTGCCTGGTGCGAGCACCGATATGCCAGATAGTAAAGACGTGCATTTCATTTCAGGAGGAAATCCGACATGCCGATGCAAACTCAAAGCTACTACACAGTGGCTATAATAGTCTAGGACAAAATATAAACTAATAACACAGATAATATGAATGCGGAACACAGATGAAACAGAAAATCTCATATACATATATAATAACTGATGCCAGTTAAAATACATTTACACGGTACATGTGATACAACTACAACAGTCGACTCAGGAAGTTATATATACAAGGACATTAACGACTAATATACATGAATACATATCAACCTATACTATGACTCGACAACTCCAAAAGATATGAAAAGTCTTCATAGCTCAAGCAGCATCCCAAAGCAGAATATCTACAACCTGTAAATACTCGGTCTGACCCGAGTATTACATTCAAAAGAAAATAATACTCGGGTCAGTCTAATTCAAACTCCGTTATTAATGCACAGAAGCAATAATAATTAAATAATGAATAGATGACAGTCACAGAAATAAATTTACCTATCCGATTCTTAAATAAGAAATCGGATAACGGTAAATATAATGCGAACCAATTCAAAACAATTGGAACATCAATTAAAAGGTAACACGAGTAGGGCTGTAGTATACGCACGCGTATACTGCCTCGCCACTACAACATATGGAATACGAAATAGATCCATAAATCAAAAGCAAAAGAAATAACACCAAAACCAATACTGTGTGGCTGCAGTTCACGCTTGCGTGCACTGCCGTGCCATTACAGTGATGATGTACCTATTGAATACCGTGTGGCTGCAGTTCACGCTTGCGTGCACTGCCTTGCCACTATAGTGATGATGTACCCAATGAAAATTCACAAGCATTGCCGCGAATGTCATAAGGCCAAGTGTCGATTAAATTGCAAAGACAAATGCGAAAGCGGTCAAGAAAAGATGACAACAAACTGCAGCCGAAAACCCAATTACAACAATCAAACGAATGCAGCAGGGGTACTGCACAGTGTAAATGGTGAGCAAACAAAATGCCACCAAGTGAATAAAACAACACTGCAACATTCAGGAAGTAGAAAATGTAGTAAACAAGTGATGCAGGCAACGAGTGCACCAGCAAAACAAGTTGAAACAAAGTGTATAGGAACAAGTCAAGGTGAACAATGGCAAATACTGCAATGAAGACTACCGCAAATTTCAGAAAACACCACTGAACCATCAAAGCACATGTGTGCAGGCCAGGTACACAGTAAAGAACAAGAATGTCACAAGTAACAGTATGGTTCAATGTCACAAACATGAACAACCCAGTATGGAAAATGAATGGAGCAATGAGCAAGTGACTCGAAGTAGTGAGTCAAATAAAGTTAAGACAGTTGTAAATATGCAGCACCATGCAACACAAAGTAAACTCATGTGAACATGTACATAGGAACACAAATCTGGACCACTTTTCCATCAGATGAATAAGAAACTAAAGCCAGGCTCAACACAATAGAGTGGCAACATAATGCAACAGGGAAAATGGCTACAACTCAAAGACCATGTGCAAATAGAAACAGGCAGTGACAAATTGCACAAACAAGTTCAAGTGTACTACAGAGACAATGCAACATGAATGACATAAAGGCAGTGAAGTGCTGACTGGTAACAGCCAATTGAAAACAGGTATAACTGATATATGGTGATGCAGAAAACAACTACTCGAGGCAACAGTGGACTGTGCACCAGTACTAAGCTTGGCTAGAGATGCAACATGGCCAGACACAAAGGCAACTGCACTATGCAAATGAACGTGAAACATGCCAGTGGACTCAAAAATGCAACAAGTATACAAGACAGTGACAATGAATCAATGCCAATGTCAAAGTCAACCAAAACAAGTAGATAACAGGTTCACCACAAAATCAAGGCCGAAGCATAGCATTTTCAACCAACCGAAAGTCCACAAAAACAAGTGACCGAAGTCAGAAATCAAATTGAAGTCAGAAATAAGATTCATGTTAAAGCCGATGTCAACAGAAAATACTCAAAATCATCTACCGTTTACATTACACTGTACTCAAGCTACAGAATCACTTGACTACTCAAAGCCGTGGATAATAGAAATCGAACCAAGGCAAATAAAAATCATCGACATCAAAACAAAGTTGAACAACATGAACACAATACTAAGCAGGAATTAGATGTGAGTGATAGTTCACTCACCCTTTTCGAGTCGCAGATTCGTAGCCGAGCACGAGAATTGGATCGAGCAAGACTACAGGCGAACACCCCAATTTGGAACGAAGCCCTATTTTTAGAGAAAAGGGGGAGGGCGACGAAACGAGCAGCCACCATAATTTTCTTTTCGTTTAGGATTTCGAATAATTGAAAATGAGAGAGAGAGGGATCGGGTTAGCCAACAGAAACGAAGAGGGGAACGGTTATAACTCGAAAACTTCACAGCATCAAACAAAAGAAATATGGGCCAAGTTTATATTAAAGCCCGATAAATCCTTTAATAACCTTTATAAAAGAATTTCAACTGGTTAAACAAAATTCCAAACAGCAATTTGCTAGGAAAAGCAATCGTCCAAAGACGATAAATTATCGGTACGAAATACTGGGTTGTTACAGACTCCCCTCCTTAAAGAAATTGCGTCCTCGCAATCATAAGGAATAAATGGATAAAAGGTAACAACCATAAGAGCATGTCATCATAAAATGACGAAATTTGAAAATAAGAAGTTCACCATATAGAGCATGAAAGAGAAAGCCTGAACGTGTTTGCTCGATGAACTCTCTGGATTCCAAAGTGAAATCCATAGGATTTGAGAACCACTGAGCTTTTACGGGAAGAACATCTTTATTTCGAAGGTGCTAAACCCCCGAAACAATCATGTGAATAGAATGTGCTCAAAGTCAAATCTGGTGAAACTTCAATTTCTTCAATAATACCGGGCTCAAGAATAAAATCGGGATCCCTAAGGCATTTCCGTAAAAGGAAGACACGTGAAACGCGTCATGAATAACAGAAAATTGAGCCGATAATAAAAGGTGATAAGCCAAGAAACCAATACGTTTAGTGATAGGAAATGGCCCAATATATCGAGGCGCTAACTTTCCCGACCGACTGAAACGCACAACACCTTTCATAGGTGAGACACGAATAATTTGGAACAACGGCGTAGTACAAAATCTATACGCCAGATGAATCAAAGCTTCATCAATTCGGAACGCCGACGTAGTACAAAAACGGTACGTCCAATGAACCGATCAACATAAAAGAATATCAGACGTAAGTCCATAAAAGGAATGAGATGAAGCTCAATAAAACGAAGTACATCGAAACGTCTGATGAACTTTGTAAAAAAAATGATTCCATTCGGACATCATCAAAGGAACAACCACTTGTTGCCTACGACTAAGTGCATCGGCAACACGATTTCCCATCCAGGAGTGGTAAAGAATATCAAGATCATGAGATATAAGAAACTCGAGTCAACGTGGTTGACGTAAATTAAGTTCCTTATGAGAAAATAAATATTCCCAAGATTCATGATCAGGGTAGAGAACAAATTTCTCACCCAAAAATAATGATGCCAAATTTTGAAGAACGAAATCAATAGCCAAGAGCACTAGGTCAAGTGTGGCATATCTAGTCTCAATAGGCATTTATGATTTAGAAACACAAGAGACAACACGTTCTCCTATGCAAGAGAATGGCATGCAAACCAATACGATTAGCATTGGTACAAACGATAAAGTCTTGGTTCCCTCGGGAATCACAAGAATAGAAATATCGAAAAAGAGTTGTTTTATATAATATTCTTTCTCGAAAAGTTAAAACTTTCGAAATTTACGATTTACTTTATGTAATTATCTTTTCAAAAAAAATTTCATTTTAAAATTCAATTTACTGTGTCTGATTGTCTCATCAAAGCGTCTAAGAGATTCCTATCGATAACGTTGATCAAGCGCATCGACCAGAATTCTTAAAGCACTCAATGGGCAATACAATCACAAAACATTCTTTCAATTTTTATAAAAGGAATTTACAAATTTTCACCCTCAAACGGACAAGTCCGGAATTAAACGAACCAGTAAAAGAAAGGGGTCATAGTCCTCGATTTTGCTGAAACGTTTAAATCGCTTCCTCATTCTTTTGAAAGCGTAAATTATAAAAAATTTGAAAACGATTTTTATTTTTTTATTTTGAAACAATTTTTTAAAACACGTGATTAAAACAGCGATATCTGTAGCAACTTCGATAAGTGGATTTTCATTCATCAAAAGTGTCACAAGAATCTTCTTAAAGATAGAAAGGGATATCATACCCTAAACTTGTATTCATAACAAGTCAATGACACACGAATTCACCAATGCACAAGAATTGATAAAACTTATCAATAGAAATCACGAAAATGGGTGAAGCACAAATTCCAGAAGACTACACAAGAAATCTAGAAATCACAAGATAAGAGTATGAAAACTCGAACGGGAGTATGAAAACTCGAATGAGAGTATGAAAACTATAACGGAGAGTATGAAAACTCGAACGGAGAATGAAAACTCGAAGTAGAGTATGAAAACTCCAACGGAGTATGAAAACTCGAAGGAGAGTATGAAAACTCGAACGGAGTATGAAAACTCGAAGTAGAGTATGAAAACTCAAACGGAGTATGAAAACTCGAAGGAGAGTATGAAAACTCGAATGGAGTATGAAAAATCGAAGTAGAGTATGAAAACTCAAACGGAGTATGAAAACTCGAAGGAGAGTATGAAAACTCGAAGGAGAGTATGAAAACTCGAAGGAGAGTATGAAAACTCAAACGGAGTATGAAAACTCGAACGGAGTATGAAAACTCGAAGGAGAGTATGAAAACTCGAACGGAGTATGAAAACTCGAACGGAGTATGAAAACTCGAAGGAGAGTATGAAAACTCGAACTGAGTATGAAAACTCAAAGGAGAGTATGAAAACTCACCTACACGCGAGCATGAAAATTCATCAACACATGTAACGCATAATGAGAACGGGAGCACGAAAACTCACCTACACGTGAGCATGAAAACTCATCAGCACATGTAACGCAAAGAGAGAACGGAAGCACGAAAACTCACCTACATGCGATCATGAAAATTCATCAGCACGTGCAACGCATAACGAGAACGGGAGCACGAAAACTCACCTACATGCGAGCATGAAAACTCACCAACACGTGCAATGCAAAGCGAGAACGGGAGCACGGAATCTCACCTACACGTGAGCATGAAAATCACCAACACGTGTAACGCAAAGCGAGAACGGGAGCAAGGAATCTCACCTACACGCGAGCATGAAAAATCATCAACACGTGCAACGCAAAGCGAGAACGGGAACACGAAATCTCACCTACACGTGAGCATGAAAATCACCAACACGTGCAACGCATAACGAGACGCTATCTCATGGTTGCAAGCCATTAATTTTGACACACGAATGGCCCGAAGACCGTGGGGCGCTACCCCACATGTGTGAGTCGGAATCACACAGATTAAGGTCTAGACTAACCAAAATTCAAAAAGGTATGTATGAGTGGAATCACATAAATGGTGTCTAGTCTAACCTCGCAAACAAAAGGAAAGTATGTGTGAGTGGAATCACACAAATGGTGTCTAGACAATCCTCAAAGCCCAAGAGATATGTGTGAGACGAAATCACACCGATGAGGCCTAGTCTAACCGAAAAGGTATGTGTGAACGAAATCACACAAATGGTGTCTAGACAATCCTCAAAGCCCAAGGGATATGTGTGAGACAAAATCACACGGATGAGGCCTAGTCTAACCGTAAAAATGATCGTCATGATCAACGAGAAGTGTCAATTACACTAAGTTAGTAAATATAAAAGTTTAGCTTCATGTCCCATAACCACTTGCTTAACTTAAATATTTACGAACAAATTGTAAATCTTCAAAATTGTCACATGAGGTTCAATTGAACAAGTCCAAGAATTAACCGACGAAGCAAACGCAAGCGTTTCATACCACTTGTTTTACTAAGCCGTTTAATTAGATTTCTCATCCGAGTGAGGTAAAGGCTTGTATACTCTAATAGGTTGGAAAACGTTTTAGGAAAAGAGTTTGATATTGAAAATAGAGTTGAAAACATTTTGATAAAAGAGTTTTGATATTTACTACTAGTATTGAAACCTTTATATTTTTAAAGTGACAAATCACAAAAATGATTGTAGAAACAATCAATCACAAGAATTCACATACGAAGACGTGAATAGAATCCAAAAGAAATCGATACCGAATTCATCGAAAGGTATGTTCACAAAAATCCCAAAGAAAAGGTCATCAAAGTTGCTAATAAATGATAGCAACAAATCGAGAAATAATCAAGAATTGATTAAATTCGAAAACCAAATCAATTCACTAAGATTCATATTCGAAGATGTGAAAAAATCCGAAGAATTCGATTCCAATCCATCCAAGTAGGAATACCCAAAAATTCCTGAAATAGAAGTTATCAAAGTCGACAAAAGTGATAACAACTAATCCGAAAAGAAGAATCGATCAACAATTGGAAAAACAAAGCAGAACGAGCATAAATGCTTGAATGACTTTAGCAAAAGTAAAAGTCAAGTCAATGTCGATATCGACAAGGCAAAGTCCAAGACAATTTCCTTTATACCAAAGAAATTTTAAAACTATCAGAGAGAGGCACATGAAAGCCAACAAACCATGGATAAGCAGACAGAGTCGACAATTGAAACTCAATTTGTCTCAAAGATTGGTACCCAAAACCCAATTGCATGGAGACTGCATTAAGTACACGAATCAGAGATAAGAATGCATATATACAGCAGTTCGAATAAACAACGCGAGCTCAAATTGAAGTGGTACGAGTTGCAGCAATATGCAACTTGATAGAGCATATACACAATGATACTTAGCAGTGCATACTGAAATGAGCAAGTGCAACAGAGAATAGCAGCAATGCTCATGAATAAGAGTTAGGAATTCATACCTAACAAATCAAAGATGTTCTTAAGCAAAGATGAGAGAGAAAACATCGACAAATAGTTGTAACACATGTACTATCTAAGTTACGTTTTATATTTGTTCTAAACCCCAGGCTCTGATACCAAGCTGTGACGCCCCACCTCTATACCCACGCTAGCCAAGAACACTACGGTGTAGTGCTGTCGGCTAGCACGGAGAATAAGGCTGTTGAGGAGCGACCATCTGTGTAATTGCCTTGTGCGAGCACCGATATGCCAGATAGTAAAGACGTGCATTTCATTTCAGGAGGAAATCCGACATGCCGATGCAAACTCAAAGCTACTACACAGTGGCTATAATAGTCTAGGACAAAATATAAACTAATAACACAGATAATATGAATGCGGAACACAGATGAAACAGAAAATCTCATATACATATATAATAACTGATGTCAGTTACAATACATTTACACGGTACATGTGATATAACTACAACAGTTGACTCAGGAAGTTATATATACAAGGACATTAACGACTAATATACATGAATACATATCAACCTATACTATGACTCGACAACTCCAAAAGGTATGAAAAGTCTTCATAGCTCAAGCAGCATCCCAAAGCAGAATATCTACAACCTGTAAATACTCGGTCTGACCCGAGTATTACATTCAAAAGAAAATAATACTCGGGTCAGTCTAATTCAAACTCAGTTATTAATGAACAGAAGCAATAATAATTAAATAATGAATAGATGACAGTCACAGAAATAAATTTACCTATCCGATTCTTAAATAAGAAATCGGATAACGGTAAATATAACGCGAACCAATTCAAAACAATTGGAACATCAATTAAAAGGTCAACACGAGTAGGGTTGTAGTATACACACGCGTATACTGCCTCGCCACTACAACATATGGAATACGAAATAGATCCATAAATCAAAAGAAAAAGAAATAACACCAAAACCAATACCGTGTGGCTGCAGCTCACGCTTGCGTGCACTGCCGTGCCACTACAGTGATGATGTACCCATTGAATACCGTGTGGCTGCAGTTCACGCTTGCGTGCACTGCCTTGCCACTATAGTGATGATGTACCCAATGAAAATTCACAAGCATCGCCGCGAATGTCATAAGGCCAAGTGTCGATTAAATTGCAGAGACAAATGCGAAAGCGGTCAAGAAAAGATGGCAACAATCTGCAGCCGAAAACCCAATTACAACAATCAAACGAATGCAGCAGGGGTACTGCACAGTGTAAATGGTGAGCAAACAAAATGCCACCAAGTGAATAAAACAACACTGCAACATTCAGGAAGTAGCAAATGTAGTAAACAAGTGATGCAGGCAACGAGTGCACCAGCAAAACAAGTTGAAACAAAGTGTATAGGAACAAGTCAAGGTGAACAATGGCAAATACTGCAATGAAGACTACCGCAAATTTCAGAAAACACCACTGAACCATCAAAGCACATGTGTGCAGGCCAGGTACACAGTAAAGAACAAGAATGTCACAAGTAACAGTATGGTTCAATGTCACAAACATGAACAACCCAGTATGGAAAATGAATGGAGCAATGAGCAAGTGACTCGAAGTAGTGAGTCAAATAAAGTTAAGACAGTTGTAAATATGCAGCACCATGCAACACAAAGTAAACTCATGTGAACATGTACATAGGAACACAAATCTGGACCACTTTTTCATCAGATGAATAAGAAACTAAGGCCAGGCTCAACACAACAGAGTGGCAACATAATGCAACAGGGAAAATGGCTACAACTCAAAGACCATGTGCAAATAGAAACAGGCAGTGACAAATTGCACAAACAAGTTCAAGTGTACTACAGAGACAATGCAACATGAATGACATAAAGGCAGTGAAGTGCTGACTGGTAACAGCCAATTGAAAACAGGTATAACTGATATATGGTGATGCAGACAACAACTACTCGAGGCAACAGTGGACTGTGCACCAGTACTAAGCTTGGCTAGAGATGCAACATGGCCAGACACAAAGGCAACTGCACTATGCAAATGAACGTGAAACATGCCAGTGGACTCAAAAATGCAACAAGTATACAAGACAGTGACAATGAATCAATGCCAATGTCAAAGTCAACCAAAACAAGTAGATAACAGGTTCACCACAAAATCAAGGCCGAAGCATAACATTTTCAACCAACCGAAAGTCCACAAAAACAAGTGACCGAAGTCAGAAATCAAATTGAAGTCAGAAATAAGATTCATGTTAAAGCCGATGTCAACAGAAAATACTCAAAATCATCTGCCGTTTACATTACACTGTACTCAAGCTACAGAATCACTTGACTACTCAAAGCCGTGGATAATAGAAATCGAACCAAGGCAAATAAAAATCATCGACATCGAAACAAAGTTGAACAACATGAACACAATACTAAGTAGGAATTAGATGTGAGTGATAGTTCACTCACCCTTTTCGAGTCGCAGATTCGTAGCCGAGCACGAGAATTGGATCGAGCAAGACTACAGGCGAACACCCCAATTTGGAACGAAGCCCTAATTTTAGAGAAAAGTGGGAGGGGCGACGAAACGAGCAGCCACCATAATTTTCTTTTCGTTTAGGGTTTCGAATAATTGAAAATGAGAGAGAGAGGGATCGGGTTAGCCAACAGAAGCGAAGAGGGGAACGGTTATAACTCGAAAACTTCACAGCATCAAACAAAAGAAATATGGGCCAAGTTTATATTAAAGCCTGATAAATCCTTTAATAACCTTTATAAAAGAATTTCAACTGGTTAAACAAAATTCCAAACAGCAATTTGCTAGGAAAAGCAATCGTCCAAAGACGATAAATAATCGGTACGAAATACTGGGTTGTTACAGCGTCCATCCATACGGTTGGAACTTGGGGTAGTCGTCAAGATCGTCTGAATTTGGTGATTTGGTGACTGAAAAATGCCTCGGCCTGGGGACTTATTGCAGCGTCGCGTGGTTCGAGATGGGGTCCGTGGGGTCGGCTCGTCGTGGGGAGTGTGGCCGTGTCTTTCGATCGACGTGGATAGCCTCGAGGCGACGGTGGTTGTATCACGTTGATAGCGGCTCCGGTGAGTATTCGATCGAGTATAACTGCATATTAGGGTTTCGCAATTTTAGAGATGACGTGGCTTCAAAGGTGACGTGCAGCTTTGATTTTTTCTGTTTATTTTTTTTATTTTTTTATTTTCAATTTCAATCCTTATAACATGAATAACTTTTGCATACGAGGTCGAAATTACGCGCGGTTTCCTCCGCTAGGTTGGTATTGGAATTCCGGACTTTTTGGCACTGGTTTAGATGAATTCTGAGACAGTTAAATTTTTGGATTTAAATTGGATTTAAATTCAGTTTAAATTCAAAAGGTGAGTGTTTTAGCCCACTCACAACTTCTAAAATTTTTTATGTTTGTTAAATTGATTTGTGATATTTTTAGAAATTTATTTATGACTGTTTGGCATATTTTTAAATCATCATCCCAGTTAAATTAAAATTATTTGATTAAATTGTCATTTAATTATTCATTGCATATAAACTGACAGTTAAATTGTATTTGTTTATTTGTTTCAAATAAACTGCTAGTTATACAGATTTAATTTATTATTGAATATAAATTAATAGTTGATACCCGTTGTTTATTATCCGTTATATATTGTTGCTATTGTTTGAATTGGATGATGATTGTGTTTAATGGTTGATGATTGATATTGGATGAATGGATGTTGTATTTTATATCATTATAAACTGCAAATTGTTATGCACTCTTTTCATTCGGGATTGCGGTTTGAAATGATATATAACCGTATTTTTATTTTAAATTACGGATTGAAATGATAAATATCTGTATCACTTGACCACAAAATAGAAAATTATATACAGACACCGCGGTCTATATATATAAATATTTTGAAGTGATTTTCTATGGTTTGGAAAGAAATACGGTTTAATAAATATTAATTTTTGATATTATATAAATATTATATATATATATATATATATATAGTTAAATTATTGAATTTAAGCTATGTATAAGTTTGTTTAATAGAAATAGGTTTAATAAGGGAATTTGATTGTTTTATATCATATGGTTAAATACTTGTTTAAGATATGGTGTATATATAGAGTTTTTAATGACTTAAATAAAAATTAAGTTGGAAAATAAATATGAAATTTTTTTAGTTGAATTATTTAAGAATTATACTCGAAAATTGTGATTTTAAATTTAAAATGAATTGAGATTTTAAAGGGTATGATTCTTATAACTTGATTTGGTTTAGAGGGATTTAAATGAATATAAAGTTGATTTAAATGAATATACCAAGTTAATAAAATTTAAAGAATATCCAGTTGTTTGAAGTTAAAGGTTTTACTTAAATGCTATTGGGTTTATTAAGTAAACATTTCAAATCTAAATAATAGTAATTGAAATTGATATGTGTGGAATTATCAAAGAATTAGTTTTGAAATGGTGGAATATTTAAAGCTTTGAAATATATGAAAATTTGAATTTGAAGGTTTGAAATCGAAATTTGGAATTTATTTGTGAAGTTAAAGAAGCTATTTTATTTTATAAAGTAATTTAAAATTTAAACCATTTAAGTGGTGTAGTTATATTTCAAAGTTATGAAATTCAAAGTTTATGTTTTGGAAGATTATATTTCAAATGTTGGTTTCGAAGTATATAAATTCGAAAGTGTTATGGTTTTAGAAAAAGGATATATTTGAGAAATTATATTATATTGATTTAGGTTTTATAAAAATAATATCATATTGATTTGGGTTTTTAAAACAGAAATGATATCGTATTTATACGGTTTTGAAAGGGATATTATATTCTGGTTTTGAAGTATAATTATTTTAAATTGACTGCGGTGTTATAATAACGTTTGGTTGTTAAAGAGAGCGGGATCGGAAGTTGTCATACTCTCTGCCAACTCCGAAAACCACCTTAACAACCGTGTACGCGGTGGAGATTCCAAAATGAAGTAGGATGGTGGCGACGTTATATTAAGGTATATACGTGGACCCGACTCCCGTGAATTGGCATAAGGTGGCTAAAACAGGAGCGGTTCTCGGGTCAAGGAGGTAGCCCCTCTTATCGGACACATCCTTTCGATTTTATACTCTGACTTTTGGATTGATTCGGTGGCCACTTTTGATTTTTGATTTGGGGGTGTGGCTCGAGGTGGGCGGTAGTTGCGACTGTGCGTTACCACCGGCCCGGATGCGTAATTGGTATATCTACCCTGGCATTGCCTAGTTATGCCGTGTCACCTACCCTAGCGCGTCTTATACGATTTTGTTTTGTACCATACCTAAGGAGTGCCCTCTGACGACGCCCAGTACGGGGGAGATTACGGTACTGTATAGACTATGGCAATATAAAAGTGTGTTAAGGTGGAAAATGTAAAGCCTTAACGCTATTTTCAGTATATTATATTTTACTTTAGACACTATTATAATAGCGTATATTACTACATATTAAATAGTTTAACGGATCCTTATGAAATGTGAATCTCGAGCATCTCTTAAGTTACTGCACTCACGTTAGACACTGGATAGCAGATGTCAAATCCCATAGACATCTATGATGGCGTTCCTCTCATATTTATTCTTGTTGATTTAACTTACATAAGATCTTTTAGTTCTGACTCGAGTGTTTTGTCCTTTCAATTCGCTCGGGTCAGTCCGAGCGTTTCAGGATTCAAGATTTTATTATGAAGGACGAAGAGGAAGATTTGTAGTACTATTATCTACTATACTATTCCACTACACCATTTAATTCCACTACATTAATTATTATTCTCTGGTATGTGTACTCTGATATGTATTATATGAATATAATCAAATGTTTTGTAAAACAGCTTCATGTACTGTTATTTGATTATTATATTTTATCGTTCCGCTGCAAGATTCTATTTTGTTCTTCTTTCTCTACTTTTTCTTATTTAACCCAAAACAATCCGCCCTTTTGTATGGTTTAAGTTTGACATGTGTGGTTTATCATCGATTTAAACCGCATAAAAAGGTGGGATGTTACATCTGGTATCAGAGCTTTGGTTTAGCGATAAACCTTAGCTTTGTGGGGTCTGACTCTTTATTAATAGGGTAGTAATACCCTATGATGAGTCGTTAAGCGTATATATGAGAGAGCGTATTTGTTAGTGTTATAAAAAGTTTTAATATTGTGTTAATTTGTTCCGTTTTGTATTTATAAACTCTAGTTGATGCATGGGATGCTATGACATCAATAGGGATTTCTAAACACTTAATAGGATAGACCGACACAATATTTGTTTTAATATAGGTGAATGAAATAATTTTGCCTATTATATTTTCTATATATATAAAATAAATTTTTATAAATAATATATATATTTGGTTGCAATATATTGTTTGTTAGGTAGTGAAATTTATAAATAATAGTTGAAAGAAGATTGAAATAAAATAAATGAAATTGGAAATTTAGAACTTAAGTTCCGGGGTTTTGAAAATTTCTTTTAAATGATTTTGGAATATAATAATAATAATATTATTAGAAGTATTTTCTGATATAAATATTTTAATATAATTTGGAAGAAAGATTTTAAAGGAAAATTTGAAAAAGAAATAAGTATGTACTCCCCTCTCTGTCGCTGGAAAATAATTTCGGTGATGGCGGCCGCATCATCGACATTCATTTTCGAGTTTCGAAGGGGAAAGGCCACTGTAGTAGTTTTACTGCAGAATCATTTTTGAAAAACAAATATAAATTTTAAATTGTTTTAAATATAAATTGGATATATAAACGGTAAGTATATATATTTATCTATTACTTTAAAATGATTTGAAATTAAACCCGGTATTTAATTCTTAAGTTTCCGCTAATTAATAGTTTTAATTAGGGTAGTGAAATGGAAGTTAACTAATAATTAGAACCTTTAAATAAAATAAGAGATAAAATGCCTGATTATAAATGAAATTAAAAGAAGTCTGAAATTATAATATATAGAACAAAGGATTATTATCGAACATTTAATTAATTGAGAATAACTTGTATAACTTTCAATTACATTCTTAAAGGCATATATATAACTTACCAAAAAATATAAAAAGTTAAATGTTAATAAGAAAATGTAATAGATATTATACAAGAAATAAACTTGAGGTAATGAAAGTAATTAATGAATTCTTTAATAAATAAGAATTGGTGTTGTAGTTGTTATAAACTTTAGTATAATTGAAATAGCACTAACTAAATATAATAGAAGGCAAGTATAGAAAGTAAGAAATGTTAAACTTAAGTAAATAAGTTGAAGTTATTTCAAAATAAATTTGTAAGAAGTAAATGTAAATAAAAAGATAAACCATTATATGAATGAAAAAGAGAAATCAAAAAACAAATGTATGTATGGAATAAATAAGAATAAACTAAATCTGTTGTTTGAAATTGTTGTTGTTTGTTTTGGTTTATGGTTTTTAGGTAAGGATACTTTAAAATTTGTTGGATGTATGAATAATCTATTTAGTTTCTTCTAAGACTGTTGACTAAATGACGCACTTGATAGTTTATTTTCATTATGTACAATTTAAAGTTTTGAACCCGAACAACTATTTGTTTTGTTTGATATGAATGAATGATTAATTTGTATTGATTCTATGTGATGGTTGTATGCCTTGTTGCAGGTGATTGTTGTCGTATTGATTTGTTTGTTGTGAAACAACCTTAAACATTTCATTTTATTTAATTATTAACTCTATTGGATTATATAAGTGAAATGCAGGTTATGAAAGCAATTGCTACCGCATTTCATAATATAAGCGTTAATTTCCCGACAAATATGTACGTTCTCGGATTTCGGTGCATAGCGCTATTATATTATTTTTCCCGTGTTGAGATATATATTATTTGGAAATATATGTTATATATTATTATATTTGATATTATATTTTCTCCCAAGCCTCTCCGTATAAAGGAGACTCTGCCAAAATTTTCCGTAAATTTTGGACTTAGAATTTTTTTTAAAAGTGTTTTCCAAACTTTATTAATTTAAGTATAAAAAGATTTAACGGTTATAAATTGGTATATTTTATTTCAAATTACTTATATTGTAAATTTAGTTGTTTATAAATCTAATATTTTAAGTAACATATATCATTTCTTAATCCTTCTATTCCCGTCTTTCCTTTTCGGGGACGAAAAGTTTTGAGTGGGGGAAAGTGTAACGACCCGTAAATTTTCAGTAATTATAACTGTTAATTTAAAAAGATTTTGGTAACTTAATGTTGAAGGAAATAAAAATTTAGTGAATATAAATGGAAATGGTAATTTGGATAAAATTGGTAAGTTAATTTTAATAACTTGAATGTAACAGTATAAGTGTAAGTTAATTTGTTAATAACATGGATGTAATTCCAATAAGTGAAACAATGTAAATGTTGATTTTATTCTTATTGTAAATAAAGAATGTTCCAAAATGAAATGATTAAATTGATTTGAAATCTTAATTAATGTGCGCATTAATTTATAATAGGATATAAGAGGTAAATTAATAATTTAAAAATGTTAACTTACTAATAAAATAATGTATTGAATGGAAATGGAATAAATTAGTGAATGACCTAATGGTAGCACTTGTTGTGAGCTAATAAGTAAATTAAAACGTAATAGTGCTAATTGAGGTTAATAATTAATAGGTTGAATGAAATGTCAATTAATGAATTTATTAAAATTGTAAAGTTATAATAACATATGGTAATTGGTTGGTAAGAATAAAGATAACTAAGTGTACCTTAATGATAATTAATATAACAACGGAAGCGTGAATGTGCTAATAGAAACATCAATTTATTCATCAGAAAACAAGAGCATATATTGAAGCTAATAAAAAAATTAATTAATTCAATGCAAACCCAATTGATAGAAACAACTATTTGGGTTATGATTGATTATAAATAAGAATATTTGGTAATAAATGAAATATAAGAAAAACAAATGTAAGTATTGTATAAATCTATGAAATAATACAGGGTTAAGGACAATTAGTTAGAATGTATGTTATACATGGAACTTTAACCTGTGTTGGCAAGTAATAAACTTATAAATGTAAGTAAAAGTTAAATAGGTGACAATTAAGATATGTCTTATTTATTTAGCATGTTAAATAAAATTTGGAAATCAAATTGCAATTAAAGGAGATAAAGTAGCACGTTAATTGGAAATAAATTTTAGTAAATGTTACATTAATGTGGAATGTAATACCATGGTTAGGAGTTGTTAAATTAGGTATTATTAATGGTATATGAATGAATTGATAATTAAAATTGAATGAAATGATGTCAATGTGATTCATAATTGGAAAATTTGTTGAATTATAAGAACGGGAAGAAAGATTCATCAAATTATTTGGAATTTGAACTAAAATAATAATTGGAGTAATTGCAATTTAATGAAATTAAATATCTAAATATTGCGTTAATTGAAACGAAGATGGTATGTAAGAATATTGAGGTAACAGTTTGTAAATCCAATGTAAATTTTTACCAGTTTGATAATAATGAATTGAATAATAGAATGAAAGTGAATTTAATAGATTTATTAGAAATTAAATTCATAATGTTGAATTTAATGAAATTGAGGATTAATATTGAAATTTATAAATTAATCATCTCTAAATTGACATTCAAATTTGTTTAAATCATTGTAAATGATTGAGGAATCATAAGTGATGAAATTTGTCAATTTTCGAATTGAAATTTAAAATTTGATTTAATTAATTAATTTTTGATTTATTTAATTAATGTAAAAATAGCCAATTTGACAACTGACTCGGATTTCGACGAAACCAGTTTCATCAGATCCATAACAGCGAATTATTGTTGTAACATCCCAGAATTTGTTAATTTAAATTTTGTGAATTATTTGAACTTTTAAAATTCAAATTGATAAATTTCAAGAGAAATAAAATATTGTTAATATTAATATTATAAAATTTTATGGATATAAATAAATAATTGATAGTTTGAGTTTTGAATAAATAATGAATAAATTATGTTAACAAACAAGAATTTGTATTAAACAATAAAATAAAACGTATGTTGAAAATTAAATACTAATAGTTGTAAACTTTAAATAGGAATTCATTTTTATTACAAAGTAATAAGAAAAAGAAAAGAAGGAACGTGCATTCAAATATAGACATAAGAAAACAATAACTAAAAAAATTCCTTCAATTAGCAAAGTAACCAAACAAAACAAGACTTAGTACTTAAGAATAAAATCAAACAGTAAGATTGCTGTAAACAAGATGGAAGCATGGACATTAATGCTTTCATTAAATGCCATTTACTCTCCAGCATGAACAAGATCACGTCAGCCCATACCCAAATACAATATTAAAATTTTAGTACTATACCTCAGCCTGTACAAACCCTCTCTTTTATATATAATCATGCATGTTGCTTCATTTCATTTAAATAAATCTTAGCAAAGCCCGAAAGAAAATGAAAGGAAACATCACTTTATATTCAAATTTGAAAACAAATTACTGAAGAAAGAAAAAGGGAAAGGAGGAAGTTCAGAAACTGCAGCTTTAAACACAAAGTAGTTCTCTGTTTAGTTCTGGAATCGAGGTGAGTAAACAAATTTAAAAAGAGATTTTTATTATATTCATTTGTTGTTTGTTAATCTGAAGATTTGAAATTGTTTATTGTGTACATATATACATAAAATCTTCCCTGTATACAAATAGAAGTAGGTACGAAGGTCTGAAAACATCTCTGTCTTTAGTTTCAGAGCATCAACCTTGTTCAAAAAAACCAACACCTTATCACTCTATCGTTGTTAGGCCTTTACTTCAAAAGTAAATAAGTGTATTTAAGTATAAACAAAAATTTAAAAATAGTTTCAAATAGGTTAAGTTTATACAGTAAACAAAATTTTGTGTTTACAGGTTAAGATTCGAATTTGGAAAATTTCGAATATAATGATTTGTTACTTCAATCATATAACATGAATCCTTAATCAAAAATAGGATTTTTAAGATGTAAATGATGATTTTTAAGCGAGTATTTACTGTGCAGTTCACAGTTGAACGAAATTGGCATTTTGATCAATTTTCGGTCATCGAACAAATTTTAGATGTTAAGATTCTGCTTGAAGCAAGTTGAAACATTAACGATTGCAGGAAAATTATCCAAGAATTTTTCTATTGCATCAATTTGAGGTACGAGTTCAAAGTAGCATTATATTCGAGTTTTCTTCGTGTTTGGAAATGGGGTGATTCATCACCTAGGAATGATCGAGCTTCATGAAATCCAGTGAAGTGTTAGCATAGGGGGTTAACATGATATGGCCGAGGTCGTGAATTTTCTGGTGATCTATTAGAGGAGGACGAGGCGTTTAGGCTGGTGGGTTTCGAGTTACAGTTCGACAAAATGGTGAATTTTTGATTTCGAGTTTTCTGGGTTAAGTTGAAGATCGATTTTGAGTATAGGAGGTGTTTGCAACTTGCTGAGGCTCGTGACGTTCGCCAGAACGGCGGCGCGACGATGTGCATGTGCACGGCACAAATTTTTGTGTCAGTGGTGAGTTTTGGGGGAGAGGGGTATTGACTCGAAGGAGGCTTCTGGATTTTCATGTTGTGGCTCGAGTATCCACTCGAGTAAAATATGGGTGCATCAGGTTTAAATACTTAGAATCTTTTTTTTGTTAAAACAGGGGCACTCAGGTTGATTTTAATGAAATATCGAAGCAAGCACGAGTTGTTCTCGTGCGTGACGAGAAGCAAGTCTCGAGGCAAATTTATAAACAGTTTTTTTTGCTTTAAAATTTTTCGAATCCTTAGACACTTTTAAAATATATTCAAACAATGATTTGAGTTGAAATTTTAAGCTGATTTATGACTTTAGTGAAATGTTTGAAATTAATTTTAGTTTATTTAGTTTAATATAATATTTTTATAAAGGTTATTTATATTAAATAAATAATGAAATTAAAAGAAAATTAAAGTAAAGTGTTGTTTAAAACTAAATCTTAACCTTTAAAATGTGATAAAGGAAATTTATTAAACACGGTTTAAAAAGATAATCAAAGCAATTCGATTACCTTTTGGTTTACTTAAACGATTAATGATTCGTTAATATATCCTCTTAAGAAAAAATCTTAGTTAATTAATAATAATAAAGTATAAATTAATTGATAATTAAGATTTAGATTAATTTATAATTAAGATAAATAAATTTGAAATTTATTAAGATAATTTATTAAGTAGCGATTAATTTATGAAAATGATTAAGATCTAATCAATTGTAATTAATCATTGATTTAAGATTTCTAATGAAAGTAACGATGTAATAAATAAATTTAAACCATATGATTTATTTATCTTAATTGAAGATGCTTTGATTGTTCCTAAATATTCTGTGTAGGATTGATATTCCTGTTATGTGATGTGATGCTATATAATATTGAATGCTTTAAGCTGAGCTGTGATATTGGTATTACTGCTGTGTGATTTGTGAAAACCCACAGGCCCGTAAAACGGCATTTAAACTTCGATGCGATAGGGAATTGGATTTCGGTTAGTTATCCGAAACCCACATCGAACCTGTGAATTTTCGTGAACGACATATCCACATGTTTTTAAAATTGACACTCACTATTCGAATTAACCGGGAGAGGATCTTTGTGTCGTATAACCCATTTTGAATATGTGATTCGACGTTATGGATAGTATTTGAAGACCGGTGATGAAGACCGGGTATTTGCGAGAACGATAGGATGACCTATCGATTGTCTCTACACCGAGTAGCTACGGTATAGAGATTCCCTAAGTGAGGGGAAGTCCGATCGGGATTGTGGACGCCCGAATTGCAAGGACTTCTTCGGAAGTGTCTTCAGTTCTGTTCGAACCCAGAACAGACTTGTATGGATTGTATGTCTGACATTACATTTGAGATATAAAGTAGATTCTTTCAAATACATTTCTGTTGGTGGCGGAGAATTTATTCTCTTAGCTTAACACCCTTCTCTAAGACGTACGAGCTCAAAGGTAATGTAATTGAAGGTTATCAGCAATATATCCCAACTTGGTAATGTGGCATGCTGAGTGCTGTAGATCATTTGTTGATCAAAGCATGGCTTTGTGAAAAGCGTAGCTTTGTGGATGAGACATCGTCGAACCTCACAACCCGGAATGGTCGAAATAGGAAAGATGCAGCAAGGTTATTGGGGTAGCGCGCCTTAGGATATATGCATTTCCTTATGGATAGAAGTGGTGTCAGGGTATGGAGCCCAAATACTTAACTTATGTGGATATCGCAGATATATATATATATATATATATATATATATATATATATATATATATATATATATATTACTTTGTGATTGGTGCTGGGGCCCCAGATAAAGGTTGGTTACAACCGGGGGATTGCATACTCGTGTCAGTAGTTACCTAGTTAGAGGTAACCCGGCCTTGTTTTGGCAGAGATCCGGTTAGGTTCTCGGGTCGTCCCTCCAGAGGCGTACCCATGTGGCTCAGAAAGTTCCTTAGCCTGACCATTTGTTGGAAATCCAAAGAAAAAGTACGAGCCCTGTACGGTTTTAGTTGTATAACCTGCCATGCAGTGTGGTGGTAACCTGCCACAAAACATGGTAGCTATAGTAGGCATAGTTCGGAATGTCTATGCTGGTTAAGATTAATATTCTATTTTCGAAATGCTTCCTACACTATGCACTAATAATAATATCAAAGAAATTTTTCTCGTATCAAGCATGTTTAACTATCATAAGAAGAAATCTCCTCCACTTCTGCGATTGCATTATGTGTGTGGCGGGAGGTCTTATGGTAGTTTCATTTTAAAAGAATACCGAAATTCTTTTATAAATCTAGTTCTTTGAAAGCAATTGTTTTTGTTTAATCATACCAATCCCATGACTGACCTGGAGTTTATTGTTTCTCTCCTAAACTCTGGGTGCCTATAATTTCTACTCGGGCAGCCTAGTAGCAGGTTTTTCGTATTTTGGAGTAAGCGGTATTTTGGAGCTTTTGCTTTGGAGATATCTTAGGAGATTTTGGAGATCTCAGTTGTTTAGCTTTTGGGAGTTCATTACCACTTCTTTCATTTGAAGACTTTTTGGATATATGATCATTGTTTTATTATTATGATGTTGTATTTGGAGTTATGGAGTATGTATTAAATACTCTAATGGAGTAATGGAAATTATACTGTTGTATCTGTGATATATGCATGATATTCATCCTGTTCCGCTATTTTATATTCATATGATGTTGTTATAAGCTCCATCCGAACTGAAATTTGACTTTCGAATCTTCGGCAGTTGAATACAAGTGAGGTTTTTGATGTTGACGTTTGAACGATGAATTTTGGGTCATGACAAATTGGTATCAAAGCTGAAGGTTGAGTAAGAACTTTAGCTACGGTGTATAACACATTAGATGGCTCATAAGAGATAGGGTGAAGCATGCCATAGAATGAGTATAACCAAGACTGAAACTCTAAATTTTCTTAGTTCATTTCTTTTTACTGCTGATATTCCTTAAGATATCTCGTCCGTATATCTAAATCAATTTTCTTTCTAATTACAGATAGTAAGAATGAGCGAAAGAAGAGGAAGAGCTAGGGGTCAAGGGAATGCCGCATCATCGAATCAAGATCCCTCAACAGCTGTAGCAGCAATATATATCCAGCAGCCGCCGAATCTGGCTGATTTGTATAAAAATTTCTCAAAGCTTGATGGCAAACTGTTCACCGACAAGGAGTCGATTGTTGAGGCTCAATTTCATGGGTAAGATCATGTGAGAATTTTTTTAAAGGGCTAAAGTTGCATGACGAGCAGATAAGACTTATAGCTTCTTGGCAACTCCAACAAGAAGCCTCAGCCTAGTGGGAAACAGCCATTATAGATGAACCAGAGGAAGAGTTTACGTGGAATCGATTTAAGGAGGTGTTTGAAAAGCGTTATATGCCGTCGGCAGGAATTTCCAGAATGTATCAAGAATTTTTGGATTTAAAGCAAGAAAGCTTGTCATTTGAGGAGTACTCAAACAAGTTCAACGAACTATCCCATTTTGGTCCGGAGTTGTTAAACACGCCTCTTAAGAAAAATGAAAGGTTCATCCGTGGAACGAACAAGAAGTATCACGAAAGGATGACATCACATGTCAAAGAATCTTTTTCTGATCTTATTGATATGGGATATAGGTATCCCACACTGGATATGCATGAGATTTCAAGGGAAGGAGGAAATTCAAGTAATCAGAATTGGAAGAAAAGGAAGTTTGGGGGCAAGAGGCCACAACAAGACAAGGATAAGAAGAGCGGTCAAGGAAATTCGGCTAGGAACATAACTTGTTACAATTGCCAAGAGAAGGGCCATTATTCAAACAGCTGCAAAAACCGAAAGAAGCAAGTTAAGAAGGAACAACCCATGAGGAATGATCAAGGAGCTAAAGAATTCTATAATTGTCACAAGCCTGGACATGTTATTAAAGATTGCCCGGTAATGAAGCAAGCACAGGCGGCAAATGTTTATGCGATAAAGAAAGACCCTTCAACTTCGAAAGCAGATAAAGGAAAAGATGTTCTGGAAGGTAACCTTACTACTTATAATAGAGCTGTTACAATTTTATTTGGCACGGGAGCTTCACATAGTATTATCTCCCAACAAACCGTAAGTGAATTAGAACTTAAAACTGAATTTGTTGACGACCCGGTTTGCGTGAAATTTCCGGTTGGAGGTCCCATAAGTCTTTGTTTGTATTATAAGAAAGTTCCTATTTCATTTGCTTGCTATCAATTCCCTATCAACCTTTATGTCCTCGAATTTAATGAATTTGAAATCTTACTTGGAATGAACTGGTTATCGAGATACGAAGCTAAATTGGATTGTAATGATCGGACAGTTTTAGTCAAAAAACCTTGGAAATTTTATCGAAATCTCTTGTGAGGATCCAAGTCCAAAAAGAGATAAAGTGATGTATACTTTGGGATATCCTGAACCCAGTTTGTAGTCTATACCTATTGTTCGGGAATTTTCTGACGTATTTGAAGAAGTAAAATCCTTACCTCCACATAGAGAAATAAATTTCCGAATTGACTTAGTACCCAACGCCTGTCCTGTTGTTCACACAAGTCGCAGGATGGCACCTATGGAAAGAATTGAATTAGTCAATCAAACTCGAGATTTGCTAAAGAAAGGATTGATTCGCCCTAATGTTTCCGAATGGGGTTCAGCTGCTGTATTTGTGGCTAGATCAGATGGATCTTTGAGATTGCGTGTAGATTACCGCGATCAATAAACAAACCCTCAAGAACAAATTCCCTTTACCAAGAATTGACGATCTATTCGATCAACTTCATGGCGCTCGATTCTTTTCTAAGATGGATTTAGCTCAGGGATTCCATCAACTGTGAGTAGCCGAAGATTGTGTTCATTTAACAGCCTTTAGGGGTCCTGACATGTTCTACAAATGGTTAGTTATGCCCTTCGGACTGACCAACGCTCCCGCGTACTTCGTAGATTTAATGACCCGAGTGTTTCGAGAAGTATTGAACAAATTTGTCTTTATATTTATTGATGATATCTTGATTTACTTCAAAATCGAAGAAGAGCATGTTGAACATCTCAGAACTGTTTTAGAAATATTAAGGAGGGATATCTTATTCGCTAAATTTTCTAAGTGTCACTTTTGGGTCAAAGAAGTCAGATTTCTCGGTCATATTGTTAATGAAGAAGGAATTTCTGTTGATCCAAGCAAGATTTCTGCAATTCTGGACTGGAAGCAACCCACTACTTCTAGAGAAGTTCGAAATTTTCTAGGTTTAGCGGGATATTATAGAAAGTTTGTATAGGATTTTTCTAAGTTGGCTAGCCCATTGACTAAGCTAACAATGAAGAATGCTAAATACGATTGGACTCCGTAATGTGATGATGCTTTCCAAGAATTGAAAAAGAGACCGACTACTACTCCTGTTCTCGCTATCGTTAACTGGAACCAAGGCTTATCTGTTTATATTGACGCGTGTGGTGATAGGGTAGGTGCAGTATTAATGCAAAATGGGAAGGTAATTGCCTACGCGGGTAGACAATTACGTCCGCACGAGAGAAACTACCCAACACATGATTTGGAGCTTTTGGCTGTCGTTTTCGCTTTGAAAATCTGGTGACACTATCTTCCGTGTAAGAATCTTTTCAGCTTTCTTAACAATATACGAACTTAACTTAAACAATATACTTAGTAAACTCTCTTTGTTTTAGGTGAAAAATTCGAATTATTCACCGACCATAAATCCTTGAAATATCTCTTTACCCAAAAAGATCTGAATCTGTGACAACGTTAGTCGGAATTTCTGGCATCTTATGACTTAGATATTCAATATACGTCCGGAAAAGCCAATGTAGTTGCCGATGCTTTGAGCAGAAGACATGTTGTTCTCGCATATCTTGTTATCACTCCTGCTTTCCTCGAGAGGATCGCGAGCAAGCAATAAGAAGATGAGTTTCTTTGGGGAATTTATAAAAGGATTTGCCAAGAAGAAGACACTAGTTTTGAGATGGATAATAGAGGAGTTATAGGATTGAAAGGTAGGATTTGTGTTCCAGACTTCCCTGATCTGAAACGTGAAGTTTTAGATGAATGCCACAAATCTGAACTCAGTATCCATCCAGGAGTTAATAAAATGTATAGAGATATAAAAAGGACTTTCTGGTGGAAGACAATGAAGAGGGACATATTTATTTATGTGAGTCGCTGTGCTACTTGTCAGAAGATCAAAAGCAATCAAAAGAAAAGGGCCGGTTTACTTCAACCTTTGGAAATACCAAAATGGAAATGGGATCAGGCATCGATGGATTTCATCGACGGATTGCCACGAACCAAGATGGAAAATGAAGCAATTTGGGTTATAGTGGACCGTCTAACTAAAACTGCTCACTTTATTCCAGTGAAATCCACTCGGACTGCAGCAAGCTTAGCAGGGTATATATAAAGGAAATTGTTCGTCTCCATGGTATTCCCAGCAGTATAGTGAGTGATCGTGGCCCGATCTTCACTAGTAGATTTTGGGAGGCATTCCAAGCCGCTTTAGGAACGAAATTAAATTTCAGTACTGCTTATCACCCACAATCTGATGGACAGACTGAAAGGATCAAACGAATTCTAGAAGACCTTTTGCGTACATGCATTCTCAATTTTGGTGGTTCTTGGGAGGACCATTTGCATCTGGTCGAATTCTCATATAATAACAGCTATCAGGCCAGTATAGAAATGGCTCCTTTCGAAGCTTTATATGGTCATCCGTGTCGATCACCTACATGCTGGATTGAATCATGTGATAGACTCATCCTTGGACCAGATATGATTAAAGAAGCCATGGAGAAGGTTGATTTTATTCGAAAGAAATTAATAACTGCTCAAAGTCGTCAGAAGAACTATTATGACCGCCGGAGAAGATATTTGGAATTTCATGTTGGAGATTTTGTATTTCTAAAAGCGTCTCCGATGCGGGGTGTATTGAGATTCGGGAAAATTGGAAAGCTGACACCGCGTTGTATTGGTCTTTTTCCTATTCTGGAAAGGATTGGTCCTCTGGCATATCGAGTGCAGTTACCGAACTGATTGTCTGGCGTGCATGATGTGTTTCACATTGCTAATCTTCGGAAGTATGTGCACGATCCAGATAGTATTATTGAAGAAGCTGTTCAGCAGGATCTTGAGATCTCCTCCAACTTGGCAGTTGAAAGAGAGCCGATAAAAATTGTAGATCGTGATGAGAAGCGATTGAGAAACAAAGTTGTGAAACTGGTCAAAGTTCAATGGAGTGGCAATCCAAAGGACTGTACTTGGGAGACTGAAAATAATATAAAGAAATCATATCCAAATTGCAGAGTAGACATCTCGGCTTAAACTGGAAAGCCATTTCCTTATTTTTCTGAATTCATATATTCTTTGTTTGCGTTTCTCTCTCTTTCAATTTCGAGGATGAAATTTTCTTAAGGAGGGGATATTGTAAAATCCCAGAATTTGTTAATTTAAATTTTGTGAATTATTTGAACTTTTACAATTCAAATTGAGAAATTTCAAGAGATAAAATATTGTTAATGTTAATATTACAAAATTTTATGGATATAAATAAATAATTGATAGTTTGATTTTTAAATAAATAATGAATAAATTGTGTTAACAAATAAGAATTTGTATTAAACAATAAAATAAAACGTACGTTGAAAATTAAATACTAATAGTTAACAACTTTAAATAGGAATTCATTTTATTACAAAGTGATAAGAAAAAAAAGAAAAGAAGGAATGTACGTTCAAATATAGACATAAGAAAACAATAACTTAAAAAAATTTCCTCCAATTAGCAAAGTAACCAAACAAAACATGACTTAGTACTTAAGAAAAAAATCAAACAGTAAGATTGCTGTAAACAAGATGGAAGCATGGACATTAATGCTTTCATTGAATGTCATTTACTCTCCAGCATGAACAAGATCACATCAGCCCATACCCAAATACAATATTAAAATTTCAGTACTATACCTCAGTCTGTACAAACCCTCTCTTTTATATATACTCATGCATGTTACTTTATTTCATTTAAACAAATCTTAGCAAAGCCCGAAAGAAAATAAAAGGAAACATCACTTTATATTCAAATTTGAAAACAAATTACTGAAGAAAGAAAAAGGGAAAGGAGGAAGATCAGAAACTGCAGCTTTAAACACAAAGTAGTTCTCTGTTTATTTCTGGAATCGAGGTGAGTAAACAAATTTAAAAAGAGATTTTTAGTATATTTGTTTGTTGTTTGTTAATCTGAAGATTTGAAATTGTTTATTATGTACATATATACATAAAATCTTCCCTGTATACAAATAGAAGTAGGTATGAAGGCCTGAAACCATCTCTGTCTTTTGTTTCAGAGCATCAATCTTGTTTAAAAAACCCAACACCTTATCACTCGATCATTGTTAGGCCTTTACTTCAAAAGTAAATAAGTGTATTTAAGTATAAACTAAAATTTAAAAATAGTTTCAAACAGGTTGAGTTTATACAGTAAATAAAATTTTGTGTTTAAAGGTTAAGATTCAAATTTGGAAAATTTCAAATATAATGATTTGTTACTTCAATCATATAACGTGAATCCTTAATCAAAAATAGGATTTTTAAGATGTAAATGATGATTTTTAACCGAGTATTTAATGTGCAGTTCACAGTTGAACGAAATTGGCATTTTGAACAATTTTCGATCGTCGAACAAATTTTAGATGTTGAGATTCTGCTTAAAGCAAGTTGAAACATTGACGATTGCAGGAAAATTATCCAAGAATTTTTCTATTGCATCAATTTGGGGTACGAGTACAAAGTAGGGTTATAGTCGAGTTTTCTTCGTGTTTTTGGAAATGGGTGATTTCATCACCTAGGAACGATCGAGCTTCATGAAATCGAGGAAGTATTTGCGTAGGGGGTTGACATGATATGGCCGAGGTCGTGAATTTTATGGTGATCTGTGAAAGGAGGACGAGGCGATTAGGCTGGTGGGTTTCGAGTTACAGTTCGTCAAAATGGTGAATTTTTGATTTTGAGTTTTCTGGGTTAAGTTGAAGATCGATTTCGAGTGTAGGAGGTGTTTGCAACTTGCTGAGGCTCGCAACGTTCGCCAAAACGGCGGTACGATGATGTGCATGTGCACGGCACAAATTTTTGTGTCAATGGTGAGTTTTGGGGGAGAAGGGTATGACTCGAAGGAGGCTTCGGGATTTTCATGTTGTGGCTCGAGTATCCACTCGAGTAAAATATCGTGCATAAGGTTTAAATACTTAGAATTTTTTTTTGTTAAAACAGGGGCACTCGGGTTGATTTTGCTGAAATCTCAAAGCAAACACGAGTTTTTCTCATGCGTGACCAGAAGCAGGTCTCGAGACAAATTTATAAAAAGTTTTTTTTTTTTTAAAATTTTTCAAATCTTTAAGACACTTTTAAAATATGTTTAAACAATGATTTGAATTGAAAATTTAAGCTGATTTAAGACTTAAGTTAAATGTTTGAAATTAATTTTAGTTTATTTAGTTTAATATAATATTTTTATAAAGGTTATTTATATTAAATAAATAATGTAACTTAAAAGAAAATTAAAGTAAAGTGTTGTTTAAAACTAAATCTTAACCTTTAAAATGTGATAAAGGAAATTTATTAAACACGGTTTAAAAAGATAAACAAAGCAATTCGATTATCTTTTGGTTTACTTAAATGATTAATGATTCATTAATATTACCTCTTAAGAAAAAATCTTAGTTAATTAATTAACATTAAATTTTAAATTAATTCATAATTAAGATTTAGATTAATTTATAATTAAGATTTAGATTAATTTATTATTAAGATAAATAAATTTGAAATTTATTAAGATAATTTATTAAGAAGTGATTAATTTATGAAAATGATTAAGATCTAATCAACTGTAATTAGTCACTGATTTAAGATTTCTAATGAAAGTAACTATGTAATAAATAAATTTAAACCGGATGATTAATTCATCTTAATTGAAGATGCTTTGATTGTTCCTAAATATTGTGTGTAGGATTGATATTCCTTTTATGTGATGTGATGCTATGTAATATTGAATGCTTTGAGCTGAGCTGTGATATTGGTATTACTGCTGTGTGATTTGTGAAAACCCATTGGCTCGTAAAATGGCATTTACACTTCGATGCGCCACAGAATCGGATTTCGGTTAGTTATCCAAAACCCACATCGAACCTGTGAATTTTTGTGAACGACATATCGACATGTTTTTTAAGTTGACACTCACTATTCGAATTAACCAGGAGAGGACCTTTATGTCATATAACCCATTCCGAATATGTGATTTGATGTTATGGATAACATTTGAAGACCGGTGATGAAGACCGGGTATTTGCGAGAATGATAGGATGACCTATCGATTGTCTCTACACCGAGTAGCTACGGTATAGAGATTCCCTAAGTGATGGGAAGTCCGATCGGGATTGTGGATGCCCGGATTGCTAGGACTTCTTCGGAAGTGCCTTCGGTTCTGTTCGAACCCAGAACAGACTTGTATGGATTGTATGTCTGACATTACATTTGAGATATAAAGCAGATTTCTTTCAAATACATTTCTGTTGGTGGTGGAGAATTTATTCTCTTAGCTTAACACCCTTCTCTGAGACGTACGAGCTCAAAGGTTATGTAGTTGAAGGTTATCAGTAATATACTCCCAACTTAGTAATGTGGCATGCTGAGTGCTGTGGATCATTTGTTGATCAAAGAACGACTTTGTGAAAAGCGTAGCTTTGTTGACAAGACTTCGTCGAACCTCACACCCCGGAATGGTAGAAACAGGAAAGATGAAGCAAGATTATTGGGGGTAGCGCCCCTTAGGGTATGTGCATTTCCTTCTGGATAGAAGTGGTATCATGGTATGGAGCCCAGATACTTAACTTATGTGGATATCGCAAATATATATATATATTACTTTGTGATTGTTGCTGGGGTCCCCGGAGAAAGGTTGGTTACAACCGGGGGATGGCATACTCGTGCCAGTAGTTACCTAGTTAGAGGTAACCCGGCCTTGTGTTGGCAGAGATCCGGTTAGGTTCTCGGGTCGTCCCTCCAGAGGCGTACCCATGTGGCCCAGGAAGTTCCTTAGCCTGACCATTTGTTGAAAATCCAAAGAAACAATACGAGCCCTGTACGGTTTTAGTTGTATAACCTGCCATGCAGCGTGGCGGTAACCTGCCACAAAACATGGTAGCTATAGTAGGCATAGTTCGGAATGTCTATGCTGGCTAAGATTAATATTCTATTTTCAAAATGCTTCCTACACTATGCACTAATAATAATATCAAAGAAAATTTTCTCGTATCAAGCTTGTTTGACTATCATAAGAAGAAATCTCCTCCAATTCTACGATTGCATTGTGTGTGTGGCGGGAGGTCTTATGGTAGTTTCATTTTAAAAGCATACCGAAATTCTTTTATAAATCTAGTACTTTGAAAGCAATTGTTTTTGTTTACTCATACCAGCCCCATGACTGACCTGGAGTTTATTGTTTCTTTCCTAAACTCTGGGTGCCCATAATTTCTACTCGGGCAGCCTAGTAGCAGGTTTTTCGTATTTGGGAGTAAGCATTATTTTGGAGCTTTTGCTTTGGAGATATCTTAGGAGCTTTTGGAGATCTCAAGTGTTTAGCATTTGGGAGTTCATTACCACTTCTTTCATTTGAAGACATTTTGGATATATGAACACTGTTGTATTATTATGATGTTGTATTGGGAGTTATGGAGTATTTATTAAATACTCTGATGTAGTAATGGATATTATACTGTTGTATCTGTGATATATGCATGATATTCATCCTGTTCCGGTGTTTTATATTCATCTGATGTTGTTATAAGCTCCATCCGAACTGAAATTTGACGTTCGAATCTCCGGCAGTTGAATACAAGTGAGGTATTTGATGTCGACTTTTGAACGATGAATTTTGGGTCGTGACAATTATAGGGTTTCAAGTTTCGTAGCGATCGGACCTGTCGTTTGATCGTATGGGCTTGAAACGCCTTGAAATCGATAAATTGAAATCAATTGAAATCAATTTGAAAAATATTGATTTTAGCATAACTTCTCCATATGATGGAACTTGGAATTGAAACCTTTTCCATTGCGTTTAAAATATTTTAAAACACCTATTTTTATATATGGTTTGACCCAATTTCGTTCCGGAGTTAGAACGAGCTTTTTGGGCCACTTTGTCGTTAGCGCGTGTATTCATCGTGTCCATCTATTCTATTTCAACTTTCTCTATAAATACCCTATTATAAACCCTAGCCTACCCCTATTTCTTATTTGTCTGCGCGTACAATCCCTCTTCACCTCCTCATTTCAATGGCAGACAAACAAATTCTAGATCCATAAATAAATCAAATTCAAAAATCAAAGCAAAATTTCAAATTCCTCATAAAAATTCAAAAAATTTATATATCAAAGCTCTCGATGTACGCATCAGAGATCTACAATTCGTTTCTCGATTAGAACCATGGTTCGACCAGAATTTGGGATTTAACCTATGGTCGTTCATTTGGGGTTACGGGTTTGGATGGTGGATTGGCGACGATGGCTCGATCACGAGGCGTAGCCGAGTAGAGAGGGTTGAGCAGCATCCATCCATACGGTTAGAACTCACCGTAGTCGTCGAGATCATCTAAATTTGGTGATTTGGTGACAGAAAAATGCCACGACCTAGGGGCTTATTGCAGCGTCGCGTGGTTCGAGATGGGGTCCGTGGGGTCGGCTCGTCGTGGGGAGTGTGGCCGTGTCTTTCGATCGACGTGGATTGCCTCGAGGCGGCGGTGGTTGTATCGCGTTGATGGCGGCTCCGGTGAGTATTCGATCAAATATAACTGCAGATTAGGGTTTCGCAATTTTAGAGATGACGTGCCTTCGAATGTGACGTACGGCTTTGATTTTTTCTATTTGTTTATTTTGTATACATTTTTATTTTCAATTTCAATCCTTATAACATGAATAACTTTTGCATACGAGGTCGAAATTATGCGCGGTTTCCTCCTCTAGGTTCGTATTGGAATTCCAGACTTTTTGGCACTGGTTTGGATGAATTCTGAGATTGTCAAATTTTTGGGTTTAAATTGGATTTAAATTCAAAAGATGAGTGTTTTAACCCACTCACAACTTCTAAAATTTCTTATGTTTGTTAAATTGATTTGTGATATGTTTAGAAATTTATTTATGACTGTTTGGCATATTTTTAAATCATCATCCCAGTTAAATTAAAATTATTTAATTAAATTGTCATTTAATTATTCGTTGCATATAAACTGCCAATTAAATTGAATTTTTTTATTTGTTTCATATAAACTGCCAGTAAATTGTTATTTAATTTATTATTGAATATAAACGATAGTTGATACCTGTTGTTTATTATCCGTTATATATTGATGATATTGTTTGAATTGGATGATGGTTGTGATCAATGGTTGATGATTGATATTGGATGAATGGATGTTGTAATTTATATCGTTATAAACTGCAAATTGTATGCACTCTTTTCATTCGGGATTGCGGTTTGAAATGATATATAATCGTATTTTTATTTTAAATTATGGATTGAAATGATAAATATCCGTATCACTTGACCATAGGATAGAAAATTATATACAGACACCGCGGTCTATATATATATAGATATTTTGAAGTGATTTACTATGCTTTGAAAAGAAATACGGTTTAATAAATATTAATTTTTGATACTATATAAATATTAATTTTATATATATGTATAGTTAAATTCTTGAATTTAAGCTGTGTATAAGTTTGTTTAATAAAAATAGGTTTAATAAGGGAATTTGACCGTTTTATATCATATGGTTAAATTCCTGTTTAAGATATGGTATATATAGGGTTTTTTATGACTTAAATAAAAATTAAGTTGGAAAATAAATATGAAATTTGTTTGAATTGAATTATTTAAGAATTATACTCGAAAAATTTGATATGAAATTTAAAATAAATTGAGATTTTAAAGGGTATGATTCTTATAACTTGATTTGGTTTAGAGGGATTTAAATGAATATAAAGTTGATTTAAATGAATATATCAAGTTAATAAAATTTAAAGAATATCCAGTTGTTTGAAGTTAAAGGTTTTGCTTAAATGATATTGGGTTTATTAAGTAAACATTTCAAATCTAAATAATAGTAATTGAAATTGATATGTGTGGAATTATCAAAGAATTAGTTTTGAAATGGTGGAATATTTAAAGCTTTGAAATATAAGGAAATTTGAAATTGGTTTTTGAAGGTTTCAAATCGGAATTTGGAATTTATTTGTGAAGTTAAAGAAGCTACTTTATTTTACAAAGTAATTTAAAATTTAAACCATTTAAGTGGTGTAGTTATATTTCAAAGTTATGAAATTCAAAGTTTATGTCTTGGAAGATTATATTTCAATTGTTGGTTTCGAAGTATATAAATTTGAAAGTGTTATGTTTTAGACAAAGGATATATTTGAGAAATGATATTATATTGATTTGTGTTTTATAAAAATAATATCATATTGATTTGGGTTTTTAAAACAGAAATGGTATCGTATTTATATGGTTTTGAAAGGGATATTATATTCTGGTTTTGAAGTATAATTATTTTAAATTGACCGCGGTGTTATAATAACATTTGGTTGTTAAAGAGACCGGGATCGGATGTTGTCATACTCTCGGCCAACTCTGAAAACCACTTTAACAACTGTGTACGCGGTGGAGATTCCAGAATGAAGTAGGATGGTGGCGACGTTCTATTAAGGTATATACGTGGACCTGACTCCCGTGAGTTGGCATTAGGTGGCTAAAACAGGAACGGCTCTCGGGCCAAGGAGGTAGCCCCTCTTATCAGACACATCCCTTCGATATTATACTCTGACTTTTGGATTGATTCGGTGGCCACTTTTGATTTTTGATTTGGGAGTGTGGCTCGAGGTGGGCGGTAGCTGCGGCTATACGTTACCACCAGCCCGGATGCGTAATTGGTATATCTACCCTGGCATTGCCTATTTTTACCCTATCACCTACTCTAGCGCGCCTTATACGATTTTGTTTTGTACCATACCTATGGAGTTCCCTCTGACGATGCCCAGTACGGGGGAGATTACGGTACTGTATAGACTACGGAAATATAAAAGTGTGTTAAGGTGGAAAATGTAAATCCTTAATGCTATTTTCAGTATATTATACTTTACTTTCAACACTATTATAATAGCGTATATTACTACATAGTAAATAGTTTAACGGGTCCTTAGGAGATGTGAATCCCGAGCATCTCTTAAGTTGCTGCACTCACGTTAGACACTGGATAGGAGATGTCAATTCCCGTAGACATCTCTGACGCCATTCCAGTTATATTTATTATTGTTGATTTAACTTACATAAGATCTTTTAGTTCTGACTCGAGTGTTTTGTCCTTTCAATTTGCTCAGGTCAGTCCGAGCGTTTCAGGATTGAAGATGTTATTATGGAGGACGAAGACGAAGATTTGTAGTACTATTATCTACTATATTATTCGACTACACCATTTAATTCCGCTGCATTAATTATTATTCACTGGAATGCGTACTCTGATACGTATGTATAAATATAATCAAATGTTTTGTAAAACAGCTTCATGAACTGTTATTTGATTATTATATTTTATCGTTCCGCTGCAAGATTCTATTTTGTTCTTCTTTCTCTACTTTTTCTTATTTACCCCATAACAATCCGCCCTTTTGTGTGGTTTAAGTTTGACGTGTGTGGTTTATCGTTGATTGAAACCGTATAAAAAGGTGGGATGTTACACACTGCTTGTTATGTTTTGAATCCAGTAACCATACGTCCTATGACTAAACAAACTTGTTTTGAAATATTTTTTGGAAGAAAACCTAAAGTATCATACTTTAAAACTTTCGGATCAAAATGTTTTATATTAAATACAAAAGATAATTTAGGAATATACTCTCATAATGATCTTATAAATTAATAACTACACCTTCATTTATGCTATGTTTAGCTAAAATATTTTCTATCCATAAATTATTATAATTAATAAATCCTTCACCTTTAGTTTTTTAGTTACTTTTTGAAAATGATCTGTAAATAATTTTTGAACTTATATATAAATCTTTATACAAAAGGAAAAAAAATAATATATATACATTTCATATTTTTTTACAACAAAATATTGTCATGTCTTCTGAAAATTCTCACCTATCCTTCTCGACGCCTACAACGGATAGTTTAGCGGATACACCATAACGGATTCCTACCCCTATACCAAATCAGGAACCGACATATAGGTGGTCCTCCTATCACATGGGATTCACTCCTGATAACAAGAAGTCCAAACGATCTTTATTTGTTTCTCCTAACACCAAGGAGAAAATTGATGAAATACATCACTATCAATAACAACAAATAGATCTACAACAAGAATTATATTGTGAACAAAAAGTCACGGCACAACGACTAAGCTTTTTGGAACAAGTAGCGATGAAGTTCAGTAATTCACGGAAGAAGGATGTCCATGAACGACTTCCGATTCCTTGTAGTTCTTTGGATCCTTCATCCTCGTATTATACACATTTGGACCCTTCACCAAGGCGATCCTCTGGTTCCCCAAGAACCCAGAAACGTGGAAATATATGGTCTCCACTCAAACCATGGAGGGATGATAAGTAGATGATCGCAAAACTCCATCGCCATCCAAATAGATTAAAATTATTCTTTGAATTTGTACTACGTATATTTGTAATTCTGGTTCACAAAAATAACATTATATTTTTCTCAAACAAAAGAAGGTCGAGAAATAAGCAACACCCTTTAGAATTAATATAATTTTAGAAAGATTGGTTATTCCAGACGTTTGGATATGGACCTCAGATGTTTGACACTCTGTTATACCACATTTTTTACATCATTGTGCATATGTCAGACGTTTGATAGAACATTCCAAACGTCTGAAAATTGTCTCTGCTTACTCAAAATAGACACCAAACTATTTCAAACGTCTGAACTATGAACCAGACGTTTGAATAAAGTCTCTGCCACCAAATTATAAAAATTGATCTATTTCAGACGTCTGATATTTACACTAGATGTTTGAAAAATCTCTCTGACTAACAAATTTAAAACTCGACCAAATTCAGATGTCTACCAAATTAAACCAAACATCTAACTCTATCTACTGTGTCAAACTTAGGTTAAATCAGATGTCTGAATTACATTCCATACGTCTGAAATTAAATCGACACTCTTGTACGGCTAGATAATGACTATTTCTTTTATCCCTTCTTACTTTGTTTCATTTTATCTTTCAATCGATAATGATTTTTTTTCCCAAATTTTCTTCCTCCTTCAATCTTAAACGAATTCAATGCCTCCTAGAACTAAAAACCTTAAGATATCCAAAAGAAAACAAGACCAACCAACTTTCTCAAACCCTCAAGTTTTCTCAGATGATCAAATCGAACGATGGATGAATTGAGCACCGCACTTACTCAAGAGATATGAGGATATATAGAAGAAGAAACTTCACATAGGTCCATTTTATAAATTACTCAAGTTTCCAATGTACGATTTGGATGACATGTGTGAGAATGCCGGTGTAGAAACATTGATATCTTTCACTCTCAATGACATCCAAATAGATCAGTTGGCTATTTTTCTTTTCTATGCAAATTTGGATAGCACGGCGGTATAGAACACTGAAAATGAAGATAGTTGGCTATGGTCTAGCGTTTATCTCAACATGATTAGACTCACTCCGGGAATAATAGGCAGAATTCTCGGATGTTCCGACATGGGAAAAGATTTGTATAATATTCCGGATATGCGTTTCAAACCAAGGAACAATATAAAACATCAAATATGGGAGGATGAAATGCCTAAATTTGCATCCAAATATCTACGACCAAAGGCAAGACTTCTTACTTGAATGATCATCAACACTATTATTCCTCGTCTAGGAAGTCATAAGCAGATAACGGAGTTAGAACACAAAGATTTATATGCTCTATTTAGCGGAACAAGGTTGAATTTGGCCAAATTTATATTTGACGAGCTCAAAGATTTATGGACTCGATCACGACCATCAATTATCTACCCCACATTCATCGTGAGACTTCTACGTGCTCACAACATCCCCTCCTACTTATCCACTTTTGAAGAAATTTCTCCAAAATATGCTTTCACAAAGTTTTGCTCACTAATGTACCCGCCAGAAATTCCTCCGAAATTTATATCTTTTGAAGATTGGATGCAAATCGTCAAGCCAGACAAGCTGGGCCTCCACCTCAAGCACACCATAAATCATCACAAGAGGAGGAACAACATCGTGAGACAACTCCTCCTCCTGCACCATTTGATTATACGAGCCAGGATGAGATTTTGGAAACTCAAACAAAGACAAATCCAAATGAAAGCATTCGAGATCCCACACTTCAAAATCAACATATCTTGTCTCGAAATCAAAAGGTTTTGGCTAAGCGTATTGACAGCTTTGAAACATCTTTTGCCACATGCTTAGCAATAGTTGAAACATCACTTTCAACTGTATTAGCGGTTATCAAAGAGGTTCTTCAAAGGGTTAATGATCGAACACCCCCTTCCAAAGATTGGCCAACCCCAGTGCCTTCCCCTCCTTCGAAACATTCAAAACTTTTTGAGGAGAACGAACCTCTAAAACAAGCTCCGACATCTCCTATAGAGCAACCAAGCTCTTTCCAAAAAAGAAGATAAAGGAGATGATAAAGAAAAAGCTTTCCCAAAAGACGCAAAGATTTTTAGGATTTCATCTTCTGTACAATTAAAAAAAATCTATGTACTCAATTACAATTATTAATGAAATTCTCTTTTGGTGTGTTATCTCTGTATATATCTTTGACGATTGGTTAATATTTTAACACTTAAAAGTTTGATATCCTTTTTGATAATGCCAAAGGGGGAGAAATAAATAAATAAATATATATGTATATATATATATATATATAATAATAAGAACATATTAAGGGGGAGATTTATAAATTATATATAAGTACATTATATAGTTGTCATCATCAAAAAGGGGGAGATTGTTAGGAAATCAAATCTACGGTTTCGATGACAACAACTATACAAAGGAAATCGAATGTGCATTTATATTTCTATTTACATGTACTTGCTAGAGTAACATCACTAGAAAAACAAGAACAAGGCTCAAAGAACACTACAAGAGACTACAGTCGATAGGATTAATGAAGTAACATGACAGATGGACAAAGTAAAAATGCTTAGTTTTCAAATGCCTGGGTGCACTAACCAGACGTCTGGAAAAATCCTCTGGAATAACAAAACAGACAGGATCAGACGTCTGGTTGATGCACTCAGAGGTCTGAAAGACTACTGTATACAAAAAAAAAACATATAGAGCTGGACGTCTGAAATAAATACTAGACGTCTGATTTCGAACTCGGAATTCGAATTCAAATTACAACTGCCACATTTGAATAGACATCTTCGCTTCTCTTCGCTACAACTCTTCATCACCATCAGAAGAAACTATAGAGCACTTGTTAATGGATGCAACTATTCAAGGAGTCTCTCTACAACTATATATAACATCAAGAATCAAAGAGAAGATCTTACCTTACTTACTTGCGCTCTTTACTTACATAGTCTGTTATATACTTGATCTCTAGCAATCTATACTTCTATTTCACTCTTCCATATATTCAGATCTCCTCAATCAATACTCTTTAGATATATATATTGAAAGCATTTGTACTTAATAGTCAATATCCGTGTTGTAGAACACATACTTGAAAAGAATAAGTTATTGCAACCAAGCCTATTCCTCCGGGCAAAGTGAGGGTGTTTGATAGTCGAATTTCGAAGGGGAGCTTCAGGACTGGACGTAGGACGAGAGGTCCGAACCAGTATAAAATACTAGTGTGCTTATTCTATATCTACCTAGATTAATTTTATCTTAGTTGCATCATATATTTTGTCACATATACTTTCATATACACTACATGATCCATCCTATAGACTTTCATTATAAAGTTCGGTTCATCGGGCATACCGCTGTAGTACATTGTTGTTCCGACTTATCAGGTTCATCGGGCGTACCGTTGTACTATGTCGTTGTTCTGAATTATTTGAGTTTTAGGTTCCTCGGGTGTACCGTTGTACTATGTCGTTGCACCGGCTCTATGGTTAGCGACCATAGGATAACATCTCGTTTGTTATACATGTATTGGTGATTTTTCATGCTCCCATTTTTGATAGGCCTCTCCCTTTGTGATTTCTGTATTTCTAATTGATGATTTCTAGAATTTGTGTTCCACCAATTTTTGTGATTTATATTGATAAGCTTTATCAATATTTGTGGTTTGGTGAATAAAATAAAGAAAATGACATTCTTTTTTGTGTTTGAGTATATTTGAGATGTTCTATGATTTTCATTATCATCATATATTTCTATTATATCTCTTATCCTATCTCATTTTATATGATATTAATAGCTAGACTGACCCATGTATTATTTTTCTTCTTAAATAATACTCAGGTCAGACCGGGGTGTTTTAGGTGCTTTCATTTGACTTCATGATCGAGACTCCTTGATGCATACATATTCTTTTGTCTAACACTTGTACCTATTCTTTTATGATGTAGTGGATTTTATATGACCACTACTTTGATGTACACTTTTATGTGTTGTATTCATATCTGTTTCCGCCTTAGTGATATAAACATCTATGACTGATTTTGTGTTATGCTTATTTTATATTCGTTTTCGAAGACCACATAGCCACTGTGTAGTAGCTTTGAGTTTGTATTGGTATGTTGGATTTCCTCTTGAAATGAAAGTGATATTTGATCTGGCATAACGGTACTCGCACAAAGCAATTACATAGATGGTCGCTCCTCAACAGCCTTATTCTTCATGCAATTCAACCGTATTACTCTGCAGTGTCCTTGGCTAGTGTGAATATAGAGGTGGGGTATCACAAGACATGACTTTGATATAACACTACTTGACTTGTCCAGTATTATTGTTAACCAAGAAATAGTACAAGTTGGAATTTGATGAGTGGTGATAAGTATACAGACTTAATTTCCATATAAAATTGTTGTATATCCACGATAGTTGGTTTCTAACTTGTCGATTACTTCTGCTTTTTTATTATCGTCGCTCTAAGACGATTTTTTCTAATTTAAGCTTTGTTATTCTTTGACGGAAATGACTAAACCCAAAGAGCGAGTGCAAGCCAAGCTATGTGGGGTTTCTCCCATTAGGGTATTTTCACATCCACTCTAGATTGGATTTGGTGTTGTGCATTGAGATGCAAAATACTCAAATGCTCGGTAACTATTGGTCGGGTCTGGCTTGGACAAGTCCAAGAGCTATCGGAGTGCTCAAGTATATTTCTTGAGGCATACTTTCAGTAAGGAGGGCACACCCTCCTGATCATTGTTGGATATTTTCCATTCCTTATTTGATTCGAACCTTTAAATCTGTTATTTTAATTGCAATGGGAAGAGTCAACCACTGTTCGTGGTGTTAATCATTAGTTTAGTCAATTCTATCAAGTTTGGACCGTTACCCTATTTAGTCTATTTTATCGAGTTTGAACTGTTATAAGGTTTAGTCCATTCTATCGAGTTTGGACTATTATCTTGTTTTCTCCATCCTGTCCAGTTTGGATTTCTATTCAAACTGTTTCCATTCTTTCAATCTGGATGTATATAAATTATACCCATCATCTATGTTTGCATTTTTTTCCTATTATTCATTTCCATTTTATTAAGTTTGGTTGTTGTTTATGTGGGAGAAAACCCATTCCACGTTAGTGGCGTGGTTCCATATGTTATTGTTTAAAAACACCCTATTTGTTTATAAGTATTACTTATATCAGACATTTTGTCTGATCCGAGTTGTTTATTTTTCATAAACTCTCAAGTACTCAATTATATTTTAGTAGTCCAAGAATAGTAGGTTTTTCTTTGGAGTTCTTGGAAGACGATTGACGAACATGTACTCAATTATATGTGTTACCACTAGTTCGGGAGTGCAAAACAGTAGAATCCTACCATGGGCATTGCCTCGCATGCCATGTCATATTTATCCTGGTCGGGCTTGCTACGACTTTGGTTTGTGTCATACCTATAGAGTGCTCCTTGGATATCCCACCAGTTTACGGTGGAGTTTACGGTATTATATATACTACGATGCATATACGAAAATGTGTGAAGGGGGATATGGGTAACTCCTTAATGCTATTTTTATACTTTACTTTAGGATAGACATTGTATATGTAGCATATTGTATTATATATGTAGATAGTTTGATCGATCCTTAAAGGATGGAAATCCAAAACATCCTTTGAGTTATTGATGCATTTCGCTTGAACATTTCACTTGAGTTGATTTACTTACATAAGAATGTAAATCTTGACTCGAGCTTTGTTCTTCTTTATGCTCAGGTCAGCCTGAGTATCACAACATTCGAGATTCATCTTTAGGAGCTGGAGACTGGTTGGAGATCTATCTATCTATTCAGCTATTTCAGTCATCTCAGTTATTTCAGTTATTTCTATTCAGCCATTTGTCATTTTCTTATGTATTAGTGAAGCTCTATGTATTTGGATTTCTGTTGTATTTTCTTTGGACACTAATGTTTCTGTAGTAGCTTCATGAACTATTATGTTCATCTATTCCGCTGCATGATGCTGTAATATTCTATATCTGTGATTTTTTGATTGATTCTTATTTACACTAAATTTATATAACAATATGTTATTTTGAACAATTCAAGTTAGATATGTGTGGTTATTTTCGATTTGAATGGTTTGGAATAGCGGGTCGTTACAGTTGGTATCAGAGCCAGGTTTAGGCAAACCTTAGCCTATGGGAAGAATTAAGTACGGAATCATCTTCTTGCGAGCTTGAAATTATTAGTTAGGATTCTCTTGGATTAGGATTCCTTTTTGAATTTGAATCTTTAGCTTTGTTCTAAAATCCATTCTTGAACTTTCCAAATGAGTAACCATTGGAATGTTAGAGGTAGGGGTCGTGGAAATGCCCCAGCACCACTAGTTGTTACACCGGCTCCACCAGCTCAACCAGTCAAGTTCACCATTCTTTATAAGGAGTAAAATCAGCTTGGAGGTACCAAGTTCATTGGATCGTAGAGTATATACTATTGAGGGTCAGTAGTGGCTAAAGAGCTTAAAGAGGGTTTTTGCCAGACTTGAGATCACCGATGCTTAGATGCGTTAGTAGGTTACTTAGCAGTTGCAAGAGGCTGAACAGGATTGGTGAGAGTCATCTACCATTTAGGCCATCGAGGTGAATATCACTTGGCAGCAGCTTAGGGATGCTTTTGGGGCTAAGTGGGTGCCCGAAGCCGAGAAGTCTCAGTCATGTAGGATATTTATCGATCTTGAGGAAAGGGATATGACTTTTGCGGTGTATGAGAAGAAGTTTAATGAGCCAACTAAGTTTGGGCCAAGTTTGATCGACACCCCACTCCAGAAGAATGAGAAGTTAATCTTTGGAGCTTGCCCTGAGTATTATGATCGTCAGATTAATCATGTTCACGGCACCTTTACTTCTCTTATGGATATGGCCACTAGATTCCAGAACCCTAGTGCCAAAGGAAAGCAGGTTGTGCAAGCATCTCAGTCTTAGGGAAATTCCTATAGCTCGAGGAAGAGGAAGCTCAACTTTAAACAACATAAGAAGAACTAGCAGAATTCTCAAGGTATTGGTTACTTTTCCTCAGAAGCGTCCTCTTGACTTATCTTCCATCACTTGCTTCAAGTGCAACCAGAAGGGTCACTATGCTAATAGTTGTCTAACCTCTACCAGAGCTGCTATTCCTCCAGCCCAGACGACCAAGAACAACCTTTGCCATATTTACTTACAACCAGGCCACTTCAAGAAGGATTGCCCCACTCAGCAGAAAGGCAAGGCATCGGAAGTCTTCGTTATGACCTCTTTCATTCCTCCTTCTACTAGCGATACCCAAGGTACTCTCCAAGGCACCTTTTCTTTGCATGATTTTTCTATTCATGTTCTATTTTACATCGGAGCATCTCATAGTTTCATTTTTGTTGATCTTTATAGCAAGTTTGAGCACATCTTGGTACACCATTGTGCATCTGAATTCTTATGTGTAACTAACCCCATCGACGGTCCCGCCAACCTTAGTATTGCGTAGATTCACTGGAGAGTTCTATGTCCTCGATTTTGATGCATTTGACATCTTACGCGGAGGTGATTGGTTAAAGAGATATGATGCGGTCATTTCTTACAAAGACCAAACCGTTTCCTTAGTAGACGACTAGGGTAATTCTTTGGTGATTGAATGCCAAATGCCTCAGGATTCTGCAGGTAGTTTTATCTTTTCTCTCGATTCTCAGCCTACCGACCTTGATTCCACCTCTATTGTCATAGACTTTCCTGATGTCTTTGGTGAAGTCACTTCTCTTCCATCTAAGTGGGAAATTGAATTTCACATTGATCTTATTCTTTGAGCTCGACCTATTGTTCATCCTCCCAAATGGATGACACCTAGAGAGAAAGTCGAGTTGAAGAAGAAGATAGAAGACTTGTGTTCCAAGGGTTTGATTAGGCAGAGTTATTCAAAATGGGGAGAAGCAGTGGATTTTGTCACTAAGTCTGATGGTTCTTTGAGGATGTTTGTTGATTATAGGGAGCTGAGTAAGCTTACTCTGAGGAACTGATATCCTATGCCTCATATCAATGATATGTTCGATCAGCTCTATAGAGCTAAAGTATTCTCTCAGCATGATCTTGCTACCTGTTTTCATAGCTTCAAGTAGCTGAGGAAAGCATTCCCAAAATAGCTTTCCGAACCGAGAATGGTTTCTATGAATGGTTAGTGATGCCCACTGGATTAACTAATGCTCCAGCCTTCTTCTTTGATCTTATGAATGGTGTTTTCCGTGATGTCCTCAACAAGTTCGTCCTAGTATCATTAATGATATTCTTGTCTTTTCTAAGTCAGAGAAATAGCACAAATCACATTTGAGCTTTGTTCTTTAAACTCTTAGGAGTCATCAGTTGAAAGCTAAATTTTCTAAATACTATTTTTGGAAGGATGAAGTCCGATTCCTTGGATACATTATTTCTAAAAATGGAGTTGCGGTTGATCCTATAAAGGTCACCGCAATTAATGTAAGTCCATTCACCTTTCCTCTTTTGTAATTTAATTATCTTATCTTTCTCTGAACTCATTCATCCTATTCTGTTCCAGGATTGGGAGAAACCTAAGACTCCTTCTGATATTCGTAGCTTTTTAGGCCTAGCCAGTTATTATCGGAGATTCGTCAAGAATTTTGCCTGGATAGCTGCACTTCTTACTGCTTTGACTCGTAATAATTCTAAGTTTGTTTAGAGTGATAAGTGTGAAGAAGCATTTAATGAGTGAAAGAAAAAGCTTGCTTCTGCTCTTGTTCTTACCGTTCTGAATGGGAATGAAGGATTATTGGTTTACACTGATGCTAATCGAGAAGGTTTGGGTGCAATTTTGATACAAGATGAGAAGGTTATTGCTTATGCCAATCGTCGGTTGAAGCCCCATGAAGCCAATTATGCAACATATGATTTGGAATTGCTTGCCGTTGTGTTTGCTTTGAAGTTATGGAGGCACTATCTTTTTGGAACTAAGTTTGAGTTCTTTATGGATTATTAGTCGTTTAAGTATATATTCACCTAGAAGGATTTGAACGAAAGACAAGTTGGATGGCTAGAATTCTTAGCAGCTTATGACCTTGATATCAGCTACACTCCTGGGAAGGCTAATGTTGTGGTCGATGTTTTAAGTAGGAAAAGGGCCATGTTATGTCAGATTGTTGCTTCTTCGTCTCTCATGGATCATACTGCGACTAAGAAATATGAAAATGAGATGCTTAAGCTCATGAAGGAGAATATTCATAGTAGGAAAGGTGATAACCAAAGTGTATTAGGAGCACAAATTGATCAAAATGAAATTCTAAGGATTAATAATCGAATTTTTGTTTCGAATGCCCATGGATTAAAGCAAGAGGTGCTTAAGTAAAATCATTAGTTCAGACACTATCCATCCGGGAGTTATGAAGATATATCAGAATATGAAGAAGTTGTATTGGCGGAATAGTATGAAGTGGGATATCTCCAATTATGTTAGTAGATGTGCCACTTGTCAACAGGTTAAGGCCGACCACCAGAAGACTGCTGGATTGCTGCAACCCCTTGAGATTTGCATTTGGAAGTGGGACCAAGTTTCTACGGACTTTATCAATGGATAGCCGAGGACTAGAAGGTGCGAGAGTATATGGGTGGTTTGTCGATTGACTGACCAAATCCGTGCATTTTATTTCGGTCAAGTCGAATCGAATCGCTTCGAGTTTAGCAGAGGTTTACATGAGAGAGATTGTCAGGCTTTATGGCGTTCCATCTAGCATTGCTTGTGATCGAGATCCTATCTTTAACAGTAAATTTTGGAAAGCTTTTAAGGAAGCTTTGGGTACCCATCTGAACCTTAGTACCGCATATCATCCGCAGACTGACGGTGGGATGGAAAGAGTGAATTAGATTCTGGAAGATGTTCTTCGTGCCTGCGTTCTTGATTATGGGGGATCTTAGGAAGACCATCTTCATCTCGTTGAATTCACTTATAATAATAGCTATCGGGTATAACTTTAATTTAAAATTTAAATCATTTTAAGCATAAATCAATTAAACGACATCTTTTGAATTTAGGAAAATATCGAAATGTCTCTGTTTGCCGCTCTTTACAGATGACCTTGCAAATCTACATCTTGCTGGATTGAATACGGCGATCATTTAGTTCTTGGGCATGATATAATTCTGGAGCATCCGAGAAGGTTGAGCAGATTAGGTGGAAGATGAGGATTGCTCAGAATATGCAGAATAAGTATGCTGATAGGTGAAGAAGGAATTTGGAATTTGCAGTGGGTGATAAGGTTTTCTTAAGATATCGCCGCTGGGAAATGTGATTCGCTTTGGACGGAAAGGGAAACTTGCTCCTAGATTCGTTGATCCTTTTAGCATCTTGGAAAGAGGCTGTCCTTTAGCTTGTAGAGTGGATTTGACGGAGAAGCTATCTGGAATGCATAATATGTTCCATGTTTCGCATCTTCGCAAGTATCTTCATGATCCATCTTTGATTGTTCAGCACGCTTTACTTGAAAGTTTGGATGTTGACTCGAACCTCACTGTCGAGAGGAAACTACTTTTATTGTCGATAGAGGTACGAAGTAGCCGAGGAGGAAGTCTGTCAACCTGGTCAAAGTATAATGGAATACAGATGATCAGGATTGTACCAAGGAAATGGAGGAGAGCATGCATGCTTCGAATCCTGAACTGTTTATATAAGGTACTATTCGTTTCAAATCTATCTTATCTTTCTTTCTGCTTTTATTCCCTTATCTCGCTCCTTTTCGAGGACGAAAAGTTTTGAGTGGGCGAGTGTGTAACGACTCATAAATTCAGTCAAAATTTTTAAAGTATGAAACTTTTTGAGTTAAATATTTTAGAATTTAATAAATTTGAATTTAAACAACGGTTTTTGGATAATGAGTAATATATTTTTCCAAATGCAATAAAATGAAAAAATTTGAGAAATTTCAAATTTTTGTCAAAGTTTGCCAAAGTTTGACTTTGGGTCGAAATTTAAAAGTTTCAAAAATTTAAATTTATTCTTTTTTTCTAATCCGTGACTGAATTCTGACATGGTCTCCACTTTTCATTTCGGGTAAATTCGATTTCTACAGCTTTAAATTTGCAATTTATAGTGAAAAACTCGCATAAAATAATAGTGTATACTGTGTGTATTTTATATAGTATTTCATATGGTATTTTCTACCGTATTCTAATGGGTATATGAATCTTGGGCTCTTAGGAAGTCCCTTGGGCTTTAAATAACATCTTTAATTCAGAAACTTTTACTCTTCCCCGAACAAACTTCTAATCAGAAAGAAACTACGTACAAACTTTCTGCTATCTCATTTTTGTCTTCCTCAAACCAGAAACTTTCTCTTCTACCATTGCTCCTCCTCTCTTCCTCCAATCTCCTAAAACCCAAATCCTCCTTTTCCTTATTCCTTTCCGCCTCTCATTTCTTTCCCTCTTCTCTCTCTCTTCCTCTCCTCCTCTTGCCTTGTCGTCCACCCATCTTGCCACCAGCCACAAACCCGGCCACCTCCACCCTTGCCGTCCGTCCCTTGGCTGAAAATCTACCTCTCCACCACAATCAAACTACCCTTTCTCCTCTCCTTTTCTTTCCCTTGGCCAAAAAAACATTGCTCCTCCATTCCCTTGCCTCTCCTTTGCTTAGCCGGACCTTTGCCTTAGCCTCGGCCATCACCAACTCGACCCATCGCTTAGCCGTACCCTCCCTTATATCCAAACCCAAACCCCTTGCACCCATTGGCCAAGCCAACACTAGCTTAGGCCGAACCTCTTCCATTTAAGAGAAAGGAAAAAAAGAAAAAATTATAGTTTGTTGATTCGTCGTATTCACGTGTGTGATAGCTTGGATCGTGTGTTGTTTGCTTGTGATCTCCATCTCCATCTTGTTTGAATAGTTATCGCCTTCGCTAGCCACGAAAGATGAGAAATCACTCACGATTAATATTCGTATGAATAAGTGAATGGATATCATATGAAATGACTTACAAATGTTTGTTTAGTTAAGAATTTTGTTAGCTTATAATTATATGATTTGATATGTTCAATATGTGGTATTTAACATGACATATAATATGATATAATCCACTATATGTTACATGTTTTGCAATGTTAACCATATGACATGATATGCTATTTCGACGAATAATATGTTATGTTATGTTAGTAATATGATATGCTATACATATATCTGTTATGTTAGTAATATGTTAAATCACATATATGTTATGCTAGTAATATGTTTAGGTCATATGTTATGTTATGTTATGTTATGTTAAGTAGTATATTTTATGTCACATAATGTGTTGTTATGTTGTGTAATATGTTATATGATTCATGATGTGATATGTTATGCAATGATATGTTATGTTATTTATTTGTTTCAATCACACTACAGTTCTCTTATGTTAGTTAGGAGAATCACTATGTGTTGAAAATGATACATACCCGAATAGCTTTTTAGATTAGGAAATTGACCTGGGATACGGGTTGAGATTATATATACCCGAAAATTTAATTATTTGGGTTGAAATGATATATACCCCAATCACTTGACTATAGGGTAGAAAACTATATACGGACACCATTGGTCGATTTTAAAGTATATTTTTCTAAGTTATAAAATATGTTTGATTTAGTAATTGGATTATAAAAAAGTTTAATTAAAAGATTTATTTAAATTATATTTTTGAAAAATAAAGTAAAATATAAATTTAAATTATATGTTTTAAAGTTAATTTATAAGTTAAGATTTTGACTTATAATTTTATTTAATTTTAAAATATATAATTTAATGGTGAAATAAGAAAATATAAAATAAAACACTTTAAAATTTTAATTTAATAAATACTCAATATATTTTTAAGAGATTTATTTAAAATTTTAATTTAATATAATAAATATAGATTTTTACAACTTTAATAAATAAATAAAAAATAGAAAGTGTAATTAAGGTTAAATTTTAGAAATTAATCTAGTTTAAAGAATTGAACTCAAATAAGATTATTAAATCTATTTGTTAATGAGAGTTCCAAAAGATAAGATTTTGAAGTTTAATAACTTAGTTTGATAGAAATTGTAAGTTAAGAGTTTTCAAACTAAAATATAACTCAAGTTAAATAATTTAGAAATTGATTTAAATCGTAACTTAGTATTTAAATTATGAATTTTTTTTATAAAATGAACAAGTGTGAAATAAGCGTTTGGTTGGTAAAGAGACCGGAATCAGATATTGACATACTCTCCGTCAATACCAAAAACACTTTAACAAATGTGCACATGATAGAGAATTCAGAATGAAGTAGGATGGTTTGGCGGGCGCCACTGGAATGCAGTAAGAGAATGACGATGGATGGCCTTGACTTTCGGGTCATAACTAAAATGACAAAAACAGGAGCTATACTAGGCCAAGTGGGATCGCTCCCCTTATCGAGAATGCTTTTTCGAAACCATATCTATTACTTTATGATTTGATTAGTAGCCACCTTTGACTATGGAAGTGTGTCTTGAGGTGGGCAGTAGCTGTTGCTATGTATTACCACGAGTCCGGGAGTACCAAACGGTAGAATCTTACACTGGGCATTGCCTCACGTGCCTTTTCATATTTATCCTGATCGATCCCTCTACGACTTTGGTTTGTGTCGTACTTATGGAGTGCTCCCTGAATATCCCACTAGTTTATGGTGAGTTTACAGTACTATGTAGACTACGATGCTTATATAAAAATGTGTTAAGAGGGATATGGGTAACACCTTAACGCTATTTTAATACTTTACTTTATGATAAAAATTATATATGTAGAGTATTGTACTATATAGGTGATAGTTTGATGGATCCTTAAAGGATGGAAATCCCAAACATCCTTTTAGTTATTGATGCATTTCACTTGAAAATTTCACTTGAGTTGATTTACTTACATAAGAATGTTAATCCTGACTCAAGTGTTTTGTTTTGCATTATGCTCGGGTCAGCAGGAGTATCACAGCATTCGAGATGCATCTTTTGGAGCTGGGAACTGGTTGGAGATCTATCTATCTATCTATTTAGCTATTTCAGTCATCTTAGTTGTTTCAGTTATCTTTGTTCAGACATTTGTCATTTTCTTATGTATTAATGAAGCTCTGTGTATTTTAATTTCTATTGTACTTTCTTTAGACTCTGATGTTTGTATAGTAGCTTCATGGACTACTATGTTTATCCATTCCACTGCGTGATGTTGTAATATTCTGTGTCGTTGATTTTGTGATTGATTCTTATTTACCCCAAATTTATATAAAAATCTGCTGTTTCGAACAATTCAAGTCTGACTTGTGTGGTTATTATCGATTTGAATGGTTCGAAATAGCGGGTCATTACAAATCTGATTCATGTACATGGAATTCACCAATCTTTGGTAGGTGGCTCCTAAATTCTTTACATCGAACGTCATTACGATGGTAGTATAACCCAAACCCATTATATGACTTTTCTGCTCCTTATCTGGAACATGCATTGGTATCTAACTATAACCAAAATAAGCATCCATAAAAGTCCATGTCTCATGTTTGGGTATACCGTCTACCTGCTGGTCCACCCTGGGCATAGGGAAGCTATCCTTTGGGCACAATTTACTCAATTCCGAATAATCTATACATGTCGGCCACATCTCATTTGCATTTTTGACGGATGTAGGGCTTGATAACCATTTAGGGTACAAAGCATCACATAAAAAGTCTTTTGCCTTCAACTTATCCACTTCCTCCTTCAGTGTAGCGGATCGCTCCGAATCTAGAATGCGTCTCTTTTATTTTATCGACAGATATTGGGACCACATTCAGTGCATGGCATGCTATTCCGGCGATATCTTTCACATATCCTATTGTCTCTAAGCAAACACATTCAAGTCGACTACGAGAAAACCGACCATTTCCTTCCTTAATCCTACGTTGAGTTTAGCTTTGATCCTAAGAGCCCGAGTGGGATCATCCATATCGACCGGTACATTAGTTGTCAACTCAACTACTGCTACCCACACTTCCTCAAACTTCTTCCTAAGATCCATAGACTTATAGAACCTGCTATGTTTCTTGAGCCATGGCTTGGGCTTTAATTGCTATGCATCCGCATTTTTAACGCGTAGAGCTTTCTCTACATTTCCTTTCTCCCGTCGCTTTGCCACTCTATGTCGATGACACAACATTCTCATCAATGCTTTGATCACCACTAATCAATCTAATCACATTTTTCATGGAGAACTTCATCATCAAGAACCAAGGTATTCGTGCTATCCTTAAATTAGAAGGTGTCGGACGACCCAAAAAGGCATACGTCGAATACTCATCCACAATTACAAATTTCTGAACCTACACAATCTTGCATCTCTATCTCCTAATTCCACGGAAAAATCAATTGCCCCAACATGTTGCTTTGCCTCGTTGGTGAATTCTTGAACCTTGATTTATAATGTTTAACATCCTTCATACTTATCCTTATCTGATCGAACATTCTCTTGAATAGAATATTCACCAAGCTTTCACTATCCACTAAGAGTCGACACACCATAGTTGGGCCAACAACACCTATAATCACCATAGGATTAAAGGTTGGCACTTCGACCTGATCAGATCCCCATTTCAAAACACAATATCATCAGTCATCAACCGTTGCTGCTTAGTCGGGGATCCATCCTCAATGGCCAGGTAGCTCACCTATGGTACGTGCCCCAACAAACTTGCATATTGTTCCATCTCATTCCATCTTTCCTCTATTGGATGAGGTCCTTCAATTATGGTGTTGATAGCTATCCTTCTATCTAATCGCCTGGGCTTCTCTCCGTTGGGCCTAGGTGGGTACCCTTAGGCATTCGACCCTTAGGGTCTAGCATTTTTTCTACCATCTTGCGGCTTCCTTTATACTATTGTTATTCTTCTTTATAATCAACTCCTCGATGAAATATCTAAGATGCCTGCACTCACTTGTTTTGTGCCCATAAGTTCCATGGAATGGACAATACTTTCTAGATAGCCTTTCTTCCTCAGTCACCCACTCTTAGGCGGCTTCTTATACCTTTTCGTGCCTTGCATAGCAAGGTATATATTTTTAGATGTGTTATTCAAAGGCATATACTCATCTAGACACTTATTCCTTAGGAGCTATTTGGCATCAATCTGATTACTCCCAGTACCTTGTTTTCTTTTCCTTTGATTACCAACATTCATGGCCACATTACCGAAGCTCTTATTGATCTGTTTAATTGCCACATTACTTTGAATCACTTCTTTCGATTGTCCACTACCAGTACTCCTAACAAACATACTTGCTTCTTCCAAACACAAGTGGTTAGCTTTCTAGTGGAACTCCATAGTTGTCAACTGCTTCATCCTTGGCCATTTCCCAAAGTCTATGTCCAGATGGACGTCCCGAACCAATTCCATCAATATCATACTCTCATTTGGATTGTTAATTTCAAAAACTGCAACGTTAATCCTATTCATGAACCCCTTCAATAACTCCTAAGGTCCCCAAGAAAGGCTTGACAAGGACATTACATCCTTTGGCCAAGCGATGTGGATCATGAACTGCTCCAGGAACTTCTTTGGTAACTTGTCGAAGGTCGAGATTTATTTCGGCGTAAGCCAAGTACCATATCGATGAAACCCTATCCAAAAAATAGGAAAACATCTACATCGAATTGCATCCATTGCTTTGGAACCGTCCATATGCCACTAGTACTTGAACAAAGGTTTCTTGGGTTTGTAGTCCCGTTATATGATGACATTGAGGTATCGAAAACTTCTTGAGATACTCTTCCCTTAAGATATTCTTCGTGAATGAAGTCCTACTAGGCCTTTTATTCCTCCATTTATTTTCCTCGAACAACTTCTTAATCAAGTCCGTTATATACTCCTTACAAGCTTGGTACTCCAAAGGACGACTATTAAGAGCAACACCGAGTATTTGACTCTACAAGTGTTCTCAGTCTGCTCATTGTGTCTAGGTTCTCTTTTATCTGAGAGAACCACTCCTTCGGTTCTTCTTTGACCTTTAGTTAACTCTATAACAGCTGCTTTAGCACCAATGTCCTGAACTTCTACATCATGTCCATCATCATCACCAATATGTTGCAAATCATCTTCGAAATTTGATAAGTTAACGGCCTCGGCTCCTTACAACTCCAAGGTCCTCAAATTCAGGCTGGTATCGATCTGATTTTGATACCGATTTTTATTCCCATACTAGGGGTTCTTCCTATCCCATCAACACTTCTCCCTGCTGCTTCAGTAACATGTTCATTCCTATTTTGTTTTCTATATCTTATGGTCTGACCAGGATCAGATGAGTTCTCTTCTTCAGATCTGACAAGTGATGTCTCTCCCGCTTCTTCTGATCCTTTACAACTATTGGGTCAGCAAGGCAATCCTATCATCCATTTTATCAAGTAGAACCTTTTGACTATTCGCTATCTTTTGATTCAACTCCACCATCATCTTATCGAATTCCACTCTTGCGACCATGTCCTAGGAGCAGATAGTCCTGGCAACGCTACTGCTGGTGGATTAGTTACTTCATTATGGTGGGAAGCTCCTTCACGCATACTTGCTACTGCTCTGGATCTATGAGACTTCGTTGATAGTGCAATTGATTCCAATATGAAATTCCTTCAAGATCTTAAATGAAAACCATTTGGATATAACATCTGGACGCTCTAGTCCACAATAGATAGCGAGAATTACATCTGAGAATCACCTTTCCCAGTGGAAGACCAAAGAAGTTAAGCCAAAAAATGGTACAACACCGTAAAATGGAACAAGATTGAAAGGTCTAGCAAAATAAAATAAGAAACAAAAGAAACTTTTATAGTGGTTCCACTAATCTAAGGCCATCGTCCACTTTTAGCTTATTACTTAGAGATTTTGGTCATAAATACAAGGATTTTACCGATCTAACAGTCTAGAACATCAACAAATAACTTCCTTTATGACAAAGTTATGTAGAGAGAGTGTGTGTGAAGATGATGAAGTGCCAAAATTATTTTCTCCTTTTATCATGTTCTTGTTATTTATAGAGAAATCATTCAAAGAAATCATCGGTGAAATACCAATTATAACTTTAGATTCGAGAATGTAGGAGGGGAGACGAGGTCCCTTGGCCAATAAAAACATATCGGTACCAATCAGAAGTGATTAGTACTGACCTAATTTTGTAATGGCAAGTTGTGTCATCTTCCTCTACTTGACCTTCTATCCATCATGTTCTGAACACCTTTCCCTTAGAAATCAAGCCGCCGTCGAAAGGTTATGGTATTTTTGGTAATTTTCCTTCTCTTTAGGGCTTCCTTAGAGTTAATCACCTACTTCTTTGGAAATGAGCTCCAAGATGATCACTTTAACTAGAAATCTATGAGCCAAAGTTACAGAACCACGTACGGTGCTCAAAAAGTGCTCGGTACCGAAGTAAAAAGAGGCATGTGCTAATTTGTTTACTTAGTTACTTGTCTACTCTAAACTCTTGTAATTCCTTCCATTATACTTTCAAGCATATCTCCCCTCCTTGGACCATTATGTCTTCACCGTGACATATAGATTCATTTGAAAGCCGCTCGGTCTAAAAGCCGGACGATACCAGCCAAAGGTGTTCTCTCCAATAAAGCCCTTTTCCAACAAGTACTAGTTTACACCTTCAATTTAATAGAGTTAACGGTCTTCTCTAGAAGTAATTATCTAAATTTTTACCTAAATTAATTCTTATTTAAGGATCTTGTTTGAAATGAAGTGGTCTTTTAGTTTTATTTTCTTTTATATGTATTGTATGTAGGTATAATTAATAAATTAAACACTTTAAACATATATAAGTAGAAAATTCTTAGAAGAAGCATTTTATCGATTGTAGTTGTGAAAGTGTTCGTAACCATGAGTATTGTATAAATATCCATATGCTTACTCTTTGAATATTTCTAGTCAGATGTATAATGAAAAGGATGTTGATATCCGAGACTAGTCTATGTAATGCTTTCCATATGATGGGCCTGAATTGCTTATGACCATCAGGGACAACATGGGGTTACTTGTGGTTATTTAGAACAGTCACAAAATGAATCGATGAGAGTATTCTATAGGTTAATATAACTAAGTAAAAATAGAAGATCTCACGGTAATGGCGTGTTGTATTCTTCGGAGTTGGGAGTACTATCAATCTTAAGTAGGTGGTTGTATTATGATCATGGTCAAACACATGGCATGGTGAACATGTTAAGGCCATAGTTGGGCCGCATTGAACTACTTGAAGTGGAATGCGACTCAAGAGAAATGTGACGACCCGGAATTTTCATGCAATTAAAGTCAGAATATTTAATTGATTTTAAGTATTCAATAGAGCAATTTTAACTTGACTTACGAATATCACAATTTATTTGATAATCTAATTATTGAATTAAATAATTTGAAGTTGGGAAAATTATTGAATCTATAATTTTAAACCGATTAAAAATAATTAGAAGACTTATAAAATTTATATTGATAATATTGAAGATAATAGAAGTTTTAAAATTAAATTTAATAGTGATTTATTCAGTTTTGAAATTTCATCGTTTAAATTGAATTTAAAAATAACCTCCGAGGCACAATCTCGAAACTCGACGAAACCAGTTCCATTGGATCCGTAATATTATATTATTTTCGGATTTCAAATTTCGTTTCGATCGGAGTTGTTGTGTGAGCACACGATAAGTAAACGCGTGGAAAACCAAATAAAACTTTAATTGAACAACCAATTGAAATAATTACACATCGTCGTTTTTCTTTCATCTCAAAGGCACTGTAGAAGCCAAGACAGCACGCCGACTTTCTATCATCTTCGTGTTCCCCCTTTTAATAACATCACGCTAACATATCCCTTCTTCAGTACGCCTCCTTTCCTATTTGTAAGGCCGAGCTCCTTTTTCGTTTTCAAATGGAACCTCAAACAAATTCATCTCGTCCCCTTACTCTTTGTTTTCAGCCGAGGCAGTGAAATCAAGAACGAATCGAAACCTTTAACCGCTCCTCAAATCGATCAGCCCCCAAATCATCGTTCGAATCGAAGTCTCGTCCATGCCCAGATCGAGCGACTAAGTCACGATAGCTCGAAATTGTGGTGGACGTTCAAGCGGTGGGTGGTCGTACGTGTTCAGCAGTGGCAGGTGCTCGTGATTTACCGAAATCGAGGCTTGGGTTATGGACTCGTGGAGGAAGCAAGCTCGACAAGGCCGAGCAGTTATCGGCGACTTAGTTGGCTCGGCAGGGCTTGTGTTCGATAAGGCAAGCAGCGTTGGACGACGAAGCGATTTGGAAGCCGATGTGATCAGGTCGAGGGCTTGACTGGGTTGTTCGATTAGGTCAGGTATATCAACCTATTCATTTTCGATTTTTATGTATATAAATTTGTACAGTAAGTAAAAATAAATAAATAAATAAATTTATATATATTTACAGTATGCATTTTTGTTTAAGCGTATATACAGAAATTTTTTATATATAGATAAAGATTGGAAAAAAAAGGAGGAAGTTTGAGAAAAAAAAGGGGAAAGTTTATATAAATTAGTTTTTATGAAAACTATGTAAGTTATTTTGTAAATATACATGCAGTTTCAAAAAAAAAGACTAAACCTAAAACAGATATACATATACATATTTAGTTTAAATTAAATAAGTAAGTAGTGATTAACTGTTCGAACAATTCAAATATTAATAAATCATATAATATTTATTCAAGGTTAGGAATTGCGAAAAACAAGACGAGTTTGAGGTGAATGGCAATCTGTAACAACCCGCATATTTATCGGTTGTATATTTAAATATATTATTTAAATATAACATCATTTGTCGGATTATAGTCCGAAAAGTTACTTTCTGCAAACGGTCGAATTGGGTCTCAAGACCACTTTCATTGAGTTCAAAACGTCGTTTGCGATCTTTTTGAGTATAAGCTTCGATATATTTAGAGTAAGTCGAATTTTGCTATTTGCTAAGTGGGCTTTTGGGTTTGGGTTTCACCCAAACTGTTCTATAAACCAACTCAGCCCTTCTCTCCTTCCATTCACTTATTCATTTCATAAAAACTTAAGCTAAAAACTGATAATGGTGGAAGAGAATGGAAATTAGAAACTCCTAGCCCTAGTTTACATGCAAATCCAAATTCTTGATCCAAAATCATAGAGAAGCTATTGGTAAGTCTCCCTTCTTCATCTCCAACTCTTTCTCCTTCAATTTCATAAAGTTTTCCTAAACCTAACTTAGGAAAATACTTGTTTGTTCTTAGATTGAAGCTTGTTTGGTTGAAGTAGTGATTAGTTGGTTTTCTCCTTGTGACTTAGCTCCTCCATCTTCTTTGTTTGTGAGATAAAAGGTGAGTTTTGAACTCACATCTACTTCTTTTGATATCATTGATGTTAGGCATTAATTCCTAACAATTGTTCATATGTTCTTTTGCTTTTGATTTGGGTTGATTCGGTGAAATTCCCAAATTATGATTTTTGAAGCCAAATCTATGAAAAACCTTATATGGTTGATGTTTTTGTTGTTTGGAGTGTTTGGGTGTGTCGTTAAGGTTGGGTAGTCGTTTGACGTAAGCCCATAATCAAAACGCATCCGCTTGCTTTCGATTTGTTTGGCCATAGTTGGCCTAGGTTCAGGAAATGCCTGAACATTGAGTTTCAGACGTCTGAAACCCTTATTTCAGACGTCTGAATATTGTTCTGGGGAACATTTTCATCCCCAGATTCAGACGTCTGAATTTATATTCCAGACGTCTGAATTGGCTAAAATTCGACCAGAAAGGAAATAGGCAAAATATTGCCTGTTTCAGACGTCTGGATGGTTGGATTCAGACGTCTGAATCCTGTTTTGGAAAACAAATTGATTTCCAGATTCAGACGTCTGAATATCTTCTTTCAGACGTCTGAACCTGCTGTTTTTGGCCAATTTGCCTTGTTCGTTTAATTTTCCAAATTTGATCGATATACGGATTCCAATTAGTTGTTTATGCATATTTGACCTTGATAATTCCTTTTTGAATTCATTCACGGATTTTTATAAATAAATTCTTCAAATCGTATTAAAATCGTCCTCCAATTTATAAACCCTATTTAAAACACACGCACAATTTCGCACTTCGAGCGAAGTGGAAGGGTGATTAAATGGTTCGGCAAAACACGGGCCATGAATCTGTGCGTTTATCCTTCTGATTAATCCCCGACCTATTCAATTGATCGTTTTGACCTTCGGGTTTGGTTTACTGATGATATGAGGTGAATTTTGTACTGCTTTGAGTGTGAAATTAACTAACGGATAGTAAACCGTTTAGTGCGAACGGGTGGTTATGAGACTCACGTTACCACTTTTCGGATTCCTTTCTGGGAGTTTGTGACACATGCTGCCTTTGGGATAGTGTCTTTGGACCGTCTCCTCTGGCTTGTTGCCTTTAATATCGCTTTTGGAGTTGGTCCTTTGCCCCGACTCGAGAGATATTTGGGATTGTCGGTTACCATTAATATTGCTTTCGGAGTGGTTTCTTCACCACCTCTCAAGAGATATTGGAGTGGTTTCTTCACCACCGCTCAAGAGATATTGGAGTGGTTTCTTCACCACCGCTCAAGAGATATTGGAGTGGTTTCTTCACCACCGCTCATGATGTTTCATTGATATTATATTCCCTTGGTATCGTCCTTCGGTGTTGGTCTTTTTGAGCCGCATGATGAGTAGCGTTTACCTTGTGGAACTTGTATACCTTATTGGTATTTGTTATGTGCCTTATGGTTTATTTCGGGATATTCTTATCCTTTGTTTCTATATGTTGCCGATGATATGAGGCTTGTTATCATATGATTCATCTTTTGTTAGATGATTGTGTTATATCTTTTAGAGATATTTGCTATACCTTGTAACCTTGCAGGTTTATTGTTGTTCAGTTAATCTAACTGATTTGTTTAGCTAGACTGACCCGGGTATTAATTACTCGGGTCAGACCGAGATGTTTCAGGTTAGGTGCTTTTGGACTTAGCCTATTTTGCTTCCGCATGGACTATTCAGCTTGTTCTTTTTGTCACAGCTTTTTGTGTAGTCCCATTTTGTAGTAACTCTGATATTTATTCTATTGACTTGTCTGTATATTGTGGTCTGCTATACCACTTGACTTGTATTGTTTTGTAAACTCTGTTGTGTATCGATATATGTGTATATGATGATTTACTGTTCTGTGATGTATATTACATTGGAATTATTATATTCTGTTCTGATAGATCCAACCACCTATGGTTTTGTTTTAAGTATTCATTGGGTATGTCGACCTGGTTGGTATGTTTATTGTCGATGTATTCGATAGATAATTAGAGCAAGGCTATAGATGGTCGCTCCCAACCAGCCTTGTTCTCCGTGTTAGCAGACGGTATTATCTATTAATACTCTTTGCTAGCGTGGGTATAGAGGTGGGGCGTCACAGCGTGGTATCGGAGCTGAGTTAAGAACAAAATATGATAAAAACAGAATAGATGCACATATTATGATACATCAAAGTGTACAAGTGATACAAATCTTTGAATCATTGTGTCTCTTTATTCCATCAAGGTTAGATAGAGTTTGGGAATACGTCTAGGAATGCATTTTATTCCGTAGTATTCCATATTGCAATATCTGCCTTGTGAATAATCTTGTTCTTGTCTTACCTTCAGCGTATGGCTGGAAGAGGGAGGGGATGACGTTCGGGTGTTGGGCAATCCAGTGGCTCACATCTGGATGGTGTTTATATGTATGCCGATCATTTTATGGAATTGTTTAGAAGCATTCAGCCTCCAGCTCCTACTCGTGTATCTCCACCTCGCAAGTCTACCTTTGCACGCCTGTGCAGTGATTTTGTTCATCTTGGAGGAAAGCCGTTTAAGGGCTCCGAGTCTGTTCTTGAAGTCCAAGCTTGGGTTCGCACGTGCGAGCGTATCTTCTCTAGAATGGATCTTTCTGACCATGATAGAGTTCTTGTAACTTCTAGCTTATTTCAAGAGCGTGCTCTTGATTGGTATGAGCTTCTTGTAGCCGAAATTGATGAGTCTGCTCTTTCTTGGACTCAGTTTCGGGAACGATTCGAACTCAAGTTCATTCCTGAATCTGAGAAAGCTTTGTTGGCCCGGTGCTTCCTTGAGTTGAAGAAAGGGAAATCTTCCGTTTCTAAGTATGTTGCATCATTCGAGGCTTTATCTAAGTATGGTCTTGAATTCATTAGCACTTCTTATAAGAAGAATCTGAAGTTTGTCTCTGGTCTTAAGAAATATCTTAAGAAGTCTTTGTTGCTCCAGCTTAAGCTTTCTTTTGAGGAGTTGGTAGATTCTGCACTTCATCTTGAAACCGTCGAGAAGAAGTGTGATAGTGGTAATGAGGTTGAGGTTCGTAAGAACCCCAACAAAAAGCAGTCTCCCTTGGATGAGCGGGAATTTTTCCCTTCCAAGAAGAAAAAGCCCGTTGAATCTGATTCTCAGTCTCAGCCTGCTGGAACGCCTTCCATTCGGAAGTGTTTCAATTGTGGTTCTCCTGATAATATAATTCGAGCTTGTCCTAAGCCTCTCTTCTGCCGCTATTGCAAGAAGGAAGGTCATCGTAGTTCCACTTGTCCCAATGCTCCGAATAATTCACCATCTGGCAAGTTAAATGTAACAGGTGCTTTTGGAGGCCCTTCTCGGGGATAAGGTATGTCTCCATCTATTTTGGAAAGTTTCTATTTTTTCTTTGTGATTTCGATTCCAATTTGATGGCATCATTTTATTCTTTAAGCCCTCATGATGAGGAGAGTGTTGGTTCTCTCATTCTTGTAGTTTGAGAATTTTCTGGTATTTTTAGTCGTCTTAGGATTATCACCTAAGCAATTCTTTGAGTGGAATTAAGGTCTTTTCAGCTCTACCTTGCCACCGGTTTTGATTTGGCTATGAGTTGCGGAGGTTAGCAGTCCACTTACCGCATTCCGCACTCGTTGTGACTCTTATGAATGATTTATTACGTCATTCAGTTTGTCTAGCTCATTTCATCCATTTTATGAATCGAATATTCTGCGAATATCTCGATGACTCCATTCTCATGTTTATTGATTTTGGGTGAAATTCGCAATCTAAAAATTTTTGCAAATCTTTTTCATAAGATTTATTTATAAGTATAACTGGATTTTTGTTCTTAAAACAAACAAAGAGAATTTTTAAAAAAGTTTTTAGAAACATGTTTATCATATAGAAGATTGTTTTGTGATTGTATTGCCCATTGAGTGCTTCAAGAGTTCTGGTCGATGCGCTTGATCGACGTTATCGATAGGAATCTCCTAAACACTTTGATGAGACAATCAGACACAGTAAATTGATTTGAAATAAGGAAATTTTTCCAGAAAGATGATTTCATGAAGGTAAATGAAATTTTGAACCCTTATTCTTGGGATTCCCGAAGGGAACCAAGACTTTATCTTTTGTTCCAAAGCTAATCGTATTGGTTTGGATGTCGTTCCCTTGCAAAAGAGAACGCGCTATCACTTATGTTTCTAAACTATTAAAGCTTACCGAGACTAGATATGCTACCTATGATCTAGTGCTCGCAGCTGTTGTTTTCGCTTTTTGTAATTGACATCATTACTTTTGGGTGAGGGATTTTTGCTCTCCTTACCAATCATAATTTTGAAATGTTTATTTTCTCATAGGGAACTTAATGTTGGTTCGAGTTCCTAGCATCTTATGATCTTGATATTTTAATTCCCGTAAGAAGGATCGTGTTGCCAATGCATTTAGTTGTAAGCAACAAGTGATGGTTTCTTTGTTGATGTCTGAATGGAATGATCTTTTGACCAAGTTCATCGGACGTTTTGTTGTATTTCATTTTGTTGAGCTTCGGATCATTTGACGTATTGTTTGTACCACATCGGTGTTCCAAATTATTTTGAGCTTAGGAATCCATAGAATTCTCTGAGCAAGCAAGTTCGAACTTATCCTTTCGTGCACTTTATGGTGAACTTCTTATTCTGTTATTCTTTTGTGTTGATATGTTTGTGGTTGTTACTTCTTATTTCTTCTAAAGAATTGCGAGGACGCAATTTCTTTAAGGAGCGGAGTCTGTAACAGCCCGCATATTTATCGGTTGTATATTTAAATATTTTATTTAAATATAACATCATTTGTCGGATTATAGTCCGAAAAGTTACTTTCTGCAAACGGTCGAATTGGGTCTCAAGACCACTTCCATTGAGTTCAAAACGTCGTTTGCGATCTTTTTGAGTATAAGCTTCGATATATTTGGAGTAAGTCGGATTTTGCTATTTGCTAAGTGGGCTTTTGGGTTTGGGTTTCACCCAAACTGTTCTATAAACCAACTCAGCCCTTCTCTCCTTCAATTCACTTATTCATTTCATAAAAACATAAGCTAAAAACTGATAATGGTGGAAGAGAATGGGAATTAGAAACTCCTAGCCCTAGTTTACTTGCAAATCCAAATTCTTGCTCCAAAATCATAGAGAAGCTATTGGTAAGTCTCCCTTCTTCTTCTCCAACTCTTTCTCCTTCAATTTCAGAAAGTTTTCCTAAACCTAACTTAGGAAAATACTTGTTTGTTCTTAGATTGAAGCTTGTTGGGTTGAAGTAGTGATTAGTTGGTTTTCTCCTTGTGACTTAGCTCCTCCATCTTCTTTGTTTGTGAGATAAAAGGTGAGTTTTGAACTCACATCTACTTCTTTTGATATCATTGATGTTAGGCATGAATTCCTAACAATTGTTCATATGTTCTTTTGCTTTTGATTTGGGTTGATTCGGTGAAATTGCCAAATTATGATTTTTGAAGCCAAATCTATGAAAAACCTTATATGGTTGATGTTTTTGTTGTTTGGAGTGTTTGGGTGTGTTGTTAAGGTTGGGTAGTCGTTTGACGTAAGCCCATAATCAACACGCATCCGCTTGCTTTCGATTTGTTTGGCCATAGTTGGCCTAGGTTCAGGAAATGCCTGAATATTGAGTTTCAGACGTCTGAAACCCTTATTTCAGACGTTTGAATATTGTTCTGGGGAACATTTTCATCCCCAGATTCAGACGTCTGAATTTATATTCCAGACGTCTGAATTGGCTAAAATTCGACCAGAAAGGAAATAGGCAAAATATTGCCTGTTTCAGACGTCTGGATGGTTGGATTCAGACATCTGAATCCTGTTTTGGAAAACAAATTGATTTCCAGATTCAGACGTCTGAATACCTTCTTTTAGACGTCTGAACCTGCTGTTTTTGGCCAATTTGCCTTGTTCGTTTAATTTTCCAAATTTGATCAATGTATACGGATTCCAATTAGTTGTTTATGCATATTTGACCTTGATAATTCTTTTTTGAATTCATTCACGGATTTTTATAAATAAATTCTTCAAATCGTATTAAAGGTTCGTTCTCCAATTTATAAACCCTATTTAAAACACACACACAATTTCTCACTTCGAGCGAAGTGGAAGGGTGATTAAATGGTTCGGCAAAACACGGACCATGAATCTGTGCGTTTATCCTTCTGATTAATCCCCGACCTATTCAATTGATCGTTTCGACCTTCGGGTTTGGTTTACTGATGATATGAGGTGAATTTTATACTGCTTTGAGTGTGAAATTAACTAACGGATAGTAAACCGTTTAGTGCGAACGGGTGGTTATGGGACTCACGTTACCACTTTTCGGATTCCTTTCTGGGAGTTTGTGACACATACTGCCTTTGGGATAGTGTCTTTGGACTGTCTCCTCTGGCTTGTTGCCTTTAATATCGCTTTTGGAGTTGGTCCTTTGCCCCGACTCGAGAGATATTTGGGATTGTCGGTTACCTTTAGTATTGCTTTCGGAGTGGTTTCTTCACCACCGCTCAAGAGATATTGGAGTGGTTTCTTCACCACCGCTCAAGAGATATTGGAGTGGTTTCTTCACCACTGCTCAAGAGATATTGGAGTGGTTTCTTCACCACCGCTCATGATGTTTCATTGATATTATATTCCCTTGGTATCGTCCTTCGGTGTTGGTCTTTTTGAGCCGCATGATGAGTAGCGTTTACCATATGGAACTTGTATACCTTATTGGTATTTGTTACGTGCCCTATGATTTATTTCGGGATATTCTTATCCTTTGTTTCTATATGTTGCTGATGATATGAGGCTTGTTATCATATGATTCATCTTTTGTTAGATGATTGTGTTATCTCTTTTAGAGATATTTGCTATACCTTGTAACCTTGCAGGTTTATTGTTGTTTAGTTTATCTAACTGATTTGTTTAGCTAGACCGACCCGTGTATTAATTACTCGGGTCAGACCGAGATGTTTCAGGTTATGTGCTTTTGGACTTAGCCTATTTTGCTTCCGCATGGACTATTCAGCTTGTTCTTTTTGTCACAGCTTTTTGTGAAGTCCCATTTTGTAGTAACTCTGATATTTATTCTATTGACTCGTCTGTATATTGTGGTCTTCTATACCACTTGACTTGTATTGTTTTGTAAACTCTGTTGTGTATCGATATATGTGTATATGATGATTTACTGTTCTGTGATGTATATTACATTGGAGTTATTATATTCTGTTCTGATAGATCCAACCACCTATGGTTTTTTTTAAGTATTCATTGGATATGTCGACCTGGTTAGTATGTTTATTGTCGATGTATTCAATAGATAATTAGAGCAAGGCTATAGATGGTCACTCCCAACCAGCCTTATTCTCCGTGTTAGCAGACGGTATTATCTACTAATACTCTTTGCAAGCGTGGGTATAGAGGTGGGGCGTCACACAATCTAAGGCCAAAGGTGAGTTAATCTCACTCAGTTTAAATTTAAATTTAAATTTAAATGATTAAATCTAAATAATTGTTTGAATGACTGGATTGGTTGATGTACTATAGTATGTATATTTGTAACTGGTGTATTATATTGTGCTAACGTCTGTGGATGAAGGGAAAACAGGTTGGAGGGATCTAACTGGATCCCTCAACATTTATTTATATTATAAAACACCTACAGCTGTGATTGATTGATATTCTGTGATGAATTATATTAGAATATTGAATGTTATAGTCTGCTTGAATATTTCGGTACTCTATTTTATCCAAATATATATAATTGGATTTTGAAAGGAAATAAAAGAAATGAACTCTTAAGAAATAATTATAAAGAATGTATATAAATTAAAGTGAATTGGATAAGAATATTAGTGGTTTCAAAATGCTAATTAATAAAATTCTGTATATGGAAAGGAATTTTTGAATAAACAGAAAGTTAGTGAAGTTTGAAAACATCAACGATATTATTTAATAAAACAAACATTTATTTAATATTTAAGATTTAAATCATTGAAAGAAGAATAAAGAAGAGATTGGGAAAATCTGAAATTGGTATATTTCAGTTAAAGGATTTAAAATCAAACGGAAAATATTAACAATAATAATAAGTCCATAACTAATGAATTTTTGAAATGAATTGAGTAATTAAAGAAACTTACTCCAAATAAAATAAGTTGGAAATTAATTTCGGGGAAATTGATTTAAGTGAGTGAAGTTGGAATTTTCTCTGGATGGCCAAGTACATGTTTTTAAAAGGTAAAATTGCAAATATAAATTAAATGTTTTGAAGTTGGTTTTAAAGAAAGCAAGTTCTATAAAATTTATTATTGCTATTATTTAAAGTCTAAAGTAAGTATTTTCTTTAATCTATTCTAGCAGTAATTATTAAGAAGTAACTTAGTATTTTGTTTTAAAAGTAGAAATCTAGTTTTATATTTTATTAAGTAACCTTATTTTCAAATATTCATATAGTATGTATTTTTAACAAAATATTAAAGTAATTTTGACTTGAATGTTTTAAAGTATATTTTTAAAAGTAAAGTGTTTTAAATTAATTTAGAAAAAAAATCTAGTTTTGTGCTTGCTGATTCCAGTGGAAATAGAAATACTTGTAATTTATTCTGAGAAAGGAAGATAGTTTTGAAAACTATTTTCAAAGGAATTTGAAAAGTGAAAATATATCTTGTGAAGATATTTTTGAGATAAATAAATAATTTGCGAAATTATTTATTGTTTGATGGATGTTTGTGAATATAAATTGATAGTTAAATAACCGACTATCAATATTGGACAAATGCGTTGATCGTTTCGAAGAGACCGAGATCGAGATTTATTTCTCGAAAATCACTTCGATCCGGTTTGTACGTTTCGTGAAAAACGATTTTGGATTCGAAGATGGAGCAGTGAAGTGCAAGGGCTAGTCGCTACTAATCCTGAGGATATTTCCAAAATGGATGTAGTAGGAGTGGTGCCTTCGGTTCCGTTCGAACCCGAGACGGACTTGTATGGATGAATGCTTGCGAAACATCGTCAGGTGGCCGATGGGCATTCTAAGGGATATATTCTAAAACGGTAACGCTTAGCCTCAAGCATCATCAAATGGGAATGGCTGAAAATCAGGGGTTATGCAGCAAGGCTTCGTGGGTAGCCCCCACCGGAGGGTGAGGTCATCCCTGTCTAGATGTCCCTTTTATTTCGGCTTAGAGGGCGGTTGCTGATCCCAACCGTAGGGTGATCTTGCTCGGGACTGTCCAGTAAGGTATGGTTCCGGTCTTGTGTTGCAGGGGAGTTAGGGTGGCTCCTCGGTACGTTGATCTAGACCAGGTACTGCGACAGGTGGTACCCCAGTGCCTAGCCATTAGTTGGAATCCATTTCCCTTACGTGCCCATATGGTTTTGATTGTGCCCAACTATTGCTGAAACGTGAGATGCAAGCATTTCAGCTAGATTCTATTTAACTTTCTATAGACACTATTATAATATCAGAGGATTTTAATAAAAATTGTTTTAGCTATCGTAAGGTAAAAACCCGACATGTTTATTTATGGCGTGGTCTTACGAGATGATTTTGTTTTCAAAGGATTTTTGAAACTTTAATAATCAATTGGGTGTGATTTTCTCACACTGGTATTCCAGACTGACTCGGGTGTTATTTAACTATAATGCTCGGGTCAGACCGAGTATTATAGGATACAGGATATGATGCTGTGGAGCTCAGGAGACGAGCTGGATGACGATACATACTCTCGTACTTGTTTATATATATATATATATATATATATATATATATATATTCTGCTGTGTTGAGTTGTTGTGTATCCATTTGTATGGTATTGATGTTGAGCTGTGATTGTTGTACTCTGATGATGTAATATATAAACAGAGATATTTGATTTAGAGTAAAAATCATTTATCATCTATTATATTTTACTCCGCTGCGATGGTTAGATTCTGTTGTTGTTTTCTATTTTCTTCTTCTACCTCTTCTTCTTTAACCCAAATGGTTCGTATTTCTGTACAACTTGAGTTGATTGTTGTAGAATAGTGTTGACTCAAGGTGTACAGATTTGCGGGTCGTTTCAGAGAGCTTGCCTCCTTTACTATTGAAGTTAATATCACCATAATTGGTATTTAACTTAAAATAAAAATCTTTTGCTGGAGTAAATTAATCAATAAAAGCTATAGTTGAACCAAGGACTTTAAAGTTGTCTATGCAATTAAATATGGATATCAATAGAGATTTTGACCTTAGGCAAAACTCTAAAAACCTAAGTGACACAACGATAAAAAAAAGAATATGTACAAAAAAAATATCATTACTAGGTGAGCTTAAAATAGATCAAAATTTGGATTTCTCCTAAATAGCCTATAAAAATTGAACTTGTGCTTAATATCGCACTTCATGAAAGTCTGAACGGGCTTAAATATTTATATTGGTTAAGTTTTCACTAATGACCGAGTTCAAACCCAATAGCTAACATAATAGAGTTGTTATCTATTTATGAATCCAAATGATGTGAAATTAATATATAAATCTTATAAATTAACAATACTATTAATTACAAATGTTATTAAAAATTTAGTGGAATTTTATTATTTACTTGGAGGCTGAAAAATTATTTAAAATGAAGTATAAACAATGTACATTGATTTAATTAATAAATAGTTTTGGATAATCTAATCAAATAAATGATTTACATTGATAAATCATTTATGTTCATTACTTGGAAGTCCAAATATCCCTATGTGGGTATCAACATGCAAGGAGGTATGAGTCTAAAATATGAGAAGATCAATGATTGATTGGAAGATGAAAAGTTATTTGTTGAACATGGCTGTAAATGCCTTTAAATGCAAAGAGACGGCATTGTAAACCATAACCAAGGAGATAAAGGATATAACTAATAACTAAAGTGTTAAAAGGTAATAAGCAAAATCACAAGGAGGAGGTAATATCTATTATTTTGGTATATTTTGAATAATCTTCTATAAATATGTTTTCTCCCCCTTTTCCATCTTGTTAATTTAGCAATGATTAAAATAATTATATTTCGAATTCATCTAACTACAACTTCAGTAATATATTAATAATAAAATAATTTATTGTATATTACATACATACATACATTAATATATATATATATATATACATATACACATATAAATGGTTTCGGTTTTGAAGATAAAATATACATATTGGTATTCCTTAATTTCCAAATCTAATATATTTATACGTATACGTATACATATACGTATGTATGCATGTATGTATGTATGTATGTGTATATGTGTGTGTACATATATTGTAATACTATGTTTCATTTATTATCATACATGTTTTGGATCTCAAATAGTCTTAATATTTTTCAATTTGAATGTTTGAAAAATCCAAAATTTGTATTCAAAAATATCAAAAATATATGTAAATCCTTTTTAATTCAAAGTTTAATATCATTGAATATAGAAATATTTATGAATTAGAGCTTATGTATTTTTATATACAATTAAATCTAAATGATTTATTTTTGAATTAATACTTCTGCATTAAATTAAAGTATACAATTATATATATATATATATATATTTTGGATAACACCATATTAATTATACATATACATATATGAATCTTAATTAATTTATTAAAGGTCAAATTAAATAATATATATGTATGTATGTATATTCTATATATTTCGTATTATTGCAGATGCAATTACTTTCATGTATGGACACATTTCTTTTGACAACATCAATGAATTGTAACCTTAATCTATATGTTCGTTGATCATAAGTCGCAACGGTTAATTACGTACATTTTCCCATATTATCCTTAGGTTGGACATACTCTTTTAACATAGGTACAATATTCATATTATGAGTACTAACTTATCAAAAAATTAAAACAAGTAATTAGTTAAAATTAAATTAATAAATCAAATTTTAATTAAATTGGAAATAAAATATTGTCATCGGAAAATAACAAGTTATTGAATATCTTAAATATAAGTAAATAAATCGGAAGTATACTCCAAACATTTTATTGACAAATAGCCAATATGATTTAGTATAAAATTATTATTCATATATACACAAATTACGATCTTTTGCATATTAATGGAAAGAATTTTTTCTTGAAATTCACCATTTTACCCCCAGTTGCAGTACATTTGATCCAACAATTGGATTAGAGCTCGCATTGTGTTATATAAATAGTTGACCAATACATGGGGAAGTCTCTTGGATTATCTAGATGGGTTTTTAAGAAACTATGTTTAGCTGAGGAGAAGGTTACTTAATTGGGTAACGTTCTTATGAATTGAAAACCTCCCCGCTTCTGGCCATGCCTTGGCTCATCAAAGTGGTTTCTTTTGAAATATCATATTTGAATATAGCAAAATTTTAGAAAGAGCTACAAAATAGGAATTTAAAAATTGATTTGAATTCAAATTTATGAAGGGTATAAATTTATTAATTTAAATTAATTTTAAAGTTAAAATTTATAAAGATTATGAATATAATCTACAATTGTTTTGAATATGTATTCTTAAAGGTTATAATCAAGCAAATTAAAAATTATTCTACGTTGATATAAACATAAATTTTATATTTATAATTAATTAAAATGTTTAATTAATTAAAGAAAACTTTTGAATATATAAACATATACATATACATATATATATAACTTAATGAATTATAAATGTTATGACAAATATACACACACACACATTTACATATATATGTGTATATATATTATATGTATAAAGAAAACATGACGTTTAACAAAATAAAACCCTTGTGGCATATGGGAGTACACATTGGACGAATATAAAATATATGATGTCATGAGTTATACTCATCTATGTTAAATAGTCGATAAAGCATTATAAAAGTATTTTGAATTAAGAACTTCAAATCATAACGCTCTTCATCATTTATATTATAATAGAATACCTTACATACCTACGTTTTTTGAGCACCCTCAAGCCATATATTATATAATGTAACGTTTATTTTATTCCTAAAGTATGAATGTTATGTAACTTTGTTGAGTATCCTAAAGATTTATACTCCCCTTAACATGTCGTGAAATGATGAGTTTAGGGTATCTAACATACTTTATGATTTGTTGAGCATCCTCTAGCATATAAAGATGATTAGGAGCACTATAACAGTATGTTAGGAGATATATACAAGGTATTATTAGTAAAGAGTTACCTACCATTTGTGAACACTATAATTTGTTGAGGACACCCTCAATGTTGTGGTAACATGATAAATGAATCCTAACACCAGTTAGAGGCATTTACGAAATTCTCGTATTTCTTTTAGGTTTTAGTAGAGATATAAAATTCAATGGGAGATTTAGTAGAAAAATATAGTAACCCAATCTAATAAGTATCAAAACACATATGTATTATAATAATCTGCTAAGATAAATTTGCACAATTAACATAATTGATTAAATTGTTTGTCGATTAAAATATACTAAGTGAACTAAACCAATGATTGACAAACAAATGTATAATATACTTCCAACAAATCTTTTTCCAAATTGTCGCTTCAAGAACCATGCAAGGTTCATTTATATATAAACATTAAAACATTCATGCCTCGGTCACCTAAGTGTTAATTTGCCTAAGTCTATGTATTATCTTCTATGAATTTTAACCTCTAAAATAATACATGAGTATGCATATTTGATCCATATTTGATCATATAAAAAAGGTATAAATGGTTGTATTCATATTATATGAAATCTCGATGAAAATTTATAATCAAAATGAGTAATTAAACCATAGTGTAAGATCATATGTTCATTAAAATTGTTTGCATCAAAATGAGGCACAAATACCTAGAGAATTCGAAGGGAGAAAAAAGCAAAGAAAGTAAATGAAAATGTTACATAACAAGACACACAAGATTTATAGTGTTTTGGCCGAATCGTTGCCTATGTTCACTTAACTTTTTTATACTAATTTGGTTGCTATTTATAAGAGGTGTTCTTGTGGATCGGTGATTATCCTTGAGTTTATAGGAGAAGTAAATAAAATTGTTAAGAAAGCCAAAAAGGGCCTCCAAATGATGCCTTCCTCCTCTATTTATAACCGAGGGCGTTGAAATTTTCTTACCCGTGTTCTTTCCCACTTTTCCCACTTTCAAAGAGTGCTAACCGAAATAGATCGTGGCCATGTCACCAATGTTTAGTGATCAGTACCGATCCACACCAAGGATCGGATCGATCCACGAACTTGCTTCCTGGATCGTGACCTTCCTCTTATGAATACTTGGTTGACTTATATCTTGGTGCTTAGCATCAAACTATGTAGGTATGAGCTCGAGTTTGAGTGAGTACCTTGGTTCGTATGTCGAATAAAGCTTTTAGTTTGCTCATAAATCGTTTTGAGTTACACCTTGATAGCAAGCCATCATCTAGTCGCATGTTTGAGTTGACAATGACCTTTGCCCTGCATTTCATGAAGATCCAGAAGTTTTGGGTTGAATTCCATGGATCAGAATTGGTCCATGGTCATGGATCGGTACTGATCCATGACTTTGATTAGTATTTAAGTGTGGATCCTCCACTTAGGTTTGTTTAGAATGCTTGCCATTTTAGGAATCTTTGGCAAGTTGGTAACTTTGTCTCTTGACTTTGTTCGATATCCAAGTTTGGCAGTTACCATTCAGGATTCCTGCTTGGTAATCTCTTTGTTTAATCGATTGAGCACATTAAATATGTCTTGTTCACATGGTTGGATAATATTTGTCTACTAAAGCATGCCTTGTGAATGGAAGGTGTGCTTTGATGAAGATCAAATATCAAAGTCGATTGAAAATTGGTGGTTGAGTTTTCTAGCTATTAACCCACTAAACAACAAAGATGCTTCTTGCTCCGCTGGATTCACCTATAAATCAAAGATCGCTCCAGACCATTATAGCTAGGAAATTTAGTACTGACTCAAGTGCTAGCAATAGATAATCATTCCTTGTTCCCCTAGAATTATTATATCATGGATTGTGTCATGAATTGGAGTCATCCCATGTTATTTAGGAGTTAGCGATCATGCATTAAAATCAATGGCTCGATTGAAAAAATGCTAATGAATCGAGTCAAGGTCAAATTGAGTTCAAAACTAAAGTCTAAATTTTGATTTCTCTGGGTCATGTATTCGACACTAATTAAATTCCCGATCGCTTCAGATCGTTAGTTGAAATCTCGATCTCTTTGGAGCATTAACAGAATTCACAGTTTTCGGGCCATTAGTTGAATCTTGATCCCCTTAGTTTGTTATTTCAATCCATGATCTTCCTAGGTCATTTATCATCCAACTAGGTCTCGATCTCTCTAAATCTTTGTTGAGTCTAATTCGCCAGCTCTTAGGAAAAGGGGGTCAATGATTGAAGCAGGTCCATCCGCTCACTTTCCGGTGAAGGGACCAACTCTTGTAAAAGCCCAATCTGCTTGCTCTCCGACAAGGGGACATGTACCTTATGGTCATTGCCCTGTCTCTCCAAGTAGGGCTACCACAATCAATATCAATCATCACATTTCAAATTCAAACATCAAACACACATCACGACATATATCTAAGCATCACAGCCTACATTCCAACCTAGAGCATGCCTAGAGACTGATCGAGGTCCTATACATGAGTAAGTGGCTTAACTATAAAACTGCATCATTTATTAAAGAAAAAGATAAAGTGCGGGAAAAGAACCATACTTCCTATCATCATGATCATGAGACAACTATCCTTGATTTAGATCCAACGCCTTCCATTTGCTATAGATGATGGCTTCTCATATTCAATTACTATATCTCTATTTCTAACATATTATTGCAGATAGTTGTTCCTAACCTGTTCCTTAATCAAATTATGAAGGTGTCTATAGTCATTTGTTCTATGCCCATCCACTTCATGGAATATGCAATACTTTTCCTTTTTCTTCTTCGGTTGGTAGATTCTCTCTTCATTAGTTTCTGATAGGGAATATACCCCCTTGTATTAAGGTAAATCTGCTTCGAGGTCTCGTTCAATTCTGTATAGGAGGATAACTTGGCTCCTTTCTTTGCCATGTTGGTCCCCCAAAGCCACCATTAACCGTTCTCTTTCCTTTGTTTTTAGTAGATCCTGCTTCGAACGGTCCTCCACCATCCAAAGCATTAAATTTTCCTTTTAGCTTCGGTGTCCTCTTGACGCAAGTATCTCCTAACCTCATGGTAGAATTCTATAGGATCTGATGATGGATCCCTTTCCAAAGCAAGCTTAAATTCTATCTTACTGGAAACTCCTGATGCTACTGCCATCAGAACCACCGATAGATGCAACTTCTGAACTGCAACAGCTGCTACATTAAACCTAGTTAACAAACTACTTAGGGTCTCTCCGGTCCTTTTCTTCACGCTCGATAGCGTCATTATATTATTTGGTCTTGAAATGTGAACTCTGAACTGTCTCATGAATCTATTCACTAACTCGTTCCACATGCTGATGGAACCATTCTCCAGATGTCTAAACCATATTGTTGGCAAATCCGTTAAATACAATGGGAAACATCATCGCATCACTTCTTCAGATGCACCCAATACCTCCATATGTCGGATGTATCTCATTAAATGAACCATTAGATAGGTTTTACCATCGTACAAATCCAAATTCGGTAGCTTGAAATGATCTTAATTTCTTGTGTATGGATGTTAGGTGTGAATGGATTTCTACTCACGTCTTCTAGGTTGTGGTCCGGTGGTCCACCTCTCAATGCTCGCTTGACTATCCTAGTAATTATGACCTCGTCGTCTAACAGAGGTCCATACTCTATATTCTCATTCCACCCCCTATTTCTATGAGGAAATTCTAGCATGTATTCTTCTAACAGCATGTTCGCATTCTAACTCACATTTTGGTGTCCAACAACATTCTCCAAATTGGCATCTCCAAGTTTGGGGTTCAAGTTAGTATATCCCCCATAGATTCTTTGAACGTACGGATCCATATGCTCGGATCGGTACCTATCCAAGGTGCTTCTACGAGGGTTGCTTTGACCTACTATACTTCTATCCTAACTGTTTTATCCCACCTTCTGACCTTCAATTTTGGTTTTTAGCTATTCCAGTTGCCATTAGTAATTCAATTCTTCCAAAGAATCCCTTCATCGTTTCTTCCAGGCGGGCTATCATTTTCCTTGCATTTCTATCATCATTATTCCATTATTCTTTGGTTATGTAGATGGAAGAGGGTTAGATCCTTAGGATATTTCATGGTTTCTCCATGTCCTTGTTGGCTTCCTCTAGTAGCAGTTTTCATGGTTGATGGTCTCATCATCCTTTTCAATCTAAAGTCCCGTGTCATTGAATTCAAGTATTTCTTAGTGAAAGCACCAAATTGTTAGCCCCAAAGTGTGGCATAAACACCCATAGAATTAAAATAGAGGAAAAAGCGAAGAAAGTAAATAGAAACACAAAATAACAGGACACATAAGCTTTATAGCAGTTCTGCCTGTACTGATCCCAGTTTTGAGTAAAATTTAATTTAGTAATTAAAATAAAATTTTGAATTAAATGGTGAATAAATTTGAATTTTTCCAAATAAAATAAGATATTTGTTTGTTCATTAATATAAATGTAAATAATATGATTATAAATAAAATTTTGATTTGGAATTTAAAAATGAATATCTTGAAACTGAATTGGATTTAGAATTCTATATTTAAGACTAATAAGAATTTGTTTTCTGATTTTAATAATATACATATGAAATATATATTTGGAAGTTATATTTTCAGAAGCATGAAAGGTTAAATTTTAATATATATATATACACATGTTTAAATTATTAATGTACAATTAAATTTTTAAAAGTCAATTTCTTTAAAATTTTAATTATTTATAAAAAGGAAATGCATTAATTTAAAATGTAAACCAAAAATGAATAAAAGCATATATATACATATATCTTTTGAAATTTATGAGATAAACATATTAATATATATCTTATTGAAATAAATATGATTTGTATGTGTGTGTGTGTGTGTGTATATATATATAAATATTTATTAATAAGTATAGTAGTTTAAGTTAATATGAGATTTAATTTAATAAGGTTTAAGAAAAAAAATTTATACTTTCTTTTTAATTGCTTGAACTAAATTTGGTTTGCAAATATGAAATGAGATTAATTAAAGATTTAAAAACATTTTCTTTCATATTTGAAACAAAACATATTACATAATTTATAATAACATAACGGTTTAAAACAAAATTTATAAATTAAATTAAGTAAGGGTTTAAACATAATTTAATTACGTATGGCATTTGTATGTTCATAAATTTATGTATGAACAAGTGTAAAAAAGAAACAAACATGAAAATACAAGTGGCAAGCAAAAGATTTTTCTTTTAATCTAAAATTATAAGATATGAACAAGTGATAAACCAGGCTATGCTTAGATTAAAACTTCTCAAACCAAACTACAAAACAAAGAAAGAAATCAAAACAAAATTAGAGCCTGAAAACAAAGTATCAAAACAGAAAACAAAATTATCAAAAACCTAGAAAATTAAAATAATCTTCAACCTATGAAAACAAATTCAAAGCTTCAACCTGACTCGATCCAAAGCAAAGCAACCTAAAAAAATTCAATTACAGGTCAATTCAGTTGAGCAAATCATAGGTTAAAGCATCGGTTTTAAAATAATAGATCAGAAGTTTGGTTCCAGGTCAAAAGCCTGTCCCTCTGTTCATATTATCAGGTGAGCAAACTTCCATTTCGAACTTGAATCTATTATTTGTCATAATGGACATTAGAAGTTTTGTTGTGTAAAATGTTTTATGTGTGAAAAAAAATTGCCTGTATGTATAAATACACATAGATAGATAGGCTGTGCATGTCTGTATTTATCACTCTATCTATATTACATGCTACAAAATTCATCAAATAAATTCATATCTTCTTATTATTACCAATTCAAGTAAAGATTCCTGAAAATAAGATGTTTAGAATGTTATAAAGTCACTTTTAAAACAAAATTCAGAAGAAAATATTTAGTATTTAAGTCAAAAATAGAAAATAACAGGAATGAACTTAAGTCCAAATTCGAATATCTAGATTTCGATTTTTAATCATAGAAATGAATTTGTATTTCAAAATCATAATTTTTAATAATCATTTCAAAAAATTGAGGTTTATATTGGACGAGAAATTTAAGGTTGAACGGAAAACACGTTTTCATCAAAATCTGATGATCGACGTCGATTCATGGGTCGAGGTTGACGCTGAAGGTAGTGGGGAGGCTGGCGAGTCTGGGAAAAATGATTGTAGCATTTCTTGATCATCATAGTGGTTGAGCAACATCGATTTAGGGTTTGTGGAGCAGTTGGGTTCGTCGATACTTTCGAATCAATTTCTCCATCGTGGACGATGTGGAATCTAACGCATCGGGAGAAGACGTTGCATGGGCCATCAAGGCTTCTCTGGTCACGGCGGCATGATGTCAAACAATCGGTGGGGATCACGTGAGGCGTTTTTGGTTGATCACGAAAGTTCCAGTATTCGTTGACTAAGTTTGATTTCGTTTCTCTGGTGATTTCGTCGGATCTGGGTTGTTGATCGGGTAGTGTTGGTCAGCGATGACATGCTGATGGTGCCGTAGTTGATTAGAGGTGTCCAGTTTGATCGTGCATGTGTGATGATGCGTATCGGTGTTGTTTGAATGGTTGTGGAAGACGATTTTTCATCGGGTCGAGCTCGAAGAAAATCTCAAAAGTACTCGGGAAAAAAATGAATGATGTAGGAGAACTCGATGTTGGGCTCGAGAATACTAAATATTGGCTCGGGTTGTTTGTTGTAAAATAGGTATTCAAAAATTTAAGTGAAGAAATTAACAAAGTTTTAAACAATGTAATGTCTAAATCAAGTTTTAATGAACAAAAGAAGGTGAACAAAGTTTAAAATGAAGTGCTAAATTTAATCAAGTTTCAAAACATATTAACTATGTTTTAAAATCCAAAATGAATTTTTAAACAAGTTTTTTTACAAAGTTTCAAAGTTTAATTTTTAAGTTAAATGTTTTAAAATTGATTTGTTTTTAAAGTAATTAGATTAATTAGATTAAGGAATGAATAAAGGTTAATTAATTACATAACTAAGGTTAATTAAATATTGGTTAGAGGTTAATTAATGAATAGTTAAGGATTAAGTAATTTATAATTTAAGATAATTAATCATTAATTATGGATAATTAATGAAAGTAATTATGTGAGTATTCAATTCTAATCAATAAAAATGACTGTAATTACTTAATAATAAAGCAGGGTTAGGTAATTCATTACAGCCAGATGATTAATTAATCTTGCTTGTGGATGATTGATAGTATCGAATGTTTTAATTGATTTTTGCCTCTAACCTGTAATAGTATGTGATATGAATTGTTTTGAATTAAGCTGTGTGTAATTTATTTATCTGTGATGCATTTAAATATCTATCCATAACTCTGTAAATGAAAGATAAGCGTTATGGGATTATACTGCTTATCAATATTGCTGTGCTTGAATCCTATGATGATTGATGACATTGCAGTATTGTGTAAAACCCCTGGACCACACTCTCACACACACACAAATATGGAATTCAGAGGGAATTGGTTAAGTCACAGATTTTTAAAATAAGGAAAAGATTTTGAAAATTGAATCTTGAATCCAAAATGTGATGGAAGTATAATGAGATAAAAATGGAAAACTTTTGTAAAGGAAGTTTGAAATTGCTTTGAATATAATATGGTTTATTAAAGTGTGAATTTGAAATGATTTCAAAGTATCGTAGTTGAATTTGAAATGATTTCAAAGTATTTGAAATATCTTCCAAACAATCTTGTATATAGTTAAAATTGATTGCTGGAAATAATGAAATTTTAAAAGATGAATTGTTGAGAAATAAACAATACTTTGGAACTATGGTTTGAGGAAACTTGGTCTTATCTTTTAAAAAGGGCTATAAATTGGGTCAAATTAATCGGATGGTTCTGAAGGGAAAAACCTTGGTTTTCAAATAATAATAGTTTTGTACAAAGAAAGGATTCCAGTTTTTGTTGAAAAGGTTTTCCAAGTTTTGAATGAATCTTTGGAAACGGTTTTGGAAGCTATAAATTGAGTCTTTGATTTAAAGATTGGATTAGAAAATCCAATTTTGACAAGGAATTTGTTTTGAAAGCTATGAATAAATCTTTCTTAAAGATATAGTAAATCTGGTTTTGAATTAAAGCGAATTCTAAAGATGGATCTTTTGTGAAAATATTATGAATGAATCTTGTTAAAGATTGGTGGACCTTGTTTTAAATTGAAAAGGGTTTTAAGGTGAATCTTTTGTTTAAAAAGATTGAAAATGGAATTTTTGTTTAAACCATTCAAAAGAAAATGTTTTTGGGCATTAAGTTGTGAATTAACTAAGATCCCACTATATCCATATGGTTTTAAAATTAAACGCTCATTATTCGGTTCAGCCGGGAGAGGACTATGTGTCATAAAACCCATTCCGAATAGTGATACGACGAAATGGATAGCATTTGAAGACCGGTATTTCGAAAGCGAAAGGATTACCTGTCGAATGTCTCTGCACCGAATGGCCTCAGTATAGAGATTTGATCACCCTTTATGATGGGGAGTCCAGACGTGATTAGGGATTATCCGGATTTGCAAGGGCTTCTTTTGAAGTGCCTTCAGTTCTGTTCGAACCTGGAAAAGACTTGTATGGATGTATGTCTGACGTTACACTTTGAGATGTCAAGCCGGTTTCTATCAAATACATTTCTGTTTGGTGGCAGAGAATTTATTCTCTTAGCTTAACACCCTTCTCTGAGATGTACGAGCTTAGAGGTTATGTAGTTGATGGTTACTAGTGATACATTACCAATTTGGTAATGTGGCATGCAGAGTGTTGCTGATCATTTGTTGATCAAAGGATGACTTTTGTGAAAAGCATAGCTTTGTGGATGAGATCAGGACCTCACAAACCGAAAATGGTCGAAACAGGACGGATGTGGCAAGGTTGTCGGGGGTAGCGCCGCTTAGGGTATGTCCATTTCCTTTTGGATAAAAGGTGGTATCATGGTATGGAGCCCAGATATTTAACCTATATGGTTGTTGCAAATTTATTCCGATTATCTGGTGTTGAGAGCTCTCGGATAAAGGTCGGTAACGACCAAGGAGTGGCATACTCGTATCGGTGGTTACCTAGTTACAGAGGTAACCCGGCCTTGTGTTGGCAAAGATCTGTTTAGGTTCTCGAGGCGTGCCTCCTGAGGCATACCCATGTGGCCCAAGAAGTTCCTTAGCCTGACCATTTGTTGGAAATCCAAAGAAATAATACGAGCCCTGTACGGTTTTTGTTTTATAACCTTCCTTTTACTTATGGTGGTGACCTGTCGTTTAATTGGTAGCTATAGTAGGTGTTCCATAATGGTGGTATGCTGGCTACGATTAATATTATACTTTCAAAATGTTTTTTGCACTATGAACTAATAATAATATCAAAAGGATTTTGCGTATCAAGCCTGTTTGACTATCATAAGGAGAAATCTCCTCCAATTGTGCGTTTTCATTATGTGTGGCGGGAGGCCTTATGGTAGTTTCATTTTCCAAAAAGCATTGTGGATTTCTTTTTAAAATCTTTTTGTTTTTGTTCAAAACAACTGTTTTTGTTCAAAACAGCTGTTTTTTTCCTCACACCAGTCCCATGACTAACCAAGAGTTTATTGTTCCCTTTCTAAACTATGTGTGCCCACAATTTTCCGCACGTGCAGCCTAGAGTTAGATTTTTATATAATCAGCTAGTTATATTCGGTAGCCTACGGCCTTCTGTTGGGGAATCTTTGAAGCCTTTGGATTTGGCAATAGCATTTGTTTCTCTTCAACAGTTACCGAGTTTGCTACATTACAACGTGATGGTGGTTCAAGCTTCTTGGATTGGAGTTTTGGAGTTTGGCATTGAAGACATTATCTCTCCACTACTATCGTTTTGTCTTCCTTTTTGTCTATCTCTGATATATGTATTGATATTAATTTATCTTAGAATGTTGTATCATTTATGTATCAATAAAGTTATTCATTCTGTTTCCACTGTGTTACTTACTTATTGTGTTATAAGCTCCGACGCGAATCGAATTTCAATGTTTGGGTCACGACATTCGAATACGGGTGAAGTATGGTTGTTGATTTTTGAACAGTGAAATTTGCGTCATGACTTTTGGTATCATAGCTGAAGGTTGAGTAAGAAATTTTTCTCAGGAGTATAACACATTAGGCGACTCATTAGAGATAGGGTTATAAATACCCTAGAATGAGTATATCCCTAAGGTATCTGTCTGTATGCCTCAGTAAATTCTCTTACTATCCACTGATAGTAAGTATGAGTGCAAGAAGAGGATGAGGTAAGGGACAGGGGAGTATCGCTAAATATGGTCGATACCCTGCAACAATGGGAACAACTTTTCTATCAATCTCTTTTGATTCATCCTTCAAATTCTATGATGTCTTCCTGGCAGCTACAAGAAGAAGCTTCGGTGAAGTGGTGGCCCTACAGATCTTTGTTTACAAATTCCTATTTCATATTCCAATCATCGATTTCTTATCAATCTTTTTCATTTTAACTCTATTAAATTTGAAATTTTAATTGGAGTAAAATTGGTTAACGAAATATAAAACTGAATTGGATTATATCCATTTGTCTAATCTATGGGTTCCTAATGTATTGTGTGAATGGTTAGTTATCCCTTCGGACTAACCAATGCCCTGGATATTTCGTAGACCTGATGACCCGAGTAATTCGAGAAGAATTAAATAATTCTCGTATCGATAGTTGATATTCTGATTTGGTAAACCAAATATAGAATAGACATTTCGAATTGATCCGATAGTCCATTTCTGTATCTTTCGTTTGTTCTTTGTTACCTCCCTATCTAGCAAATTTCGAGGATGAAATTTTCTTAAGGGGGAATCTAGAACGATCTCGGTTTTGAGTCAAAATTAATTTAGTAATTAAAATAAAATTTTGAATTAAATTGTGAATAAATTTGAATTTTTCCAAACAAAATAAGTTATTTGTTTGTTCATTAATATAAATATACATAAATATGATTATAAATAAAACTTTGATTTGGAATTTTAAAATGAATATCTTGAAAATGAATTGGATTTAGAAATTCTATATTTAAAACTAATAGGAATTTGTTTTCTAATTTTAATAATATACATATGAAATATATATTTGGAAGTTATATTTTCAAAAGCTAATTAAAGGTTAAATTTTAATTAATATATATATATATATATACATGTTTAAATTATTAATGTGCAATTAGATTTTTAAAAATCAATTTCTTTAAAATTTTAAATATTTATAAAAAGGATATCATTAATTTAAAATGTAAAACAAGAATGAATAAAAGCTTATATATACATATATCTTTTGAAATTTATGAGATAAACGTATTAATATATATCTTATTAAAATAAATATGATTTGTGTATATATATATATATATATATATATATATATATATAAATATTAAGTATAGTAGTTTAAGTTAATATGAGATTTAACTTAATAAGTTTTAAGAATAAAATTATACTTTCTTTTTAATTGCTTGAACTAAATTTGGTTTGTAAATATAAAAGGAGATTAATAAAATATTTAAAAACATTTTCTTTCATATTTGAAATATAACATATTACAAAATTTATAATAACATAAGGGATTAAAACAAAATTTATTAATTGAATTAAGGGTTTAAACATAATTTAATTACATATGACATTTGTATGTTCATAAATTCATGTATGAACAAGTGTAAAAAAGAAATAAACATGAAAATACAAGTGGCAAGCAAAAGATTTTTCTTCTAATCTAAAATTATAAGATATGAACAAGTGATAAACCAGGCTATACTCAGATTAAAACTTCTCAAACCAAACTACAAAACAAAGAAAAATATCAAAATAGAATTAGAGCCTGAAGATCCAAAATAAAAACAGAAAACAAAATTATCAAAAACTAGAAAATCATAATAATCTTCAACCCGAGAAAACAAATTCAAAGCTTCAGTCTGACTTGATCCAGAGCAAAGCAACCTACACAAATTCAAGTACAGATCAATGCAATAGAGTAAATCATAGGTTCAAGCATCAGTTTCAAAATAATAGATCAGAAGTTTGGTTCCAGATCAAAAGCCTGTCTCTCCGTTCATATTATCAGGTGAGCAAACTTCCATTTCGAACTTGAATCTATTATCTGTCATGATGGATATTGGAAGTTTTGTTGTGTAAAACGTTGTATGTGTGAAAAAAATTGCCTGTATGTATAAATATACATAGGTAGATATGCTGTGCATGTCTGTATTTATCTCTCTGTCTATATTATAGGCTACAAAATTCATCAAATAAATTCATATCTTCTTATTATTACCAACTAAAGTTAAGATTTTTGAAAAGAAGATGTTTATAATATTATAAAGTCACTTTCAAAAATCATTTCAGAAGAAAATATTTAGTATTTAAGTCAAAAATAGAAAATAATAAGAATGATCAAAACTAAATCCAAATTCGAATATCTGGATTTCAATTTTTAATCATAGAAATGAATTTGTATTCCAAAATCATGATTCTTAATAATCATTTCAGAAATTTTAGGTTTATATTGGATGAGAAATTTAAGGTTGAACGGAAAACACGTTTTCATCAAAATCTGATGATTGACGTCGACTCATGGGTCGAGGTTGATATTGAAGGTAGCGGGGGAGGGGGGTTGACGAGGCTGGGAAAAGTGATTGTAGCATTTCTCGATCATCAGAGTGGTTGAGCGACATCGATTTAGGGTTTGTGGAGTAGTTGGGTTCGTCGATACTTTCGAATCAATTTCTCCATCATGGATGATCTGGAATCGATCACACCAGGGGAAGACGCTGCGTGGGCCACGGAGGCTTCTCGGGTCACGATGGCATGATGTCAGACAATCGGTGGTGATCACGTGAGGCATTTTTGGTTGATCAAGCAAGTTCCAGTATTCATTGACTAGGTTCGATTTCGTTTCTATGGTGATTTCTTCGGATCTAGGTGGTTGATCGAGTAGTGTTGGTCAGCGATGACTTGCTGATGGTGTCGTAGTTGATCAGAGGTGTCTAGTTTGAACGTGCACGTGCACGCGTGATGATGTGTTTCAGTGTTGTTTGAATGGTTGTGGAAGACGATTTTTCGTCGGGTTGAACTCGAAGAGAATCGCGAAAGTACTCGGGAAAAAAATGAATGATGCAGGAGGACTCGATGTTGGGCTCGGGAATACTAAACATTGGCTCGGGTTATTTGTTATACAACAGGTTTTTTAAAAATTTAAGTGAAGAAATTAACAAAGTTTTAAACAACGTAAAGTTTAAATCAAGTTTTAATGAACAAAAGAAGGTGAACAAAGTTTAAAATGACGTGGTAAATTTAATCAAGTTTCAAAACATATTAACTATGTTTTAAAAGCCAAAATGAATTTTTAAACAAGTTTTTTAACAAAGTTTCAAAGTTTAATTTTTAAGTTAAATGTTTTAAAATTGATTTTTTTAAAGTAATTAGATTAATTATATAATTAATTTCTAAATGTTTTTTTAAAGGGAAATTTGTTGATTAATTACTTAGGGTAGGCAATTAATAAATGGATAGTTATCAAGGTGATTGATTAATCAATCTGATTTATTAAAGGTCACTTTGTTCTAATCAAGGTGATTTATTTATTTAATTAATCAATGGATTTATTACTTAATAAAGTAATTAAATGATAATTGCTTAATTAAAGTAATTTAAAAAGGATAATAACCCAATGTAATTAAAAGGATTAATTATTTACCTAAAGGTTTATTGTTAATGTGATTAATTTATTAATATGATTTATTAAAGGATAATTAAGTAAGGTGATTAATTTAATTAATTAATAATTAAGACTAATTAATTAATGATTAAGGAATGAAAAAAGGCTAATTAATAACATAATTGAGGTTAATTAGATATTGATTAGAGGTTAATTAATGAATAAATAAGGATTAATTAATTTATAATTAAAGATAATTAATCATTAATTAAGGATAATTAATGAAAGTAATTATGTGAATAATCAATTATAATCAATAAAAATGACTGTAATTACTTAATAATAAAGCAGGGTTAGGTAATTCATTACAGTCGGATGATTAATTAATCTTGCTTGTGGATGATTTATAGCATTGAATGTTTGAATTGATTATTGCCTCTGATCTGTAATAGTATGTGATGTGAATTGTTTTGAATTAAGTTGTGTGTGTAATTTATTTATCTGTGATGCATTTACCTATTTATCTGTAACTCTGTAAATGACAGATAAGGGTTATAGGATTATACTGCTTATCAATATTGTTGTGCTTGAATCCTGTGATGATTGATGATATTGCACTATTGTGTAAAACCCCTGGACCTCACTCACACACACACACACAAATATGGAATTCAGAGGGAATTGGTTAAGTCACGGATTTTTCAAAATAATGAAAAGATTTTGAAAATTGAATCTTTAATCCAATATGTTTTGGAAGTATAATAAGATAAAAATGGAAAACTTTTGTAAAGGAAGTTTGAAATTACTTTGAATATAATATGGTTTATTAAAGTCTGAATTTGAAATGATTTCAAAGTATTGAAGTTGAATCTGTATAAGTTTAAAGATTTGAAATATCTTCGAAACATTCTTATATACAGTTAAAATTGATTTCTGGAAATTATGAAATTTTAAAAGATGAATTGTTAAGAAATAAACAATACTTTGGAACCATGATTTGAGGCAACTCGATCTTATCTTTTAAAAAAGGCTATAAATTGGGTCAAATTAATCGGATGGTTCCGAAGGGAAAAACCTTGGTTTTCAAATAATAATAGTTTTGTATAAAGAAAGGATTCCAGTATTTGTTGAGAAGGTTTTCCAAGTTATGAATGAATCTTTGGAAATGGTTTTGGAAGCTGTAAATTGAGTCTTTGATTTAAAGATTGGATAAGTAAATCCAATTTTGAAAAGGAATTTGTTTTGAAAGCTATGAATAAATCTTTCTTACAGATATAGTAAATCTTGTTTTGAAATAAAGCGAGTTCTAAAGATGGATCTTTTGTGAAAATATTATGAACGAATCTTATTAAAGATTGGTGAACCTTGTTTAAAATTGATAAGCGTTTTTAAGGTGAATCTTTTGTTTAAAAGGATTGAAAATGGAATTTTTTTTAAACAATTCAACAGGAAAGGTTTTTGGGCTTTAAGTTGCGACTTTACTAAGATCGCACTATATCCATATGGTTTTAAAATTAATCTCTCATTATTCGATTTTGTCGGGAGAGGATTTTGTGTCATAAACCCATTCTGAATAGTGATACGACGAAATGGATAGCATTTGAAGATCGGTGGTGAAGACCGAGTATTTTCGAAAGCGAAAGGATTACCTGTCGAATGTCTCTGCACCGAATGGCCCTAGTATAAAGATTTGACCACCCTTTGTGATGGGGAGTCCTGACGTGATTAGGGATTATCCAGATTTGCAAGGGCTTCTTTTGAACTGCCTTCGGTTCTGTTCGAACCCCGAACGGACTTGTATGGATGTATGTCTGATGTTACACTTTGAGATGTAAAGCCAATTTCTATCAAATACCACTACTACAAAACAGGTCATTCGCATCGGTTGTTTACCCCCCTTTTTCATCAGTTCAACAACCGATGCATATGCAATCGATGCAACAGGCTTAACACTTTTGCATCAATTCTGAAATCGATGCAAAATGGTCCTTTTTGCATCGGTTGTTACTAACAACAGATGCAAAAAATCATGGTTGGTAGCTTGAACACAGCCCCATGTTGCATCGGTTGTAATGAAAACCGATGCAACAAAGGAACTTGTTGCATAGGTTGTTGTTGAAAACCGATGCAAACTAATCCCTCTATTGCATCGGTTTTTTATAACAACCGATGCAAACTAATCCCTCTATTGCATCAGCTATTTATACCTAATGCAAAAAAGCCATTCTCAGAAACCATTATTACAGTACTCAAATAGACTGTATATATGTTATTGATTATAACAAACAGTTATTGCATGCAATATTACAATCATTCAAAATAAAAATCGATGGAAAATACATAATCAGATTTAATAATTCGACAAAAGAATGAAAAACATAAATAAATTCCACAGTACATAATCAGACAGTCAGTAGTAAAAAATAAATGCAGCGTGTAATATGTAGATACAAAAATACATATATATAGAGAAGAGAATGTATCGTTGACAGTGGATAAATTAAACAGAAGATGGTCTTCAAATGCACAAACCTTCATCCTATTTTGAACTTGAGCTACCTGATAGAAAAGATTACATGTAACGACATGAAAATAAAGCAGGGACGTGGAGGAACTGTTAGAATTACAATTGAGATGAAATAAATGAAATATAGTAACTCACCAGCTAGTCTTTTTGCATCCATCATCCAATAGACAATGCCAACTAAGGTTTAGACAAACCAAAAAAGCAGTGCCTATACAGAAAAGAATGTTGTTAGCATATTGATTGATATAATCTTTACATATTTGTCCACTAAGCTGACATCTTATAATTTAATAAATGGATATTGTTTATTTCTAAATATTATACTATCCAAAACTCAATTATTAACATTTTATGCAAAGCAACAAAATTAAAATGGTATAGTTTATAGTATTATATTTCCGAATGTGCTAGTTATGATAAAGGATTATAGGCAAACCTTTGTATGATGCAGTTGCACAACATAAAGAGGACAGAGGCAAGATTACAGTCATAAACTACGCACAACCACCATACAATGAAATGCATGCTATTCATAGTACTGCAAATTCTGCACTTACATCAAACACCTTAGGCATGAATGATAATGAATATAATAAGTTCTCCCCTTTCCTAATCCTATTAGAACAAGATAATGATCTTTTACAACACCAACAGATCTCCGTGGGACATCGTAGCCTTCTACGTCACTTGCTTTTCTGCCTCATTTCCTGGAACCACTGACCTGCACAACTCCTTCCTGCCATCACATTCAACAGCAAATCCACCCAGTCAGTCACACTACTGCCCTCTGCCTGACCAACCCACATCAGTTCAAACACCATCAGTTGTCACCAGATATAGGCCACCCTCTGCCACATCTACTTGCCTCTTCTAATCACCACAACCAGCATTGCACCAACTAAGTGCACTTCAAAACTACACTACAACAGTTCTACCAACATCCCCAATGGACTAGTATATCCCTTTGCAATTTTCGCTCCACATTCCAAACAACTGCTAGTTTAAAACTCCAAACTGCACATACTACTTCTCACATCACTACAACTTCAAACTGTTATTACCACAACTGCTTCTACTACCATTCATTTCTGCCCACTGACATTAAATAACCCATTTCACATCTTGTTATATTAGCTAATAATTTAACATCTTCCTACATCAGTACTTAAAAAAGATTGAATCCTTTTGTGCTAATTTTTTGGGGTGATAAGTCACATAAAATTGCTTGGGATATTTTATGTAGACCAAAAATGGAAGGGGGAATTGGTTTGAGGAAGTTATCAGCTTTGAGTACAACTGCTATTCCTAAACTAATTTGGACTTTTCTGAATAAAGAATGTTTATGACCTAGGTGGATGAGAACTAAATATGTGCATGCAAATTTCTAGACTTTGGCCATTAACAATAATTTCTCATCTACTATGAAACACATGTTAAGGTACAAATAGAACGGTAAGCATTTTTAATAGAGTTATCTAATGACAAAAATACCTCATTTTGTGGTTTGATCCTTGGATCAACCATAAGAATTTAGTAGATATTTTAGGATGACATCGTGTTTCCAAGTTCAATACTGATAAGCTTGGGTCGCAAATCCTACAAGATAATCAGCTATGTCCTGAATTATTACTAGAAACTCGAAAAATAAAGCATCAAATCAATACAATCCCTATTAGTACACAACACTCTACTGATTTTTGTGACATCAATGGTAAAGCACAATTCAACTTTGCAACAGTGTGGCATCAGATAAGATATGATAAAATGGACTGGTATCGTGTGATATGGCATAAATATAATGCAAAAAAGATGTCTTTTTGTGCATTTAAAGTCATGACATAGAGATTGCCTACTAAGGACAAATTAATTTGCAGTTCATGCAACTGCACTACAAATAATTACCGTGCAAAATTTTCTGAAGATATTAGTTGTTTTTTCAACAACATTCAAATACTTTAGCTTACAAGTGTAATCTATAATGATTCCACTATTACAAAATGTATGCCTACCGCTAATATACATTTAGGTAAACCAAAGATGTACTTTAGTTCGTTACTATGGTTCAAACTTGCAACGTCCTCTCAATAACTTGGTGGCCTAACCACCAGACTTTGACGAATACGAATTTTTCGCGTTCGAAAATCGACATCCATACTTTACATTATACTCGAATGCCATAGATTCGACCGTTCAAATCCGAGTCGCCGGAGCTTATAACACAATTAAGTAAACAACACAGCGGAAGAAAAATTAGTAATACATTGATATACATCATTGATACAATATCTGATACAACAGATGATACAATAGATATCAATATACATCAGAGATATGATACGATAAAATAGCAGCGGAAAAGAAAAATAGATAACACCAGCAGGGAACAAATAACTCTAAGATGGTCTTCAAGGAAGAACTCCAGCAGTAGCTCAAACTTCCAATAACAATGCACAAAGATAAGCAAGTCTCTTCCGCATCCAAAGACTGAACTAGCTCCAGATAATCCACTAAACCTAGCTATCTGAAAAACCCAACTCTAGACTGCACGTGTGGAAAAAATTTGAGCACCCAGAGTTTAGGAAAGAAACAATAAACTCCAGGCCAGTCATGAGACTGGTATGAGTAACAAAAACAGTTTATCTTTAAAAAACAACAAATAAATATTTTAAACAGGTAATTAGGCAGAAGGAAGAAGTTGCAAAAAAAATTAGTCTCAAGGACAGCAAGTTTACTTTTTAGTCTGAAGGACACTTTTTAGTGTAAACTGAAAATGATAGTTACAACTATCATTCTGTGATTTACACTAAAAAGTGTCCTTCAGCCCAAAAAAAACTTCTTGTTTCTGAAACTAAATTTTTCTCCAACTTTTTCCTTGAGCCTAAAAAACCCTATTTTAAAATAGATCTGCAATGCTTTTAGAAAATGTAACTACCATAAGGCCTCCTGCCACACACACAATGCAAACGCAGAATTGGAGGAGATTTCTCATTATGATAGTCAAAGATGCTTGATACGCAAATTTCTTTGATATTATTACTATAAGTGCAAAATGTGAAAAACCATTTCGAAAGTATAATATAAATCTTAGCCAGCATAGGTACCATTATATTATGCCTACTATAGCTACCATTTTAAATGGAAGGTTCAACAACAAAAACCATACATGGCTCGTATTATTTCTTTGGATTTACAACAAATGGTTAGGCCAAGGAACTTTCCATTGCCACATGGGTACTCCTCTGAAAGGACGCCCCGAGAACCTAACCGGATCTCTGCCAACACAAGGCCGGGTTACCCCTAGCTGGGTAACAACTGACACGAGTATGCCATCCCCCGGTCGTAACCAACCTAAATCCCGGGATTCACCAACAACCAAAAAATAATAAGTTTGCAGCAACAACATAGGTAAAGTATCTGGGCTCCTTACCATGATACCACCTCTATCTAGAAGGAAATGACATACACTAAGGGGGCACTATCCCCTAATAACCTTGATGCATCTTTCCTATTTTGACCATTACCGGGGTGTGAAGTCGGACGAAGTCTCGTCCATAAAGCTACGCTTTTCATAAAAGCCATGCTTTGATCAACAAATGATCAGGAACACTCAGCATGCCACGTTACAAAATTGGGAATATATCACTAGTAACCATCAACTACATAACCTCTAAGCTCGTACGTCTCAGAGAAGGGTGTTAAGCTAAGAGAATAAATTCTCCGCCACCAACAGAAATGTGTTTGTTAGAAACCAGCTTTACATCTCAAACTGTAACATCAGGCACACATCCATACAAGTCTGTTCTGGGTTCGAACAGAACCAAAGGCACTTCCGAACAAGCCCTTGCAAATTCGAATAATCCCTAATCACGTCCGGACTTCCCATCACATATGGAGTCTCTATACCGGGGACCAGTCGATACAAAGACATTCAACGAGTTATCCTTTCGCTTTCGAAAATATCCGGTCTTCAAATGCTATCCATAACGTCGTATCACATGTTCGGAATGGGCTATATGACACAAAGGTTCTCTCCTGGCTAAACCGAATAGTGAGCGCAATATTTATAAGAAACATATGGATATTGGGGTCTCAGTTAAGTCACAACTTATTACCCAAAACATTTCTTTCAAATGGTTTAAACAAATTACCATTTCAAATCCTTTTAAACAAAAAGATTCATTGCATCAAGTTCATCCAGTTTCACAAAGATTCAGTTGCGATTTCAAAACAATTCTTCTTTAATTGGATTATCTCGTTAAATCCTTTAAATCAAAGATTTAACTTATAGCTTTCAAACCGTTTCCATAACTTGGAAAATCATTTTCTTTAACTTGAAATCCCTTTTAACACAATTTGGAAGTTCATTACTTATGTGAAAACTTTTATTATTTGAAAATAAATAGTTTTCATTTCAAAAAGATCCAATTGTATTTACACGAGTTAAAGCCCTTGAATTAAATTCAAATTCCCAAATCAATATGTCAAAAAAATGGTTTAACCCATATATAACTAGTATAATATCTTTAATCCCTAGTTTTAAATCATAGAATTCAATTCCTAATTTTGAATTCAAATTTAAATCCAATTATTTAAATTTCAAGGCGTAATCAAGTTATTCAAAAATAAATTTTATCTTGAAATTCCGTTTCAAAAACTTTTCACATTTAACCCGATTCCATTTCAAACCATTTGAATTTAAAAATTCAAATTCAAAACTATTTTCAAAAATCTGTGACTTAATCAATTTCCTCGTGAAATCCATATTTATGTGTGTATAAGTGTGGTCTAGGGGTTTAACACAATAGTGCAACATCATTCAATCAACACAGATTAAAACACAGAAATATAGTTGATAAGCGGTATAAACTATAACGCTTATCTCATAGATCACAGATATATATCATAGATAATAAATTACATCACAGATCACAACACAAATCAGGATATATCACAAAGCATCACTTATCGAGGACGTCAAACAATTCAATCATTCAATAAAATCCAAACATCCATAAATAGGGTCAATTTAGTTATCTGATTAATTTAAATCAGATAAATTTCTATGAATAAATTTGCCAGTCATGGTAGATTAATAATTAATTAATTACAAAATATTTAATAAATTATCCTTTAATTAATCATTAATTAACTTTTCATTAATAATTAATCCTTAGTTTATTATCTTTAATTACTTACAATGACTAATAAATTACTCCTTAATTTATGATTATTTCTTAATAAATTACATTGGTTAATTTATCATATTATCCTTCAATTGATTTTTGCTTAATCACTTGATTAAATCAACTTTTATCATTAATTTATATCTAATTAATAATCCTTGGTTTACAAATCAAATTAATTAATCTTTAAACCTTAATTAATGATTTTAAACCTTTGATTACTTATTTAATTAACCCGAATCATTAATAAATTAAATAAATGAATTATTCATTTTAATTAATTTAAGACAAATCTCATTCTTATTAGTGATTTATTATCACTTATAAATATGTTGACAATTCATATTCAATTCACTTTCAAATTCATTTCAAATTCAAGATTTAAAACGTATAACCCTTTTTAAAATATACTTAAATATTTAACACTTTTAAGTTATTAAACAAATTTTAATTTTTAAACTTTGTTTCCAAATTAAGTTTCAAACCGAACCTAAATACAGATTTAAACTTAAATTTATAAGTTCAATTCAAAACTTGCTTTAACTTTGCTCAAATCTTTCCTTTACAGATCAAATTCTAATTTTAAATTCAATTTCCTTTTCAAATCCACTTAATTACTTACATAATTCCAAGTTATTAAACTTTATTTATTTTCAACTAAGTTTCAACTGGATTTGGATTTCTATTTAGTTTTGATTCAAAACTTATTTTAAACTTTGTTTGATCATTCAAAATTCATTTTTGAATTTTCAAAACAAACAGAATAGGTTTCTGTTTAAACCTGGAAAACAAATTATACCCGAGCCACTAAAAAATTTGCTTCGAGCAAATCAACCAAATTCCCGTGCATTTCTTCGAGCCTCCCTTTCTAATCTAGCTTCGAGCCAACACCTGTCGCCTTTGAGTAATACTCGAGACAAACACGTGAATAACCCAGCTCCAACTCAAAACAAAACGCCAGATCCAAAACAATGTGCTCTTGCACGTGTACATCACCGCCGACCAACTTCTGTAATTGCCCCTACGTCGAGCAAGTCGACGATCACCCTAGAACCTTTCTCCCACCACCAGAACGCCATCGTCCTCGCGAATTCGAGTTTTAGTATAAACTCGAAACCTGGAAACTCGACACAGCAAACATCCCAAACCTATCAACGCCTTGCTCTCGCCGCCTCGACCACCAGAGTTCGTGCAACTTCGGCCACGCACGCGTTAACACTTCATCCACCATCACCCCAAACCACGTCGCACTCGATCGTTTCCAGAAAACAAACGAATCAAAACACTCAACCTCAACGAAATTAGGTTTACAAATTACAAACCTTCGTCATCGCCACCACCGCGGTTTGACCACCGCCCCACCATTTTTCCTCGACACTGCATTCACTCCTCTACCACCCCAGAGAACCACGACCCCTCTCAACACCGAGATCACCAGAATTTGGTCGAAAAGCGATTTCCATTCAACTAGGAACTGCTCTCGACCCCCTCATCTAAAAATCATGATTTTCACTTTAAAAATCAAGTTAAAGTATGAGAATTCAGTTTGCATACTTGAATTCATGATTTAAGATGTTCGAATTTTCGACTAAGTTAAAACCTTACTCGGTTCTTTGATTTTCCAGGGACATTTACATGTTGTTTTAATTTAAATTGGTTTTCAGAAATTAGTTCAGGATCAAACAAACATCCGTTTTTTAAATCCCAAGTCTAAAAATCAAGTGGGGATGGTTTTTAAATCAAAACATTGTATTAAGAAACTCAAAACAGAGGATGTACATGATTAACAGCCTGCACTCAAATGTTATTCATCATTCGTAGGGCATTCATATATAAAGATATAAACACACTGATTCACATACATATATGCATCAGAAATATACTTTTAAATTGTTTTTAAGTGATGCTACTCACATGATTTCTAGGAAAGAAAGAACAGAGTCTCATGTTTTTGAACAGACTGTGGCATTGCAAGCTGAAGAATTCCTCTTTGATTCTCTGGTTTGTATTCATTGGTTTTGATGTTCTAAACCGAATTTTATTTGAGTTTTAGTTGATATTCACTTCATTTTTTCTTAGCTTTGAATGAACTGATGATAAGAGAAGTTGATATATATATAAGAAGTTTACAGGGATGTATTATTTGTACAATAGGCATGGCTGATTTGTACAGTTGAAAGACCATATCAGCCATGGCTAATTTGGCATGGCTATTCTCTGATTTGTACAGTTGAAAGACCATAATGTACAAAAGTCATTAAATGCCATTGTACAAATCTACACTTATTTAATTTGTTCATACTTGATTATGTATCTTTTTGTTTCGGCTGAAGTGATTTTGTATGTGTTGGAGGTGATATTATGTACATGGATATTTTTTTTGTTTAGTTCTTGTTTCATGTTTTATAAAGAAATCCATGTTTCAAAAATATTTACCTTATGTACAATATGCATTCATTTATTTTGTTTCTTTAGTCTTCCATGCCTCTCAATGGTGTATATATATATATATATATATATATATATATATATATATATATATATATATTTGTATTTGTGTTCATCCTTATCCTATTTGTTTGAATACTTGATTATATTTGCTTGTACATAGATGTTTGATTTTGTTTTTGTTAATCAACTTGAATATGTTTGACTGACTTCTTTTGTAAGTGTTCATACTTAAGTATATTATTGTCTTCCACATATATATTTATATTTTATTTCTTTTACAAGCTATTACATACATATTTGAGTTGAGTATATTTGTTGTTTTAAATTCATTAATGTGTTACTTTAAAATTTACATAATTTATTAACATATTTTATTTGAATTTGGAAACTTTCAAATCAGTTTACGAATTAATTTCAAAAATTTTATTCAAAAATTAAATTAATTATAAATTCAAACACGGTCAAAATCTGGGATCGTTACATCCTTAAAGGTAAATAGTAGTTCCATAGTTCCACTTATTCTATATTATTGCTACAAAAACTATCCAATATAAATAAGTGCAGCTCGACTGTAAATAATTACACAATAAAAATGTAGTATTGTTTTGATGTATTCATACAATTTTCAGTTCAATATTTATAATAAATATATATTAAAAATGGGTTCACCAATGACCGAGGAAAAATCCACAAAATTAAGTTCAACCTCATGTTGAACAACAATTTGTGAATATAAATAAAAGGTATTGGTTTACATAATTTTTACTATAGGGAGGCATGACTGAAGAATTTTTAAAACATGGATGTTATACCCGTATTTTCCGAACCCTCTTGAAGGCGAGATGACACAAACACAAAACCGAATGGACTGCTTTTACAATAAAATTTAGGTTACAAGAAAAGAAAAGGCAAAGAATAAGCCTTCCATTAGCAACAAACATCACATTCATAACATTGCATTTCCCTTCCCCCTCCCCTTTATAACTTCTTCCACCTCTGTCAATCCCACATCTTCAAATCCATGTATAACATCTACAAATACCACATCAGCAAATACCCACGTACTAATTTGCCAAAACTATTGCACCACTTTTTCCCTCTACCATACAAGACAGCCACCAAGCTTCACTACCACATCGCTGCATATGCAACAAGTTTCTGCAAACCCACATACAACTGACAGCTACAAGGTGTAGAATGTATAAGAGGAGGAGTAGATGATTACTGCTGTTCGAGTTTGGCAAGATGAAGGCAGTGTGTTAATGAAGGGGAAGTGAGGCAGCAACAAGATGATAGAGATTGTTGGAGGAATAATGCAATGGAACCAAATGTATGTAGTGGACAGTGAAAAATGTACATAACTGAACAGAACAGTATGTGCACTGCGTATTTGTATATTTTTTGTAAATGTAGACAAAAGAAAATGTAAATGCAAATGTAAAAAATGTAAAAGTGATAAACTATTTTAAAAATGTAAAATGTAAAAATCATGTAATGCTGAAAGTATGAAAGAGACAAGAATAAACTCACCATATAGTAGCATATAAGAAGACTACATCCAGTTATGCATGATATAACTAGCTAAATTATCACAAACCTCATCTATCTCTTGCTGGCTATAAGAACCATCTTGTACAAAGTACTGCAATTACAAGATTGTTTCGAAACATTAATTGAATAACTACCTAACAAAAATTATGAAGGAAAAAAATTAAAGTGGTACCTCAAGTATTTCGGGGCTTTGATCGTGGTTTTTTACTATATCATACATATACCTCATCACATAATATACACAATCCGTCGTTCTAGATTGTTGAGGACACTACAACAATATTACACAATAATTTAATAGATAGGTTAATTTGAATTTATATCCAACATAGAAGTTTATTTTTATTTTTTACAAAATAAATCACCTTAACAGTCTTCCATTTCAAGTAAGTTCCTCGAGATTTTCCACCATATGCCTTATAAGTTTTAAAGGCCCTACATAAAAAATAAAAATTTAAGTGCAACGTACATATTCACTTGCATCAAGCAAAAAAGATATCAGAAGGCAAAGAAATAAAACGTACATATTCACTTGTGGTCTAATTTCCAGTTTAGATTTGCGTTCGACTTGGGGATCCAAAACATACACCTCATTCTTTTCTATACGAAAAAAAAGTAGTAAAAATGTTTCCTACATTATAAGATTTATATGAAGTTAATATCAACATTAGATTTGTAAACTAGTTTCTAAAAGTTTATTGCTCATACCCTTCGTAGTGTGGGGCTAAGAGTAAGCTCTTCGATTGTGACACACGCCATGTGTTCGAAATATATACATTTGTCGTGTCTGGAAATTTCCGAACTTGAGACAACTTATATGGACACATAACCCCGATGGTCTCCACTCCAAGGTCATTGCACATATGATTTAACCACCTAAAAATAAGTACAACATACAAATATTTTTATTCTACCATTTCATGTATAATACATAATATAAAATTGAACATATACAATGAATTTATAGGCTATTTGTTGTAAATGTAACCTAAGTATTTCACATAGTAGCTATATTGGTACACAGATAGAAATATTCATCATATATATATATAATACTCACATGATGCAAATTTGTAACCATTCTCCATTCAACCATCCCATAAAAGGAATTGGATAATGTCATCCATAGTGACATGGATTTCAAAGTCCTCATCATATGTAAATAAATCCTTGTTCACATGAACTGCATTGATGAAATTATTATCATGGGCTGGCACTTGAACTATCAGGTCATGGAAATATTTGCACTCATCCGTTAAAGTATGGATGATCTCTTCACCCACGATCGTCCTACGCATTGCAGGTTCATTTGTCATCCTTTTGTTATTATTCATGTCCATAGCAACACACTCTTCCACTTTGTCTTTGCTCCTAATATGTGTAGCCTGCATACAAAAAATTCATAAGCAACATGGAGTCTGCATATTTTATTCAAGCAAAGCTCAAAAAAATACAAAAAGTGTTTTCTTTACCTTATCATCATCGCCTAAAACACGAGATTTTTAGGCCATTGTACAAAACTACCAAGTGCTTCTCCTATCGTGATGTGATAGTTACTTGGAACCGGAAGAGGGGTTCCTACATGAATAGGCTCTACTGCGTCAATTCCAACCTTTACGTGATTGGTCAAGATTTGTTGATTATGGCATTGATCTCCAGGCCTAGAAGCAGGATGCACCATGCCGTGACCCACTATGACAATTTTGGAGTCCAAATTAACAGCTAAACGACATTTAGTTGGCCTCTAGAATGACAAGTACAACATTAAAATTATTGACTTACACATTTTAGAATCGTATAATTTTACAAAAATAGACTTTTAAATTAGTTACCTGTAAGTTTTCAAAAGGATCCATCTCTTGATTTGTGCTGGTAGTTTGTAATTTGTCCAATTGTACTGATTGATATTTGCTACGAAGACCAAATGATGGTACATTTTCGACCACAGTATCATTGTGCATTTGCATACCCATCCTACTGAAAAAGTTTGCAATCTTTTGCTCAACTGTCGTATCTACCATAGACTCGAATCTTTGGCTCACTTTAGTTTCTATTTCCTGAGTGATACGATGTAGTTCATCTGCTGATATTACACTACTTGGACCTTTATATTTCACTACCTTTCCAAATACATCTTTGATACCAACCGTCCCACCAATTCCTCTAACTCGACCTGGATGTTCTTTTTATTCAAGAGCACGATTTAAGACATCATCATGTCTATTTGGAACCCATGTTCCTTCGATGGCTTTTCCACTCTAAGCATTCTGTCAACAGCAAAAAAATTAATTTTCTCAATAATTTATTGCTTTGTTTTGTAAGAGATTAACCAAATGGGATAAAATGCATCGAAATTAGTCATACCGCTTTATCTGCAACTATCCTAGTTTTCTCATTAGGGTTTACATAACTTCCATTAGCTTCTTTTTTTGATCTTGCCAAAACCCAGTCAATACTTCGATCCAAAAAAGAACCACTTGGTAATGTAGTCGATGAACTATGACCTTCGGTTATCCATTTAGCTTTCTTCCCTGCATATCCAGCTTGCCCCAAATAGTAAGGATGCTCATTGTATGCTTGACTCTTCCTACCCTTCTCGCTTAATCGCTGTCAAAAGTAATGAATATTAATGTATACCCAAAGTGTCAAAAATAATGCATGTATTTGTGAATGAAGCTTGGTTATCGTTCCAATCTACCAAATGAAATAAAAGCCTGTATTTGTGCAGGCATTCTGAAACCTGGAAGTTTTAGTAAATGTTTTAGTAAATGAAACATAATTAACAAAAAATACCTTAAATTCCTAAGTTTCACAATTCTTCTTGAATGTTTCCCACTGTGCTTGTGTAATGCCATCATAAAGCTCGTACGGCCCTTTAGGGTCCACTGGAAGTTTTCTTGTCTTCGTAATCCAACCACCAACCAATTTTGTTTTGAGATCTTTCCATTGTCCAGAGACATATTTTAACACGTTATCTTTCATGTTATCGTCAATGTGGTACTCGATCTGGGATAATAAAAAATCATAGTTACATACACCTTATAAGACTTCAAATGTCCAATTGGGTCTCAAAGCCAAATAAGTAATAAGTGAACAAATGAATTTATAATACCTTAACATCTTCCCATATAGTATCTTTAAGCCCTTTACAAACGTCATCCCAATTTTTGATATTGATATCAATTTTAGATCTTGCAGTATCGCCCACATACGCCTTATAAGACTTCGCCCACTTTCCAATGGGTTTGCCGTTATCACTCCACTCAATGAATTTTGGTTCTTGTATTTTATATTTCTTCTCGGTTGTTGGTCCTCTTCGCCTCTTCTTAGACAACGACTGTGAAGTAGAAGGATCATGTTCTTCATTTTGTCCAAACTGTTCTATCTCCATTATTCCTGTAGTTGGTTGTTTAGTGACCATTTAATTATGGAAGTTGGAAATAAGAAGTATTCTGGTTAAAGTTGGAAATAAATTCTTGCCAACATCATAGTTCCCAGATCCGGATTTCATCTGAATCATAAACATCATCATATTATGGATATTGCTATCTGGAAACTCACAATAAAAAAACTCTTCTAGTAGAAACATCAGTGCTAGTAATCGCTATATTGTTGATTATCAACCACTAGACAGTGATCATTACTTCTACTGTACGTAAATCTCTCCTTTTTCTCAAATAAACATATTTTTATTTTTCCTTCTCTCTGCCCAAAAACTAAGTGTTGTTTTCAATACTATAACCAGAACTATTCATATTATTCTGTACAAGCCATCATATTGTACTTGAACTGAAGTATGATAGCTTTGTTTTTAGACCAAGGTTTGATTTTTATCATTGTTAACTCAAAAGAACAAAAAATTGCAGCAATCTATTTTAGCTACATGACACCGACCATATCTGAATAAATGTTTCTTTCGAACATATAACCATACAAAAATAACCCATAATGATGAAGAGAGTCGGTTAAAGCAAGATCATACTTTACTAAGCTCATAGTTTATTGTTTACATTTTTCTTTATAATTTGTTTTTTATAACTTGGCGAAAGTTAGGTAATTGAAAGGATGTTCAGTTCCACTTATGTTTGAAATAAACTATTGCATTTTGATAAAAATGATTGGGTCAGACAGATTAAATATTAAAATATGCTTTTAGTGAGTCATCTGACATAACACCTAGTATTCATTATATGCAATTACAACTGCTTGTTATCTACTATAGTTACCTGTTATAGAAAATTTGATTTTGGTTGAGAACAGTTAAAAAAATACAAGGAAGAACAAGGCAAAAATAGGCAATAATGATAAAAACAACACTTTCAAATAACTCAGTTTACGTGGTTTTTTTTGGAACACATTATTATTCATAAAATGTTTTGTAAATTATTACATGTTGGCACAAATACATACCAATGTATAGCCAGCCAACCAATGACAAAGCATGCATATAAAAGTAAAGTTCAAATCTGTAGAAAATTGATCGGTTTCAATTAGATGAAACATCACAGAGTTTATACATTGCAACCTACGCTATATGGAACAAAATAAAATGGTCATAAACATTCTTGTACCCAATCACTCATCACTCTATATCCTTGTCATCTACACATACAATTCCTTGTCAACTTCCTCACCAACCATCCCCCTAACTTTTGATTCGACCAAGTCCATTTCAGTAAATCCGAGAGCAAACAAATTCTTCAGCTTTTATTTTTTTTCTTTTAGTTTTATTTCATTTTTTATGGCCTTTTAGTGTGAATTAAGGAGAAAAAACAGTATTTGTAAGTTTGAAAACCATTTGGGTGATACACACAGTAGTGCAACACTAAATAAAAGTAAGAATATGTGGTGTGATAATTATGGCTTTATTGATAAGTTAAATTATCAGTATACAGGTAAGCAGAAGAAAAACATTGTAGAGTTAACAGATAAATTACCTGAGAAAGCAGTGATACAATATCCGAAGTCTGCAACAAAATTAGCGATCAAGTCATTGTAAAATATCTTATTAGTAATTATTCTCAAAAAATCTAAAGTATTACAGCAAATGAAAGATTTCAACTTGCAACTAAAGCATGATGAGCATAAAAAAATAACCCAACTATCCAAACCCCCTCATCGTGATCAGAACGTGCATAAATTGCATTTAAATCAACTTCTTCTGGTAGACTTAAGCCGACGGAGAAAGGTGGATTCTCATCAAATTGATTATACTCTTCTTCATCCACCACATCACCAATCCCAACAATGCGTCTTTTGCCGGGAAGAACAACAAGCCACTTATTATCGGCAAGATCGGTCACGTAAAAAACTTGTTTTGCTTGGGATGCCAAGATAAGTGGATCATTATCATGACTCACTTGACCAAAGTCAACCAATGTGAATCCATGTGCATCCACTCGTACAGCACGACGATTGTCAGCCCATCTACATCGAAATAGCGGGATTGTGAAGTCTTTATACTCAAGTTTCGAAATACCCTCGATTGTCCCATAGTATAGCATAGTTGCATTTATTGGTCTGTTATCGTTAGCACTAGCAAATTCTCTTGAAGATGCAACGATGCTAACTCCACTATTTTGCATTTTGCTCTTCTCATCCGACGCTTCGTATAAAAGACATAACCACTCATATCATATCCTTCCCATGAATTGACATGAAATCGAGGCCCATATGCTAACCATTTTATTGTATCTGAAATACCATGATTTGTTTGAGACAATTGAGACATTACCGTATGTTTAAACCATATGACAAAAGAGCGGTTATGTTCATTCGTCAACCACCTTTCGTTCTTTGAAGGATTCTGAGACTTTAGAATTGCCATGTGCTCCTCCAAGTAAGGATGTACCTCACTAAGGTGCTGCAAAACAAGTAGCTGAGCATTCTGAAACATCTCATCACTAATTGAAATCAATTTTGATCCAATTATGCCCTGGTCGTCAAGTCATCCTTCATGTCGAGACTTACAAAGTCCAATAGGTTCAACACCAGTTAAGTATGGAGTGACAAATTCAATAACCTCCTCAACTACAGTAGCTTCTACGATACTGGCTTCAGGTCTATATCTGTTTTTTCTTTTTCTTTTTCTTTTTAAAGTTCCCATATTCATTTCAAACGGATACATATATCTCATAAATACAGGACCATAAATTTTGATTTCTCTTACAAGATGAACAACCAAATGTAACATAACATCGAAAAATGAAGGTGGAAAATACATCTCAAATTGGCATAAGGTAACAATAACATCAGCTTGTTGAGCATCCAACGTATCAGGATCAATTGCCTCGCTACAAATTATATTAAAAAAGAGACAAAGCTTTGTAATAACATGCCTAAAATGTTTAGGCAATATACATCTAATTGCAACAGGTAATAAATGTTGCATTAACACATGGCAATCATGAGACTTCATACCGGTCAATTTCAAATCCTTCATTGATACACGACTGCTAATGTTTGAAGAATAACCTTTTGGAAGCTTCACACCACGAAGACACTCACATAAACTAGTCTTCTCTTTTTTGGACAATGTATAACATGCAGGGGGCAAATAGGCACGTTTACCTTTCTGCACCGGTGCTAACTCCTTCCGGATACCCATTTTCAACATATCTTGCCTAGCTTTCTCACCATCTTTTGTCTCACCAGGTATATTCAAGAGTGTCCTAACGATACTGTCGCAATTTTTTTTCTATATGCATTACATCTAGACAATGTCTAACCTGTAAATGTCTCCAATATGGAAGTTCCCAAAATATAGATTTCTTCTTCCACGAGCCTTCTAAAAGAGGAAATACTTTGCCAAATGCATTTTCAATATCCTTGACCCATTCGTCAACATCATTTCCTGTTAATGGCAAATGAGCAACTCCATTCTCTATCTCTCCATTAAAAGGCTTCTTCTTTTTACGATAAGGATGATTAGGAGGGAGAAATCTACGATGATGCATATACACATTTTTTTGCAATAATGTAAACGCTCAACAACCATATCATCTTCACAAATTAGGCATGCTTTGGCACCTTTTGTACTATAGCCAGACAAGTTACCATACGCAGGAAAATCATCTATGGTACAAAAAATCATGGCTCACAATGTAAAATTACTTTGACTATATGCGTCAAACACACACGCACCTTTATCCCATAGAAGTTTTAGATCATCAATAAGAGGAGTTAGGTAAACATCAATGTCGTTTCCTAGTTGTCATGGTCCAGAGATTAAAAGAGACAACATGATATACTTGCTCTTCATACTCAAATGAGGTGGAAGATTGTAAATCACCAAAAGAACAGGCCAAGTACTATGTTGACTACTAAAGTTGCCAAATGGGTTTATGCCATCTGTGCAAAGACCAAGTCAGAGATTTGTAATTTCTTCACCAAAATCAGGATACATTGTATCAATGTTTCTCCACTGTGGAGAATCAGCTCGATGCCTCAATAATCCATCAATTTTGCTCACATCTGCTGCCACCTTAAGTTTTTTGCATTTTCTTTATTTGCAAATAAACGTTTAAACCTTGGTATAATTGGCAAATACCATAAGACTTTTGCTGGAGGCTATTTCTTATCTGGGTCATTGTGAACGTTCCCTCGTGACTTATAACGGGATAATCCACACTTGGGACACTCGTGCAAGTTCTCATATTCATTTCGATACAATATACAATCATTTGGACATGCATGTATCTTTTTATATCCTATACCAATTGGGCACATAATTTTCTTTGCCTCATAGTTAGAAGTTGGAAGCTCATTACCTTTCGGAAGCATGTCATTCAAAAGTTCCAACAAAGATGTAAAAAAATTATCACTCCACACATGCTTTGCTTTTAAATTGAAAAGCTTGAGCATGGCAGACAATGTTGTGAACTTAGCACAATTAGGAAACAAAGGCTTCTCGGCATCAATTAATATTCTTTCATACAACTTTGGCTCTTCCATCAAATGTTCTTCAGCATCACGAAACATCTCATGAACACAATCATTCTCATCATTCGCGCCATTATTCATGTTATCTTTCTGGTCATTCTCATCATTCTTATGATTATTAGAACTAGCTCTACTAAGTATACTTTCACCATGCCATATCCACTGCGTATAATTTTGCTTAAACCCATAATGGATTATGTGATCTCTAATCTGATCTATGTTACGAAGTCTTCTCTTATTTTTGCAGTGTCTACAAGAACAAAAAATAGTTTTTTCCCCTCTTCTTAATTAATCATTTAGTGCACAATTAATGAACTCTACAATTTTGTTTAGGAACTCGTCATCGTTACGTTTTACATTGTACATCCAACTACGATCCATATGCAAATGATAAAGAGACACTATACAAGAAAAAAAAACATTGGATTACGAAGAGTATTCATTATTAAATCAATATTTTTAGCTAATTCAAGTGGAGTGGATAATCAGTTCTTGTAACTCTTTGCTGCTGAATGATTATCCGGTTACTAAGACCTAATCTAGCATAATAAGATAAACACATTCATAACAGTACATGCACTTGTACAAATTGACTAAGTATCACACGAACCAAATAACCGCTCACGGTTGTGAGCATGTATTAGCTAACATGGCTTCTTTCTGCTAAAACAAAAACAAAACAAAGATTCATTTTATGCCTCAGTAACTCTTTTGTGGATGAGAAGCGACTGTATACTTACTATTAATTGTTATTTTGGTCATAGGTTAAAAGACCTCAAGCAAAGGCTTTCTTTGTAAAGGCAATTGTAGACATGAATGCTAATTGTTATTTGAGTTGGTGCATGATTAAATTCAAATGGCCAGCATCTCATACAAGTGTCTTAGTAATGAATGAAAATCAAATAAAAGTACATATACTTCAACTTCTTGTCTACTGATAGGAACCTTACTAAAATTATAAGAAACAAATGTCATATTTTCTTTGAGAATTTTAATTGACTCATACTTATAAACAAAACATAGAACCAATTTAATCATGGTTTGTAAAAATTTAAAAGGATAAACGAATATGGGTGATTCAAATAAGGACTTCATATAAAGAATTTATTAAAATTTCATGGAGGAGATGCTATCATAATAATCTTCTAAGGCATCAAAACTTTCAGTATATTAACAAGAAATACGTAGACTTATTAAGTAACGCATAACGCTTAGCCTTCTCGACATGATGTCCAACACTTCCCCAATTATTCAAAATGTTAACAGTTCATGTCTTTATTAATGAACAAAAATATTTAAAAGAGGAAATACGATAAAGTTCTAGTCTTTAATTAGCTGAACAAAACAGAAAAAAGAATCAAATTTAAGAAGCATCAATAAGATGAAACACTATATCTCAATTCAATTCTGAAATATATAACAAACCATGAAGACACAAATTATGATAAAATCCATAACAGAGAGTGATCTATTGCAGCCAAACGAAAACGAAAGGATTTTGAAATTCATAGAGAAGAAGAAAATGCAGTTGCAGATATATAGTAGAGAATAGATGCACATGAGTCTTACATCATAAGAGTCATGTGTATATTTCAATTCACAAAAACTTGCAAGCTTATAATAAAATGGAAAGTCAAATAACTAGACAAATAGCAATTAGCAAATACCTCTTAAAATTGCTTGGAGCTAGCAAAATCTGACGAAACAAATTCACTATTTTAGCTAATAGGAGCATATTTCACTGATATTAAACGAAATATAAGATCTACAATATGCACAGAAATGAAACCGAAACTTTATTTCATCAAACAATAATCAAGCATTGTTTTATCTACGGTGCAAATGGGTATGAATAGGGAATCAATATAAAAAATTCTCATGTATCAGATCGAATGTCAATAGAACAAGCATATAATACAATATAAAAAAAGGAAAATAAGAAATTGATACATGATGGTGGATGTTCAGAAACTACGAATTCAATTTGCATTGATTTTTTAGAACGAGAAATAAACTTACAAAATGAAATTAAAAGATGAATTATATAAAGCGGAGACCAAAAAAAGTCTGAATAGCGAATCATGATTTCATAAAAAATTATGAAAAAATTACCCTCTGGTTCAAACGTATAACAAGATAAGATAGAAATCTATAGGTAAACGATCATCAGTTGAGATATTAGATCTGGCCAAAATCCAATTAATGAGATCCAAACACGCAAAACATTCATTAACCAACAAGGTGAAGTGATCTGTAAAGAGTGGTAATTTTTACCTACCACTCGTATGATTGGTTATAGCCGAGTCCAGTGATCGTATGAACAAACTTTGTACGCTTTGACTACTTAGGTAATGATTTGAAACAAAATTTGAAACGAAAAGTGACTGCTCAACACAAACCTCCACAAACACAAAGAACAACAACCGATATAAAATCAATCCAGCAAACTCGAAGCTCGAAATCAATCCAGCAAACGGTGATTTTAGGGTTTTTTTTTAAGCTGGCGAATTATTTGGGGAAAAGAATGGGAGCGGCAAAAAAATTGGAAAGGCGGGATGTAAATATGAGCGACGAATGACCTAAGTAATTTAAAATTGCATCGCCTTTGCAAGGGAACCGATGCGTAAATTATTATTTTGGACTTAGTTGCATCGGTTGACTTTAAAACCGATGCAACTAAAACTATTTACATCGACGAATTTGCATCAGTTGTTGGTGACAACCGATGCAAATTTGATTTTTTTTATTACCTATTGCTTTCCATGTACCAATTGCATCGATTATTAAGACATAACTGATGCAAATAGTTCTATTTGCATCAGTTTTTACTTAAAACGATTCAAATGAGGCAATGCAAATGGCATGTTTTGTAGTAGTGTACGTTTCTGTTTGGTTGTGGAGAATTTATTCTCTTAACTTAACACCCTTCTCTGAGACGTACGAGCTTAGAGGTTATGTAGTTGATGGTTACTAATGATACATTACCAATTTGGTAATGTGGCGTGCTGAGTGCTGTTGATCATTTGTTGATCAAAGCATGACTTTTGTGAAAAGCATAGCTTTGTGGATGAGACCTCATCTGGACCTTACAAACCAAAAATGGTCAAAACAGGAAGGATGCGGCAAGGTTATCGAGGGTAGCGCCCCTTAGGGTATTTGCATTTCCTTTTGGATAAAAGGTGGTATCATGGTATGGAGCCTAGATATTCAACCTATGTGGTTGTTGCAAATTTATTGCGAATTGTTGATGTTGAGAGCTCTAGGATAAAGGTCGGTAACAACCAGGGAGTGGCATATTCGCGTCAGTAGTTACCTAGTTGCAGAGGTAAACCGGCCTTGTGTTGGTAGAGATCCGGTTAGGTTCTCGATGCGTCCCTCCAGAGGCGTGCCCACGTGGCCCAGGAAGTTCCTTAGCCTGACCATTTGTTGGAAATCCAAAGAAACAATATGAGTCTTGTACAATTTTAGTTATATAACCTGCCTTTTACTTATGGTGGTGACCTGCCGTTTAATTTGTAGCTATAGTAGGTATACTATAATGGTGGTATGCTAGCTAAGATTAATATTATACTTCGAAATGTTTTCTGCACTATGCACTAATAATAATATCAAGAGGATTTTGCGTATCAGGCATGTTTGACTATCATAAGAAGAAATCTCCTCCAATTATGCACTTCCTTTGTGAGTGTGGCGGGAGGCTTTATGGTAGTTTCATTTTCCAAAAAGAGTTGTGGCTTTCTTTTTAAACTCTTTTTATTTGTTTGTTTTTGTTCAAAAAAACTGTTTTTGTTTGCTCACACCAGTCCCATGACTGAACTGGAGTTTATTGTTCCCTTTCTAAACTCTGGGTGTCCACAATTATCCACACGGGCAGCCTAGAGTTAGATTTTCAGATAATCAGCTAGTAGATATAGATTCGGTAGCCCTCAGCCTTCTGTTTGGGTATTTTTGAAGCCTTTGGATTTGGCAATAGCGTTTGTTTCACTTCAACAATTACCGAGTTTGCTTCATTACAACATGATGGTGGTTCGAACTTCTTGGATTGGAGTTTTGGTGTTTGGCATTGAAGACATTATCTCTCCGCTTCTGTCGTTTCGTCTTCTGTTTTTGTCTATCTTTGATATATGTATCGATATTCATTTGTATCAGAATGTTGTATCATTTATGTATCAATAAAGTTATTAATTTTGTTTCCGTTATGTTATTTACTTAATGTATTATAAGCTCCGACGCGAATCGAATTTCAATGTTTGAGTCTACGGCATTCGAATACCGGTGAAGAATGGATGTCAATTTTCGAACGGTGAAATTCGGGTTGTGACTCCACCAACCATTTCCTGCATCCACGTAACTTTATTTACTGATTTGGTTGTTGTTTGCAAGAGGAGTTCTTATGTATCGATGATATCCCTAAGATTATAGGAGAAGTATAGAAAAATGTTAAGAGAACCAAAAAGGTCCTCCAAATGTTGCCTCTCGTCCTCTATTTAATAGCCGAGATCTTTGGAATTTTCTCACCCTTGTTCTCGCCCACTTTCCCCACTTCTGGGGAGTGTTAACTGAAGAAGATCATGGCCATGTCATCAATGTTTAGGGTCGGTCATGATCCATACCAGGGATCGATACTGATCCATGAAATTGATTCTAAGACCATTACCTACCTCTTACAAATACTTGGTTGACTTACGTCATGGTCGTTGGCATCAAGTTATGTAGATAATGTATATATTAACTCGAGTTTAAGTGAGTTCCTTGGTTCCAATATTGGATAAAGCTTTTTGTTTGCTCATTAATTGTTTGAGTTGCACCTTGCTAGCGAACCATCATCTAATCGCATGTTTAAGTTAACGAGGACCTTAGCCTTGCGTTTCATGAAGATCGAGAAGTTTTGGAGCAACTTTTATGGATTGATACCAACCCTTGATCATGGATTGATACCAATTCATGACTTTGATTGGTATTCGTGTGTGGACATTAAATTTGGTTTTGTTTAGCATGCCTACTATTTTAGGAGTCTTTGGCAAGTTGGTAACTTTGTCTCTTAACTTGGTTTGATATCCATATTTGGCAGTTATCGTTCTAAATTCTTCCTTGGTAATTTCCATGTTAAATCGATTGAGCTCTTTAAATATGGCATGTTCAAAAAGCTGGATAACAAAAATCAAACACAATAAGGACCTTGTTGCATTATAAACAACACTAGGCCAAGAACTGCAAGACATACCTAAGATTTTGATCATTGAAATGTAAGTTTTGATATGTTACTTCATTTAACATATTTGATATTCTTTAAATGTTAAGGATGATCGAATAAATTTCTATAAGGAAATTCGATGCAGTCTTTAAAAAAAGAGTTTCTTTGTTGAAATGTTTGACTAGAAAGAGAAAAAAGTTAGATGTTAGTAATAATGTTGACATGGCTGGAATGAAGAGAGTGAATGGCCACTTATGCTTTATGAAGAGACATCGATTAAGTAGAAGGTTATATTTGTAGATTGTTAAACCAAAAATTGGTTCAACACCAAGGATGTTATGTAATGAGGCATATTCAAAGAAATTCCTATAATATCTCTTAGTCTAAAATTGTTTACGAAATCATTTGAAATTTAAATCATGTTTTCAAGAGTAAAACAGGCAAATCAAAATATGCCATAGATCTTGATTTATTGTCAATGGATATAGTAGGCAAATATATAACAACCAAGAATTTCACCACTTAAATTTGTGATTTTTTTAAAAATATTCTAATAATAGTTTTTATAATTAGAATAAAACTCTTTAAAATAATAATTAGTGATGGTGAAATGGTTTTCCAAATTTTTTTACAAAAATATTTAGTTTGAAGAAAAATCGAAAATATGGTTGGGATTCGTTTTTCGAATTTTCGACTTTTCGTCGACTAATAGTTATCGTAAATGTTATAAAGTCAATGGTGTATGTGTATGCACATATTTACAAATTAGTTAGGATATTATAGTGTATATACATATATATATATATAGCATATATAAAAAGTTGTGAAATCTTTTATGAAATTTAAAATAAATTAAAAATTTGAAAAGGAAAGTGTCACATCAGTAGAAACATTAGGAAACATCAAGTACAAAGTGTGTTTAATGCATGTTGGTTTAATGTGGCTTAGGGGGACATTATTTTTGCGTGAAATGGTAGGAAGGGTGGACAAGGCAAGGTGATGTGTCAAGTGATTTGTGGAGGTTACTAAAGGCTATTTTGGTAAATTACTGATTGTATTTCATAAAAAACCAATTTCCTAATTTTCTTTTCTTATTTTCTCATTTCCAACTTCCATTTCAAACTTCCTTAAGCTTCTTTAATTTTTTTTCTTGGCTTCCAAGTTTCTAAAGTTTAAAAACTTCACTTTGTCCACTTTTAAATCCTTTTAAACTTGTTATGTTACATCTCCTTTTCCATTTCAGCACTCCTCCTCCTTGAAACAAGCCCTCACCACCTCATTTCATCATGGCTGCGCCCATATGCTCCAAGGCCGTTCCCATCTTGGCCTTTTAGGCCTAAAAACTTCTTTATTCCAAGATAGAAGCAAAGAATCTAGAGTACTTCAAAAGATGATGGGAGTTCGAGTGGAATTAGTAAGCTTTTAGCTAGCTTGATGGTAAGAAAAGCTAACTTTTTTATAAAGTTTCAAACTCTATTGTGTTGGTTACTTAGTTTCTAATTTTTTAGTTGCTTAGATGCGAAATAATAGCGGTTGGTTGTACATATATGTTATTGTGTGTAATGATCATATAACTTAAAAAATGAAGTTGAAGGTATAACCGATTTGATTCATGTATATTATGAATATGCTAAGAGAGTTAGCACTTAGGTTTGTAAGAAGAGAAATAGAAATCACTTAGATAAAATTTGTTTTACTTAAGTATTTCTAAAAAGGACTTTTATAAGGTTTAAAATTTTACCTTTTAAGAATCAAAATTTTATTCAAATTTAGAAAAATAAAATAAAATCAAAAGATAAAGCCTTTAAAACTATTTGGAAATCTTAAATAATATTTAAATTTTGGGTCATGTAGCGATAGTCACTATAACTGCAGTTCGTAAAACGAACTCTTTTGCAAATTTAAAAATTGCTCCCATCTAAAGTACCTTTGTGGAAAATGTTTGAAAAAATTATTACAAGTATTTAAAAATAAGTATTATCTATTTATTTATTCATTAATTTAATGATTATTTAATTACATAATTAAGTAAGATAATTAGTACTTAATCATTAAATAAGTTAGGATAATTGGTACTTAATTATTTTTGAGTAAGTAAATTATAATCAGTTAATTAATAAAAGGTCAATTATTATTTAATTAATTATTTAAGGACTACTTATTATTTAATAAGCATTAATTAATTATTAATCAATTTAAATTTAAGATAAGAGTTAATTAAAACTTAATTATGATTTCATTATTTTTAAATGTAGGTTTAATTTATTATTTAAGTTCTAATTAAGAATTAATTAAGTAATTAATTCTTAGTTAATATTTAATTTGTATTTAAAAGTTTAAATATTGATTTCATAATTAATTAAAGAATAATTATGGTTCAATATTTTTTTTAAAAGTTAACTATTATTTAATTATTTATATAAAGTAAAATTATTATTTAATTATTTAGTTAAAAGTTAATCATTGTTTAACTTAATAATTAAAGGGTTAATTATTGTTAAAATAAAGTTTTAAATCTTATTTAATTGTTTAATAAGTTTTAAAGTTTTAAATTACTTTATTTCTAAAGATTGGTTTTGTTTTTTAAAGCAACTTTATTTTTAAAGGATATTTATCTAAGGGATTTATTTTATAGGCTACCTTAAGTAACCTTAAATGAATATAAAATTTATTGGCATCTGTTTAGCAAAATAAAACATCGTTCTGCTAATTAAATTGTATTTGACATCATTTTGGCAGAATAAATCATAGTTCTGCCATAATTCACCAAGTAGATTATGTTGACATCTGTTAGGCAGAATAAAACTCATTATGTTATTTTATTAACTTGGATATGTGTGTTAAACAGAACAAAAACTAGTTCTGCTATTTTTGGTAACTTAGACATTTATGTATATGTGATTGATTTTTATTGGTTGATTCCGTTTACGTATCTGCTTGTATTGTAAATACCCATGTTATAATTTGAATAACTTAAACTCAATTAAATAAACCATTATGGTCACTAAGCCTCTGTCTGATTTTGTGAAGTCAAATATTTTATTTTATCCTTCTTGAAAAGGGTTAAAGTTTATTGTCATTTAAATATGATATTTAAAGAATAACTAAACAATGATTTTATTAAAGATGTTTTTGAAGTTAATTGAATACTCTTATAAATGATGGTTTAAAATCATTATTTTGTTAATATGGTTTAAAGATAATTAAATGAAGGATGTTTTTAAATAATAACTTTTTGTTTCAAAGGCGTTTTAAGTAATTATTTTGTTTGTCAAAGGTATTTTATTAAAAGGGATTTATTAAAGGAGTTTTGTTTTAATAAGGAATATTTATAAAGAAAGTTTTATAAATAATTTTGGATATTTATAAATATCTATAAGAAGTTTTGTAAATTGTTTTGGATATTTATAAGAAGTTTTATAAATGATTTTGGATGTTTACAAGAGAGTTTTACAAATGATTTTGGATGTTTACAAGAGAGTTTTACAAATGATTTTCAGTATTTATAAGGAAGTTTTACAAATGATTTTGGTTATTTATAAAAGATTTTGATAAATGATTTTGGAAATTTGTAAAATAGTTTTATAAATAAACTTGGAGATTTATAAAGTATTTTATAAATGGAATTGGAATTTAAGTGAAGAGGATTTCTTAAATGAAAGAGATTTATTAAAAGGAGTTATTGTAGATATTTATAAAAGAATTTGAGATGGGATTTCCTTCAACTGTCCTTTCAAATTTTGTGGTAAGGACATTTGTTCGATACTGAACTTATTCGAGTTTATCCTTATCACTAATTTAAATAACTTTTGTTTTGATCCTTTGATATGAATTTTGGAATAAGAAATCTTCCATAAAATTTTGTGAATATACTTATTCTATTAAGATAAATATATGAATAATTTGATAAACATTTTGGAAAGAGATTTAAATAAATGAAAGATTTATTTTGAGGCTTAGTGGTTGTTATGAGTAATTAATTCTCTGAACTTTTATTGTTTGTTTATTTGGTAGTTAAATAACCGACTATCAAATCTTAACTAATTTTGACTCAAGAAGTATGTTGTGCATGCTCGAGTTCCCCGGTGAGAACACGAGTACTTGTTGCATATTTCTAAAAGAACCAAGATTGATTCAACTAGAAATTATCGTTATTTGTTCGGAGAGACTGGGATCAGATCTGTTTGCTAAGTTGCTTTAGCATGACAAGGGGTTCTTGCTTTGTGAACTATGTCAAAGCTTACACTCTTACCCGTACACATCCCTAAAATGAATGGTTTGGTTTGTTTCATGCTTACAATCGAGAGGTTGGCTATAAATTTAGATTCGAGGTTACCAGCTGTAGGCATCACCTATTTAGGGGGATTTTTACATTTGGTAAGTGCAAGGTTAAGCGAGAACCTTGGTCCTAGTGAGGGTAAACTTAATAAGGATATGGCAAGTGACACCCTAGATGTGTTTGAGTGTATTATTTATCGAGTGCGTATTTGTTAGTGCTATAATTTTTTTAAACTATGTTGGTTGATCGATTGAGTAGGTTATGGATTCTAGTCAATACGAGTAGCAAGGTTATTGATAGGGATCTCTAAACACTTGAACAAGGCCAATCAACATAGTATCGGTTTAAATTAGTAAATGAAATAATTTTAGCTAAGGATATATTTTATATAAGGGGATTTAGGCCTAAGGAAAAAGTTGTAGAAAAATTTAGTTCTAGGTACAAGAAGTTTGCTTTTTAGACTGAAGGAAACTTTTTAGTGTAAATCACAGAATGATAGCTGTAATTATCATTTTCTGTTTACATTAACAAATGTCCTTCAGACTAAAAAGAAAACTTGCTGTTCTTGAGGCTAAATTTTTTTCGCAACTTCTTCCCTGCGCTTATTTTTCTGTTTTATATATAAAGGAATGATATTCAAAATTAATATAGCTTTGTTGATGTGTTGATCATTAGTAGTGATAATATTTTATTATTATAATTTAAGGTTTGTTTAGTCATGCTCGCCTAGTTTTGAGTATTGATTATTCATTTTTTATTTTTCCACTTTCCACTACAGGATGGGTGATAATATTTGTAGGAACATTAAAACTAACACCTTATGAATTAAGTTTCACAATTTGACTATAATGAATTCGATGATAATGTTGGGTTAAAATTTGATTTTAATAAAAGTTGTTTAAAATAAATTAGAATATGTAGAAAACAAATATTTAGAAGTTGAATTTATAAAGCTTTATAAAATGTCTTTTGTAACTATAGAATAATAACATTTTTTAAGGACTTAAATCTCTGTGCCTTTGGAAAATGGTTTTCACAGTTCGAAAAAATAGTAATAATTTTACTTGAAAATACTTTAATATATAAATATTTTGAATGTGACAACCCGAATTTTGTCGCTCCAAAATCGACATTCATACTTCACTCGTATTCAAATGCATAGATTCAAACGTCGAAATCCGAATTACCAGAGCTTATAACATATTAAGTACAATAACAAGCGGAAGAGAAATGAATATTGTCATTGACACACAACAGTATTTTATACAACACATTTACACAAATGATATCAATATACATCAGAGATATAACAACAGAACGATATCCACATAGAGTTTGAAAGAGATAGAGAGAAAGATAGCCCGCATCTCTGTTGCCAAATCTCTAAAACTTAGAAAGACTCCAAATTCCAAATCGAAAGCTCCATCAGTGCTGAAGTGAAGCAACTCGATCCAAATGTGATTGCCAATATCTAGAGATTGAATGCTATCGAATCTACACTATTTGATTCTCTGAAAATCTAACCCTAGGCTGCCCATATGGAAAATTGTGGGCATCCAGAGTTTAGAAAGGGAAAATTAAACTCCAGGTCAGTCATGCGACTGGTATGAGCAAACAAAAATATTTGTTTTAAACAAAAACAAGCAAAGAATTTAAAATTGAAATCTGTAATGCTTTTTGGAAAATGAAACTATCATAAGGCCTCCCGATACACACACAATGCAATCACAAACTTGGGGGAGATTTCTCCTTGTGATAGTCAAACATGGTTGATACGAAAAAAGCCTTTTTACATTATTATTAGTGCATAGTGCAGAAAACCTTTCGAAAGTATAATATTAATCTTAGCCAGCATAGGTACCATTATACTATGCCTATTATAGCTACCATTTAAGAATGGAAGGTTCTACAACTGCAATCGTAAAGGACACGTATTGGATGATTGGATTTCCAACAATGGTCAGGAAAAGGAACTTTCTACACCGAATGGAACACCTATGGAGGGACACCCCCAAAAACAAAACCAGATATCTGCCAACATAAGGCTGGGTTACTTCTGTAACTAGGTAACGCCTACAATTAAGCCATCCCCGGTCGTTACCAACCTTTATCCCGGGATTCACCACCAAATAGCAATGGCCACATAGTTAAATATCTGGGCTCCATGCCATGATATCACTTTTTATCCAGAAGGAAATGGACATACCCTAGGGGCGCGACCCCTAAAAACCTTGCCGGAACATTCCTGTTTCGACCATTTCCAGGTTGTGAGGCTCAATGAAGTCTCGTCCACAAAGCTATGCTTTTCACAAAAGTCATGCTTCGATCAACACATGATCAGCAGTACTTCGTATGCCACGTTACAAATTGGGAATGTATCACTAGTAACCATCAACTACATGACCTTTGAGTTCGTACATCTCAGAGAAGGGTGTTAAGCTAAGAGAATAAATTCTCTGCCACCAAACATAAATTTATTTGATAGAAACCAGCTTTACATCTTAAAATGTAACGTCATACATACGTCTATAAAAGTTTGTTCAGGGTTCAAACAGAACCGAAGGCACTTCAAAAGAAGCCCTTGCAATCCGGGTATTCACAACCTTGATCGGACTCCCCATCACATATGGAGATCTCTATACTGGTGCAACTCAGTGCAGAGACATTCGACGGGTAATCCTTTTGTTCTCGAAAATACTCAGTCTTCACCACCCGTCTTCAAATTCTATCCACTACGTCGTATCAATTCGAAACGGGTTATATGACATAAATTTCTCTCTCGACTAAGCCGAATAATGAGCGTTTAATTTTAAAACCATATAGATATTAGGATCTTAGCTAAGTCACACTTTTAAATCCCCAAACCTTTTCTTCAAATGGTTTAAACAAATTACCATTTTTAATCTTTAAAACAAAAAGATTCAATTCATAAAGTTCACCAATCTTTCACAAAGGTTCCTTTATAGTTTTCAAAACTATTTCAATTTCAGATCTTTTATACAAAAGATACACCTTTAAGATCCTCTTCAATTTCAAAACAAAGATCAACAATCTTTCACAAAGATTCATTCATAGCATTCAAAGCAATTCTATTTCAAACTTGAAATATTTTCAACACAAATTGGAAATCCTTTCTTTATATGAAAGCTATTATTATTTGAAAAATAATCTTTTTATTTCGGAAAAATCCGATCAAATATGCACAAGTCATAGCTTTTAAAAGTATAAAACAAAAAATCAACGAACTATCGTATCATGGCAAGTTCTAATTTGAATTAAATTCAAATCCCCAAAAAAATTTATTTCATACACTTCAAAATGGTTAAAAATCTATATATACATTATATAACTTGTTTAACCCTTTCAAACCATACTTTCCAAAATGATTTCAAAACTTAAATAGGATATATTATATTCAAACTGAATTTCAAATTTCAAAACATGCCTTTCAAAAGCTTTTCAAATTCAATACATTTCCATTTCCAAAACCATTTGGATTCAAAATTCAATTTTTAAAACCATTTCATAATATTAAATTCAAGTATCTATGAATTAACCGATTTCCTGTGAAATCCATATTTGTGTGTGTATAGTGTATTTCAGGGGTTTTACACAATAGTGCAACATCATCAATCATCACAGACTCAAGCACAACAATATCGATAAGTGGTTTTCATATAACGCATATCTTCATTCACAGATTCACAGATAAATAAATTACATTCATCACAGATAAATAAATTACATTCATCACAACTCAAATCAAAACAGAGCATCACACATCAGGGATGTCAAACAATTCAATCATTCAGTAGAATCCAAACATCCATAAGTAAGATCAATTAATTATCTGATTAATTTAAATCAAATTAATTACTTATGAATAAACTACTAATCCTGGTTAATTAATATTAATTAATTTCAAACCTTAAACATTAATTGACCTTTAATTATTTATAAGTTAATCAACCTTAATTATTAATTAATCAACCTTAATTGATAAATTAATCAACCTTTAATCATTAAATAATTAACCCGTAATTATTTAATTATCCTTTAATTAATCACATTAATTAATTACCCCTTAATTAATCACCATTTAATTGATTATCTTTAATTAATTACAATAAGTGATTATCCTTAATCATTTTCATTAATTATATAACCTTTAATTAATTATCCTCAAATTAATTACCTTAATTAATCAATCACGTTAATTAATTATCTTTTAACTAATTATTCTTTAATCACTTAATTAATCAATTTTAATCATTAACTAATTACTTTCAATTAAGTAATTATCTTTAAGTAATTAATTACCTTTAATTATTATTATTAAGAAACCATTCTTAATTACCTCCATTAATTTACCTTAAGTAAATCACCTTTAGCAATTCATCTTATTAATTAATTATTTTAGGGTGATTAAGTAATTACACTTTAATTACTTTTATTAATAAGGCCATAAATATTTAAGATAAATCATTTATTTAAACTATCACTTAATTACATTATTTAATTTGATTAAATGCTTAACATAAATTTGATACAAAATTTTCTTTGAGAAACCTTTGGTTAATCATCTCTTAACTTCATCATTTTATTATGTTTGGAAACACTTGGAAATTTATTAAATCGTCTTAACAAAATTACAAAACCATATTAATAAACTTTAAAAACACTTAATCTTTTAGAAATAAATCTTGGAAATTTATTTAAAACCTGGCAAATAAATTTTCTTTGAAAAACTTGACTTATCTTCCTTTAAAAACTTATTTAATTTAATAAACTTTAAAACTTGTTCAACATTTATTTGACAAAATTTATTGAATCATCAAGTTTAAATAAAACCAGAACCATACTATTAAAGTCTCGAGCCAAATCAACATTTTCCCAAGCAACCTTATTTTCAAATCTGCTTCGAGTCAAAACATCTACAAACCCGAGCTTGAACCCGAGCTATCCTTTTCTTCCCCGGTCTCATGATTTCCAGAAATGCCAAAAACAGGTGTGCACATGCACATCCATTCCGGCCTCCTACGATCACCGTCACAGCCACTAGAATATAGTTGACGACCACAACTACTAATCCAAACACATAGATTGCCGAATTTGACGGGGAATCAAAATCGAGCAGGTTCGAGTACCTACTGTAACCCAACCACAATCAAAAATCCCCTCGACGCCGACGACCCAGGCCACCATCGACCACACCTTTTTGACCAGAACTTCTCAGATGACCCCAGCAACGTTTCCCTCTGGTGTGGTTCGTTTCGATTCAATGACGCTGACGAATTTCTATTCAAAACTTCGACGAGCAAACCAAGTTCTAAACCTTATAACTCCCCCCACCGCCGCCATGATCATCAGAAAAACTTCCTACCATTTTTCCCATGATCTACATCCTCCAAGCTTCTCTCCACCTCAAGCACGATTTTCGAATCATCGTGGTTTGTCGAAATTTGATAAAAACTCAAATTCTGATCAACTTGCATTTTCCCTTCATTTCCAACTTATAAATCATGATTTTATTATTAAAAATAATTATTTCCTATCACAAATCATATTATGGAATCCAAATTCGAAAACCTGAACATTGATTTTCAACTTTTATCTGATTTCTACCGTTATTCTTTATTTTTTAAATATATACACAACATGAAAACAAGGAATTAATTTTAACTATGATATTATATTGTTTCAATCATTTTTCCTTTAGAAATCGCAACTTGAATTTGTATAAATAAAACGATATGAATTTGTATATGAATTTTTGAACCCGTCATTCAACAAATATATGTATTTAAACATACCCAGACATTCACACTCATAAATATATGTAAATTCAAACATGCGGGCATTTAAACAATCATACTTCAAGTGTCAACCACAGTATCAAAAGCACATAGGTAGATAAGTGAGTTTTCTCACCTTGATGGTTTGATAGCAGAGAAGTATTCAAGCCTGGAAACTTGATTTGATGCATTTGAGTTATATCTTTAACTTGATTTTGGTTGAAGCTGATTTGAATTAATTGTTGCTTAAACTTGGATCTGGTTTTGAAGATGAACTGCACTTTGCTTTGAAGTTTGAATTAGTTGCTTTGTTTTAAACGTTGCTTTGTTTTACTTTGATCTGAAATTTTAGTTGAAGCCTGATCTTTGCCTTGCATTCCAGGTTGAAATCTGAAGTGTTTGATTCCAATTTTCCTTTCAGGTTGAAGACTTTGAATTGTTTTGGTTGATTGTTGGTGATTTGTTTTAAACATTTGATCAAGTTGTTGCTTCAGATTTGAGTTTAAATAGGTTTTGATTTAATTTTTTTGGTTTTGTGGATTTTGAAAAATATGAACAACAAGAAAAAGTAGGAGAATAGTTATGTATAAATAGCTTTGCTCTCATTTTATCTTTTATTTTTATTTTTAAAAAAATGACACTTGTTAACTCCATATATCAAAATAGTTACACTTGCCTTTTTACATTATAAAGTATTTACATTTGTGAATGTATAATATTAATTTTCCTACACTTGTAAAAATATAAACATTTTATGTTTAAAACCCTATTTTAAATAATTTTATACAATTTGTTTTAAACACTATGTTATTAATATTTATGATTCATGTTTTTTTATCTTTTATTTATTAATGTTATGTACTTATCTCTTGCTTAACCCAATAATTTTCAAAAGGTAAAAATATATTAATTTTAAATCATAACTTCCAACATATATATATATATATACAAACACACACACACACACACACACACACACATATATATATATATATATATATATATTTGTATACACATATTAAAATTAGAAAAACACATTTTTTATTAAATTTAAAAATGTAGAGTATTTAAATCCAACTTATTTAAAAATGTTTATCTTGAATTTCGAATCCAAATTCTATTTAAAATCAATTTATATACATATATTTAAACAAACAACCAAATATCTTATTTTATTTGGAAAAATTCAAATAAATTCACAATTAAATTTAAAAATTTATTTTAAATTACCAATTTAAATTTAACCCAAAAACGGGATCGTTACAAATTCCACCCTTAAGAAAATTTCGTCTCCAAAATTTGCTGGACAGTGAGACAACTAAGAACAAATGGACATACAAAGATATAACTTTCCAGATCAAGTTGAATTTCCTCTCTGCCTTTGGCTTACCAAATCAAAATATCATCAATAGATACAAGAATAAATTGTTCAACACTTCACGAAATATTCGGGTCGTCCGGTCTACGAAATATGCAGGGGCATTGTTTAGTTCGAAGGGATAACTAACCACTCGTAAAATATATCTGGACCCCAAAGAATGGACAAATAGATTAAATATTCCATAATTCTCAAACACTAGGTATGGATTTCAAACTCAGGTCGGAATACCCCAAAGTTTACATTAGCTTGTCCCTCTTCGGACTTTGATCCACACAAGAAATTACAATAGAATTTCAAATTTGGTTTTAATTGAAATTGTTTCATTGATACAAATCTTCATATTTTATTCATCAATTTAAATAGAATTTTAAATTCATTAAAGTTTAAAAATGAAAAGCTGATAGGAAACCGATGAAGAGAATATGAAACAGGAATTTAGAACCTTTTCTATAATGATTCCGAGAGCCACCATCACACCAAAGCTTCTTCTTGTAGCTGCCACAAAGCTATCAGAGAATTGAAATTGGATGATCAATAAAGGAAATTGATAGAGAAAGTTGTTTCCATTGTTGCAGGGTATTGACCATAATGCTATTTTCCTGCCCCTTACCTTGTCTTCTTCTTGCACTCATACTCACTATCAGTGGATAACAAAAGAATTTACAGAGGCATTCGAAAGGATATCTTAGGGATATACTCATTCTAGGGCATTTGTAACCCTATTTCTAATGAGTTACCTAATGTGTTATACTCCAAAAGCTAATATTCAACCTTTATCTCTGATACCAAATGTGATGACCCGAATTTTTTCGCTCGAAAATCGACATTCATACTTCACTCGTATTCAAATGTCGCGGATTCAAAAGTCGAAATCTGAAATGTTGGAGCTTATAACATATTAAGTACAACAACACAACGGAAGAGAAATGAATATTATCATTGATACACAACAATATTTGACACAACACATTAACACAAATGATATCAATATACATCAGAGATAAAACAGTAGAACGATATCCACATAGAGTTTTAAAGAGATAGAGAGAAAGATAGCCTGCATCTCCGTTGCCAAAACTCTAAAGCTTAGAAAGACTCCAAATTCCAAATCGAAAGCTCCATCAATGCTAAAGTGAAGCAACTCGATCCAAATGCGATTGCCAATATCCAGAGATTGAATGCTATCAAATCTACACCTACTATTTAATTATCTGAAAATCTAACTCTAGGCTGCCCGTGTGGAAAATTTTAGGCACCCAAAGTTTAGAAAAGGAACAATAAACTCTAGGTCAGTTATGGGACTGGTATGAGAAAGCAAAAACATTTGTTTTAAACAAAAAAACAAAGAATTTAAAATTGAAAGCCACAATGCTTTTTTAAAAATGAAACTACCATAAGGCCTTCCGGCACACACACAATGCAATCACACACTTGGGAGAGATTTCTCTTTATGATAGTCAAACATGCTTGATACGCAAAATCCTTTTTATATCATTATTAGTGCATATTGCAGAAAACCTTTCGAAAGCATAATATTAATCTTAGCTAGCACAGGTACCATTATACTATGCCTACTATAGCTAGCATTTAAGAATAGCAGGTTCTACAACTGTAATCGTAAAGGGCGTGTATTGGATGATTGGATTTCCAACAATGGTAAGGTAAAGGAACTTCCCACACCGAATGGAACGCCTCTGGAGGGATGCCCCCAAGAACCAAACCGGATCTCTTCCAACATAAGACCGGGTTACCTCTGTAACTTGGTAACATCTACAAGTAAGCCATCCCCCGTTGTTACCGACCTTTATCTTGGGATTCACCAACAAATAGCAACAACCACATAGTTAAATATCTAGGCTCTGTACCATGGTATCACTTTTTATCCAGAAGGAAATGGATATACGCTAAGGGCATGGCCCCTAAAAACGTTGCCGCAACATTCCTGTTTTGACCATTTTCGGGTTGTGAGGCTCGACGAAGTCTCATCCACAAAGCTACACTTTTCACAAAAGCCATGCTTCGATCAATACATGATCAGTAGCACTTTGTAACGACCCAGAATTTCTGTCAATTAAAATTCGTTTATTTAATTGATTTTAAATATTAATAAGTGAAATTTATAAGTCGAATAAATTTTATTTCAAATAATTGGATTTAATTGGATAATTAAATCGATAATTTAATATTTCAAAATACAGAAATAATTTGAAATTGGGTTAAACATGATTGAAATTGATTTTTAAAATTTTATTTAATCATGTTGGAGTTAGAAAGATGTCTGTGAACTTTTAAAATTGAATTTAAAGTTAATTTGTGAAAATTGAATATTTTAATATTTAATTAACGAGTTAAAATAGCCATTTTTCAACCAGTCTCGGATTTTGATGAAACCAGTTTCATCAGATCCGTAATGTGATATTATTGTAATATTTCAAATTGCGTATCAATCGGATTTACCGTTTGTCCAGGGCAAGCCAAAACGCCTGGAAAATTAGCTTAATCGATTTAATTTAAATTTGATCGTTTATTTCTGTAACTCGCACATACGATCGAATTAGCCTCCGAAACCTATTCCATTGTGTTCGGAACGCGGGTTAAACCCTAGAAACACCGGTCACCGCGCGAGATTTGGAGTTCGGAAAATCCGGGATGAATAGTGTTCGTCGTTTTTTCTATAAAAGCCCCTTTATTTCATTTTTGCAAAATAAAAACAAGCTAGGGTTTCAAATACGTTACAGCCGCCACCTCCACCTTTTAATGGTCGATATCTTCTGGTCTTCCTCCCTCCAATTCTTCAAATCCACACGTTAATTCAACAAACTCTCAACTACACTATTGTAGATCACATCCTCCTCTAAATCCAACAGTGGAGACTAAAAATTACGCGATGGATTGGCGGCAGTTGGGGCTAGAAGGTCGTGCATTCGTGCACGTTTTTCTAGAGCTAGGCACGACCGAGCTCTACAATATTGCAGCCGAAGTTAGAGCACGAGGTGAGCTTTAGTTTGGAATTCTCCGATCAACGTGAAGATGCTCCTATTGGTCGCGATAATTAGTGGATGGAGGCGGCTATGGGTAGGGGTTGCGTTCAAAACCTGATGTTGAGGAAGAAAACAAGTCACGGCTCAGATTGAAGAAAGAAAAATCAACGGCCCAGATATGAATTAGGTTTAAAAATAAAAATAATTGTTGAAAATTTATTATATTAAAATTGTACAAACTTTAAACGTGTATAACTTGTTGATACAATGTCGGATTTTGACGAAACAGGTTATGTTGGCTTCGTTTCGTCGAGTACTACGCAATGGAATTGGATTGACGTCATTTAGAGCTAGTGAAAATTTTGGGTAAAATTAAACGCACGTTTAATTTTATTCGAAATAAAACGCTGGAAATTGAAAATCAAGGTAAGAACTTCTCACTCAATCGAAATTGTTCGATGTAAATTTTAAATAATTAGATTTAAAGTTGTTGATTGTATGTTTGAATGATGATTGTTATCTATTGATTGTTAAAATAGACATTATACGCCTATAGTAAGCGGATGTTATTTATTAAAAACATATACCGCGATAATTTCACTGAAAAGTGAGATTGGTATTATTTATGTACTGGAGTTGATTTCCCGCATTTTATAGCAGATGAGACCCTACTGCGCCGTCTATTAAGCGGATAATATTTTATAAATCCCACATACCACGATAATTCCGTATTGGAACGGAATTGGCATTGTGCTAATATTTGTGGATGCAGGGAAACAGGTTGGAGGGATCCAACAGGATTCCTCACCAGTATTTACTTGATTACAGATATTTTGATGTTTGTTGATTATCATATGATGATATATGATGTTTGTTGTCGTGATTGACTATTGGGTGCTGTTGCATCACCGGATCCATTTTTTTAAAAGTTTAAAAATAACGATTTTGATTTTAAAAGGATTTTTAAAATGATTTTTCAAAGTATACGTTTTATTAAATTTTTGAATTGATTCATTTAAATAATTAAAATGTTATAAATTTTTATGTTATAAAAATTAAGATTTTGTGAAATATAACCAAAAGGTGATTTTTAAAATAAATAGATTTATAAAATAGTTTAAATTTGGATTTTTGAATTATTATAAAGGATGTATATAAAAGATTTTTAACATTGATATTTATAATAAATATATATATATAATATTGGAATTATAAAACGAGTTTATTAAGTGTTAAAATGAAGTATAAAATGGATTTCATTAAAAATTATAGATTTATAAATTATGAAGATAATAAAATAAATAGATGTTGTAAAATAAAAGAATTATAAGTAATTAACTTATAAACTGGATTTTAGCATATAAATGGGATATTAATAGAAATTGTTAATAAAGGAGATTTATAAGTTGAATTTGTTATAAAATATAAAGGAATCTTATAAGTAATAGAAGTTTTAAAAAGAATGATTTTGTAAATAAATGAATTATAAGTATTTAACTTATAATATGGACTTTTGGTATATATTTGAGATATATAAATGGAATTGGATTAATAAAGGAGATTTATAAATCGAATTTTATAAATAGAAATGGAATTTATAGACATTGTTTATAAATTCAAAATCAATGGAATTTGATAAATTTAATATAGAAATTTATTAAAAGAAGTATATTCGGGATTCAGGATAGCGAACTATTCTTTATATAAAATGTGTAGAAATATTGAAATTTGGTTAGTGAAGTATATTCACGATTTTGGACAGTGAATATATTATTAAATAAAATGGTTATGTTTTGGGAAAGCGGTATTATAAAATGAATTTAATTATTTTAAAATGATGTTTTAAAATGTTTTATGAATCGAATACATAGATTTCAACATTCATTATTGAAATAGATGTTTTCAAGAAATAAGGAAATGGTGGCTATAACACCGTTATTATAGTAAATGATTTTCGAAAGGAAATGTTTTGTATAGTATTGGGATTTATATATCTATTTTAATTTCGAATCCCTATACTAGTGATTTTGGGTCGTCGTAACGATGTTTTACGCAACATTCATTTTGGCCCAAACAAATGTGTTTAAGAGAATGATTTCTTAAAGAATGAAATATATACTTAATTTCGATTTAAGTATATTGAATATTTTCCAAGTGTTGAAAATAAATGGATTTGTAAATTACTTATTATTAAATAAGCATGGAAATGTTTTCCAATATGAACTGAATATTTTGAGACTTTATCTTTTAAAGATAAATTGAAAATGAATATTAGAAATCGGTTTGGGAAATCGTATATTCATAGATATTTTGGGAATTGTAAATTCACTATGGAATTTATAAAAGAAAGGGGAATTTGTCTAAAAATAAACGTTGATTTATTTTTGAAGTGTGGAAATGAATTTTATGGATTTGGAACGTAAATATAAAGTAAATCGGAAAGGATTTATTTAATTGGTTTAAATGAACCATTTTGAAATGAAAGTATTTCCGCGTAAGGAAAATGATTTGAAATTTGTTTTCAAAAGTGGTAAAGGTGAAAAGTGATTTGAAAATTGTTTTCAAATGGTTGAAGTGTGGAAATTGTATATCAAATAAAGATATTTTGGAAAATAAATAATTTGGAAAATTAATTGGAATCTGGTGATGTTGAGCACGCCTACTGATAGTTAAATAAACGACTATCAATATTTACCTTTAAATAGGTATTTGTTGTGATTTTCTTGAATTTTGTGACAGCCCGCAAATCCATACCCCTTGAATCAACACTATTCTACCTCTATTAACTCAAGTGGCACATAATTACGAACCATTAGGGTTAAAGAAGAAGAGATAGAAGAAGAAGAAACTAAATATCAGAATCTCACAGTCGCAGCAGAATAAACTATAATAATAAATATAGAACTTTACACAAAATGAAATCTATAACTGTTTTATACATCACATCATCAGAGTATCTCATACATCAAATTACCAATCAGACATACCATACAATCACAACAGCGGAATATATATATGTATAGATAATACGTCTCGGGCTCCAGCTCCTCTCCTGCTCACAGCATCATGTCCTGTACATATAATACTCGGTCTGACCCGAGCATTATAATGAAATAACACCCGAGTCGGTTTGGAATACCAGCTGATAATAATGCATCCAAATTGATTATTAAAGTTTCAAAAATCCTTTGAAAACAAAAGCATCTCGTAAGACCACGCCACAAATAAACATGTCGGGTTTTTACCTTACGATAGCTAAAACACTTTTTTTATAGAAATCCTCTGATATTATAATAGGGTCTATTTACAAATACTTATAAAATAGCCGAAATTGTTACATCTATTAAATTCCAGCTACTAGCCACAAAAGTGGGTAATACAAACAAAACTCGTACAAGGCTCGTAGGGAGAATGGATTTCCATCAATGGCTGGGCTAATGGGGTACCGCCCGTCACAGTATCTGGCCTAGATCAGAGTACCGAGGAGTACGCCCGCTCCCCTGCAACACAAGGACGGAACCATTCCTTACTGAACAGTCTTGAACAAGATAACCCTGTGGTTGGCGCGACCAACCACCCACTGAGCCGAATATAAAGGGACATCTAGACAGGGGAAAATCTTGTCCTGCTTGGGCATGACCCACCTAACCTTGCTGCACCTCCCCTGTTTTAGCCATTCCCGGTGGATGAGGCTTGAGGTTAAGCGTTACCTTTACAACGTTTTCACTTAGAATGCCCATCGCCCACCTGACGATGTTTCGCAAGCATTCGTCCATACAAGTCCGTCCCGGGTTCGAACGGAACCGAAGGCACTACTCCTACTACATCCATTTTGGAAATATCCTCAGGATTAGTAGCGACTATCCCTTGTACATCACTGCTCCATCTTTGACTCCGAACACGTTTTTCGCACGAAACGTACAAACCGGATCGAAGTGGTTTTCGAGAAATAAATCTTGATCCCGGTCTCTTCGAAACTATCAACGCATTTGTCCAATATTGATAATCGTTGATTTAACTATCAATTTATATTCATAAACATCCATAAGAATCCATCACACAATAAATAATTCCCACATTATTTATTTGCCCCAATACCTTTACAAGATATATTTCCAATTTTCAAAGCTCATTTGAAACAGTTCCCAAAGTTCTTCCTTTACAAGGTAAATCCTATACCATTAATTCCCATTGGAAATAACCAAGTTCAAAACATTTAGATTTAAAACAGTTAAAATATTTATACTGAAAGATACTTTAAAATATGCAAATTTACTTCTAGTTATTTACTCAAAATATAATTTCGAAATATTTAAAGTAAAACTATTTTATAAGATATAACTTGATTTAAAAATAAGGTTTTAGTTAAACTAAATTTAAAAATAGAGTTGTAAAAGGTTTATACTAATTCCGAATAACTTAGGTCAAACTAGCCTTTTAAACAAATCCATTTGTAAAAATAATTACTAAGGTATTTATAAATATTTACTATCGCTAATTTACTAATAATTACCTTAAAACAATAATTTCCAAAACACCCCTTTAAACAAGTTTGAATTTTAGACTTCCTTTTAATAAAATCTGTTTAAAACTCGAACTTGGTTTTCCCAAGGAACTCATTTCCACTTAAACATCTCAAAAAATCCTTCTTATAAATTCTGTCGATTTATTCAATTTAGTTTTATGGTTAATAATATAAATTTACTTTTCTCGTTGAAATAACTTCTTACGAAGCTTAACCACATTTCCATTTCCGGAAATTCAATTCCAAAATTCAGTTTACAAACCTTTTAAATAAAACATGTGAGAATTTATTAAAGGAAAATAATACTTATGAATTTCCTAAATAAAATCCCGATGGTGAAAATTTATTTCAAAATCATTTGCCAAATAATCCCATCGTTATTTTAAAACAAATTTATAATTTCCATAGAATTCACTTTCAGAAATCTATACTTCACATTTATCGATTGATAAATTTCCACGGTATTTAAAATCCCAAATTTACCAATTTTCAATTTCCATCCAAACAGATTCTAATTTTTACATTCTTTTAAATTCCTTATTTATTAATTTCTTAATTTCTTTTGAAACCCGATTTAATTCCTTTATAATTAAAACTCCAGATTTCTTTATAATTTAACATTCTGGGCTTATAGTCTATCCCACAATTTCACAATACAATTTAATCCAAAATTTATCAATCACAATATAGAACAGACATCATCATCAATTATAGAAATAATTACTACATTTTAAAAATTTATCAATCACAATATAGAACAGGCTATCCTAGGGTTTTTCCGCGTTCCGGACACAATGGAACAGGTTTCGTAAGCTAATTTGATCATATATGCGCGTTACAGAATTAAACGATCAATTTTAATTTTAATCGATTAAAACGATTTCGATGCGTTTCGAGCTGCCACAGTCAAACGACAACTCCGATTGCTACGAAAATTGAAATCCGATAATAACTAACTATTACGGATCCAATGGAACTAGTTTCGTCGAATTCCGAGACTGTGCCCCGGAAGGCTATTTTAACTCGTCTATTAAATCGAGCGATTTTGATAATTGACGAAAACGCTTAAAATTTCACTTTTAAAATTTTAATAACTTAATAATAAATCATATAAAATTTATAAACACAAGTAAAATCATTCTGGCTCATTCTGGACCAAAATTTGATTAAATTGCATTTTTATAATATTAAATTCATTTTTAAATTAATATAAAATCCCAAATATTAATTTATCAACTTTAAAATTCTTCTAAAATTTCCACTACGCTATTTACACTCAAATAACTCAAAATAAATTTTTAAAACCATTTTTATCACTATTTACATCCTAACTTACTTTTATTTCAATTCCGAATATTTAAATTATTATTTTCCCATTATTCAAATTCAACCGGAATACTATAATTAAAAACTATAGCTTATTTCATTGATTGAACCCGAATCCATTCATTTCAAAATCAATTAAGAATCCACATTAAACATTTAAAATGAATTAAATGTTCAAATCCAATGGCTTAAAAATACGAGATGTTACATTCCTCCCCCTTTATAAAAATTTCGTCGCCGAAATTTGCTAGGGTAGAAAATACTCTCCAACCCATTTACTTACCCAAAAAATTTCAGCTCCACTTCAAAACAATTTGCTTTATCCACTCTAAAGCCTGTATTTTAACATTTGCTTTCAAAAATAACTTTCCAAGTTAACAAAATTTTTCCAAAATCCCAAAAATTTTCTAACTCCCAAAAATTCGAAATTTTTTGGCAGAGTCTCCCCTATACGGAGGAGCTTTCGCGATATCGCGATACAGATAAATATATATACATCGACCCACACGGTCGGAAACCAAAATATATCACAATATATATATCATTTCCCAATTATATTTGCGTAGGCGTACCTTTTTAGCAAATTTTAAAAGCAAGCGGCCAATATTTTAGCATATATGCGCTTCAACTCTATCGAACGTCTCCCATACCTGTACTTACTCAACAAACTCATCAGTTTTCAAAGATATGAACATTTTAATCAACATTTCCAATCTAAATGTAAGCCAAGATATCTCTTTACATTCCAAACAACATTTTGCATAATGTCATAAGAAATCATATATATTTTTTTAACATGCACAAGTTTCTTTTCTACAGCCAAATTCCATTTTATTTCACACAAATGATTTACATACAAGTTTTGCTATGGTCAATTCATATTCTCAAATTTGATTCACTAACAAAGTTTATTTTAAACTTGAAGTATTTGCATTACTTCGATAATCCATTTTCATTCATATGCACAACCACTTAATAACATTTCAATCCATTCCAATTTATTCAAAACCAATTCCATTTGCTTCCTTTAAACCAACTCATTTCCAATACAACAAAACAAACAACCAATTCTTAAGCAAATTTCCATGTCATTCAAACAATTAATCATCACTTCAGCTTACACCCATTTAAAATTAATTCCACTTTAGATTTATATTAATTTTTTTCAATTCTGCATAGTTCATAATCCAAGCATGCTTATTCCATTTCAATTATTAACTCAATCCTTATTCTCACTTTTCAAATTTATTATTCATCTTAAGTTTATTTTTATTATATTATTATTATTATTATTATTATTATATTATTTATATATATTATTCTTTTTGTTTTATAGTTAAATATATCGTTCCATTCTTATTTACATCTCATATATTCTTTCATCCTCACAATAACAATCTTAAAAGTCATTTGCTTGCATCCAAATTTTATTTTGCAAACAAATTTCATTTAACGCTATTTCATAAGATTAAAAAAAATAACCATCTCATCATTCTCTTAAATGATTACAATTCCATATTATCTCAATTTATTTCCATTTTAATTGATTCTTACCCCATCAAACCCTTTACAAATTTAATCCAACTAGCTTATACATTCAACTTTAGTTCAAATTAATAACATCTCATTCCATATTATTTCCAACTCTCACACATCTTTAATTCATATTTTCTTATTCCATCACAATAATTAATTAAAATTCTCTTCACTTGCATTTCAATTTCTGCATCTAAACAAATTTATCCAAGACCACATTATTCAGCTTAATCACAATTATTTAATTTTCTTAAGCTTTCTTTACAATATCTCCACTATCTTCTTATAAATCAATTTTTATTTTCATTTGATTCTCATCCAAATCAAATTCCAATTCATTTACATACTTTAATGCACTTTGCCTATTTGTTAAATCCATTTTAGACTTATTTTATTAGCAAAGAAACCACTTTAAATTATTTCACTCATTTGAATCTATTTACAATTCAAACCATCACTATTATAATTTAATTCCATTTTTCATTCACACCTCATTATTTGTTACCACAAATTTAAATCCCATACTACAGTTGGATTTCTATTTACTTTCCAAATTTTGATCAATTATCAAAATTCTATCCATTACAATACAAATCCCATTTAATTGTAATTCAATTTAGTCTCTAACCTAATCCATATTAGGTTTTAATACTCTTTCCCAATTCATACTGAGCTTATTTACAATACGACCATTTTCAAATGTTCTAAACAAGAACAAAGTTCCATTTTACCCTTCAATTATTAACAAGCTTCCAAATTTATACCCATTCCAGTACTACCTTTATTTAATTAAGCTTATACTAAATTCATCTTCAAGCTTCTCTTTATTTAATTCAGCTTATGCTAAATTCATTCTCAAATAATCCCTTTGAATTTAGTTGAGTCAAACTTTTATTCACATAATATCCTTTCAGCACAATTAGATTTCTTCCTATTCAAGTCTTTCCAAAATTAGATTCAAGTTTTAACTAAATTTATTTAGCCATCTTGATTTTATTTCATTTTCCCTTACCATCTTAAATAAGGATTTAATTCCATTCACTTTTATTCATAACACAATCGAACCTGGTTTTTAATTAATCCAAATTCAACTCAATTCCATTTAATCAAAGTTAAATCCAATCAAATCCAAATTTGAATTCTCTATATACAAGTTCAAAACTTGTTTACTAATTTAAGTTCATTCATTTCCTTTATATCTCACCTTACCTTATCTCAAATCACATTTCATTTGAGATTAAGTTTGAATCCACCACACTATTCCACTATTTCCCATTTGTGATTATAACTCCATTTCTATTTTATAAGTTCACCAACTTATTTATTTTAAAGCTCATATTGCTCTTTTTAATCCATCTACTTCATATAATCACAATTTCAAAATTTATATATATGTGTATCACTGAATACTTAAGGATACAAATTTCCTTCCAATTTAATTCTTTGCAAACTACAAATCCACAACCTCAAATTATAAGCATAATACTTAATAGCTCATGGGTACAATTTATTTCTCAATGACCCACAATTTCAAAGCCAACTTACATTTTCATTTAATCCAAATAAATTTAATTCTAAGTCCAATTTATTTAACTTATCCAAGTTATATTCAAATTTTCCACTTACTTCAATATATTTTATTCACTTCCAATTACTCAAATTAAATTTTAATTCCAAGATTAAAATTTTCATTTCTTCCTACTTATTAATATCTACTTCACTTAATAAGTTCAATAGTTGATTCATTTCAATTTTACACATTATTTGATTAGAATTTTCGCAGAATTCTATTACCCGGTTTTATTTCAAAACCATTTTGAAATAATAATCAACACCTACCCATTAGGTATATCAAATCAAATCTCCAGATTTCCAAACAAATTAGTTGTACCAAAACAATTTCTCCATTTTGAATTTTCCAAAACAACTATTATACCCAACAAATCCAAACAATACCATAACCAACTATTAGGGAAGCAATCCATCACTTTAGAAACTTGAAAATGAATTCTAATGATGTGGCCAGCATCATCAGGATTATTTTCCAGCGATTGAAGTGAGTTCAATGCTTTCTTACTTTCCCAAATTCCTTTCAAAATAGTTTCCATCCAGAACATATTACCCAAAACAATACTCCATTATTGACTTCAACACCTTGGAAAACATCCAAACATTCCAAAGATTTTAAATTTCCAACTTTGTTTCAATACATTTAAAATTCTTTCCAAAACTTCCGGGATTTAAATTCTGGTTTAGTTTAAATCTAGTTATTCTTCCTTTATAAAATTTATATTTGTAGAATTTTATCTTCATTATAACTATTTCAAATTTCCAGATTAGATTTTAGATTCTTATTTGATTTAGACATTAACAACCAATCATCCAAATATATATAATAATTTCAGAAAATTATTTCTTTTATATCAAAATATAATTTTGGGTAAAATTATTTCATCTACCCACTTTAAAAACAATACTATGTCGGTTTATCTTGTTTAAGAGTTTAGAAACCCCTATCGATACGGTTGTACTTCCCGCACCGACCAGAATTCATAAACACTCAATCGATAAGTCAACATCGTATAAAAACAATTATATATCCACTAACAAGTACGCTCTCATATCTATTATTACTCTCAACTCATTATAGAGTATTATCGACTCTAGTTAATGAGTAATTTCCCCCCACCAAAGCCTAGGTTGTCGTCAACCTAAGCTCTGATACCAAGTGTGACAGCCCGCAAATCCATACCCCTTGAATCAACACTATTCTACCTCTATTAACTCAAGTGGCACAGAATTACGAACCATTAGGGTTAAAGGAGAAGAGATAGAAGAAGAAGAAACTAAACAATATCAGAATCTCACAGTCGCAGCGGAATAAACTATAATAATAAATATAGAACTTTAAACAAAATGAAATCTATAACTGTTTTATACATCACATCATCAGAGTATCTCATACATCAAATTACCAATCAGACATACCATACAATCACTACAGCGGAATATATATATGTATAGATAATACGTCTCGGGCTCCAGCTCCTCTCCTGCTCAAAGCATCATGTCCTGTACATATAATACTCGGTCTGACCCGAGCATTATAATGAAATAACACCCGAGTCAGTCTGGAATACCAGCTGATAATAATGCATCCAAATCGATTATTAAAGTTTCAAAAATCCTTTGAAAACAAAAGCATCTTGTAAGACCACGCCACAAATAAACATGTCGGGTTTTTACCTTACGATAGCTAAAACACTTTTTTTTATAGAAATCCTCTGATATTATAATAGGGTCTATTACAAATACTTACAAAATAGCCGAAATTGTTACATCTATTAAATTTCAGCTACTAGCCACAAAAATGGGTAATACAAACAAAACCGTACAAGGCTCGTAGGGAGAATGGATTTCCATCAATGGCTGGGCTACTGGGGTACCGCCCGTCACAGTACCTGGCCTAGATCAGAGTACCGAGGAGTACGCCGGCTCCCCTGCAACACAAGGCCGGAACCATTCCTTACTGAACAGTCCCGAACAAGATAACCCCGTGGTTGGCGCGACCAACCACCGACTAAGCCGAATATAAAGGGACATCTAGACAGGGGAAAATCTTGTCCTGCTTGGGCATGACCCACCTAACCTTGCTGCACCTCCCCTGTTTTAGCCATTCCCGATTGATGAGGCTTGAGGTTAAGCGTTACCTTTAGAACGTTTTCACTTAGAATGCCCATCGCCCACCTGACGATGTTTCGCAAGCATTCGTCCATACAAGTCCGTCCCGGGTTCGAACGGAACCGAAGGCACTACTCCTACTACATCCATTTTGGAAATATCCTCAAGATTAGTAGCGACTAGCCCTTGCACTTCACTGCTCCATCTTCGACTCCGAACACATTTTTCGCATGAAACGTACAAACCGGATCGAAGTGGTTTTCGAGAAATAAATCTCAATCCCGGTCTCTTCGAAACGATCAACGCATTTGTCCAATATTGATAGTCGGTGATTTAACTATCAATTTATATTCATAAACATCCATAAGCATCCATCACACAATAAATAATTCCCACATTATTTGTTTGCCCCAATATCTTTACAAGATATATTTCCAATTTTCAAAGCTCATTTGAAACAGTTCCCAAAGTTCTTCCTTTACAAGGTAAATCCTTTACCATTAATTCCCATTGGAAATAACCAAGTTCAAAACATTTAGATTTAAAATAGTTAAAATACTTATACTGAAAGATACTTTAAAATATGCAAATTTACTTCTAGTTATTTACTCAAAATATAATTTCGAAATATTTAAAGTAAAACTATTTTATAAGATATAACTTGATTTAAAAATAAGGTTTTAGTTAAACTAAATTTAAAAATAAAGTTGTAAAAGGTTTATACTAATTCCAAATAACTTAGGTCAAAACTAGCCTTTTAAACAAATCCATTTGTAAAAATAATTACTAAGGTATTTATAAATATTTACTATCGCTAATTTATTAATAATTACCTTAAAACAATAATTTCCAAAACACCCCTTTAAACAAGTTTGAATTTTAGACTTCCTTTTAATAAAATCTGTTTAAAACTCGAACTTGGTTTTCCCAAGGAACTCATTTCCACTTAAACATCTTAGAAAATCCTTCTTATAAATTCTGTCGATTTATTCAATTTAGTTTTATGGTTAATAATATAAATTTACTTTTCTCGTTGAAATAGCTTCTTACGAAGCTTAACCACGTTTCCATTTCCGGAAATTCAATTCCAAAATTCAGGTTTACAAACCTTTTAAATAAAACATGTGAGAATTTATTAAAGGAAAATAATACTTATGAATTTCCTAAATAAAATCCCGATGGTGAAAATGTATTTCAAAATCATTTGCCAAATAATCCCATTGTTATTTTAAAATAAATTTATAATTTCCATAGAATTCACTTTCAGAAATCTATACTTCACATTTATCGATTGATAAATTTCCACTGTATTTAAAATCCCGAATTTACCAATTTTCAATTTCCATCCAAACAGATTCTAATTTTTACATTCTTTTAAATTCCTTATTTATTAATTTCTTAATTTCTTTTGAAACCCGATTTAATTCCTTTATAATTAAAACTCCAGATTTCTTTATAATTTAACATTCTGGGCTTATAGTCTATCCCACAATTTCACAATACAATTTAATCCAAAATTTATCAATCACAATATAGAACAAACAACATCATCAATTATAAAAATAATTACTACATTGTAAGGAATCCAGTTGGATCCCTCCAACCTGTTTTCCCTGCATCCACAAATATTAGCACAACATTATAAATATAAATCGATCCAGGCTGATATAAATAAACATTTCAACCAATCACACAATTATTAAATATTAACTACTTAAATCAGCTAACATTCCAGATGTGAGTGAGATTAACTCACCTTGGGTTTCGGCGAGCGTTCGAAATTTAAATGAAACCGGACGGTGTCCGATTTAACCCAAATTTCTACTTGCCCGGAATGAATCTGGATCTGCACCATCACGTAGCACCCGTTTCTGTGATTCCAACGCTTCCAGATTTGCCTCAATCTAATATCGTACGCAATAGTTATGAAATTTTGAAGTTTAAATACCAATTTGAAAACAAATTCGTTTAAATTTAATTTTATTATACCAAATGAAATCATAGCCGTTCGAAACAAGCTCTACATCTCGGCTGCACAGGGGTTTCCTTCCTCACGCAAACGATACCCCCAGGCAAAACAACCCCAACACGCGAACCCTAACTCCGATGGCCGCGCTTCCCACTAGCGATCGGAACCCCATCACCAATGCCACGTCGAAGCCCTGACCGCCCCCTACCCACGACCCCAAGGCGGCTGAGCTCGGTCGTCCCTAGGCGATGCAGCAGCCCCCTAAACACGCGACGAACGCGGCGGTCTCACGCCCTCCGTGCTGCACGAAAATCGATCTCCACCGCACAATTCGAAGAACACGAGAGCCTCTCCATTTTCGTAGTTGAACGTTTGGCGAGAAAACCCTTAGATTGAATGGAGATTGGAGACGAAATTGATGAGGTTCTGGCCATTGAATGTAAAAGAACGGCGACTGAAATGATAATGGCTAGGGTTTGCAAAAATAACGTTATATAATTTAAATTTTATATTATTTAATTAATAAAATTTCTCGATTTAACCGTTAATGCAAACGACCTCCAACTCTCACATCCTGACAGCCTATCCTAGGGTTTTTCCGCGTTCCGGACACAATGGAATAGGTTTCGTAAGCTAATTTGATTGTATGTGCGAGTTACGGAATTAAACGATCAATTTTAATTTTAACCGATTAAAATGATTTCGATGCGTTTCGAGCTTCCATAGTCAAACGACAACTCCGATTGCTACGAAAATTGAAATCCAATAATAACTAACTATTACGGATCCAATGGAACTTGTTTCGTCGAATTCCGAGACTGTGCCCCGGAAGGCTATTTTAACTCGTCTATTAAATCGAGCGATTTTCATAATTGACGAAAACGCTTAAAATTTCAATTTTAAAATTTTAATAACTTAATAATAAATCATATAAAATTTATAAACACAAATAAAATCATTCTGGCTTATTCCGGACCAAAATCTGATTAAATTGCATTTTAATAATATTAAATTCATTTTTAAATTAATATAAAATCCCAAATATTAATTTATCAACTTTAAAATTCTTCTAAAATTTCCACTACGCTATTTACACTCAAATAACTCAAAATAAATTTTTAAAACCATTTTTATCACTATTTACATCCTAACTTACTTTTATTTCAATTTCGAATATTTAAATTATTATTTTCCCATTATTCAAATTCAACCGGAATACTATAATTAAAAACTATAGCTTATTTCATTGATTGAACCCGAATCCATTCATTTCAAAATCAATTAAGAATCCACATTAAACATTTAAAACGAATTAAATGTTCAAATCCAATGGCTTAAAAATACGGGATGTTACAAATTTGAATGTCACAGTTATTTTTAAATAAGCGCTCACTATTCCGGTTAGCCGGGAAAGGACCTTGGGGTCGATAACCCATTCCGAATATGTGATACATCGTTATGAATTGCATTTGAAGACCGGTGTTGAAGACCGGATATTTGTGAAAAGGGAAGGATTACCGTCGAATGTTTCTACATCGGCTGATCTCCGATATAGAAATTTATTACCCCTTGTGATGGGAAGTCCGGTCGTGATTAGTGAATATACAGATTGCAAGGACTTCTTTGTAAGTGCCTTCGGTTCCGTTTGATCCCGGAACGGACTTGAATGGATGTGTGTCTGACGTTACAATTTGAGATGAAAAGCTGGTTTCTATCAAATATATTTCCGTTGGTGGCGGAGAATTTATTCTCTTAGCTTAAAACCCTTAGAGATTATGTAGTTGATGGTTACTAGTGATACATTCCCAAATTGGTGATGTGGCATATGAAGTGCTTTTGAGCATTTGATGATCAAAGCACGGCTTTTATATAAAGCGTGGCTTTGTGGACGAGACTTCGTCGGACCTCACACCCCGGCAATGGTCAAAACAGGAAGGATGCGGCAAGGTTATTAGGGGGTAGCGCCTCTTTAGTGTATGTCATTCCTTCTGGATAGAGGTGGTATCATGGTATGGAGCCCAGATACTTAACCTATGTTGTTGCTGCAAATTTATTGCTTTGTAGTTGTTGTAAATCGAGGATCCTCGGATATAGATCGGTTACGATCGGAGAATGACATATTCGTGTCAGTAGTTACCCAGTTAGGGGTAACCCGACCTTGTGTTGGCAGAGATCTGGTTAGGTTCTCGGGTCATCTTTCCAGAGGCGTACCCATGTGGCAATGGGAAGTTCCTTGGCCTGACCATTTGTTGAAAATCCAAAGAAACAATACGATCTTGTACGGTTTTAGTTGTAGAACCTATCATTCACTTATGGTGGTGCCCCATTGTTTGGATGGTAGCTATAGTAGGCATACGATAATGGTCGTATGTTGGCTAAGATTTATATCTTTACTTTCGAAATGATTTTTCCTACACTATGCATTAGTAATAATATCAAATGTTTCTTTTTAATGCGTATCAAGCATCTTTGACTATCATAAGGAGAAATCTCCCCCAAGTCTGCGTTTGCATTGTGTGCGTGCCGGGAGGTCTTATGGTAGTCTCATTTTCTAAAAAGCATTGCGAATCTATTTTAAAATTATCCTGTACTTTGTTTTTAAAAATAAACTATTTTAGTTCTCACACCAGTCCCATGACTGACTCGGAGTTTATTATTTTCCTTCCTAAACTCTGGGTGCCCACCAATTTCCACACGGGCAGTCTAGAGTCAGGTTTATCAGGATATTCTGAAATTCAGGAGTTGCTGGAGGCAAGCTGGATGGCATGGCGTATTCACTAGTATATAGTATTTCTTTTCCGCTGCTTGTTGTTGTTTGTTGTCGAACACTCTGATGATGTAATGTAATGTAATATGATGTAATGTAATAACTGATATAGTTCTATGTTTAAAGATTATTCATTTATCTATTATATGTTGTTCTGCTACGATTGTGAGATTTTGATATTGTTTTATTGTTCTTTCTATCTTCTTCTATCTTTTTCTATTCTTTAACCATAACGGTATGGTTTTTCGGCATTCGTTTGCTCGGCAGTTGATACCGTGGACGTATTGATGTCGGTTTTCGAGTGTCGAAAAGTCGCGTCGTCACATTTGGTATCAGAGCTTATGGTTCAGCGACAACCATGGCTCTGTTGGGAATTACTCATCAGAGATAGAGTCAGTAGTAATCTAGAATGAGTTTGAGTGTAATAATAGATACGAGCGCGTATTTGTTAGTGAATATGAAATTGTTTTATATTGTGTTTGCTTATCCGTTGAGCTGTTTGGGAATTCTAGTCGGTAGATGGGACGCCATATTTTCGATAGGAATTTCTAAACACTTAAACGTGGCAAGTCGACATAGTATCGTTTTAAATTGGGTAAATGAAATAATTTTACCTCGATTATATTTTATATATAAAGGAATAATTTTTAAGGATTATTATGTAAATATAAATTGATTGTTGATTGTTGAAAATGTAAGAATGTATGCAAGTAAACAAAAGTTGTTTGAATAAGTTAAATTAAAACAACAATTGTAAAAGAATGAATTGTATAAGCAATTGAATTATTAAGTATGGAACTATAATTAATGTTATTTACAATTGTGAAATAATCTTATATATAAGAAGTGAAATTATATAAGTAAAAGATTTATAATCTGAAAAAAAAATTCCAGAGAAGTGTTTTGAAAGGATTTGATATTTTGGAAATTTGTTTTTGAGAAATTAAAGCTCTAAACTCTTTTTGGTCGCCGGAAAATAATTTCGATGATGATTGCAACATCATTGTTGTTCATTTTAGGGTTTCCAAAAGAGGGATTGCTACCTAATTATTTTAAATGAAAGTTGATTTCAAAACTGGTTTGGATTGTTGAATTCAAAAGATAATCTGAATTGGATTTATAAATGGAAATTTAAGTTAACTTAAACAAGCGATGTTTGAAATGGAATATAACTTAAGTAATGTTAACTAAAGTTGATTTTGGCATCGAAGTAAATTAATCAAGAGAAGTAATGAATAGGAACTTAAGTTATATAAATGAAATTCAACCTTATATTGTAAATGAATTAGCAATTGAATTAATGAATGAGTTGAATGTTAATCAATTGAATGTAAATGAATTGATATGAAATATGAATGTAAGTGTAAATTCATTAGAAGCTAATAAAGTTGAGAAATTGAATAATTGGATGGAAGCCAATTTAATACTAAACCAATTGGAAGCTAAAGTAATTGACTTAATAGAAGCTGAAAGCTAATGTAATTGGAAATTAAATAATTGAATGAAAGTCAATTGAATGTTGAACCAATTGGAATTAAAAGGGATGAACCAAATTGAATGAATGTAAGAGAAGTAAATAATTTGGTTATGTTGAATATACATTGGTTGTTAATGGATTGTGTATAATTCATTAAGAATTAATGGAACTGAAAGCTAAAGTGATTGAAATCAAATTGGAAGATAAGTGAATCTTAAATAAAATTGAATTTGATTTGGAAGTGAACCAACTCGAATATGAATTAGTGAATGTAAACTAATTGAAAATGAATGTTAGTAAAAGTATCCAATGTTAATGATTCCATTGGAAAACCAATCCATTGAATATTAATGAGAAATGAATTTATATTGATTTGGTGGTTGCATTTCTTGCTTTTGTTGCATTTGCTATATTGGCATACGTAGTTGTTGTCGTGATATATGTTGTATATTGATATTATTTTCATATATACATGTTTCTCATGGTTTTTTGAGTGTTTAGTAGGTGCGGATTGCGCTTGCTTCGCATTTGGAGCTCGCTTTCGCGCTATATTAGCCGTATATGCTCGCTAATAATATATAAGATACATATTTCGGATTAAATATCGTTCTTTTACACTTTTTTCCCTGCGAGATGCCTCACCACTTGATGAGATGTATATTTGTGATATATATACTGTCATTTTTTTTTTCGGATCGAGCCGCGCAAAGGAGACTCTGGCGAATTTTTTCGAAAATTTAAGGCGTTAGAATATTTTTGAGAAAATCGGGAAATTTTTGAAAACTAAGTTTGGATTTGGAAACTTAGTAAAGATGTTGTAAGAAGTTTAACTATGAATTTTGGGAAAGTTAAACACTTAAGAGATTTGAAAAATCCAATTTGAATGGTTTGTTTTGGAAAATTAATGGATTCTGTAATTTTTTCTTACTTGGTAATTTCGAGGACGAAATTCTTTTAAGGGGGGAAGTTTGTAACGACCCAGAATTTCTGTCAATTAAAATTCGTTTATTTAATTGATTTTAAATATTAATAAGTGAAATTTATAAGTCGAATAAATTTTATTTAAAATAATTGGATTTGATTGGATAATTAAATCGATAATTTAATATTTCAAAATACAGAAATAATTGGAAATTGGGTTAAATATGATTGAAATTGATTTGTAAAATTTTATTTAATCGTGTTGGAGTTAGAAAGATGTTTGTGAACTTTTAAAATTGAATCTAAAGTTAATTTGTGAAAATTGAATATTTTAATATTTAATTAACGAGTTAAAATAGCCATTTTTCAAACAGTCTCGGATTTCGACGAAACTAGTTTCATCGGATCCGTAATGTGATATTATTTTAATATTTCAAATTTCGTATCAATCGTACTTACCGTTTGTCCGGGGCAAGCCAAAACGCCTGGAAAATTAGCTTAACCGATTTAATTTAAATTTGATCGTTTATTTCCGTAAATCGCACATACGATTGAATTAGCCTCCGAATCCTATTCCATTGTGTTCGGAACGCGGGTTAAACCCTAGAAACGCTGGTCACCGCACGAGATTTGGAGTTCGGAAAATCCGGGATGAATAGTGTTCGTCGTTTTTTCTATAAAAGCGCCTTTATTTCATTTTTTGAAAAATTAAAACAAGCTAGGGTTTCAAATACGTTACAGCCGCCACCTCCACCTTTTAATAGCCCATATCTTCTAATCTTCCTCCCTCCAATTCTTCAAATCCACACGTTAATTCAACAAACTCTCAACTACAATATTGTAGATCACATCCTCCTCTACAAATCCAACGGTGGAGATTAAAAATTATGCGATGGATTGGCGGCAGTTGGGTCTGGAAGGTCGTGCGTTCGTGCACGTTTTTATAGAGCTAGGCACGACTGAGCTCTGCAATATTGCAGCCTAAGTTAGAGCACGAGGTGAGCTTTAGTTTGGAATTCTCCGATCAACGTAAAGATGCTCCTATTGGTCGCGATAATTAGTGGATGGAGGCGGCTATGGATAGGGGTTGCATTCAAAACCTGATGTTGAGGAAGAAAACAAGTCATGGCTCAGATTGAAGAAAGAAAAATCAACGGCCCGGATATGAGTTAGGTTTAAAAATAAAAATAATTGTTGAAAATTTATTATATTAAAATTGTACAAACTTTAAACGTGTATAACTTGTTGATACGAGGTCGGATTTTGACGAAATAAGTTACGTTGGCTTCGTTTTGTCGAGCACTACGCAATAGGATTGGATTGACGTCGTTTGGGGCTAGTGAAAATTTTGGGTAAAATTAAACGCACGTTTAATTTTATTCGAAATAAAACGCTGAAAATTGAAAATCAAGGTGAGAACTTCTCACTCAATCGAAATTATTGATGTAAATTTTAAATATTTAGATTTAAAATTGTTGATTGTATGTTTGAATGATGTTTGTTATCTATTGATTGTTAAAATAGACATTATACGCCGTTAGTAAGCGGATGTTATTTATTAAAAACATATACCGCGATAATTTCACTCAAAAGTGAAATTGTAATTATTTATGTATTTGGAGTTGATTTCCCACATTTTATAGCGGATGAGACCCTATTTCGCCGTCTATTAAGCGGATAATATTTTATAAATCCCACATACCGCGATAATTCCGTACTGGAACGGAATTGGTATTGTGCTAATGTTTGTGGATGCAGGAAAACAGGTTGGAGGGATCCAACTGGATTCCTCACCAGTATTTATTTGATTACAGATATTTTGATGTTTGTTGATTATCATATGATGATATATGATGTTTGTTGTCGTGATTGACTATTGGGTGCTGTTGCATCATCAGATCCATTTTTTTTAAAGTTTAAAAATAACGATTTTGATTTTAAAAGGATTTTTAAAATGATTTTTCAAAGTATAGGTTTTATTAAATTTTTGAATTGATTCATTTTAAATAATTAAACGTTATAAATTTTTATGTTATAAAAATTAAGATTTTTGTGAAACATAAGCAAAAGGTGATTTTTAAAATAAATAGATTTATAAAATAGTTTAAATTTGGATTTTTGAATTATTATAAAGGATGTATATAAAAGATTTTTAGCATTGATATTTATAATAAATATATATATATATACATATATATATAATATTGGAATTATAAAACGAGTTTATTAAGTGTTAAAATGAAGTATAAAATGGATTTCATTAAAAATTATAGATTTATAAACTGTGAAGGTTATAAAATGAATAGATGTTGTAAAATAAAAGAATTATAAGTAATTAACTTATAAACTGGATTTTAGCATGTAAATGGGATATTAATAGAAATTGTTAATAAAGGAGATTTTATAAGTTGAAGTTGCTATAAAATATAAAGGAATCTTATAAGTAATAAAAGTTTTAAAAAGAGTGATTTTGTAAATAAATGAATTATAAGTATTTAACTTATAATATGGACTTTTGGTATATATTTGAGATATATAAATTGAATTGGATTAATAAAGGAGATTTATAAATCGAAGTTTATAAATAGAAATGGAATTTATAGACATTGTTTATAAATTCGAAATCCATGGAATTTGATAAATTGAATATAGAAATTTATTAAAAGAAGTATATTCGCGATTCTGGATAGCGAACTATTCTTTATATAAAATGTGTAGAAATATTGAAATTTGGTTAGTGAAGTATATTCACGATTTTGGACAGTGAATATATTATTAAATAAAATGGTTATGTTTTGGGAAAGTGGTATTATAAAATGAAGTTAATTATTTTAAAAAGATGTTTTAAAATGTATTATGAATCGAATACATAGATTTCAACATTCATTGTTGAAATAGACGTTTTCGAGAAATAAGGAAATGGTGGACTATAACACTGTTGTTATAGTAAATGATTTCCGAAAGGAAATGTTTTGTATAGTATTGGGATTTATATATCTATTTTAATTTCGAATCCCTATACTAGTGATTTTGGTTCGTCGTAACGATGTTTTACGCAACATTCGTTTTGGCCCAAACAAATGTGTTTAAAAGAATGATTTGTTAAAGAATGAAATATATACCTAATTTCGATTTAAGTATATTGAATATTTTCCAAGTGTTGAAAATAAATGGATTTGTAAATTACTTATTATTAAATAAGTATGGAAATGTTTTCCAATATGAACTGAATATTTTGAGACTTTATCTTTTAAAGATAAATTGAAAATGAATATTAGAAATCGGTTTGGGAAATCGTATATTCATAGATTTTTGGGAATTGTAAATTCACTATGGAATTTATAAAAGAAAGGGGAATTTGTTTAAAAATAAATGTTGATTTATTTTTGAAGTGTGGAAATGAATTTTACGGATTTGAAACGTAAATATAAAGTAAATCGGAAAGGATTTATTTAATCGGTTTGAATGAACCTTTTGAAATGAAAGTACTTCCGCGTAAGGAAAATAATTTGAAATTTGTTTTCAAAAGTGGCAAAGGTGAAAAGTGATTTGAAAATTGTTTTCAAATGGTTGAAGTGTGTAAATTGTATATCAAATTAAGATATTTTGGAAAATAAATAATTTGAAAAATTATTTGGAATCTGGTGATGTTGAGCACGCCTATTGATAGTTAAATAACCGATTATCAATATTTACCTTTAAATAGGTATTTGTTATGATTTGCTTGAATTTGAATGCCACACTTATTTTTAAAAAAGCGCTCACTATTTGGGTTAGCCGGGAAAGGACCATGGGGTCGTATAACCCATTCCGAATATGTGATACGTCGTTATGAATTGAATTTGATGACCGATGTTGAAGACCGGATATTTGTGAAAACGGAAGGATTACCGTCGAATGTTTCTGCATCAGCTGATCTCCAATATAGAAATTTATTACCCCTTGTGATGGGAAGTCCGGTCGTGATTAGTGAATATCCGGATTGCAAGGACTTCTTTGTAAGTGCCTTCGGTTCCGTTCGATCCCGGAACAGACTTGTATGGATGTGCGTATGACGTTACAATTTGAGATGAAAAGCTGGTTTCTATTAAATATATTTCCGTTGGTGGCGGAGAATTTATTGTCTTAGCTTAACACCCTTAGAGGTTATGTAGTTGATGGTTACTAGTGATACATTCCCAAATTGGTGACGTGGCATACGAAGTGCTTTTGAGCATTTGATGATCAAAGCACAGCTTTTATATAAAGCGTGGCTTTGTGGACGAGACTTTGTCGGACCTCACACCCCGGCAATGGTCAAAACAGGAAGGATGTGGCAAGGTTATTAGGGGGTAGCGCCCCTTTAGTGTATGTCATTCCTTCTGGATAGAGGTGGTATCATGGTATGGAGCCAAGATACTTAACCTATGTTGTTGCTGCAAATTTATTGCTTTGTGGTTGTTGGAAATCGAGGATCCTCAGATATAGATCGGTTACGATCGGGGAATGACATATTCGTGTCAGTAGTTACCCAGTTAGGGGTAACCCGGCCTTGTGTTGGCAGAGATCCGGTTAGGTTCTCGGGTTGTCATTCTAGAGGCGTACCCATGTGGCAATGGGAAGTTCCTTGGCCTGACCATTTGTTGGAAATCCAAAGAAACAATACGATCTTGTACGGTTTTAGTTGTAGAACCTATCATTCACTTATGGTGACGCCCCACTGTTTGGATGGTAGCTATAGTAGGCATACGATAATGGTCGTATGTTGGCTAAGATTTATATTTTTACTTTCGAAATGATTTTTCCTACACTGTGCACTAGTAATAATATCAAATGTTTCTTTTTAATGCGTATCAAGCATCTTTGACTATCATAAGGAGAAATCTCCCCCAAGTCTGCGTTTGCATTGTGTGTGTGCCGGGAGGCCTTATGGTAGTCTCATTTTCTAAAAAGCATTGCGAATCTATTTTAAAATTATCCTGTACTTTTTTTTTAAAAATAAACTGTTTTAGTTCTCACACCAGTCCCATGACTGACTCGGAGTTTATTGTTTTCCTTCCTAAACACTGGGTGCCCACCAATTTCCACACGGGCAGTCTAGAGTCAGGTTTATCAGGATATTCTGGAATTCAGGAGTTGCTGGAGGCAAGCTGGATGGCATGGCGTATTCACTAGTATATAGTATTTCTTTTCCGCTGCTTGTTGTTGTTTGTTGTTGAACACTCTGATGATGTAATGTAATGTAATATGATGTAATGTAATAACTGATATAGTTCTTTGTTTAAAGATTATTCATTTATCTATTATATGTTGTTCCGCTACGATTGTGAGATTCTGATATTATTTTATTGTTCTTTCTGTCATCTTCTATCTTTTTCTCTTCTTTAACCATAACGGTATGGTTTTCCGGCATTCGATTGCTCGGCAGTTGATACCGTGGACGTATTGATATCGGTTTTCGAGCGTCGAAAAGTCGCGTCGTCACACACTTCGTACGCCACATTACCAAATTGGGAAATTATCACTAGTAACCATCAACTACATAACCTCTGAGATCGTATATCTTAAAGAAGGGTATTAAGCTAAGAGAATATATTTTCCACTACCAAACAGAAATGTATTTTATAGAAACCAGCTTTACATCTCAAAATGTAACGTTAGACATACAACCATACAGGTCTGTTCCAGGTTCGAACAGAACCGAAGGCACTTAATAAGAAGCCCATGCAATCCGGGTATTCACAATCCCGATCGGACTCCCCATCACATATGAGATCTCTATGCCGGCGCGACTCAGTGTAGAGACATTCGACGGGTAATCCTTTCGTTCTCGAAAATACCTAGTCTTCACCACCGGTCTTCAAATGCTATCCATTATGCCATATCACTATTCGGAATGGATTATATGACATAAAGTCCTCTCCCAGCTAAACCGAATAATGAGCGCTTAATTTTAAAACCATATTGATATTGGGATCTTAGTTAAGTCACACGTTTAAATCCCCAAACCTTTTCTTCAAATGGTTTTAACAAATTACCATTTTTAATCTTTAAAACAAAAAGATTCACTTCACAAAGTTCACCAATCTTTCACAAAGATTCCTATAACGATTCTGGCTTGACCTTCGAAAATTAGCACCGAATACATCACCTATATTCAAATGCCGCAGATTCAAACGTCGAATCTGGTTCGCCAGAGCTTCTAACACATTAAGTGTAACAACACAGTGGAAGGAAATGAATAATATTATTGATATGCAACATTTGTTACAACTAAATATCAATTCAAATCAGAGCTAGAATATTAACGCGGAAAGAATCAACAGCCAAGAATAAAAACTCAGCAACAGAAGGACAATGCCTTCAATGCCAAATCCCAATCTTCAATCCAAGAAGCTCGAATCACCATCAATGTTGAACTATGCAAACTCGATCCACAATGCGATTTCCAAAATCCAAACGACTTCAAAGACCAAAAGACTTTAAAGATTTCAAAAGCTACATCTATTATTTGATTATCTGAAAATCCCAACTCTAAACTGCTAGTGTGGAAAATTGTGGGCACATAGAGTTTAGGAATGGAACAATAAACTCCAAGTCAATCATGGGACTGGCATGATCAAACAAAAACAATTTATCTCTTTTAACACAATCAACAGAAGAAGTAGAAGAAATTCTCTATGCTTTTGGAAAATGAAACTATCATAAGGCCTCCCGCCACACACACAATGCAAGCGCAAACTTGGAGGCTTTTTGATATTATTATTAGTGCATAGTGGAAAACACATCGAAAGTATAATATTAATCTTAGCCAGCATACGTGCCATTATAGTATGCCTACTATAGCTACAGCTACCATGTTAAATGGCAGGTTCTACAACTAAAACCGTACAGGGCGCATATTGGATGATTGGGTTTCCAACAAATGGTCAGGCAAAGGAACTTTCCACACAAAATGGAACGCCTCTGGAGGGACGTTCCTAAGAACCTAATCGGATCTCTGCCAACACAAGGCTGGGTTTCCTCTGTGACTAGGTAACTACTGACATGAGCATGCCATCCCCCGGTCGCTTGCGACCTTTATCCGAGGTACCTCTCAACCAACAGCCACAAAGCAATAAGTTTGTAGCATCCACAAAGTTTAGTATTTGGGCTCCATACCATGATACCACTTATAATCCAAAAGCAAATGGACATACCCTCAGGGGGTGCTACCTCAAATAATCTTGCTGAAACGATTCTTGTTTCGACCATAACCAGGTTGTGAGGCTCGACGAAGTCTCATCCATAAAGCTACGCTTTTCCCAAAGCCATGCTTCGATCAACAAATGATCAACAGCACTTCATATGCCATATTACCAAATTGGGAATGTGTCACTAGTAACCATCAACTACATAACCTCTGAGCTCGTTCATCTCAGAGAAGAGTGTTAAGCTAAGAGAATAAATTCTCCGCCACCAAACAAAAATGTATTTGATAGAAATCGGTTTTACATATCAAAGTGTAATTAGACACACATCCATACAAGTCTGTTCCGGGTTCGAATAGAACCGAAGGCACTTTCATTAAGCCCTTGCAAATCCGGACATCCACCATCCCGATCGGACTCCCCATCACATATGGAGATCTCTATACCGGAGCAACTCAGTGCAGTATCATTCGACAGGTTATCCTATCGTTCTCGAAGACACCCGGTCTTCACCACCGTCTTCAATTGCTTTCCATTTCGTTGTATCAACATTTGGAATAGGTTATGTGACACAAAGTCCCCTCTCGGCTAAATCGAATAGTGAGTGCAATATTTTAAAAACATGTGGATATTAGGATCTCAGTTAAGTCACAACTTGTTACACAAAACTTTTCTTTCAAATGGTTAAACAAATTACCATTTTAATCTTTTAAACAAAAAGATTCACTTCACAAATTTCACCAATCTTCCACAATGATTCATTCATAGCCTTTTAAAACAATTTCCTTTTCAAATTGGATTAATTCATCCAATCTTTAAATCAAAGATTTAATTCATAGCTTTCAAAACCATTTCCGTTTTGAATCTTTTATAAAAAAGATACACCTTTTAGATTTTCTTCAATTTCAAGACAAAGTTCAACAATCTTCTATAAAGATTCATTCATAGCCTTTCAAAACAATTTCATTTCAAACACTGTAATCTTTTCAATACAACTTAGAAACCTTCCTTTATATGAAAGCTATTATTTTTTGGCAAGAAATAGTTTTCATTTCGGAAAAATCTGATTATATTTGCGCAAGTTAAAGCTTTTCAAGTATAAGACTTGGATTAAATTCAAATTCCTAAAATAACACTTTTAAGTTGGTTTTAAAACCCATTTAAACCCATTTATAACTTGTATAACATTTTTAAATCATAATTTCCAAACATAGAATTCAATTTGAATTCAAATTCAAATAAAACTATTTAAATTTCAAAACTTTATCCAGTTATTCAAAATAACCTTTATCTTTGAAAACTCCCTTTCAAAAGCTTTTCATATTTAACCCAATTTTATTTCCAAAACCATTTGAATTCTAAATTCAACTTTAAACCATTTCAAAAATCTATGACTTAACCAATTTCCTCGTGCAGTCCATATTTGTATGTGTATGGTGTAGTCCAAGGGTTTTGCACAATAGTGCAACAGCATCAATCATCACAAATTCAATCATATCAATAAGCGGTATAAACTATAACGCTTATCTTCATTCATAGACTCACAGATAAAATAAATTTATCACAGATAAATAAATTACATTTATCACAACTCATACCAAAACAATTCATAGCACAAAGCATAACATATCTGGGATATCAAATAATTCAACAATCAATAGAATTCAAACACCCATAAATAAGATTAATAAATTATCGGTTTAATTTAAATCAAATATAATTATTATGAATAACTACTAATCTTGGTTAATTAATATTAAATAATTACAAATTATTTTTAATTAATTAACCCCTAATCATTTATTAATTATCCTTTAATAATAAACTAATTAGCCTTAATTATAAATCAATCCACTTTAATCATTAAATAATTAACCTTTAATTATTTAATTGTCCTTAGAATTAATTACCCTTAATAGATTACCATTAAATCAATTATCCTTAATTAATTACATAAATTAATTAATACTTAATTAATTACATTAATTACTCATCGCTTAATTAATTACCATTTATTTAATTTATCTTAATTAATTACAAACCAATTTAATTAATTCCTCTTTTATAATAAATTAATTAACCTTTTAATTGTTAATTAATTATCCTTAATTAATCAATAAATTAACTTTTAATTATTAAATAATTAAACTTTAACAATTTAATTATCCTTTAATTAATTTTTTCTTAATTAATTATAATAAGTGATTATCCTAATCACATTCATTTATAAATCACAATTTAATTACTTTGAGTAATTATCTTTTAATCACTTGATTAATTAAGTTAAATCATTTATTAGTTACTTTTAATTAAGTAATTATCTTTAATAACTTAAATTAAGTAATTGATTTTCATCAACAAAATAAATTAACTTAGATTTTAAAAGTTAATTAACAATTAAACAATTTCAAAGTTTGGTTAATAAAAATAATTTTTATTTAAAAACCCTTTTTTCCAAATTCAAACATGTATAATATTAATCATTTACAAAAGAATTGTTTTTAACAAGATTGTTTTCAAAATAAAACTTGATTTTGGTTTTCTTTAAAAAAATTAAAACTATTTTTATGTTAATTTCCAGACTTGAACCAAAACGAGTGAAATCCCCGAGTCAACCACTTAAATTCTCGGGTCCATCCCCAAATAAACTTCCTGTTTCTTTATTTTAAACTTTTGTTTTAACTTTAAAACTTATTAAGACGTATTAGCCACTCGATCATACCCAAAACATAAATCGAGTCATCACATTGTTTACTCGGGAGTAAACCTGAGCCTGACTCTTCTTCTTCAATCATCACAAAAGAAAACCCATATGTGACGTTCACGTATGCATCGTGCACGCCCATCTGGCCAACTTTGACCAACCCTACCATCGCCAGCGAGTTATCAATGCTCCTCTCAAACGAAATGTCCATCCAGATTCGTGCAATATCCAATCAATCAAAATCATATGGGACGAAACCCATCATGATGAAGTCGATTGTCCAAAATGTCTCGTATCACCACTCTCTGACCACCGAAGACTATATCCACCTGCCTAGACCCTCGCCTTGCTTCCGTGCTTCGTTTACAGCAACCCTAGATGAACTCGATGTGATGATGTAGGCGAACTAGAAAAAAGTCTAACACTAACCAAAATCTGGGTTAAACCCTATTTCGACTTCGACCTGCCACCATGACGATTTATAAATCCATCCAAAATTCTTTCCGAGATCGCCATATACCCTACTACCTCCAATCACGAGCGTGACACCCCGCCACTTCCAATCACCGAGAAATTGATACAAGTTTGATTCCCGTTCATCTTTCGAATACATAATATTTACAAACCTAAAAATCTTAATTTTGATGTCAAAATTCATCAACTTGTAATTCGAATCTGTTTAAAATATCAAAATTATTATATAATTTCCAGATATTCAATTTTTCCTTCATATTGAATTATTGCTGTAATTTCTTAATTTTGGAATAAACACTCCATATATAATTTTTTAAAATATTTTTAAAACAAATTTATATTATTATAGTCATTTTTCATTAAGAAATCAATTATAGGAGGAGCAGTTGAATTATTTTTTTGTTGGCTTTAAGTCTGTTGAACAATAGAAAAGTATATGTGTGCATACATACTTACACACAGACATGTTTACACACATGCAAACATGCAATACTTAATCATATGCAAAATAATACAGATATAGGTTCAAAATTTGCTCACCTGACATTTGGAAGGACAGAGGACAAGATTCTGTTTTAATCTGGAATTAATTGAATCCGAACTTTGAAATGATCTACTACTCAAATTTGTTTGTTGATCTAGATTCTGATCTTGTTAGTTGCTGAGTTTTGATCTTGTTGCTTGATTGTTTCAGGTTTTGTTTTTGAACTGCTTATTTGAAGTTTGTTTTCAGATCTTCTTTTGAATTGTTTTTGCTTTGAAAACCGATCTATACTTGCATCAGGTTGAAACTTGATGTTCACATGCTTAAATTCAGTTTGAATTTGAAACTATTTGATTTTTTTTTTGATTTTTTTTATGGTTTCAGTTTCTTCTTTGCTTTTTATTTTCTGGTTTCTGCTTTTAGTTTTCAAATTTGTGGTGAAAACTGTTTTTAATTCTTTTTGAACTGAAATGAATAACAATTTTTTTTCTCTAATACATGTTTTCCTATAATTCTAAATCAAAAGAAAACTCTATTTGTTGCCACTTGTCTATATGCAAGCTTATTTGATTGCAAATGTTTCAATATATTTTAAAACATCTACACTTGTTAAAATGTGTACTTTTATGTTTAAATCCTTGTTTAATGGATTATGTTTGAAAACCTTGTTATTTTATATTTTCATATGTTTAAGTTTTTATCAATATGTTTTATTTTTTTACATTTTCTATTGTTTATACAACTCTTAAAGAAATTATTAAAAATGTAATTATACACAAATAAATAATCATTTATACATATTTATTAGTTCTATAAAATATAAAGATTTTTTTATTTCCAAATTTTCAATTTAATCCACAATTAAGTTTAAAATTAATATATTATTCAAAATATTCATCTTCGAATTTCCAATTAGAAATTCTATTAAAAAATCATTTTTATACTCATTTATATTGATAAACAAACAAATATCTATTTAAATTTGGAAAATACCAAATTTATTCATAATTTAATTTCAAGAATTAAATTAATTACCAATTTAAATGTGATTTAAAAACAGGAATGTAACAGATTCCCTCATTAAGAAAATTTCGTTCCCGAAATTTGCTAGGGTGAAAACAAAGAACGAATACACAAAGATAAAGAAATAATTTTCCTAATCAAACTGAATACCTATTCTGCATCTGGCTCACCAAATCAGAATATCACCAATAGATATGAGAACAAACTCATTCAATACTACATAAGATACTTGGGTCAGTAGATCTACGAAATATATAGGGGCATTGGTCAATTCGAAGGGATAACTAACCATTCGTAGAATATATCTGAAACCAATAGAACAAACAATGGATTCAATCTTTCACAACTTTCAAATATTAGGTGTCGATTCCAAACTCAAGTCGGAATATCCCAAAGCACACACTATCTTGTCCCTCATCGGACTTTGATCCTCACAAGAAAATAGAATTTCAAATTCGTTAATGTTTAAAATGAAAATTTAATAGTGAAACTGATAATCAGAATACGAAATAAGAACTTATCTCCTCAAGTCGCAGGGCCTCCATCACCCTAAAGCTTCTCCCTCGAGCTGTCGGGAAGCAATCAAAGAATCAAAATTGAATGGTGATCCAAAGATATTTGATAGGAAAAGATTGTTTCCGTTGTTGCTGGGTGTTGACCATTTGTAGTGGTACTCCCCTATCCCCTATCTCGTCCTCTTCTTGCACTCGTACTCACTATCAGTGGATGGTAAGAGAATTTACTGAGACACACGAACGAATATCTTAGGAATATACTCATTCTAGGGTAAACTTCACCCTATCTCTAATGAATTACTTAATGTGTTATACTCCAAAAGCTAAAGTTCAACCTTTAGCTCTGATACCAATTATGATGATCCTGACTTGACCTTCGAAAAATCGGCACCGAATACATCACCTATATTCAAATGTCGTAGATTCAAACGTCGAATCTGGTTCGCCAGAGCATATAAAACATTAAGTATAACATCACAGCGGAAGGAAATGAATAATATTATTGATATACAACATTTGTTACAACTGAATATCAATACAAATCAGAGCTAGAATATTACGGCGGAAAGAATCAACAGCCAAGCACAAAAACTCAGCAACAGAAAGACAATGCCTTCAATGCCAAATCCCAAATCTTCAATCCAAGAAGCTCGAATCATCATCAATGTTGAACTATGCAAACTTGATCCACAAAGAGATTTCCAAAATCCAAACGACTTCAAAGACCAAAAGACTTCAATGATTTCTAAAGCTACATCTATTATTTGATTATCTGAAAATCCTAACTTTAGACTGCCCGTGTGGAAAATTAGGGCACCCAGAGTTTAGGAAGGTAACAATAAAATCCAGGTCAGTCATGGGACTGGTATGAGCAAACAAAAACAGTTTATCTCTTTTAAAATAATCAACATAAGAAGTAAAAGAAATTCGCTATGCTTTTGGAAATGAAACTGCCATAAGACCTCCCACCACACACACAACACAAGCACAAACTTGGAGGAGATTTCTCCTTGTGATAGTCAAAAATGCTTGATATGCGAAAGTCCTTTTTGATATTATTATTAGTGCATAGTGGAAAACACTTCGAAAGTATAATATTAATCTTAGCTAGCATACGTACCATTATAGTATGCCTACTATAGCTACCATGTTAAATGGAGGTTTTACAACTAAAACCGTACATGGCGCGTTTTGGATGATTGGGTTTCCAACAAATGTTCAGGCAAAGGAACTTCACACACAAAATGGAACGCATCTAGAGGGACGTCCCCGAGAACCTAACAGGATCTCTGCCAACACAAGGCTGGGTTACCTCTGTAACTACGTAACTACTGACACGAGCATGCCATCCCCCTGTCATTTGCGACCTTTATCCGTGGTACCTCTCAACCAACAACCACAAAGCAATAAGTTTCCATCATCCACAAAGTTAAGTATCTAAACTCCATACCATGATACCACTTATAATCCATAAGGAAATGAACATACTCAGGGGGCGCTATACCCAAATTACCTTGCTGCAACAATTCCTGTTTTGACCGTAACCAGGTTGTGAGGCTCGACGAAGTGTCATCCACAAAGCTACGCATTTCACAAGCCATGCTTTGATCAACAAATGATCAACAACACTTCGTATGCCACATTACCAAATTGGAAATGACTAGTAACCATCAACTACATAACCTTTGAGCCCGTTCGTCTCAAAGAAGGGTGTTAAACTAAGAGAATAAATTCTCTGCCACCAAATAGAAATGTATTTGATAGAAACCGGTTTTATATATCAAAGTGTAATGTCATACACACATCCATATTAGTCTGTTCCGGTTTCGAACAGAACTGATGGCACTTCCAAAGAAGCTCTTGCAAATCCAGGCATCCACAATCTCGATCAGACTCCCCATCATGTTTGGGGATTGTTTGTGCCAAAATTGGTCACAAACCCCAAGTATCGTGAAAGCACCAATATATGAATATAAATCAACGATGTTCGAGCAAAAGTCATAGATCTAAGCAAACAACAAATAACAATCTAGAAATAACGAACAGAAACATTCGATTTATAGTGATTCGACTATCTTCGGCCTACGTCCACTTCAAGTAATTATCTTTTATTGAGCTCTTTGCTGGTTACAGCTGACTACAGTGGATTACAATGAAGAATTTCAAATGTAACAACAATGGTGGAGTGCAACACTGAATCTGGCAAAGTCTGGACGTCAAATAGCAGAAAAGCCGCTTTTCTGTTGGTTCAAGAGGGCTATTTATAGGTCTAGGAGGCTGATATCACGCTCAAACTTCGGGAGACTCCTTCTGGCACGTGAGTGGGCCCACGCGATCGATTTCGGAATGTTTCGATTCGATCCGTGCTCGATACGAACCAATTTCGTATCTATCAAAAAATGATCCAATCGAGCTGAAACTTGGCAGGAATGTTCTTTAGCTTATATGTAAGCTCCTTTGAAAATTTCGTAGCATTTGGACCTGTGGTTTAGGAGATATGATCGATGCAATTTTGTATTCTTCTAAGGCTATCGACTTCGAATCCATCGTTCGTATCCATTCCCTTCGTATCGATCAGGAACTCGTGCGCATGGGATGAAGGGGCGGTACTTCTCAGGCCTGATCCTAACTTCGTGCCGAGTTGAATGTTTCTTTCCTTGAATCGTGCTCGTATCCATACTTTGCGTTCGTTCGTGCCAATAATTTTGCTTTGCATTTGTACCCCACTTCTTGCATCGTATCATTCTTCGTATCGATTCCGGGAGTGCATTTCGTATTGATCTACCCGATCGATACGAAATGATGATATGGGAGGCATTATCGATCGATATGAAAAATACATTAAGGGCCAATCAGATGGATACGAAAACTAGACCTTAGGATGGTCACGTACGAAGCCTTATCTGATGGATACGAGTGAAGTCTTACCTGATGGATACGAAGACGTTGATATGAAACACGCCGCTTGTCTCCATCCTGATCGATTCGAACAAACCATCGTGCCCTTGCCTATCCATTCTGGGTCCACTTCCATCGAGTCAAAATCCTTCCGGTCTTCCTATCTGATCAATACGAACACGCCATTCGTATCCATGTGGATCATTACGAACTACATCAGTTCAAACCAAAGACGATCGATACGAAACGTATCGACACGAACCACCTTTCATATACTTTGACCCGTCCATATCTCGCGCATACGAACTCCGATTGACCCGAAATTTGAAATATAGCCTCCCATAGTCCAGTTCATCATTCCCAATCGATTCCATCTTGATCAAAGTACGACCAAATTTTAACGACATCGATCGCAACCTCGTTTCCAATCGATCTCCAATCCTGATATCCATTCTTCCTTGCCAATTTGTTGATATTCCAACTTTGACCAAAAGGTGGGATAACATTTTCCCCCCAAAACATGCCTTGTGATAAGAAGGTGTGCTTTGAATAACTCCGAAACCGATATCCAAAATTCATAGCCAATTCCAAGTCCATCCGAACTCGATAACCGAGTTTTAATCCATCCTTATCCAATAACCAATAACCGAATCCAAGACCTCTTTGGGTCGATATCCAAATCTGTAACCTCTCGAGGTTCTAGCCAAGCGCAATCCACACCTGACGATCATGGTCCAATGTCCCTGGACATTGAATAATGCCATGGCTTAAGTCCTAAGCCGAATCCCGGTCGCTACGGACTCTTGTCGGGCATAGTTCATACTCGACGACCTAAATAATAATCGATAATATGGGGCCTAAGTCTTATGCCGAATCATGGTCTCTCCGGACCCTTGTCAAGCATAGTCCATACTCGACGACCTGTAATAATAATTGACAATACGGGGCCTAAGTCCTAGGCCGAATCCTGGTCTCTTTGGACCCTTGTCGAGCATAGTCCATACTCGACGACCAGAAACAATAACCAATAACGTAGGGCCAAAGTCCTAGGCCGAATCCTGGTCTCTCCGAACCCTTGCTGAGCATTGTCCATACTCAATGACCTGGAAACGACAATTAATAATACAGGGCCTATGTCCTAAGCCGAATCCTGGTCTCTCCGAACCCTTGCTGAGCATAGTCCATACTTAGCGACCTGAATAAGTCACTTTACCACGTTCGGGCAAAGCGACTCACCACTTGCCAGGTATAATCCATACCCGATGGCCGTTTACCAAAAAGCAAGGAAAAATCCAAATCAAATCAGAAAATCAGAAATCTGATCCAACATCCAAAACAAAAAACAATCATCCAAACGAGAATCCAAACCAGAAAGCAAACAAAACCAGGAGTTCAAACCAAACTCCAAAACCAAACCAGAAAAAATGAGTATCCAACCCACAAATGAAAAACAAGTTTCACAAACCATGGCATCGTGGTCTACCACCGTTCAGAGCATGCCTAAGGGCCATCTCCGTCCCCGTTCATGTGTAAATGATTTTTCCGTTGCTAGTGGCTTGCTACTTATTTCATAACATCCCAGTCAATTGATAACCAATCGACCGTCATCCTTGGGCCTCACACCACCATGGTTTGAGGTAGACGGTGGCTGCTCCTGTTCCACCGCTGCATTCCATTTCCCAACATACTGCCTCAATTGTCCATTCCTCACATGCTCCTCAATTATGTCTTTTAAGTGCCTGCAGCTATTGGTATCATGTCCATCCAAATCATGGAAGAGACAGTGCCTTCCTGATGCCCTTTCACGTTCAGAAGGTTCTCTCCTAGCCGGCCTTCGGTAAGGAAGGCGATTCCGGGTTTCCATGTATATCTGCTCCAATGTTTCGTTTAATCCCATGTATGTGGAAAACTTTGGATCTTTCCATTGTTTCTTTGCCTTTTCCGAATCGTCATTAAGCTTGCTTTTTCCCTTTCCTTTATCTCTATCCAAGCCTCCGCTGGATGGTCCTCCACCCTCAGTCGCATTCACCTCCTTTAACTTTAAATCTATGCGTGCATCCTCTTGCCGAAGGAATCTTTCAACTTCGTGAAAGAATTCCCCGAGATCCAGTGGTTGGTCTCGTATTAAGGATACCTTGAAATCCGAATCCTCTCTGAATCCTGAAACTGCTGCCATTAGAACCATGGATGGATCCGGCCGATCAACCAAAGCGACTGTCGCATTGGACCGAGTCAGGAAAGCTCTGAGTGACTTGTCCGCCTTTGCTTGATTGACGTCAGTGTCATCACATTCTTTGGCCGCTTGATATGAACCCGAAATTGCCCTAAAAATCTATCCACCGACTCCGTCCATGTTCCGATGGATCCTTCTTCAAGCTGTACGAACCACATCGCAGCTATATCCACCAAGTATAGAGGGAAACATCGGGCCATAACTTCCTCTGATGCCCCCAGCAGTTCCATGTGCTGGTGTATCTCATCAAATGATCTGTAGGGTCAGCCTTGCCATTGTACACTTCCACGCTAGGTAGATTGAACTCGGGTGGATTCCAAGCTATCCTAATTTCCCGTGTAAATGGACTCTTGTTCACTCTTTACAAATCTCTATTGGTTAAACCTCCACGCATAGTTCTTCTAATAATCTCGGCTAATCCAGCATTGTCTGTCAAAGGTTGCCCCCCGACACCGCGAGGGAATTCTGGTATGTATTCTTCGTGTGGCTCATTGACGTTAGCACACGCTATAGCCTGTTGAGCTCCATCCAAAGGTCTTCCAGTGTCAGATCCTATGGGCCTGCCCCCAAGCCCTTGTTGATTGCCTTCTGGTTATGCATTCTGACCTTGAGCTTGATCTCCGTTAGTTTCTGCAATCCTAACTCCTTGTTCAACATTCGTAGTTGCTGTAGTTAGTCCAAGATTTTGCACATTCGCCACCCTTATCTGTTTGAAGAAATTCTGTAGCATCTCCTGTTGACTCTTCATTATTCTTTCATGCATTGAACTAGCCATAGCCTCCATCCCATCCCTGGTGATGTAGATCGAAGCATGTCCTTCTCCAGCTCCAGAGGATGCCTCCTGGCTTTCTTTTTGTTCGCTTCTCTTAGCTCTTTGTCTTCTACTTGTTTGTCGAGTCATTGTCTCTAAATATGAATCCTTCAAGCTTTTAAATATGAAATTCAAATCTAGTGTAGCAGGTGCTATTTATTCTCAGTGAAAGCACCAAAGTGTTTGCACCAAAATTGGTCACAAACCCCATGTATCGTGAAAGCACCAATATATGAATATAAATCAACGATGGTCTAGCACAAGTCACAGATCTAAGCATACAACAAACAAAAAACCAGAAATAACGAACAGAAACACGAGATTTATAGTGGTTCGGCTATCTCTGGCTTACGTCCACTTCAAGTAATTATCTTTTATAGATGTTCTTTGCTGGTTACACCTGATTCCAGTGGATTATAATGAAGAATTTCGAATGTAACAGTAATGGTGGAGTGCAAGACTGAATCAGGCAAAGTCTGGACGTCAAATAGAAGAAAAGCCCCTTTTCTGTTGGTTCCAGGGGAAATTTGTAGGCGTAGGAGGCTGATATCGCGCTCAAACTTTGGGAGACTCCTTTTGGCACGTGAGTGGGCCCACGCGACCGATTTTGGAAAGTTTCGACTCGATCCGTGATTGATACGAACCAATTTCGTATCGATCAAAAAAAGGATCCAATCGAGGTGAAACTTGACAGGAATGTTCTTTAGCTTGTACGTAAGCATCTGTGTAAATTTCGTAGCATTTGGGCCTGTGGTTTAGGAGAGATGATCGATGCAATTTTGTATTCTTCGAAGGTTGTCGACTTCGAATCCATGGTTCGTATCCATCCCCTTCATATCGATCAGGAACACGTGTGCATGGGATGACGTGGCGCTACTTCTCAGGCCTGATCCTAACTTTCTGCCGAGTTGAATGTTTCTTCCCTTGAATCGCGCTCGCATCCATACTTTGCGTTCGTTCGTGCCAATAATTTTGCTTTGCATTCGTACCCAATTGCTTGCATCATATCATTCTTCGTATCGATTCCAGGAGTGCACTTCATATTGATCTACCCGATCGATATGAAATGATGATATGGGAGGCATTACCGATCGTTACGAAAAACGCATGAAGGGCCAATCAGATGGATACAAAAACTAGACCTTAGGATGTCACGAACGAAGCCTTACCTGATGGATACGAGTGAAGCCTTAACTGATGGATACGAAGACGTTAATACGAAGCACGCCGCTTGTCTCCATCCTGATCGATTAGAACAAACCATCGCGACCTTGCCTATCCATTCTGGGTCTACTACCATCGAGTCGAAATCCTTTCGGTCTTCTATCTGATCGATACGAACATGCCGTTCGTATCCATGTGGATCGATACGAACTACATCGGTTCGAACCAATGACGATCGATACTAAATGTATCGATATGAACCACCTTTCATATGCTTTGACCCATCCATATCTCTCACATACAACTCCAATTGACCCGAAATTTGAAATGTAGCCTCCCCTAGTCCTGTTCATCATTCCCAATCGATTTCGTCTTGATCAAAGTATGACCAAATTTTAACGACATCGATCGCAGCCTCGTTTCCAGTCGATCTCCAATCCTCATATCCATTCTTCCTTGCCAATTTGTTGATATTCCATCTTTGACCAAAAAGTGGGATAATAGAGATCTCTATACCGGAGCAACTCAGTGCAGAGTCATTCGACAGCTTATCTTGTAACAGCCTGCAAATCCGTACCCCTTGAGTCAACGCTATTCTACAACAATCAACTCAAGTTGCACAGAAATACGAACCATTTGGGTTTAAGAAGAAGAGGTAGAAGAAGAGAAAACAAAATCAACATCAGAATCTAACCATCGCAGCGGAATAAAATATAATAGATAATAAATAATCTTTACCCGGTCAAATATATCTCTGTTTATATATTACATCAATCAGAGTACATCAATCACAACTCAACATCCATATCATACAAATGGGTACACAACAACTCAACACAGCGGAATATGTATATATATATATATACACACACACACACACACAAAAGTACGGGAGTACGTATCGCCATCCTGCTCGTCTCCTGAGCTCCATAGCATCATATCCTGTATTTTATAATACTCGGTCTGACCCGAGCATTACAGTTAAATAATACCCGAGTCAGTCTGGATTACCAGAGTGAGAAAATCACACCCAATTGATTATTAAAGTTTCAAAAATCCTTTGAAAACAAAAGCATCTCGTAAGACCACGCCACAAATAAACATGTCGGGTTTTTACCTTACGATAGCTAAAACAATTTTTATAGAAATCCTCTTATATTATAATAGGGTCTATACACAAATACTTATAAAATAGCCGAAATTGTTACATCTATTAAATTCCAGCTACTAGCCACAAAAGTGGGTAATACAAACAAAACTCGTACAAGGCTCGTAGGGAGAATGGATTTCCAACCAATGACTAGGCACTGGGGTACCACCTGTCACAGTACGGGGCCTAGATCACCGTACCGAGGAGTACGCCCGCTCCCCTGCAACACAAGGCCGGGACTATCCCTTACTGGACAGTCCCGAGTGAGATCATCCCGCGGTTGGGATCAGCAACCGCACCACTAAGCCGCAATAAAAAGGGACATCTAGACTGGAATGACCTCACCCTGCTTGGGTGCTACCCACCTAGCCTTGCTGCATAACCCCTGATTTTCAGTCATTCCCATTTGATGAGTCTTGAGGCTAAGCGTTACATTTTTAGAACAATTTTCCTTTGAATGCCCATCGTCCACCTGACGATGTTTCGCAAGCATTCATCCATACAAGTCCATCCCGGGTTCGAACGGAACCGAAGGCACTATTCCTACTACATCCATTTTGGAAATATCCTCAGGATTAGTAGCGACTAGGCCTTGCACTCCAATGCTCTATCTTCGAATCCAAATCATTTACGCGAAACGTACAAACCGGATCGAAGTGGTTTTCGAGAAATAAATTTCGATCCCGCTCTCTTCGAAACGATCAACGCATTGTCCAATATTGATAGTCGGTTATTTAACTATCAATTAATATTCACAAACACCAATCAAACAATAAATAATTTCCCAAATTATTTATTAACCTCAAAATATCTTTACAAGATATATTTCTATTTTCAACCTTTTGAAAACAGTTTCAAAACCACCTTTCTTTTCAGAATAAACTTTCCAAATATTCTCTATTTTCTCTGAAATCACCAAGCACAAAATAGATTTTAAAATAATTTAAAATACTTTACTTTGAAATATATACTTTAAAACTTTTAGGATGAAATTACTTAAATAATTTGTTAAAAATACATACTACATGAGTATTTGAAAATAAAGTTACTTAATAGAATATAAAACTGGATTTTCACTTTTGGAAACAAAATACTAGGTCACTTTTTAAGTAATTACTACTATAATAGATTTGAGAAAATACTTACTTTTGAATGTAAATATTAGAAATAATAAATTTTCTAAAACTTGCTTTTAAACAACATTAAATCTTTTTAACTTATATTTAAAAATTTACTTTGAAAACGTACTTGGTTATTCAAGGAGAATTTCCAACTTCAATCAATTGAATCAATTTTCCAAATTGATTTCCAATTTATTCCATTTGAAATAAATATCTTTACTTTCTTAATTCATTTCACAGTTCGTTAATTTTGGTCTTTATTATTATTATTTTCCGTTTGATTTTAAACCTTTTTAACTGAAATATACGAATTTCAGCATTTCCCAATTACTTCTTTATTCTTTCAAAAATTTAAATCTTAAATTTTAAATAAATGTTTTGTTCTTTTAAATAATATCACTGAAGATTGAAATTCATTAATTTTCTGTTTATTTAAATTTCCTTTCTATACTCAAGCTTTATTTATTAGAATCTTAAAGTTACTTTATTACTTTTCCAATTCATTTTAAAATTTATTCAAATTTTCTATAATTATTTTTCTTACAAATTCACTTCTTTTATTTTCTTCCCATAATTCAATTTATATATTTTTGGTAGCTCATTATGTCCAAATGTATTCAATCAATCCAAAGCATTTAATATTCCAACATAATTCATCATAGAATATCAATAATCACAACAGAGAATATTAAATAATTTAAATAAATGTTGAGGGATCCTGTTGGATCCCTCCAACCTATTTTCCCTGCATCCACAGACGTTAGCACAACATAAATACCAATCCCAAATATACCATACTATAGTACATCAATCAATTCAAGCATTCAAACAATTATTTAAATTTAATCATTTAAATTTTAAATTTAACTGAGTGAGATTAACTCACCTTTTATTTTGCTGTTTGCAACCCATTCCAACCAGCTTGTTTTCCTTTCAGATTTCAAACCTTGAATAAACGTTATCTCATTTTATTAACATTTGGAATAATTGAATGATTAATTACTGTTTAATAGATTTAATTAATCAATAATTTAATTTAAACTATTTCACTTTTAATAAAATCATTTTTAGTGACATATAATTAAACAGGTTTATTAGACAAAGTAATCACTGCTTAATAGATTTAAATTTAAACAGAACCCTATATCTTATTGGAAAAATAATGTTTTCATTTCCTGTATACATTAAAATTAAATTGAGGAAAACTTAAAATTCAAAAATTACTTGACATTTAAGATTTCCTTTTACTGTAAATAAATTTTTGTATGTAAAATATTCAGATAAATTCAAGAAAACAATAATACCTCACAACGAACTCGAACAGGACCCCCCTCGATTGTCGCCACAATCTTCCCCCAGAAATCCAAACCCTAGTTCGCCTCCGTGGTCGAACGCGAACTTCCCCTTCTCACTTGAACGAACGTCGCGGCCGAAAATTTGACCCACCCTAGCTTTTTCCAGCATCGCGAGTCTTCTCCCTCATCGAAGTCGACATCGCCTTCGATTTCGCCATCTATGACGCGCGCGAGAGACCCCTTTCTTCGTTCGCCATACGCGATTTGTCTTTTTAGTAGATCAAGATTTGGATTTAAATAGAGGAAGCCGCCCCCCTTTTTTTGATTTGAGAAGTTTAATTGATTTCATTTTCGGCCATTAATAAAAAAAAAAATCTGTTGCGTGAATTATAAAAGGTAGGTGGATTTGATTTTGGCACCTGCGATAGCTTGTTTCAGAGGGCACCAAAAATGTTGATGGTGAAAGGAAGCGGCTGATAGAAAATTCGATGCAGGAGATGTTTTGCGTGTTGATGTTAAAAGAGGGGACACGGAAAAGAAAGGAAGTCGGCTGATATTGACCAATATAAATATAAATTTAAATTGAATTCGATATAGATTTCAACGCGTTTACTTATCGTACGCTCACACAACAACTCCGATCAACACGGAATTTGAAATCCGACAATAATTCAATATTACGGACCCACTGGAACCAGTTTCGTTGAATTCTGAAACTGTGTCTCGAAAGACTATTTTTAAATTCAATTTAAACGATATAAAATTTAAAACTGAACAAATCACTGTTAATTTCAATTTTACGACTTTTATTATCCTCGGTACTATTAATATAAATTTTATAAGCCTTCAAATTATATCTTAACAGGCTTAAAATTCTAGATTCACATTTTACCCAATTTCAAATTGTTTAATTTAATAATTAAATTACCCAATACATATTGATATTTGAAATTCAAGTTAAAAATTAACTTTTGAAAATTTAAAATTAATTAAATATTCTCATTTCAAAAGCTCAAAAATTCTGGGTCGTCACATTCCTCCCCCCTTGAAAGAATTTCGTCCTCGAAGTTACTAACTAGGAAGAATGGTCCAAAACCCATTTACTTTTTCCAAAACCAAACAGTTCAACACCTATCCAACTATCTTTTTTTTATAAAAGACCATTATCATTCTTATTAACTTTTCAAACCTTTTCCTAGTTTGTAAACATTCCTATTTGCCCAACCATCCAAGTTTTTAATCTTAAACCTAATTTTGGATTATCAAAATTTTCTAAAAATTTTTCTAACTCTCTAAATTTTCGAAAAATTTCGCCAGCGTCTCCTTTGCGCGGCTGACTCGGTACTACTACAAAATGGCTCTACAGCCTCCCAAATCCAAAAAGAAAACAAAAAGCCAAGTGGCTCAATCCAAAAACCCAATCAAATTCACACCAAATTTAAATACATACCTTTTTGTCAAGCATTTCAAATTTATTTTTCTGAAATCAAATCCAATTCCCTTTTCCTTTTATAGTACCTGCATATCCTGCTTAGCACTAATATCCAATCACAATATTCCCAAAACATCATACCAACTTTCTCACAAAATGCCAATATCTATTCATTCCAATATTGACTTGAATTATATTAGTAGTATCAATTTCCATTTAAGAATTCACCATTCCTTAATTAAGTTAACATAAGCATTTTATATGTTTCTTATATTTATTTTCGCTTTACTCCTTTAATTTATATCCATTACTATTCAAATTGGTTCTTTCATTTCCATATGAATTTAATTTATCTTTAACTCTGCATATATAAATTTATTTGTCATTTATTACTAACTCATGTCATTATTTTAATTAGTTTCATTCACTAACTTATTTCAATTTCTAGTTTGAAATTGTTTAGTCGTTAATGAATTTTCCAAAAATTTCAAAAATTTCTAACTCCCAAAATTTCTGAAATTTTTTGACAAAGTCTCCTTTGTACGGAGGAGCTTTTGCAATTTGACAAAAGAGATAAATATATATACATCGACCCACCCGGTCGAAATAACCAAAAACAGTTCATATTTCCTATTTTAATTGTGTAGGCGTACCTTATTTAGCATTTTTAAGCAAACAGCTTATTATTTTTAGCAAATAGCACAACCAAATCCAGCCACACGGCTTCCAGGTACCTGTACTTACTCAATTTAAACATGTAAGTGCCAAATATATGCAGTTTAACTATATTTCACTTAGTTGAAATGGTTAAAACATACGAATTCTAAAAGAAATGCACATCAAACATTTTCCGTAAGCAAATTTTTACAACTTTCATAGTAATTCAACCATTTCAATTAATTTACAAACCATTTTCATTCAAATTCGAATGGTTTAAAAATCAATCGCTTACATTTAATTTATTCTTAAGCAAACTCAATGCATATTTAATTCCATTGCTTTCAAAATTAATTTAATTCACTCCTAACAATTCATAGAATTTTAATTACTTCCATTTACATCTCATTGTTTACATTCAATTTATTATTCATTCAAACAAACCCATATTTATTACAATTGATTCAAAAACCAATTTTATGCAAATTCAGTGCTATATTCTCATTCATTTATTTGAATCCATTTATTTATCTTGAAACATTTCATATTGGTTACATCAAATACTCATTTCATAGTTTATTTGCAAACTAAACATTTGCCACATTAATTTGGTATTCGACTTCATTAACCAATTCAAGTTCCATCTCAATACTTCATTACCAGTTAATTCCCTTTTTATTTTAATTCATTCACGAACATTTATTTAGCTCGACCCATTTCAAGCTTGCATATTACTACCCATTCATTTACAATTTATTCTAGATTTGTTTATTCCAAACTATTTTATTTAGTTCGACAACAATTCAAGCTATTTCATTCCATAACCATTTCTCAACTCATTTAAACCACATTTCATTTGATACTTATTTATTCCATCATTTATTTATTCAATATAATTAGTTTATCCACATTCACTTAAACCATTCTAATAAACTCGAAACATTCTATTTTCCTTATTGTCTCAAGTTATTTCAATTCCTTAATAATTTTAAATGGTTTACAATTATTTATTCTAGAATTTCATTCCATTAATATTATTTATAACTCATCGAATTTTATTTCGATTAAAAATTAATTTTCACTTGATTTAAAACCAATCCAATATTATTAAACTTTGTTTAAGTTGAATTCAATTCAACTCTCCTTTATTCATTTAGCTTAAGTCAATTTACTTCAATTTATTCAAATTTTACACTTAAGCTCATTCTCATCTTACAAACAAAGTTCTCTTTTTCAATTTAACTTGATTCTATTTTAATCCAATCCCATTTCAAACTACACATTATTTGATCAATTATTATACATTTTAGCTTTCTAGATTCAGCTCATTCAATTTATTACCTGGCTATTTCTAAGTTATCTTCACTTATGGATTTTATTTGCACATTCAAATCATTACTATTTTAATCTATTTACATTTTTATCCGATATACTTCAATTATATTTAATTTGTTAACACTTCAAGTTAAATTTTAATTAATAACTCAAATTCTGATTCTACCATTCACTTTTAATTTACCATCCAATTTATTAACTCACAATTCAGCTTCATTCTCAATTACTTTCACTTCATCAACAATTTGAATCAATTTTAATTTATAACTTGAGTTTATTTCCAAACTTCATCATAAACTCACAATTCAATGTCATTAACTAATTTATTATCTAATTAGTTCTTCCCTTGTTGGTAATCCAACACTTGAATTTTTAACCCCAAATATCACTCCATTTAACTTTCTTAGTTCAATTTAGTTTATAATTCAAGTTTTGATCTTCATTTTATTTTTCAATTCATTAAACAATATTTTTTTTTTTTGGGCTTTGCATTCCATTTTAAATTTTATAAGTCACAACTTATATTTCATACAATTACACTCATTCTAGGCTTGAATACATTCATCCTTTATTTTTAACTCAAGCCTGCTATTTATTTATAGCCCAAGCATATTTTATTTCTATGGATTTTTAATTCTCTTATAAGTTATTCTGGTTTATTTATTTAAATTCTCATTTCTTATCCAATTTATTTTTCATTTATCCAGGTAAGAATTTAATTCCGTTCATTAATTCAATTGAATTCTTATTCCATTTCAATTTTATTTTAACTCGGTTTTCTTTAACTCAATTCGATTCCAACTTGATTCGAATACAAATGGATATTATTTTCAGCCTATTCAATCAATTTCAATCCAGTCAAATTTTTATTTCCAAATCCAAGTTAATTTCATTTTCATCTTTTCTCTTTAAATTTAAATTCCAACCTTCAAAGCTTATATTCCATTCCTGATTTAAAAATCATCTCAATTTTATAAGCTTACAACCCATCCTATCAGGATTTTTAAACTCCCGGCTTTGGTTTCAAATTGTTTTGAAATCTCCAACATCTCAAATCATATTTCTCAAAAATTAAACCAATTCTGGTTTTAATCCCAACGAATTTCCTTTGAAATTTCAAAAACAAACAGGTTTTCCTGAACAAATAATTTGGCAGCAATTCATCACTTAGAAACTCGAAAATGAACATCGATGGTGCTGCAGTCATCACCGAAGTTATTTTCCAGTGACTGAAGTGGATTCAATGCTATTTCCCTTCCAAAATCCATTTTTAAACAAATTTCCTTTCAGAAATAACCCAAAACAACAATAATACTATTTACCTCCAAAATACTTCCAAAATCTCTGGGGTTTTAAAGTTTCGAATACTATTTTAATTCAAATTTTAACTATAATGCATTTGTATAGTTTATGCTTATATAATTCCAAATTAGTTATATTTCAATTTATAATTTACATTTTTAATTCATATTTATAAATTTCATTTTATAATGAATTTATTCCCTTAAACTTTGGTTATAATTTCGATTTCTAGGTAAATTTTCACTTAACAATGATAATACTTTAATATCATCAATCCTAATATCCAATTAACATCCAAGCAACCATATTTTAGCTAAATAGTTTACAAAAACTTTTCTTTATATTAAAATATATTCTTTGGGTAAAATTATTTCATTCACCCACATTTAAAACAATACCGTGTCGATTGTTCTATTCAAGTGTTTAGAAACCCCTTCGATACAGTTGCGCAGACTGTGTCGACGAAGGTTCATATGCCACTCAATAAATCAATCAACACAATATTAAAACAATTTATATCCACTAACAAATACGCGCTCATATCTATTAATACGCTCAAACTCATTCTAGAGTACTATAGACTCTATTTTAAATGAGTAATTCCCACCAGAGCCAAGGTTATCTCCAACCTAATCTCTGATACCAAGTGTAACAGCCCGCAAATCCGTACCCCTTGAGTCAACGCTATTCTACAACAATCAACTCAAGTTGCACAGAAATACGAACCATTTGGGTTTAGGAAGAAGAGGTAGAAGAAGAGAAAACAAAATCAACATCAGAATCTAACCATCGCAGCGGAATAAAATATAATAGATAATAAATAATCTTTACTCAGTCAAATATATCTCTGTTTATATATTACATCAATCAGAGTACATCAATCACAACTCAACATCCATATCATACAAATGGGTACACAAAAACTCAACACAGCGGAATATATATATATATATATATATATATATATATATATACACACACACACAAGTACGGGAGTACGTATCGCCATCCTGCTCGTCTCCTAAGCTCCACAGCATCATATCCTGTATTCTATAATACTCGGTCTGACCCGAGCATTACAGTTAAATAATACCCGAGTCAGTTTGGATTACCAGAGTGAGAAAATCACACCCAATTGATTATTAAAGTTTCAAAAATCCTTTGAAAACAAAAGCATCTCGTAAGACCACGCCACAAATGAACATGTCAGGTTTTTACCTTACGATAGCTAAAACAATTTTTATAGAAATCCTCTGATATTATAATAGGGTCTATATATAAATACTTATAAAATAGCCGAAATTGTAACATCTATTAAATTCCAGCTACTAGCCACAAAAGTGGGTAATACAAACAAAACTCGTACAAGGCTCGTAGGGAGAATGGATTTCCAACCAATGACTAGGCACTGGGGTACCGCCTGTCACGGTACGGGGCCTAGATCACCGTACCGAGGAGTACGCCCGCTCCCCTGCAACACAAGGCCGGGACCATCCCTTACTGGACAGTCCCGAGTGAGATCACCCTGCGGTTGGGATCAGCTACCGCACCACTAAGCCGAAATAAAAAGGGACATCTAGACTGGAATGACCTCACCCTGCTTGGGTGCTACCTACCTAGCCTTGCTGCATAACCCCTAATTTTCAGTCATTCCCATTTGATGAGGCTTGAGGCTAAGCGTTACCTTTTTAGAACAATTTTCCTTTGAATGCCCATCGTTCACCTGACGATGTTTCGCAAGCATTCATCCATACAAGTCCGTCCCGGGTTCGAACGGAACCGAAGGCACTATTCCTACTACATCCATTTTGGAAATATCCTCAGGATTAGTAGCGACTAGCCCTTGCACTCCTATGCTCTATCTTCGAATCCAAATCATTTATGCGAAACATACAAACCGGATCGAAGTGGTTTTCGAGAAATAAATCTCGATCCCGGTCTCTTCGAAACGATCAACGCATTGTCCAATATTGATAGTCGGTTATTTAACTATCAATTAATATTCACAAACAACAATCAAACAATAAATAATTTCCCAATTTATTTATTAACCTCAAAATATATTTACAAGATATATTTCTATTTTCAACATTTTGAAAACAGTTTCAAAACCACCTTTCTTTCCAGAATAAACTTTCCAAATATTCTCTATCTTCTCTGAAATCACCAAGCACAAAATAGATTTTAAAATAATTTAAAATACTTTATTTTGAAATATATACTTTAAAACATTTAGGATGAAATTACTTAAATAATTTGTTAAAAATACATACTATATGAGTATTTGAAAATAAAGTTACTTAATAGAATATAAAACAAGATTTTCACTTTTGGAAACAAAACACTAGGTCACTTTTTAAGTAATTACTACTATAATAGATTTGAGAAAATACTTACTTTTGAATGTAAATATTAGAAATAATAAATTTTCTAAAACTTGCTTTTAAACGACATTAAATCTTTTTAACTTATATTCAAAAATTTACTTTGAAAACGTACTTGGTTATTCAAGGAGAATTTCCAACTTCAATCAATTGAATCAATTTTCCAAATTGATTTCCAATTTATTCCATTTGAAATAAATATCTTTACTTTCTTAATTAATTTCACAGTTCGTTAATTTTGGTCTTTATTATTATTATTTTTCGTTTGATTTTAAACCTTTTTAACTGAAATATACGAATTTCAGCTTTTCCCAATTACTTCTTTATTCTTTCAATAATTTAAATCTTAAATTTTAAATAAATGTTTTGTTCTTTTAAATAATATCACTGAAGATTGAAATTCATTAATTTTCTGTTTATTTAAATTTCCTTTCTATACTCAAGATTTATTTATTAGAATCTTAAAGTTACTTTATTACTTTTCCAATTCATTTTAAAATTTATTCAAATTTTCTATAATTATTTTTCTTACAAATTCACTTCTTTTGTTTTCTTCCCATAATTCAATTTATATATTTTTGGTAGCTCATTATATCCAAATGTATTCAATCAATCCAAAGCATTTAATATTCCAACATAATTCATCATAGAATATCAATAATCACAACATAGAATATTAAATAATTCAAATGAATGTTGAGGGATCCTGTTGGATCCCTCCAACCTGTTTTCCCTGCATCCACAGACGTTAGCACAACATGAATACCAATCCCAAATATATCATACTATAGTACATCAATCAATTCAAGCATTCAAACAATTATTTAAATTTAATAATTTAAATTTTAAATTTAACTGAGTGAGATTAATTCACCTTTTATTTTGTTGTTTGCAACCCATTCCAACCAGCTTGTTTTCCTTTCAGATTTCAAACCTTGAATAAACGTTATCTCATTTTATTAACATTTGGAATAATTGAATGATTAATTACTGTTTAATAGATTTAATTAATCAATAATTTAATTTAAACTATTTCACTTTTAATAAAATCATTTTTAGTGACATATAATTAAACAGGTTTATTAGACAAAGTAATCACTGCTTAATAGATTTAAATTTAAACAGAACCCTATATCTTATTGGAAAAATAATGTTTTCATTTCCTGTATACATTAAAATTAAACTGAGGAAAACTTAAAATTCAAAAATTACTTGACATTTAAGATTTCGTTTTACTGTAAATAAATTTTTGTATGTAAAATATTCAGATAAGTTAAAGAAAACAATAATACCTCACAACGAACTCGAACAGGACCCCCCTCGATTGTCGCCGCAATCTTCCCCCAGAAATCCAAACCCTAGTTCGCCTCCGTGGTCGAACGTGAACTTCCCCTTCAATTTGAACGAACGTTGCGGCCGAAAATTTGACCCAGCCCTAGCTTTTTCCAGCATCGCAAGTCTTCTCCCTCATCGAAGTCAACATCGCCTTCAATTTCGCCATCGATGATGCGCGCGAGAGACCCCATTCTTCGTTCGCCATACGCGATTTCTCTTTTTAGTAGATCACGATTTGGATTTAAATAGAGGAAGCCGCCCTTTTTTTTTATTTGAGAAGTTTAATTGATTTCATTTTCGGCCATTAATATTATTATTTTTCTGTTGCGTGAATTATAAAAGGTAGGTGGATTTGATTTTGGCACCTGCGATAGCTTGTTTCAGAGGGGACCAAAAATGTTGATGGTGAAAGGAAGCGGCTGATAGAAAATTCGATGCAGGAGATGTTTTGCGTGTTAATGTTAAAAGAGGGGACATGGAAAAGAAAGGAAGTCGGCTGATATTGACCAATATAAATAGAAATTCAAATTGAATTCGATATAGATTTCAACGCGTTTACTTATCGTACGCTCACACAACAACTCCGATCAACACGAACTTTGAAATCCGACAATAATTCAATATTACGGACCCACTGGAACTAGTTTCGTTGAATTCTGAAACTGTGTCTCGGAAGACTATTTTTAAGTTCAATTTAAATGAAATAAATTTTAAAACTGAACAAATCACTGTTAATTTCAATTTTACGACTTTTATTATCCTCAGTACTATTAATATAAATTTTATAAGCCTTCAAATTATATCTTAACAGGCTTAAAATTCTAGATTTACATTTTACCCAATTTCAAATTGTTTAATTTAATAATTAAATTACCCAATACATATTGATATTTGAAATTCAAGTTAAAAATTAACTTTTGAATATTTAAAATTAATTAAATATTCTCATTTCAAAAGCTCAAAAATTCTAGGTCGTCACAATCCTATCGTTCTCGAAGACAAGTCTTCACCATCGTCTTCAATTGCTTTCCATTTCGTCGTATCACTATTCGGAATGGGTTACATGACACAAAGTCCTCTTCCGCCTAAACCGAATAGTGAGCGCAATATTTTAAAAACATATGATATTGGGATCTCAGTTAAGTCACAACTTGTTACCCAAAACTTTTCTTTCAAATGGTTAAACAAATTACTATTTTAATCTTTTAAACAAAAAGATTCACTTCGCAAAGTTCACCAATCTTCAACAAAGATTCATTCATAGCCTTTCAAAACAATTTCCTTTCCAAATTGGATTAATCCATCCAATCCTTAAATCAAAGATTCAATTCATAGCTTTCAAAACCATTTCCGTTTTGAATTATTTATACAAAAGATACACCTTTTGGATTTTCTTCAATTTTAAGACAAAGTTCAACAATCTTCCACAAAGATTCATTCATAGCCTTTCAAAACAATTTCATTTCAAAAACTGAAATCATTTCAATACAACTTGGAAACATTCCTTTATACGAAAGCTATTATTATTTGGAAACAAACAGTTTTCATTTTGGAAAAATCCGATTATATTTGCGCAAGTTAAAGCTTTTCAAGTACAAAACTTGGATTAAATCCAAATTCCGAAAATAATACTTTTAAGATGGTTTTAAAACCCATATAAACCCATTTATAACTCGTGTAATATTTTTAAATCATAATTTCTAGACATAGAATTCAGTTTGAATTCAAATTAAAATCAAACTGCTTAAATTTAAAACTTTTTCCAGTTATTCAAAATAACCTTTATCTTTGAAAACTCCCTTTCAAAAGCTTTTCATATTTAACCCAATTCTGTTTCCAAATCCATTTGAATTCAAAATTCAAATTTAAACCATTTCAAAAATCCGTGACTTAACCAATTTCCTCGTGCAATCCATATTTGTGTGTTTATGGTGTAGTCTAGGGGTTTTACACAATAGTGCAGCAGCATCAATCATCACAGATTCAATCATATCAATAAGCGGTATAATCTATAACGCTTGTCTTTATTCACAGACTTATAGATAAAATAAATTTATCACAGATAAATAAATTACATTTATCACAGATGATTACATTCATCACAGCTCATACCAAAACAATTCATAGCACAAAGCATAACATATCTAGGATATCAAACAATTCAAGAACCAATAGAATTTAAAAACCCATAAATAAGACTAACAAATTATCTGATTAATTTAAATCAGATTTAATTATTTATGAATAACTACTAATCCTGGTTAATTAATATTAATTAATTGCAAATTATTTTTAATTAATTAACCTCTAATCATTTATTAATTATCCTTTAATAATAAACGAATTAACCTTAATTAATAAATCAATCCACCTTTAATCATTAAATAATTAACCTTTAATTATTTAATTATCCTTTGAAATTAATTACTCTTAATAGATTACCATTAAATCAATTATCCTTAATTAACTACATAAATTAATTAATCCTTAATTAATTACGTTAATTACTTATCCCTTAATTAATTACCATTTATTTAATTTATCTTAATTAATTACAAACTAATTTAATTAATTACCCTTTTATAATAAATTAATTAACCTTATAATTATTAATTAATTATCCTTAATTAATAAATAAATTAACTTTTAATCATTAAATAATTAAACTTTAATTATTCAATTATCCTTTAGTTATTATTTTTTAATTATTTATAATAAGTGATTATCCTAATCACTTTCATTTATAAATCAAAATTTAATTACTTTGAGTAATTATCTTTTAATCACTTGATTAGTTAACTTTAATCATTCATTAATTACTTTTAATTAACTAGTTATCTTTAATAACTTAAATTAAGTAATTGATTTTCATTAACAAAATAAATTAACTTAGATTTTAAAGTAAATTAACAATTAAACAATTTCAAAGTTTGGTTAATAAAGATAATTTTTATTTAGAAACCCTTTTTCTTCCAAATTCAAACCGGTTTATATTAATCATTTACAAAAGAATTGTTTTTAACAAGATTGTTTTCAAAATAAAACTTGATATTGTTTTTCTTTAAAAAAATTAAAAATGTTTCTATGTTAATTTCCAGATTTGAACCAAAATGAGTGAAATCCCTGAGTCAACCACTAAATTCTCGGGTCCATCCCCGAGTAAACTTCCTGTTTCTTTATTTTAAACTTTTGTTTTGACTTTAAAACTTATTAAGACGTATTATCCACTCGATCATACCCAAAACATTACTCGAGTCATCACATTGTTTACCCGAGAGAAAACTTGAGACTGACGCTTCTTCTTCAACCATCACAAAAAAACCTAGACATGACGTTCGCGTGTGCATCGTGCACACCCACCCGGCCAACTGCGACCAACCCTACCATCGCCAGCGAGTCATCAATGCTCCTCATAGACGAACTGTCCACCCACTTTCGTGCAAGACCCAATCAATCAAAATCAAGTGGGACGAAACCCATCAGGATGAAGTCGATTGTCCAAAATGTCTCGTATCACCACTCTCCAACCATCGGAGACTACATCCACCTGCCTGGACCCTCGCGTTGCTTCCGTGCTTCGTTTACACCACCCCTATATGAACTCAATGCGACGATGTAGGCGAACTAGCCCAAAGTCTAAAACTAACCAAAATCTGGGTTAAACCCTGTTTCGACTTCGACCTGCCACCATGACGATTTATAAATCCATCCAATATATTTTCCGAGATCGCCAGATACCCTACTTCCTTCAATCATGAGCGCAACACCCCGCCACTTCCAATCACTGATAAATTGACAAAAGTTCGATTCCCGTTCATCTTTCGAATTCACAATATTTTCAAACCAAAAAATCTTAATTTTTATGTCAAAATTCATCATCTTGTAATTCGAATCTGTTTATAATATCAAAACATAATTTCCAGATATTTAATTTTTCCTTCATATTGAATTATCACTGTAATTTCTTAACTTTTGAATGAACACTCCATACTTTTTTAAAAACTATTTTTAAAACGAATTTATATTATTACAGTCCTTTTTCATTAAGATATCAAAGCCTAAAATCAATTATAGGAGGAGCAGTTGAAATTTTGTTTTGGTGGATTTAAGCCCGTTGAACAACAGAATGGTATATATGTGCATACATACTTACACACAGACATGTTTGCACACATGCAACAAATTCCACCAGCATACATTCAATACTTGATCATATGCAAAACGATATAGATGTAGGTTCCAAATTTGCTCGCTTGACATTTGGAAGGACAGAGGACAAGATTCTGTTTTGATCTGCAATTGATTGAATCTGAACTTTGAAATGATCTACTACTCAAATTTGTTTGTTGGTCTTGATTCTGATCTTGTTAGTAGCTGAGCTTTGACCTTGTTGCTTGGTTTTTTCAGGTTTTGTTTTTGAACTGCTTATTTGAAGTTTGTTTTCAGATCTTCTTCTGAACTGTTTTTGCTTTGAAAACTGATCTATGCTTGCATCAGGTTGAAACTTGATGTTCGTATGCTTAAATTCAGTTTGAATTTGAAGCTATTTGATTTTATTTTTAATTTCTTTTCTGGTTTCAGTTTCTCCTTTTCTTTTTAGTTTCTGGTTTCTGCTTTTTGATTCCAGGTTTCTGGAGAAAACTATTTTTAATTTTTTTTCTTGAACTGAAATGAATTACAATTTTTTTCTCTAATACACGTTTTCCTATAAATCTAAATCAAAATAAAACTCTATTTGTTGCCACTTGTCTATATGCAAGCTTATTTGATTACAAATGTTTCAATATATTTTAAAACATTTACACTTGTTAGAATGTTTATTTTTATGTTTAAATCCTTGTTCAATAAATTATGTTTTTAAACCCTTGTTTTTTATACTTGCATATGTTTAAGTTTTTATCAATATGTTTTATTTTTGTACATTTTTGTCACGACCCAAACTCGATGTCCGATAACAACATCAAATTCGTATTGCGGGAGCTTGCAACACCCATTAGATGATAAATAACACAGCGGAAAAACACGATGTTATCACTGATATAACATGAATACAATATCCGATACATCAATTTGATACAATGATAATCATCAACATCAGAGAATACACAACACAGAATACAGCGGAACGTGATACAATATGAAATAAGTCTTCACAGATATCCAATACTGCAATTCTGATCCAAAAGCTCCAACGACAAAGCTCCAAAACTCCTAGTTCGATCCACCATCAAGATTTCACCAAGATAAGCAAGTCTCGTCCATATCCAAAAACTGAACTAGCTCTAGATAATCTACAGAACCTAACTATCTGAAAAACCTAACTCTAGACTGCCCGTGTGGAAAATTATGGGCACCCAGAGTTTAGAAAGGAACAATAAACTCCAGGTCAGTCATGGGACTGGTATGAGCAAACGAAAACAGTTTGTCTTTTAAAAACAACTAAAGATTTAAATTTCAAAATCGCAATGCTTTTGGAAAACGAAACTACCATAAGGCCTCCCGCCACACACACAATGCAAACGCAGAATCGGAGGAGATTTCTCCTTATGATAGTCAAACATGCTTGATACGTAGGAAAATTTCTTGATATTATTACTATAAGTGCAAAGTGTAGGAAAACATTTCAAAAGTAGAATATAAATCTTAGCCAGCATAGACATTTCGAACTATGCCTACTATAGCTACCATCCAAACAGTAGGGCGCCACCATAAGTGAATGGCGGGTAATACAACTAAAACCGTACAAGGCTCGTATTGGATGAATGGATTTTCCAACAAATGGTCAGGCTAAGGAACTTCCTATTGCCACATGGGAACGCCTCTGGCGGGACGCCCCGAGAACCTAACCGGATCTCTGCCAAACAAGGCCGGCTACCCCCCTTCCCGGGGAATATACAAAACCTCAGATATGCCACCCCCGGTCCTTTGGGACCTTATACGAGAGCTCTCTAACCAACAACATCACACGATAATAAATATAGTGTGTCCACATGAGTAAGTACCTGGGCTCCATACCATGATACTACCCTTTTCCAGAAGAAATGGTCATACGCTAGGGGAGCTACCCCTGAAACCTTGCCGCACCTTTCCTGTTTCGACCATTACCGGGTTATGAGGCTCGACGAAGTCTCGTCCACAAAGCTACTATTTTTACAAAGCCATGCTTCAATCACAAATGATCAACCAATGATCATCACACAGCAGCACTTAGCATACCACACTACCAAATTGGGAGTATATTGCTGATAACCTTCGACTACATAATCTCTGAGCTCATACGTCTCAGAGAAGGGTGTTAAGCTAAGAGAATAAATTCTCCGCCACCAACAGAAATGTATTTGAAAGAAATCGGCTTTATATCTCAAGATGTAATGTCAGACATACAATCCATACAAGTCTGTTCCGGGTTCGAACAGAACCGAAGGCACTTCCAAAGAAGCCCTTGCAATCCGGGTATTCACAATCCCGACCGGACTTCCCATCACTTAGAGAATCTCTATACCGGAGCAACTCAGTGCAGAGACAATCGATAGGTCATCCTATCGTTCTCGCAAATACCCGATCTTCACCACCGGTCTTCAAATGCTATCCATAACAACGAATCACATATTCGGAATAGGTTATACGACACAAAGGTCCTCTCCCGGCTAAACCGAATAGTGAGCACAACATTTTAAAACATATGGATATAGGATATCAATTAAGTCACAACTTAATGATTCAAAACTTTCTTTTAAATGGTTTAAACCAATTACCATATCAAATCTTTTAAACAAAAAGATTTACTTCACACAGTTCACTTAGTTTCACAAAGATTCATTCCCGGATTTCAAAACAATTTCCATTTCAATTGGATTAATTCATTAAATCTTTAAATCAAAGATTTATCTCATAGCTTTCAAAACTTGTTTCCAAAGAATCGTCCATAACTTGGAAAATCATTTTTCAATTCAAACTTGAAATCCCTTTAATATAAATTGGAAGTTCATTACTCATATGAAAGCTTTTATCACTTAGAAATAATAGTTTTATTTCGGAAAAACTCCGATTCCATTTATACAAGTTACAATCTTTGGTTTAATTCAAATTTCCAAATCAACGCCTAAAAACGGTTTAAACCCGTATAACTTGTAAAGTTTTTTTTTATCATAAATATTGAATATAGAATTCAATTTCAGATACTGAATTCCAATTTAAATCGAATTATTCAAATTCCAAATCTCTATTAGTTATTCAAAAATAACTTTATTTCTTAAAACAGCTTTTCAAAATCTTTTCATATTAGACTTAATTTATTTCCAAAATTATTTGAATTTAAAATTCAAATTCAAACTTATTTAAAAATCTGTGACTTAACCGATTTCCACGTGAAATCCATATTTGTGTGTGTATAGTGTAGTCCAGGGGTTTTACACAATAGTGCAAGATTAATCATCACATATATATTAATATCGATAAGCGGTATAATCTATAACGCTTATCTTTATTCACAGATTAACAGATAAAATAATTTATCAATAACAGAGATTCACCATTACGATTCGATGTGGGTTTCGGATAACTAACCGGAATCCGAATCCCTGTCGCATCGAAATTCAAATGCCGTTTTACGGCTAAGGGTTTTCTTATCAATACAGAATAAAATCACCAATCATAATCCAGCATAGAGTAATTCACATCTCACAGCATCACAATTTCAAACAGAAATATCAATTCATTTTACAACGAATCATATATCCTACATATACAATCCACAAGTAATCATCTTTAATTTTTATTGTAATTAATTCAAATTAAAATTTATTAGTTGAAAGTTAATTCCTTAACCCCGATTAATTTATCATTAATTATCAATTGATTACTTATTTCATTTCAATTAGATTAATTAACAAATCAATTCTTAATCAATATTTAAGTCTTAATTACTAAATCTATTACCTTGAATCATTAAATAAAAATCTTAATTATTAATCAAACTTAATTACCCATTCATTAATTACTTAATTACTTAGTTAATCAATTATTAATTAGATTACTTAATTAATTAACTATTAATCATTCATTACTTAACTTAAGTATTTAATTACCTTTTATTTATCACTTAACCATTAATAAATCCCCATTTACAATTATAGTTTAATTAATTATTCAACTTGATTATTATTAAAAATATAAATTAACTTACTTTTTTTTAAGTTCAACCTTTAAAACATTTGATTTTATAACTAAATCCCTTATTTTAAGTTTTTATTTAAAATATATCGTTAGAAAGATAAGCTCAAAACTTAATTGTTCAAAGATCCTTTATTTCAAACCCTCTAGTTTATACCACCTAACTTACCAATAAAATCATCATCTATAAAAGAAATAATTTTAGAAGTATATTCAGCTACTTTTGTTAAAGTTTAAAAAAAAATCTGGAAACATACCACCCCAGGCGAACCCGAGCTAAAACGCTGAAACACTCGAGCTCTACTTCGAGTCCTTTCCCTCAGTAACCCGAGTGCCTCCCCAATACTTCAAATAATTTTTTTTTCTTTTTTTTTCTTTTTTTTAAGTACTGAACTCATACACTAGAATCCTGCTTCGAGTTAAAACTCGAGCTACTCCACGTTCACCCCCGAGAATCCCTTTCTTCCTCAACAGCCAGGACATCCAACCCTCACGCATACACGCGTACACGTGTACACTCAGCCAACTCACCTCCGATCAACTTCACGATTGTTCTCAGGTCATCAACGACCATCCTAAACAATTCGAGCAATTCAGATTACAAAATCATCACTGGATCACAATCGATCAAATTTATGGTCATTATTTTCTTCCTGAACCCATTTTATCACCAAATTTCGCTCCACTCCGCCACGCAACGTCACTGGAGCCCGTGCCCCTCTAGCCAAAGGCACTTCGGTCCATAACGCATCTATCGCCACCGGTGCGATGGCCTTCGACTTCCCCTAGATTTCCCAATGGCCTTGCGAACGTAGTCGACAATTTCGAACACTGAAACCCTAAAACGTCTTCGTCCTCTCAATCCACTAAATAGAAAAATTATTTGACATTTTTCTTGAGATCAGTGATGTTTATGCTTGCTTCAATCTAAATTTCAATATTTATTAATGATTCAATCATTGACAATTGGTAAAAATACAATCTTTGTTCAAATGCAAATTGCTCTTTAAATACAAATCTAAAAATCTTTATTTTTGTTTTAAAAATCATAAAGTTGTATGATGAATCAGATCCTAACTCTGAAACGTTGAATCGTGGTATTTGAGTATTCACTAATTTTGTGTTTGATCGTCTATTTATAAATTTTCAAGGACACTTACATTTTTTTTTCACTTAAGTACAATTTAAAGCTGAAGCTTATGACTAAACAAACAAGTTTCATTTGAAACTTGAATTCAAACAGTGTCAGGATCAAAAGGTTTGAATTCTTTAAAACAAACTTGGATGTTGGAAAGTGTAAACAGAGAGCATTTTGAAGAACAGCATGCATACCATACATTAATACATATCACAGGCAAGTGTTTCCACAACAACACCAAAGTACTGATCAAAATTATCAACTTCCATCATCACTTAGGTAAGGAAGCAAGAAAGTCTGAAAAAATAAAAATTTGCTCACCTGAAAACAAATGGGAACAGAGAGTTGTTATTTGGAAGCTGCAATATTGTTTTTTTCCTTTTCTATTTGCAGTTTGATTTTTTTTCTTGAATTCTATTTGCTTTTGTTGAACTTGAGTGTTTGTCTCTATATTTTCTTTTGGCTTGCTAATTATGTTTTGCTGGACGAACTATAATAGATATGAATGTGTATATAAATATAGAAGGCGGCTTTGAACAAGAGGTGTCTTCTGGTGCAAGTCTTAACTTGTTTTGATCATATTTTGTTTGTTTGCTTTACTAGTGTCTTCTTTGACAAGCTAATATGAAATAATCTTGCTAATATGAAATAATCTTGTTTTGCCAGGTTGATGAATTATATTGCCTTCTTGTACACATTTTCTTTCTTCTTGCCTGCATATTGTATATGTGTTTCTTTTGTTATCATTTGCTTTTGTCCTTTGTATTCACTTTATATTTTATATGTACTTAGATTTTCATTTGTATGTTTCCTATTTTGACTACAACCTATGCTATTTGTAAATATGTATGTGTAGTTTGCTTGTTTAAATTATGTATGTAGTTAGTTTGTGGATATTTTGTTTTGTTTATGTTTGCTTTTGATTCCAACTTGATTGTGTTGATTTTATAATTCAATTCAATTAAAAACATTATTTTGAGTTTCAAATCAAATTCAATAAAAAATAGGTATACATCTTTTATTAAATTTGAAAAATTCAAACAAATCCATAATTTAATCCAAAAATGTAATTAAATTACAAATTTAAATTCGTCATTAAATCGGGATCGTTACAATTTTTCTATTATTTATACAACTCTTAAAGAAATGATTAAAAATGTAATTATACACAAATAAATAATCATATATACATATTTATTAGTTCTTTAAAATATAAAGATTTTTTTATTCACAAATTTTCAATTTAATCCACAATTTGGTTTAAAATTAATACATTATTCAAGATATTTATCTTTGAATTTCCAATTAGAAATTCTATTAAAAAATCATTTTTATACTTACTTATATTAATAAACAAACAAATATCTATTTAAATTTGGAAAATACCAAATTAATTTACAATTTAATTTCAAAAATTAAATAAATTACCAATTTAAATTTGATTTAAAAATAGGAATGTAACAATTCCTTTATAGTTTTCAAAACTATTTCAATTCAGATCTTTCATACAAAAGATACACCTTTAAGGTCCTCTTCAATTTCAAAACAATGATCAACAATCTTTCACAAAGATTTATTCATAGCTTTCAAAACAATTCTATTTCAAACTAGAAATCTTTCCAACACAAATTGGAAATCCTTTCTTTATATGAAAGCTATTATTATTTGAAAACAATCATTTTTGTTTCTGAAAAATCCAATCAAATATGCCCAATTTATAGCTTTTAAAAGTATAAACAGAAAATCAACGAATTACCATATCATTGGCAAGTTCTACTTTGAATTAAATTCAAATCCCCAAAATAATTTATATAATACACTTCAAAATGGGTTAAAATCTATATATACATTGTATAACTTTTAACCCTTTCAAACCATACTTTCCAAAATGATTTCAAAACTGAAACATGATAAATTATATTCAAACCAAATTTCATATTTCAAAACTTCTCTTTCAAAGGCTTTTCATATTCAATCCATTTCTATTTCCAAAACCATTTGGATTCAAAATTCAACTTTTAAAACCATTTCATAATATTAAATTCAAATATCTGTGACTTAACCGATTTCCCGTGAAATCCATTTTTGTGTGTTTATAGTGTAGTCCAGGGGTTTTACACAATAGCGCAATATCATCAATCATTAAAGATTCAAGCACAACAATATCGATAAGCGGTATATTCCTATAATGCTTATCTTCATTCACAGTTTCACAGATAAATAATATAAATTTATCATAGATAAATAAATTACATTCATCATAGATAAATAAATTACATGCATCACAAATCAAATCAAAACAGAGCATCACACATCAGGGATACCAAACAATTCAATCATTCAATAGAATCCAAATATCCATAAGTAAGATCAACTAATTATCTGATTAATTTAAATCATATTAATTACTTTTGGATAAACTACTAATCCTAGTTAATTAATGTAAATTAATTTCAAACCTTAATCATTAATTAACCTTTAATTATTAATTAATCAACCTTAATTAATAAATTATTCAACCTTTAATTATTAAATAATTAACCCCTAATTATTTAATTATCCTTTAATTAATCACATTAATAAACTTTAAAAACACTTGGAAATTTATTATGTTTGGAAACACTTGGATATGTTAGTCACCTCTTAACTTCATCATTTTATTATGTTTGGAAACACTTGGAATTTTTTTAAATTGTCTTAACAAAATTATAAAACCATATTAATAAACTTTAAAAACACTTAATCTTTTAGAAATAAAACTTGGAAATTTATTTAAAACCTTGTAAATAAATTTTCATTGAAACAGTTGACTTTTCTTCCTTTTAAAAACTTATTTAATTTAATAAATTTAAAACTTGTTCAACATTTATTTGGAAAAATTTGTTGAATCATCAAGTTTAAATAAAACCCGAACCATACTATGAAAATCTCAAACCAAATCAACATTTTCTCGAACAACCTTATTTTCAAATCTGCTTCGAGTCAAAACACCTACAAACCCGAGCTTAAACCCAAGCTATCCTTTTCTTCCCCGATCTCATGATTTCTAGACACGCCAAAAACAAGTGTGCATATGCACATCCATTCTGGCCTCCTATGATCACCGTCACGACCACCAGAATATCGTTGACGACCACAACCACTAACCCAAACACCCAGATTGTCGAATTCAACTGGGAATCAAAATCGAGCAAGTTCGAGTACCAACTGTAACCCAACCACCATCAAAGACGCCAACGACCCAGGCCACCATCGACCACGCCCTTTTGACCAGAACTTCTCTGATGACCCCAGCAACATTTCCCTCTTGTGTGGTTCGTTCCGATGTAATGATGCTGATGAATTTCTATTCAAAACTTCGACGAGAAAACCGGGTCTAAAACTCCCCCGCGCTGCCGCCATGATCAAAGAAAAACTTCTCACCATTTTTCCCTTGATCTACATCCTCTAAACTTCCCTCCATCTTAAGTACGATTTTCGAATCATCGTGGTTTGTCAGAATTTGATAAAAACTCAAATTTTGATCAACTCGCATTTTCCCTTCATTTTCGAACTTGTAAATCATGATTTTATTATTAAAAATCATTATTTCCTTTCACAAATCATATTGTGGAATCCAAATTCGAAAACTTGAGCATTGATTTTTAACTTATACCTGATTTCTATTGTTATTCATTATTTTTGAAATATATGCACAACATAAAAACATGGAATTAATTTTAACTATGATATTATATTGTTTCAATAATTTTTCCTTTAGAAATCACAGCTTGAATTTGTATAAGTAAAAAGATATGAATTTGTATATGAATTTTAGAACTTGTCATTCAACAAAGATATGTATTTAAACATACCCAGACATTCACACCTATAAATATATGTAAATTCAAACATGCATCCATTTAAACAATCATACCTCAAGTGTCAACCATAATATCAAAAGCACATAGGTAGATAAGTGAGTTTGCTCACTTGGATGGTTCGAAAGTAGAGAAGTATTCAAGCCTGAAACTTGATTTGATGCATTTGAGTTGTATCTTTTACTTGATTTTGGTTTGAAGCTGACTTGAATTAATTGTTGCTTAAACTTGGATCTTTGTTTTGAAGATGAACTGCACTTTGCTTTGAAGTTTGATTTAGTTGCTTTATTTTGAACTTTGCTTTGTTTTACTTTGATCTGAAATTTTAGTTGAAGCCTGATCTTTACCTTGCATTCCCAGGTTGAAATCTGAAGTGTTTGATTCCAATTTTCCTTTCAGGTTGAAGACTTTGAATTGTTTTGCTTGATTGTTGATGATTTGTTTTAAACATTTGATCAAGTTGTTGCTTGAGGTTTTGAATTTAAATGGGTTTTGATTTAATTTTTCTAGTTTTGTGGATTTTGAAAAATATGAACAACAAGAAACAAGTACGAGAATAGTTATGTATAGATAGCTTTGTTCTCATTTTAACCTTTATTTTTATTTTTATTTTTAAAAGAAGAAAATGGCACTTGTTAACTCCATATATCAAAATAGTTACACTTGTCTTTTTACATTATAAAGTGTTTACATTTGTGAATGTATAATATAAATTTACCTACACTTGTAAAAATATAAACATTTTATGTTTAAAATGCACTTTTAAATAATTTTATACAATTTGTTTTGAACCCTGTGTTATTAATTTTTACGATTCATGTTTTTTATCTTTGATTTATTAATATTGTGTACTTATCTATTGCTTAACTCATTAATTTTCAAAGGATTAAAATATATTAATTTTAAATCGTAACTTCCAATATATATATATATATATATATATATATTCATATAAACATATTAAAATTAAAAAACACATTTTTTATTAAATTTAAAATTGTAGAGTATTCAAATCCAACTTATTTAAAAATGTTTATCTTGAATTTTCAAATCCAAATTCTATTTAAAATCAATTTATATACATATATTTAAGCAAACAACCAAATATCTTATTTTATTTGGAAAAATTCAAATAAATTCACAATTAAATTTAAATTTTATTTTAAATTACCAATTTAAATTTAACTCAAAAATTGGATCGTTACATTGAAACTAGAATTTGAGAGTAAAATTTTCCTTTGCATGAATCTCGATCTGTTTTGTGATAATTTGAATAATCTTCGAAGTGACAATCAGATGTTTTCTTATGCGATGTGATACCGCCCTTAGTAAATTACTCTCATTGTCACTTTACAATCGAAACAAGTTCAAATCCGAATGAATCTAATGCAAGTGGATGATAAATATCGTGTTAAAAATGATTTAGCTGGAATTATATACACAAAGTATTGTTTCAAAAGGGAATTGGAAAGGAATAAGTATTTCTATAATTAACAAGTTTGAGTGACTCAGAAGTGATTTAAAATGGGTTGAGATGTGTTCAGATGGTAAATACTTCTCCTGAGTATTACCCTTTTTGGTAAAGGGATATATGATACTATCTGATAGTACCCAGTTCCTTGATATCATTTTGGAGTTGCTCGGGATATATGTTTATTTTCTAAGGGTTAAATATAAAATATCATTTTAACAAGGTTCTGAAATAAAACCGAAGTATTCGGCCCCTAATTTTTCAAAATAATAAGGTATTTTGATTAAATAGTAGGTTAATAAATGAAGTTCTAAATCTAAGCTAATTTAATAAAGAGGTTAAATAAACTACATTTTATTAAACAGTGTCTGTTGATTTTAAACATCGAGGATGTGATAATTTATTTGATGTTATTGGGCCGACTGATAAACATTTTTACCCAAGGGTGTCTAAAGAAAATTAAATTCTAAAATGAAGTTTGGATACTAACATCCTACTCTTCCTAGCTACTGACCAGACCAATTTGGTAAAGAGGTTGGATTGGTCGTTCTAGTTTTAAGAACCAAAATATATTGGGCCTACATCTAGAATAATGTGAATAGGATTTAAAATCACATGTTTTGCACATACCCTTTGGTTGTAGAAGAGTATTATACAAATAATAAGGTAAACTAATTTTTTAAAAAGGTTTCATAAATAAGTTGTATCATTTAAAAATGTTTGAACCTAAGTTGGAATTTTTATGAAATGATTTCATAAATATTTAAAGGTAATTAGCTAAGTACAAACCTTTAGATAAATACGTAGGTTGTACGTAGATAATTTCCCTTTCTCATATAGTTCTCGATCCAAGATTCGAGTGCATGACTTGAGGTGTTTTACACCATTCAAGATACAGATTTACTACTCGATTTTTGACGGCGATTACATGGAACTTGTTTAATATGCAAGTATATGATTTTTGTTTGATGATAATAAACATATATATATATATATATATTCATTTAAATGTATTTGTTAATGCTCTATTTTATTTTTCATATAATTAATGATTATTTGCTGAATTAAATAAATAACACAATTTAAATTCAAGAAAATATTTTATTCAAACAAATATTTATAACAATTTTGAATAGTACAAAATTAAGCTCTCACTTTATACACAATTTTTAAACAATACAATTTTGATTACACAATTATCATTTACATAAGTACCTCACTACATTTCACTCATTCACTCGTATTTGATCTTCAACTATATTCTAGATTGAATCAAGCATCTAAGCTATCTACAAAAATACACACTGACATAGTAAAATTGAAAATGAAATATTTTTCCACTGTAAAATAAAATGTGGTTTGAAAATATTATTTTCCTCTGTTATTTGGGTTATTCGTCATCATTTAATTTTGAATTCATAATACATGAACAACTTATGACATACACAGTGTATCACTGTATATGCCATAAGGTCGTGCACACCGATATACACTTGACAAAATTACGGGGACATGTGAGCATAATGTTAAACCCAAATCAAAAGCTGGGTTCAACTCAAGTGAAATAAATATAAAGTCACAACATGAGCACAAGGTGAAACCTGCGCTATAAGCTGGATTCAACACAGGTGCAATCCAAATGTACACATGAAGTTCAAAGTAAAGCCACAATGAAACTGCACCAGATCAGTAAACATTTGAAGAACCATATGTGCACAAGCAAGGCTACTACATGGTGCAGTAGACACAAATGCAGACTGCATAAGAATTAATATACAGTGAATCAAGGTACCAGACTCGAGCCAGCATAACAAGCATATGAAATCAATTACATGACCATACATGAACCAAATAGCAAAGAAAAGCTATGTGAAGACCAGCTTAACAATCATGTAACATGAAGAAGTCATCATATATGATCAGAAGCAATGCAACAGTCAATATCAAGGCATGAGTCAGACAAGTACACAAGTGATGCAACAGACATGTGTGCATACACATTAGAACCAAACTCAAGGAAAGGTATAAAGAGGTGAATACAAAACATCTCATATACAAAGCATGCACCAGTTCGATATGCTATGCAACTTAAACCAAAGACTACATGAAGTCTAATCATCAACCCAATGCAAACCAGATCCAAATTCAAGAAAAATGGAGGCAATACTTAAGTAGACATGAACTACATAATTCGAGCAAGTCCAGACCACACATGAAAAAGCATGGGCTAAATGAACTCATGTGGACAGTGCAACAATGACTCTAGAGGCACAAGAATCATACATACATACGTACATATATATATATATATATATATATATATATATATATATATATATTAGTATACATGTGTATGTGCACTGTTTCTAACGGCTAAGTCAATGAACAATACAAATGATCATGTGATAGTGTGCGGTGAAACCAGAAACAACTACAAGCAACATATAACGGATTATATACATACGTAAGCATATATACACACACACACATGTGCAGGATACAAGTTCGAACAAAGACGGAGAAGATTTCAAACTGTAATTCAAAGTAATGCCAAAGTCACGTATGCAGATAGAGTTTTACGAAAATGCAATGAACAAGTCATAAAAAAACGAAATCGAACATTTTTAGTTAGAGCCGTGATAACCACAGAAATTCACGGAACCAAAATCAAGTGCCAAAGAATCAAAACCATGACAGCCAAGAAAAATTGAACAAACCAAAAACAAAGCCGTGGCAACCAAGCCAGTAAATTATACGAAGTGAACAAGTCAAGATTATTCATCAACATTCAAGCATAATCATATGGCCGAGAAAAGTCATTGACAAATTCAAGTAAAATATATACGAACGAATTTATAAGGGATTCCAATCCTATTTAAAACCCTTTAACATCATGGGTAGAGATTCATTCGAGTTCAAGTAACAACAGAGCAGAATCAATAACTCGAACCATCGATCGAGTTCGTGTAAACTAACGAGTAAAGAAAAGGGTGTAAATTACATACCAGAAGTCAATATCGAACTCGATCGATAAGTAGCCATGTACAACTCATGGAGCCAGCCGATCGACAGAGCAAGCAATGCATAATCACCTATTCGATCAATCAAAATAGTTGGCGGCTTCAAAGATTATCCAAAGCCCTAATTTATCGAAGAGAAACGAAAATATTCGAGCAACAGAAAAGAGGAAGATAGCTTTCAATGGAATAGGTCGACATAAATAAAAAGGAGAAAGGATTTTTTATCACTTTATTTTGGGCCAGTATTTTTCCTCATGGGCTTTAGTTTACTTAAAATTAGGGTTTTGTTTTTAATTTGTTGTTTAAATTTGTATTTTCTTCTTTAAACCGTTGTAATATCTAGTCGTGTGACTAGGGAACGAACTACGGCGGTGTAATTCGAGAATTCGAAACTCAATGGCTGAGTTGTGGCAAAGTTTTGAGCATAGAGTTAGGTTAGCCGATAGCAGGTGTCATGAATTTACGTGTGTAAGCATCTGACTACTTAATTTCTAGTAGAAACCTTGGAGGCAACACATGGGTAGGTTTTTCCGTAGCTGGATAAATCTGTGTGTTCTATTTCTACATTTATTACTTTGATATTATCTGTGCTGCTATTATTCTTCTATATCTGAGTTGAAATTATTTTATTTAAAATTTCGCAATAATTTTTATAATTAATAGTATCACCCTATTCACCCCTCCTCTAGGGTGAAATCGATCCTACAAGTGGTATCGGAGATAGGAATAAAAGCCTTTTTTGTTTTAAAAATTTAATTTTTTCATAGACTAATTTTTGCTTTACAAGTTTGAATTTTTAAACGGCTTCTTTTAATACTGCTTTTGCTAAGGGTCAGTCCACAATTAGACCACCAATGTTCAATGGTGAATATGCTTACTGGAAAAATAGAATGAATTTTTTTCTAAAAATTATTGATGCTTGGAATATAGTTGAGAAAGGATATAGGACACCAACTATAGTGGTAAATAATCAGGAAACAGAAAAACCAATTGATCAATGGACAGATCTAGAAATTAAGTTATAGAATGCTAATGCTAAAGCTATGAATTCGATTATTTGTTTATTGGAACATATGAATTTAATTGTGTCTGACATTATCTAACTGCACAGGAAATATGGCACAGACACGAAGTGACTCACGAAGGAATGTCTCAAGTCAAAGAATCCCACTTGCCTTGCTGAGTAGCGAATATGAGAATTTCACAATGGCCAAGGAAGAAAATGTCATAGAGATGTACGAACAACTTTCCAATATTGTATTCAAATCAAAAGCCCTTGGAAAATCGTACACAAAGTTGGAGATAGTCCGGAAAATCCTCGGAGTCCTTCAACGAAGTTTTGAAGCAAAAGTGACTGTCATTCAAGAATCAAAAGATTTGAAACAAATCAAAGTTAAAGAACCCATCAAAGCACTAGACAGCCCAGATGAGTGGGAGATCATCTGCCATAAATGCAATAAACCTGGCCACATCAAGCCCAATTGTCCTCGAAATTGAAACGGCTAAGAAAAGAATTCAAAACGGAGAAGTTTTATAGCCACGTGGAATATAAGAGACAATAGTGAGAGTGAGAAAGAAGATCTGTGCCTTCGAGGTAATATAACTGATAGCGCTGATGACGAGCCAAGCGAGGTATCATATCTCATTCATTCAGAATTACTTATATATTTCCACGAAGTAAACAGCAGTTTGAATGACTTAGGGAGAAGTACATTAAACTTGAATCGCAAAAAATACTTTGACAGATTTAAATAAACAACTCGATCAATTAGTTAAAACCTATCAAAGTAAGATCTCTAAGTGTAATAAGTGTCCATCACTCGAAGAAGGGATTAAAAAATCAGAAGTTAAAATTAGATCGCTTGAAAATGAAACTCTGGTTTTGAAAGAGAGTGAGAACACTAGAAGATAAAATTCTATTGAAAAGTGCGCTCGGTTATTAAATGAAAATGAATCACTTAAAACACAAGTCCAACAATTGTCTAAAACTTTAGGAAAATTCTCCAAAGGAGAAAGATCGCTAAATACGCTATTAGGGAAACAAACTGTTAATACTGTTAGACAAAGACTAGGATATAATCAATTTGAACTTATTAGAAGCAAAATTAATCAAGTCAAAACTGAGTGCACAATTTGTAGAAAAATTGGACACACTCAAAACATTAGCTGGTATGGACCTAAACACATGAAAACAATTCCAATTCGGGTTCACAACGGCACGAATGTAAAATCCCTCAAAGTCAAACAAATTTGGGTGCCAAAAGGAACATATATAAATAGTTTTGGGTCTCCACAAAAGTATTTTTAAAAATATTTTGCCACTAACAATTATGGACCTATAAAAATAAATAGGTTACGAAAATATTCTCTTGTGTAGGTGTGGTGGCAGGCTAAGGAGCAACAACAGTGTTATTTGGATTCTGGCTATTCCAGATACACAACGGGTGACTAATCAAAGTTCCTTAGCCTAATACAAAGGTAGCAGAATCACAATGAGAAATAACAAAAATTATCGTAAAGGTAAAATAGGTAAAGGTACATCTATCTTGAACGATATATTAAATGTGATAATCTACACCATAATTTGAATTTAAATCAGTCAGTTATATGATAAAGAAATAAATGATGATTTTGATTCTGACTTATTTGACTTGTTCTTATTTTTGGTTCTGATTTGAGCAAAATGTTGGCCAATCATTTTTTGTCTTTGAACTAAATCATACAAATTTGTTTGGATTAATGACGATGTTTTGATGATTACTCTTGATACACATGGATATATTTGTTTCTGGATCTGACATTATGCACGGCTTCAATTCAATTTCGTTTAAATGCTGTAAAAATGATTTTAAGGAATTTGTTGCAACTTCATGATCTGGTCTATAACATTAAAATAATGATAATCTTGAGTCTTGAAAAATTCAAATGCAGACTACACTGGTAATATAGTTGATAGAAAAATTACTAATGGAACGTGATTTATGATGAGACGTTCATTAGTTGCATCACATTTTCAAAGAAAATATCTGCATATTTTTCACTTGAAATAAATTTCAAATAGCAGACATTTTCTAAAACCACTTGTAGGAAATCATTTTGTTGACCTTGTTTTAATTAATCGTCCTAGAAAATTTGATTAATAATTATTTTTGGATTTTATTTTAAATGACTACATTAACTAATCCGACTCCCTAATGTTTATCAGTAAGATAAATAGTGATTGAAAAAGTGATGAGTATTGATATTAATCGTATATTATAACTTGAGACAGTATATTTAGTAAATTTTTATAGAAATTTAAATAAGAGTTATAAAAAAATTTGTTGGTGAAAATTCCATGACTATTTCTATTTCTATCATATTTCTATCGACCATCACTCATCAAAATCCAATAGCATGTCAATATGTGGTATTTTAAACAGGAAATCATTTGTTTAAATTTTAATATATTTTATGAGAAATAAAAACATCCAAAATATTCACTCTCATTTAAAAGTCCTAATAGATATGCATGGGTGAATTACTAGGAATTTTTGATTATGTGCTTCCATGATCATTAAAGAGTCCTCACGGTTATGCATATATGGAACGCATATCAAAATTGATTGATTAAATAGAAAAGTTGATTCTAATCGCATTTAAAAGACCTCATGGTTATGCATGGTTAGAAGATACTTGAATTCATTTTCTTAAAAAAAATTAGGAATACTACTAATCTCATTAAAAGTCCAAACGGTTATGCATGGTTGGTAGATATTCAAATTCCTACTATAAATATACCACAAATAGACACAACTATATGGTTTTATATGATGACATCATTCCTATCATTCTAAAAGTGGAATATGTGCCTAACAGAGTATTACGACTTTTGTTTGATTTTTTATTGAAATTTAATACTTAATACTCAATTAAGTATTAATATTGTATTAATGTCTATCACTTTATCTCTTATTTTTTAACACTATTACTCTTTTGCTAATAACAAAAGAGGAGAAAAAGGTTAAGACTTTGCAAATAAATGTCAAATATTTTATTTTTTATTTTCTATATGCGTCTAGGTTCATTTATTCATTTTTATTTATTTACATGCATATATAAAGGGGAAACTTTGTGTAGAGAGGGAGCATTCAAATAGGGGGAGCAAATCAAATACATTTAATATATTCAAAATATTAAATATATGTTTGTTATCATCAAAAGGAGGAGATTGTTGAATATGCAAGTATATGATTTTTGTTTGATGATAATAAACATGTGTGTGTGTGTGTATATATATATATATATATATATTCATTTAAATGTATTTGTTAATGTACTATTTTATTTTTCACATAATTAATAAATATTTGCTGAATAAAGTAAATAACACAATTTAAATTCAAACGGATATTTTATTCAAACAAATATTTATTACAATTTTGAATAATACAAAATTAAGCTCTCACTATATACACAATTTTCAAACAATACAATTTTGATTACACAGTTATCATTTACATAAGTACCTCACTACCTTTCACTCAATCATTCATATTTGGTGTTCACTATATTTCAGATTGAATCAAGCATTTGAGCTATCTGCAAAAATACACATTGACACAGTAAAATTGAAAATAATATTTTTGCAGTGTAAAATAAAATTTGCTTTGAAAATATTATTTGCCTCAATTATTCGGGTTATTCGTCATCATTTAATTTTGAATTCATTATACACGAACAATTTGTGACATGTACAGTGTATCATTGTACATGCCATAAGGTTGTGCACACCGATATACGCTTGACAAAATTACAGGGACAAGTGAGCATAAGGTCAAACCCAAATCAAAAGCCGGGTTCAACTCAAGCAAAATAAATATATGGTCACCACATGAGCACAAGGTCAAAACCAAGCTATAAGCTGGATTCAATACAGGTGCAATCCAAATGTACACATGAAGTTCAAAGTAAAGCCACAATGAAACTGCACCAGATCAGTAAACATTTGAAGAACCATATGTGCACAAGCAAGGCTACTACATGGTGCAGCAGACACAAATGCAGACTGCATAAGAATCAATATACAATGAATCAAGGTACCGGACTCGAGCCAGCATAATAAGCATATCAAATCAATTACAAGACCATACATGAACCAAACAGCAAAGACAAGCTACATGAAGACTAGCTTAACAATCATGTAACATAAAGAAGTCAACATATATGATCAGAAGCAATGCAACAGTCTATATCAAGGCATGAACCAGACAAATACTCAAGTGATGCAACAGACATGTGTGCATACACATTAGAACCAGACTCAAGGAAAGGTACAAAGAGGTGAATACAAAACATCTCATATACAAAGCATGCACCAGTTCGATATGCTACGAAACCTGAACCAAAGACTACATGAAGTCTAATCATCAACCCAATGCGAACCAGATTTGAGTTCATGCAAAACAGGGGAAATACTTAAGTTGATATGAACTACATAATTCGAGCAAGTCCAGACCACACATGAAAAGGAAAATGTCTGGACTAAATGAACTCATGTGGACACTGCAACAAAGACTTAAGAGGCACAAGAACCATACACATATACATATATATATGTGTGTGTGTGTGTGTGTGTGTGTGTGTGTGTATACATGTGTACATGCACTGTTTCTAACGGCTAACTCGAACAATACAAATGATCATGTGACAGCAGTGAAGTGAAACTAGAAACTGCTACAAGCAACAGTTACTATATACATACGCGAGCATACACACACACATGTGTTGTATAAGTTCGAACAAAGACAAAGGAGATTTCAAACTGTAGTTCAAAGTAACGCCAAAGTCACGTATGCATATTGATTTTTATAAAGCCACGATGAACAAGTCATAAAAATAAACGAAATCGAACAATTCAAGTTAGAGCCGTGATATCCAGTGAAATTCACGGAACCAAAATCAAGTGCCGAGAATCAAAACCGTGATAGCCATGAAAAATTGAGCAAGCCAAAAACAAAGCCGTGGCAACCAAGCCAAAAAATTATACGAAGTGAACAAGTCATGATTAACCATCAACATTCAAGCATAATCATACGACCGAGAAAAATCATTGACAAATTCAAGTAAAATATATTGAACGAATTTATAGGAATTCCAATCCTATTTAAAACCCTTTAACATCATTGGAAGAGATTCATTCGAGTTCAAGTAACAACAGAGCAGAATCAATAACTCAAATCGTCGATCGAGTTTGAGTAAATTAACGAGTAAAGAAAAAGGTATAAATTACATACCAATGTCAAGATCGAACTCATTCAAGAAGCAGCCATGTGCAACTTAAGGAGATGGTCGATCGACAGAGCAAGCAATGCGTAATCACCTACTCGATCCATCAAAAAAGTCGGCGGCTTCAAAGATTTTCCAAAGCACTAATTTATCAAAGAGAAACAAAAGTATTCGAGCAATAGAAAAGAGGAAGACAGCTTTTGTAATGTCCCACCCCGAGACCCACCTTAGTAAAGAGAATTAACGTGTAATTCCGTCTACTAAAGCGGAGAATAGGGCTGGTTAAGGGCGACCATTTATAACTTTGTCTTAAACATCTACTAAATACGTCGATAAATGCTATATGATTTTTCTTTTCTATCTCAATGGATCGACGTACCCACTAAATTCTAATCCAAAACTATAGGTGGCTAACGGATCTATCAGAACAAAATAAAATAATTAAATGTAAAGCACATCACAGAACAGCAATCAACATCATATATATACATATGTACTGATACATGTTTAGTACAATACAATATGAATACAGTAAAGGTAGTACTCGACCACACCATATACATTGAATCAAATATAAATACATCAGAGTATGCGGAAGAACAGAAATTACTCAAGAGAAACAAGAGCTGATATCCGGCATCAACTTCAAGCTAAGTCCAATAGATGATAACTGAAACAACTCGGTCTGACCTGAGTATAAATACACGGGTCAGTCTAGCTACACAAATAAGTCAATATCGGTAAAATGAAGCAGAATAGACATGAAGATACTTCTTCTCAAAAGAGAAGAATGAATCGATAAACTCATAAGCTCAACACTTAAGTAACAAACGCTACTTAAGTGAACAAATACCTCTAAGGAGGTAACTTAGTACTCATATCAAACACAATTGCCTCCTATCATCGGCGACATCCCAAATGTCTGCATGGTTTCCATGAACCATGTCTCCTCAAAAGGAGAAACATCAATACAAACTCTTGCCAATATAGAAAACATAAAACTTTCTCAAATACGATGATCCAAAATTCAATTATAGATGAATCTCTAAATTCAATTATACCTCATCTCTTCTGTATAAATGTATATATAAATCTCAATCTCAACTCGCCAAAATGGCAAAACCCAGAATATCCTATAAAATCCTAAAATTATCCAAACACATAACTCAAGGAACTCGATAAGAGTTCAAAACATCATAATTGAAATCACCATATATATAACATCTCATATAGCACTAGGCTATCGATGTAATAAAACACCTTAAAAAGATGAAATCACAATAAAACAGAAAACTCAGAAAATCAGGATTGGCCAAATCCTCGATTGTAATGCCGAAGCAATGTTGCACGTGCTAAACTCAAACGATCGAAGCCTCAGACAAGGTCGCTAATACCTCCTAAAGCAGTTCGTCCTCATGACAAGGTCACTGACACCTCTCAAAGCCATTTTGTCAGCCCTAACAAGGCCGCTAACACCTCCCAAAGCAGTTCGTCCTCATGACAAGGTCGCAGACACCTCTCAAAGCAATTCTGTTAGGTAAACATCGTGAATGTGTCACAAAATAACAGATAGGAACTTGAAAAGTGTTAACGTGTGTCTCATGCCACACACTCGCACTTTGCAGTTTACTAGCCGTTAGTCGATGCCACACTAGAAACATCATAAAACTCAAAAAATTAAATCTCACCTAGTCTCATTGGCTAGTAATAAAGAGACATTATACTTGTCTCATCTCATTGACAGGTACTAAATGGCATCGTAAGTTGTCTCATCTCATCGACAAGTGAAAACATCATGATGGTTCCTCATAAACCATAGATTTCAAAATATGAAATCATAAACTCAAGACTTGCCTTATATCATTAGCAAGTAAACAAAACATCGTGATGGTTCTCATCGACCATACTCCTACATAGGAGATATCAAACCATAATGTGTGCCCAATATTGGCCATCTTAATTAATTACAATAAATAGAAAGTATTAATTTAAAATACGCCATAAAATGGCAAAACATCTCAGAATCAATAATCTCAAATAGCTTCGATTGTACAAGTCCGAAATTAACCAAAATAGTAAACGCACATGTCCCATACCACGTGTTTTACTAAATCGTTTAATTCTCTTTCTCGTACGTTCGAACTGTATAAAATTGTGTATTTTATATATAAAATAATTTATTTGAGGAAACAAGCTTTTAAAACCATTTTCCGAAATCAATAGTAAAGACAATATTTGAAAATTCCCTTATTATAGAAAATAAATGGATTTTACAGCTTAAATTAATTTAAAAATATTACATAATAAATATTTTATATGCCAACTTATTTTTAAAAATTATTTCGAAATTGTTTGAAAAAATCTGTGATCGAAATCAAAAAAATCACTCAAAACCGTCATTCAAATTCAATTCAAATTCAAATCAAATTTGAATTTCAAATTCATCAAAACATGGAAAACCTATTGATAAGCATCATAGCCCTCAAATATTTAAGAAATATCACAAAAACATGAAGTAAAAGTCAAAAATCGGACGGAAAAAGAAAATAAAACACTTAAGCCAAAATAATACCCAGGTCTGAAATCTTCTCTGGGTCCAACTTTTGGATATAAAACAAATGGCCGAACGTACTTTGATTAAACTAAAAATTAGTGTACATAAACAAGAAAACTTCGTCTTTCAAAAAAAAAGAATCAATGAATTACGACTGAAAATGAAAAAGTTGCGCTGCCACAAACATGGACTCAGGCCATATTTGCAACAGTTCAAAAACCAAAAATGCATAGGCCTGAGAACCCTCCGGGATTCAACTTCCAGGCATGAAACAGAGAACCAAATTAGATCGAATTAAGCTGAAAATTGTTAAGCCTATAATAGAAAACAATCGATTTCAAAAAAAAAAGAATCATGCAATTTAAACGAAGTGTGAGAAAGTTATGATATATCAAATTTGGACCCAGGCAGTGTTTTCACTGTAAAAATTTGGATAAAAACATGCTCCGAGTCAAAGTTTGGCAGCATGTTTCTATAAGCTATATAGGTCGAAATGAGATGAAATTTAACATGCGTAAAGAACAATAATAACACTTTAAACATCACCATGAATCAAATAATTTAGACAAAGCATGAAAAAGATACGATGTCTCAAAGTTGGACCAAGACAGTGTTTTCACTGTAAAATCTGGGCAAAAACATGCTCCGAGTCAATGTTCTTGCAGCATGTTTCCATAAGTTATATAGGTCGAAATGACCTGAAATTTAATATTCATAAAGACTAACAATAACACTTTAAGTTGAATCAAGAATCATGCAATTTATACAATTCATGAAAAAGATATGATGTCTCAAAGTTAGACTCAGACAGTGTTTTCACTATAAAATCTAGACAAAACATGCTTCGAGTCAATGTTCGGCAGCATGTTTCTATAAGTTATAAAGGTCCAAATGACCTGATATTTAACATGAATAAAGAATAACGATTACACTTTAAAATGCACCAAGATTCATGCAATTTAGGCAAAGCATGAAAAAGATATGATCTCTTAAATTTAGACCCAGAAAGTGTTTTCACTCAGAAAATTGACATAAAAAACGAATTTTAGCATTTTATGGCTATCAAACTTTTGTCTCAGCTAGATATTTGTGAGTTTAGCACTCACCTTGCTGTTGCAATGGAAAGACTCGGATTTACAGCTAAAAGGTTGAAGCTTTGAGTAGATTTTGGCCTATAGAACCTGTAGAAACTACAAACAAAAACATGCAAACAAGAAGAGACAATTAATAGACAATCTTCTCAAAAATAAGATTGGTTGAGAGTATTTAGGTTTTGGAATATTATTACCTGTGAATTTTACTTTAGATTGATAACGATCTCAGCTTGAATTGAAGAAATATGAGTTTTAAAAGTCATAGATTGAAGAAGATGAAGTTGGGGTTTTTTTTCCTCTGGTTTCTGAATGTTTATAGGAGAAGAAAGAAAATGAGCGTACAGTAATTAGTTTCTCATTTCTTCATTCAGGCTTAGGCTAAGTGGGCTTGGACCCAAATAAAAAGAAATTAAAAGAAAACCAAAACAAATTAATACAACACTTAACAAATGAACAAATATGTATATTATTATTCAAAATAAATTACATTCACTTTTAAATTTTTACATAAACAATTTATGTAAACTTACATACATATGATATAAAATATTTCCTATCGTATAAAATGACTATTTTAAATTTAAAACATTTTTATTATTAAAAACCCCAAATTTACAAAATACCCAATTTAAATCAAAGAAATTCATAATTCCTTATTTTTAACTTCTAAAATTCAACAAAAATTATTTTCTTACATACAAAAATATAACAAATTATTTAGTCTCATATTTATAATCAAAACACATTTTAAAACCAAATTCCATCTTTTTATCTAAATAAACAACTTTCAAAAATCAATTACTTCCCTTAAAAATTATTAACAGCAGTAATTGGCAATAATTGATAAAATCATTGTATTTTCTCCAAATAAAAATCTATTTTCCATTTATTATTACCCTAAGTAAATAAAATAAAGTTTCGAACATTATTTTCTCATTTTAAATTCAAAATTTATTGTTTATTCCAAATAAACAATTTAAATTCCCAATTTATTTTAATATTCATAGGTAATCTCCAAAACCAGGGTTGTTACAAGCTTCCCCCTTACAAATATTGCATCCTCGCGATTTTCTAGAAAAAGAGCCATAAACAACACAAAAATTCAATCGGCAAAGGATAAAAGACAAGTTCGAAACTCAAACCATTCGTACTCTCAACATAGAATGGTAGAGAGAAACAAGGAAAATCTCACTTGGTTAATCCAATAGCCCATCGAATGCTAATATAGTGATTAGAAATCCATCGAAATTTCCAAGTATCACGAAAGAATTTCGAAGATATCCCGTCTTCGAATTGAAACTCAATAAGATGCTCAACAATTAATCAATCGAAAATGATTCATTTCAGAAAAACTCTACGAATAGAGTCGGGATCAAACTCACTTAAACCCGAACTTTAAGCAATAAAGATGATAATCAATAAGACTTTCCACATAAATATACAGAAAGAATATCCTCACAACAGGGTAGACACAATAGATAAGATAGATAAATCACAAGATGGCTTCTCTCAAGGCCACCAAACACGAACGACCGCGAGAAATGCTCGTCGTTGATAATAGCTCAAAGATAGAATATACTCAAGAACAAGGATATAAGCTAGGATTGTCTTTTAGTCCAAAATATTTAGAATTTTAAATCTCAACAGCTTTTAAATTTTTAAATCTCAATTTTCAACATTTGAAAATTTCTCAAACTCTTTACTATATTACTTAGTATGTAATTTAAAACTCAAAGTTAAAATTCAAATTTCTTCTCTTTTCAAAATTAATTTCCAAAGAATTTTGTAAATCCATAATAATATCCCCCAAAATAAATTAAGGGTTTAAATTCTCTTGTTATACTCTTCCCTTAAAACCTCCAATGTATATAATATAGATTCTAAAATCTCAAAATATACTTCCGATAAAGCATAGCTCAAAATAATCTCATTTATAGTCTTATCTATATAATTTAAAATTAAATAAATGGCACTGCCTTGCTATTGAGTCTTTAATAAATAAATATATCTGTTGGGTGTAGGGTTGACCGAATGATCAAAACTGCCTCGCCACTTTATTACTCATCTCTAAAATCAATGGCTGCAATTACCATTCAAAAATAAATTTAATATTTAATCTCAAATATTATTTTCAAAATCTCAATCTTTAAAACACAAATCATCATGTCCGATTGCCTCATCATAGCATTTAGGAGATTCGTATCGATAACGTTGATCAAGCATATCGACCAAAACTCTTAACCACTCGATGGATAACCCAACTCTCTCAAATTATTTCTATGAAAGAATACTACTCATATAAATATATAGCTTCAAAAATGCAAATCAAGATCATTAAGAGAATGCATCGGGATATTCCTAGAATACTTAGTTCACAAAATCAACAGAAGGAGATGGAGTGTTCGTCAACTCCTACAAGACGACGAGCCACTCTCGGAAATCAACAAGACACAAGACGAGCAAGATATTCTTCTCGAAAGAGAAGAAGCAAACAAACAACAAATCATTACTTTAAAAAAAAGTAATGCTACAAAGGATAACACTGATTGAGTATCCGAAAAGAATAACTCAAAGAAACTAAATGATAAACTTAATCAAACTCAAAAAATGTAGAAACTCACCTAGTTCCTTAGTGGATGTCCTCATGGAAGGATAGCCGAAGGCTAAAAGCAAGGAATAAGGTTAATTCAACACTCGATTTCCTAATTGGATATCAAACACAAACGGACTCATCAAAACTCAACAAAATCACCTTGATTGGAATTCGAGTTATATCATCAACATCTCGATACTCAAGAGCGAATTCAAAAACTTCAGAATCATCATTAACGTTCCAAAGTGACAGAAATAATAAACCAATCAAAATAGAAAACCTAAATATATAACAAGATCCTATAAAATAAAGGATTGGACTTAATATCGAATAAGTTAATCCATCTCAAATCAAATGCATCTCAAGATTGTGAGTAACAAACAAATACTCACAAAAGCAACATAAAATAGAAATCTTAGAATGCTCACAACGAGCCAATCATCCTGGATCCCCTCAATACGATTCACAACTCTCAAAGGAACACAATAAGAATACTCAAAGGAATCAATAAGCTTCATCGATACGAACTCACTCGCATCGACAAAAATAAGAATAGAATAATCCCAAATAAGATTATTCATAAGATAAGATAACATCAAACTCAATTATGGAATACTACGGAATACAATATATATATCCCTAGACATATTCCATCTCAACATATCCCAATACTTGAAAAAGAATCAAAGCACGATTTGAAAACAAGCTTGAATAAAGGACAACGATTTACTCGTATTGTACTTCGACATATCGTGATAACGTACTGTTCTATGTTTATTCTACTTTGTTCTAACCACAGCTCTGATACCATGTTGCAACGCCCCACCCCGAGACCTATCTTAGTAAAGAGAATTAACGAGTAATTCCGTCTACTAAAGCGGAGAATAGAGCTGGTTAATGTTGACCATTTATAACTTTGTCTTAAACATTTACTAAATACGTCGATAAATGCTATATGATTTTTCCTTTCTATCTCAATGGATCGACGTACCCAGTAAATGCTTAATCCAAAACTATAGGTGGCTAATGGATCTATCAGAAATAAATACAATAACTAAATGTAAAGCACATCGCAGAATAGCAATCAACATCATATATATACATATGCATCGATACATGTTTAGTGCAATACAATATGAATACAGTAAAGGTGGTACTCGACCACATAATATACATTGAATCAAATCTAAATACATCAGATGTAACGATCCAGAATTTTAATTAATTAAAATTTGAATATTTAATTAATTTTAAATATTAATAAGTGAATATATAAGTCAAATAAATTTTTATTTGAATAATTGGATTTAATTGAATAATTAAATCGATAATTTAATATGTTAAATTATGGAAATAATTGAAAATTGGGTTAAATATGATTGAAAATGATTTGTAAAATTTTATTTTATCATGTTGGAGTTAGAATGATATTTTAGAACTTTTAAAATCGAATTAAAAGTAAATTTGTGAAAATTGAATATTTTAATATTAAAATCGACTAGTGAAAATAGCCAATTTTTGAACAGTCTCAGAATTGAACGAAACCAGTTCCATTGGATCCGTAATAGTTAGTTATTACCGGATTTCAATTTTCGTGTCAATCGGATTTATCGTTTGATCGTGGCAGCTCGAAACGCATCGAATCGTTTTTAATTTTAATTTGGCGAGTTAAAATAGCCATTTTTCAAAAAGTCTCGGATTTCGACGAAACCAGTTTCATCGGATCCGTAATGTGATATTATTGTAAGGTTTCAAATTTCGTGTCAATTGGATTTACCGTTTGTCCGGTACAAATTAAAACGCCTAGAAAATCGTTTAAATCGGTTTAATTTAAATTGAACGTTTATAGCCATAACTCGCACAGATGTCCGAATTAGCTTCCGAAACCTTTTCCATTGTGTCCGGAACGTGGGGTAAACCCTAGAAATGCTGGTTACGACGCGTAAATCGGAGTTCGGAATTTCCGGATGAATAGTGTCGATCGATTTTCCTTATAAATAGCCCACCATTCACAAATAAAAAAAAAATATCTAAACCCTAGTTGCAATGCACAGCCGCCTCTTTTATAATGGAAGGCCAAAAATTGTCGAAATTCATTCCTTAATCTCTCCAAATCCATTCACAATCAAGCGAAGTGATCAACTACAAAGATGAAGAGCAAGGCGAGAGCTTTTGATCTATACGGTGATGATGGAGTTTGGTGTCGTGTGGAGGGAACTAGAGGGGGCCGTTCATAGCCGGCTATGCACGAAAAACGAGACCCTAGAGGTGGCCGAGCTTCATTCTGTTGGTGGTGGAGGTAGCTCTCGCGAAGGGCTTCGACATGGCAGTAATTTGATGAAGTATAGTCGAGCGATGGTGTTGCAAAATCAAAACCCTAAATTTTGATGATGGGTTTGGCTATACGTGTATTGCCTGTAGAACAAGAACGTGAGGGAGAGGAGAAGGAGCATGCGGCTATGATTTGCAGGGAGATGAAATGGAGGGCTCTGATGGATTAGGTTATAAAAATTAAAAATTATGTTGTATTTGTTTATATAAAAACTCGTGTAACTTCAAATATTCATAACTTTTTCATACGAGGTCGAAAATGCGCGAAACCAGTTGCGTTGGAATCGTATGGACGAGCACTACACGATGAAATTGGATTGGAGTCGTTTGGTGTTAGTGAGAATTTTGGGTAAAATTAAACGTCCGTTTAATTTTATTCGAAGTAAATCGTTAAAACGGAAATTAAAATCAAGGTGAGAACTTCTCACTCAATCGAATCAGTTTCGATTTTATTTTAAATAGTTAGATTTAAAATATTTGAATGCATGTTTGAATGATGATTGTTATCTATTTATTGTTAATATAGACATTATACGCCGTTAGTAAGCGGATGTTATTTATTAAAAACATATACCGCGAATATTTCATAAACAGTGAAATTGGTATTATATATAATAGAAATATATATATATTGGCATATGTATATATTGGAGTTATTGATTTCCCGCATTTATTTGTTTAGCGGATGAGACCCTATTGCGCCGTCTATTAAGCGGATAATATTTAAAAATCCCATATACCGCGATAATTTCGTACTGGAGCGAAGTTGGTATTGTGCTAATGTTTGTGGATGCAGGAAAACAGGTTGGAGGGATCCAACTGGATTCCTCAACAGTATTTATTTGATTTCAGATATTTTGATATTTGATGAATTATCATATCGATATATGATATCGTTGTTGTCGTGATTGACTATTTGGTATGTAACATCATTGGACCAAATTTTGGAACTTTAAAATGATTTTTAAAGTGATTTTTGAAAATATACTATATGTTTGGAATTTGATCTATTTTAAATAAATAAACGTTATAATTTTTAAAGTTATAAAAATTATGAAAATTGAGAAAAATAGTTAAAAACTGATTTTTGAGAATATGATGCTAATGATTTTATAAAATAGTAAAATTTGGATTTTTGGATTTATTGTGAAAAGTTTAAATATAGGATTTATAAAATTTAATTATTTTATGAATCAAAATGGTGAAATAATAAAGGAGATTAAAGACGTTTTAATAGAATAATATAAATTGGTTTATATTAAGAGATTTATAAATGGATATATATAAATTGAAATATTGACATTATAAAACGAGTTTTTATAAGTGTTTGAATGAAGTGGAAATGAATTTTGTAAATGAATGGAATTTATAAAATTATAAATGGTGAAGTTATAAATGAAATTTATAAATAGTAAGATTTATAATTTTTGTGAAATTATTAAAGAATATATTTGGATGAATAATTGAATCTTATAAGTTATAAGATTTATAATTATGAAGTTCAAAGAAACGATTTTGTAAAATAATCGTTTATAAGTATTTGACTTATAATATGAACCTTTAGTTTATAATTGAGTTATAAAATCGAATAGGTTAATAAAGGAATTTATAAAAGGAGATGTTATAAAATAAATAGAAATGGAATTTATAAACGTTGTTCTATAAATTCGCAAAGACTTATTTTGATAAGTAAATTGTTATAACTTATAAAAGGAGCTATATCCACGTTTTTGAACCGTGAATAATTCTTTGAAATAAAATGAATAAAAGGATGAAATTTGTTAACGTAGTATATTCACGTTTTTGAATAGTGAATAATATGTTAAAGAAATTGTTTTGAATGTGATATTTGAAATAGAATTAAAATGATCTAACGATGTTTTAAAATGTGTTGAGATTTGAAACCATAGATTTCAACATTGATTGTTGAAATAGACGTTTTCGAGAAATAAAAGGAATTAGTGTACTATAACACTGTTGTTATAGTAAATGATTTCCGAAAGGAAATGTTTTGTATAGTATTGGGATTTATATATCTATTTAAAGTTTGAATCCCTATACTAGTGCTTTTGGGTTGTCGTAACGATGTTTTACGTAACATTCGTTTTGGCCCAAATAAATATGTTTAAAAGAATGATTTCCTTAAAAAATGAAATATATACTAAATCTCGATTTAAGTATATTGAATATTTTCCAAGTATTGAAAATAAAAGAAATTTGTGAATTACTTATGAATAAAAAGTATGGAAATGTTTTTCCAATGTGAAATGAAACGTTTTGAGAATTTATCTTTTTGAAGATAAATTGAAATGAATAATTGAAATCGTATATGCATGGATATTGTGAAATATAGATTCATTAAGGAATTTATGAATGAAGAGGGAAGTTGTTTAAAAATAAATATTTATTTATTTTTTTTGAAGTGTGAAATTTTATATCTTGTAAAGATATTTTGGAAAATAAATAATTTGGAAAATTATTTGGAAACTGGTGATGTTGTGCATATCCATTGATAGTTCAATAACCGACTATCAATATTTCCCTTTGAATGGGTAATTGATGTGATTTGTTTGAATGTGAATGCCACACTTATTTTTGAATAAGCGCTCACTATTCGGGTTAACCGGGAAAGGACCATGGGGTCGTATAACCCATTCCGAATATGTGATACGTCGTTGTGAATTGCATTGAAGATCGGTGTTGAAGACCGAGTATTTGCGAAAGCGATAGGATGACCTATCGATTGTTTCTGCACTGGGTAGCTCCTGGTATAGAGATTTCTTAAGTGATGGGAAATTCGATCGGGATTGTGAATACCCGGATTGCAAGGGCTTCGTAAGAAGTGCCTTCGGTTTTGTTCGAGCCCGGAACAGACTTGTATGGATTGTATGTCTGACATTACAAATTGAGATATAAAGCCGATTTCTTTCAAATATATTTCTGTTGGTGGCGGAGAATTTATTCTTTTAGCTTAACACTCTTCTCTGAGACGTACGAGCTCAGAGGTTATGTAGTTGAATGTTATCAGCGATATATTCCCAATTTGGTAATGTGACATGCTGAGTGTTGCTGTAAATGATCATTGTGTTGATTATTTGTGATAGGATCGTTTATTTGATCGTCTATCTTTGTGACCATTTCTATGATCATTTGTTGACCCAAAGCATGGCTTTTGTATAAAGTATGTTTTTGTGGACGTGACTTCGTCGAGCCTCACACCCCGTGAATGGTCAAAACAGGAAAGAAGCAGCAAGGTTATGAGGGGTAGCGCCCTTTAGGATATGTGCATTTCCTTCTGGAAAAGGGTGGTATCATGGTATGGAGCCCAGATACTTACTCATGTTGAAAACACTTTGTTATGATTGTGTGAATTGATTACGAGCGCTCGGTGAAAGGTCCCAAAGGACCGGGGGATGGCATATTCGGTCAGTTGTTACTCAGTTAGGGGTAACCCGGCCTTGTGTTGGTAGAGATCCGGTTTGGTTCTCGGGGATGTCCATCCAGAGGCATTCTCATGTGGCAATGGGAAGTTCCTTGGCCTGATCATTCGTTGGAAATCCAATGAAACAATACGTGACTTGTACGGTTTTAGTTGTATAACCTGCTATGGAATGTGGCGGTAACCTGCTATTGAACATAGTTAGCTATAATAGGCATAGTTCGGAATGTCTATGCTGGCTAAGATTTATATTCTACTTTCGAAATGAATTTTTCCTACACTATGCACTAGTAATAATATCAAATGTTCTTTTTAATGCGTATCAAGCATCTTTGACTATCATAAGGAGAAATCTCCTCCGATTCTGCGTTTGCATTGTGTGTGTATGCGGGAGGCCTTATGGTAGTCTTATTTTTAAAAGCATTGCGAATTGATTTAAAAATATTCCTCTATTTTGATTTTAAAGATAAATAAACTGTTTTGAGTTCTCACACCAGTCACATGACTGACATGGAGTTTATTGTTTTCCTTCCTAAACTCTGGGTGCCCACCAATTTCCACACGGGCAGTCAGGAGTTAAGGTTTATCAGGATATTCTGAATATTATGGGGTTGCAGGAGGCAAGCTGGATGGCATGGCGTATTACTAGTTTATATAGTATTTCTTTTTCCGCTGCATTATTGTTATTTAATGTAGTACACTCTGATGATATGATGTAATGAAATGTATGTAATGTAATAACTGATATAGTTCTTTGTTTAAAGATTATTCATTTATTATTATATGTTGTTCCGCTGCGAATTGTGAGATTCTGATGTTGTTCTATTGTTTTCTATATCCATTCTATTTTCTATCTATTCTCTGTTCCGTTCTATTTTCTATTTATGTTCTATTTTCTCTATTTCTGTCTTTCCTCTCTTCTTTTCTTCTTTTTCTTCTTTCTTAAAACCCTCAGTGTTCGGTTTTCCGTCGTTCGATTGCTCGGCAGTCGATAAAGTGAGTATCGATGTCGAATTTTCGGAAGACGAAGAATCGGGTCCTGACAATGTGGTATCGGAGCTTATGGTTAAGCGACAACCATGGTTCTGTTGGGTATTACTCATTAGAGATAGAGTCAGTAGTACTCTAGAATGAGTTTGAGTGTAATAATAGCTATGAGAGCGTATTTGTTAGTGAATATATAAAATTGTTTTATATTGTGATGATTGGTTTGTTGAGTGGTATATAGATTCTGGTTAATACGAGTAATTAACGTTGTTGATAGGGATCTCTAAACACTTGTACAGAACAATTCGACACAGTATTGTTTTAAATTGGGTAAATGAAATAATTTTACCTTGATTATATTTTATATATAAAGAAATAATTTTTCAGAATTATTAAAGTGTATATAAATTGATTTTTTAGTTGTTTGAATAATCTAAATAAAAGAATAATTGTATAAGCAAAAGAATTATAAGAATTGAATTATAATTAAAGTGATTTACAATTGAAAAATAAACTTATATATATGAGAAGTGAAACTATATGGATATATTTATGAATATGAGTTGAAATAAAAATGAATTTAAAGTTGAATGGAAATTTACTTTAGAATTTAGAAGCTGAATTAAGTGATAAATGTGAACTTAAGTTATATAAATGAAATTCAACTTTAGTAATTGAATTGAATGAATGGATTGAATGTTAATCAATTGAATGTGAATTAAGTTGATATGAAATAATGAATATAAATGTTAATTCATTAAAATCTAATGTTATTGGAATTTGAATAATTGAATGAGAATCAATTTAATTAAACCAATTGAAAGTGATGGTGTTGAAACTAAATTGAATGAATATAAGCAAAGGAATTTGGTTGTAATTAATGTACATTGGTTGATATATGGTTGGTAGTTGATTGATTGTATATAATTCATTAAGTATTAATGAAATTGAAACTTAAAGTAATTGAAATTCAATTGGAAGTTAAATGAATCTTGAGTAGAATTGAATTTGATTTGGAAGTGAACCAACTTGAATATGAATTAGTGAATATAAACTAATTGAAAATGAATGTTAGTAAACATCCACTGTTAAAGAATCAAATGTGATTAAATTGAAAACCTGATTCATTAAATATTAATGAGAATATGAATGAATATTGATTTGGTTATGGATGATAGTTGGTTGATGTTTGCATTTGTTCCTTTTACTTCATTTGCTATGTTGGCATATATAGTTATATGTTGCTATATATTGTATATCGATACTATTATCTATATGCATGATTCTCATGTTGTTTGTTGAGTTTAGTAGGTGCGGATCGCGTTTGCTTCGCATTTGGAGCTCGCTTTCGCGCTATATTAGCCGTATATGCTTGCTAATAAAATATAAGGTACATATCTCGGATTACATACCGTACTTTTACAAATTTTTTCCCTTCGGGATGCCTCATTACTTGATGAGATGTATATTTTTGATATATATACTGTCATTTTTTTTTCGGATCGAGCCGCGCAAAGGAGACTATGGCGAATTTTTCCGAAAATTTAAGGCGTTAGAAAAAATTTGAGAAAATTGGAAAGTTTTGAAAACTTTAAACTTTGATTTAGAGTTGAAAGTTAAACAATAGTAATTGTTTTTGAAAAGATAATTAAGTATGATTTGAAAACTTAGTAAAGATTTGTAAGAAGTTTAACTATGAATTTTGGGAAAGTTAATAGATTCTGTAATTTTCTTACTTGTTAATTTCGAGGACGAAATTCTTTTAAGGGGGAAGATTGTAACGACCCAGAATTTTAATTAATTAAAATTTGAATATTTAATTAATTTTAAATATTAATAAGTGAATATATAAGTCAAATAAATTTTTATTTGAATAATTGGATTTAATTGAATAATTAAATCGATAATTTAATATGTTAAATTATGGAAATAATTGAAAATTGGGTTAAATATGATTGAAAATGATTTGTAAAATTTTATTTTATCATGTTGGAGTTAGAATGATATTTTAGAACTTTTAAAATCGAATTAAAAGTAAATTTGTGAAAATTGAATATTTTAATATTAAAATCGACTAGTGAAAATAGCCAATTTTTGAACAGTCTCAGAATTGAACGAAACTAGTTCCATTGGATCCGTAATAGTTAGTTATTACCGGATTTCAATTTTCGTGTCAATCGGAGTTATCGTTTGATCGTGGCAGCTCGAAACGCATCGAATCGTTTTTAATTTTAATTTGGCGAGTTAAAATAGCCATTTTTCAAAAAGTCTCGGATTTCGACGAAACCAGTTTCATCGGATCCGTAATGTGATATTATTGTAAGGTTTCAAATTTCGTGTCAATTGGATTTACCGTTTGTCCGTTACAAATTAAAACGCCTAGAAAATCGTTTAAATCGGTTTAATTTAAATTGAACGTTTATAGCCATAACTCGCACAGATGTCCGAATTAGCTTCCGAAACCTTTTCCATTGTGTCCGGAACGCGGGGTAAACCCTAGAAACGCTGGTTACGGCGCGTAAATCGGAGTTCGGAATTTCCGGACGAATAGTGTCGATCGATTTTCCTTATAAATAGCCCACCATTCACAAATAAAAAAAATATATCTAAACCCTAGTTGCAATGCACAGCCGCCTCTTTTATAATGGAAGGCCAAAAATTGTCGAAATTCATTCCTTAATCTCTCCAAATCCATTCACAATCAAGCGAAGTGATCAACTACAAAGATGAAGAGCAAGGCGAGAGCTTTCGATCTATACGGTGATGATGGAGTTTGGTGTCGTGTGGAGGGAGCTAGAGGGGGCCGTTCATAGCCGGCTGCGCACGCAAAACGAGACCCTAGAGGTGGCCGAGCTTCATTCTGTTGGTGGTGGAGGTAGCTCTCGCGAAGGGCTTCGACATGGCAGTAATTTGATGAAGTATAGTCGAGCGATGGTGTTGCAAAATCAAAACCCTAAATTTTGATGATGGGTTTGGCTATACGTGTATTGCCTGTAGAACAAGAACGTGAGGGAGAGGAGAAGGAGCATGCAGCTATGATTTGCAGGGAGATGAAATGGAGGGCTCTGATGGATTAGGTTATAAAAATTAAAAATTATGTTGTATTTGTTTATATAAAAACTCGTGTAACTTCAAATATTCATAACTTTTTCATACGAGGTCGAAAATGCGCGAAACCAGTTGCGTTGGAATCGTATGGATGAGCACTACACGATGAAATTGGATTGGAGTCGTTTGGTGTTAGTGAGAATTTTGGGTAAAATTAAACGTCCGATTAATTTTATTCGAAGTAAATCGCTAAAACGGAAATTAAAATCAAGGTGAGAACTTCTCACTCAATCGAATCAGTTTCGATTTTATTTTAAATAGTTAGATTTAAAATATTTGAATGCATGTTTGAATGATGATTGTTATATATTTATTGTTAAAATAGACATTATACGCCGTTAGTAAGTGGATGTTATTTATTAAAAACATATACCGCGAATATTTCATAAACAGTGAAATTGGTATTATATATAATAGAAATATATATATATATTGGCATATGTATATATTGGAGTTATTGATTTCCCGCATTTATTTGTTTAGCGGATGAGACCCTATTGCGCCGTCTATTAAGCGGATAATATTTAAAAATCCCATATACCGCGATAATTTCGTACTGGAGCGAAATTGGTATTGTGCTAATGTTTGTGGATGCAGGAAAACAGGTTGGAGGAATCCAACTGGATTCCTCAACAGTATTTATTTGATTTCAGATATTTTGATATTTGATGAATTATCATATCGATATATGATATCGTTGTTGTCGTGATTGACTATTTGGTATGTAACATCATTGGACCAAATTTTGGAACTTTAAAATGATTTTTAAAGTGATTTTTGAAAATATACTATATGTTTGGAATTTGATCTATTTTAAATAAATAAACGTTATAATTTTTAAAGTTATAAAAATTATGAAAATTGAGAAAAATAGTTAAAAACTGATTTTTGAGAATATGATGCTAATGATTTTATAAAATAGTAAAATTTGGATTTTTGGATTTATTGTGAAAAGTTTAAATATAGGATTTATAAAATTTAATTATTTTATGAATCAAAATGGTGAAATAATAAAGGAGATTAAAGACGTTTTAATAGAATAATATAAATTGGTTTATATTAAGAGATTTATAAATGGATATTTATAAATTGAAATATTGACATTATAAAACGAGTTTTTATAAGTGTTTGAATGAAGTGGAAATGAATTTTGTAAATGAATGGAATTTATAAAATTATAAATGGTGAAGTTATAAATGAAATTTATAAATAGTAAGATTTATAAATTTTGTGAAATTATTAAAGAATATATTTGGATGAATAATTGAATCTTATAAGTTATAAGATTTATAATTATGAAGTTCAAAGAAACAATTTTGTAAAATAATCGTTTATAAGTATTTGACTTATAATATGAACCTTTAGTTTATTATTGAGTTATAAAATCGAATAGGTTAATAAAGGAATTTATAAAAGGAGATGTTATAAAATAAATAGAAATGGAATTTATAAACGTTGTTCTATAAATTCGCAAAGACTTATTTTGATAAGTAAATTGTTATAACTTATAAAAGGAGCTATATCCACGTTTTTGAACCGTGAATAATTCTTTGAAATAAAATGAATAAAAGGATGAAATTTGTTAACGTAGTATATTCACGTTTTTGAATAGTGAATAATATGTTAAAGAAATTGTTTTGAATGTGATATTTGAAATAGAATTAAAACGATCTAACGATGTTTTAAAATGTGTTGAGATTTGAAACCATAGATTTCAACATTGATTGTTGAAATAAACGTTTTCGAGAAATAAAAGGAAATAGTGTATTATAACACTGTTGTTATAGTAAATGATTTCCGAAAGGAAATGTTTTGTATAGTATTGGGATTTATATATCTATTTAAATTTCGAATCCCTATACTAGTGATTTTGGGTTGTCGTAACGATGTTTTACGTAACATTCGTTTTGGCCCAAATAAATATGTTTAAAAGAATGATTTCCTTAAAGAATAAAATATATACTAAATCTCGATTTAAGTATATTGAATATTTTCCAAGTATTGAAAATAAAAGAAATTTGTGAATTACTTATGAATAAATAAGTATGGAAATGTTTTTCCAATGTGAAATGAAACGTTTTGAGAATTTATCTTTTTGAAGATAAATTGAAATGAATAATTGAAATCGTATATGCATGGATATTGTGAAATATAGATTCATTAAGGAATTTATGAATGAAGAGGGAAGTTGTTTAAAAATAAATATTTATTTATTTTTTTTGAAGTGTGAAATTTTATATCTTGTAAAGATATTTTGGAAAATAAATAATTTGGAAAATTATTTGGAAACTGGTGATGTTGTGCATATCCATTGATAGTTCAATAACCGACTATCAATATTTCCCTTTGAATGGGTAATTGATGTGATTTGTTTGAATGTGAATGCCACACTTATTTTTGAATAAGCGCTCACTATTCGGGTTAACCGGGAAAGGACCATGGGGTCGTATAACCCATTCCGAATATGTGATACGTCGTTGTGAATTGCATTGAAGATCGGTGTTGAAGACCGAGTATTTGCGAAAGCGATAGGATGACCTATCGATTGTTTCTGCACTGGGTAGCTCCTGGTATAGAGATTTCTTAAGTGATGGGAAATTCGATCGGGATTGTGAATACCCGGATTGCAAGGGCTTCGTAAGAAGTGCCTTCGGTTTTGTTCGAGCCCGGAACAGACTTGTATGGATTGTATGTCTGACATTACAAATTGAGATATAAAGCCGATTTCTTTCAAATATATTTCTGTTGGTGGCGGAGAATTTATTCTTTTAGCTTAACACCCTTCTCTGAGACGTACGAGCTCAGAGGTTATGTAGTTGAATGTTATCAGCGATATATTCCCAATTTGGTAATGTGACATGCTGAGTGTTGCTGTAAATGATCATTGTGTTGATTATTTGTGATAGGATCGTTTATTTGATCGTCTATCTTTGTGATCATTTCTATGATCATTTGTTGACCCAAAGCATGGCTTTTGTATAAAGTATGTTTTTGTGGACGTGACTTCGTCGAGCCTCACACCCCGCGAATGGTCAAAACAGGAAAGAAGCAGCAAGGTTATGAGGGGTAGCGCCCTTTAGGATATGTGCATTTCCTTCTGGAAAAGGGTGGTATCATGGTATGGAGCCCAGATACTTACTCATGTTGAAAACACTTTGTTATGATTGTGTGAATTGATTACGAGCGCTCGGTGAAAGGTCCCAAAGGACCGGGGGATGGCATATTCGGTCAGTTGTTACTCAGTTAGGGGTAACCCGGCCTTGTGTTGGTAGAGATCCGGTTTGGTTCTCGGGGATGTCCATCCAGAGGCATTCTCATGTGGCAATGGGAAGTTCCTTGGCCTGATCATTCGTTGGAAATCCAATGAAACAATACGTGACTTGTACGGTTTTAGTTGTATAACCTGCTATGGAATGTGGCGGTAACCTGCTATTGAACATAGTTAGCTATAGTAGGCATAGTTCGGAATGTCTATGCTGGCTAAGATTTATATTCTACTTTCGAAATGAATTTTTCCTACACTATGCACTAGTAATAATATCAAATGTTCTTTTTAATGCGTATCAAGCATCTTTGACTATCATAAGGAGAAATCTCCTCCGATTCTGCGTTTGCATTGTGTGTGTGTGCGGGAGGCCTTATGGTAGTCTCATTTTTAAAAGCATTGCGAATTGATTTAAAAATATTCCTCTATTTTGATTTTAAAGATAAATAAACTGTTTTGAGTTCTCACACCAGTCACATGACTGACTTGGAGTTTATTGTTTTCCTTCCTAAACTCTGGGTGCCCACCAATTTCCACACGGGCAGTCAGGAGTTAAGGTTTATCAGGATATTCTGAATATTATGGAGTTGCAGGAGGCAAGCTGGATGGCATGGCGTATTACTAGTTTATATAGTATTTCTTTTTCCGCTGCATTGTTGTTATTTAATGTAGTACACTCTGATGATATGATGTAATGAAATGTATGTAATGTAATAACTGATATAGTTCTTTGTTTAAAGATTATTCATTTATTATTATATGTTGTTCCGCTGCGAATTGTGAGATTCTGATGTTGTTCTATTGTTTTCTATATCCATTCTATTTTCTATCTGTTCTATGTTTCGTTCTATTTTCTATTTATTTTCTATTTTCTCTATTTTCTGTCTTTCCTCTCTTCTTTTCTTCTTTTTCTTCTTTCTTAAAACCCTCAGTGTTCGGTTTTCCGTCGTTCGATTGCTCGGCAGTCGATAAAGTGAGTATCGATGTCGAATTTTCGGAAGACGAAGAATTGGGTCCTGACATCAGAGCATGCGGAAGAACAGAAATTACTCAAGAGAAATAAGAGCTGATATCCAGCATCAACTTGAAGTTAAGTCCAATAGATGATACCTGAAAAAACTAGGCCTGACCCGAGTATAAATACACGGGTCAGTCTAGCTACACAAATAAGTCAATATCGGTAAAATAAACCAGAATAGACATGAAGATACTTCTTCTCGAAAGATAAGAATGAATTGATAAACTCATAAGCTCAACAAACAAACGCTATTTAAGTGAACAAATACCTCGAAGGAGGTAACTTAAACTCAATTCTCAAATCAAACACAAGTGCCTCATATCATCGGCGACATCCTAAATTTATGCATGGTTTCCATGAACCACGTCTCCTCAAAAGGAGAAACATCGATACAAACTCTCGCTAATATGGCAAACATAAAACGTTCTCAAATATGATGATCCAAAATTCAACTATAGATGAATCTCCAAATTCAATTGTACCTCATCTCATTGGTATAAATTTATAAATTTCAATCTCAACTCGTCAAAATGGCAAAACCCAGAATATCCTATAAAATCCTATAATTATCCAAACTCATAACTCAAGGAACTCGATAAGAGTTTAAAATATCATAATTGAAATCACCATATATATAACATCTCATATAGCACTAGGCTATCGATGTAATAAAACACCTTAAAAAGATGAAATCACAATAAAACAGAAAACTCAGAAAATCTGGATTGGCCAAATCCCGGATTGTAATGCCGAAGCAATGTCGCACGTGCTAAACTCAAACAGCCGAAGCCTCAGACAAGGTCGCTAATACCTCCCAAAGCAGTTCGTCCTCACGACAAGGTCGTTGACACCTCTCCAAGCCATTTTGTCAGCCCTAACAAGGCCGCTAACACCTCCCAAAGCAGTTCGTCCTCACGACAAGGTCGCAGACACCTCTCAAAGCAATTCTGTTAGGTAAACATCGTGAATATGTCACAAAATAACAGATAGGAACTCGAAAAGTGTTAACGTGTGTCTCATGCCACACATTCGCACTTTGCGGTTTACTAGCCGTTAGTCGATGCCACACTAGAAACATCATAAAACTCAAAAAATCAAATAACACCTAGTCTCATTGGCTAGTAATAAAGAGATAACATGCTTGTCTCATCTCATCGACAAGTATTAAATGGCATCGTAACTTGTCTCATCTCACCGACAAGTGAAAACATCATGATGGTTCCTCATAAACCATAAATCTCAAAATATGAAATCATAAACTCAAGACTTGCCTTCTATCATTGGCAAGTAAACAAAACATCGTGATGGTTCTCATCGACCATACTCCTACATAGGAGATCTCAAACCATAATACTTTCCTAATATTGGCCATCTTAAATAATTACAATAAATAGAAATTATTAAATTCAAAATACGCCATAAAATGGCAAAACATCTCAGAATCAATAATCTCAAATAGCTTAAATCGTACAAGTCCAAAATTAACCAAAATATTAAACGCACATGTCACATACCATGTATTTTACTAAATCGTTTAATTGTCTTTCTCGTATGTTCAAATAGTATAAAATTGTGTATTTTATATATAAAATAATTTATTTGAGGAAAAAAAGCTTTTAAAACCATTTTTCGAAATCAATCGTGAAGACGATATTTGAAAATTCCTTTATTATAGAGGATAAATAGATTTTACAGCTTAAAATAATTTAAAAATATTACATAATAATTATTTTAAATGCCAACTTATTTTTAAAAATTATTTCAAAATTGTTTGGAAAAATCTATGCTCATAATCAATGAAATCACTCAAAACCGTCATTCAAATTCAAGTCAAATTAAATCAAATTTGAATTTCAAATTCATCAAAACATGGCCAACCTATTGATAATCATCATAGCCCTCAATCATTTAAGAAGTATCACAAAAACATGAAGTACAAGTCAAAAATCGGACGGAAAAAGAACATAAAACACTTGGCCAAAATAATACCCAGGTCTGAAATCTTCTTCGGGTTCAACTTTTGGATATAAAACAAATGGCCGAACGAGCTTTGATTGAACTAAAAATTTGTAACGACCCAGGATTTTGAACAATTTAATTTGGAAATATTTAATTAATTTTAAATATTTGAATGATGGTTTGACTTGAATTTCCAATTATCAGAATGAATTTGGCGATTAAATTATAGAATTTAATCTATTGAAAGTTGAATAAAAATTTGAATCTTTGATTTTAAGCTGATTTAAAATATTTCAAAGGCTTATCAAATTTATATTGATAATATTGAAGATAATAGAAGCTTCAGGATTGAATTTGAAAGTGAATTGTTCCGTTTTGAAATTTAGATCGTTTAAATTGAATTTGAAAATAGCCTTCCGGGGCACAGTCTCGGAATTCGACGAAACCAGTTCCATTGGGTCCGTAATATTGAATTATTATCGGATTTCAAATTTCGTATTTTTCGGAGTCGTTATGTGAGCACACGGTGAGTAAACGCATTGAAATTGAATCGAATTCAATTTGAATTTAATATTTAAACTTAGTCAACATCAGCCACCCTAGGTTTTTTTTAAGCAGACCTACCCTCTGAAGCATTGTCTCCTTCGTACCCTTCTTTTCTTTTTTTTTTCTTTTACGCTACTTCCCAAATCATACAAATTCCAACAGAGAAAAAAAATATGGTAGAAGAAAAATCATCTCGTTCAAATGAAAACTATGGCCGCTCGTTTATAATTTTCATTCAAAACAAAATCGTTTCTTTTCTACTCATACGAACGAAAACTCAAAAGAAATGGCGACCTAGGGTGCGTATGAAAGCCACCTTCCTCAATTTATATCGTGCGTCCCTATTTCTCTTCTCCTCAGATTGAAATCAGAAGTCAGGCGAAAAAAAATAATCAATGGTGGCCGCGACATTAAAATCGAAAGGCGTGGGGCGTTCGCGTACGGCTCGAGTGGGGTATCGCGAAGGTCGCAAGCAGGAGAGGAAGAGGCGGCGCACTCGGTGGCGAAGTAAATCGCGTACGCATGTTAGGGGTTTCATGAAATTGGCATTGCTATACCGTGAAGTGATTGAAGCAATCGAGAACGAGCATCAGCGGTGACATCGTCTACGAGGGGGCGGGAGGGGGGGGGTGTGTCGTTCGAATCTGTGGGCTAGGGCTTTATCTGTTCTGGGGTTCGATGTCGTCAGTGGCGAAGTTGCAATTTCGTGCAGCTCGTAGTATAGGTTCGTCAGTGTCAGAGGCGTTCGATGAGGTGGCACGCGAGTCGAGCAGTGAGGTATTCGCTTTCTTCCTTTTTCGTTTATACCTGATTTAATAAAATACATATAACTGACTTTGAAAAGAACATTGTAATTTTTGAAATATGTTAGGTAAATATATAGTGAAAGTAACTGAAAATATTAAATTATGTGGAAAACTGAAAATTTTATATGCAGTTCTGTTTTTATAAAAAAAAAATATACATATATAGGTTATTTATGTAAAGGAAGAATTTAGTTAAGCAAATTTATTAAAAGAAAATTCATTTGAAATAAAGATATTAATTTTAAAATAAAATCTTGGTTAGATAGATTATTGTAAAAGAAAAAAAAATTGGTTAACAATTTAATTTATTAGGTGAAATGACTTATTAAAGGAAAAACTAGTTTTAGATTTAATTTTGAATTAAATAAATTTGTTAAAAGGAATTTGTTAGTTAAAGTAAAATCACGGGTTAATTAAATTATTAAATGGAATTTGATAGTTCGATTTATTCGAATATTAACAAAATGAATCCAATGTTTGTACAAGGTATAAAACAAGAAAAATCGAGAAGATGGAAAACGGATTGCTAGTAAAAGCAAAGGTGAGAACTACTCACTCAAAAGGGTTATTTAAATTTTAAATAGTTATATTTAAAATTTGCTGATTTGATTGATTGCTATTTGATTGTGATATTATATATAGTAGGATATACTATATATATAGCAATATATATATTGGCATATGTATATATTGGGATTGATTTCCCGCCTTGTATAGCGGATGAGACCCTATTGCGCCGCCTATTAAGCGGATAATATTTTAAAAATCCCATATACCGCGATATTCCACCTTGAAGTGGAATTGGTATTGTGCTAACGTCTGTGGATGCAGGGAAACGGGTTGGAGGGATCCAACTGGATTCCTCACAAATATTTATTTGATTTTAAATATTTTGATGATTATGATTATCATATCGATATATGATATTTGTTGCCATGACTGACTATTGGATGCTGTGGCATCATCGGATCCATTTTTAAAGTTAAAAATAACGATTTTGAATTAAAAAGGGTTTTAAAGTGATTTTTCAAAGTATATGTTTTTATTAAAATTTTGAATGGATTCATTTTAAAATAAATTCAAATTTCAATTTTTAAAGTTATAGAATTCAGGATTTTTGTAAAATATATCCAAAATGTTATTTTTGAGATAAGTAGTTAATAAATTTATGAAATGGTTTTAATTGGAATTTTGAATAACTATTATAAAGGATGTGTATAAAAGATTTTGAAAGTTTACATTTATAAATTAAAAATGTTGGAATTTTAAAATGAGTCGGTTAAGTGTTAAATGGAGTATAAAATGGATTTCATTGAAAATCATAGATTTATAAATTGTGAAGATTATAAAATGAGTAGATTTTATAAAATGAAGAATTTATAAGTAATTACCTTATAAATCGGATCTTGGCAGTTAAATTGAAATTTTTGATAAAGCATGAACGGTTTGTAGATGAGATTTATAAAATATATATTTTATAAATCGAAATAATGGAATTTAAAAAAAAAGGTTTGTTAATGTTGAAAATAAGGCTGTAGATAAAATCTTATAAGTAATAAGATTAATGATTTGTGAAGTGTTAAGAAAGAACGATTTTGTGAATAAAAGGATTATAAGTAATTAACTTATAATATGAACCTTTGGTACAAAGTTGGATTAATAAAGGAGATTTATAAATCGAAGTTTTATAAATAAGAATAGAATTTATAGTCATTGTTTATAAATTCGAAAATCAATTGAATTTGATAAATTTAATATTGAAATTTATTAAAGGAAATATATTCACGATTTTGAACAGTGAATATATTATTAAAGAAAATGGATATATTCTAGGAAAGGAATGTTTTAAATAGAATTTAAAACGATTTAAAGATGTTTTAAAATGCATTGAGTATCGAATACATAGATTTCAACATTCATTGTTGAAATAGACGTTTTCGAGAAATAGAAGGAAATGATTACGTAGATTTCAACATTCATTGTTGAAATAGACGTTTTCGAGAAATAGAAGGAAATGGTGGACTATAACACTGTTGTTATAGTAAATGATTTCCGAAAGGAAATGTTTTATATAGTATTGGGATTTATATATCTATTTTAATTTCGAATCCCTATACTAGTGATTTTGGGTTGTCGTAATGATGTTTTACGCAACATTCGTTTTGACCCAAGTAAATGTTAATAAAAGAACGTTTTTCCTTAAGGAAGGAAAAATATACTTAACTATGGTTTAAGTATATCGAATATTTTCAAATTGTGAAAATAAATAATATTTGTGAATCACTTATTTTTAAATAAGTATGGAAATGCTTTCCAATATGAAATGAAACGTTTTGAGAATTTTCTTCTTGAAGATAAATTGGAATTGAATAATTGAACACATTGAAAACTGTAGATCAATAGATAATTTGAAATATAAATTCACTATGGAATTTATAAATGGAAAGGGAAAATTTGTTTTCAAAATAAACGTTGTTTATTTTTGAAGTGTGAAAAATTTTATATCTTGTAAAGATATTTTTAGGGAAATAAATAATTTGAGAAATTATTTGGAATCTGGTGATGTTGCGCATCTTTATTGATAGTTAAATAACCGACTATCAATATTTACCTTTAAATAGGTAATTGTTGTGATTGTTTGAATTGAATGCCACACTTATTTTAAAATAGGCGCTCGCTATTCGGGTTAACCGGGAAAGGACCATGGGGTCGTATAACCCACTCCGAATAGTGATACGTCGTTATAAATTGCATTTGAAGACCGGTGTTGAAGGCCGGATAATTGTGAAAATGGAAGGATTACCGTCGAGTTACTCTGCATCGGCTGATCTCCGGTACAGAGGTTTTATCACCCTTAGTGACGAGAAGTCCGGACGTGATTAATGTATATCCGGATTGCAAGGACTTCTTTGTAAGTGCCTTCGGTTCTGTTCGAGCCCGGAACAGACTTGTATGGATTGTATGTCTGACATTACAAATTGAGATATAAAGCTGATTTCTTTCAAATATATTTCTGTTGGTGGCGGAGAATTTATTCTCTTAGCTTAGCACCCTTCTCTGAGACGTACGAGCTCAGAGGTTATATAGTTGAAGGTTATTAGTGATATACTCCTAATTTGGTAATGTGGCATACCGAGTGATGCTGTGAAATGATCATTGGTTGATCGTTTGTGATAGGATCATTTGTTTGATCGTCTATCTTGATGATCATTGCTTTGATCATTTGTTGACCCAAAGCACTGCTTTTGAAAAGCGTGGCTTTGTGGACGAGACTTCGTCGGACCTCACACCCCAGAAATGGTCAAAACAGGAAAGATGCAGCAAGGTTATTAGGGGGTAGCGCACCTTTAGTGTATGTCATTGCTTCTGGATAGAGGTGGTATCATGGTATGGAGCCCAGATACTTAACCGATGTGGTTACTGCAAATTTATTACTTTGTGGTTGTTGGAAATCGGGGATCCTCGGATATAGATCGTTACGATCGGGGAATGACATATTCGTGTCAGTAGTTACCCAGTTAGGGGTAACCCGGCCTTGTGTTGGCAGAGATCCGGTTAGGTTCTCGGGACGTCATTCCAGAGGCGTTTCCATGTGGCAATGGGAAGTTCCTTGGCCTGACCATTTGTTGGAAATCCAAAGAAACAATACGAGCCTTGTACGGTTTTAGTTGTATTACCTGCTATGGAATGTGGCGGTAACCTGCTATTGAACATAGTAGCTATAGTATGCATACGATAATGGTCGTATGTTGGCTAAGATTTATATTCTACTTTCGAAATTGTTTTCTACACTATGCACTAATAATAATATCAAAAATGATTTGATTTTGCGTAGTAAGCATCTTTGACTAACATAAGAAAAAATCTCCTCCAAGTCTGCGTTTGCATTGTGTGTGGTGGGAGGTCTTATGGTAGTCTCATTTTCTAAAAAGCATTGCGAATTTATTTAAAAATTATCCTATCCTTTGTTTTAAAGACAAATAACTGTTTTAAGTTCTTACACCAGTCACATGACTGACCTGGAGTTTATTATTCCCTTCCTAAACTCTGGGTGCCCACCAATTTCCACACGGGCAGTCTAGAGTTTGGTTATCAGGTCATCCTGGATTTAGGAGTGCTATGGAGCTCGGGAGGCGAGCAGGATGGCGTAGTCTATTATTTATTGTATCTATGGTATATAGTATTTCTTTTCCGATGTTTGTTTGTTGTAAACTCTGATGATGAAATGTAATATGATGTGATGTAATGTATAAAATATACAGTTCTTTTGTCTAAGGAATATTCATTTATCTATTATATGTTGTTCCGCTGCGACTGTGAGATTCTGATATTGATTTCCTGCTCTGTTGTTGTTTCTTCTTTTCTGTTCTTTCTTCTTCTTCTTCTTCTACCTCTTTCTTCTTTCTTAAAAACCATAAAGGTTCGGTTTTTCGGCAACGTAAAATCGCGATCTTTACAAGTGGTATCAGAGCATATGGTTAAGCGACAACCATGGCTCTGTTGGGTGTTACTCATTAGAGATGGAGTCAGTAGTACTCTAGAATGAGTTTGAGTGTAATAATAGATATGAGCGCGTATTTGTAAGTGAATATAAAATTGTTTTGTATTGTGTTGAATTATCGGTTGATTGTTTATAGATTCTGGTCGGTGCAGTCTAGCTAACTGTGTTGATAGGGATTTCTAAACTCTTAAACAAGATAAATTGACACAATATTGTTTTAAAGTCGGGTAAATGAAATAATTTTACCCAAAAACTATTTTTGTGTATAAAAGAAATGATTTTCTGTAAATTATTATAGTATATGGATGCTTGGATGTTAGGAATTGATAACATTAAAACTATTACCATTGAAATTGAATAAGAAATTGAAATCATAACTTCAAAGATAAGAAAATAAAAACCATATACAAATGAAGTTCAAGAATGAAAATTATAAATGTGATTTATAATTGGAAATAGAATTCCAGAGAAGTTTTTGGAAATGTTATTGAAAGAATTTGGAAATTTTAGGAATTAAATTCCTGTTTGGTTTGGAAATAATTTTCAAAGGTTTTTGGAAAAATGTTTGAAGGATGGAAAGCTCTAAACTCTTATCGGTCGCTGGAAAATAACTTCGGTAGTGACTGCAGCATTATCGATGTTCATTTTCGGGTTTCCAAAAGAGGAATTGCTGCCAAATATTTTAAATGAAAGTTGTTTTGAAAATTTGGGTTTGGTTTTGGAAATTCAAAGGATAATTTGAATTGTTTTCAAAAAAAATGGTTTTGAAAGGTTAAAAAGACTCTGGAATGCTATATAAAAGTATTTATGGAATATTATTAAGTTGAAAATAAATTTGGAGTAATCAAAATGAATTGGAATTGAGTATTGAATTATGAAAATAAATTGTGAATGAATGAATGAATTTACCATTGCAAATAAATGAAGTAAATTGAATTCATATAGAATTTGAAATCCAGTTTAATATAAGTGGTTATAAACCAAAATAGAAAATTGAAAATAAATTTTGGGAATGAACAAAAGAATAAAACTGGAATTGAAACTTAATTTGAAAACAAAGTTGAATAAAGTGAATAGGAATTTGTTATGAATTAAGTAATTGGAACTAATTTAAAATAGTGCATTTGTGAATAAAAGTTAGTTGATAAAACTCAATATTCAGAATAGAAGTTAAACTGAATTCAAATATAATTGAAATTGTGAACTGAATTCAAATGAAATTGAAATGCAAAGTTGATTGAAATTGAATATATATAACTTCAATAGTGAAGTAAAGATGATATAAGAAGTATATATTTAAAATTTTGCAATAGAATTGGCAAAATGGTTTGAATATTGTAGTTGGATATTATGTATACAACTAGCAGGTTATACAGGTGTTATAAAGGAATTGGGATTTTGATTTCAAAGATAAAAATTGAATTGCTCGACAAAAAGGTACGTATTTGAATTTCAGTATGAAATTTGATGACTTTCTTCTCTAGCCACTTGGCTTTCTCTTTTCTTTTTGATTCTGAGGGGCCGTGGTGCCATTTTGTAGTCGTACCGATTGAGCCGCGCAAAGGAGACGCTGGCGAAATTTTTCGAAAATTTAGGGTGTTAGAAATTTTTTGAGAAAATTTTGAAAGTTTAAAATTTGAATTTGAATTTAAATTTGAATTGTGAGGTAAACAATGTTCTTTGAAATTTATAATTGAAGTTAGAAAGCTAGTTGAAATGATGATGAATCTTTAATAAAAAGATTTGTGTTAGAAAATTGATAAAACTATTTGAATTGTGAAAAATAATAAACGGTTTAGGATCATTCTCCTTAACTTGCAATTTCGAGGACGAAATTCTTTTAAGGGGGGAAGATTGTAATGACCCAGGATTTTGAACAATTTAATTTGGAAATATTTAATTAATTTTAAATATTTGAATGATGGTTTGACTTGAATTTCCAATTATCAGAATGAATTTGGCGATTAAATTATAGAATTTAATCTATTGAAAGTTGAATAAAAATTTGAATCTTAGATTTTAAGCTGATTTAAAATATTTCAAAGGCTTATCAAATTTATATTGATAATATTGAAGATAATAGAAGCTTCAGGATTGAATTTGAAAGTGAATTGTTCCATTTTGAAATTTAGATCGTTTAAATTGAATTTGAAAATAGCCTTCCGGGGCACAGTCTCGGAATTCGACGAAACCAGTTCCATTGGGTCCGTAATATTGAATTATTATCGGATTTCAAATTTCGTATTTTTCGGAGTCGTTATGTGAGCACACGGTGAGTAAACGCATTGAAATTGAATCGAATTCAATTTGAATTTAATATTTAAACTTAGTCAACATCAGCCACCCTAGGTTTTTTTTAAGCAGACCTACCCTCTGAAGCATTGTCTCCTTCGTACCCTTCTTTTCTTTTTTTTCTTTTACGCTACTTCCCAAATCATACAGATTCCAACAGAGAAAAAAATATGGCAGAAGAAAAATCATCTCGTTCAAATGAAAACTATGGCCGCTCGTTTACAATTTTCATTCAAAACAAAATCGTTTCTTTTCTACTCATACGAACGAAAACTCAAAAGAAATGGCGACCTAAGGTGCGTACGAAAGCCACCTTCCTCAATTTATATCGTGCGTCCCTCTTTCTCTTCTCCTCAGATTGAAATCAGAAGTCAGGCAAAAAAAAAAAATCAATGGTGGCCGCGACATTAAAATCGAAAGGCGCGGGGCGTTCGCGTGCGGCTCGAGTGGAGTATCGCGAAGGTCGTAAGCAGGGGAGGAAGAGGCAGCGTACTCGGTGGCAAAGTGAATCGCGTATGCATGTTAGGGGTTTCGTGAAATTGGCATTGCTATGCCGTGAAGTGATTGAAGCAATCGAGAACGAGCATCAGCGGTGACATCGTCTGCCGGGGGGGTGCGTGTGTGTCGTTCGAATCTGTGGGCTAGGGCTTTATCTGTTCTGGGGTTCGATGTCGTCAGTGGCGAAGTTGCAATTTCGTGCAGCTCGTAGTATGGGTTCGTCAGTGTCAGAGGCGTTCGATGAGGTGGCACGCGAGTCGAGCAGTAAGGTATTCGCTTTCTTCCTTTTTCGTTTATACCTGATTTAATAAAATACATATAACTGACTTTGAAAAGAACATTGGATTTTTTGAAAGATGTTAGGTAAATATATAGTGAAATTAACTGAAAAGATTAAGAAAATATTAAATTATGTGGAAAACTGAAAATTTTATATGCAGTTCTGTTTTTATAAATATATATATATATATATGTATATATATATATATAGGTTATTTATGTAAAGGAAGAATTTAGTTAAGCAAGTTTATTAAAAGAAAATTCATTTGAAATAAAGATATTAATTTTAAAATAAAATCTTGGTTAGATAGATTTTTGTAAAAGAAAAAAAAATTGGTTAAAAATTTAATTTATTAGGTGAAATGACTTATTAAAGGAAAAACTAGTTTTAGATTTAATTTTGAATTAAATAAATTTTTTAAAAGGAATTTGTTAGTTAAAGTAAAATCACGGGTTAATTAAATTATTAAATGGAATTTAATAGTTGGATTTATTCGAATATTAACAAAATGAATCCAATGTTTGTACAAGGTATAAAACAAGAAAAATCGAGAAGATGGAAAACGGATTGCTAGTAAAAGCAAAGGTGAGAACTTCTCACTCAAAAGGGTTATTTAAATTTTAAATAGTTATATTTAAAATTTGCTGATTTGATTGATTGCTATTTGATTGTGATATTAGATATAGTAGGATATACTATATATATAGCAATATATATATATTGGCATATGTATATATTGGGATTGATTTCCCGCCTTGTATAGCGGATGAGACCCTATTGCGCCGCCTATTAAGCGGATAATATTTTAAAAATCCCATATACCGCGATATTCCACCTTGAAGTGGAATTGGTATTGTGCTAACGTCTGTGGATGTAGGGAAACAGGTTGGAGGGATCCAACTGGATTCCTCACAAATATTTATTTGATTTTAAATATTTTGATGATTATGATTATCATATCGATATATGATATTTGTTGCCATGACTGACTATTGGATGCTGTGGCATCATCGGATCCATTTTTAAAGTTAAAAATAACGATTTTGAATTAAAAAGGGTTTTAAAGTGATTTTTCAAAGTATATGTTTCTCATTTTAAAATAAATTCAAATTTCAATTTTTAAAGTTATAGAATTCAGGATTTTTGTAAAATATAACCAAAATGTTATTTTTGAGATAAGTAGTTAATAAATTTATGAAATGGTTTTAATTGGAATTTTGAATAACTATTATAAAGGATGTGTATAAAAGATTTTGAAAGTTTACATTTATAAATTAAAAATGTTGGAATTTTAAAAGGAGTCTATGAAGTGTTAAATGGAGTATAAAATGGATTTCATTGAAAATCATAGATTTATAAATTGTGAAGATTATAAAATGAGTAGATTTTATAAAATGAAGAATTTATAAGTAATTATCTTATAAATCGGATCTTGGCAGTTAAATTGAAATTTTTGATAAAGCATGAACGGTTTGTAGATGAGATTTATAAAATATATATTTTATAAATCGAAATAATGGAATTAAAAAAAAGGTTTTTTAATGTTGAAAATAAGGCTATAGATAAAATCTTATAAGTAATAAGGTTTATGATTTGTGAAGTGTTAAGAAAGAACGATTTTGTGAATAAAAGGATTATAAGTAATTAACTTATAATATGAACCTTTGGTACAAAACTGGATTAATAAAGGAGATTTATAAATCGAAGTTTTATAAATAAGAATAGAATTTATAGTCATTGTTTATAAATTCGAAAATCAATTGAATTTGATAAATTTAATATTGAAATTTATTAAAGGAAATATATTCACGATTTTGAACAGTGAATATATTATTAAAGAAAATGGATATATTCTAGGAAAGGAATGTTTTAAATAGAATTTAAAACGATTTAAAGATGTTTTAAAATGCATTGAGTATCGAATACATAGATTACAACATTCATTGTTGAAATAGACGTTTTCGAGAAATAGAAGGAAATGATTACGTAGATTTCAACATTCATTGTTGAAATAGACGTTTTCGAGAAATAGAAGGAAATGGTGGACTATAACACTGTTGTTATAGTAAATGATTTCCGAAAGGAAATTTTTTATATAGTATTGGGATTTATATATCTATTTTAATTTCGAATCACTATACTAGTGATTTTGGGTTGTCGTAACGATGTTTTACGCAACATTCGTTTTGACCCAAGTAAATGTGAATAAAAGAACGTTTTTCCTTAAGGAAGGAAAAATATACTTAACTATGTTTTAAGTATATCAAATATTTTCAAATTGTGAAAATAAATAATATTTGTGAATCACTTATTTTTAAATAAGTATGGAAATGCTTTCCAATATGAAATGAAACGTTTTGAGAATTTATCTTCTTGAAGATAAATTGGAATTGAATAATTGAACCTAGTGAAAACTGTAGATCAATAGATAATTTGAAATATAAATTCACTATGGAATTTATAAATGGAAAGGGAAAATTTGTTTTCAAAATAAACGTTGTTTATTTTCGAAGTGTGGAAAATTTTATATCTTGTAAAGATATTTTTAGGGAAATAAACAATTTGAGAAATTATTTGGAATCTGGTGATGTTGCGCATCTTTATTGATAGTTAAATAACCGACTATCAATATTTACCTTTAAATAGGTAATTGTTGTGATTGTTTGAATTGAATGCCACACTTATTTTAAAATAAGCGCTCACTATTCGGGTTAACCGGGAAAAGACCATGGGGTCATATAACCCACTCCGAATAGTGATACGTCGTTATAAATTGCATTTGAAGACCGGTGTTGAAGACCGAATAATTGTGAAAATGGAAGGATTACCGTCGAGTTACTCTGCATCGGCTGATCTCCGGTACAGAGGTTTTATCACCCTTAGTGACGGGAAGTCCGGACGTGATTAATGAATATCCGGATTGCAAGGACTTCTTTGTAAGTGCCTACGGTTCTGTTTGAGCCCGGAACAGACTTGTATGGATTGTATGTCTGACATTACAAATTGAGATATAAAGCTGATTTCTTTCAAATATATTTCTGTTGGTGGCGGAGAATTTATTCTCTTAGCGTAACACCCTTCTCTGAGACGTACGAGCTCAGAGGTTATATATTTGAAGGTTATTAGTGATATACTCCCAATTTGGTAATGTGGCATACCGAGTGATGCTGTGAAATGATCATTGGTTGATCGTTTGTGATAGGATCATTTGTTTGATCGTCTATCCTGATGATCATTGCTTTGATCATTTGTTGACCCAAAGCACTGCTTTTGAAAAGCGTGGCTTTGTGGACGAGACTTCGTCGGACCTCACACCCCGGAAATGGTCAAAACAGGAAAGATGCAGCAAGGTTATTAGGGGGTAGCGCCCCTTTAGTGTATGTCATTCCTTCTGGATAGAGGTGGTATCATGGTATGGAGCCCAGATACTTAACCTATGTGGTTTCTGCAAATTTATTACTTTGTGGTTGTTGGAAATCGGGGATCCTCGGATATAGATCGGTTACGATCGGAGAATGACATATTCGTGTCAGTAGTTACCCAGTTAGGGGTAACCCGGCCTTGTGTTGGCAGAGATCCGGTTAGGTTCTCGGGACGTCATTCCAGAGGTGTTTCCATGTGGCAATGGGAAGTTCCTTGGCCTGACCATTTGTTGGAAATCCAAAGAAACAATACGAGCCTTGTACGATTTTAGTTGTATTACCTGCTATGGAATGTGGCGGTAACCTGCTATTGAACATAGTAGCTATAGTAGGCATACGATAATGGTCGTATGTTGGCTAAGATTTATATTCTACTTTTGAAATTGTTTTCTACACTATGCACTAATAATAATATCAAAAATGATTTGATTTTGCGTAGTAAGCATCTTTGACTAACATAAGAAGAAATCTCCTCCAAGTCTGCGTTTGCATTGTGTGTGTGGTGGGAGGTCTTATGGTAGTCTCATTTTCTAAAAATCATTGCGAATTTATTTAAAAATTATCCTATCCTTTGTTTTAAAGACAAATAACTGTTTTAAGTTCTCACACCAGTCACATGACTGACCTGGAGTTTATTGTTCCATTCCTAAACTCTGGGTGCCCACCAATTTCCACACGGGCAGTCTAGAGTTTGGTTATCAGGTCATCCTGGATTTAGGAGTGCTATGGAGCTCGGGAGGCGAGCAGGATGGCGTAGTCTATTATTTATTGTATCTATGGTATATAGTATTTCTTTTCCGCTGTTTGTTTGTTGTAAACTCTGATGATGAAATGTAATATGATGTGATGTAATGTATAAAATATACAGTTCTTTTGTTTAATGAATATTCATTTATCTATTATATGTTGTTCCGCTGCGACTGTGAGATTCTGATATTGATTTCCTGTTCTGTTGTTGTTTCTTCTTTTCTGTTCTTTCTTCTTCTTCTACCTCGTTTTTCTTTCTTAAAAACCATAAAGGTTCGGTTTTTCGGCAACGAAAAATCGCGATCTTTACAAAATTAGTTTACATAAACTAGAAAACTTCATCTTTCAAACAAAAAAGAATCAATAAATTACGACTGGAAATGAAAATGTTACGCTGCCTCAAACATGGACTCAGGCCATGTTTGCAACAGTTCAGAAACAAAAAATGCACAGGCCTGAAAACCCTCTGGTGTTCAACTTTCAGGCATGAAATAGAGAATCAAATTAGATCGGATTATATTGAAAATTGTTAGGCCTATAATAGAAAACTATCGCTTTCAAACAAAAAAAGAATCATACAATTTGGATGAAGTGTGAGAAAGTTATGATATCTCAAATTTGGACCCAGGCAGTGTTTTCACTGTAAAAATCTACGCAAAATCATGCCCCGAGTCAAAGTTTGGCAGCCTGTTTCAATAAGCTATATAGGTCGAAATGAGCTGAAATTTAAAATCCATAAAGAACAACAATGACAATTTAAACTTCATCAAGAATCATGCAATTTAGACAAAGCATGAAAAAGATACGATGTCTCAAAATTGGACCCAGACAATGTTTTCACTGTAAAATATGGGCAAAAACATGCTCCGAGTCAATGTTCGGCAGCATGTTTATATAAGTTATATAGATCTAAATGACCTGAAATTTAACAGTCATAAAGAATAACAATAACACTTTAAACTGCACCAAGAATCATGCAATTTAGACAAAGCATAAAAAAGATATGATGTCTCAAATTTAGACTCAGACCGTGTTTTCACTGTAAAATCTGGAAAAAAACATGCTCTGAGTCGATGTTCAGCAGCATGTTTCTATAAGTTATGTAGGTCAAAATGACATGAAATTTAACATGCATAAAGACTAACAATAACACTTTAAACTGCACCAAGATTCATGCAATTTAGACAAAGCATGAAAAAGATGTGATGTCTCAAAATTTACCCAGACAGTGTTTTCACTCAAAAATCAACATTAAAAACGAATTTTAACATTTTATGGCTATCAAACTTTTTTCTCAGCTAGATATTTGAGATTTTAGCACTCACCTTACTATTGCAATGGAAAGACTCAGATTTACAGCTAAAAGGTTGAAGCTTTGAGAAGATTTTGGCCACAAGAACCTGTAGAAACTACAAACATAAACGTGCAAAAAAGAAGAGACAATTAGCAGATAATCTTCTCAAAAATAAGATTGGTTGAGAGTATTTAGGTTTTCAAATATGATTACCTGTGAATTTTACTTTATATTGATAAAGGTCTCATCTTGAATTGAAGAAATTTGAGTTTTAAAAACCATAGATTGAAGAAGTTGAAGTTGGTTTTTTTTTCCTTTGGTTTCTGAATGTTTACAGGAGAAGGAAGAAAATAAGCGTACAGTAATTAGTTTCTCATTTCTTCATTCAGACTTAGGCTAAGTGGGCTTGGACCCAAATAAAAAGAAATTAAAGGAAAACCAAAGAAAATTAATACAACACTTAACAAATGAACAAAAATTGTATATTATTATACAAAATAAATTACATTCACTTTTAAATTTTTACATAAACAATTTATGTAAACTTACATGCATATGAAATAAAATATTTCCTATCGTATAAAAAGATTATTTTAAATTTTAAAATTTTTTATTAAAAACCCCAAATTTACAAAAATACCTAATTTACATCAAATAAATTCATAATTCCTTATTTTCAACTTCTAAAATTCGAAAAAAATTATTTTCTTGCATACAAAAATATAACAAATTATTTAGTCTCATATTTATAACCAAAACACATTTTTAAACCAAATTCCATCTTTTTTATCTAAATAAACAACCTTTAAAAATCAATTACTTTCCTTAAAAATTATTAAAAGAAGTAATTGGCAATAATTAATAAAATCGTTGCATTTTCTCCAAATAAAAATCCATTTTCCATTTATTATCACCCTAATCAAATAAAATAAAGTTCAAAACATTATTTTCTCATTTTAAATTCAAAATTTATTATTTATTCCAAATAAACAATTTAAACTCCCAATTTATTTTAATTCACAATATTGAATTATAACTACCGTTATAATTTAATATGCACAGGTAATCTCCAAAGCCAGGGTTGTTACAGCTTTTTAAAGGAACGGGCTGAAATAAATAAAAAGGAGAAAGGAATTTTTTATCACTTTATTTTGGGCCAGTGTTTTTCCTCTTGGGCTTTAGTTTATTTAAAATTAGGATTTTTTTAATATTTTTTAAGTTTGAATTTTCTTCTTTAAACCGTTGTAATTTCTGGCCATGTGACTAGGGACGAACTATGGTGGTGCAGTTAAAGAATTCGCAACTCAGTGGCTGAGTTGCGGCCGGGTTTTGAGCGTAGAGTTAGGTTAGTCGATAGTGGATGTCGCGAATTTGCGTGTGTAAGCATCTAACTACTTAATTTCTAGCAGAAACCTTAGGGGCAGCACGTAGGCAGGGTTTTGCCTAAGCTGGGTAAATCTGTGTGTTTTATTTCTGCATTTATTATTCTGCTATTATCTGTGCTGCTATTATTCTGCTATATCTGAGTTGAAATTATTTTATATAAACTTCCACAATAATTTTTATAATTAATAGTATCACCTTATTAACCCCCTCTAGGATGAAATTGATCCTACAGAACTAAAAGTTTTCTTTAAAATTTTACGATTATGTAGGGAGAATGGAGGTTTCAAATTAAGAAACCTGATCGAAGTCCGCAATAGGAAGTCGGGTGAACGATACTTGTTCGGAAGTAAAGCTATGTATTTGAGTGAGTGATCAATTAGATTTTACGTTAGAACGATCTATGTACATCATACATACCGATGAATAGAGTTAGGTATTCTAGGGTTAGTTCGTTTTTTTGGGTTTAGGGCTATGGTAAAATTTCAAGGTCAAAATTCTTTTAAGGGAGGAAAGTGTAACGACCTAGAATTTCACTACTTGAATTTGTGATTAATTAATTGATTTTAAATATTCAAATAATAGACTTTGTAAATAAAATAAAACTCTTTTAAATAATAATTAGTGTTGGTGAAACAATATTCCAAATTTGTTTACAAAAATGTTTAGTTTGAAGAAAAATCGAAAATGTAACGGAATTAGTTTTTCGATTTTTCGATTTTTCATCGGCTAAAAGTTATCGGAAATGTTGTGAAGTCAATGGCATATGTATATACACATTATACAAATTAGTTAGGATATTATAGTGTATATAAATATATATTTAGCATATATAAAAAGATGTGATGTGATGACCCGTAAATTTTAACGATTTTTATAACGTATTTAACTGAATTTTGTGAAATTTTAAATGATTGAATTTAGAAATAGATATTTAATATTTGGAATACATCTACTTAAACTTAGCAGATGGTAAATTTTCATCAGACAATATGGAAGTTTATTATATTGTGTAACTGTATTTCAATTTAAATCAGTTAATAATTGCTGATAATAAAATGTTTTCCAAACCTGAATATTTTTATATAATAAATTTGAGAAAATCTTCTTAGGGAGACGTCGTTATTTCATTTCTTTAAATTTTGACTGTTATTGCTTCATTTATCTTATTTTCGGAAAATTAGCACCGTTTTCGTTACCGATTATCGACTACTGATATGATGATCATATCACTAAAATCTGTATACCGTTCTGATCGTCTTGTCGTGTTGATCTCCGCAATATATTTAGTTGTGCATTTCGGCACCCGGTAAGTGATTACATCGAAAAAACAATTGGCTATCGGTTCTGTATTTAACCTTTGATCTCCCGTGATGATATGCACGTAAATGTGCATATATTTACATCCATATTTTATCTCCTTCTATTTAAATAAACATCATATTTGGGCATTTTAACATGTTTAAAACCAACATTCGATTATTTTCAAACCATCATATTTTCATCTTCATTCAGGGGCAAAATGGTCATTTTTTTGCATGAGTCAATTTAAGAATTTTTACTTGGGCATTTTTTTATAATTTTTGTAGGAATTTGGATGCATATGGAAGAGGCTTATATGAAGATACATGAAATGAAATACATAGGAATGAAGGGGAAATAATTCAAGTTCAAGATCATGGAGGACCCCACCCACTTACCTAAATGTACAATTATGAGATAAAGGACAACTAAGTGGAAGATAAAGCTTCATGCACAACAAATGATGGACTAATTAGTGGCTAATGGTTACTTGGTGGCCATACTTCCTAAAGGGAATTTTAGGTAGCCCACTAAAAATAGAATTAGGGTTTTATGCACGTATATATAGCCCTCTTATGTATATGAAACCATCTTCTATTCTTTCATTTTACTTAGGAAATTAAGAAATCAAAGTGTAAGCTCAATGTTCTATGAAATAAAAATGGATTTCAAGCCTCTTTCTTCAATCTTTTCTACATGTTTTTCTTTTTTTTATTGTTAATGTTTATTTTTATGCTCTCTTTCTCTTTATGCGCATAGATTAGATTTACATTTATGCAAGTAGTTAGTAGCTAATCTCTTTTTCTTTTTTTGCTTATTTTCTATTCTCTTTTCTTTTTAATGTTGAAATTTACTTGTGTTGCTTCAATGCCACAAATGAGTAGCTAAACCCCTTCAATTTAGGGGTGACGAAGCTCTCTAACTTTATGTAATTTCAACATTTTTATGATTTATGATCTCTTTGTTTATGCTTCATGAAAGTGAATTTTGATGTAAGTTTATACAAGTGGGTTTGATAGCTTATATTGCTTATGCAAATGAGCTATTCTTATTCAACATACACACAATTTACATCATCATTTGCTAATTAATTTTTGATTATGAAATGAAAGTAAAAGTGAAATTTGATGATCTATATGACTAGTTACAATAGTAGATAGATCATACTTAAAATAGCTTTTGCTTTGGCTTCATTTCCATGACTATTATAAGTGGTATAACTATTGTATTATAGTTTGATGGTTTGAGGTATGTTAACTAATAACATAAACAAACCATACTTATGATAAATGCAATGAATATTTCACTTAATATCAAAGTTAGAGATCATAAATTATGTGTTTGTTAATTTACAAAAATTTGAGAGTGGATTTGCCTCTAAATTGTTCTCTAGTCCAATAGTTTTGTAATCACATTTTAATTCTAGTTTAGCTTCATTTTAGTTCTAGTCAACAATTTCTCCTCCATTTGGTCTAATTTGATTGAATAGATTTTTAAAACTCTAATGAATCCCTGTAGATCGACTTGTATTTTCCACGTACTTCAAGTGGGCGCCGTGCGTTTGCGGTTATTTTTGATTTGAAATTTTTCGACGGTTTTCTAACTCCACAGAATTTTCGTCGATTAACAAGTTTTTGGCGCCGTTGCCGGGTAGTTGTTTTTGATTTTATTTTCTATTCTTCGAATTATTTTCTTTTGATTTTTTTGTGTTTATATTTTGTGTGGGTTTCCAATTAAAAAACAACAATCGTTATTGTGTGTTTGTTTCTTGCACTTGTTTGTGTGTTTGTAGTTTTTTATTTTGCATTTGCATTTCTATTTCCTTAAAAAAATACAAAATTTCAAAACAAAAACAAAAACATTTTATTTTTTATTCATTTTCTTTACAATTTCAGTTACAAATTACAATTCAATTTCCTTTTACAAATTGATTTCCAACTCTTTTCTGTGCATTTCTCCTTCTCTGTTCACTGCTTGTATGCTGCATATATCACTTCTTCAACCACCTTGTCACCATCCACTGTTGTAACCAAAAACACACAACCAAACCATTCCTCCACATTACTGCTTCTCCCAAACTTCAACAAAATTGTGCCCTGGCCACACATAATACTGCTGCTCCAGTCAATAATAACCACATCACCACCTCTTCAACACTTCAGTACCCTCTGCTATCTCCTCCTTCCTCTGCCATTACTGCAGTTCCAACATCCCATACATCTTCAAGCTACAACATTCACTTCACTTCCATGCATCCACCAATACCTCTACATCCATACAACATACATACCAACAACTTGCTTGCGGCCACATTACAAACGACAAGAAACTCGCCAAACAACCCAACCACAAGCCTGCAGTTGTGAACAAAGCACCAAATCTTCACCCCCTTTAAACACTACACATCCACTACCCGTTGTCCACCTACCCCTACCCACTTCTGCAGTTGCTTGCTCTTCACTACTGCCTTCCATCAGACCCCATATCCACTACTAGTCACCATTTATCTTCCTCCTCCACGACATCTTCCACTGGACAACAGCTTCAACCATACCACTGCTCATTCCTATTCACCTTCCACTCTGCTGTGTACATATCACCAAAGCATCAGCCTTCCACCACTCCATCATTCAACTATCACACTCCCCCATCAACACATACCACATGATCCCCTTATCACAATTCATTCTCTACTTCACACTACAATTCAATATTCAAAATTCCATTACTCTATACTGTCGACACTCTACAAAAATTGCCATCACTCTGCAAACAGTAAACCATCGTTCACCTTCCTGCATTTGATACAACCCATACCACATCCCCGCCTTGCTTCTCCAAAAAGCTTTCCAAACAACTCCAGTCATGCAACCAACCAAAAAAAAAATCATCTTTCCTTCACCATTTCTCTCTGCAATAACTCCAATCTACAGCAACATCGCCTCCTCCTTACCTTCGACACAAGACACAGAGGCAACCAAACATCGCCGACACCCTACAACAGTTGCTACCCAATTTGCCTCGTGTGCATCAACTTTGCAACCACCTCCCACAAGTAATCGGTAGCAGCTCCAACCACACCTGAAACTCAAAAAGCCTCTGACCATCCATCATTGACCCGCCTGCAACTACAATCCCGAATTCTTCTTTCACGTCTTCCTAAACCAAAGCACCAACCCTGAACCGCCTCGCCTCGAACAAGTTGACCCAACTGCAAATCACCGACGCAAATACCACTTCACCGAACCCGCAACCTCTACCGAACCACCGGCAATTAGTCCTCAGTCTAAAGCAGCTGAACCTCATCACCAGTGCCACCTTGAATCCACTTCGAACCTTTGAACCCAAGACGAACTTCTCCATCGTGAACGTCTCCAAATTCCTCGGCGCGAACCCACTAAGCAAGCTTCTGAAATTTGAATTTGACTTTTATTTTCAATTCCGATTATTGGATTTTAAAAATTGTTGGAAACAAGAAGTTGGTTTAAGGAATTGGGAATTTCGATTTTGATTCTGTTTAATCTGAGTACTTCGTTCTTGAAAAAAAAACAAAAGAAGAGCGTGTGTTTGAGTTGTTTAAGCGGGCCGGAGACTTGTATGTGGGCATGTCAATTTTTTTTAGTATTTGTTAAATTCTCTTTTACTTTAATTTGTTTTTAAATTTTATTTTGTTTAACTCTTGATCTATAAAAAAAAAATCCTTTTTCTTTTATTCTTCTTTGCTTAGGTTCAATCTTATCCAAAAATATATATAAAAATATTTATAACAAGTTTCAATTTGTTTTGTGTTTCATTTTGATTTGTTTTGTTTTGTTTTTTTTGATTTTAGGTTCCATCCTTAAACAAAAAAAAAATTGTATATATCTTGTTTTTCTTTTCAGCTTTCCCAAGCAGAAAATAAAGAAGAAACGCTTAGCTTTGCTTGCTTAAAAAAATACGCCGCTAAAAAAAATTGCTAAATAATCTACATGCTCTGGTATTGTGTTTTCATCTTTTGTTTTATTTTGCATTGTTGGTTTCTTGCATTTGCATTTATAAAAAAATTAAAAAATCCAAAAAAAAAAGAATAAACCAAACTTCATTTTAGTTGCCTTGTAAATTCACGTTTAATTTTTGTTTTGCATTCATCTCATCTTGTTTTATTTTCTAAGGGCAATACCCCAATTCACATAAGGTGAGTGATTTCATTACCCTTTCCTTAGCCTACGAACGCATTTCATCGTAGAATTGACTAATAATAAAGGTTAGACGTTGGACCTAAGGGCGTCACGAGCTCACTTAGGGCTTAATTGTATCTTCATAATTGTTTTATTTGAACGATTTTATTTCTTGGTGTCTAAGCTACAGCAGAGTAATAACCAGTTATAAAAATTATGGTGATACGTAAATATTATACTAGTTGTTCCTCTGAAGGTACTTAAACCTTCTGTTGCATTACTACGGTGATTCGTGGTGCACCGATAACCCATGCCTGTTACCTGGCTGAGAAATATTTTTGTTGATTTAAGATAAAGTGTGATTATACAATTTTGGGTTAGGAGCTACTAAGGACAGAAAACTGTAATTAAGTCCTTTGCATTCATTTAGTTGCATTAGTTCATGCATATTTAAAAAAAATAAAAATCCAAAATCCAAAAAAACTTGTAAATTTAACTTGATTTTCCAAAAAAAAAAATTCTCTTTTTTCCTTTCCTTTGAAAGTTTTCAATCAAAAACAAAAATCCAAAAAAAATATAAATCTTTTCAAATAGATTTTTTTTTTTGAAAATTCAAAAACAAAATCAATTTCCATTTTTTAAAAACAAAAAAAAAAATCCTTTTGGTAAATATTTAAAAATTCAAAAACCAAAAATAAAAAATACAAAACCAAAAACATAAAAAAAAATTGAAAAACCAAAAATCAAACAAAAATCAAACTTTTCTAAAAATAAATCTCACTTGTTAAATAATTTTATTCTTTGTAAAAAAATGGTCAAAAAACAAAAACACGTTTTCAAATCTTCTTTTATTCCCTAAACTCAATTCTAACTCCTTTCTCTTCTCGACTTTCACTTGTGCATGAGTACTTGGACTCGTGACACAACAACGAATTGGTGGACTCGCGACCCTTCTACAAACCATTTAACTCGAATAGACGATCCTCCAGAAATGGCGAACGAAAATGCCCCTCAAACTCTTATGGATAGAATCTTTCCCGATAGAATTTCTATTCCATCTTGCATCACGTTTCCCGCCCCTACGGGTAACAATTTTGAAATTCACTCAAACTATATTGCCACACTTTCGAAATTTGGCAATTTCGAGCACGATGATCCATACATCTTTTAGACTAAATTCGAACAAGTTTGTGCAACCATTAAACTCCAACAACTTTCTGATGACGGAATCAAACTTCGACTAATCCCATTTGCTCTTACGGATTACGATGAAAAATGGTTGTACAGCTTACCTTCGAACTCAATTAAAATGTGGGAAGAATTTGTCAAAGCTTTCTTAAAAAAGTTCTACCCCTTTGAAAAAACAAGTAGAATTCGAAATGAAATTGTAAATTTTCATCAATCCAAGGGTGAACCATTTGAAAATTATTTTAAAACATTCAAAGAGCTTTTGATCAAATGTCCACAACATAACTTTAAAAAATGGACGATTTGCCAAATCTTATACGATGGACTCGAAAATCGCTGTCGATCCATGCTTGAATCAATGTGCCAAGGCAATTTTCTTGCCCAACATCATGACGATGCTTGGCCATTTCTTGAAAACCTCACTGAAAAGTCGTTCCAATGGGAACGCTCGAACGAAAAATCAATCTACTCACGATCGAGTGCACACACGATAGGATCTTTTGTAGCTTTGGAAGCTAAGATCAATGCAATGATTAAAAAATTTGATAACGTTTTCTCATCGAATCAAATGAACCAAGCTTCCCAATCGATGTGCCATAAATGCAACGATCCTAATCATATAGCCGATCAGTGTCCCAACTCTCTCGAACAAATCAATGCTTTCAATAAAGCCAAAAAACAACCCGTTTTCTCCAACATACTACCCTGGTTGGAGAAATCATCTGAATTTTGCGTGGAACCAAAATAATCCCAACATGAATACGAGTCGTCCCAATTTTCAAGCATTTTCGAATAATGCTTCGAATCCTCCCTTTCAGCCCAATAGTTTTCAACCAAATTTTGCCGGCCCGTCTCACAATCAACCGCAACAACCAAATTTTCCACCAAATTCTTCTCATCCACCACAAGACGATAAACGTTTAACTTCGCTTGAGAAAACTCTTGAAACGTTGGCTAAGGCAACTACTCAAAGCCTTCAATCAAACAGCAATTTGCAAAATTTATTGACTTCATATATGCAGAACACAAACCAATTGATTGCAAAACTCGAAATGCAAATGAGTCAATTAGCCACGTCTGTAAGTGAACGTGAACGAGGAACATTCCCAAGTCAGCCCCTTCCAAATCCCATAAATCAAAACGCAAATTCAAATCAAGCTCATGTTGTTCAATAGCAACGTCATCCAGTTGAATGCTATCACAACTCTCCGTTCTGGTAAACAAATCGATCAAGTCGTTAATCCAAATGATTTACCAAAAACTTTTCTCGACACTTCTAAAACAATGAACGACTCAGAACAGAACGTGGAGCCAAATGTCGAATCGAACGACAATCAAAATTCTTCTTCTACTTGAGTAGACCCGCCTATCGAGTATCGTGTTCCATTTCCACATCGTCGTCGACCAAAGAAACACTCAGACCAGATGGAAAAGATGTTGGAAATTTTTAAACAAGTAAAAGTGAACATCCCGCTTCTTGACATCATTCATCAAGTCCTCTCTTACGCGAAATTTCTTAAGGACTTGTGCACCCAAAAGAACACACTCAAGTGCCCAAAAAAGTCTTCTTAGCTGCTAGTTCGAGTGAAGTCTTGTCCCAATCCATGCCCGTTAAATACAAAGATCCTGGCTGCCTTACGATTTCGTGTACAATTGGAGATAAGACAATTAACAAATTTATGATAGACTTAAGCACGAGTGTCAACTTGATTCCATACTCCGTGTACGAATAACTAGGCTTAAGTGAGCTCAAACCGACGAAAGTTACGCTTCAATTTGCAGATCGTTCCATTAAGAAGCCCGTGGGAGAAATCGAAGACATGCTCATTCGAGTAGGGCAATTTATATTCCCCGTTGACTTTATCGTTCTCGAAACACAACCCTTGACGAATCCCTCGATTCAAATTCCGCTGATTTTAGGCCGACTATTCTTAGCCACCTCAAACGCCTTAATCAATTGTCGTAACGGATCAGTGAAAATTTCTTTGAAAACATGACTTTGGATCTTAATATTTTTAATCTTGAAAGCCAATCAAATGAACCTTGTGACCAAACATTGGAAGTTAGTGTCATTCACAAAAATGTTGAAAACGAAACACTTGATTTTAACAATGAACGTGAGGCCGAGTATGAAAAATTGTTTCACAAAATTCCCAATGATATTGAGTACACTCTTCCTTTTGAATCGCTTCTAGTTGAGTGCGAATCTCAACCCAATTATTCGATTGAAAAAATTCCAAAGTTGGACCTCAAACCGCTTCCCGACCACCTTAAGTACGCATACTTAGGTGAAAATGAAACTTGTCCTGTCATCATTTCTAACAATCTTTCTCTTGACCAAGAAGCTTCTCTTCTCTCTATTCTTTCGAAAAATAAAGAAGCAATTAGATGGTCGATTTTGATATAAAAGGAATTAGTCCCGCTCTTGCTCAACATCGCATCCATTTAATCGATGATGCCAAGCCTGTTTATGACGCGCAACGAAGGCTTAACCCAAAAATGAAAGATGCGGTGCGTGATGAAATTCTTAAACTTCTCGACAATGGAATCATTTACCAAATCTCTGATAGTTCATGGGTCAGCCCAATTCATGTTGTACCAAAAAAGTCTGGGCTAACCGTTATTAACAACGGTTCAAACGAACTTATTCCAACTCGTGCTCAAACGGGTTGGCGTGTTTGCATTGACTATGGAAAACTAAATGCCGCAACACGTAAGGATCACTTCCCCCTTCCTTTCATCGACCAAATGCACGAACGTTTAGCCAGCCACGAATTCTACTACTTCCTTGATGGTTATTCCGACTATAACCAAATTCCAATTGCTCCGGAAGATCAAGAGAAAACAACTTTCACATGTCCATTCGGTACTTTCGCTTATCAACGTATGCCATTTGGACTTTGTAACGCTCCTACGACTTTCCAACGATGTATGGTTGGAATCTTTTCTGAGATGATTGAGCGTTTTTTAGAAGTTTTTATGGATGATTTCTCTATCTTTGGCGGTTCTTTTGCCCAAAGTTTACATCATCTCGAATTGGTTCTAAATCGATGTAAAGAAAAACATTTGACTTTGAGTTAGGAAAATGCCACTTTATGGTCAAACAAGGCATAGTCCTTGGACATATCATCTCAAATGAAGGCATTGAGGTAGATAAAGCAAAAATCTATGTCATTGCAAATTTACCCATTCCCAAAACTGTTAAGGACATTCGATCATTTCTTGGACACGCTGGCTTTTATCGATGCTTTGTGAAAGACTTTAGCAAAATCGCTCGTCCTTTGACGACTCTTCTTGGAAAAGACATTCCTTTCGATTTTAACTCTGACTGTATCTCTTCTTTTGAACGTCTTAAGAACGAACTCATTTCTGCTCCAATCATTTGCGCACCTAATTGGGATCTTCCTTTCGAAATAATGTGGGACGCTTCAAACTTTGCCGTTGGTCTGTCTTAGGACAACGCATCAACAAGATGTTTCACGTCATTTACTATGCGAGTATGACTTTGAACGACGCTCAACTCAACTACACAACAACCAAAAAGAGCTTCTAGCTATCGTTTTTGCGCTCGAAAAATTCTGACCTTACTTGATCGGGTCACACATTACTGTGTACATGGACCATTCTGCGCTTCGATATCTCTTCACCAAAAAAGATGCTAAATCCCATTTGATTCGTTGGATCCTTTTACTTCAAGAATTTGACCTTACAATTAAAGACAAAAAAGGATCCGATAACGTCATAGCTGATCACTTGTCTCGTCTTCCGAACACACCATCTTCTTTGCCAATCAATGAAAACTTCCCCGATGAACAACTTCTTTCAATTTCGATCGATCTATGGTACGCTGATATAGTGAACTACTTAGTCACTAAAGAAACTCCCTCATTTTGGTCCAAACAGGACAAATGCAAATTCATGTCCCAAGTGAAATATTTCTATAGGGACGATCCATACTCGTTCAAATATTGTCCCGACCAAATCATCCGACATTGCATTCCGCATAATGAGATCCGGAGTGTTCTTTCATTTTGCCACGATCAAGTGTGCGGTGGACATTTCGGTCCTCGAAAAACTGCGGAAAAGGTGCTTCAGTGTGGTTTCTATTGGCCTTCTCTTTTCAAAGACTCATTCGAATTTTGTAAAACTTACGATCGATGTCAAATGCTTGGACGAATTTCTCGACGAGATATGACGCCACTAAACCCCATTCTTACGATCGAAATCTTTGATGTTTGGGGTATCGACTTTATGGGACCTTTTCCAAATTCTTTTGGAAACTTGTATATCCTTCTCGCTGTTGATTACGTTTCAAAATGGGTCGAAGCCGTTCCTTGCAAAACCAACGACCATAGAATTGTTGTGAAATTTCTCAAAGAAAACATCTTTTTGAGGTTCGGCACACCTCGCACAATAATCAGTGATAATGGAATCCATTTTTGCAACTGTTCTTTTGAAACTTTAATAAAAATACTCGATAACCCACTAGTTGTCCACTCCATATCATCCTCAAACTTGTGGTCAAGTTGAAGTTTCAAATCGATAAATAAAACAAATCTTGGAGAAAACTGTTAACAAAAATCGAAAAGATTGGTCCAAAAAATTGAATGACGCGCTTTGGGCTTACCGTACTACTTTTAAAACTAACCTTGGGATGTCTCCATTTCGTTTAGTTTACGGTAAAGCTTGCCATTTACCCATTGAAATTGAACACAAAGCGTTGTGGGCAATAAAGAACTTAAACTTTGATCTTGAAAAAGCTGGTGAAAACCGAAAACTACAAATCAACGAATTATTAGAACTTAGGAACGATGCGTATGAAAATGAGAAAATTTACAAAGAAAGAACTAAAGTTTTTCATGATAAGTCAATCCTAAGGAAAACGTTTTCGCCTAACCAGAAAGTTCTTTTATATGACTCAAGACTTCATTTATATCCGGGGAAACTTAAATCAAGATGGACCGGACCATTTGTGGTATGAACTGTTTTTCCACATGGTGCCATAGAAATAGAAAACCCCACGGATGGATCAATTTCCAAAGTCAACGGTCATCGTTTGAAACCTTTCTTGGAATTGCCGAATAATCAAGAGGAGGAGCTCATGATCCTTCATGAGCCAAGCTACGTCCAGTAAGAATGTTAACCCTCTTTTGTAAATATGTACATATTTTTCCTCGTTACACTCATTATATCATGCATTGACTGTGGGACACAGTCAAAATTAAGTGTGTGGGGGGGGGTCACATTTTCAATTTTAGTTTTTCATGGCATTTTTGAAATTTTATTTTCTTACTTAAAAAAGAATATCAAAAACATTTTCTTTTTACCATTTTGATTTATTTTTGAAGAAACACTATGGGATAAGTATAAGTTTAGGTTTATAAATTGAAATTTTTGAAAATTTACTTATCTTAACAAAAATAAAAATAAAGTTTGATTACAAATAACAATGGTTTAACAAGTATATAGAAAGATTCATCTATGTTAATTATGAAGTATATTCTACTTAAAAATCTTTGTTTAAAAAGTGGTGAGTTTAAAGTAAAGGATATAACATTTTTGTCTTCTAAGTAAAATGGCGCTAAGATGATTTTGCAAAACTCTCTCTCTCTTAAAAAAATTAAAAAAATAATCCAAGTATTCACTCTCATTTAAAAGTCCTCACGGTTATGCATGGGTGAATTTCTTGGAATCTTTGATTATGTGCTTTCATACTCATTTAAAAGCCCTCACGGTTATGCATGTATGGAACACAAGCCAAAAAAAAGAACGAACAAATTAAATAAAAACCGCCTACGGTCGATAGGTGTATGCCCGAAAGTGTATGCACTAGCCATGCTCTGTACTCCCCTCACATAAGCCCGAAAGGCAATGCATGGGTGGTACATCTGGCCTTAGTTTGCCTGAGCTGGTGTGTAATTTTTCTTGCAAATAATAAGAGAGAAAGCAATTGAAATCCTAGCATTATTTTAACTTATTTGATTTAACTTGTTATTGAAAAGAAATAAAAATACCACTTTAATAAACATTGATAATCAACTTAGGAATCATTTCATAATTACATTGTGTTATCAACCGAACCAACTAGCCAAACTATGGTCTATCTGTTATGAGAACTTGATTTTATTTGAAATTTTGACGAGCAAATGACTTAAGTTTTCAAGACAATGACCAGAACTTGTACTTAACTTATTTGTGTCTATTTAAAAGTAAACCATTCATATGTAAATATTTTCAAAAACTCGCATTCATCTCTTTGTAAATAAATCTTACATTTTGTAAATATTTTCACTTTGCATTGGATTTTGGGGGTAGTATCCGTTGAAAACCCTCACGAGACAACACTCATCCTACTGGGGACACCTAGAGGTTTAACGGCTTGTTGCATACGCTCAATGCAATCGTGCTCCCTACAAAAACGAATTTATCTTAGTTTTACTTTATTCGAGAACGAATAAAAAGATAAGTGTGGGGGCATTTGATGTGCACGTAAATGTGCATATATTTACATCCATATTTTATCTCTTTCTATTTAAATAATATCATATTTGGGCATTTTAACATGTTTAAAACCAAAATTCGATTATTTTCAAACCATCATATTTTCATCTTTATTCAGGGGCAAAATGGTCATTTTTGTGCATGAGTCAATTTAAGAATTTTGACTTGGACATTTTTTGATAATTTTTGTAGGAATTTGGATGCATATGGAAGAGGCTTATATGAAGATACATGCATGCACAAATGAAATACAAAGGAATGAAGAGGAAATTATTCAAGTTAAAGATCATGGAGGACCCCACCCACTTACCTAAATGTTCAATTATAAGCCAAAGGACAACTAAGTGGAGGACAAAGCTTCATGCACAACAAATGATGGATTAATTAGTGGATAATGGTTACTCGGTGGCCACACTTCCTAAAGGGCATTTTAGTTAGCCCCCTAAAAATATAAATAGGGTTTTATGCACGTATATATAGCCCTCTTATGTATATGAAACCATCTTCTACTCTTTCATTTTACTTAGGAAATTAAGAAATCAAAGTGTAAGCTCAATGTTCTATGAAATAAAAATGGCTTTCAAGCCTCTTTCTTCTCTCTTTTCTACATGTTTATCTTTATTTTATTTTTAATGTTTATTTCTATGCTCTCTTTCTCTTTATGCGCATAGCTTAGATTTACATTTATGCAAGTAGTTAGTAGCTAATCTCTTTTGCTTTCTTTGCTTATTTTTTATTCTCTTTTCTTTTTAATGTTGAAATTTACTTGTGTTGCTTCAGTGCCACAAATATGTAGCTAAACCCCTTCAATTTAGGGGTGATGAAGCTCTCCAACTTTATGTAATTTCAACATTTTTATGATTTATGATCTCTTTGTTTATGCTTCATAAATGTGAATTTTGATTTAAGTTTATACAAGAGGTTTGATAGCTTTTATTGCTTATGGAAATGAGCTATTCTTATTCAACATAAACACAATTTACAGCATTATTTGCTAATTAATTTTTGATAATGACATGAAAGTAAAAATGAAATTTGATGATCAATATTACTAGTTACAATAGTAGATAGATCATACTTAAAATAGCTTTTGCTTTGGCTTCATTTCCATGACTATTATAAGTGGTATAACTATTGTATTATAGTTTGATGGTTTGAGGTATGTTAACTAATAACATAAACAAACCATACTTATGATAAATGCAATGATTATTTCACTTAACATCAAAGTTAGAGATCATAAATTATGTGTTTGTTGATTTACAAAAATTTGAGAGTGGATTTGCCTCTAAATTGTTCTCTAGTCCAATAGTTTTCTAATCACATTTTAATTCTAGTTTTGCTTCATTTTAGTTCTAGTCAACAATTTCTCCTCCATTTGGTCTAATTTGATTGAATAGATTTTTAAAACTCTAACGACTCCCTACGGGTCGACCCGTATTCGCCACGTTCTTTAAGTGTGCGCCGTGCACTTGCGGTTATTTTTAATTTGAAATTTTTCGACGGTTTTCCAACTCCATAGAATTTCCATCGATTAACACGTGACCACTCACTTCCCACCATGAATTGATCAATAGCCATCGATCATAAATATTTCCTCTCGATTCACATGTGCCTTTCACTATACCTACCCGTTGATAATTATTCATGTCCCTTCATTTTTATGCTTGCTCCAAAAAAATATAACGTTAGAATAAATGATACATATTTCCTATGTCGTGCTTCAAAAAGAAAAGAAGCTTCACCATCTCTTGTCTCGAAACTTTTGTGCCAAGCTCTACCCTATGGCTGAACTTCCTACTGCCATCTCACTGAGTCACTATCTCCCAAGACCTCTCCGCCTTATCCTTCTAGCTCTCTCTGCCAAACATCACCCGCATCTTCCACCCTCCTCCACATGGCCGACCTTCTTCCCCATGCTCTACCGAGCCAGGCCTCCCTCTAAACTATCTAGCAGCGCGCACTGCCCATACCTCTCCACCGATTTCTTGCATCCTCTCTCCTCCACCGTATTCTTCTTTTGCTCCCCCGAACACTACTTCTCGTGAGGCATATATGTATGTAAGTTCTTTTATATATAAATAGTTTATATATATATATTATAGTTTGTATATATAAGCTTATCTCCATCCGACTTTTATTCTCGTTTTGTATATATTATATATTTCTCCTTCTAATTTCATATAAGCTGTTACATGCCGCTTTCGTGTGTTGTTTAAGTGTATGTATGTATGTATATATATAGATTAAGAGGTATGATATATAATTTAGTTGGTTCTATCGATCTATTTCATATATATATATATATAAATATATATATAAAAGTTTTATAGACTGTATAAGGTACATCTTTTTTTTATGTATAAAAGCTTATATAAGGTATGTATATGAATCTGTTTATATATAAGCTTATATATATGTTTGTATATATATTAGTTATATATATATATATATATATGAATCTGTGGAGTTATTTCATAAGTTATATATATATATGTATATATATACACGTGACCGGTTCATTCATATATAGTTATCTAAGTAAAATATTTGTTAGTTATAATTAAGGCACCATTACATTTTATGTAAATGTATGTAAGTCTACTTATATGTTATACAATAATTTATATAGTTTATATTGATTTATAATGTATATATTTTGTTTGTTTTATATGAAGTATGTAAAAACGGTAAGATCCGGTTATATGTAAAGTTATATAAGTTCTTATTTGAAACGTGGTATTTTTCAAGTTATATATATATATATATATATATATATATATTGTTTGGCATATCATCGGTTGTTATAATATCTAAGCATGTGTTAGTTATATAAATTATCTATTTGACTGTTATAAATATATAATTTACATTGGTTCGAGTTTATATATAGGTTATGCATATATTCAGTAGTATTACATACATAGATTTAAAATGTATGGGTATGTTTAATAATGAATATGTATATTGTTATGTTAGAAATTTGGCGAGTAAACATATATACTATATGTTAATATTTTGAAAAGGACGTTATGATTTCAAACAGATATAGATATTACATTCAATAATTGTAGGCTGACTATATATTGATTTTGGTGATAATATAGATTTGGAAAATAATTGTATGGGTTGATTTAATATTTGTCTTAAATTAAAAATATTGAAATTTTATTTATAATATAATAATGTATATATTTTCAGTTTATATCAAACTGATTTGATTTTTTTTCATCGATTCCTATTATCAACTCTGTTCGTCGAATTCGTGACAATCTTGCTTTGCTTTGGAATTTGTGCTTGGATTCGTAAATCATCTTATCCTCTTGTCTCTAGCCTTGAAAGGTTAGCAACCACTCACGATTAACATTCTTATATTTATTAAATTTGATTTCAATTGAAACGACAATTGAAATATGCCGTTGTTAGTTATTTACATTGTTATATATGCTATTATCTATATCTGTTTACCTACGACATCTGGCACCATTATCTGTTATTTATTGATGATATATGCATGTTATTGATATGTTATATTATTATCATCACTGTTCTCACTCCCTAGGTTCCCCGTTAGTATAGAATTCCCTATGGGTTGAAATGATACATACCCGAGTGATCTTCTCGAATAGGAGAAAATCACTATAGGTTGAAGTGACAAACCTAAGTGATGTTCATTGACATTGAATTTGGGATTGCGGGTTGAAAAGATATATACATGTATATATTTAAATTGCGAATTGAAATGATAAATATCCGTATCACTTGACCATATGATAGAAAATTATATACAAACGTTGTTGGTCTATATATATTGAAAATGATTTCCAAGGTTTTGAAAAGAAATATATATGGTTTTATATAAATATTGATTTTAAAATATTATATATATATATATATATATGTTATTTATATATGTTTAAATTCTTGATTTTAAAATTTTATGTTTGGAAGTTTTAAAGTTATAAGTAGTTTAAAATTATAAATTTTAAGATTTACTTATAATTTCGCTATTTTTAAATATATAAATAGATTTGATTTAAAATAAATTTAATAATATGATTTGATTTAATAATGTTTGATTTAATTAGTATAAAATATGGTTTAAGTATTTATTTAAACTTTATTTTTAAAAGATAGATTTTATATTAAGTTTAATAAATTGAGGTTGGAAAGATTAATTTGAAATTAATTTGAAATTTTATTTATTTAAGAATTATACTTAAAAAAGATTGAGTTGAAACTTATTGAATTTGAGATTTTAAAGCTATGATTTTATAACTTGATTTTGATTAAAAGTGATTTAAATGAATATTTTCAACTTTACATAAATTAAATGGGATATTTAGTTTATTTAAATTTATAATTGAAGTTTCGTTTAAATGTTATTGGAATGATTAAGTAGATATTTCGAAACTAAATAATAGTAAAGTGAACTTGATATATATATGAAATTATCAAAATTTAGTTTTGTAAATGTTTGAATATTTAAAGATTTAAAGTCTATTGAAGTTGAAATGGTTTAATTTGTAGTTTATATCTATATTTGAAAAAGATATAAAATGGTTTATTGAGATTTGAATTGAAATAGAAGAACTGAGATTTAATTTAAATGGGATTTTGGAATCCGAGTTAATTCGAATCGATTTGTGGAATTTGAGGGAACTATTTTAATACAAAACTATTCTTAATATAAACTATCTTTAATATAAACTATTAATAAAACTATTTTTAATATACCAATTACTTTAATATAAGCTATTTAATTTATAACTATTTTATATAAAAATTATTTTATTATATTAGCTATTTTATTATAATTATTTTAGTATATATACTATTATTAATATCTAAACTGTTTAAAAGGAAAGTGTTATGGATTTCAAGGTATTATGATTTCAAAAGCTATATTTTCAAAGTGTTATGAATTTCAAAGTATTATATTCCAAAGTGTTATAATTTCCAAGTGTTATAATTTCGAAAGAGATATAATTTTGGAAAGTGTTATGATATTGGAAATGAATATTATTTTAGGTAAGAAATTATATCGTATTGATATAGTTTTGAAATGCATATGATATTTTGGTTTTGAAGTATGATATTTTGAAATGACCACGGTGTTTTAATAACGATTGGTTGCTAAAGAGACCGGGATCGATTATTGTCATACTTTCTGCCAATACTGAAAACCACTTTAACAACTGTGTGCGCGGTGGAGATTCTATAATGAAGTAGGATGGTGGCGACGATTCTATTTGAGGTATATACGTGGACCTGACTCCTTTGAGTTGGCTTAAGGTGGCTAAAATAGGAGCAACTGACGGGCCAAGTGAGGTAGCTCCTCCGAACGGACACATTTCTTCGATTGTCATTCTATTACATTGTGATTGATTTGGTGCGCACCTTTGATTTGGGAGTGTGGCTTGAGCTGGGTGGTAGTTGCAGCTATGCGTTACCACCAGCCCAGAAGTGTAATTGATTTATCTACCCTGGCATTGCCTAGTTGTACCGTGTCACCTACCATATCGAGATCACTACGATTTTGTTTTGTACCATACTTATGTAGTGTCCTCTGACGACGCCCAGTATGGGGGAGATTACGGTACTGTATAGACTATGGGAATATATAAAGCGTGTTAAGGGGGATATGGGTAACGTTTTAACGATATTTTAATAGTTTACTTTACCATAGACATGTTATAATAGTGTATATTACTCATAGTAGATAGTTCCATGGATCCTTAGAGGATGGTTATCCCAAACATCCTTTGAGTTACTTGTCTTTCAGTTGATATTTCACTTGAATTGGATTTATTGATATAAGAATGTTAATCCTGACTCGAGTGTTTTGTGTTTTCACTTTACACTCGGGTCGGACTGAATGTCACAGCATTTGAGACTCACCTTTGAAGTTTGGAGCTACGCTTGGAGATCCAACTATCTATTCAGCTTGCAGTTATTCAGTTGACTATAGTGATATATTCAGTTTTTGTTATTTGACTATTGTATTGAGACTTCTATGTATTCGAGACTTCTCTTGTATCTTGCTTAACTCTGTTATATATATATATCAGCTTCATGAACTACTATTCATTTGTTTCCGCAGCTTATTGTTATATTACTCTGTGTTTGTGATTCTGTGATTATTTATTTAATGCATATGCTGATTTTGGCCCAATATAAATTAACAATCTGATAATTTGAGCAATTCAAGTCCGACTTGTGTAGATGCGAATGGCACGAAATAGCGGGCTATTACATGTGATATTTTTATGGAATTTAAAATAAATTAAAATTTTGAAACAGCAAGTGTCACATCACTAGAAACATTAGGAAACATCAAGTACAAAGTGTGTTTAATGCATGCTGGCTTAACATGGCTTAGGGGGATATAATTTCATGTGAAATGGTGGGAAGGGTGGACAAGGCAAGGTGATGTGTCATGTGATTTGTGGAGGTTAAGTACTAAAGGAAATTTTGGTAAATTACTAATTTCATTTCATATAAAACAAATTTCCTAATTTGTTTTCTTATTTTCTCATTTCCAACATCTATTCTCAAACTACCTTAAGCTTCTTAAATTCGTTTTCATGGCTTCCTAGTTTCTGATGTTTTTAAACTTCACTTTTTCCACTTTTAAATCCTTTAAAACCTGTTGAAATACACCTCCTTATCCATTTCAACACTCCTCCAGCTTAAAACAAGCCCTCACAAACTCCATTTCATCATGGCCGAGCCCTTATACTCCAAAGGCAATCCCACCTTGGCCTTTAAGGCCTTAAAACTTCATTATTCCAAGATTGGAGCAAAGATCTAGAGTATTTCAAAAGATAGTGGGAGTTTGAGTGGAATTATTAAGCTTTTAGTTAGCTTAAAGGTGAGAAAAACTCACCATTCTATAAAGTTTCAAACTTTTTTGTGTTAGCTACTTATTTGCTAATTTGTTAGTTGTTAGGATGGGAAATAATAATGGTTGCTTGTACATATATATTCCTGTGTAATGATCATATAATTTGAAAAATGATCTTGAACGTGAAGTAAAAATTCCAAGTTAGAATCTTTTCTGTATGGCATGTATATATGTTATGCTCTTGCTTAGGATACTTCATGTCAAAACAAATTAGCAATTGATTTGATTCATGTTTGTTATGAATATGCTAAGAGAGTTAGCATTTAGGTTTGTAAGAAGCGACATAGAAATCCCTTAGATAAAATTTATTTTACTTAAGTATTCCTAAAGCTAACTTTTATAAATTTAAAACTTTACCTTTAAGATTCAAAACTTTATTCAAAATTTATAAAATAAATTAAAACCAAAAGATAAAGCTGTTAAAGCTATTTGGAAATTTTAAACAGGATTTAAATTTCGGGTCATATAGCGATAGTCACTATAACTCTGTTCAAAAAACGAACTCTTTTCTAAAATTTAAAAATTGTTCCCGTATCAAGTATCTTCTTGGAAAACGTTCGCAAAACTTATTATAAGTATTTAAAAAAAATATTTTTTTATTTATTTTTTATTATTTAATTATCATTTAATTACATAATTAAGTAAGATAATTTGTAACGACTAGGATTGTAGTCATTTAAATCTGGAATATTTAATTAATTTTATATATTGAAAAGTTAATTTTATAAGCCAAATAGTTTGAATTTCAAATATAGTGATTAATTTGATAATTGAAGTGTTGAATTTAATATTTGGGATTATTTACATAATTAAATCTTGAATTTAATATGTATAAAATTTATTTTGAAAGTTGTTTAGATTTAAAAGTGATTAATTTGGTTTTCATGATAATTATTTTTAATTAATGTATGAAAATATCCTTCCCGGGCACTATCTTAGATTTCGAAGAAACCATTTTCATTGGATCCGTAAAAATAAATTATTTTATGCCATCAAATTTCATGGCAATTAGATGTATCACGCGATCGTATCAGTTTGAAACGCTTATAAATTAATTACAAAATCTATGTAATACAATGGGTTTGAAATGTTATCTTATATATGATCAATTAGGTCTCGTGACTAGTACCACTATGTTCGGAATAGGGGTAGTACATATAGAACACCAAGCGGCACTCATTTGGAGTTTGAGATTTTGTGTACATCAGACTAGATATTTATGAAAATAATATATATATATATTCTCCTATGCCCGCCATACGTTATCCTTTCAAACCCATACCCTTCTAACGTCTTTGCCCATACCCTTTTCTTCTATAAATCGCATTCAAAAACCAAGAGAATGGAGTTCGCCAAAATTTCAATTGAAGCCATCATTATATCCAATGACCCACATTCGTCGAGACCAATCCAAGCATGGTCAGGCTTCGGGTTCAACTAGGGAAATGACAATAACGTCTGGATGAGTGAAGTGAATGGTGGAGATTAGGTACGGTGCGATGGATCAGTGGAAAATCACCTACATTCGATGGCAATATGGAGGCAAAATTCTTGATGATGGAGCGTCGATTGGGGGTGGGACCTGTTGGCAATGCGAGGAGGGAACTTGGGGCTTTGATCCAGTGTGATGCGGTGGTGTCTATTGTACTGCAGTGGCGGCATGATGGAGTTGAAATCACTGCAAGAATCGGTTTATATGAGCAAGAAGTGTGATTAGGGGAAGGGTAAATAGCCCTCTAATAATTTCAATTAAGGAAGAAATTAATTTAAAATTGTGATATCTTATAAATGGTATAACTCTCTCATACGAGGTCAAATCGAGGAATAGATTTTTCCATTGCGGTCGTAATGACATAAGCTTCATGATGGAGTTGGTTTTGCAACAAATAGAGCTTATTGGATTTTACTTCTAATTTGAACGTCGTTCGAATTCGGACGGATCAGAACGCCTCTACGACAACTGGAATAATTATGAGTTAAAATCACCTTTTTGGTTAAGCAGAAATATTATATAGTTAATAAAAAAAATTGATCGGATGTTTGGATGATTTATTGTTTTTATCAGTTAGTTTGGATTTATTCCCACCCTTAGAGCGGATGACCTTTTATATATACCCGCCTAGCAGCGAATGACCCATATTATATAACATATACTGTTTGTGATGTAGGGCGGGTTGGAGTGATCCAATGTGATTTATTGCTATGGTTGAATTGCTTTCAATAATATTCCTTTTATATAAATTATTGAACAATAAACCTTATTCTTGGCACTATTGGTTTTGACATCGTTACATGTTAAAAACTTAAACCCTATCGTGATAGAAAATCAATATCGATATGTTTAAGCAATTGTTAGCTATTGGTTTCAAATTAGTATTTTAAAAATACTAATAAATATTATTAGAGTTTGAGTTGAATTTTGAGACAAGGAGTGATTTTAAAAATGTGAATTTGGGTTTCGGAAATATTTTTTTTAAAAGGATTTAATTTTATTTTATCTCAACCTTTTTTCTATCATTTTCTAAGTTATTTATATATGTCTCATATTTTTTCCTAAGTTATTTATTATATTTAATATTGTTTTAAAGTTATTTATTTACAATTAATACTGTTTTTAGGGTTATTTGTCAATATGTTAGTATTTTGAAGATTAATTATTTAAATAATTAATATGGTTTGAAATTAATTATAATGTTTTATTTATTATATAAAAATTGACTATTATTTTTTTGTAATAAGGTTGAAAATTAATTATCAATGTTTTATTAATAATGTCTTTGAAATTATTAATTACTATTTTAAGATGTTTTAACGTCAATAATTATTATTTACTTATTTATAAGGTTTATTATTATTAACTATTTTTATACAATAATATTTTAAGTAAATGATTATTATTTATTGACGAATGTTCGAGATTTATAAATAGAGTTGTAAAAACAGATTTAGGCTTTAGAAGAGGAGTTTTATAGAATGATTTGGAGACTTAAAGAGAGATTACTTACAAAATAAAAAGAGTTTTATAAATGAATTTAGATATTTATAAAGAATTTTGAAATGGGTTTATAGATTTTTAAGAAGAGTTTGTAAATAATTATATGGATTTATGAAGAGTTTATAAATGTTTTGAAATGTATAAAAGAGCTTATAATTGGAAATGAAGGTTAGTTTTATAAGGAGTTTTTATAAAGAATTTTACAAACGGTTCTAGAGATTTATAAAAATGTTTTATAAATGGTTATTGAGATTTATAAGGGGTTTATAAATGATTTTTGAAATTTATAGAAAGGAAATCTTTCTCAATATACTTATAACATTAAGATAAATGTATGGATGTTTCCTAAGTTAAATATAGGGATTTGTGGGTATATCTTTGTAAAGGTATTTATATAAGTATTCCAAAGTGATTTTATTAAAAAAAGGGATTAAGTAAAGGGATAGTGGTTGTTATGTGCTTAACTAATGTTAGTTTTCCCTATGGACTAAATCCGTGATGTGAATGTGTGTTTGTTGATAGCTAAATAACTGACTATCAAATATGGATCCAAACGTAAGTTTGGAAATATTTAGGAGAAATACATGAGTTATATGGCACATTTATCTCCGATGGTATTGTACTGTGCGTACAAATCTTGTTTCGTTTTCCTAGGATAAATGATATGGAAATCCATCCACTGACGGTTAGGAGGTGATCTTCGTTCTTATCTTTGACTGTTTGTTTCGTAAAGAACCAAGGTTGAGTTTACTGGAAACTATCGAAGATTGTTGCGAAGAGACCGGGATCAGATATGTTATTCGAAAACCACTTTGATCCAGCTTAAGTGTTTTAAACTGAAGATATCTTGAAGACAACGGAATTGAAGGCGGAGCTCTCAAGCATTTCATTCAATCCCAAAACGAACTTGTATGAATGAATGCTAGCATTGCATTGCTGCTTGGAGGGTAGTGCTAACATTCCAAGTGGAAAGTGCTATATAAATGGTAAAATGTAGCCTCAAGCCTCATCAACCAAGAATGAATAAAACATGGAAGATGCAGTAGGGCTAAGTAGACCGCTCTTAAGTTGGATATGATCATCCCTATTGTAACGACTCGAAATTTCACCACATTAATTTCCGAATAGTTAATTAATTTTGAATATTCAAATAACCGCTTTACAATTAAAATAAAAAATCTTTTAACTAATAATATTGAAGATAAATAGTTTTCAAATTTAGTTTACAAATATATTTCGTTCGATAAAAAAGGGAAAATGTGACTAGAAACCGTCTTTCAAATTTTCTACGTTTTATCGTATAAAAGTTGTTTGAAATGTTTCGAGCCTTGTTTATGTTTGAAACAACATTAAATGGTTAAGAATGTAAATTATTCAGTACATAATGGTATATACACATGTATATATACTTAAGTATATACAAGTATGTACTAAAAGATGCCATAAGAGACATGATTTGACACTTTGGCGACTTGAGTACAAAACATTTTTAAACATGTTTTCTTTGACATGATGGGAGTGGGACAAGGTGGAGGCTGAAATGGCATGTGTGGTGGAGGTTGTTGAGGTAGACAAATAATGTGGAGGGTAAATGACAAGGGGTGTTTAGGTAATTTACATTTTCAATTTCTTATAAATAGCCTTTCATCTCTATAAATTTTCCTCTTATTCCAACGATCATATATCTTTCATATATTTTCCAAAAGAAGTTTTTATTTTTTTCATAACATGTCAAATTCTAGTGGCTACAACTTTTATCTTGATCACTTCTTCAAATTTCAGCCATAGATATGTCAAAATATCAATTTTTATAGAGTGTTTTTGGATCCAGAATTTCAAGTCCAAAAATGGTCCTTATTCTTTTGACCATATCTTCTTTAAAACTATTTGAAATTGAGTGATTTTTTTTTTTGAAATTGTGTAGAAAATAATTTATAAAACTTTTCTCCTTACCACTTTTGGACAATCCAAGAGAAAATAGTCCTAAAATCAGTTGGAAAATGACATATTTTCGGATTTATCCAAAGTCATTCCACCTTACCAAAACAAGTTTCACTTCCTTCTTCGTTCAAGGTCGAGCCTGCCTGTCACGACCCGAAGTTCAGCTTTCAAAAATCGACATCAAATACCTCACTTGTATTCGACTGCCGGAGATTCAAACGTCGAATTTCAGTTCGGATGGAGCTTATAACAACAATTAGACGAATAATAAACAACGGAAAATATAACTGCCAACATCAATATCCCAGATACAACATCACAAACATCAGAGTATTTATATACATATACAACACAATTCCAAAAATAGACCATCACAAAAGGACAACATGTGGTCACCCCAAGAAAGTCTTCAAAGAGATGAAGCGATAATGAACTTCCAACTGAAAACCTCGAGATCCAAAAGTTTTCCAAAATATCTCCAAGATAAACCTTCAAGACTAGTAGTCTCCAAACCCTACAACTCCAAGATCCAGCTAGTACCAAAACATAGAAGACCTGCTACTAGGCTGCCCGTGTGGAAATTATGGGCACCCAGAGTTTAGAAAGGAAACAATAAACTCTGGATCAGTCATGGGACTGGTTTGAGTAAACAAAACAGTTGCTTTGAAAATAGAAGCAGTTTACTTTGAATCAAAAACAACCAAAAGGATTTGAAAGAAATTCGCAACGCTTTTGGAAAATGAAACTGCCATAAGGCCTTCCGCCTCACACACAATGCAAACACAGACTTGGGGAAGATTTCCCCGTATGACAGACAAAAATGCTTGATACGGGAAAAACATTTTTAAATACTATTATTAGTGCATAGTGTGAAAACATTTTCAAAAAGTATAATATTAATCTCAGCCAGCATACGTACCATTATAGTATGTCTACTATAGCTACCATATTAGATGGCAGGTTCTACAACTAAAACCGTACTGGGTTCGTATTGGTAATTGGATTTCCAATGAATGGTCGGGCTAAGGAACTTCCTGGACCACATGGGTATGCCTCTGGAGGGACGTCCCAAGAACCTAACCGGATCTCTGCCAACACAAGGCCGGGTTACCTCTATAACTAGGTAACTACTGACACGAGTATGCCATTCCCCTGTTGTAACCAACCTTTATCCGGGGCCCCAACATCAATCACAAAGGAATATATATATTTGCGATATCCACATAAGTTAAGTATCTGGGCTCCATACCATGATACCACTCCTATCCAGAAGGAAATGCACATACCCTAAAGGGCGCTACCCCCAATAACCTTGCTGCATCTTTCCTGTTTCGACCATTTCCAGGTTGTGAGGTACGACGAAGTCACGTCCACAAAGCTATGCTTTTTACGAAAGCCATGCTTTGATAATCTAATGATCAACAAATGGTCATCAATACACCGCAGCACTTAGCGTGCCACACTACCAAATTGGGAGCATATCGCTGATAACTTCAACTACATAACCTCTGAGCTCGTACGTTTCAGAGAAGGGTGTTAAGCTAAGAGAATATATTCTACGCCACCAACAGATATGTATTTGAAAGAAATTGTCTTTATATCTCAAAGTGTAGTGTCAGACACACGACCATACAAGTCTGTTCCGGGTTCGAACAGAACGGAAGGCACTTCTTCCAATAAAGGAAGAAGTCCTTGCAAATCCGGGCGCCTACAATCCCGATCGGACTTCCCATCACTTAGGGAATCCCTATACCGGAGCAACTCAGTGCAGAGACAATCGATAGGTAATCATATCATTTTCGGAGACACCCGGTCTTCACCACCGGTCTTCAAATGCAATCCATTCGTCGAATCACTATTTGGAATGTGTTATATGACACAAAGGTCCTCTCCCGGCTAATCCGAATAGTGAGTGCTCAAATTTAAAATAGGTGAGGTATCAATCACAAAGATTCAATTCAAGGTTCGATGTGGGTTTCGGATAACAAACTGAAATCCGACTCCCTGTCGCATCGAAGTTTAAATGCCATTTTACGGGAAGAAGGGGTTTCACAAACATATAGGAACAAATCACAAATCACAGATAGTATAGCTTGGCATAAAGAATTTAAATCACAAAGCATCACAAATAAATCAAAGATGTCCACCAAATATATTACACGATAGTTATCGATCATGTCCCGCCAAGATAGCTTAATTGTGTGATTTAAACCAATTAATCATATATTTAATTTCATTAATTATCTTTAATCAATGATTTTTTTATCCTTATTTAAAATAAATAAAATCTTTTATTATCTTCATAATTAACTCGTCACTTAATTAATTACCCTAATAAATTATTCTTAATTGTTCATAAATTAAGTCCTAATTGCTCTCATTAATTTATTATTTCCCCCACTTAATTATTTTAATAAGTTAATCCCTAAATAATCATTGAATATTAAGAAATTAATTTAAATAACTTATTTTAAGTAAATCATTTAATCTTTAACACCATTTTTTTTTTCATTTCAAAACAAAATTTTCTTTTAATAAATAATTCGACAGGAATTAACTTAAATTAATTTACTTAAGAGAAAAATATCTTACTTAACATTAAGTTGTTTTTAAATATAAATCAAAACCATCTTTTAAAATATGAATTTTAAAAACTTTAAAAGTTTTGAATTTTTTTTTGTTTTCATTTGGCAAAATTCCCTGTTTTCTGACTTTCCCTAAGTTCCCTTTGAGTCTTCCCCGAGAATTCTTTCTACTTGCTTCGGGTTCTCTAAAATTTGGCATGAGTGACTCAATTTTTTAAAAAAATTTGGTTAAGTACAAAACCAACCTGATACCATGCTTATTTGACCCGAGTACACCTTCGAGTTTTCACCCATTTCCTCGTGCCATGCTTCGAGCTTGCTCCTCGTCCTTCCCAACCCATCACACTGACATACCACTGTAGCCACGTGCACGTGCACCGGAGGCGACTCCGACCATTGGCGAACATTCTCGCATGTCAACCCAGCCACCATCGCCAGTCATCGACATGCCCTATCTCCCCTCAAATCAAAATTTAGCTATCAGAGGTCGAACTGGAAATCCACTACTCAACTAAAACCACCCCGACCACGCAACGCCGACCACCTGGTCTCGCACCACCATGCCTACACCATCTCCAATCACCCACTAAGCTATCCCTAGAATCTCCTCGAACTCGATGCACCCGAGGATCATTAGCGACCCATTATTCAACCAAGACTAAAACTAGGTTTAGGAACCTAAACCTTTTTACCACCGACGCCACGATGGTCAGGCACCTCCCCGACCATTTTTCCCTGTCTTTCCGGTCACTCACCCATCTCCAGGTGAAGCCAAGATGCCCCTTGTAACGACCCACCTTTTTGGACAGTTTAAACCGACGATCAAATACACACGTCGATTCCAAACCATTCAAAAGGGCAGATGGTTATTGGGGTAAATAAGAAAAGAAGACGAAAGAGAAATAAAAGAAAGGAAACAACACAGAATCTTGCAGCGGAACGATAAAATATAATAATCAAATAAACAGTTCATGAAGTTGTTTACTATACTTTGATCATTATTTATACAACATTTATCAGAGTTATACCTACACAACAGAACAATTAAAATCATATTGCAGATAGCATGATGCAAGGGTAATAATAGTAATAGTATACCAAATCTTCGTCTTCATCCTCCAGAATAGATCTTCAAAATCTGAAAAACTCAGGGCTAAACCGAGCGTAATGAAAAGACAAAACACTCAAGTCAGGACTAAAATATCCTTATGAAAGTTAAATCAATCGTAAATAAATATGAGTGTAACGGCGTCAGAGATGTTTACGGGGTTTTGACATCCCATATCCAGTGTCAACGTGCGTGCAATAACTCAAGAGATGTTACGGGATTTTCCATCTCTTAAGGATCCGTTAAACTATCTACTATGTAGTAATGTACGTTAAGTAGATAATGCCTATCAGTAATATAAAGTATCAAAATAGCGTTAAGGCGTTACCATAATCCCCCTTAACACATTTTTATAATGTCATAGTCTATACAGCACCGTAAGCCCCACCATAAACTGGTGGTTATCAGAGGGTACCCCATAGGTATAACGTAAAACCAAACATAGTGGTCGCGAATAGGATAATCAGTATGACAAGGTACATGAGGCGATACCAACTAGGATACTAGTAGTTGCGTGATCCGGACTGATGTTGAGCATAGCCAGCAGCTACCCCAGCACCGCGAAACAACACTCCCAAATCAAGGGGTGCACCCAAATCGCATCACAAATGTAATAGATATGGTATCGAAGAAGTGTGTCCGCTAGAGGTGGCGAACCTCAATGGCCCGGCGCGGCTCCTGTTTTAGTCATGTCAGGGGTCATCCAATATCGTTCTCTTTCTTCAGTCAACGCGTTCACCAAACCATCCACTTCATTCTGGATCAACACTCCGCGTATAATGGTTATTAAAGTGGTGTTCGGTATCGACAGAGAGTATGTCCATATCCGATCCCGGTCTCTTTAATAACTACGTATTATTACACCATTGGCTCTTTACATTTCAAATCGATTCATAATTGATATCAAAATATCATATTCACTTCAAAAATCAAATCCATTTCAAATATCATCGTATCTTTCAAAATATAAGGTTCCCTTTCAAAAATCATTTTTCACATCAATATCTCATTTCGATTTCAAAATCATTTCGAATTTCAAATTTAGGTTGCAACTTCATTTAACTCAATTCTTATTTAAATTCAAGATTTAAATATAAACATTTCACCCTATTAACCATCTTGAAATATTTTAGAAAGTAGTTTTAAGTAGTTTAAAAGTAGTTTTAAGAAAATTTACATAGTTAAAATACTTAAAATCTTAAAATGGATTTGAAATAGATAAATTAGTTTAAATTAATTTCAATTGGGTTAAGTAGATTTAAAATAGATTAAAATAGTTAAGTATTCAAAATGGTTTATATAACCGAGTAATTTGGAAACAAAATAAAACAGCTTCAAAACCAATCCATTTCAATTGTAACTTCCCAATTCAAATCAATTTCAATTTCCATTCTACCGATTCAATTTCGATTTCAATTCAAATCAATGTCAACTTTGACATCAAATTAATTCAATTTTACATTCACCTTCAATTTATTCAATTTCAATTTATATCGATTTTTAGCTTGATTTTCCAAAATATCAATTTATAACACTTAATAAAAATTTCCAACAATATTCAAGTTTAAATCCAAATCCCAAATATGATTCAATTCCAAACTCAATTTCAAAATATCATTTTTATATCACTTTTACTTAGTAATATTCAAAGCTCGAATTAAGGTTAAATCTTTAAACAAATCAATTTTCGGCACTCAATCATATCCAATTTTCAAATTTCAAAGTCTCAACTTAATTATTTAACAAAATTCCATTAACCAAAATTTATTTCAACATTCCAAACTCAATTTTTCGATGAATTCAATTTCTATAAATCGATTTCTATTTATAACTTTTAAATCAAAACATTTAAATAAATTTCAAATCGACGATTTCAAAAATTATTAATTTAGCCAATTCGGTGTCCGTATATAATTTTCTATCCTATGGCCAAGTAGTTATTTATTTCAATTGAATGTCAGGGGTGAATATATATATCACTTAAATCAATCATAGTGGCATATGTATGCATAACAGGTTATATATAAGGAAATAAGCATCCAAACATTTAAATATCAACCAATAGCATCCATCGAAATAAATCATCCAATAGACAATACAATTCATAGCAATTTCATAGTTATCAATGTCAGGTAATTTAATCGCAATTAAATTTTAATTTCAATTTATCTGTCAATTTAATTTCAACGGTTAATTCAAATGACAATCTATATGACAATTAAATTTCATCAAACAACGACAAATAAAATCATAACACTTCATAATGTCAAATTTAACTAGCATAAAGATATTAGTACGGTGTGAGCGTTATAAAACACTCACCTTGATTTTTATGATTTTAAATCAAATCGAACGATGTTCGATTTAACTCAAAATTCTCTAGCTCCAAATGATTCCAATCCAATTCCATTGCGTAGTGCTCGTCAAACGATTCCAACGCAATTTGATTCGTCCGAAACGGACCTCGCATCAAAAAGTTACGCCATTTCAAAGTTTATACGGATTTGAATATAAATAATTATACAACATATTAAATCCCCTAACCCTATCAAAATCTGGCCGTCCATCCCTGCATCCAACGCATCAGGCCGCACCCCATCTCCTCCTTTCTCACATTCACGCGCCCACGTACAGGAACCCAAGCCGCCTCTTCCTCTCCAATTATCGCGCCCCCTACCAACACTTCGAAGCCGATCAACCAATATCACGTTGAAGCTCGTCATGTGCTCCACCATCACCGAGAATATCATCGAGCTCAGTCAATTATACGTCTGAAAAACGTGAGTAACCGCCGGCCCTTAGAACTCGATTTGCCGTTGATTCAAAGCTCCAAACACGATCATAGCCGTTGGATAGATAGATATCGATGCCCTTTACAACTTCCATGTTGAAGGTTTCGCATGAATGTCGATGGATTGGGAGATAATTGGAGGGGAAGGTGATTGTTTTTCGACTATTGACTGCATTCACTGGCGGCTAGGGTTTTTTTTTGTTGAAAATTGTGAACAAGGGGGCTATTTATAGGAAACGACGAACTCTATTCATTCCGGATTTTTCGAACTCCGATTTATGCGCGGTGACCGGCGTTTCTAGGGTTTACCCCGCGTTCCGGACACAATGGAATAGGTTTCGGAAGCTAATTCGATCATATGCGCAAGTTACAGAAATAAACGATCAATTTAAATTAAATCGATTAAAACTAATTTCTAGGCGTTTTGGCTTGCCGCGGACAAATGGTAAATCTGATTGACACGAAATTTGAAATCTTACAATAATATCACATTACGGATCCGATGAAACTTGTTTCGTCGAAATCCGAGACTGTTTGAAAAATGAGTATTTTAACTCGTCAAATTAATATTAAAACAATTTCGATGCGTTTCGAGCTGCCACGGTCAAACGAAAACTCCGATTGCTACGAAAATTGAAATCCGATAATAACAAACTATTTCAGATCCAATGGAACTAGTTTCGTCCAATTCTGAGACTGTTCGAAAATTGGCTATTTTTCAGTCGATAATTAAATATTAAAATATTCAATTTTCACAGATTTACTTTTAATTCGATTTTAAAAGTTCTATAACATCATTCTAACTTTAATATGATAAAATAAAATTTTACAATTCATTTTTAATCATATTAAACCCGTTATTCAATTATCCAATAATTTTCAATTTTAAAATCTTATTAACTCTATTATAATCCCAATATAACTTACATTCACTTTGAAAACCAATTTGAATCATATTAAATCAAATTTCAATTATTCACTCTATTTTCATATATTAAATTTCAATATCAAATTAATCACATCAAATTCAGAATTTAATTATTCAAACATTTATAATATTAAATTTAAACAAATTTGATTATTCTTAAATCACTATCTTTTGAAATATTCAAACGAACTTATAAAATTTAACAAATTCAAATTATAGAACAACCATTTTCATTAAAACAGTTATTCAATTCCCGTTATTCAATTAATTCAATAGATTCCAAATATTGAATTTAAACCATTTAATTGTTCAATATTTGACGGCTTTCAATATTGGATTTTTAAATAAAATTTCATTATCAGTCGATTTACTATATTATACCAAAGGAACTCTACATTATTATAAATCAACAGCTAGAGATAATGCACTCAACTAATATATGAACTTCCATTTCAATTTCAATTGGTTCACAAATTCAATTCGACTAACTAAATGATTAGGTAACTTAAATAATTATCGCCGTTAACTGTTATTTACTTATAAGTTTATTATTTACAAACAAGCGTCACAATTACCTATACAATATAAATTCATTCAATTACCTTTGACTACATATCATTTCGATTGATTTGGGATTTTATTCAATTCATAAATAATTAACTTAGATAAAATCTTGTTGCATTTCGTTCTATTTATTATTATTCCAAACGACTTACAATTTTTTTCTAACACTAAATCACGAAATCTTATTAAATTAGCTATTTTAATTATCGAAAATTTACGGGTCATTACACTCTCCCCCACACAAAACTTTTCGTCCCCGAAAAGGAAAAAGAAGAGAAAAGGAACTAAGTATAGAATTCATCACTAGCTATATTTTATTCAAAGTTATCGACTTATAAAACAATGAAATTCCATTTATAAATTGTTACTACACTTCCACTAAGTTACTCCGAACGGTTTTCTAACTCTAAAAGTTAGTTACAAAACAAAAAAAAAATTTAAAAACTTGAAAATTTTTCTAACACCCGGATTTTATGGAAAATTTCGGCAGAGTCTCCTTTGCACGGCTCGATCGGAAAAAAAATGACAGTATATATATCACAAATATACATCTCATCAAGTGATGAGGCATCCCGCAGGGAAAAAGTGTAAAAGTACGGTATGTAATCCGAGATATGTACCTTATATATTGTTTGCGAGCATACACGGCTAATATAGCGTGAAAGCGAGCTCCAAATGCGAAGCAAGCACAATCCGCACCTACTAAACACTCAATAACTAAGTTAGAACCATGCATATAAAGATAGATCGATATACTTAGCCTGCACAACATATATATAACATATTTAGCTTCAAAACTGAGATTCCAATTTCAGGACAGCAAACAAATCTTAGTTTTAGGACACCTAAACGATAAAATTCGGCAACAGAATCTAAACAAAAGTTGTTGCATTCATTTCAGGCTTTTCGTAATGTCCAAAATCATCGAATTCGGACCATACGTTCAAAAATTATGGCCGTTTTACTTAGAGGATACGCCTCAGCCTGGGCAATGAATTGCGCAGGTCAGCGGCGTTCACCCGCGTTTCGACCTTCTAAACGACATCAAAACACAAAACACTTAAAACAAAAGTTTTAGCTTAAGTTCTTAGATTTCCAGAAAGTGCAAGATCATCAATATCCGATAAACCAGTCAAATGATATGGCGAAAATACTAAAGGTGTATACTGTTGATTTTACTTATTTTTACACAGGACAGCGAGTAACATTCAAGTTTTTAACCTAGTAGACGAAGGAATTTTCTCAAGTTATCTAAACAAAAGTTGTGCTATAATTTCTAAGGTTTCCGAAAAGTCCAAGATCGTTGAATTTCATTCAGCCATTTAAAAGTTATGGTTGTTTTCGTTTCAGCATATATTGGACAATTTTGGATTTTTTCCAAAAATTTGCTTTTATTATTTCAAAGTGCAAACCATCAAAACTTCAAATTTTCTAAAGAACAATCATAAACACAAAGTCGTTTATTTTCTTATTCATCCATGCAATAGGTTTACATTCAATTTGTTTCCGATTTATTCAAGTTTGTTTCATTCACATTTTAAATTCAAGTCAATTTGCTTCAATTTAAATTGAATTCAAATATATTTAGTTTCACTTTGCTTTAAATTTGAATTTAATTTTTTTTAAATTTTATTCCGTTCATTCAATTCCATTAACACTAATGTATTCTACTTAATCAATTATCATCCATCTAACAACCAATGCATATCAAACATTAACATCCATCCAAAATCTACACTAAATCAATTATACATTTCCAAGTCCATTTTAATTTCATACACTTCCAAGTTTATTGTCATTTAGTTATATTCAAATTTAATTAGTTTCCATTTACCAATTTTATTTTTCATTAATTTTAAATTTTATTCATTCTCACACTGATATATTATTTCTCTACTTATCCTCATTAGCATTTAAACCTTTTAAGTATTTGGCAAGTTATAGTTATGCAAATAGAATGTAGTTAAACAACATACAACTTCTTCATTTAAAGTTGAATTTTCAATTAATTAATTCTTAAGTCATTACTTATATTTCACTATAATTTAATATCCCATTTACATTCACATATAGTATTTCCATTTTATATTAACATAATTGTGAGTCACCTTTAAATGTTAATTTTTATTCCAATTATTTACTAATAATTTTATTTATATTTGCAAACCATTAATTAAATGCATATTTTATTATTCAAACCTATACTTGTATATTATCCAATTAACAATTCATATAACATTTTTGAACTTCTTAAATATTTTGTTAAGTTATATCTATGCTATAAAATGAAATTTAATACTATGCGAGTTTTACAGTTTCAATTTTATTTTAAGTTCATAATTTCCTAATTCTAAGGATTTCTACTTCAATTGATATTTTCACTTAGCTCTTAGGTTCATTTCTCATTCCACAATTCAGAAGTTCCTTAATGATTCAAGTCTAAACTCATTTCAATCATTTTAAAAAAAAATCATTAATTATTAAAGGACTTAAGAATTCCAATCCCGGTTTCATTTCAAATCAAGTTTTGAAATAATATATACTTATATATCAAATCATACTATAGAGAATACCAAATAAAATAAAAGTTGAATCAAAACAAGGTTTAGACAAGCGATTAAGTGGTCTCCCCCACTTGGACGAAAATAAACGCCGATGATGCGTGCACTCACCACCGAAATAATTTTCTAGCGTTAAGAGAAGGGAATATAACCCTTATCATTAAAAAAAATTCTTGAAAAACAATTTCAACTCAATTATACTATCATATAATACTCATATTATATTTTTCAAATTCTTGTAAGTCAATTTCAAACACCGGAATTTAAATTCCCAAATCCAAGTTAAAATTCATTTATATTCATTATCAATTGTGTTTACAAGATTTCATTTTCCTAAATCCATTGTTATTTAATCAATTGTTATAAATATTGACTGATCAAACAATAACGATAGTAATCTAATATTATCATCTCCTAACAATCAATTCAATCAAAATGAATAAATATTCAAATAATTCTTTTATATAAAATATTTTCCAAAACGATATTGTGTTGGTTTGTCCTATTCGAGTGTTTAGAAATTCCTATCGACGCCTTGGCGTCCCAAGTATCGACGAGAATTCATAAATACTCAACGGAACAAAGTTAACACAATATAAAACCATTTTATATCAAATAACAAGTACGCTCTCTCATATACACTCAACTCATTCATATAGTTTACCGCTATTTCAACGAGTTATTCCCCACTAGAGCCAAGGTTTATCGCTAAACCAAAGCTCTGATACCAACTGTAACGACCCGCCTTTTTGGACAGTTTAAACCGACGATCAAATATACACGTCGATTCCAAACCATTCAAAAGGGCAGATGGTTATTGGGGTAAATAAAAAAAGAAGACGAAAGAGAAATAAAAGAAAGGAAACAACACAGAATCTTGCAGCGGAACGATAAAATATAATAATCAAATAAACAGTTCATGAAGTTGTTTACCATACTTCGATCATTATTTATCCAACATTTATCAGAGTTATACCTATACAACAGAACAAGTAAAATAATGCAACAGATAGCATGATGCAAGGGTAATAATAGTAATAGTATACCAAATCTTCGTCTTCATCCTCCAGAATAGATCTTCAAAATCTGAAAAAATCAGGACTGACCCGAGCGTAATAAAAAGACAAAACACTCGAGTCAGGTCTAAAATATCCTTATGAAAGTTAAATCAATCGTAAATAAATATGAGTGTAACGGCGTCAGAGATGTTTACGGGGTTTTGACATCTCATATCCAGTGTCAACGTGCGTGCAATAACTCAAGAGATGTTACGGGATTTTCCGTCTCTTAAGGATCCGTTAAACTATCTACTATGTAGTAATGTACGCTAAGTAGATAATGCCTATCAGTAATATAAAGTATCAAAATAGCGTTAAGGCGTTACCATAATCCCCCTTAACACATTTTTATAATGTCATAGTCTATACAGCGCCGTAAGCCCTACCGTAAACTAGTGGTTATCAGAGGGCACCCCATAGGTATAACACAAAACAAAACGTAGTAGTCGCGAATAGGATAATCAGTATGACAAGGTACATGAGGCGATACCAACTAGGATACTAGTAGTTGCGTGATCCGGACTGATGTTGAGCATAGCCAGCAGCTACCCCAACACCGCGAAACAACACTCTCAAATCAAGGGGTGCACCCAAATCGCATCACAAATGTAATAGATATGGTATCGAAGAAGTGTGTCCGCTAGAGGTGGCGAACCTCAATGGCCCTGCGCGGCTCCTGTTTTAGTCATGTCAGGGGTCATCCAATATCGTTCTCTTTCTTCAGTCAACGCGTTCACCAAACCATCCACTTCATTCTGGATCAAAACTCCGCGTATAATAGTTATTAAAGTGGTGTTCGGTATCGACAGAGAGTATGTCCATATCCGATCCCGGTCTCTTTAATAACTACGTATTATTACACCGTTGGCTCTTTACATTTCAAATCGATTCATAATTGATATCAAAATATCATATTCGCTTCAAAAATCAAATCCATTTCAAATATCATCGTATCTTTCAAAATATAAGGTTCCCTTTCAAAAATCATTTTTCGCATCAATATCTCATTTCGATTTCAAAATCATTCCGAATTTCAAATTTAGGTTGCAACTTCATTTAACTCAATTCGTATTTAAATTCAAGATTTAAATATAAACATTTCACCCTATTAACCATCTTGAAATATTTTAGAAAGTAGTTTTAAGTAGTTTTAAAAAAAATTATATAGTTAAAATACTTAAAATCTTAAAACGGATTTGAAATAGATAAATTAGTTTAAATTAATTTAAATTGGGTTAAGTAGATTTAAAATAGATTAAAATAGTTAAGTATTCAAAATGGTTTATATAACCGAGTAATTTGGAAACAAAATAAAACAGCTTCAAAACCAATCCATTTCAATTGTAACTTCCCAATTCAAATCAATTTCAATTTCCATTCTATCGATTCAATTTCGATTTCAATTCAAATCAATGTTCAACTTTGACTTCAAATTAATTCAATTTTACATTCACCTTCAATTTATTCAATTTCAATTTATATCGATTTTTAGCTTGATTTTCCAAAATATCAATTTATAACACTTAACAAAAATTTCCAACAATATTCAAGTTTAAATCCAAATCCCAAATATGATTCAATTCCAAACTCAATTTCAAAATATCATTTTTATATCACTTTTACTTAGTAATATTCAAAGCTCGAATTAAGGTTAAATCTTTAAACAAATCAATTTTCGGCATTCAATCATATCCAATTTTCAAATTTCAAAGTCTCAACTTAATTATTTAACAAAATTCCTTTAACCAAAATTTATTTCAACATTTCAAACTCAATTTTTCGATGAATTCAATTTCTATAAATCGATTTCTATTTATAACTTTTAAATCAAAACATTTAAATAAATTTCAAATCGACGATTTCAAAAATTATTAATTTAGCCAATTCGGCGTCCGTATATAATTTTCTATCCTATGGCCAAGTAGTTATTTATTTCAATTGAATGTCAGGGATGAATATATATATCACTTAAATCAATCATAGTGGCGTATGTATGCATAACAGGTTATATATAAGCAAATAAGCATCCAAACAGGTTATATATGTGCTCCACACTTAGGTTGCAACTTCGTTTAATCCAATTCGTATTTAAATTCAAGATTTAAACATTTCACCTTATTGACCAGCTTAGGATTTTAGAAAAAAAATAGATCTAAGTAGTTTAAAATAATTAAAATAGTTAAAATACTTTAAAATCTTAAAACGGATTTGAAATAGATAAATTTGGTTTAAAATAATTTAAATTGGGTTAAGTAGATTTAAAATAGATTAAAATAGTTTATGTATTCAAAAATGGTTTATATAGCATGGTAATTTGGAAAACAAAATAAAACAGCTTCAAAACCAATCCATTTCAATTTATAACTTCCCAATTCAAATCAATTTCAACTTCCGTTCTACCGATTTCAATTTCGATTTCAATTAAATTCAACGTCAACTTTGACTTCGAACTTATTCAATTTTTCATTCACCTATTAATTTATTCAATTTCAATTTATCTCGATTTGGTGCTTGATTTCTCAAAATATCAATTTATAACACTTAACAAAAATTTCCAACAATATTCAAGTTTAAATCTAAATTCCAAATGTGATTCAATTCCAAACTCGATTTCAAGATATCATTTTTATATTACTTTTACTTAGTAATATTCAAAGCTCGAATTAAGGTTAAATCTTTGAACAAATCAATTTTCGACCTTCAATCATATCCAATTTCAAATTTCAAAGTCTCAACTTAATTATTTAACAAAATTCCTTTAACCAAAATTTATTTCAACATTCCAAACTCAATTTTCGATAAATTTGATTTCCATAAATTTATTTCTATTTATAACTTTTAAATCAAACATTTAAATAAATTTCAAATCGACGATTTCAAAATTATTAATTTAGCCAATTCGGTGTCCGTATATAATTTTCTAAGCTATGGCCAAGTAGTTATTTATTTCAATTATATGTCAGGGATGAATATATATTACTTAAATTAAATCACAGTATCATATGTATGCATAACAGGATCTATATAAGAAAATAAACATCCAAACATTCAATTATCAACCAATAGCATCCATCAAAATACATCATCCAATAAACAATACAATTCATGGCAATTTCATAGTTATCGATGTCAGGTAATTAAATCGCAATTCAATTTCAATTTTAATTTCAAATTTAACTGTCAATTAAATTTCAACTGTTAATTCGAATGACAATCTATATGACAATTAAATTTCATCAAACAACGACAAATAAAATCATAACACTTCATAATTTCAAATTTAAGTAGCATAAAGATATTTAGTACGATGTGAGCATTTTAAAACACTCACTTTGATTTTTTCGATTTTAAATCAAATCGAACGACGTTCGATTTGACCCAAAATTTTCTCTAGCTCCAAACGACTCCAATCCAATTCCACGGCGTAGTGCTCGTCCATACGATTCCATCGCAACTAGTTTCGTCCAAAACGGACCTCGTATGACAAAGATACAACATTTTAAATATTACACGATTTAAAATATATTTAATTTACAAATTATTTAAATTTTCTAACCTAAACAAATCAGGGCCGCATGATTTCTGAAGATGGAATCCAGGCCGCACTTTAGTTTCTTCCTCACGCGCTTATGCTCCTCTCCAGGTCGCGTTCGAACCCAATGCCGCCCAAATGCCCTAATACACGCAACCTACCACCACCTCCGGACGTTGATCAGGCGACGCCATATCGAAGGCCTCGCTGCCGTGCACCCCCGCGCCCAGCCACGTGGCACTCGGTCCCCTTATTTGCACAAAAAGCCATGCGCAACTTCGGCCGAACGTGAGCCAATTGTGGCCTCCACACAACCCCAATTCGAATCTCCACCGTTGGATTGGTAGTTCGTGATGTGCTCCACACTTTACCAGTTGGAAGGTTTTCGATTCGATGAGCGGATTCAAAGAAATCGAAGGGGAAAGAAGCTTGATTTTTGGCCATTGACTGTAGAGAGGCGGCCGGCCATTTTCTAGGGTTAGGTTTTCTTTTTTTCTTTTTCTTTTTTTGTGAATAAAGGGCTATTTATAGGAAACGACGAATACTATCCATCCGGCTTTTCCAAACTCCGAATTTTGCGCGGTAACCAGCGTTCCCAAGGTTTATCCCGTGTTTCGGACACAATGGAACATGTTTCGGAAGCTAATTCGGTCATCAGTGCGAGATATGGAATTGAACGATCGATTTAAAATTAAACTGATTAAATGATTTTCCAGGCGTTTTAGCTTGCACCAGACAAACGATAAATCCAATTGACACGAAATTTGAAATCTTACAATAATATCACATTACGGATCCGATGAAACTGGTTTCGTCGAAATCCGAGACCGTTTGAAAAATGACTATTTTAACTCGCCATATTAATATTAAAACAATTTCAACGTGTTTCAAGCTGCCACGGTCAAACGACAACTCCGATTGCTACGAAAATTGAAATCCGATAATAACTAACTATTACGGATCCAATGGAACTAGTTTCGTCCAATTCTGAGACTGTTCGAAAATTGGCTATTTTTCAGTCGATAATTAAATATTAAAATATTCAATTTTCACAAATAAATTTTAAGTTCATTTTTAAAAGTTTTATAACATCACTATAACTCCAATATGATAAAATAAAATTTTACAAATCATTTTTTTTAATCGTATTAAACCCGTTATTCAATTTATCCAATAAATTCCAATTTTAAAATCGTATTAACTCTATTGAAATCCAAATATAACTTAGATTCACTTTGGAAACCAATTTGAATCATATTAAATCAAATTTCAATTATTCACTCTATTTTCATATATTAAATTTCAATATCAAATTAATCATATCAAATTCGAAATTTAATTTATTCAAACATTCATAATTTTAAATTTAAACAATTTGATTATTCTTAAATCACTATCCTTTGAAATATTCAAAACGAACTTAAAAATTTAACTTTTGAAACGAGTTAAATTTATAGAACAACTATTTTCATTATACGGTTATTCAATTCCCATTATCAAATTATTCAATAAGTTTTAAATATTAAATTTAAACAATTTACCTAGTCAATATTCAATATTTGATTTTAAATCGATTTTACTTATCAATCAATTACTCTATTTTACCCAATGAATTCAACATTTATTATCCTATTCAACTATTGATTGCAAAGGCATTCACCAAATAGCTTTTATTTTTCATCACTTGGATAGTTATTTTTGCAATTCATTCCAGTTATTATTATTTCAAACGAATTACAATTTTTTTCTAACATTAAATCACGGAAACTTATTAAATTAGTTATTTTAATTATCGAAAATTTATGGGTCGTTACATTCTCCCCCACTCAAAACTTTTCGTCCCCGAAAAGGAAAGAGAAGGGAAAAGGAACTATGTATAGAATTCAACCTTAGGTATATTTATCTCAAAGTTACCAACTTATAAAACAATGTAATTTCACTTATAAAGTCATTACTACACTTTTACTAAGTTATTCCAAATGCCTTTCTAACTTTAAAAGTTAGTTATCAAAACAAGTTATAAAAAATTTAAAACTTGAAAAATTTTCTAACACCCGGATTTTACGGAAAATTTCGGCAGAGTCTCCTTTGCGCGGCTCGATCGGTACAACTACAAAACGCCTCTACGGGCCCCAAACCAACAAAAGAAAATCCAAAAGCCAAGTGGCTCATCAAAAATCACCAAATCCAATGATAAAATAAACATGTACCTTATATTTTTTATTAGCGAGCATATACGAATAATATAGCGCAAAAGCGAGCTCCAAATGCGAAGCAAGCGCAATCCGCACCTACTAAACACTCAACAAACTATGAGAACATGCATATATGAAAATAATATCTATATACATCATATAACAACATAACGACTACATGTGCCAACAAAGCAAATGCAACAAAACAACAAATGCAACCATCAATCAAGTATCATCCAACAAATCCATAACCAATCAATATAAATTCACTTCTCATTAATATTTATTGACTTGGATTTCAATTTTAATCATAGTTGATTCATTAACTTTGGATTTTACTAACATTCATTCTCAATTCAATTAGTTAACATTCACTAATTTATATTTACATTAGTTCACTTCCAATTTGAATCAAATTAAATTCTATTTAAATTCATTTAACTTCCAATTTGATTTCAATGGTTTATAGCTTTCAATTTCATTAACCCTTACCGAATTATATACAATCAACTAACAATCATATAACAACCAAACCATACCCAACATAACCAAATTATTAATTTTTTTCATTCAATTTGGTTTATCTCTTTTATATATATATCATGTTATATAATTGTAAAAGAATAATTTTATATTCGGCATCTTAAATTTCCAATATTAACTTTAATTAAGTCCGTAAGCTGTACATATATCATCCGTGAGCAATATCAATCTAATCGCTTATTCGATCACACAATTTCACTTCCAAACTAGTGTCGTTCACACGACTCTCTAGTGCGGACTCAGATTTGGTTCCTTGATTGGAAACTGTTACTCTCCTTGCATAGCCATATACTATGATAGAGAATTCCAGAATCAAATTAAAAATCCATATCCAGGGTTCGCCGTCGAAAATCGAGTGAAAAATTCTAACTTGGATCGATATAAATCATCTCGAAATTTTGTGCTCGAATTTGGATCAAATCGTTATACAAATAAAATAATGTACGTACAATCTCACGTATTACCTTCCAATAGATTTCTATCCAATTTATCTATACTAAATTATTTTATTGACTTCTATTTTATTTACAATTAATTATTCGCAATCCATTATTCAATTAATATATCCATTTCTTTGCATAACATATTCTTTGACATTATCTTTTCTCAAACATTATATCATAGAATTTTCTGACTCAAGTTCATTTTAAACATTATATGTAATTTAATTAAATTCAATTTCATTTTCCAATTGATTCTTAACTATAAGAAATTTCTTTGTTTACATTTATTTCAATTTCATAATTTCAGTTAATAACGAATTCATTTGTGGAACATTTTATAAATCAACACTTTAGTTTATAGTCATTTCATAAAAGTCTAACTTCCCATATATGACTTTTCTTATTTTACGGTTATCTTAAAGGTTACAAATTCAATTTTTTTTTTCTATGCAATTTATATTTATTTTCTATAACCAATTTACAAACGATATTATACAATTCATTTGTCTTCTTTCTTAAGTTCACTTACTTGTTCCATATATCCATTTATCATTTCATGCTATATTTAAGTACATATAAATTTTTTTTCACAACCAAATTTTCATTTACATATATCTCAACTCCTTTAGAGTTTTTTTTCCCACCTGCATATTTCAATTACTTTCAAATTCTGCTTATTTGTACAATATCTTATTACATATCAAAAACATCATTTTAACTTTTAATATTTGGTAAGTTTTGTTATATGTTATCAGAATGCAAAATTTTGTATTATATAAATTTACAGAATTTCATTTTTTTACTTAATTAGAATGCTCACAAATTTAATTTATTTAAATCCTCTTTACCTTTCAACTTTAAAGTTTTTCCCCAAACAATAGTTTAGATATCTTAATCCTCTTATTTTATAAATTTTGGTTATTCACATTTCATTCAAATTATTTGAAAATTATTAATTAACAGAACTTAGAAATTTAAATGCCCGGTTCTTTTCAAATCGTTTGAAATAAATATATACACTTATATCTTTAATATATTAAATCATACCTTTGGAGTTTAGACCAAAACCCATTTACCCAAAATAATTTTGAAGATAAGCAAAGCTTCTTAGAAGTCTCCCCCACTTTGAGACTCGAAAATGAACGTCGATGATGCTGCGCAGTCGTCACCGATATTATTTTCCAGCGACATAACAGAGGAGTACTAAATTCATTCCTTTCTTTAAAAATCCTTTCAAAATATTTCCATAAACAATATCCAATTAATATCACTATATATTTCTTTAAAGCTTTGAAAACCATTTTCCAGAATCTCCGGGTCTTAAATTCAATATTTTCCAATTTAAATCTATTTTAATTCATAAGTCACCTTTATAAAACATTCTTATAGGATTTTCTTTCTTAAAACATTCCACAAGTGTTTTATCATTTTCATTTTGTAATAAATCTTATTTACTGAATTACAATATCCAATTTGTGATAATAACCAATATTTTCATTCCTAACAACCTGGTAAGCTAGGTAAGTCACAATAATTTTTGAAAATTAATCCTTTATATACAAAATATAATTAGGGAAAATTATTTCATTTACCCTATTTTAAAACAATACTATGTCGAATTGTTCTGTTCGAGTGTTTAGAGATCCCTATCAATGACGTTAATTACTCGTATTGACCAGAATCCATAAGCCACTCAACAAATCAACCGACACAATATAAAACATTTTATATCACTAACAAATACGCTCTCTCATATATATATTCACTCAACGACTCAATATAGGGTATAACTACCCTATTTATAAAGAGCCAGACCCCACAGAGCTAAGGTTATCGCTAAACCCAAGCTCTGATACCAACTGTAACGACCCGCCTTTTTGGACAGTTTAAACCGACGATCAAATACACATGTCGATTCCAAACCATTCAAAAGGGCAGATGGTTATTGGGATAAATAAGAAAAGAAAAGAAAGAGAAATAAAGGAAATGAAACAACACAGAATCTCGCAGCGGAACGATGAAATATAATAGTCAAATAAACAGTTCATGAAGCTGTCTACTATACTTTGACAATTATTTATACAACATTTATCAGAGTTATACATATACAACAGAACAACTAAATAATGCAGCAGATAGCATGATGCAAGGGTAATAATAGAAATAGTATACCAAATCTTCGTCTTCGTTCTCCAGAATAGATCTTCAAAAATCTGAAAAAAACTCAGGGCTGACCCGAGCGTAATGAAAAGACAAAACACTCGAGTCATGACTAAATACCCTTATGAAAGTTAAATCAATCGTAAATAAATATGAGTGCAACGGCGTCGGGGATGTTTACGGGGTTTGACATCTCCTATCCAGTGTCAACGTGCGTGCAATAACTTAAGAGATGTTACGGGATTTTCCATCTCTCAAGGATCCGTTAAACTATCTACTATGTAGTAATATACGCTAAGTAGATAATGCCTATCAGTAATATAAAGTATCAAAATAGCGTTAAGGCGTTACCATAATCCCCCTTAACACATTTTATATTCCCAAAAGCATATACAAGACCGTAGTTTCCCCAAAACCGAAAGTCACCGGAGGGCAATCCATATACTCAAGGTACAAATCAAAAACGTAGTGGTCGCGAATAGGATGATTAGTATGACAAGGTACATGAGGCGATACCAACTAGGATACTAGTAGTTGCGTGATCCGGACTGATGTTGGGCATAGCCAGCAGCTACCCCAACACCGCGAAACAACACTCTGAAATCAAGGGGTGCACCCAAATCGCATCACAAATGTAATAGAAATGGTATCGAAGAAGCGTGTCTACTAGAGGTGGCGAACCTCAATGGCCCGGCGCGGCTCCTGTTTTAGTCATGTCAGGGGTCATCCAATATCGTTCTCTTTCTTCAGTCAACGCGTTCACCAAACCATCCACTTCATTCTGGATCAACACTCTGCGTATAATAGTTATTAAAGTGGTTTTCGGTATCGACAAGAGTATGTCCATATCCGTTCCCGGTCTCTTTAATAACTACGTATTATTACACCGTTGGCTCTTTTATATTTCAAATCGATTCATAATTGATATCAAAATATCATATTCGCTTCAAAAATCAAATTCATTTCAAATATCATCGTATCTTTTCAAATGTAGGATTTCGCTCCAGAATAAATTTCGCATCAATATCTCATTTTGATTTCAAAATCGTTTCGAATTCCACTTAGGTTGCAACTTCGTTTAATCCAATACGTATTCAAATTCAAGATTTAAACATTTCACCTTATTGACCAGTTTAGGATTTTAGAAAAAAAAATAGCTTTAAGTAGTTTAAAATAATTAAAATAGTTAAAATACTTTAAAATCTTAAAACGGATTTGAAATAGATAAATTTGGTTTAAAATAATTTAAATTGGGTTAAGTAGATTTAAAATAGATTAAAATAGTTTATGTATTCAAAAATGGTTTATATAGCATGGTAATTTGGAAAACAAAATAAAACAGCTTCAAAACCAATCCATTTCAATTTATAACTTCCCAATTCAAATCAATTTCAACTTCCGTTCTACCGATTTCAATTTCGATTTCAATTCAATTCAACGTCAACTTTGACTTCGAACTTATTCAATTTTTCATTCACCTATTAATTTATTCAATTTCAATTTATCTTGATTTGGTGCTTGATTTCTCAAAATATCAATTTATAACACTTAACAAAAATTTCCAACAATATTCAAGTTTAAATCCAAATTCCAAATGTGATTCAATTCCAAACTCGATTTCAAGATATCATTTTTATATCACTTTTACTTAGTAATATTCAAAGCTCGAATTAAGGTTAAATCTTTGAACAAATCAATTTTCGACCTTCAATCATATCCAATTTCAAATTTCAAAGTCTCAACTTAATTATTTAACAAAATTCCTTTAACCAAAATTTATTTCAACATTCCAAACTCAATTTTCGATAAATTTGATTTACATAAATTTATTTCTATTTATAACTTTTAAATCAAACATTTAAATAAATTTCAAATCGACGATTTCAAAATTATTAATTTAGCCAATTCGGTGTCCGTATATAATTTTCTATGCAATGGCCAAGTAGTTATTTATTTCAATTATATGTCAGGGATGAATATATATTACTTAAATTAAATCACAGTATCATATGTATGCATAACAGGATCTATATAAGAAAATAAACATCCAAACATTCAATTATCAACCAATAGCATCCATCAAAATACATCATCCAATAAACAATACAATTCATGGCAATTTCATAGTTATCGATGTCAGGTAATTAAATCGCAATTCAATTTCAATTTTAATTTCAAATTTAACTGTCAATTAAATTTCAACTGTTAATTCGAATGACAATCTATATGACAATTAAATTTCATCAAACAACGACAAATAAAATCATAACACTTCATAATTTCAAATTTAAGTAGCATAAAGATATTTAGTACGATGTGAGCATTTTAAAACACTCACTTTGATTTTTTCGATTTTAAATCAAATCGAACGACGTTCGATTTGACCCAAAATTTTCTCTAGCTCCAAACGACTCCAATCCAATTCCATAGTGTAGTGCTCGTCCATACGATTCCATCGCAACTGGTTTCGTCCAAAACGGACCTCGTATGACAAAGATACAACATTTTAAATATTACACGATTTAAAATATATTTAATTTACAAATAATTTTAATTTTGTAACCCAAACAAATCAGGGCCGCATGATTTCTGAAGATGGAATCCAGGCCGCACTTTAGGTTCTTCCTCACGCGCTTATGCTCCTCTCCAGGTCGCGTTTGAACCCAATGCCGCCCAAATGCCCTAATACACGCAACCTACCACCACCTCCGGACGTTGATCAGGCGACGCCATATCGAAGGCCTCGCTGCCGTGCACCCCCGCGCCCAGCCACGTGGCACCCGGTCCCCTTATTTGCACAGAAAGACGTGCGCAACTTCGGCCGAACGTGAGCCAATTGTGGCCTCCACACAACCCCAATTCGAATCTCCACCGTTGGATTGGTAGTTCGTGATGTGCTCTACACTTTACCAGTTGGAAGGTTTTCGATTCGATGAGCGGATTCAAAGAAATCGAAGGGGAAAGAAGCTTGATTTTCGGCCATTGAATGTAGAGAGGCGGCCGACCATTTTCTAGGGTTAGGTTTTCTTTTATTTCTTTTTTTTGTGAATAAAGGGCTATTTATAGGAAACGACGAATACTATCCATCAGGCTTTTCCAAACTCCGAATTTTGCGCGGTAACCAGCGTTTCTAGGGTTTATCCCGTGTTCCGGACACAATGGAATAGGTTTCGGAAGTTAATTCGGTCATCAGTGCGAGATATGGGATTGAACGATCGATTTAAAATTAAACCGATTAAACGATTTTCCAAGCGTTTTAGCTTGCACCGGACAAACGATAAATCCAATTGACACGAAATTTGAAATCTTACAATAATATCACATTACGGATCCGATGAAACTAGTTTCGTCGAAATCCGAGACCTTTTGAAAAATGACTATTTTAACTCGCCATGTTAATATTAAAACAATTTCAACGTGTTTCAAGCTGCCACGGTCAAACGACAACTCCGATTGCTACGAAAATTGAAATCCGATAATAACTAACTATTACGGATCCAATGGAACTAGTTTCTTCCAATTCTGAGACTGTTCGAAAATTGGCTATTTTTCAGTCGATAATTAAATATTAAAATATTCAATTTTCACAAATAAATTTTAAATTCAGTTTTAAAAGTTCTATAACATCACTATAACTCCAATATGATAAAATAAAATTTTACAAATCATTTTTTTTATCGTATTAAACCCGTTATTCAATTTATCCAATAAATTCCAATTTTAAAATCGTATTAACTCTATTGAAATCCAAATATAACTTAGATTCACTTTGGAAACCAATTTGAATCATATTAAATCAAATTTCAATTATTCACTCTATTTTCATATATTAAATTTCAATATCAAATTAATCATATCAAATTCGAAATTTAATTTATTCAAACATTCATAATTTTAAATTTAAACAATTTGATTATTCTTAAATCACTATCCTTTGAAATATTCAAAACGAACTTAAAAATTTAACTTTTGAAACGAGTTAAATTTATAGAACAACTATTTTCATTATACGGTTATTCAATTCCCATTATCAAATTATTCAATAAGTTTTAAATATTAAATTTAAACAGTTTACCTATTCAATATTCAATATTTGATTTTAAATCGATTTTACTTATCAATCAATTACTCTATTTTACCCAATGAATTCAACATTTATTATCCTATTCAACTATTGATTGCAAAGGCATTCACCAAATAGCTTTTATTTTTCATCACTTGGATAGTTATTTTTGCAATTCATTCCAGTTATTATTATTTCAAACGAATTAAAAAAAATTTCTAACATTAAATCACGGAAACTTATTAAATTAGTTATTTTAATTATTGAAAATTTACGGGTCGTTACAATATGACAATTAAATTTCATCAAACAACGACAAATAAAATCATAACACTTCATAATGTCAAATTTAACTAGCATAAAGATATTTAGTACGGTGTGAGCGTTATAAAATACTCACCTTGATTTTTACGATTTTAAATCAAATCGAACGACGTTCGATTTAACTCAAAATTTTCTCTAGCTCCAAATGAGTCCAATCCAATTCCATTGCGTAGTGCTCGTTAAAACGATTCCAACGCAATTTGATTCGTCCGAAACGGACCTCGCATCAAAAAGTTACGTCATTTCAAAGTTTATACGGATTTGAATATAAATAATTATACAACATATTAAATTTCCTAACCCTATCAAAATCTGGCCGTCCATCCCTGCATCCAACGCATCAAGCCGCACCCCATCTCCTCCTTTCTCATGTTCACGCGCCCACGTACAGGAACCCAAGCCGCCTCTTCCTCTCCAATTATCGCGCCCCCCTACCAACACTTCGAAGCCGATCAACCAATATCACGTTGAAGCTCGTCTCGTGCTCCACCATCACCGGGAATAGCATCGAGCTCGGTCAAGTATACGTCTCGAAAAACGTGAGTAACCGCCGGCCCTAAGAACTCGATTTGCCGTTGATTCAAAGCTCCAAACACGATCATAGCCGTTGGATAGAGAGATATTGATGCCCTCTACAACTTCCATGTTGAAGGTTTCGCATGAATGTCGACGGAATGAGAGATAATTGGAGGGGAAGGTGATTGTTTTTCGGCCATTGACTGCATTCATCGGTGGCTAGGGTTTTTTTTTTTTTTTTTTTGGTTGAAAATTGTGAACAAGGGGGCTATTTATAAGAAGCGACGAACTCTATTCATTCCGGATTTTTCGAACTCCGATTTACGCACGGTGACTGGCGTTTCTAGGGTTTAACCCGCGTTCCGGACACAATGGAATAGGTTTCGGAAGCTAATTCGATTGTATGCGCAAGTTACGGAAATAAACGATCAATTTAAATTAAATCGATTTAAACTAATTTCTAGGCGTTTTGGCTTGCCGCGGACAAACGGTAAATCTGATTGACATGAAATTTGAAATATTACAATAATATCATATTACGGATCCGATGAAACTTGTTTCGTCGAAATCCGAGACTGTTTGAAAAATGAGTATTTTAACTCGTCAAATTAATATTAAAACAATTTCGATGCGTTTCGAGCTGCCACGGTCAAACGAAAACTCCGATTGGTACGAAAATTGAAATCCGATAATAACAAACTATTACGGATCCAGTGGAACTAGTTTCGTCCAATTCTGAGACTGTTCGAAAATTGGCTATTTTTCAGTCGATAATTAAATATTAAAATATTCAATTTTCACAGATTTGCTTTTAATTCGATTTTAAAAGTTCTACAACATCATTCTAACTTTAATATGATAAAATAAAATTTTACAAATCATTTTTAATCATATTAAACCCGTTATTCAATTATCCAATAATTTCCAATTTTAAAATCTTATTAACTCTATTATAATCCCAATATAACTTACATTCACTTTGAAAACCAATTTGAATCATATTAAATCAAATTTCAATTATTCACTCTATTTTCATATATTAAATTTCAATATCAAATTAATCACATCAAATTCAGAATTTAATTATTCAAACATTTATAATATTAAATTTAAACAAATTTGATTATTCTTAAATCACTATCTTTTGAAATATTCAAACGAACTTATAAAATTTAACAAATTCAAATTATAGAACTACCATTTTCATTAAAACAGTTATTTAATTCCTGTTATTCAATTAATTCAATAGATTCCAAATATTGAATTTAAACCATTTAATTGTTCAATATTGGATTTTTAAATAAAATTTCATTATCAATCAATTTACTATATTACATCAAAGGAACTCTACATTATTATAAATCAAAAGTTAGAGATAATGCACTCAACTAATATATGAACTTCCATTTCAATTTCAATTGGTTCACAAATTCAATTCGACTAACTAAATGAATAGGTAACTTAAATAATTATCACCGTTAACTGTTAATTACTTATAAGTTTATTATTTACAAACAAGCGTCACAATTACCTATACAATACAAATTCATTCAATTACCTTTGACTACATATCATTTCGATTGATTTGGGATTTTATTCAATTCATAAATAATTAACTTAGATAAAATCTTGTTGCATTTCGTTCTAGTTATTATTATTCCAAACGACTTACAATTTTTTTCTAACACTAAATCAAGAAATCTTATTAAATTGGCTATTTTAATTATCGAAAATTTACGGGTCGTTACACCCCCGATCACATATGTCGAACGAAATTGCCCAAAAACGAATTTATATTTATTTCCAAATTTCTAATTCAATACTGTAAAAAAAATCTGATTCTAGTCTTAAAAATCATGGTTTCCAAAATGAGTTCAAGTGATAATCCTGAATCAATAAATTTTGATACTGGAATTTTATTATATTTGAGCCTTTTCCTGTAACGTCCAGTTTTCTTGAAGTCTTTGCTATAGTTTAACTTTAAATTATTTTTAGGGGTTGAATACTGTTAAAACGAACATCTTTTGTTTAGAAGAAATTGTCTGATATGATTCAGAGAGATGGGGAATGATTTTTAAACAAATGAAATGGCCTGTGAGCCTGGAAAATCAGCATTTCCTGATTTTCACCAAGACCCGGCCTCTTTACTCATGTAAGTATGTTCCACAATTTTAAGAAATCATACAAACATAATTTGAAGCATGCAGAACTAGTTGAATTCATCCATATTCCATAGGTATCAGATTTTGGGGTGTTTGTTTCCAGGAAAAAAAAACAGAGGGGTTTAACTAAGAACTAAGGTTTTAAAAACTAATAACAGGAAGGTACAAACCCTATATATAGATAGGCAAAGAAACATCAACAAAGTGATTTATTTGCATTATATATTTGTTGCTTGAAAGGAGGAATTTTTCACTGTAACTAAAGCGTTACAGGAAGACATAGACAGAAAAACAATGTTTTCCAGAGAAATCAAAGCACAATCATACCATTCACTCAGTTCAAAGCTATCACCTTCATGCAGGAGTTCAAGGCACAAAAGTGTTTAAACAACATAGGTTTACTCACAGCAACATATGATTAAAAGAAAACAGAGTTTACTCACCTTTTTTTTCAAAAGAGTTCCCTGATGTTCTTACAAAATAGAGATGATGCTGGCAATTCTTTTCTACTTGATTTTGAAATTTAAATCTGCAACTTGAAGTTGTAACTTTTTGTTTAATCACTGTTGCATGCTCTAGTTTATTTACTTATTAATATCAAAACAAGGATTTGAATTTACTTACAGTTTTGAATTTGTAACAGAGGAGTCTTTCCTTTTAATTTCTACAACTAGAAACCTAAAGTACATTTAAAGCTTTGATTTTTTTTTTCCTTACAATTTATAGAAAGTTATTGTATAATTTTTTTTGCTTAAATAAAAAAAAATACTTAAGAAAAGAAAGGACACTTGTTACTTTTCTTCTTTTATTGAATTACACTTGTCACTATGTTAATTCTCAATTTAACACTTGTAACAAAAAAAAAATTTCTTCTTTTATTAACAAAGTATTTTACCCCATTAAACTTGTATTTGTACTTACACCTTTTCTTTTTATTAAAGACATTGGTTTTTATGTTAATACATATTATTAAAAGAAGGTATATTGAATTTTTTTATACATATTAAATAATTCCTATAGATATGTGTATATAAATGCAAATTATTTTACTAAACACTTCATTTTAAAATTCAAATTAAAATTGAAAATCAATTCAATATATAAATTCAAATCTACCTACGTAAGAACACATACACATGTATATTTATATATATGAATAAAAGTTAGATTCAATGATTAAAAACTTTTAATGATTCAAAATTTTCAAACTTAAAAGAAATTTGAAATTCTTATTCACTTACATCATCATCTATTTATTTATTCTTTATTTTATAATTTGAACTTTCCAAATTTTTATCATAAAAGTTCTACATTTATAAATTTTAAATTGATGAATTTTGGTATGTTACAGATTTCCCCCTTTAAGAAAATTTCGTCCTCGAAATTTGAAAGAGAGAGAAAAGTAATCAAAGAATATACGAATTCAGAAAAGAATAAAGAAATGGCTTACCAATTTAAGCCAAGATATCCACCCTGCATTTGGGATAAGACTTCTGCATACTATCTTCGGTCTCCCAAGTACAGTCCTTTGGATCTCCGCTCCATTGCACTTTAACCAGCTTCACAATTTTGTTCCTTAATTTCTTTTCGTCTCGATCCACAATCTTAATTGGTTCTCTTTTTACTGATAAATTTGGTGTGATCTCTAGATCTTGTTGTGCTGCTTCTTCAATAATACTGTCTGGATCGGGTACGTACTTTCGAAGATGCGAAACGTGAAATACATCGTGTACGCCGGATAACCAGTTAGGTAGTTGCACTCGATATGCTAGAGGACCAATCCTTTCCAAAATAGGAAAAGGACCAATGTATCGCGGTGCCAACTTACCAGTTTTCCCAAATCTTAACACACGCCGCATTAGAGATACTTTCAAGAAAACAAAATCTCCAACTTGAAATTCCAAAGCTCTCCTTCTACGGTCGTAATAACTCTTCTGGTGACTCTGAGCAGTTATTAACCTTTTCCGGATAAAATCGACCATTTTAGTGGCTTCCTTAATCATGTCCGATCCAAGAACCAGTCTATCACCGGATTCAATCCAGCATGCTGGTGATCGACACGGTCGACCATATAGAGCCTCAAAAGGAGCCATTTCGATACTGGCTTGATAGCTGTTATTATATGAAAATTCGACCAAATGTAGATAGTCTTCCCAAGGACCACCAAAGTCGAGAATACAAGCTCGTAAAAGATCCTCTAATGTTCGATTTATCCTTTCAGTCTGCCCATCCGATTGTGGATGATAAGCAGCACTGAAATTTAGCTTTGTACCCAACGTGCCCTGAAATGCTTCCCAAAATCTACTAGTAAAGATGGGGTCACGATCACTTACTATACTACTCGGTATACCATGGAGACGGACAATCTCTTTGATATATAGCTCAGCTAAACTTGCTGCTGTCCGAGTGGATTTTACTAGAATGAAGTGGGCAGTTTTGGTTAGACGGTCCACTATAACCCAAATTGTTTCATTTCCCTTCTTGGTTCGTGGCAATCCGTCAATAAAATCCATTGATACCTGATCCCAGTTCCATTTTGGCACTTCCAAAGGCTGGAGTAAAGCCGCTATCTTCTTCTAGTCGCTTTTAATCTGTTGGCAGGTAGCACATCGACTCACATATATGGATATATCTCTTTTCATTGTCTTCCACCAGAAGGTCCTTCTAATATCTTTATACATTTTATTTACTCCTGGATGGATACTAAGTTTTGACTTATGGCATTCATCTAAAACTTCACACTTTAATTCTGGGATATCAGGGACACAAATTATTCCTTTCAATCTTATAATTCCACTATGATTTGTTTCAAAACTAGTATCTTCGCCTCGAAGAATTTTCCCATAAATATCTCGAAGAAAATTGTCTTCATTTTGCTTGCTAGCGATTTTATCAAGGAGAATAGGGGTGACAACAGGATGAGCAAGAGTAGCATGCTTTCTACTTAAAGCATCAGCAACCACATTAGCTTTACCAGGTGTATACAGAATATCTAGGTCATATGACGCTAGAAATTCTAACCATCGTTGTTGCCGTAGATTTAAATCTTTCTGGGTGAAGAGATATTTTAAAGATTTGTGATCGGTGAATAGTTCAAATTTTTCACTCAGAAGATAGTGTCGCCAGATTTTCAGAGCGAAAATAACCGCTAAAAGTTCCAAATCGTGTGTTGGATAATTTTTCTCATGCGGCCGTAATTGTCTACTCGTGTAGGCAATTACTTTTCCATTTTGCATTAACACTGCACCCAAACCGTCTCCACAAGCATCAGTATAGACGGATAACCCTTGGTTCCCGTTAACAATAGCGAGAACGGGAGCGGTAGTTAATCTCCTTTTTAATTCCTGAAAAGCTTCGTCACATTTTAGAGTCCAATTGAATTTAGCATTCTTCATCGTCAGCTTAGTCAGTGGACTGGCCAACTTAGAAAAATCTTGGACAAACTTTCTATAATATCCCGCTAAACCTAGAAAACTTCTAACTTCTCTAGGAGTAGTGGGTCGCTTCCAGTCCAGAATTGCTGAAATTTTGCTTGGATCAACAGAAATCCCTTCTTCATTAACGATATGACCAAGAAATCTGACTTCCTTGACCCAAAAGTGACATTTAGACAATTTAGCGAATAAGACATTCCTTCTCAATATTTCCAAAACAATTCTAAGATGTTCAGCCTGTTCTTCTTCGGTTTTGGAATAAATCAAGATATCATCAATAAATACCAGGACAAACTTGTTCAGTACTTCTCGAAACACACGTGTCATTAAATCTACGAAATACGCAGGAGCGTTGGTTAGTCCGAAAGGCATGACTAACCATTCGTAGAACATGTTAGGACCCCTGAAGGCTGTTAAATGAACACAATCTTCAGCTATCCGCAGTTGATGGAATCCTTGAGCTAAATCCATTTTAGAAAACAATCGGGCGCCATGAAGTTGATCGAATAGATCGTCAATTCTAGGTAAAGGAAATTTGTTTTTGAGAGTTTGTTTATTGAGATCGCGGTAATCCACACACAATCTCAAAGATCCGTCTGATTTGGCCACGAATACGACGGCTGAACCCCATTCGGAAACTCTAGGGCGAATCAATCCTTTTTCTAACAAATCACGAGTCTGAGTGACTAATTCAATTCTTTCCTTTGGTGCCATCCTGTGACTTGCGTGTACGACAGGACGGACGTTGGGTACTAAATCAATTCGGAATTCTATTTCTCTGTGTGGAGGTAAGGATTTTACTTCTTCAAATATGTCGGAAAACTCCCGAACAACGGGTATAGACTCCAAACTGGTTTCAGGATATCCCAAAGCATACATTAATTTATCTCTCTTTGGACTTGGATCCTCACAAGAGATTTCAACAAAATTTCAAGGTTTGTTTTGACTAAAATTATCCGATCATTACAATCTAATTTAGCTTCGTATCTTGATAACCAGTTCATTCCAAGTAAGATTTCAAATTCATTAAATTCGAGGATATAAAGATTGATAGGAAATTGATAGCAAGCATATGAAATAGGGACTTTCTTACAATACAAACAAAGATTTGCGAGACCTCCAACTGGATTTTCACGCAAATAGGGTTGTCAACGAATTCGGTTTTAAGTCCTAATTCATTTACGGTTTGTTGGGAGATAAAACTATGTGAAGATCCCGTGTCAAATAAAACTCTAACAACTTTATCGAAAATAGCAATGTTACCTTCTAAAACACCTTTTCCCTTATCTTCTTTTGAAGTCGATGGGTCTTCCTTTATTGCATATACGTTTGCCATTTGCTTGTTTCAACACTGGGCAATCCTTAACAATATGTCCAGGCTTGTGGTAATTGTAGCATTCTCTAGCTCCTTGATTATTCTTCGCAGGTTGTTCCTTCTTGACTTGCTTCTTCGGGTGCTTGCAGTTGTTTGAATAATGCCCCTTTTCTTGGCAATTGTAACAGGTCACATTTCTGACTGAATTACCTTGGTTGTTCCTCTTGTCCTTTCCTTGATGTGGCTTTTTACCCCCAAACTTTATCTTCTTCCAATTTTGATTACTGGAATTTCTGCTTTCCCTTGGGATCTCTTGTATATCCAAGGAGGCATACCGATATCCCATATTGATAAGATTAGAGAAAGATTCTTTAATGTGCGCGGTCATCCTTTCGTGAAATTTCTTGTTCATCCCGCGAATAAATTTTTCATTTTTCTTTAAAGGCGTATTCACTAACTCCGGTCCGAAATGAGATAATTCATTGAATTTGTTTAAGTATTCTTCAAAAGATAGGGCTCCTTGTTTTAAGTCCAGAAACTCTTGATACATTCGTGAAATTCCTTCCGAAGGCAAATATCGCTTTTCGAATACCTCTTTGAATCGATTCCAAGAAAACTCTTCATCAGGTTCATCTATTGTGACCGTTTCCCACCAAGCTGAAGCTTCATTTTGTAGCTGCCAAGAAGCAATTAGACGCATTTGATCATTCTGCAGCTTAAGCCCCTTAAAAATCTTTTCACATGATCTTATCCAAGCCTGGGCCTCAATAATTGATTCTTTGCCAGTAAAAGGCCTACCACCCAGCCTTGAGAAACTGTTATGCAAATCAGCCAGATTTGGCTGAGGTTGAGTAGGCACAACTGCTTCCGCTGAAGGAGAAACCTGACTAGCTGTTGTCGCATTTCCCAGACTTCTAACTCTACCTCTGCGCCCACTCATTTTTTTCTATCTGTAATTAGTAAGAAGCTTGATTTAGAAATTCGTACGAGATATCTTAAGGAATATCAGCAGTTAAAGAGAATAGACTAAGAAAATTTTGGGTTTCAGTCTCGGTTTATACTCATTTTAGGGTATACTTCACCCTATCTCTAATGAGCCATCTAACGTGTTATACTTCGTAGCTAAAGTTCTTACTCAACCCTTAGCTCTGATACCACTTGTCACGACCCGAAGTTCGGCATTCAAAAATCGACATCAAATACCTCACTTGTATTCGACTGCCGGAGATTCAAACGTCGAATTTCAGTTCGGATGGGGCTTATAACAATAATTAGATGAATAATAAACAGCGGAAAATATAACTGCCAACATCAATATCCCAGATACAACATCACAAACATCAGAGTATTTATATACATATACAACACAATTCCAAAAATAGACCATCACAAAAGGAAAACATGTGGTCACCCCAAGAAAGTCTTCAAAGAGATGAAGCGATAATGAACTTCCAACTGAGAACCTCGAGATCCAAAAGTTTTCCAAAATATCTCTAAGATAAACCTTCAAGACAAGTAGTCTCCAAACCCTACAACTCCAAGATCCAGCTAGTACCAAAACACAGAAGACCTGCTACTAGGCTGCCCGTGTGGAAATTATGGGCACCCAGAGTTTAGAAAGGAAACAATAAACTCCGGGTCAGTCATGAGACTGGTATGAGTAAACAAAATAGTTGCTTTGAAAATAGAAGCAGTTTACTTTGAATCAAAAACAACCAAAAGGATTTGAAAGAAGTTCGCAATGCTTTTGGAAAATGAAACTGCCATAAGGCCTTCCGCCTCACACACAATGCAAACACAAACTTAGGGAAGATTTCCCCTTATGACAGTCAAAAATGCTTGATACGGGAAAAACATTTTTAAATACTATTATTAGTGCATAGTGTGAAAACATTTTCAAAAAGTATAATATTAATCTTAGCCAGCATACGTACCATTATAGTATGTCTACTATAGCTACCATAGTAGATGGCAGGTTCTACAACTAAAACCGTACTGGTTTCGTATTGGTAATTGGATTTCCAATGAATGATCAGGCTAAGGAACTTCCTCGACCACATGGGTACGCCTCTGGAGGGACGTCCCTAGAACCTAACCGGATCTCTGCCAACACAAGGCCGGGTTACCTCTGTAACTAGGTAACTACTGACACGAGTATGTCATTCCTCGGTATTAACCAACCTTTATCCGGGGCCCCAACATCAATCACAGAGGAATATATATATATATATATATATATATATATATATATATTTGCGATATCCACATAAGTTAAATATCTGGGCTCCATACCATTATACCACTCCTATCCAGAAGGAAATGCACATACCCTAAAGGGCGCTACCCCCAATAATGTTGCTGCATCTTTTCTGTTTCGACCATTTTCGGGTTGTGAGGTACGAAGAAGTCTCGTCCACAAAGCTACGCTTTTTAAGAAAGCCATGCTTTGATCATCTAATGATCATCAATACACCGCAGCACTTAGCGTGCCACACTACCAAATTGGGAGGATATCGCTGATAACTTCAACTACATAACCTCTGAGCTCGTACGTTTCAGAGAAGGGTGTTAAGCTAAGAGAATATATTCTCCGCCACCAACAAATATGTATTTGAAAGAAATTGTCTTTATATCTCAAAGTGTAGTGTCAGACACACGACCATACAAGTCTGTTCCAGGTTCGAACAGAATGGAAGGCACTTCGTCCAATAAAGGAAGAAGTCCTTGCAAATCCGGAATGGGTTATATGTCACCACCGGTCTTCAAATGCAATCCATTCGTCGAATCACTATTCGGAATGGGTTATATGACACAAAGGTCCTCTCCCGGCTAATCCGAATAGTGAGCGCTCAAATTTAAAACAGGTGAGGTATCAATCACAAAGATTCAATTCAAGATTCGATGTGGGTTTCGGATAACAAACTGAAATCCGACTCCCTGTCGCATCGAAGTTTAAATGCCATTTTACTAGCAGAAGGGGTTTCACAAACATATAGGAACAAATCACAAATCACAGATAGTATAGCTTGGCATAAAGAATTTAAATCACAAAGAATCACAAATAAAATCAAAGATGTCCACCAAATATATTACACGATAGTTATCGATCATGTCCCGCCAAGATAGCTTAATTGTGTGATTTGAACCAATTAATCATATATTTAATTTCATTAATTATCTTTAATCAATGATTTTTTTATCCTTATTTAAAATAAATCAAATCTTTTATTATCTTCATAATTAACTCATCACTTAATTAATACCCTAATAAATTATTCTTAATTGTTCATAAATTAAGTCCTAATTACTCTCATTAATTTATTATTTCCCCCAATTAATTATTTTAATAAGTTAATCCCTAAAAATCATTGAATATTAAGAAATTAATTTAAATAATTTATTTTAAGTAAATCATTTAATCTTTAACACCATTTTTTTTCATTTCATAACAAAATTTTCTTTTAATAAATAATTCGACAAGAATTAACTTAAATTAATTTACTTAAAAGAAAAATATCTTACTTAACATTTAGTTGTTTTTAAATATAAATCAAAACCATCTTTTAAAATATGAATTTTAAAAACTCTAAAAGTTTTGAAATTTTTTTTTGTTTTCATTTGGCAAAATTCCCTGTTTTCTAACTTTCCCTGAATTCCCTTCGAGTCTTCCCCGAGAATTCTTTCTACTTGCTTCGAGTTCTCTAAAATTTGACACGAGTGACTCAATTTTTTTTAAAAAAATTTGGTTAAGTACAAAACAAACCCGATACCATGCTTATTTAACCCGAGTACCCCTTCGAGTTTTCACCCATTTCCCTCGTGCCATGCTTCGAGCTTGCTCCTCGTCCTTTCCAACCCATCACACTGACATACCACTATAGCCACGTGCACGTGCACCGGAGGCGACTCCGACCACTGGCGAACATTCTCACACGTCACCGTCAACCCAGCCACCATCACCAGTCATCGACATGCCCTATCTCCCCTCAAGTCAAAATTTAGCTATCAAAGGTCGAACTGGAAATCCACTACTCAACTAAAACCACCCCGACCACGCAACGCCGACCACCTGGTCTCGCACCATCGTGTCTACACCATCTCCAATCACCCACCAAGCTATCCCTAGAATCTCCTCGAACTCGATGCACCCGAGAATCATTAGCGACCCATTATTCAACCAAGACTAAAACTAGGTTTAGGAACCTAAACCTATTTACCACTAACGCCACGATGGTCAGGAACCTCCCCGACCATTTTTCCCTGTCTCTCCGGTCACTCACCCATCTCCAGGTGAAGCCAAGATGCCCCCGATCACATAGGTCGAACGAAATTGCCCAAAAACGAATTTATATTTATTTCCAAATTTCTAATTCAATACTGTAAAAAAATTCTGATTCTAGTCTTAAAAATCATGGTTTCCAAAATGAGTTCAAGTGATAATCCTGAATCAATAAATTTTGGTACTGGAATTTTATTATATTTGAGCCTTTTCCTGTAACTTCCAGTTTTCTTGAAGTCTTTGCTATAGTTTAACTTTAAATTATTTTTAGGGGTTGAATATTGTTAAAACGAACATCTTTTGTTTAGAAGAAATTGTTTGATATGATTCAGAGAGATGGGGAATGATTTTTAAACAAATGAAATGGCCTGTGAGCCTGGAAAATCAGTATTTCCTGATTTTCACCAAGACCCAGCATCTTTACTCATGTAAGTATGTTCCACAATTTTAAGCAATCATACAAACATAATTTGAAGCATGCAGAACTAGTTGAATTCATCCATATTCCATAGGTATCAGATTTTGGGGTGTTTGTTTCCACGAAAAAAAACAGAGGGGTTGAACTAAGAACTAAGGTTTTAAAAACTAATAACAGGAAGGTACAAACCCTATATACAGATAGGCAAAGCAACATCAACAAAGTAATTTATTTGCATCATATATTTGTTGCTTAAAAAGAGGAATTTTTCACTGTAACTAAAGTGTTACAGGAAGACAGAGACAGAAAAACAATGTTTTCCAGGGAAATCAAAACACAATCATACCATTCACTCAGTTCAAAGCTATCACCTTCATGCAGGAGTTCAAGGCACAAAAGAGTTTAAACAACATAGGTTTACTCACAGCAACATATGATTAAAAGAAAACAGAGTTTACTCACCTTTTTTCTCAAAAGAGTTCCCTGATGTTCTTACAAAAAAGAGATGATGCTGGCAATTCTTTTCTACTTGATTTTGAAATTTAAATCTGCTACTTGAAGTTGTAACTTTTTGTTTAATCACTGTTGCATGCTCTAGTTTATTTACTTATTAATACCAAAACAAGGATTTGAATTTACTTACAGTTTTGAATTTGTAACAGAGGAGTCTTACCTTTTAATTTCTGCAACTAGAAACCTAAAGTAGATTTAAAGCTTTGATTTTTTTTCCTTACAATTTATAGAAAGTTATTGTATAAGTTTGTTTGCTTAAATAAAAAAAAACTTAAGAAAAGAAAGGACACCTGTTACTTTTCTTCTTTTATTGAATTACACTTGTCACTATGTTAATTCTCAATTTAACACTTGTAACAAAAAAAAATTCTTCTTTTATTAACAAAGTATTTTACCCCATTAAACTTGTGTTTGTACTTACACCTTTTATTTTTGTTAAAGACATTGGTTTTTATGTCAATACATATTATTAAAAGAAAGTGTCTTGAATTTTTTTATACATATTAAATAATTCCTATGGATATGTGTATATAAATGCAAATTATTTTACTAAACACTTCATTTTAAAATTCAAATTAAAATTGAAAATCAATTCAATATATAAATTCAAATCTACCTACGTATGCACACATACAAATGTATATTTATATATATGAATAAAAGTTAGATTCAATGATTAAAAACTTTTAATGATTCAAAATTTTCAAACTTAAAAGAAATTTGAAATTCTTATTCACTTACATCATCATCTATTTATTTATTCTTTATTTTATAATTTGAACTTTCCAAATTTTTATCATAAAAGTTCTACATTTATAAATTTTAAATTAATGAATTTTGGTATGTTACACTGCCTAGTGCATTAAGTGTCCAAGTATCAATCTTTTGCTTAGGAATGGAAGTGATAAGTCATACCCTACGTTAGTGAGGTTTTGGATAGCTTTCGGTGAGTAAAACTATGCCTTCTTAAACCAAGTTTATACTATGTTAATGTTCATGTTAATAGCCTATGAATGCTTGTTGCATATGTTTAGTGATGGTTTGGTTGTTTGTTTGCTTCATGCTATGAAAAGTTGTCACATTCGAAAGTTGGTAAGCATGTGGTTAGCTATATGAAAAGTTGGTAGTTAAATTTAATATAATCGTTGTTAAATACTTATTACATGTTGTATCATTATTATTTACCTTGTGTTGTGCTTAAGCCATTGCTAGTGATGTTTGGATGTGTGGCTAATATCATAAGTTAGTTCGCCGAACTGCCCGTATAGCGATAGTTACTATATCGACACTTTTGGAAAATCACCTTTTATCGAAACCGTTTGGTCTCATCCTGGTGCTTGAAATTATTTTACAAGTTAAGCAAGATTTTAATTAATGATGTTTTCAAAAGTAATTAACCATTTTATTATTTATTATTTAATTTAATTAATTACTTCATTAATAAGGATTAAGTATACTTAGTTAATGATGCGTTTTAAATTTAACTAATTACTTGGTTAATGATTATGCAAATTAATTAATTATTTTATTTAATTATGTTTAATTTAATCAATCATTTAACTTAGTGATGTTTAAGGATAACTAATCATTCAATAATAATGAATTAAAGCTAATTAATCAATTTGCTAACGATGCCTTTAAATTAATAATTCTTTTTAGTAAATGATTTTTAAAATTTATCGACTAGTTTTAACTCTAATCAATCTTTCCTTGTTGTTGTTTATAATTGATAAATTATTTTTAAATAATGAGAATTAATTAATTGTCTGTTTAATTTAATTAATTATATATAAATTTAATTTAATTAATTATATTTAAATTAATTAATTAATTGAATTAAGGATGTTTTAGAGGTGATTTACTCTTTTTAATTAAAGGTTATTGGACTTAATTAATCAACTAAATTTATGAAGTTTCAAAGTTAATTTATCAAAGTAACAAGAATGTTTTGACTTTGTTATTCATTTAAATAATGATAAATAATTAAATATTAATTTAATTAATTATTTTTACTAATTATTTGAATCAATAAGGTTTAAAAATGGTTTACCTTTTTATTAGTTAAAGACATTTGAAGTTCAAAAATCAAATTGTGTGATGAAATTTAAAGTTAATTAATTAATGTAATAAGGATGTTTTAAGTCATTAAATCCTTTTTTAAATTAAGTTTTGATGTTAGTAAACTCTTTTAACAAAGTTTTTTAAAGCTAATACTTGTAATGTGAGGCGAAGCATGAATTCTTGTTTTAAAAAGAAAAGGTTTGATTCATTTATGGAAATGAATTAATTTTCATAAAGTGATTCACTTATATGAGAACGATTTATTTGTATACTTAGCACTAAATGTCGAAGAAGTAGACTTGTCACTATTTCGAAAGTTAATAATAATCATGAGACATGACTTTGATGAAACATTGTCTTGACTTGTCCGGTATTATTGTTACCAAGAAATAGTATAAGTTGGAATTCGATGAGTGGTAATAAGTACACAAGATTTAATTTCCATATACGATTGTTTTATATCCTCGATAGTTAGTTTCCCATTTATTGGTTGCTTCAGCCTTCTTTGTATTTCCTCATTCTAAGACGATGTGTTGCTCACTTGGGCTTTGTTATCCTTTGTCGGAAATGAGTAAACCCAAAGAGCGAGTGGAAGCCAAGCTAGATGGAGTTGCTCCCATTAAGGTATTTTTACATCCACTCCAGATTGGAATCGATTTTTGCACACTTAGATGTGAAATACTCAGATTCTCGATAACCATTGGCGAGGTCCAGCTTGTATGTTTTCGAGAGTCATCGGAATTCTCACGTATATTTCTAGAGGTATACTTTTGGTATAAGGGGAGCACTCTCCTGATATTTGTTGGAAAATTTCCTCTCCTTATTTGATTCGACCCTTTGAATCTATTTTATTTTATTACAATCGAAAAAGTAAACCACTCTTCTCAATGTTCAATTATTGTTTTTTTCCATTCTATCGAGTTTAGATGGTTATCTTGATAAGCTCATTCTATCAAGTTTGTACCGTTGTCTTGTTTTATCCATTCTGTCCAGTCTGGATTTTTATTCAGATTATTTCCATTCTTTCAAGTCTAAATGTTATACTAATTGTACCTATCACATATGTTTGGATTTGTTCCTTATTGTTCATTTCCCTTTTTATGTTTGGTTGTTTTTTATATGGGAGAAAAGTCGTTCCGCGTTAGCGGCGTGGTCCCTCATATTGTTGTTAAATACACTTCCTTTTGTTTCACTCATACCAAACATTTTGTGTGACCTGAGTTTCCCTAAACTCTCGAGTACTCAATTATATTTGGGTATTCCGAGAATAGTAGGTTTTCTTTGGAGTTCTTTTGAAGATGGTGATCGAGCAAGCGACTCCTTAGTTATCTGGTTATGTGTTTCCGCTGTATGATTATGTAGGTGTATTTTGTATCTTAAAAATGAAAAGTCAGAATTTATAGCTATCAGTCGGTTAAATGTAGTACTTTTTTATAACTCTAGTAAATACTTATAAGGAGTAACCTTTTGTACTATATTTATTTCTTTACATGTAACCATTCCGATGTGAGATTTATCTATTCTGTCTTGTTCTATTCTTTATTTACCCCAGATAACTTATCTTTTAGGTGCTTGGGCAACGGACATAAATACCGAGGACGTATTAAGTGTCGTTTCCAGGGATCAAAATATGGGTCGTCACACCTATATAGAGTTGATATTATCTCTCATTTGCATGCTTCAAGGCCCATTAACGTAGGGTGATCATATTCGGTTCTACAGTCAAGTTGTAGGCTAGTTCTATGTTGGCAGGGGATCCTGGCGAGGTGCTCGGTGTTATTTTATCTAAAGATGTACCATGAAGCATGGTACCCCAGTAGCCCAGTTATTGTATGGAATCCGTTTTCCAATTCTATGCCCTCACGGTTTTAGTTGTATATCTATTATGCTGAAATTTAACTAATGTAACCATTTTGGTAATGGTTGATAAGTATTTATATCTTAGAAACCATTATAATATTAGAATTTCTATAGAAACTGTTTTGGTTATCGTAAGGTAAAAACCCATCCATGTTTAGGTACGGCTTGGTCTTACGAAATTCCTTTATTTTCAAAAGATTTTTGAAACATTAAAAATCAGTCGAGGTATGATTTCTCACGCTAGTTGTCAAGAAAGACTCGGGTGCTATTTTATTATAATGCTCGGGTCAGACCTAGCATATTACAGATTACTTTGGATGCATTGCAGCTCATGAGACGAGCTGGAGGCCCAAGACGTATCTACGTATTTCCTTATGTTCCATTATGTTATCTATTGGTTGTATTTATTAGCAACTTGTGAAGACATGCTATTATAACTTTTCAGGCCGAGATAGATTAGTATGCTCTAATTGGTGCATATATATACATTTCTTCTTCATGTAAAGATTTATTGTATATTATAGATTATTCGTTCTGCTATGAGATTCAATTTTGTTTAGTTTACTTTCTTCTTTCTTCTTTCTTCTTATCTTCATCTTTCTTATTTCCCCTAACAATCCAATTTTTCATCCAAATTTGAGTGGGTCGTGTAGTGTTGATTGTCCACTTAAACTATTTGAAAATGTGGAACGTTATAGTGTGGTATCAGAGCCAAGGTTAAGTGAGAACCTTGGCTTTGGTGGTGTAACTCATTAAGAGATGGTGATGGAATGCCTTATTATGGGTTTGAGTGTACATATGTATATGAGAGTGTATTTGTTAGTGATATGAAAATGCTTTATATTATGCTGGCTGATTTGTTGAGTGACTTATGGATTCTGGTCAATACGAGTAATTAATATTATCGATGGGGATCTCTAAACAATTGAACAGAGCAATTCGACATAGTATTATTTCGAAATTGGGTAGATGAAATAATTTTAACTTGAAAATATTTTATATACAAAGGAATAATTTTTCAGAAATTATTGTAGTATATATGCAATATTTGGTGGTTAGTGAATGGTAATATTGATTATTGTCATTCGTAGTTTGTTATTTATGTTCTAATTAAAGTTGTTGTTGCTATAATGAAAACGAAGATAAACAATTAAGAAATGGTTGTATATAACCAAGGTGAAATTTTATATATAGGAAACGTACAAATATGATTTGTAAATAAAAAAGATTAAAAGCTGAGAAATTGTGACTTAGGAATTTAAGTCCCGTTGATTTTGAAAACTGTTTTTCAAAGTTTTGAAAAATAATAATATTATTATCTAGAAAATATTTTACATGAAAATATTTTAAAATGGAATTTAGACGGGTTAAGGAAGAACTGAACTCACTTTGGTCGTTGGAAAATAAATTTTGATGATGACTACAACATCATCGACATTTATTTCGGGTTTCCAAGAGAGAAATTGCTACCATTGGGGTTTTGTTTTGGTAAAATAAGTTTTAATTAAATCCCAAATATGAATTGTTATACAAAAAGAGATATATATCATGTTATGTATTATATCAAAATAGCGTTGAAATATAACAGAGTGTTTAAAATCTGAAATTTTTTATCTATGTATTTTGTTGAAATTATAAGAAATCAGTTTTGTAACTTATAAATCGAGGAATAATAAGTTTAAACAATGTTCTAAATTGTTAAATATGAACGTTAAGAAAAGTAAATTTGAAATTGGATTATGGAATGAAACTTAACTTAAGCTAAGTTAAATAAAATGAATATTGCAAAGAAATTTTACTTAAGTAAAGGTAAATGAAGTGAATTAATGAAATTGAGTTTGATTTGTAATGAATTAATGAAATGGATATGAACTTGAGTTACAAAATGAAATTCAACTTAAGTTTTTACATGATTATTGAATATGGTTTAGATTGTTGTTCGATAAAATTGAATATGAACTTAAGTATCAAAGTGATAATAAAAATCGGTAGTATTAAAGAAAATTTTGTAATAAACTTAAGTAAAATTTGATGGAATGATTTTTATGTGACACTAGTATTAGAAGGAATATACTAAGTAATAATGAATGTGAGTAAAGCAATGTGAATAATGATTAAGAATAAATGAATGAAAATAAAAAATTCTGAATAATAGATACCAATTGAAATAAATACATAAGTTATATGTATTTCATTTTATTCGCATAACCGTTTGGTGTAGATTCAAGTACATGATTTCGAGATAATTTACATCGGTCCGAACAAGAATTTTTCACTCAATTCTCGATGACGAACGCTGAATATGGATTTTTGATTGATTCTGGGATTCTTTATCATAATATATGGCTATGCAAGGAGAATGGCGGTTTCTAATCAAGAAATCGAATATGAATTAGTACTAGAGTGGTCATGTGCATGATGCTAGTTCGAAAGTGAAATTGTATGATCGAGCGAGCGATTAGAATTGATATTACATAAGGATGATATATTTATATCGTACTAGCTTTAATAAATTAAATGTTGACATTGGGAAATGCTAATTGATACGATTATGAATTAATTAAGTGGATATTATTTGTTTGATGGTTTCTTTGGTTACATTCGCTACATTTTCATATTGTCATTGTATAGTACATGTTATATATTGATACTACATTCCTTATACTTGTTCTCATTAGTTGTTGAGTGATTAGTAGCTGCGGATGGCATATGCTTCGCATTTAGTGCTCGCTTTTGCATCATATTGATTATATATGTTTAATAATGCTAAAAAATGTATACATCTCGGATTACATATCGTATTTTTTGTGTTTTTCCCTATGGAATGCCTCATCCTTGAAGACGAGATGTATATTTGCAATTATATATATAATAAAATTTTTCATTCTAACTGCGCAAAGGAGATGTTGGCAAAATTTTCTGTAGTTCATGGCGTTAGAAAATTTATGAGAATTTTGAGAAATTTTGATAACTAAAACTTGATTTTTGAATTATAACTTGGAATGGTATTGGTTACTAATTACGAATGAATTTAAGATTAAGAAAAGATGATAACGAAGTTTTAACAAAATTGATTTTGGAAATTTAATGACTTAAAAGAGTTTGGAGTTTATTTTAACTAATTGGTTTTGAAAAGTTATTAGGTTTCACATTTTTCTTGCTTGCTAGTTTCGAGGACGAAAGTCTTTTAAGGGGAAAAATTTAATGATGCATAATTTATTCATTTGAATTTGGAATATTTAATTGAATTTAAATATTAAAAAGTTAATTTTATAAGTTAAATAACTTGAATTTCAAATATAGTGATTTATTTGATAATTAAAGTGTTGAATTTAATATTTAGAATTGTTTAAATAATTAAATCCTGAATTAAATATGAATAAATTTGATTTTGAAAGCTAATTTAATTTCTATTTGAATATGAATGAAGAAAGTAAAATTTTAATTTATATTTAAAAGTGATTAATTTGGTTTTAATAATAATTCATTTTAATTTACTTGCGAAAATAGCCTTTCGGGGCCCTATCTTGGATTTTGACAAATCCAGTTTCCTTGGATTTATAATAGTAAATTATTTCATTCCATCAAATTTTGTGGCAATTGGATGTATCTGCGATCATACGAGCTTGAAATGCTTATAAATTAATTATAGAATTTATGTAATATAATAGGTTTGAAAAGCTATCTTTTATATATGATCAAATTAGGTCTCGAAAGTAGTTCCACTATGTTCGGAATAGGGGTATTACATATAGAATGCCCGGTGGCATGTCTCGTTTGAATTCGAAAATTTGAGTACATTGGGTAGATATTTTGTAAAATCCCTAATTTTTGACAACATTATTCAGGAAATTAAGTTAGATAAATTAAATAGAATCATGATGATAAGGAGATTGAAATTTGGATAAATTATATATAGGGCCATGCTTATTAACAAGATAAATGGGCTTTAAATTTGTTTATTGGTTAATTAAACTACACATGGGCATATTAATAAATTAGCCAATTTATTATACATGGCTATTTTTTTGTAATTGCCCATTCACGCTTCATTTCCACTTTTACAAACGAAAAATCTAAAACCTAAACCAAAGCCGGCCATTACCAAGGAAGAAAGGAAAAAATTATCTAAAGCTAAGGATCAAAAGCTAGAGAGGATTAATTGACAACAAATCTCAAATTCCTTATCAAATTTAAGGTGACTAATAATCTCATACCATCGCAATTTTTATCCTCTGATTATGTGATTTCGGATTTATGAATTAAATTCATTTTTGTGATAGAAGGGATGATGATATTCTTGAGTTATATTATGTTCATTTATTTTTATTCATATGCATATGAATTTGTAGGGTTTTGATGTAAACCGAGAACCTATGATTTCAGATCACCAAGGAAAATTTTTATGTTAAGTAAAACATGATTTTGGAGATGGATTTTAATTTTCAGAATTTTCTAATCTATGAAACTTTTATTATAAATTTTTAATAAATAATATGACATAATTGGGTTTAAAATTTATTTCGAGAATTTCAAGAAGAAATTGGTCTAAAATTTAAATATGTTTGATTACACGATGAAATTGAATTTCTGCGATTTTTGGGGATTTTTCCTGATTGATTTGCTAAGGAAAATAAATTATTTTAAAAGAAGGGCTTCTCTGAAATAATTGTTTTTAGTATATGCTAGGCTTAAACGTTACATTTTTAATGGTCTTAACCTGATATAAATGCGGCAGTTTCAAATGTAAAGTATTTGAAAAGTTTTATGGTAGCCAATCAATGGTTTACAAATAGGCAAGTTGTTATAAAATAATTACTAAAGTTTCTATGTTTCAACCTTTAATTTATAAAATGGCATTCCGCCTCTATTATTAAGAACCTTTCGACTCTATTGACTCGACCTCGTCCTTGTCAAAATCAACACAGTCCAAACCACCATAGTTGAAACTAATACACAGGATATCACTTAGATGGTATGTAGTGGATTGGAAGGAGGGCGGAGGCCTTGGTATCAAAAGGTTATCTTCCGACGGAGTCAAAACCTTTTTTTTAAAGTTAAAGTCCTGCCCTGTTTTACTAAAGGCTTTCGACATATTGGAAATACATTCGAAAAAAATGATTTTATGAATGGATTTCACAGAAGGTTGCTGTACTATAGAAAGGAGTTAGCTTTAGAAGGGGTAATTTTTCCTTAAATAAGATGTAACGACCCAAAATTTAACCACATTAAAATATAGTATTAAAGTGATTTTAAATATAAAATATAAATGGTTTTATGATTCAAACAATATTACACAGGATTTGAAATAGAAACATACATTAAAATAGTAGTATTTGCTTATATCGACAAAAGTGAAAAATCCTGATTTCAGAAAAGTAAGTTTCAATGGTTAAATAAATTATTTTAATTAGTTTATGAATTTTTATATTTTTAAATGACATTATACAAATTTATTTTTAAATTTGGTTTACATAAATAAATAGTTTAACTAAAACGTCAAAATATGACCATAAAGCAAATCAACGTTATGTCGATTTAAAGTTGTCGCAACGTTGTTGCACCTTTATGTATATAATTTAATAAATATGGTAACATATAAAGATAGTTAACAATTAACTAAACAAGGTTACTTTTAGTAATCACACTTAGAAAATTCTAGAAAGTAATTAGCAAAAGTAAACTAAAACAGACAAAACACATGTCACATCAAAAGTGACATAAATTAAAGAAAAGTGACATAAAGTAAAGTAATCATTCTTATTATTTACTTAACTCTAAAGTATTTGAATTTTAAAAGTGTGATGTGATGTGGATGGTAAGTTGTTTACTTAATTCTTAAGGAATGTTATTTAAGTAAAAACACAAATCTATATTTTATTCTCAAATATTTTCTATGAATCTATACCCACTTTCTCACTTCCTTTCACACTTCTTCTTTTCAAAATTTCAAGCTTCATCTTACCTCCTTTAATGGCTTCCAACCTTAACAAAGTTATGCCAAAATATTTTCGAAAATAAAATAAAGAAAATATCGACAAAACACCGTCCGAATCATTTCAAACTCCTCCTCCTTCCTCATATTGCTCACGCCTCCCTCTTTCTATATTTGGCCGAGTATTCCTAGCCTTCCACAAGCTAAGGTGAGCCATCTAAGTCAAAGCGTTCAAGGGATCGTAAGCTAAAAACGTCGAGTTGCGAAGATATAACCAATTTTACGTTCGCCAAAACCAAACAATGTGAGAACTCTTAATTTATATTTATATATTTGGTTATGATGTTGTGATATTTTTTTTTACATGTTAATAATGATGATTTATAAGTGTTTGAACTTGTTTCGACAAAGTTTGGATATGAATCTCAAAATATGCCAAAAATTTGACGCGTCGCGTAACGGTAGTTCGCGTTTTCACGTCAAAAGTTCAAACGAAAATACGAAGTGGACTATAGTTCGGAATTCTTCGAAGTAAGAATTTTTCGAATCCTTATATCCATATCTTACATAAAAAAAGAAAATCAAGATTTCATCTTGTATATTTTGAGCAAAATCAATTTTCAAGAAAAATCCAGTTTTTGCACTAAATGACCAAAGTTGAAAATTGATGAAATTAATGTTTTAAAAATATGAAATAAATTCTAAAAATCTTTTAAAATGTTTTAAAAGTGATTTAAGTTGAAAAGATGGTTTTAATGATATAAAAGTTGTTTCGAAGAATATATCTTCTAAAGCACTTTTTGCAACACTTTCTGCAATGCTTTTCAATAACTTTTGAAATAAAGTTTGAAACTTAACTATTATTTTTCAAATCCTTAGTAAATGTTTTTAAGTGAATAATAAAGAATTTCAAAAGAAAGTTGAACAATTTAACATTATTTCAAATATAGTTAAACAAATAGTTAAGTGATTTAAAAAGGTAAAATGAGTATGCGGAAACAACTAGTACATGTGTCCCGCATGTGAGATCTAAAATAGAAAACATGGTGTGTAACTAAGGTAAAGGATAGAGCAACCAGTGCCCTGAACTTACCTGACCTAAGTTTTCTCTTTTAGGCGAGGGGTGTAACATATCGAAAGGAAATCCCGGATGCTCAACTTGAATTTTATAGAAATAATCTTCTTATACTCATTATTAAAATCCGAAGAAGGAACTTGTCCTATTCATGAAATTTAAAAGGTGATCTCACCATTATTCCGTCCATAACACTTGTTGAATACGGAAGTTGGTCTTGGATAAAAGTAGAATGACTTCTATAATCCTATTTTCTCAAAAAATACTCTTTAAAAATGATTTGAAAAGAGGTTTAAATGATTCCGTATTCACTAAAAGAATATTTTGAAAATATATATCTCTCAAAGATATTTTAGTAGGGGAAAATGAATGAATCGAAAAACAATCACCTAATTACATCATTTTTATCGATGATTGGATTTCGAAAGAACTGGGGTCGGATTTGGTTAATTTCTATCCGAAAACCACTTAGAACCAGTTTACGTGTTCGAAAAATAAAGATGTTTAAAGATGGATATATTGAGACGAATAATAAGGAGGGACTACTTGTTGATTGATTGGGGATAAAATCTCAATTCACTATATTGTAGCAGTGTTCTCTTTGTTATGAAAAACCTCAAAACCACAAGGGCTTCTCGCCTAGTAATGGCCGAGGAAAGTGCCTACGGTTTCGTTCGGTCCCAGGACGAACTTGTCTGGATGAATGTCTGACCTTGCATTCCAAATCATAATGAGTGGTTTCTACAAAAGTATATCAGTCGGTGGCGGAGAAGACACCTTCTCTTAGCTTAACACCCTTTCCTGAGACATACAAGCTCAGGAAGTTATACGTTTATAGAAATCAGTCGTGTGAATGTGGAATGGCAATGCGGCATTCAAAGTGAAATAAGATGTGCTATGTGAAAAGGTAATCGTAGCCTCGAGCCTCATCAACAGAAAATGACCGAAACAAGGTTAGATGCGGCAAGGCTAAGTGGGTCATTCCCAAGTAGGCCATGATCATCCCCTTCTAGATATATTTCTTCCCGCTATGACGTTCGGGATGTAAATTAATGTGGATGTATGCGAAGAAAGCTCTCAGACAAAGGTCGGTAACGACCGGGGGATGATATATTCGGTACTATCTAGTTATAGAGATAGGCCAGTCTTGTGTTGGTAGAGGATCCTTTGTGATGGTCCTCGAGACATCCATCTAGAGGTGTACCCATCGGAAGGTAGTCCCTTCACCTGATCATTTGTTTGGAAACCCATTCTCCAATAAGAACCTGTGGTTTTATTTGTATTGGTGTAATGAATAGCCTCGAAATGCTATATGGGTAACCATTTAGGCGAAGATTAATAAGTTTATTTGAAAATGTTTTCAAAGAATGTCATTAAAAATAATATCTCTAAATTTTGCGTAACGAAGAGTTTTGGTTATCATAAGGTGAAAACCCATTCTGTGTTTATATGCGGCATGGTCTTATGAGATACCTTTTTATTTTTAAACATCGTACTTTGAGTTCTCACACCAGTCTCATGACTGACCCGGAGATTGCTTTTCCCTTTAAACTCTGGGCGCCCTATTTTCCGGGCAGTCGTGTAGTCAGGATACCTTAGAAGCATTTTGGAGCATGTTGGGGAGCACTTTGGACAAGTATTTTGGAGCGATGAAGCTGAAGTACCTTATGTAGTTATCTACCCATTTTCCGATGTGTTATGTAGTATGTATTTCTAGCATATGTACAGATAGACGGTTATAACTATCCTGTTAGATTTGTATTTGACTCTGATCATTAGGTATAATTATAAATGTTGAATGCGATGTGAGATTCTATTATTCTGTTATCTTCTATCTTTATTTTCTTTTACACCCCTGATAATCTGCCTCCCCGGCACTTGGATTTACGGCATGTGAATACCGTGGATGTATTAGTGTCGATTTCTGAGGGTCGAGGAGAGGGTTGTCATATAAGAGCTTTCGAGAGGACTGTTTTCGACCAAGTCAAAACCAAACCGCTAATTTCCCTTTCTATTGCATGGAAGCCATGTAAGTTGTCGAATGGCTTACTTCTGTTTTAACCTAAGCCTTTTTCATGAATGCTTTCGAAGTGGTTGAGGGTTTCGAAAGTGATGGAGTTGAAATGAGGTTTCGACTTTATCCTTCGAAGTTCTGATTTTAAAGGTCTTTTATTTCGACTAAGATGGTTCCGCACCATCAATTTTTCTCCAAACTAATTTCTGTTGGTTTTAAAAGAGACTTTTTTATATAACCATTTTGACCCAAATGATGTTTTCAAAGAGTAAACTCAATGCTTTCGAAAGGGTACTTTATGTGTCTTGAAGCTATGTTTTAAAGAATGTTTTCTTGATATGTTCGAAAGGGATCCTTTATTTCCAAAGGTAAATACATAGAGTTTTGAAAAGAGGTTTCTATTCGAAGGAGTTCATCTAGTGGTTTCAAATTTGATGTTTTAAGGTTCTAAAACAAATAACCCGTTCTCCTTTTTAAAAGGATAAACCATAGCATAGGTAACAATTTTGGAAATATTATTCACATTTTTATGAATTATAAGTGTATTTTGAGGAAAGGGCGGAATAACTAGTTAGGTTGACCCGGTAGTGAATATAACTTAACAGATGTTAAATTCCAAATTAAGTTATTTGCGGGGGCTAATATGTTTATAGTAATCCCATGAAAACTGTATGATATTGGCAGGGGCCAATAGATTCGTAGCCAACCCATGAAAATTATGATTTGATACTGGCAGGGGCCAACAGGTTTGTAGTTAGTCAGTGAAAACTATATTCGGATTAAGATATTGACAGTCAGCCAATAGGTTCCTGGTTAACCCATGAATGCAAGGATAGTAAATAAGGTATTGGAGTTACCAATAGGTTCTTAGTGATCCCATGGTAACTAAGTAATTGGACAGGTTATCCTTAACATGTAACATGTTATTAGCAACCCTAGACTATAATTGAGATAGATAGTAAGAATGAATGGGGATAGGAAATCTAGAATTGATTTATTTGTTTTACATATCATCATAATGTTTTTAAATACTACGTTTTAACCATTGTGGATGCAGGAGCACGGTATATGGTTTTATAAATGTTTTAGGATACTAGAGAGGGGAAAAACCATTTCGCTAAGCGGGGTGGTCTCACTAAATATATAAATGGTTTGTGATGGTAAATTATTATTCATACCAGGCTTTATGTCTAACTCGAAGTTTTTGTTTTCCTCTTAAACTCTCGGTATGCAGTTGATTTTAAGTAATTTGAGAGTTAAGGTTTCTAGGTGTTCTTTTAGACAAATAAAGCTTTCAAGAACGTGCAGGAGGCAAGCTTGTTATTAGAGTTCTTTTGCTTCCACTGTGTGTTTTGTTTGTTAAGGAAATTTTTTTTCTTGCCTGACTATATACTCTGATCTACCAAGAGAGCATCTTCTTATGTCGCTCTTGGTGTATTTTGTAATGAATATATGCTATCTAATCATGGTCTGGCAACTGGGATTATGTAATCAATTTGGAATATTTTGAAATGGAATGTGGAATTTGTTTGCTGTTTAGATTTTTTCCATAATCTTGTATTTCTGTGTATCAATATATCTAATGTCATCGTATTTGGTCGCCGAGGATTAATAACTATGGATGACTGCAGCATCCTTAGCCATTAGTTTTGGGCCTCCAAGTAGAGGGATGTTACTAGTTGGTATCAGAGCATAGGTTTATGAAACTTTAAAAGAAACTTAAACTTAAAAGATTTTCCTATCATAATCCAATGAATAAGACAATAAGGTTGGGGTTTAGGCTAACTTATAGTAACATACTTGTATTTTCTATATATAGTTATATATATGTATATAAGTACGTGTTCCCTATTCTCTTAGACCGTTTTTCTGTATCTTACTAAGGCTCATATGCAGATTTACGAGAAAGGAGATATCGAAGAAGGAAACGAAAGAGGAAATCTCGGTGGAGAAAGCATCATAATTATTGGGAATGCTCGACCCACTACTAGGAGAAACCCTGGTCGACCGACTAGTGAAATTAAAATTCCGAAGCCAATGTAGGTGCTGGAAATCCACCAATAGATATAAGGGTGATATATCAGTTCTTTGTCGGTCTAATGCAAGCAGGAGCTGCTGCTAGACTTGCTAGAAATGCAGGAGGAGCTAATCTTGTGGCTCTGGTTGGGAATATTGCTTTGCTGAGTAGTGATTAAACCAGTTTGGGTGGGAAGCCTTTCTTGGGAACATAAGAGAAGGCTAGTCTCTAGGCAGTTGAAATGGGCAGCGCTGCATTGGTGGAATAGTGTCACTACCGCGGTCTGGAAGTGCAGTTAACTTGGGTCGATTTTAAAACAAGATTTGAGAAGAAGTTTGTATATGAGTTTGCTAAGTCTGAGCTGATGAGGAAGTTTATGGATTTAGTGCAAGGAGTGAAGTCATTAGTCGAGTATGCTACTATGAGTTGTCTAGATATGGATATGATATTTCAGATACAGACATCAAAAGGAATGAGAAGTTCATTCGGCGATTGAGACCCTAGCTTGCTAGAATGACCAAGATCCTTTTATATAGTTATAGAGATGGCCATTCGTCATGAGGAATTTCTTACTAATTTAGCTAAACAAAAGTCAGTGGAAACTCAGGGTTCTTTGGAGATGAAGAGAAAGTTCTTGGAGAAAAAGGGAGCCCAAAAGAGAGATACTGCTAAGAAATCAAAGGTTGGGGTAGTGTGCAATAAGTTTGACAAGAAAGGTCACTTTGCTAATGAATGCCAGTCAGGAAATAGGAAGAAAGCGGCGAGTAAAAAGAATAGGAAATTCTTCAACTATGATCAAGTTGGGCATTACAGGAATCAGTGTCTACAGCCAGTTAGGGAGGACAAAGAAAGGTCTTTGTTATCGGATCAGCTAGGCCTATTGCAGCTGATAAAGGAAAGAATGTGATGGATGGTATGCTTTTGATTCAGAGTATATCAGTTAGAGTACTTTTTGATACGGGTGCATTACATTCATTTATATTTCAGTATTTGGTTAATAGAGTATGTATAGAACCCACCTACCTTGTTACTTCCTTAAGGGTTGCGAATCCAAGAGGAGTGCATGCAACCTTAGGGTTAAGATGTGTCCAGTTAGAACTTGATTTGTTAGGTCATAAGTTTGCGTGCAGTTTGTATGTTATTGATTTCGTTAACATAGGAATCATTTTGGGAATGGATTGGTTGGATAGGTATGAAGCTAAAATATTTTGCCAGGATAGGGAATATCACCGAGACACCCTGAGAGTCATAACCAAGTGACATTCTCAATTGAGAATACTGACCAGAGTGTTAATGCCATGCTTAATGCTATGGAGGTAGTAAATGAGTTAAGTCAGCTTCAGGTAGCAAGAGAATTTGCAGATGTCTTTGAGCCAGTCACTGGACTACCCACGAAAAGAGCTGTTGAGTTTAGAATAGATCATGTGCTCGGTGCTGGACCTGTAAGTGGACCACCTAGCAGGATGATACCAACTGAGATGATGGAATTGAAGTTGCAGCTAGTGGATCTAGAGGGAAGGAGTTTTATTAGACCAAGTAGTTCATCTTAAGGAACGGCCGCGGTGTTTGTGATGCCATTTGGATTTGGCGACCAGTTTCCATCAGTTAAGAGTAGAAAAGGACAATATTCCTTTGACAGCATTTCGGACTAGGTATGGTTCATATGAGTGGTTGGTGATGCCTTTTGGATTGGCTAATGCACCTGCTTTCTTCGTAGATTTGATGAACCGAGTCTTTCAAGAGTACTTGGATGGGTTTGTATTAGTGTTTATAGATGAGATTCTAGTTTACTCCAAGGATGAGAGAGAGCATGAAGTTCATATTAGAGTGGTGCTTGAGATGTTGAGGCAAAATCGGCTAAAGGAAAAGTTTTCCAAGTGTCATTTCAAGAAAAAATAGGTAAAATTTCGTGGTCACATGGTTTCAGAGAAAGGATTATCTGTTGATCTAGATAAGATCGAAGCCGTGAATAATTGGAAGAAACCAGAGACGGTGACTGAGATCGGGAGTTTTCTTGGACTTGCTGGTTGCTACCGGAGATTCATTAATGATTTCTCGCGGATAGCGGCACCCTTAACTAAGCTAACCAAAAAGGAAGTGAGGTTTATTTGGTCCAAAAAATGTAAGGAGCATTCCTTAAGTTAAAGCATTTATTGACCAATTCATCCATGTTAGTGGTTTCGGACATAAATCAAAGATTGGTGGTGTATACTGATGCATGTGGAACTGGATTAGGAGTAGTATTGATGCATAGTGGTAAAGTCATTTTCAACGCATCTAGGCAACTTAGGCCTCATGAAGTTAGATATCCTACTCATGATTTGGAGTTGGCAGCTGTGATCTTCGCATTGAAGATTTGGAGATATTATCTCTTAATAGAGAGATTTGAGTGATATACCGATCATAAGTCTTTACAGTATCTATTCTCTCAAAAGGAGATGAATATGAGATAGTAGGGGTGGCTGGAGTTTTGGCTGCATATGATTTTGATATAGAATAAAGATCAGGAAAAGGTAATAAGATGGTCGATGCTCTTAGCAGAAAACGTCAAAATGTGGTATTAGCTATGTTGGCGGAGTGGAAGGATTTAAAAGCTTTAGTCAATTGTGATGTGAAGTTAAGGTCGACTGCCGGTTCTATTCAGTGTACCACTAGGTTGTCTTGTTTAGAAGTTCTACTAGTATTGATTGAGAAAATAACATTTATGAAAAAGGTGGATCCTGTGTTAGCTAAAAGGATTAGAAGGTTGGATGTTCGAGGTTGGAACAGGGAGAGATCGATGATTTAAAGGATTTTAGCCTTGACCAGAGAGTATGGCTAAGAAAGAAGGGACGACTGTAAGTTTTGAATATGGAAAACTTAAGGAAAGAAGTTCTTGGAGAATGTCATCGATCGAAGTTTATGATTCATCCTGGAGGAACCAAGATGTATCAGGATATGAAGAGAAGCTTCTACGAGGAACACACGAAGAAGGATGCTGGATTGTTGGTCAGGCAGTGTGCAAACTATCAACAAGTGAATGTTGAACATCAGAAACCAAGTGGGTTGTTTCAGCCTTTAGAGATTCCAGTTTGGAAATGGGATTCGATGTCTATGGATTTTATAGATGGGTTTCGAAGGTCAAATAGAGGTAATGAAAGTATATGGGTTACAGTGGACAGATTGATCACGAGTGCCCATTTCATTCCAGTCAATTCAACTAGAACGTCACCTGTTTTAGCTAAGTTGTTCCTTAAGAACATAGTCATAGAGTTCCTAGTAATATAGTCAATGACAGAAATGCATTATTCACTAGTGAATTCTAGAAAAATCTATAGGAAGTGATGGGTACCAAGCTTAATATGAGTACTATATATCACTCTCAGACAGATGGGTAGACAGAGAGAGTCAACAAAGTACTCGAGGATCTATTGAGAGCTTGTGTATTAGACTTTGGTGGATCTTGGGGTGATCACCTACATTTTTTTTAATTTTCCTATAATAATAGTTACCAGATCAGTATAGGAATGGCGCCGTTTGAATCTTTGTATGGAAGACCATGCAAATCCCCAGCATGTTGTTTGGAGACTAGAGAAAAATTATCCTTAGGTCAAGATTTGGTTAGAGAGGCGTCAGAGAAGGTTGAGTTAATTCGGGAAAGGATGAAGGAAGCTCAGTCCAGACAAAAGAGTTACATGGATAGGAGGCGTAAGGACCTAGAATTCTTAGTTGGAGATAAGGTCTTCGTTAAGGTGTCATCTATGAAGGGTGTGATACGATTCGGAAAGTCAGGAAAGTTAGACCTAAGATATGTAGGTCCATTCAAGATTATAGTGAGGATTGGAAAGCTCACATACAGAAGAGAGTTACCGATTAGTTTGGCAGGTGCCATAATGTAATTCATGTGTCTCATCTTTGCACGTATGTGCATGATCCAGAGACTACTATTCCTCTGACAGGGTTGGATGACTTAGAGGTAGAGCCTAATTTGAATTTTGTTAGACAACCAGTTCGGGTTGTAGCTAAAGCTGAAAAAAGATTAAGGAGCAAGATAGTCAGGTTAGTGAAAGTTCAGTGGAGTGACATCGAGAATGACTGTACTTGGAAGACAGAGGATAGGATTAGAGATACTTATCCTGAACTGCTTTGAGGGTATTTCTATATTAGATTTATATAGACAGTTGCTAGCCAGTTAGACTAGTGTGGTTGTTAGGTGTTGTTACAGATGATCGCTATGTTTCATATCTAGTCCTTACTGAATTTCGAGGACGAAATTCTTTAAATATGGGGGGAGCTTGTAACATCCCCAATTTTTGACAACATTATTTGTAACGATCCCGAATTTTTACTAAATTTAAATTGATTATTAAATTAATTTTTGAATTTAAATCTATAAAATTTATTAGTAAATTGATTCGAGTTTCCTTAAATTCAAATAAAAATATATATATTAAAATCATATGAATTTAAATATTGTACATATGTGATTTGGATTTAAATTTCAAGTCAATGGATTTACTATAATATGAATATATATGTATATATGTACATACATTGAGTTTGAGTTATTGTTTTAACTAAATGATTTAAAGATAAATTATAATGATAAAAATAAAAGTAAACAATTAATTACTAAAGTTTTAACAACAAATTTAATATGAAAATTCATCGATATTATAAAATAAATAAATATATAGTTTATACAAAATGAAGTTAAGATGTAATTTTAATATCATAATACAAATAAAACAAACAATAATAATAAAAGTAGAACTTCATTATACTTCAAAATAATAAGGTAAAGACAAAAGAAAAATAAAAATAAATCATTCTCTTTTAAATAACTATAAAAATATACACATTAAACAAATCTGTTAAAATGAAAACAATATATTTTAAATGGAACTTCATTTATATACAAAAGAAATCATCAGCCTCCAACACATACAATATAATCTCAGCCATCAAAACATTATGCAGCATCACTTCAGCAAAAAGAAGACATCACTGCAGCCATACCTCTAATACACCTCAAACATAATACAAGATCACTACAGCATGCTTAGCATTGTACTAGCAAAACAATATTTTATCACCTTATTGTACATTCTTTTGTATATATCAACATGCACTATTTTTTTTTCTTTTATCAAATTCTGCATTCAGTTCATCCAAAGTAAAATAAAACTGATTGAAAGAAAAAAAAAAGACCAAAACAATCTCACTTAACATAAACAAGCTTCACACTTAAAACATTTCTCAAGCAATCAAAGCCTGACAGTTTAGAAGCAAAGAAAAGCTTTAGATAACCCAGATTTCAACTTCAACTCCTGGAGTCGATATGATCTGGAAGGTGAGTAAACTTTATATATATTTTTTAGTTAATTTGGTTTAACTATATATGTGTATGGTGATATTGATTTGAATTTATGTTCTACTTGAATCTATCTGGACTTGTTTACATGGGTATGTCTATATATGTATTTATATCCTGTTCTTGTGTGTCAGTCCATAGTTTACATTTAAAAATTCGAATCTCTCAACCAAGTCCATATTAGACTTTGGATTACAAATGGAAATTGTTTGTTGATGTGTGGGGATAATTTTAAAAATAATTTTACCGAGTAAAATGTAAACAGAGGAAAGATATATAAAAATTTCAGAGGAAACTTCAATGCATGAAAAATTTGAACATAACGAAAGCTTGATTCAAGTTCACATCTTGGATCCTGACTAGAAATAATGATTTTTAACATGTATTTGGGAATTTTTAGTGGGCTGTTGTGGTAGCAGTTTGAAGATGAACGACAGGTTGTTTTCGATCAATTTTCGGTGATCCATCGATTCGTGGAGCTTGGGGTTTTGTATGGAGGTGGAGGAGCGAACAGGGAGTAGGGGAAAAATATTGTGATGGTCAATCGATGACCACGGTGGCGGCGGGAGTCGTTTAAATTCCGGTGACCTAGTTTGGGGGTGGCTGATGTTTTCCACTCGCGCGTCGTCAATAATGGATCGAGTGCCACACGAGTTTGTAGGGAGGTAGAGGGGAGATAAACGATGCTACAGACGGAGTTTGGTGGCCTCCGGTGGTCGGAGTGTCGAGCGAACGGCGTTGACAGGTTGGGAAGTCGAGGCGTGTGAGTGTTCCAGGTTTCGAATTTCACTGGAATTCGTGTTCGAGTTGAACTGGCCGGAGTTGGGTGGTTGGAAGTGGAGCTGGGGATGACCTTCGACTTGCTCGAAGTATTGGTGACGAATGGAGGTGGCGAACGGAGCCGTGCACGTGCAAGGAGCACGAGTTTGGGTTGGTATTTGGTGGTTTCGGTTTTCTTGCTTGTTGTCTCGAGTGATGGTTCGAAGTTTTGCGTGCTGGACTCAAAGCAGGTAAAGGGGAGAGTTGGGTAAATGTTTTGTATAGGTTTTATAAACCAAACCTGATCAGTTTGTAATTTCAAATTTTAATTTTAATTAAGGATTGAACCTAGATTTAAATCAAAAAAAAATTAATATAAGTTCAAGTTTAGTTTGAAGTGTTGTTTGGAAATAAAGTTTTAAAATTTAATTTGTTTTACATAACTTAAAAATGTTTAAGTTCAAATGTATTTAAAGAGAATTGAAATTTATAATGGAACTTGAAAGTGTACAGGAAGCATTTAAACAAGTTTTAAATAAAAGTTTAATCTCAACATTTTTTGTAAGTGGTAAATAAATCGTAATAGGAATGAGTTTCACCTTATGTTAGTGTAGAATTAATGATTTATAATTTGTTAAGTATTAAGTTAATTAACATGGATAATTTATTTAATTAATTAAGGATTTGGATTAATTAAATAAATAATTAGAGGTTTAGTTACTTAATTAAGGTTTAAAGATTTATTAAGTTAAAATTTGTAAATTAAGGATTATTAATTAGATATTAATTAATGATCAAAGTTGATTAATCAAATGATTAAGCAATAAATTAATTTAAGGATAATGTGATAAATTACCCAGTGTGATTAATTTAGGATTGATTATTTATTATGGGTTAATTGATGGTTAATTAAAAGATAATGTATTAAATGTTGGTAATTAATTGATTATTAATTTACCTTAACTAGAAAATTTATCCATAGAAATTAATCTGAGTTAAAATTAATCGGATAACTTAAATTGATCCTATTTATGGATGTTTAGATTGTATTGGATGTTGAATTGTTTGACATCCCTGATATGTGATGCTTTGTGATATATCCTGATTTAAGTTGTGATCTGTAATGTAATTAATTATCTATGATGTAATTCATTACATGTGATATATATATATATATATATATGTATATATATATATTTGTGATCTGTGAATGAAGAAAAGCGTTATAGTTTATATCGCTTATCAGATATATTGTTGTATTTGATTTGTGATGATTGAATGATGTTGCACTATTGTGTTAAACCCCTGGACCACACTTATACACACACTAATATGGATTTCATGAGGAAATCGATTAAGTCACAGATTTTTGAAAACGATTTTAAATAGACAATCTGAATTCAAATGTTTTGAAAAATGGATTGCGTCTAAAGTGAAAGCAATTGAAATAGAATTTCAAAGATGAAAGTATTTTGAATAACTTGATTAAGATTTGGAATTTAAATATTTTGATTTAAATTTGAATTCAATATTTGAAATTGAATTCTGTGATCTGGAAACTAGGGACTAAAGATGTTATACCATTTTATATGGGTTAAACTATTTTAAAGGTATTTTGTTTGGTAATTTAAATTTAAATTCAAAGGCTTTAACTCGTGTAAATAAAATTGGATCTTTCTGAAATGAAACTATTGATTTTAAATAATAAAAGCTTTCATATAGGAAGTGAAATAATAAAAGCTTTCATTAGGAAGTGAACTTCCAAATTGTGTTAAAAAGGATTTCAAGTTAAAAAAGAAAATGATTTCCCAAGTCATAGAAACTGTTTGAAACTATAAGATAAATCTTGATTTAAAGATTTAAATGAATTGATCCAATTAAGATGAAATTGTTTTGAAATCCGGGAATGAATCTTTGTGAAACTAGGTGAACTTTATGAGGTAAATCTTTTGTTTAAAAGATTTAAAATGGTAATTGGTTTAAACCATTTGAAAGAAAGTTTGAATTATTAAGTTGTGACTTAATTGAAATCCCAAATCCATATGTTTTAAACATTGCGCTCACTATTCGGTTTAGCCGGGAAAGGACCTTTGTGTCGTATAACCCTTTCCGAATATGTGATTTGACGTTATGGATAGCATTTGAAGACCAGTGGTTTAGACCGGGTATTTGCGAAAGAGATAGGATGACCTATCGATTGTCTCTGCATCGAGTCGCGCCGGTATAGAGACTCCCTAAGTAATGGGAAGCCCGATCGGGATTGTAAATGCTCGGATTGCAAGGACTTCTTTGGAAGTGCCTTCGGTTCTGTTCGAACCCAGAACAGACTTGTATGGATTGTATGTCTGACATTACAAATTGAGATATAAAACAGATTTCTTTCAAATATATTTCCGTTGGTGGCGGAGAATTTATTCTCTTAGATTAACACCCTTCTCTGAGACGTACGAGCTCAGAGGTTATGTAGTTGATGGTTATCAGTGATATATGCCCAATTTGGTAATGTGACATGCTGAGTGTTGCTGTGAAATGATCATTGTTTGATCATTTGTGATATGATCATTTGTTTGATCATTTATCTTTGTGATCATTACGTTGATCATTTATTGACCCAAAGCATGGCTTTGTACCAAAGCGTGGCTTTGTGGACGAGACTTCGTCGAACCTCACACCCCGGAATGGTCAAAACAGGAAAGATGTAGCAAGGTTATTGGGGGTAGCACCCCTTAGGGTATGTGCATTTCCTTCTGGATAGAAGTGGTGTCATGGTATGGAGCCCAGGTACTTAACTTATGTTGATATCGCATATATATATATGTATTACTTTGTGATTTGTTGCTGGGGCCCCGGTTAAAGGTTGGTTACAGCCGGGAGATGGCATACCCGTGTCAGTAGTTACCCAGTTAGGGGTAACCCGGCCTTGTGTTGGCAGAGATCCGGTTTGGTTCTCGGGAACGTCCTTCCATAGGCGTTCTCATGTGGCAATGGGAAGTTCCTTGGCCTGAACATTTATTGGAAATCCAAAGAAACAATACGAATCCTGTACGGTTTTAGTTGTATAACCTCCCATGGAATGTGGCGGTAACCTGCTATTGAACATGGTAGCTATAGAAGGCATAAGTGCGGAATGCCTATGCTGGCTTAGATTTATATCTTTACTTTCGAAATGAATTTTGCCTACACTTTGCAATAGTAATAATATTAAATGTTTCTTTTTAATGTGTATCAAGCATCTTTGACTATCAGAAGGAGAAATCTCCTCCGATTCTGCGTTTGCATTGTGTGTGTGGCGGGAGGTCTTATGGTAGTTTCGTTTTCAAAAAGCATTGCAAATTGACTTTAAAATCTTTTGTTGATTGTTTTAAAAGATAAACTGTTTTTTTTGCTCACACCAGTCCCATGACTGATCGGAGTTTATTGTTTCTTTCCTAAACTATGGGTGCTCAAAATATTTTCTACACGAGCAGTTTAGAGTTGGGTTTTTCAAATAGTTAGGTTCAGTGAATTATCTGGAGCTAGTTCAGTCTTTGGATGTGGACGAGACTTGCTTGTCTTTGCATATCGTGATGTTGAAACGAGCTGCTGCTAGAGTTCTCTTTTGAAGACTATCTTAGAGTTATTTTTCCGTTTTTGGTGTTATCATTTTCTTTTCCGCTGCTATTTTATTGTATCATATCTCTGATGTATATTGATATCTATTAGATTATCTGTTGTATCAGATATTTTATCAAAGCTGTATATCAATGTATTATTCTTTTATTCCGCTGTGTTGTTTACTTAATGTTGTTATAAGCTCCGGCGAATCGAATTTGAATGGTCGAATCTATGGCATTCGAATACGATTTGAAGTATGGATGTCGATTTTCGAGCGTGAAAAATTCCCGTTCGTCACATGTGGTATCAGAGCTAAGGTTAAAACTTTAGCTCAGGAGTATAACACATTAAGTAGCTCATTAGAGATAGGGTGAAGTATACCCTAGAATGAGTATCCCTAAGATATCTGTTTGAATGCCTCAGTGAATTCTCTTACTATCCACTGATAGTGAGTATGAGTACAAGAAGAGAACGAGATAGGGGACAGGGAAGTACGACTATAAATGGTCAATACCCTGCAACAGTGGAAACAATCTTTCTCTATCAAATTTTCTTTGATTCGTTCTAAATTCTTTTGATTGCTTAGTGACAATTACAAGAAGAAGATTCGGTGTGATGATGGCCCTATGAATCGTTGTAAAAAAAAATCTTTACTCCGTATTTCATCGATTTCTTTTTAGTTTTTGATTTAAACTTTAATGAATTTGAAATTTTGAATAAATTAGAGATTTTGAATAAATTTTGAAATTTAAATTGAGTTAAATTGGTTAATGAAATATAAGGATAAATTGAATTGTATCGATAAAACGATTTCGTTTGAAACCAAATTTTGGATTTCTGTTATAACTTCTTGGGTAGAATAAAAAAAATCTGAACTATAAACTTTGTTGTATTTCTCAACCTATAAAATTCTAAAACCAGTAGGATCTTAATATTTATATTTAGATTTTAATTGTAGAGAACAAATAGCATCAGCCGAGGTGGAAAGGCCAGAAGGGTTGGTGATTTTGGTTCATCTAGTAGGATTCGGGATGATTTGGGTGAACCATCAGGACGTGAGGAGGTGCCAGAAGAACCTGTGGTGCAGCCACGACCTCAAGTTGAAGAACCCAAGGAGTAGTCCGGAAATGAAGAAGAGTTTGAAGAGGAATTTGAAGAAGAATTCGAGGAGGAATTTGAAGAAGAGTTCGAAGAGGAATTTGAGGAAGAGTTTGAGGTGGAAGAAGAACCTGAAATTGAGGTGGAGTCCGAAGGTGATGAAGCAATTTATTGGGATTTAAATGATGCTATAGAGGATGATGATGCCATAGAGGATGAGGAGCTAGATGGTGGAGGTTTTACTCTGGTTGACTCCGACCCAGAGGAAGTTTTTGAGACAGACGATGAGGCTGGAGTTATAGAACTGTCAGGGCCCGAGAGAGGAAGCTCTGATAGTGAAGATCTGTAGTGGTTGGATCGACTTCTTTTGGTTAGGGTATGTTTATGTACGTGTTTTGGAATTAGAATTGTAGTGAAGGTTGGATGTTAGTGGGGTTATATATGACTATAACTTGTGTACTAATATTATGAGTAGCATTTAATATAAGATATATTATGAATTACCCGAAAATATCCATGTGTTTACTAGTATAGTTGAATTGGCATTGGTCTATTCTGTGTGCGTATAATTCGTGAAATGAGCTATGTAATTTCGAGGATGAAATTCTTTTAAGGGGGGAAGTCTGTAACGATCTCGAATTTTTACTATATTTAAATTGATTATTAAATTAATTTTTGAATTTAAATCTGTAAAATTTATTAGTAAATTGATTCGAGTTTTCCTAAATTCAAATAAAAATATATATATTAAAATCATATGAATTTAAATATTGTACATATGTGATTTGGATTTAAATTTCAAGTAAATGGATTTACTATAATGAATATATATGTATATATGTACATACATTGAGTTTGAGTTATTGTTTTAACTAAATGGTTTAAAGATAAATTATAATGATAAAAATAAAAGTAAACAATTAATTTCTAAAGTTTTAACAACAAATTTAATATGGAAATTCATCGATATTATAAAATAAATAAATATATAGTTTATACAAAATGAAGTTAAGATGTAATTTTAATATCATAATACAAATAAAACAAACAATAATAATAAAAGTAGAACTTCGTTATACTTCAAAGTAATAAGGCAAAGACAAAAGAAAAATAAAAATAAATCATTCTCTTTTAAATAACTATAAAAATATACACATTAAACAAATCTGTTAAAATGAAAACAATATATTTTAAATGGAACTTCATTTATATACAAAAGAAATCATCAGCCTCCAACACATACAATATAATCTCAGCCATCAAAACATTATGCAGCATCATTTCAGTAAAAAGAAGACATCACTTCAGCAAAAAGAAGACATCACTGCAGCCATACCTCTAATACACCTCAAACATAATACAAGATCACTACAGCATGCTTAGCATTGTACTAGCAAAACAATATTTTATCACCTTATTGTACATTCTTTTGTATATATCAACATGCACTGTTTTATTTTCTTTTATCAAATTCTGCATTCAGTTCATCCTAAGTAAAATAAAACTGAGAGAAAGAAAAAAAAAAACCCAAAACAATCTCACTTAACATAAACAAGCTTCACACATAAAAATTTTCTCAAGCAATCAAAGCTTGATAGTTTAGAAGCAAAGAAAAGCTTCAGATAACCCTGATTTAAACTTCAACTCCTGGAGTCGATATGATCTGGAAGGTGAGTAAACTTTATATATTTTTTTTTAGTTAATCTGGTTTAACTATATATGTGTATGGTGATATTGATTTGAATTTATGTTCTACTTGAATCTGTATGGACTTGTTTACATGGGTATGTCTGTATATGTATTTATATCCTATTCTTGTGTGTCAGTCCATAGTTTACATTTAAAAATTTGAATCTCTCAACTAAGTCCATATTAGACTTTGGATTACAAATGGAAATTGTTTGTTGATGTGTAGGGATAATTTTAAAAATAATTTTACTGAGTAAAATGTAAACAGAGGAAAGATATATAAAAATTTCAGAGGAAACTTCAATGCATGAAAAATTCGAACATAACGAAAGCTTGATTCAAGTTCACATCTTGGATCCTGACTAGAAATAATGATTTTTAACATGTATTTGGGAATTTTTAGTGGGCTATTGTGGTAGTAGTTTGAAGATGAATGGAAGGTTGTTTTCGATCAATTTTCGGTGATCCATCGATTCGTGGAGCTTGGGGTTTTGTATGGATGTGGAGGAGCGAACAGGGAGTAGGGGAAAAATATTGCGATGGTCAATCGATGAATACGGTGGAGGCGAGAGTCGTTTAAATTCCGGTGACCTAGTTTTGGGGTGGCTGATGTTTTCCACTAGCGCGTTGTCAATAATGGATCGAGTGCCACGCGAGTTTGTGGGGAGGTAGAGGGGAGATAGACGATGCTACGGATGGAGTTTGGTGGCCTTTGGTGGTTGGAGTGTCGAGCGAACGGCGTTTACAGGTTGGGAAGTCGAGGCGTGTGAGTGTTCCATGTTTCGAATTTCACTGGAATTCGCGTTCTAGTTGAACTGGCCGGAGTTGGGTGGTTGGAAGTGGAGCTGGGGATGACCTTCGACTTGCTCGAAGTATTGGTGGGGAATGGAGGTGGCGAACGGAGCCGTGCACATGCACGGAGCACGAGTTTGGGTTGGTATTTGGTGGTTTCAGTTTTCTTGCGTGTTGTCTCGAGTGATGGTTCGAAGTTTTGCGTGCTGGACTCAAAGCAGGTAGAGGGGAGAGTTGGGTAAATGTTTTGTACTGGTTTTATAAACCAAACCTGATCAGTTTGTAATTTCAAATTTTAATTAAGGATTGAACCTAGATTTAAATCAAAAAAAAATTAATATAAGTTCAAGTTTAGTTTGAAGTGTTGTTTGGAAATAAAGTTTTAAAATTTAATTTGTTTTACATAACTTAAAAATGTTTAAGTTCAAATGTATTTAAAGAGAATTGAAATTTATAATGGAACTTGAAAGTGTACAGGAAGCATTTAAACAAGTTTTAAATAAAAGTTTAATCTCAACATTTTTTGTAAGTGGTAAATAAATCGTAATAGGAATGAGTTTCACCTTATGTTAGTGTAGAATTAATGATTTATAATTTGTTAAGTATTAAGTTAATTAACATGGATAATTTATTTAATTAATTAAGGATTTGGATTAATTAAATAAATAATTAGAGGTTTAGTTACTTAATTAAGGTTTAAAGATTTATTAAGTTAAAATTTGTAAATTAAGGATTATTAATTAGATATTAATTAATGATCAAAGTTGATTAATCAAATGATTAAGCAATAAATTAATTTAAGGATAATGTGATAAATTACCCAGTGTGATTAATTTAGGATTGATTATTTATTATGGGTTAATTGATGGTTAATTAAAAGATAATGTATTAAATGTTGGTAATTAATTGATTATTAATTTACCTTAACTAGAAAATTTATCCATAGAAATTAATCTGAGTTAAAATTAATCGGATAACTTAAATTGATCCTATTTATGGATGTTTAGATTGTATTGGATGTTGAATTGTTTGACATCCCTGATATGTGATGCTTTGTGATATATCCTGATTTAAGTTGTGATCTGTAATGTAATTAATTATCTATGATGTAATTCATTACATGTGATATATATATATATATATATATATATATATATATATATATTTGTGATCTGTGAATGAAGAAAAGCGTTATAGTTTATATCGCTTATCAGATATATTGTTGTATTTGATTTGTGATGATTGAATGATGTTGCACTATTGTGTTAAACCCCTGGACCACACTTATACACACACTAATATGGATTTCATGAGGAAATCGATTAAGTCACAGATTTTTGAAAACGATTTTAAATAGACAATCTGAATTCAAATGTTTTGAAAAATGGATTGCGTCTAAAGTGAAAGCAATTGAAATAGAATTTCAAAGATGAAAGTATTTTGAATAACTTGATTAAGATTTGGAATTTAAATATTTTGATTTAAATTTGAATTCAATATTTGAAATTGAATTCTATGATCTGGAAACTAGGGACTAAAGATGTTATACCAGTTTATATGGGTTAAACTATTTTAAAGGTATTTGGTTTGGGAATTTGAATTTAAATTCAAAGGCTTTAACTCGTGTAAATAAAATTGGATCTTTCTGAAATGAAACTATTGTTTTTAAATAATAAAAGCTTTCATATAGGAAGTGAAAAAATAAAAGCTTTCATTAGGAAGTGAACTTCCAAATTTTGTTAAAAAGGATTTCAAGTTAAAAATGAAAATGATTTCCCAAGTCATGGAAACTGTTTGAAAACTATAAGATAAATCTTGATTTAAAGATTTAAATGGATTGATCCAATTAAGATGAAATTGTTTTGAAATCCGGGAATGAATCTTTGTGAAACTAGGTGAACTTTATGAGGTAAATCTTTTGTTTAAAAGATTTGAAATGGTAATTGGTTTAAACCATTTGAAAGAAAGTTTGAATTATTAAGTTGTGACTTAATTGAAATCCCATATCCATATGTTTTAAATATTGCGCTCGCTATTCGGTTTAGCCGGGAAAGGACCTTTATGTCGTATAACCCTTTCCGAATATGTGATTCGACGTTATGGATAGCATTTGAAGACTGGTGGTGAAGAACGGGTATTTGCGAAAGTGATAGGATGACCAATCGATTGTCTCTGCACCGAGTCGCGCCGGTATATAGACTCCCTAAGTGATGGGAAGCCCGATCGGGATTGTAAATGCCTGGATTGTAAGGACTTCTTTCGAAGTGCCTTCGGTTCTGTTCGAACCCAGAACAGACTTGTATGGATTATATGTCTGACATTACAAATTGAGATATAAAACAGATTTCTTTCAAATATATTTCCGTTGGTGGCGAATAATTTATTCTCTTAGCTTAACACCCTTCTCTGAGACGTACGAGCTCAGAGGTTATGTAGTTGATGGTTATCAGCGATATATACCCAATTTGGTAATGTGACATGCTGAGTGTTGCTGTGAAATGATCATTGTTTGATCATTTGTGATATGATCATTTGTTTGATCATTTATCTTTGTGATCATTACTTTGATCATTTATTGACCCAAAGCATGGCTTTGTACCAAAGCGTGGCTTTGTGGACGAGACTTCGTCGGACCTCACACCCCGAAATGGTCAAAACAGGAAAGATGCAGCAAGGTTATTGGGGGTAGCATCCCTTAGGGTATGTGCATTTCCTTCTGGATAGAAGTGGTGTCATGGTATGGAGCCCATATACTAAACTTATGTTGATATCACAGATATATATATGTATTACTTTGTGATTTGTTGCTAAGGCCCCGGTTAAAGGTTGGTTACAACCGGGAGATGGCATACTCGTGTCAGTAGTTACCCAGTTATGGGTAATCCGGCCTTGTGTTGGCAGAGATCCGGTTTGGTTCTCGGGAACGTCCTTCCAGAGGCGTTCTCATGTGGCAATGGGAAGTTCCTTGGCCTGACCATTTGCTGGAAATCCAAAGAAACAATACGAATCATGTACTGTTTTAGTTGTACAACCTGCCATGGAATGTGGCGGTAACCTGCTATTGAACATGGTAGTTATAGAAGGCATAAGTGCGGAATACCTATGCTGGCTAAGATTTATATCTTTGCTTTCAAAATGAATTTTGCCTACACTATGCACTAGTAATAATATTAAATGTTTCTTTTTAATGCGTATCAAGCATCTTTGACTATCATAAGAAGAAATCTCCTCCGATTCTGCGTGTGCATTGTGTGTGGCGGGAGGTCATATGGTAGTTTCATTTTCAAAAAGCATTGCGAATTGACTTTAAAATCTTTTTTTGATTGTTTTAAAAGATAAACTGATTTTGTTGCTCACACCAGTCCCATGACTGATCCAGAGTTTATTGTTTCTTTCCTAAACTTTGGGTGCTCAAAATTTTTTCTACACGAGCAGTTTAGAGTTGGGTTTTTCAGATAGTTAGGTTCAGTGAATTATCTGGAGCTAGTTCAGTCTTTGGATGTGGACGAGACTTGCTTGTCTTTGCGTATCGTGATGTTGAAACGAGCTGCTGCTGGAGTTCTCTTTCGAAGACTATCTTAGAGTTATTTGTTCCGCTGCTGGTGTTATCATTTTCTTTTCCGCTGCTATTTTATTGTATCATATCTCTAATGTATATTGATATCTATTGGATCATCTGTTGTATCAGATATTGTATCAAAGCTGTATATCAATGTATTATTCTTTTATTCCGCTGTATTGTTTACTTAATGTTGTTATAAGCTCCGGCGAATCGGATTTGAACGGTCGAATCTACGGCATTCGAATACGATTTGAAGTATGGTTGTCGATTTTCGAGCGCAAAAAATTCTCGTTCGTCACATTATTCAGGAAATTTAACTAGATAAATTAAATATAATAATGATGATAAGCAGATTGAGATTTGAATAAATTATATATAGGGCCGTGCTTATTAACAATATAAGTGGTCTTTAAATTAGTTTATTAGTTAATTAAACTACACATTGACATATTAGTAAATTACACAATTTATTAGACATGGCTAAATCGTTTTGTAATTGCCTATTCACATTTCATTTCCACTTTCACAAACGAAAAATTTGAAACCTAAACCAAAGCCAGCCGTTACTAAGGAAGAAAGGAAGAAATTTATCTAAAGCTATGGATCAAAAGCTAGAGAGGATTAATCAACAATAAATCTCAAATTCCTTATCAAGTTTATGGTGAATAATAATCTAATACCATCTCTATTTTTATCCTATGATTATACAGTTTCAGATTTGTGATTCAAATTCGTTTCTGTGACAAAAGGGATGATGATATGCTTGAGTTATATTATGTTCATTTATTTAATTCATACGCATATGAATTTGGACGGTTTTGATGTAAAACCGAGAATCTATGGTTTCAGATTTCAATGGAAATTTTTTATGCTAAGTAAAACATGATTTTGAAGATGAGTTTTAATTTTCAGAACTTTCCAAGTTATGGAAATTTTATTATAGATTTTTAATGAAAAATACGATATAATTAAGTTTAAAATTTATTTCGAGAATTTCAAGAAGAAATTGGGTCTAAAATTTAAATATGTTCGATTACATGATGAAATTGAATTTCTATTATTTTTGGTTTTTTTCCTAATTGATTTACTAAGGAAAATAAATTATTTTAAAAGGACATTTCTGAAATAATTGGTTTTAGTATATGATAGGGCTTAAACATTACATTTTTAATGGTTTTAACCTAATATAATAGCGGCAGTTTCAAATGCAAAGTATTTGAAAAGTTTTATGGCAGTCAATTAATTTTTTACAAATAAGTAAGTTGTAGAAACTAATTACTAAAAGTTGCTATATTTCAGCCTTTAAATCAGAAAAAGAAGTTCCACTTCTATCAGTAAGAACCTTTTAACTCAATTGAGTCTTCCCCATCCCAGTCGAAACCATCACCGTCGAAACCATCATAGTCAAAACCAATACACAAGATATCACTTAGATGGCATGCAGTGGATTGGAAGGAAAGCTGAAGCCTTCGTGTCAAATGGTTAGCTTCCGATGGAGTCGAAATCCTGCTTTGTTTTCAAAAGTTAAAGTCTTGCCCTGTTTTACTAAAAGCTTTCGACATAGTCGAAACATGTGCTTTCGGAAAAAAATAGGTTTTATGAAAGGATTTTGAAGAAGGTTGTTGTACTATAGAAAGGAGTTAGCTTTCGGAGGGGTACTTTTTCATTAAATAAGAGCTTTCAAAAGACTAGTTTCAACCAAGTCGAAACCAATCCACTTATTTCCCTTGCGTCTGCATTGAAGTCATCTATGCTGTTGAAGGGGTTACTTCTGTTTTAATCTAAGCCTTTTTCCCGAATGCTTTCAAATGTTTTGATGTTTTCAAAAGTGGTGGAGTCGAAAGGGGATTTCAACTCTGCCCTTCGAAGTTTTGTTTTTAAAAGTCTTTGCTTCCGATTAAGATGGTTCCGACATCATCAATATTTCCCAAACTAATTTTTGTTAGTTTCGAAAGAGATACTTTCGTATATAACCATTTTGACCCAAATGATGTTTTTAAATAGTAAACCCAATGCTTTCGAAAAGGTACTTTATGTGTTTCGAAACTATGTTTTAAAGAATATTTTCTTGATACCTTCGAAAGGTATCATTGATTTTGAAAGGTACATACTTAGAGTTTTGAAAAGAGGTTTCTGTGCTTTCGAAGGAGGTCATCCAGTGGTTTCAAATGTGATGTTTTAAGATTCTAAAAAAATAATCCATTCTCATTTTAAAAGGAAAATCCATGGAGTAAATAAAGATTTTGAAATATTATTCACATTGTTATTGACCCATAACTGTATTCTGAGGAAAGGGCGGAATAACCAGTTAGGTTGACAAAGTACTGAATATAACTTAATAGATGTTAAATTTTAAATTAAAAATATTGGCAGGGGCCAATAAGTTTACAGTAAGCCCATGAAAACTGTATAATAGACAATATGTTCATAGTCAGCCCATGAAAACTATGATTTGATACTGGTAGGGGCCAGTAGGTTTGTATTTAGCCCCCAAAATAATATTCAGATTAACATATTGGCATTCAGACAATAGTTTCCTAGTTAGCCAATGAAAACTTGGATAAGAAATAAGATATTGGAGTTAACAATAGGTTCTTAGTGATCTCATGAAAACTAAGTAATTGGACAGATCGTCCTTAACATGTAACAGGTTAATAATTACCCTAGAAATCATAATTGAGACAAATAGTCAGAATGAATGGGAATGGGTAATCCAGAATTAATTTATTTCTCTTACATATCATCATAATGTTTTGGAATACTACGTTTTAACCATTGTGCATGCTAGATCATAGTATATTGTTTTATAAATGTTTTAGGATATTAATGAGGGGAAAACCCGTTTCGGTAAGCGGCGTGGTCTCGCTAGATATCTAAATGGTTTAAGATGGTAATTTACTATTCATACCTGGATTAATGCCCGTCTCAAAGTTTTTGTTTTCCCCTTAAACTCTTGGGCACTCAATTGATTTTGAGTAGATTGAGAGTTAAGATTTCCATGTGTTCTTTTTTTGAGAAAAATGTGTGATCCTCTTATAAAAGAGGAGAGCACACATGTAACACTATATATAAAACAAATAAAAAGGAGCTGCCAACATTCCTGGCTGGTGGCACAAAGCGAATAAATAGAAACCCCTCTAATGAGCTCCGGCAAAGCCACCACCCATTTCACCCTAATACCGAGCTCCGGCAAGGCCACCGCCCAATACTAGGGTGTTAGAGGTATCTAAAATCTGAAATGCTAAATACAAAACACTAAGAAAAAGCCTCAGAAGATCCAAAAAGAGGAACTCCAAAAGATGGATCAAAATGAAAACTCTGCACTGAAGACCTAGAGAAATCAAGAAGAAATGCCAGATGCAATCCGAATCCCAGCGAAAAGCTACCCTGCCAACCTGAATCAAGCTGCAAGCTATCCTGCAAACCAATCAAGAGAAAAACCAGCAACCAACCTAATCCAAACCTGAAACAAAACTAGGAAATCAAGTTAGAAAGAATCACATATATGTATATAAATAGAATTTATATACATATATGTGAGAATAAAAACCTAAGAGAAATAATAATAATAATAATAATAATAATAATAATAATAATAATAATAATAAAATACTAGAACAAAAAACAAACAATTCTTAAAAAGCAAGAAATAAAATTATGGACCTAAAATGAAAAGAGAATTATGGTGCATCAAGTGATCATTATTGTAACCAGCAAAAGGATAAATATAAGAATTATTAGAAACAAAATTAATGATGTTAAATTTGTAAAAATTAATATTATTTCTAACCTTGTTAAGGTAATCCTTAAAACCATTAATTTTGGCTAATTTATATTTGGGATTAGAAATCCAATTTAAGCAGAAATTAGAGATTATAATAATCAAATTATTTTAATGTTGATTTTTATTATTAAAAATCCTTTGATTTCTTTCAAACCAGATGAACCAACAAGAAATAATGAAAAGAGTATCAAGCAAGAATCTAAAATCCTTATCAAACAAAAATCTAAAAGAGTCCCAATAGAAAAAACAATCAGAAATTCTAGTACTAATATTAAACTCAAAAATATTAAGGGTCATAATAAGAATATAATGAGTATCAAAGCAATCATAATAAATATGATTAATATCTTCAGAGTGTGAGTTACAAAAATAACATTTATTATCAATAATAATATTTTTCTTTTTTAAAAATTAAATAGTGTTTAATTTACCATGAATAATGAGCCACATATGGATCTTTGATTTTGGAGGAGCATTAGACTTCCAAATAAATTTAAAACAATTGACAGAAGTCCCCGAAAAGTTAATAAATTTGTAAAAGGAGTTAGAAGAAAATTTCTTACTCTTATCCCATTCCCAACTAATATAGTCATTATTATTGTCAATGTTATAAAGATTAAGCTTAGCATAAAGTAAAAAAAATTGTCTAAGGGTAGAACCTACTAAAATTCTATTAAAGTTGAAAATCCAAGGAGGGTCACTATCAGAGTTAAAAACATCAGAAATAAGCGCAAATTTAAAGTTACAAATATCATATAAATCTTTGAACTCATTCTTCAGAGGAATGGAGGAAATCCAACTATCATGCCAAAAAGAAGTATTATTACCAGAGTGAACAATAATATTAATACCCAGGTTAAAAATATCACAACATTTTAAAATTGATTTCCAAAAATAAGAAAGCTTATTATACATCGAAGGACTGATATGATATAGGTTATAACTACCATTATAGTAATGTTTAGAAATAAACTCCTTCCAAAAATCATTATCATTAGAATCTCTAAATTTCCATAACCATTTACTGATAAGAGACCGATTCATATTATGTAAATTATTGACTCCTAAACCACCCTCATTTTTAGACTTACAAACAGTATCCCAATTTACTAAACATTTAATACTACTGTTAGGATTATCACCGCTCCAAAGAAAATCCCTTCTAATTTTATCTATTTTATCTATCACCCAATCTGGAAAAAGATGCATAGACATCCAATAGATAGGGAGAGCTGATAGGATAGAATTAATCAAAACCAGTCTACCAGCTCTAGATAAGAATCTCACATTCCAATTACAAATCCTATTTTTAATTTTATCAATGATAATCAACCAATCATCGTGCTTAAGTTTTGAAGGTCTAATAACAAAACCAAGATAATCGAAAGGAAAACTCATAGTTTTACAATTTAAAGTATTAGCAACTAAATTTTCAACATTATTAAAATCATTTAAAACTAAGATAGAACTTCTATCAAAGTTTATTTTTAAACCTGATAAAAGTTCAAAACTATAAAGAATAAACTTGAGAGCAATAATGTGATTGTGAAGATGGGAGGAAAAAAGCAAAGTATCATCAGCAAATTGAAGGACAGACAAACCTAAACTTGAAATATCATTACCAATAAAACCCAAAAGATTATTGCTAACAGCATTCTTGATAATTTTAGAAAAGACATCAGCCGCTAAATTAAACAGAAGGGGCGATAAAGGATCCCCTTGCCTTAAACCTTTCTTGGATTGAATTTTATTACCTAAAACACCATTAACCATGATACAAGAGTTACCCGTTTTAAGCAAGGTAATAATCCAGTTGATCCATCTATTACTAAAGCCTCTTGCAAGGAAAATGTCAATAAGAAAATCCCAATCAACCGAGTCAAATGCTTTAGCGAAATCTAATTTTAAAATAGCACAAGTAATATTATTATTACAACAAAAATTAATATATTCTTGAACAACGGCTACACCATCCGTAATATTTCTACCTTCAATGAAAGCTGTTTGAGAGCAATCAATTAGATCATTCATTTTTAAACTAAGTCTGTTAGCTAAAACTTTAGAAATAATTTTAACAGAGCAATTAATCAAAGAAATGGGCCTAAAATCTTGTAGAGAGTTAGCACCAACTTTTTTATGTAATAAAATAACATTAGAAAAATTAAAACAACCTAATTGAAGATTACCATTATAAAAATCATTAAACATACAAATTAAGTCGAATTTTAAAACCTCCCAAAAAGATTGATAAAAGAAAATAGGAAAACCATCCGGGCCTGGAGATTTATCTCCAGGTAAATCAAAAATGGCTTTTCGGATTTCCTCTTCAGAGAAAGGAACATCTAAATCAGAAAGATTAATGTTAGAGACAGATGGATAAAGATCATCCCATCTAACACTAACTCTATGTTTATTTTATTACCAAAGATTTCTTTATAATATTCAGTAAAAGCAATGTTAAGGTCACGTTGGTCAACTAATTCCACATTATTAACTAAAATGGAATTAATTTTATTACTACGTTTTCTACAATTAGCAATATTAAGAAAAAATTTGGTATTATTATCACCTTCATTAATCCAATGAAAATTAGATCTCTGTTTCCACATAACTTCCTCTTTAACAAGAATCGAATTAAGTTCATTTTTTAAGTTATTAAGAACATTTCTCTCACCTAAACTTAACTGTCTAGATTCTTCAATCTTATTAAGTTTAAGCAACTCATTAAGAATATTATCCTTTTTAATTTTGACGTTACCAAAAACATTTTTATTCCAGCTTTTAAGAAAAATCCTAAGTTTTCTAAGCTTGAGCACAAAAGCTTTGGCAGAATTATCACGATATTTAATACTATAAAAACTCATAGAAGACCATTTATTGATGATTAAATTTGAAAAACCAGGTTCTAGAAACCACATTTTTCAAATTTAAAGGCTCTACTAAAAATTATATGGCTGTCACAAGAAAGGATAATGGGACAATGATCTGAAAGAGTATAAGGTAAACCAGACACTCTACAGATAGGAAATTTATCCTCAATTTCATCACTAACGAAAAATTTATCTAATAGAGCAAAAGAGGGAGAATCCCTATTATTGCTCCAAGTAAAAACTCTATTGGATAAAGGAATTTCGATCAAATTAGAATGAATAATAAATTGATCAAATTCCTCCATAGCCGAATAATCGCCTTCTCAGGGAGAACGCTCCCCAATAAAACGAGTAACATTAAAATCACCCCCCAATATCCAAGCACCGGGGGCAAGAGATCTAAACTCAAGAGATTCATTCTAGAGAATACGTCTATCAATTTTAGAGTTGGGCCCATAAACATTAGAAATATTTAAAAAAGAATTATCAGCTAAATTAATTAAAATAATATGTAAAGAATGTTGTTTATGAATATACTGTAGTAATTTAAAAAGATTATCTCTCCTACCAATCATTAAACGCCCTGATAAACCCACCGATGGAAGGAAAACCCATTTACTAAAACGAAAGCCACCTAATCTTCTAAAAAAACAAAAGTCAGGACATTCTATTTTAGTCTCTTGTAAAAGAGCAATATCAATAGAAAAGTCTTTAAAAAAGATTTTAACTTTATCACATTTATTAAGGTCATTTAAACCTCTAATGTTCCAACTAATGACTCTCATAAGCCCATAGATCTAGCCCTTTCAAGTTCCTTATTTCTAATAAACTCACGATCTAGCTCAAGGTCAGTGAAAATAAAAGCAGAGCTACTAGCTAACTGACTGAAAGCAGAACAAGATAAGTCACCCAAAGCATAAGACGAATAAGAGCTACCCAAATCAAAATGCGTACCTGAGCCTGAATCCGAAACACCGCTCATAGTGTTCGAACCAGGAAACTTACTCGAAGGCAGAGAGCAACTGTCACGAATCCTGACACTTCGACGAACCAACCCGCTAGAAGCTGTTTGCTTTCTACGTCTACCTCTCCTCGAAGAGGAAATAGAATGAGCAAAAGCACTACCATTCTCACCTAACTACCCAGACAATGCACTCCCAGAAGCACAAACCAAATCACTAGATACAAAAGAAACAGCAGGACCCTTATATTCCACTATCTTATTCTCAGTTCCATCCAAATGAACTACAGAGAAAGAATCCGAGACAGCACCAACATCACGAGAGATAGGGTCCAATTTATCACTGAGACAACTATCCACCAGGAAATTAACCAAATTCGAAGAATTAACAGAAGGGGATACCACATCAGACATAACCTCACCAACCAACTCACTAGAATGATCAACCTGAACAGAAAAATCATGTGCACCGAGCATAGCATGAACATCAAAACTTCCTGCCAAAAGCGCTTCAAAATCCAAATGATTCTCAACAACCGAAACAGACTCATCATCAAGATGCAATTCATCATTTAAACACCAATCAACAACATCAAAATCAGAAAACCCAGTAGACAGGGGAACAACAACCCCATTAGAAGCATCATCTGACAAAAGTAGGAAACGAAGGAATACAAACAAAACTCAGTACTCGAAGTTAAATCAAAAACCAAATCCAACGGTCTACTATCAGAATCTTCCAAATAAAGGCAATTATCAATAACACTGAATGAACAAGAATCACTCTCAGAAAGGGAAGGCTGAAGATCATCAAGGCTAAGTGTTAAATCAAAATCAGAGGGACAGTCAGAAGCAACAATAGAGTGATCGCCTTCAACTAGTTTGGAGAAATTAACAGGAGCAGAATCAATGCAATAGGAGTCACTTACCTCTGACAAAATTGAGCATTTTGGATCAAAATCAGAATCAAGGCAATCAAATTTGTTGGAGGTAGGAATCAAAAAGGAATCCAAACTAGAAGAGCAACGCAAACTAATTTTGTGCTTTGGATTAATAAATTCAGTATCTGAATTAGGTTGACAATCCTCAGAAACATGCCTAGACTTACACAGGGCAACAACTGGGTCTAACATAAAAGGATCAAAAAAATCTGATTCATCATTTCTAAAAGACTTAAGAAAAGCCCCTTGATCAACAAACATGACAGAAGAATCTGGATGAACAGAACTCTGCTTAGATACACCAGAAATATAACCCTTATCAATATTAGGCAAGTTCACATTGTTAAAATGAAGTAGAAGATCCTTTAGGAGCTTTAAACCTTCTGTATGCTTGATCCTGAGAATATTAAGTAAAATTCCCCTCAAGTTGATAAAATTCAATACAAAAAAGAATCCATGCTCTGCTAAAATAACAGGAGAGCAAGAAGAATCCGCAGAAGAATCGATATTTCCAAAAAACAATTCAGGGTCACCGAATCTAACCCTATAACCTTTCCCGATATTAGGGGCATTAATAACATTGAAATGGAGAAGCAAATCTTCCAAGAAATTGAATCCATCTACTCGTAAGTGCCATAAATGATCAAGCAAAATCGCTTTCAAGAGCATAATCTTAAGAATGAATTGAAAACCATTTTCAACCAAGAAGTCAGAAGATATTGAAGAACCAGCAATGGACGAGCAATTGAAACTTTTGTGGCCAAATTTACCACATTGAAAACATCTGATGGGATCATGGCATTGAAACGCGAAGTGATTTACATCACCACATCTAAAGCAATAAGATTTGGAGTAGCGTGAATCAATCCATCTCTTGTTCGAATGCTGAGATCTCGGAATTTGTAAAGAAGAAGAAGGCAAATGGTCTTTGACCACTTGGGCATAAGATCTATGATAATACGAAACCAAATCTCCATCTAAAAAATATGATTGCAACTGAGAACGATTGAAGGAGGAAAGAGGAAAAGATTGAGACCAAGAACAAGAAGCAGTCGCCATTTTAGTTTAGATAATATTGTAAATTGATTTCCAGGTGTTCTTTTAGACAAATAAAGCTTATGAGGACGTGTAGTAGGCAAGCTTGTTATTAGAGTTCTTTTATTTCCGCTGTGTGTTTTGTTTGTAAAGGCAAATTGTTTTCTTGCCTAGCTATATACTCTGATCTACCAAGAGGGCATCTTCATATGTCGCTCTTGGCATATTTTATAATAACTATATGTTATCTGAATGTAGTATGCGAATTTGGATTATGTAATCAATTTGGAATATTTTGAAATGGAATGTGGAATTTGTTTGCTGTTTAATTTTTTTCCATATTCTTGTGTTTTTGTGTATCAATATATCCAATGTCACCGTATTTGGTTATCGAGGATTAATAACTATGGATGAATGCAGCATCCTTAGCCGTTAGTTTTGGGCCTTCAAGTAGGGGGATGTTACATATTTTCGGATATAACATATATGTATATTCTCCCATACCCACCACACCTTGTCCTTTCAAGCCCTTACCCTTCCACATCTCTGATCGTACCCTTTTCTTTTATAAATTTTGTTCACAAACAAGGAGAAAGGATTTCGCTAAAATTTCAATTGAAACCATCGGTAGAACTAATGGCTCACATTCATCGGGACCAATCCAAGCATCGTTAGGCATCAGGTTTAACTTGGGAAACGCCGGCGATGTCAGGATGAGTGAAGTTGATGATAGAGATGGTGTTTGGCATGGTAGATCGACCACAAATCGCCTTCGACCACAGTATGGTGGCGAAATTCTCGATGATGGAGCATCAATCAGGGGCGGGACTTGTGGCAATGTGAGGAGGGAAGTTGGGGCTTCATTCCGGTGTGATGCGTCATGGTCCGGTGTGCGATGGTGGCGACAGGGTAGTGGCAGCATGGTGGAGGTGAAGTTGCGGCTGGAATTGGTTTGTATGAGCAAGAAAATTGTTTGGGGGAAGGGTAATTAACCCTCTAATGATTTAATTAAGGAAGAAATTAATTTATTTAATTTGTGAAATCTTATAAATGGTATAACTCCCTCATACGAGGTCTAATCGAGGCATGGATTTCTACGTTGCGCTCATAATTACGTAAGCATCGTCATGGAGTTGGTTTGGCGATGAATGGAGCTTGTTGAATTTTATGCGGAATTCGAACATCGTTCGAATTCGGACGGAATCAGAATGGACAGAATCAGATTGCTTCAGCAACAACTAGAATAATTGTGAGTTAAACTCATATTTTTGGTTAACCAGAAATGTTATATAGTTAATAAAAATAGTTGATTGGAGTGATCCAATGGGGTTCCTCGCTATAAAGAGTTTATAAATGTTTTGAATTGTGTAAAAGTGCTTATAATTGGAAATGAATGTTGGTTTTATAAGGGGTTTGTATGAAGAGTTTTATAAATGGCTTCAGAGAATTATCAAAATGTTTTATAAATGGTTTTTGAGATTTATAAGGGATTTATAAATGATTTTTGAAGTGTATAGAAAGGAAATCTTTCTTAGTGTACTTATAGCATTATGATAAGTATATGGACGTTTTCTATGTATTGAAAATATAGGTATTTGTGGGTATATCTTTGAAAATTTATTTATATACAATTATTACAAAATTATTTCATTAATGAAATGGTTAATTAAAAGGAAAGTGGTTACTTATGTGCTTAACGAATGTTGGTTTTCCCTATGGTATAAATTTCTGATTTGTTTGTGTGTTTGTTGATAGTCAAATAATTGACTATCAAATATGGATCCAAAATGTAATTTTGGAAATATCTAAGAGAAACACGTGAGTTATATGGCACAGACATTTCCGATGATGATGTACTGTGTGTACAAATCTCGTTTCATTTTACTATGACAAACGATAAGAAATTCATCCATTAACGGTCAGGGGGTAATCTCCACTCTTATCTTTCACTGTTTATTTCCTAAAGAACCAGGGTTGAGTTTACCAAAAAATATCGAAGGTTGTTTTGGAGAGGCCAGGATTATGTATGTTATCTGAAAACCACTTCAATCCAACTCAAGCGTGTCGAAGTGAAGATATCTTGAAGATAATAGAATTGAAGACGGAGCTCTTAAGAGTTTCGTTCAGTCCCAGAATGAACATGTGTAGATGAATGCTAGCATTGCATTGTTGCCGGAGGGCAGTATCAGCAATCCAAGTGGGAAGTGCTATATAAAAGGTAAAACGTAGCCCAAGCCTCATCAACCGAGAATGACTAAAACAGGGGAGATGCAACAGGATTAAGTGGGTCACTCCCAAGTAGTATGATCATCACTATCTAGAATCGATATTATTTCTCATTTGTATGCTTCGGGGATCACATTGGAGGGAAGATCATATTCTATACTACAAGTCAAGTTGTAGGCTGGTTCTATGTTGGTAGAGGATCCTGGCAAGGTCCTCGGTGTTATTTTATCCAGAGATGCTCCATGATGGACGGTATCCCAATAGCCCAGTCATTGTATGGAATTCATTTTCCAATACGTGCCTTTACAGTTTTTTTGTATATCCATTATGCTGGAATTTAACAGATGTAACTATTTTGACTATGATTAATAAGTATTTGTATCTTAGACGCTATTATAATATCAAAGAATTTCTTTAGAAATTATTTTGGTTATCGTAAGGTAAAAACCCATCTGTTTTTATGTGTGGCGTGGTCTTATGAGATACCTATATTTTCAAAAGATTTTCAAAAAATTAAAATTCAACTGAGATGTGTTTTCTCACGCTGGTTTTCCAGTCCGACTCGGGTGTTATTTTATTATAATGCTCGGGTCAGACCAGCATATTACAGATTCATTGGATTCTTTAGAACTCAAGAGACGAGATAGAGGCCCAAGACGTATCTACATATTTCCTTATGTTCTGTTGTGTTGTCTATTAGTTGTATTTATCAGCAAATTGTGAGGACAAGCTATTATAACTGTCCGGACTGAGATATGTTAGTATGCTCTTATTGTTGTATGTGTGTGTGTATTTCTTCTTCGTGTAAAGATTTGTTGTATGGCATAGATTATTCATTATAATGTGAGATTTAGTGTTGTTTAGTTTTCTTGCTTCTTTCTTCTTATCTTCTTATCTTCTTCCTTCTTATTTTCACCTAAATATCCATCTTTCCATCCAATTTAAGTGGGTCATGTTGGGTTGATTGTCCAATTAAACTATTCAGAAAATAGGTCGTTACATAATTGTACTTAACCATTAATTAAGTTAGGATAATTGGTACTTAATTATTTTTATGTAAGTAAATTATAATTAGTTAATTCATAAAAGGTTAATTATTATTCAATTAATTATTTAAGGATTGCCCATTATTTAATAAGGTTTAAGTATTAATTAATTATTAATCAAGTTAAATTTAAGTTAAGATTTATTAAAGCTTAATTATGATTTCACTATTTTTAAATGAATGTTTAATTTATTATTTAATTTTTAGTTGAGGATTAGTTAATTAATTAATTAATTAAGACTAATTAATATTTCATTTTTTAAAGGTTTAAATAATTAGTACATAATTAATTAAATATTGATTATGGTTCAATTATTTATTTAAAGGTTAAATATTATTTAATTATTCATTTAAAGGAAAATTATTATTTAACTATTTATTTAACGGTTAATCATTGTTTAAGTTGCTAAATAAAGGGTTAATTATTATTAAAATAAGGGTTTAAATGTTATTTAATTATTTAATAAGTTTAAATATTTTAAATTACTTTATTTCTAAATATCGGTTTTGTTTTTTGAAGCAACTTTCTTTTAAAAGGATATTTTTGTCCAAGGGATTTTTTTGTAGACTTCCCTTAAGTAACCTGAAATAAATATGAAACCCACTGACATCTATTTAGCAAAATAAGACACCATTCTGCTAATTAAATTGTATTTGACGTCTGTTTGATAAAATAAATCATAGTTCTACTATAATTCTCCAAGTAGATTATGTTGACAAATATTAGGAAAAATAAAATGCATTTTGTTTGGTAAACTAAATCACAGTTGTACTATAATTCACCAAGGACTTACCTGACCTCTCTCAAGGAGGCACTCCAGCCAGGCTTTATAGGTCGGACTGAAGGCTTGTTCTGTGCCTTGGTTAGGCCATATTATGGCGGAACTAAGGGCTTACTCCGCCCTCCCTTTAGGAGCGCCTTGACCTGGCCATAGAGTGGTGCGATCAAGGGCTTGTTCGGTGCCTTGGCCAGGCCATGGCATGGTGGGAGCAAGGGCTTACTCCATCCTCCCTCCAAGAGGCGCCTTGACCTGGCCATAGCATGGCGTGGTCAAGGGCTTGTCGATGCTTTAACATGGCTATAGCGTGATGTGGATAAAGACTTACTCAATCCTTCCTCCAGGAGGCGCTTTGACTTGGCCAACTCGGCGTGCATAAAGGCTTTGACCATTTTAGGTGATGTCCAAGTGATAAGAAAATTCTACTCCTAACCAAGTATATTTTTCTTAGTAAAGTGGTTCTTTATTGAATTCAACTATGATCTCTTTACAAATTCATTAATTTTGCTTTCTCTAAAGAAACTAATCACAATTCCTTCCAATGCCCTAGATTGATTTGTCTCATGTCCATTCATTATGTGGTAGTTCCAATATGATCCTCCTTTATCCCTTTTATATTTATGCTTTTTCTTGTGTGATGTCCAGTGGTCGAGCTCTTCCTTGGTTAGGAAATAAACATTCTCGATCGATGTTATCAAATTGCATTCCTTAGGGAGTCTCGACTTGAAGCTTGGCTTTTGTGGAAGTTTTCTAGATTTTTATTACTTGGTTCTGGAGCTTCACCCTCAACGACTAGTTTTCTTTTCAAAATTCTTTGAAGTTCATATGTAGGCAATGTCCCACTTATTGTTTGATACTATTTATGTGCAAAGGCGTTGTAATCAGCCATCATTCCCTCCTCAAAGATTGTGCCTTTGGTGTAGAGTTGAATTGTTTTCACCATTTGTTAATCAAATTATCAATTTCATTTTTTGTTCCTCCTAGGGCAAAGATAGGTCTGGGGATAATGTGAAAAGGGTTTAAACTCCATTTATCTAGATCATAAGATTCGGCCTTCTTTTTCTTTATGATTTTTAAAGCTTACAATCTCAACATTTGTTCTCCATGTAGTTTGGAATCATTAACTATTCTATAGGAGAATCCAATTAAATGTGGCTTAAAGGATCCTTGTTCGGACCTTTTGGTTTTACTAAACATGGTGATGTAAAGTCTAAAGTAGGTATGCTTCGATTAGAAATGTGTTAGAGGAAAGTGGAGTTAGAATTTCAACAATGTTGGAGGTTCAGGTCATCCTCCTAGCACTAAAATGCTAATATGAAAACTTATCAACACAACAAAGTAGAGTTTAGAGAATAAATTATTCCTTCGAAACCACTTTTTGATCAAATGAAGGTAGTTCGTACCTTTTGATCAGGTATAAATTGTTATAATTCCCTTTTTTATACCTTTTGGCTCAGTCGAGTCAGCTGAACTCCTCTTCATAAACGCCTTTCGATCTAGTTCAGTTAGTTTCATGATCCTCTCGAAACCACCCTTTCGAAGTAGTTACGGTAACTCAAGGGCTGGTCTTAATGATTAAATGATATGAGTTGAATTTAAAAGGTTAGAACTTCTTCGAAGCTATCCTTACAATAATGCAAGGTAAGGACTTATGGATTTAGAGGCATTATTAGGCTGAAAAGGTTCCGACTTCCACGAAGAGTGACCTTTTGATCAGGTTGACATAAGCTGGTTGTAAATAGAATCTCATAGAAACATAAAATCAGATAACATACTCAAAATACCATAAACTTTCTTTCAACATATTCCTTTTTAATTTGAAACTTATGTATATCAAGTAGTCGAATCCCCAATCTAATTTTACAATTATGGTTTACAAATTTAAGAAAGTACAAAAATGAAGTATGTGTGAATTCAGATCCCCAAATAAAGATAGGGTTTTATTTATAGGTGTGGGTTGATACCTTTCGAATTAATCATTTAGACCTGGTCGACACGCATCCTTAGAGACCTTTCGTTGTCGTTCATATTAGGGTATCCTTCTGCATTTATTTTAAATGGACTTGAGTGCATTCGAATGCGTCGAAAGGGGAAGATGCGCTTCTCCACTTTGTTTTGTTGCAAGATGGAAATGATATGAGCTTTCGACTATATCGATAGGTCTATCTTTGGGGCTTCGAAGGAGTTGAGACGTTGAAGATTTTAAGGTGAAAGTTAGTTTTCGATGGCACACTTGCTGATTGATGCTGATAGTAAGCTCTTCATTCTCAATTGTGAATGGTTTCGATCAGTTCGAAAGGCTTATTTATGATTTCTAAGGGGTTACTCTGGCAAAACATCCTTTTATGGAATGTGAACAAAGGCGAAACTCTCAGTTTCGAAAGGTTTGGTATGCATGTGAGTGGTTGTAATTTGTTCCCTTCGAAAGGTGTTCCTCACTTACTCGAGGCATTTTCATGCATGTGTAAGCATCCATTTCGATGGGAAACAATTGAAGTAAAAGGATTCTTTCGTCCTCTTTCATCCCATTCGAAAGCTTATAACACGTCTAACTTTTGTTGTAGCATCCCTTTGACTTCTTCGAAAGGCTTTGTTGACGCTATCCTCTCTTATAAATCCTTCTCTTTTATTCATCTTTGTTTCGACAAGGTTGCGGAGAGAATTGGTGTAATACTTTCCCTCCTTTGCAAAGGGATGCGCTTGACTTTCCAAGTCAACCATTTAGAAACCTATAAATTTCCCGCCTTTTGATATACCCAGGTAGATCCTGAACTTTCTTTTAAATTTAATCGTATTGCTTTCTTTTCATCTGCCACTTTTATAATTTGTGCTTTCTTTTTCTCTTTTTCTTTTACCTACCATTTAAATCTCACAACAAAAATCAAAAATCACAACTTCTTCAACCCTTTCGAAGGGGTCGAAAGGACGCCCAACTTCTACCATTTAATCGACCCTTTCAAAGAGGTTGATGTGGTCAACATGAGATGGACTTCTTCGAAAGTAGAATCACGTAGTTCACTATATTTTAACACCTTTTGAAGAAATTGTCTCAATGGGTTTAATTTTAACAATCACATCATATACACTTTTGAAAACTTCAACCTTTGTTTTTAAGGATTCGAAACTTAATGTATATAAGAGTGGTTTTAACTTGCCATTGGATCCATGCTCAGCTTTAATTTACTTTAGAAGGTGTTGAAAACTAAAAATTTACTCTTATTTTCATGAATTGGATTAAGGAAAACAAATTTTGATTAAATTGAAAACTGAATCAAACCTTTCGACATGATCGAAACTTACAGTATTGAAACAAGTTTGATTGCTTGTATGCTATGGAAACCTTACACCTCTTTCGATTTACTCAAAACCCACCATAGTTAACTGGGATTTAACCATCATTTTATAGAAACATTATCGAAAAGTTCCAAAGCCCTTTCATTTGTATTGATATTACTTGTACTCAAGTCTTTCGACTTAATGGGTATATAGGTTTTTGACAACATTCATATTCTTTAAGTAAAACAAAATTCATGGGTTTCGACATCGTCGAAAGGTTTATTTGTCCTACTTGTGCAATTTTGTTAGCGTGTGTGTGTATATATATATATATTCAAACTAGTTGTGTAGTTTTAACTATTCCTTTTAATGGAAAATTTTTCCTTGGGCTTTCTACATCGTCGAATGGTATTTATAAGAAGTTCTCATTTCATTTACCTCGTTGACACTATTAGAAGCTCGATAAATTTCATGTCTCAAACTAACTTTAACACTCTTTCAAGGATATGAAATTACATATTTTGGTTGATATTCGAATTATTGTAATAGGTTTCCAACATAATTGAAAGTGTTGATAATAGAACAAATAATAACTTTTACTAAAATAATTTCACCTGATAGAATCGTGGGCGTGAAAAAGGTCTCCAAGAAACTTGAAAAAGACATTGCTATATAGATAGAATCTTTTCCAATGAAAGTTCAAGCCTTTCCAAGCATTCTCTAATATCTTCTTAGGATGAGGTTTATGCCATTCTGAACGACTTTGGCATCACTAGGGTAGAAGCCATTCCCCCTAGCGATACCATTCAAAATCCTCCTGAAGGATACTTCGCTTATACTGCCATTCATATTTGGTATGGTGGTTTCCTTCCCTTCCCATATTTCTTATTTAAGTTGTTGACCCACCTGGGCATTGCACCTATCAAGCTATCACCCAATGTCCATATATACCTTCTCTCTTTGGAACTTGGGGCCCCGGAATCAGGCATTCCTTCATTAAATGCTGAAGTTCTCAACTATTTGGTTCACCTAGTCAAACTCAACAATTTGAGCAATCAGATTTTCAGAGCTAACACCCCCTCCCCCGAAAAACTAATCTTGGAGGGGGTACATAAATTTAGAGTCTGGGAGACACAATTCTTCTTCATCTATTGCTTTCCAAACATCAATGGAGTATTTTCATCTCCTTGTAAGTTGATCGTAGTCTTTATCTTTATTCATCCTCTTTCTTTTCTAACCTATGCTTCTCTATCAGGTCCTACTGCTAAAGATCTCAATAACGAGGATAAGAGAACTATAAAGATGTTGATTGCTGCCTCAAGTAGCATCGAAAATAGGCTTACACTGTTAACTCCGTCAAATCTTTGAAAACATTCTCTTCTCCCTGTTGGTCAGAGGGTCCTTGAACAACCCCCTCTTATCCAACATCCTTCTCGCAACAAATGCTTCTTGTCTTTAGGCGATCCCAAGAATTTCTCTACAATGTCCCACAACTACCCAGATCATCCTGGTAAGCTTTAGTTTGAAACTTGCAACATATTATTTTGTTACTTCTTAGATTACTTTACTAACTTTTACTTTTCAAATTTTAGCAACTGCTCCTCAAGTCGAATTGACCATTAGTGATCCAGTTCTCCTGTCCTATAAATCTAGTGCATCATCTTTGACCCAAGCTATCGCTAGGTCAAAGATGATTGCTAAAAGAAAATTGTGTGGAATGGCTGCAGCGGGCCTATCTCTTCAGAAAGCAAAGATGTTGAAGTTCCATGTTCTCCGACACAAAAGAGGATGAGACTATCGATGTGGGAAAAACTTTAGAGAGTCCTATTCTTGAAGCTCCTATTGAAAGTTCCAAAACAACTCCCCCAAAGGATGACCTTATGTCTCGGATTGGCGTTTTTGATTCTCCTCTGTCATCAAGAAAATGCAAAATGGTTTAGAAACTTCAACTTCCTCTCAGGAATCAAACCCTCCTAGATCACATCACCATTGCCTTCTAATGATTTTGAAAAAATAGTTCAATCTATCTTAAACTCTTCATCCATTACTTCTATCCACCCACCTTCTTCAGTTCCTGAGCCAATAGGTCACTATCAATCTCTAATAGACAACAATTTTTGGTACGTTTCATATCGTTTGACCTTCTTATTATTATTTCTCTCTTAATGTTGACTTATGTGATACTTTTCCTTTCAGATTTCTAAAAGTTGGCTCTCTCTTCAAGAATGCTCATCAAAATCATCTACCGAGACATCCAAGCTTCAAGAGGAAATCTCAACCTTGAATAGCTAGATCATCTCCTTGTCTATTGATAAAAATGATGTTGTGAAGGAACAGGAAAGATTGGGAGCCTCTCTTAATCAAGCAGAGTCCATAATTTCTGAAGAGAGGAAAACAAAACAACTTTTAGCCGATGAAAATTTGGCTTTGAAAATGGATTTAAAGAATCTAAAGATGAGAAGGTTTGAATGGCGGTCAAATAATCCCCTCTCAAGAAGAAGCTGGAGAAAAAGAAAAATTCCTTAACGTTGGCTGTCAATTCTATTTCTAAAGCCAAGTAAAGGATGTCGCAGTTTTTGAGTACTTCTTTCAATCACATTATTGTAAACCCTTATGAAGATGCTCTTATGCTTGCCTACATCGACAACATTGAAAAGTGCCTAGGCTTGAGTTTCCCTTCACTCGATCATGCTCTTGTCAGTGGATTGATGATTAAGGTCGAAGAAATAGAGCATGGAGGCAAAGTCCCTAAGAGAGAAGAGATTGACGCTTCCAAAATCTTATATTTTGAATTCGCTTATATCGAAGTAGACTCTGATTCTGATGAAGAAGGTTATAAAGTTAATTCATCGCTGAAGAAGACGATAATGGTGGCGATGATAATGATAATAATGATGATGATAATGACAATAACGAAGATAGAGGTCAGAGTTCAGGTGGTAACAGAGGTGGTCACGCCGATGTTCATGAAAAAGATGGTGATGACATCCCCAGGGCTTCGGAAAAAGTCAACCCCGATCTGAGTGACCATGGAACAAGCCCACCTGAACTTCCCGAGCCTTCTGACCTTCATGAAGTAACAGCTAATGTTGATGTTGAAGAAAAAAGGGAGAAAAAGCAGGTCCCTCAAGCTTCAATTCCCGTTTCTTAGGTATGGGATTCCTTGTCTAAATGGATTTCACTTCCAAGATAATAATAGTTGACATCCTTAATTTTTGATAAAGAGAAAATAAATCCAACTTTATAAAACAAAGCTTGAAAGGAAACAAGCAAAAATAAATAGCTTGTATAGAGAGTAAGATAATTAGTTAAAAGAACACAATACACTTTGTAACAAGTATCATAGGCTTAACAAAAGTGTAGCAGTATTAGCATAATTCAAAGATCAAGAAGCAGCCCCCAACTGAAGAGGGCACGCCTTTGAAATGATAAATTTTTGGAAGAGAATTGGGAATTAATTATACTCTTTTGGATGTTGGTTGAAGAGGGGGACATCCATGTAAACTTCCTATACAAAGCTTATTGTAGACATCTGAATATATGTTTTTCATACTTAGGTGATTTTAGTGGAGTTCTGCTTAGGCGTTTACATAGGAGATATTTGGATGAATTTGGATCTGATCCACATTTGTGGCTTACTGCAATTTACTGTGGGTCAAATCAATTCCTCATGAGTTGCCTCCTAAAAAACTTAAATATTATAAGGACAAATTTGTTTTCGAGTTATTCAAAAATTCAATTTTGTATGAACCGGATGAACATTCATAATTATGTAATAATAGTAGTTTGTAAATTTTCTCTTCTAGGTTCTTTTATACTTGGTTGTATTTTACTACGTTATCACAGAATAAATGCCTTTCTAGCAGCTTTGTTTCTAGGGATTGTTTAAGCAAATATGTTAAACTAAGAAAGATTATCTAGAAAAGGCTACGCATTTGAAATCTTCAAAATTAGCCAGATACCACTTTCTTAGAGACTTGCAGAGAATTTACATGGAACATCCTTGCCTTCGTTTCGATTTTATTGGTGAAGAAAAAGAAAAACTTCTGAAAGAAATTCGAATATATCGTACCAGATTAATATATGGTCGTGATAGTCCTCCTGCTAGGAAATGGTACTATAGCAAATGTCCACTAGTTATTACCCCAGAAGTATTTAATGCCCTTTTTAATTCAATGATTACTTTTTTAGCTAGTTCCTTGAACGAAGTCAAAAATGTTGTTTCTCAACTTCAAGTGTAATAAAACAAGTGTTTAATTGAAACAATAAAATTGTACTTTTTTAATTTAATCTTTATTGTTGTAATAAAAGTGATTGATTATTTGAGTTTTGACTTAGTTTTGTTTAAATAGGGCGCACAGTTGGCCATTGTATCACTCTCAATGTATTCCCTATCCCGTTTAACCAGTGTCAGTGATAGACTGATTGTAGATGTTGAAAAGAGAAACCTCCTTAAAGACCCTCTGTCCACTCGTCATTAGGGAAATACCGAAGCGCTTGAATGGAGTAGAAAATTTTTGCTTCAAAAGATAATTGTTAGGGATCTTAATGATCAGATTGCAAGTCTCGAAGTAGATACCAAGAACAAAGACGAAAAAATTTCTCAATTGAAGTGTCAAGTTAAATCGAACCTTTCAATTGACATTGATCATGATATGTTTAAGCTTCTTCAACCGATAAATGAATTAGAGACCCAGTGCGAATCCCTGAAATTTATCATGGGGTTGACATTCAAAATATCAATTTACCAGCTTCTCGAATCACTTTGGCTATTGTGAAATCGACAAGGTCCTCATCTTTAGCTATTCAAAAATTTCCAGCTGCGACTAACCTTTTGATGGGTTTAGATGAGAGAGAAGTAGGAGAATGGTGAAGGAAGGTCAAATTCGAAATGAAGAAATATTTTGATGGCCAGTAGAAAGTGAGGTATTCTCAATGCATAAACGAGCACGTAGCCAGGATTCAAAATCATGAACATGATATATATCTTCTTTGAAAGCACATTGCAGATTTAGAAAGGAAAAAAAACCCTCAAAGGTGCTAATAAAGCTTTCAACCATGCTTTAAAGGCCCATATTGATTCCATCGATGGTGTTGACGAAATAAAAAAAGGAAAAGAAGCTTAAAGAGAATCTTTGTATAGAAATTCAGCATATTGTCAATCCTTTAGTAGCTGAAATCTAAACAAGGCTATTCAGAAATCATAAAAAATACACTGTGTTGCATACTTGCAAATAATTTTGTAAATATCACATGGTTTGTAGTCCTTTCTTACAATGTTGTTTCTTAATCTACTTTCTGATAACTTGCACTATTGTTTTTGTATTTGCTGGCCCATTCAATCTTCATTATTAATCTCATTTCCTTGAAAAGTATGAAGTAAAAAATATTCTTTATCGTTAACTTGAAATCTATATAGAAGTTTATCCACATTATTAGCGAAGGTTAACAGATCAGTATGCAAACATATGATAATAAGTGAGAATTAATTCTATAATTGAATAAGGTTGAATGTTTAGAAACCCATCTTTGGTAATGATGAGGGAGAGCCAGGAATTCAACTTCAACCATATTGAAAGAATGCCGGAATTCCTATGATAAAGAACAAAAAGTTCAATTCTAGATTCAATCGTATAAGCTTAGAAATTTGTCTTTTGGAGGTTGCTAATGGAAAGTCAGTAATAATACTGTAATAGAAATCCAGGAAACATTGTTTGAAAGTTTATGGTAGAAGTCTAGTGACCCTAATTTGGGCATTACTAAAATACATCTCGAGCTTAATTGAAGATTAGGAATTCATAAAAATCTCAATATCAATTGCATTGGAATCCAAATTCGGGCATTGATGAATGAAATTTAAAGTTAAAAGATCCAAAACCCAGATTTGGGTGTTAGTAAACAATAACTAGAAAACCATAATAGTGATATCCATACCAGAAATCTAGTGCCCAGATTGGAGCATTAATGAGTGAAGTCTAGGAATTAATAGTAATAGCCTCGAAACCCAAATTTGGGTATGATAAGAACCATAGATTATTAATAAAGGCCCAAAACCCTGATTCAGGTATTAATAAGTGAAGCTTAGAAATTATTCTTTGATAATTAGTTAGAGGCTGCAGATTCTTATTTAAATCTTCTATTCTGCACCGCTTCCTTGGGTTTTGGCTTTTTTGACATGTGTCACCCTTTAGGCCCTGTATATTGTCGTCTTTTGTTTTTTCACTTCTCAGGCTCAGACGTCATAGTCCATTGTTGTATGGTGCGCTTGATTAGCTTATCCACAAGCAGGACCCAAGGACTTACCCAACCTCTCTCCAGGAGGCACTCTAGCCAGACCTTATAGGCGGTACTGAAGGCTTGTTCGCTGTCTTGGCTAGGCCATAGCATGGTAGGACCAAGGGCTTACTCTGTCCTCCCATTAAGAGGCGCCTTGACCTGGCCATAGCATTGTGCGATCAAGGGCTTGTTCAGTGTCGTGGCTAAGCCATAGCGTGGCGGGACCAAGGACTTACTTCATCCTCCCTCCAAGTAGTGCCTTGACCTGGCCATAGCATGGCATGATAAAGGGCTTGTCGATGCTTCAAATTTGCCATAGCGTGGTGTGGATAAATGCTTACTCTAACCTACCTCCAGGAGGCACCTTGACCTTGCCAATTTGGCGCGGACAAAGGCTTTGATCGTTTTAGGTAATGTCCAAGTGTAAGGAGAATTCTTCTCCTGACCATGTAGATTTTTCTTAGTAAAGTGGCTCTTTACTGAATTCAACTAAGATCTCTTTACAAATTCATTAATTTTGCCATGTCTGAAGAAACTAATCATCATTTCTAACCGTGCCCGGCATTTATTTTCTCATATCCATTCATTATATGGTAGTGGCAATAGGATTCTTATGATAACCCGAATTTTGAATATCTGTTAATTGGTAATTACTGGGTCAGTTAATGGAAATATTGATTTTAACTATTAAAAATACTAATTTTTTAAGAATGAAACAAACAAATCTAAAAATTTATATTCATATCTGGGAAGATAATTATTTAATAATCTCCTAATTCGATTATTTAAAGATGGGCAAAATTTCTTATCTTCAACAAAAATTTAATAATATGTTTGTTTAAATCAATATATATATATATATTTGAGTTGATTTTTTTTAAATTGGATTTTTAAATTAAATTATGGTTTAACTTGAAATTATGAATTCTACATTTTATTACCTATATATTGTACAAGTTGTATATGAATATAAAGATATCAAATTATGCATATTTAAAGAAAAGTTAATAAATATAAATACATATTAGTATAAATACATATATAACACGTGAGGTATTTGAATATAAGTTTGAACATTTGTAAAATATCTCATTATTGCATATTAACACTTGTAAGGAAATGAATATTTACATTGACAAATGTAAGCTTAAGTTTTACAAACGACATTCATAGGTAACATGTAATAAAAAGAAAAAAAACCAAAGAAAACAAAATACAAAACACAAAAGAAATAGCCTGCAACCAGTTGTAAACCTGAAATCAAAGGGCTAGAAATCAAGCAAAACCCTACAAACTATTTTAAAAAAAAACCTGTAGTTGCAAATTCAACTAAGTCTCAAGCTAATTCATCAAGTGAAGAATCAAGGCAACTCAGTTTCAAATTTTAAGCTTGCTAAGCTAAACACTAATAGAAGCATGAACCTGAGGAGGAAAAATCAAATTCAAGCAGCAAGCAAAATCAACATTTTCAGATCAGTGCAAATTAGTAAAACAATTCCAGATTTAAAAACATAAGCCCGATTCTCTGCACATTATCAAAAGAGGTGAGTAAGCACATTATTTTAAAGCTTAAGTAAACTAGGATATTTGCATGTGATTCTTGGATAAATTATGCTTTGCATGTGTGTTTGTAAGTGTGAATGTCTGTGTTTGTTCTGTGCATGTTGGATTTATATGTACTGCTCTATTTCCTTGGTTACAGAGTTTGTAAATAAACCAAAAATTCAATATATCTTTATCTAGACACCGTTGGACTTTGGGTTACAAACACAATGTGTTTGTTTAAATATAATTTAAGGTTTAAAATCTGATTCAAGTAAAGTCAGTTTGAATATCTGCTGTAATCTAGGTGATGCATCAGAAATTTTAAAATTTATGTTAAAATCAAATGTCATAATTTGTGGATCCAATTATATAACTTAAAACTTCCTCGAAAATTATGATTTTTAAAACAAAATTCATGAATTTTAGTTTGGGTTTGAAGTGGCATTTTGGTGATGGCGAGGAAAGTGTTTTCGAGCAATTTCCGGTGACCGGAGCATTTCTGAGGATCGGAATTTCGACTAGAGGAGAGAAAAGGTTCGGGATACGTGACTAAAATTTTCTGGTAGTTGGTTAAACCACCATGGCGACGTCGGTTGATCGATTTGGTTTTTTAACCCTAACTTGGGTCATGGTCGAAAATGAGATGACTGCGTCATCTCTGCTGCATCGAGTGGTTTGGGACTGGGTGTAATGGAGTCATGGAGGACTGACAAGGGTGAAAACGGAGTATGACGACCTCAGGTGGTCGGCAGCGTCAGATCGATATTGATTTTGGTCGAACAACATGTTCCAGATGAGGACGAAATGCTCATTTTCGATTTAGTTTTCGAGATGTAATTTGGGAGATCGGAATCGATTAAGGGGAGGTTTGGTGACGTGCTGGAGGTAGCGTCGATGGTCGGAGTGCCTGCGATCAACGGTGCACGTGCACGATGGGTCAGCAGTGTCAGTTTGGGTTTTGGTTGCTGTTATGTTTGGAAAGAAGAAGGATGTCTCGAAGGTGGTATCGTGTTTTGGGGGGTGGGACTCGAGTTCATACTCGTGTGATTTGTTGGGAATAAGTCAGAAGGTTTTTAAACTTAAATAAAATTTAAGTTTTTGAAAATAAGGGGGAAAAGAAGAGAAACTTGGGAATAGGCCCAAGTGGCCTATGGGTAAACCCGAAGCAACAGTTTTGAACAGTTTTAAAAATGTTATAAAATCAAATTGTTTTTGAAATTAAAATTTAAATCTAGTTTAGAACTGTCTTATTTAAACTTACTCTTTTTATAATTGTTTCTTTGACAATTGATTAAGAGGTTTTGAAAATTTGTTTAATTCAAAGTGATTTTAGAATTTAGTTTAAATAATATTTTATAAAGCAAGTTTAAAAAAATACAAATTGAAATTAGTTTTTAAAAATTTCTACTTGATAATGTTTTAAGTTATTTTCAGGAAGTTAAGTTTTCTTAACTATAGAATTATCAGGTTAAATGATCATTTTATTCTAAAACTTAATTAATGATTTAATTAAGCAAAGGTAATCATAATGATAAAATGTTTTAAAATGATAATGGTAATAAGGCATTCATAAGATTAAGTTTTATCTTAAAATAATTAAGGTTTAATGCCTAGAGATTAATTAAGTTGATTAAGAAATTTAAGTATAATTACTTAATTTAATTAAAGTAATTATGGATTAATTAATCTGTATTAAGAGATATGGATTAATAATTAATGTTATTAATCATTAGTTATGGATAATTAATCTGTTAATTAGTGGTTAATTAATTGATTTTAAAGGTAATTAAGTATGATTACTTTATATTGAAGGAGATTAAAAATTAAAGAATAATTAATCAATAATTAAAGATTAATTAATTAGTTATAGGGTAATTAATGGATAAATTACCCAGTTATATTTAATGAGATGGATGTGATGAATTAATTTGTCGATTAATTAAAGATGGTAATTTGGTACTTGATTAAGTATAATTACTTAATGAGATTTATAAGTGTAATTACTTCGTGATGTAACTGATGGATAATTGGGAGATGATTAATTAATTGATTTGAGATTAATTAATGTTAAGAAAAGGTAATCTAAGTGATTAAGGTTAGTAATTTAATTAGAAAAAATAAATAAATTTTTGGAGTGATCAATTTTTGTTTATGATGATTTAATGATGTTAAATGTCTTGAATTGATTGTTATCTCTGGAATGAAATATTTTATATGCTATGCTTGGGTGATCTATGATATTATGGTTTTCTATCGAAGATGAATTGCTGTATAAAAGTGACATCTTATATTTAAAGGTTGAATTGAGTTCCACTTGAATAACGTGGGTTAAGATGACATTGGTTTGACGAGACCGGAGTCGGGTATTAGTAAATACCCAAAACCACTTCGATTCTTTACAATTGATATGTGGAATCAATAGGTTGAAATGGAATGATTTACGTGAATTGGATTTAATCTAAGTTTTGGTACTTAGAAATTGATGTGTGAAATAAGTGAAGCTTATTACAACTTGTGAAGTTGTAATTTGATGCAAGTTACCCTAGGTATATATAAGTTGTATACTTTTATACTCCATGTTAGATGAATTTACTCACGCTGGTTTCCAGCCTGACCCGGGTGTTACTTTGATGTAATGCTCGGGTCAGACCAAGTATTACAGATTTTCAAGTAAGGTCGTCCTGGAGCTCAGGAGGCGAGCTGGATGGAAGGAACGTATGGAGAGTATTCTGTTGTGTATATTATTATTATTTATCTGGGATAAGTTATTTTAACTGTCCAGTGATTATGTAAATGTTGAAATTCTGATGTATTAAAATGTATTGACTGATACCGTTTTCTTTGTATAACTATTATTTTATGAGATATTATATTTTATCCGCTGCGAATATGAGAATCTGTGTTTTTTTTATGTTTCTTCTTCTTTCTCTTTTCATCTTTTCCTAACTATCTGGAAATTTCGGGATCAAAATTTCCGGGTCATTACAATTCTCCTCGATTCCTTTCATATTTAGGTTTTTCTTCTGTGATGTCCAATAGTTGAGCTCTTCCTTGGTTAGGAAATAAAGTTCTCGATTGATGTTGTCAAATTACATTCCTTAGGGAGTCTCGACTTGATGCTTGTCTTTCGGGGATGGTTTCTAGATTTCTTATTACTTAGTTCTGGAGCTTCATCCTCAACGACCAGTTTTCTTTTCAAAACCCTTTGAATTTCATATGTAAGCAATGTCCCACTTGCTGCTTGATGCCATTTATTTGCAAAGGCATTGTAATCAGTCTTCATTCCCTCTTCAAGGATTGTGCCTTTGGTGTAGAGTTGAATTATTTTCCTCATTTGCTCAAATAAGTTATCACTTTCATTTTTTATTCCTCCTAAGACAAAGATAGGTGTGGAGCCAATGTGAAAAGGGTTTAAACTTCAATTATCTAGATCATAAGATTCAGCATTCTTTTTCTTTATGGTTCTTAATGCTTCCAATCTCAACATTGTTCTTCATGTAGTTTGGAATCATTAACTGTTCTATGGGAGAATCCAATTGGATGTTGCTAAGAGGATTCTTGTTTGAACCTTTTGGTTTTACTAAACACAGTTATGTAAACACTAAAGCAGGTAAGCTTGGAATAGAATTGGGTTAGAGGAAAGTTGAGTTAGAAGTTCAACAAGATCGGAGGTTTAGGCCCTCCTCCTAACACCAAGAATGCTAACATGAAAACTTGTCGATACCATAAAGTAGTGTTTAGAGAATAAATGATTCCTTTGAAACCTCTTTTCGATCAGATGAAGGTTGTTGGTACCTTTCGATCAAGTATAGATAGTTATAATTCCCCTTTTTATACCTTCTTACTCAGTTGAGTCACCTAAACTCCTGTTCATAAACACCATTCGATCTGGTTCAGTTAGTTTCGTTATCCTCTCGAAACCACCCTTTTGAAGTAGTTATGGTAACTCAATGGTTGGTCCTAATGATTAAAGGGAATGAGTTGAATTAAAAAGGTTACGATTTCTTTGGAAGCTATCCTTACAATATGGATTTAGTGGCATTAATTGGACTAAAAAGGTTTCGACTTCCACAAAAATCGACCTTTCGATCAGGTTGATAGAAGCTAGTTGTAAACAGAATCTCATAGAAACATAAAATCAGATTACATACTCAAAATACCCTAAACTTGCTTTCAACATATTCCTTTTCAATTTGAAACTTATGTATATCAAGTAGTTGAATCCCTAGCCTTATTTTAGAATTTTGGTTTACAAATTTAAGAAAGTACAAGAATGAAGCGAGTTAATTCTGATCCCAAAAGCAGACCCCTAGGGTCCTATTTATAGGTTGGCTGACACCTTTTGAATCAGTCCTTTCGTCTTGGTCGAAAGGCAGCCTTGGCGACCTTTCATTGCCGTTCATATTAAGGTATCCTTGTGCATTTCTTTTGAATCATCTCTTATAAATCCTTATCTTCTATTCATCTTTGTATCGACAAGGTTGATGTGAGAATTGGTGGTAACACTACTTGCTACAAATCCTGAGGGTGATTCCAAAGTGGATGTAGTGGAGGCAGTGCTTTTGGTTTCGTTTAGACCAAGGATGAAGTTGTATGGATGATTGTTGGCATTGCATTTCTACCTAGAGGGAATTGTTAGCATTCCAAGATGGTTTTTTATGAGGAAATGGTAAGAGCATAGCCTCTCAAGCCTTACAACCTAAAAAAGGCTAAAACAGGGCAGACCGTAAGGCAAAAGGGGTTGCCAACATTAGGGTATGACCATCCCAAGATCTAGTGTCGATACCCATGTATGCTTACGGGCTTATTGTGGTTGTTTGATCGCAACCAGAGTGTTATCATATTTGGTACTATCCAGTCAGGGATAGCCTGGTCTTGTTATGCCGAGGTTAAAATGTTTTCGATCTCACTGTACAATAGAGATGTACAGATTTTTGGAAGGTAGTCCCTTACCTTGCCAATTGTTGGAAATCCATTCTCCTATACGCATCTTTGGTTTTGATTGTAAATCTATTATTAATGTCATGTACATATATCACAACTACTTGGTTATAAAATAGTTTAAACCCAGACATTATTATGATATCATTAGATTTTATAACATAAAAAGTTTTAGCTATCGTAAGGTAAAAACTCATCCGTGTTTATATGCGGCGTGGTCTTACGAGATACCTTTTATTTTGAAAAGGTTTTTAAATGAAGAAATCAATACGATTTGACTAAGTTTTCTCATGCTAGTTTTACCAGACTAACAGAGGCATTGTTTTTTATATGATGCCCATGTCAGCCTGAGCATATTTTCCAGATTTAGCCGGACTTTGGAGCTGTCAAGTGACGAGCTGGATTATCCAAGACGTATTCACTTATCTTCTGTCTTCTGCTTTTTTGCGATTTTGTTTTTGTCTATATTTATCAGCAATTGCTAGAATAGGTTATTATAACTATCCAGATTGGTAATATGTTAGTGTACTATGATGTTTTGTATATAATAAAGATAATTTCCTTTTATAAGATTTTCCTATATTATATATTACTCATCATGTTTTGTGAAATTATGTTTCGTCTTTTCTTTTTCACCCCAAACGACCAATCTTTCGGACACTTAAATGATCGGCACACGACTACTGAGGAAGTGTTAAGTGTTATCTTTTAGTGTAAGAAAGGAAGATCATTACAAAATGTGTGCAAGTCATATCTCTTGTTCAATAATAGGGCATGCGTAAAACAAGTCAAAAATGCAAAATCTAATTTTCCAACTCCTTTTATGCAAATGTCCATATCATCTTGTTCGTCATTTTCCATTTGTGTTAGTCATCGAGATGATGGTTTTGATAACAACAACCTTAGGACTTGTTATAAAATATAAATACAAACATTATAGTTCAGATATATATGTATATGCAGGATATAAACATGCAAGTACCAAGAATGAAGACTATACAATATAGAGATTCAAGACTAAAGATATCAAGATTGAAGACTCATGAGTATCATGATATCAAAAGTTCAAGAATTCAATAGTACAAGATAAGTATTGAGTCTATAATTATGTTACAACTTATTGAAAGCACTTACATCTTTATTCCCGGAATGGAATCCACTTCGAGCCTGTTAAAGGGATGGAATCCAAGTGGGATGGAACCCACGACAATATCTAATGGAAGGTATAGTGGTCTTATTTTGATATCCACTAATTTTATAAAAATGCTTTTCAAAAATATATATCTCTTGTTTTTTTAAAAATGTTTTCAAAACTTTATTTTCAAAAAGACAACTCTCTTGGTTTTAAGTATTTTAGCCTCAAAACTATTTTTATCATTTTTAATATTTTGACTTTAAAATTGTCCTTATTTTTAAACCATCTCTTGTTTTAAATATTTAGCTTTAAAATATTTATATACTCAGATTTTAAATCACTATATAGATTAAGATTATATATATTGAAAATTACTTTCTAAACTCTTTTATACGCTTAAACTATATTCAAATTAAGTTACAAAGTTTAGAAATTGTTTTGACAAATTATAGAAACTAATTTTAATAAGAAAATCAAAATAACAATTTTTCCTAGAGCATGTCGACATCCTTCAACCCCCCATGTCGAATGGTGTCCGTTATTTTCAAATTTCAATTTTCAAAAGAAGTGTCTATTCGTCATATCCTTTCACAAGTAGATATAGCTGTTGCTCTACTATAAATACCAGTAAGTTCTAAACGAATTTTTTACCAGATTTCATTTATTTTCTCTCCTCTTCATCTTCCACATTTATTCTAAAAAATCCTAAACCATACTCTGCCAAAATACCATGTGAATCAAACTTGATTATCTCTTATTTGATTCTCTACCACTCTCTCCATAAGATCTCAGTGCTATTCGGAATTATGGAATCTTTGTAAATCAAACTGATATGTAAAAGGTGCGGTAGAACCTTGAAATCAATTAGGTGTGATTATAGCCCCAAAAATGAATTAGGTGATCTTGTAGCCTGGTTAAATCAAGATATTTTGCACTTGACTCGAATACAAGAGGGTGTACCTCGTAGCCTTGAAACCGAGGGTGTAATCTGAGTGATTATTTTGATAAGAAATCTGTACGGTTGTACGGGGCTGGATGTAGGGTAACTTCGAACCAGTATAAAATCTTGGTATGTTCTTTCCTTTGCCGCTTTTATTTAGTATTTGCATCTGCGTCTGATTCTGTGATTATATCTTTGTCTGTGAATTGCATTTGTTGGTTATTAAATTACATAAGTTTCAAAAAGATTTAGAAAACCCACAAAACATTATTCACCACCCCCCTATAGTGTTATTCCAGCCTTAAGATCTGTAATCCGCATTTCTCACATTTGGTATCAAAGCGTTGGTTTTCCAAGTTTTCATAATCCGAATTTTGAAAAATGGATACCAACACTGGTTCTATTAAAAATATCACTAGTTCATTTGTAGAGGGTCAGTTCATTTGTAGAGGGTCAGTCTACTGCCAGACCATCACTTTTTAATGGTAGTAACTACGCATATTAGGCATGTAGAATGAAAATATATTTACAGTCAATAGGATTGGATACTTGGAATATTACACAAATTGAGTATTGTGAACCAACAAATTGTTTTGCACAGCGGACTGCTGAGCAAAAGACTATTGCACAAAATAATTCCAAAGCCATGAATATTTATTTTGTTCACCTGATAGAAATGAATTCAATAGAGTATCTATTTGTAAGTCTGCATATGATATATGGAAAACTTTGCAAGTTACTCATGAAGGAACAAGCAAAGTCAAACAGACCAAAATATCCATACTCACAAATCAGTACCAATTATTCAAAATGAATTCTAATGAGTCCGTTTTAGATATGTATAGTAAGATTTTAGGATATTGTGCATTCTCTAATATCGTTGAGAAAAAGTTTTTTCGAAGAAGATTAAGTCGGAAAATTCTAATTTCTCTTACTCCGAAATGGGATCAGAAACTCTTGCAATCGAAGAAGAAAATGATATTAGTACTTTTATCTAATATATAGACATTAAAAATAATACATGTATATAGATATCAAAGTATATAGGAAAATATAAGTCACATGAATTCTCTGACCTATGTCGACATGGCCCTACCCATGATGTCGACATCCCTATTAGAATTTGAAATTCAAATTTGAATACAAATCATTGAATGTCCCTTCACCTTTTCACCAAACCCAATGTTCTGGAAAGATACCTCTTGATCAGAGAACATGTCTGTTGAATATCTATTTATTTCCATTATCTTATCATACCTTTTCACTTTCATTCTAAAATTCAAACTGTCTTTCACTCTTTCAAAATTTTCTACTCTCTTCAAAAATGGCTTCTTCAAGCACTCCATCCACAACGAGGCTGTCTAAAACCATTAAAAAGTATCACTATATTGATCTAGAAGAAATCAAGGCTTATATAAGCTATGCTAATTTCGAGAAAGTTCATGCAGGAAAGTTTGCTATCTTTAGCGATTTATCTACATATGAAATCAATACTCTTCTTGAAGAGAATCACATCGTTAGTCTTTTTGACAATTTTCAAAATGATTTTTTTGTTACCCAAATCTTGTTAAAATGTTTTATGCGAATTTGAATCGCGTTTTTATGAAGTCAATGAAGATGAAATTTGGAGTAGTGTTAATGGCACTAAAATTGTTTAAAATTATGAAATTTTGGGCCACGTTCTCAATTGCAAGAATACAGGAATAGATCTTTCTACTTTTAATATTGATGAACATGATCGTGAGATATTTCATCACATTTTCGAAGGAGATGACAACTTTGAATTTAAAAATCATAACTGTCGTCCGATAGCACATATTGTCAATCTTATTTTGCAACATAATATCACTCCTAAATCGGGAAATTTCAATAACCCAACTTTAAAAGTTTTAAAGCTCCTTTTGCTATCTTTGGTCATTATGATATTAATTGGGCACAAGTGATTATGGATGAACTTCGTCCTAAGAATTTGAAAGTGGGTGAGAATACCTTGTATCATGGAATCTATCTCACTCGAATTTTTAATTATTTTGGCATTGATTACAAAAGGGAAGAATTTGTTTCAAGAAAAGTGTTTAATCATGACAATATTTCTCTCATGAAAATTCCTTCCATATTTCAATGATATGAATCTCTTGCCGGAAAGGATGAAAGACTGGCACATGAGGTTATGAAGGAAGAAGATGAAGAAGAAGAAGAAGAAAAAGGGGAGGAAATGGAAATTGAAGAAGATAATGAAGAAACCTCCATGGAACGTATTGAATATCCTACCAATATTAGCAATCCTTCTAACAAAGCTCTCCTAAAAAATCAAAAGATTGTAATGGAAAATCAACGGATTCTCAAAAGATTAGTTAGTAAGAAATTGGATAAAATGTCCACTAATATGAACAAATTCTTTGCTAAAGTTGGTCCGAAACTTGGCTTATCATCATCCTCCTCATTCTCTAGCATATTCTAAGAACTAGGTTGTGATGTATTAGTTTGTTTTGCGTGAGCTCGTATTGTTCTTTTTATCATATTATGTAGTATCTTATGTATCATCTCATCTATTTATAAAAATCATCTATCTTATGTTTTTCTACCTTATCGTGACTCTGGAATAAATGTTAGTAGGATATAAGTTTACATATATACATAATCATTCATAAAATATATAAGACACATAAATTAATAGACCCATGTCGACATGCCCCTACCCCCTATGTCGACATATAACAGTCAGATTTGGTTATATTTTAAATTTTGAAATTAAAATAACTTACTCGTGTCTATTCAATTCAAACGAATTGCTGCCTGCTTAAACACCTGTTTCTTCCAGATATTTGTATTCTTTTCATCTCTATTTATCTCTGTTTGCATCTCTTCACTACTTATCAAAAATGGCTTCCTCTTCCCAAACTCTAAGTGATAGTCTTAAAGAAACTCTAAATTCATTCAAGAATATACAAACTTTTATTCTCCGCAATCAAAGGCACTTAGAATTAAGTCAAATGCGGATGATAAAAGAACAAGAGAAGCATTTCAACGCCCTCAATTGGATGATTTCTGCCCTTAACAAAGATGATCTCAATGCAAATCCTGTAGGAACTTTGATTCAAGATAATAAAGATTGGGAAGTTATTAAAAAGGATCCTATATTTGGAGAAGAAGGACGGGTTGAAGTTCCTAGAAATATTTAATCTCCTTATGCTTTGAATTGCTTGTTTTCGAATTGTGTGATTTGATTTGATTTGATTTGCTTTAATTTGACTAGAATTGATTTGAATTGAATGGATTGTATAACATTATATAAAACATAGTATATATTTATTGGGTTTGAACTTTCATATTTGTCATCTAGTATAAGACTAAGGGGGAGTTATATTAGTTTAGGATAAGTTTTTTTGTTGATGATAAAGGGGGAGAAATATAAAATAGAGTAGTTAGGCTTAGATTAAGGGGGGGTTATTAGTTTTAAGGGGAGTTATTGTGAAAGAGAAGTATATTTTATAAACATAGGTTGTCATTATCAAAAGAGGGGAGATTGTTAGTCCTTGAGATGATGGTTTTGATGAAAATAACCTTAGGACTTGTTATATAACATAAATACTAACATTATAGTCTAGATGTATATGTATATGCATGATATAAACATGCAGGTGCCAAGAATTAAGATTGTATAGTATAGAGATTCAAGACTGAAGATATCAAAATTGAAGACTCATGAGTATCAAGAAATCAAGAGTTCAAGATTTCAATAGTATAAGATAAGTATTGATTCTAGAATTATGTTAAAACTTCTTGAAAGCATCCACATCTTTATTCGAAATTTATTCATGAAATGGAATCTACTTCGAGCCTGTTAAAAGGATGGAACCCTAGTGGGATGGAACCTACGACAATACCTAGTGGAACATATAGTGGTCTTATTTTTATATCCACTATTTTATATAAATGCTTTTCAAAAATATATATCTCTTGTTTTTAAAAAAATGTTTTCAAAACTTTCTTTCCAAAAAGACAACTCTCTTGGTTTTAAATATTTTAGCCTCAAAACTATTCTTGTCATTTTTAGTATTTTGATTTTAAAATTGTCCTTATTTTTAATACATCTCTTGTTTTAAATATTTAGCTTTAGAATATTTATATACTCAGATTTTAAATCACTTTATAGATTAATATTATATATATTGAAAATTACTTTCTAAACTCTTTTATATGTTTAAACTATATCCAAATATAATTACAAAGTATAGAAATTGTTTTGACAAATTATAGAAACCAATTTTAATAAGAAAATCTAAACATCAATTTTTCCTAGAGCATGTCGACATCCCTCAATCCCCCTTGTCGACATGGTGTCCGTAATTTTCAAATTTCAATTTTCAAACGAAGTGTCTATTCGTCGTATCCTTTCATGAGTAAATATGGTTGTTGCTCTACTATAAATACCGGTAAGTTCGGAACGAATTTTTTACCAGATTTCATTTATTTTCTCTCCTCTTCATCTTCCACATTTATTCTAAAGAATGCTAAACTATACTCTGCCAAAATACCACGTGAATCAAACTTGATTATCTCTTGTTTGATTCTCTGTCACTCTCTCCATAAGATCTCACTGCTATTCGGAGTTATGGAATCTTTGTAAATCAAACTGTTAAGTAAAAGGTGGGTTGAGCCTTGAAATCAATTGGGTGTGATTATAGCCCCAAAATTGAATTAGATGATCTTGTAGCCTGGTTAAATCAAGACAGTTTGCGCTTGACTCGAATACAGGAGGGTGTACCTCGTAGCCTTGAAACCGAGGGTGTAATCTAAGAGATTGTTTTGATAAGAAATCCGTACGAATATAGGGGACTGGATGTATGGTAACTTCGAACCAGTATAAAATCTTGGTGTGCTCTTTCCTTTGCTGCTTTTATTTAGTATTTGCATCTGCGTCTGATTCTGTGATTATATCTTTGTCTATGAATTGCATTTGTTGGTGATTAAATTACTTGAGTTTGAAAAAGATTTAGAAAACCCACAAAACACTATTCACCCCCCACCCTCTAGAGTTATTCCAGCCTTAAGATCTATAATCCACATTTCTCACATTTGGTATCAAAGCATTGGTTTTCAAGTTTTCATATTCTGAGTTTTGAAAAGTTTTAAAAAATGGCTACCAACGCTGGTTCTGTTAACACTATCACTAGTTCATTTGTAGAGGGTCAGTCTACTGCCAGACCACCGCTTTTTAATGGTAGTAACTACGCATATTGGGCATGTAGAATGAAAATATGTTTACAGTCAATAGGATTAGACACTTGGAATATTACACAAACTGAGTATTCTGAACCAACAAATAGTTTTGCACAGCAGACTGCTGAGCAAAAGACTAATGCACAAAATAATTCCAAAGCCATGAATATTTATTTTGTTCACTTGATAGAAATGAATTCAATAGAGTATCTATTTGTAAGTCTGCATATGATATCTGGAAAACTTTGCAAGTTACTCATGAAGGAATAAGCAAAGTCAAACAGACCAAAATATCCATACTCACAAATCAGTACCAATTATTCAAAATGAATTCTAATGAGTCCATTTCAGATATATATAGTAAGATTTTATGATATTATGCATTCTCTAATATCATTGAGAAAAAGTTTTTTCGAAGAAGATTAAGTCAGAAAATTCTAATTTCTCTTACTCCGAAATGGGATCAGAAACTCTTGCAATCGAAGAAGAAAATGATATCAGTACTTTAAAGATTGAAGAATTGATTGAATCTAATGTCGTTCGAAGTACAAATGCAAGGGAGAAGAGATTGCAAGGCATTCGAAAAGAAGTCAATTGCATTCAGTGCATTAACAGATGGATCAGACTCAGGAAGTGATGATGATGAAGAAATAACTTTCATGACAAAGAATTTTTGGAAGTTTCTGAAAAACAAAAAGATGAAAAACTGCAAAACGAATGATCATAGGAATTATTGAAATCATAATGAAGTACCAAACCACATCAAATGTTTCAAATGTGATGAACCAGGCCATCTCAAAAGAGACTGTCCACATCCTGATAAGCAAACGTTTCCTACAAGCAATGATTATACAAAGAAAAGGAAAAGAGCGTATACCACTGCACTAGACGATTCAGACTCGGACAATCCTCAAGTGATGATGATCAGAAGATGGAATATTCAAATATGTGCTTTAGGGCTATTCATGATTCCAATGATCTCGGAAATACGAATCTAGAAAAAGGTACACGTTTAAGATATATTGGTTAAAAAAATTTGCTTAAAATTATTTGATTGTTTTTGAAATTATATATTGTTTGAATTTTAAATTTTTTATTATTGTGTTTATTTTTATTTTTAATATTATAGTATATTTTTATTAAAAGAGTGTTGTTATATTTAATATTACTCCAGAAAATATATAGACATTAAAAATAATACATGTATGTAGATATCAAAGTATATAGGAAAATATAAGTCACATGAATTCTCTGACCCATGTCGACATGGCCCTACCCATGATGTCGACATCTCTGTTAGAAATTTGAAATTCAAATTTGAATTCAAATCATTGAATTTCCCTTCACCTTTTCACCAAACCCAATGTTCTTGAAAGGTACCTCTTGATCAGAAACATGTCTATTGAATATCTATTTATTTCCATTATCTTATCATACATTTTCACTTTTATTTTAAAATTCAAACTCTCTTTCACTCATTCAAACTTTCTACTTTCTTCAAAAATGGCTTCTTCAAGCACTGCATCCACAACGAGGCTGTCTAAAACCATTAAAGAGTATCTCTATATTGATCCGAAAGAAATCAAGGCTTATATAAGCTATGCTAATATCGAAAAAGTTCATGCACGAAAGTTTTCTATCTTTAGCGATTTATCTACATATGAAATCAATACTCTTCTTGAAGAGAATCATATCATTAGTCTTTTTGAAAATTCTCAAAATGATTTTGTTTGTTACCCAAATCTTGTTAAAATGTTTTATGCGAATTTGAATCGCGGTTTTTATGAAGTAAATGAAGATGAAATTTGGAGTAGTGTTAAAGGCACTAAAATTATATTAAATTATGAAATTTTAGGCAATCTGCATTAGTTTTATTCCAGCCTTAAGATCCATAATCTGCATTTCACACAATTTGTCATTAAATTGGCTCTCAAGCTCCTTAGAGAGATTAGAAAAGTTCCAGTCCAAATAGTGATTTACTCTAAGAGAGAGAAAGAAATTAAGAGCCTCTTTCCACGAAGGAGTGCATCTTTATTCATAGTGCTTGGGAGGAGGTGAAGCTTGCTTCAATTAGTTAAGGTGAGTTTGGATGGATTAATGACTTCGCAAGATGGATAGCTTTGGTCGTGCCATTTGTCATGATCTCCTTAAGGTTGAATACTTCACATGGATTGCTATCTTGCTGTTGCTCTCAATAAGGAGTATGCGGTGGAATATGAACGCCTTTGAAGCATAACTAAGGAAAATACATTAAACCCTCTTTTTTTTTCTCCCTGTGTTAATGACTTTTAATCATTTTCCTTTGCTGGCTCTTGACATCCCAATAAAAATTGATGATTTTCGACATTTTTTGAATGCTGATGATTCATGGCATTCTTGTCATTTATTTAAATTTGACATCTATGTTGATTGGTGATGTGTGACTACCTTCCACATGCTTCTTCTTGAAGCTCGAAAGCCTTCAATTTTTTGATATTCGATATATGCTCTTACATTGATGAAAAACAACATGTGATATACGACACGTCCTATTATATTGATGAGTTATGATATCCTTTGAGTATTGCATTCACCTGATATCCTTCACATCTGTTAACATTTGACATCTGACATTCTTCATTTCATCGATGACATGTGACATTTCTTAAAGTTCGGCATTGCTTGTAAAGGTTCGATATCTGACACGATGTCCCTTCTAGCGTTAAAGTTTGATACCACTTAGTATTGCTAACACGCGATAACCTTGTCATATTGACAATTTTCGGTATCTCCTTAAATACTGATGAATCACGACATCTTCATAATGTTACAATTATTCGATATCCTATTTATTTTTTCTTCTCGTCTTTTAGGTCTTTGACCTCTCTTCCCATTCGTAGTGCTTACATATCCTTCGATTGGCACAGTAGCTTTTCTTTTCCCTTGATGTTTCTTCAAACAAAATATGTGGATGACATTTGCCCCCTCCTTGTGTAAAAGAAGCTTTTTACACTTTAATGTAAAATCAAAATTTATTCTTTTGTTTTATTTTTTTGGTGACTTTTGTTCTGGTGCTGCTATCCTTTTTGAATTACTTCCATTCTCTTGTTCATTTATGATTCAAATAACCATTGTGACGACCTACGTTTTAGCACTCGAAAATTGACATTCATACTTCACTCGTACTCGAATGCCACAGATTCAACCGTTAAAATTCGGTTCACGGGAGCTTATAACATATTAAGTACAACAATACAGCGGAAGAAAAATGAATGATATCATTTACACAATAATGAAAACAATATGATATAATATGAAGTAACCAACATCAGAGCACAATAGATATACAACGGCGGAAGAATAACTCTAACATGATCTCCAAGGGAAAGAGTGAATCCAGAAGCTGCAACTCTAATGCCAAAGCTCAAAAGAATCCAAGCTATAAGCTCAAACCATCATCAATGTTGAACTTAAGCAACTCCGATACTAGAGAAATAAATGCGATCGCCAAATCCAAAGGCTCCAAAGAGCTCGAATCTACGTCTACTATCTGATTATCTGAAAGAAAAAACCCAACTCTGGGCTTCCCGTGTGGAAAATTATGGGCACCCAGAGTTTAGAAAGGGGACAATAAACTCCAGGTCAGTCATGGGACAGGTGTGCGCAAACAAAAACATTTGTTTCAAACAAAAACAAACAAAGAATTTAAAATTGAAATCCGCAATGCTTTTTTTTTTGAAAATGAAACTACCATAAGGCCTCCCGGCACAAACACAATGCAATCGCACAGTTAGGGGAGATTTCTTCTTATGATAGTCAAACATGCTTGATTCGCAAAACCCTTTTTGATATTATTATTAGTGTACAGTGGAAAACATTTGCAAGTATATTATTAATCTTAGTCAGCATACGTACCATTATAGTATGCCTACTATAGATACCATGTTAAATGGAAGGTTCTACAACTAAAATCATACGAGGCGCGTATCGGTTATTGGATTTCCAACAAATGGTCAGGCAAAGTATTTCCTGGGCCACATGGGTACGCCACTGGACGGATGCCCCGAGAACCTAACCGGATCTCTGCCAACACAAGGCCAGGTTAACTCAGTAACTAGGTAACTAACTGTCACGAGCATGCCACCCCAGGTCGTAACCGACCTTTATTCGAGGCCTCGACACCAACAACCACAAAGCAATAAGTTTGTAGCAACTACATAAGTTAAGTATCTGGGCTCCATACCATGATACCACTTATATCCAGAAGGAAATAGACATACCCTCAGGGAGTGCTACCCCCAAATAACTTTACCGCAACGATTCATGTTTCCACCATTATCGGGTTGTGAGGTTTGACGAAGTTTCATCCACAAAGTTACGCTTTTCATAAAAGCCATGCTTTGATCAACAAATGATCAGCAGCACTCATGCCACATTACCAAATTGGGAATGTATCACTAGTAACAATCAACTACATAGCCTCTAAGCTCGTACGTTTCAGAGAAGGGTGTTAAGATAAGAGAACAAATTCTCCGCCACCAAACAGAAGTGTATTTGATAGAAACCAGCTTTATATCTCAAAGTGCAATGTCAGACATACATCCATACAAGTCTGTTCCCGGTTTGAACAGAACCGGAGGCACTTCACGAAGAAGCCCTTGCAATCCGAATAATCCCTAATCATGTCCGGACTCCCCATCACAAAGGGTGATCAAATCTCTATGGGGCTATTCGAGGGAGAGACATTCGACATGTTATCCTTTCGCTTTCAAAAAATACCCGCTCTTCACCACCGGTCTTCAAAAGCAATCCATAACGTCATATCATTATTCAGAATGGGTTATATGACACAAGGTCCTCTCCCGGCTAAACCAGATAATGAGCACTAATTTAAAAACATATGGATATTGGGATCTTAGTTAAGTCACAACTTAAACCCCAAAACCTTTCTTCAAATGGTTTAAACAAATTACCATTTTCAAATATTTTAAACAAAAAGATTCACTTTAAAAGGTTGACCAATCTTTCACAAAGATTAATTCATAGCTTTCAAAACTATTGCAATTCCAAATCTTTTATACAAAAGATACACCTTTAAGATCCTCTTTACTTTGAAAAAAAAGTTCACCAATCTTTAACAAAGATTCATTCATAGCTTTCAAAACAATTCCATTTCAAATCTTTTATATAAAAGATACACCTTTAAGATCCTCTCCAATTTCAAAAAAAGTTCAACAATATTTAATAAAGATTCATTTATAGCTTTCAAAACAATTCCATTCCAAACTTGAAATCCTTTCAACACAAATTGGAAATCCTTTCTTTACATGAAAAGCTACTGTTATTTGATAAACAAGGATTTTTGTTCAGGAAAAAACCGATCAAATATGCACAAGTTATATCCTTTAAAGTACAAACTTGTGTTAAATTTAATTTCCTAAAATAATAATTTAAAATACTTTAAAGATGGTTTTAAAATCCGTATATATTATATAACTTGTATAAACCTTTCAAACCAAATTTACAAAACAATTTCAAAACTTAAACAGGATATATTATATTCAAACTAGATTTCAGTTTCAAACTTCCTTTTTCAAAAGCTTTTCATATTCAACCCAATTCCATTTCCAAAACCGTTTGGATTCAAATTTCAATCTTTAAAACCATTTTATAATATTAAATTCAAATATCTATAACTTAACCAATTTCCTCGTGCAATCCATATTTGTGTGTGTACGGTGTAGTCCAGGGGTTGTACACAATAGTGCAACATCATCAATAATTACAGATTCAAGCACAGCAATATCGGTAAGTGGTATAATCCTATAACGCTTATCTTCATTCACAGATTCATAGATAATTATTATAAATTCATCACAAATAAATAAATTACATTCATCATAGATAAATAAATTACATTCATGACAACTCAAGTCAAAACAGAGCATCACACATCAGAGATATCAAACAATTCAACATTCAATATATCGAATCCAAACATCCATAGGTAAGATCAATTAGTTATCTAATTAATTTAAATCAGATTAATTACTTATGAATAAATTACTAATCCTGGTTAATTATCATTAATTAATTACAAACCATTTGAATTAATTATCCATTAATCATTTATTAATTAGCCTTAATTAATACTTAATTAATCCTTTTAATTATAAATAAATCAATCTTAATTTATAAATCAATTAACCTTTAATTATTAAATAATTAACCTTTAATTACTTAATTATAATTATTAACCTTTAACCAATAATTGATTACTCTTAATCATGTAATTAATAATCCTTAATCAAGTAATTTACCTTAATTCATTACTCAACCATTAATTAATTAATCTTAATTAATTACTTATTTATCCTTTAATTAATCGCATAAATTAATTTATCACTTTGATTAATTATCCTTTATTTAATCACATTAATTAACTTAACCTCAAGTGATTATCCACTAATTAATCATCTTGATTAATGACCTTAAGTAATTAAATTTTAATTACTAAAATTAATAATTAATAATTCTTTAACTAATAATTAATTAATCTTAAACTAATCCTTAATTAAGTAATTATTACTTAATTAATTAACCTTTAAAACTTTTTGTCCTTCTTAATTAACCACTTGATTACATTATTAAGTTTATTTAAAATAAATTTTAAAACAAAGTTTATATGTATCTTAAACTTTTAAACTTAGTTAATTTGAAATAATTTTATTAAAAATCCTTTTAACCAATTTTAAACTTGGATAAACCTTTATTATATACAAAAGAAGTGGTTTTAGCCAAATTGTTTTAAATAAAACTTGATTTGTTTTTAAAGTTAAAAACTGTTTTTATATCAAATGTCCAGACCCGTGTGATTTCAAGATTTTCCCAAGCCTTACTTCGAGTTTCCACACATCTCTCTTGTCTTCGAGTTATTACACAAAGTTCTTCGAGTTCGTCCTCAAGTCTACGCCTCCTCCCTAAAACAAGCAGATACACGCCTTCACATGCATGTGTACAATCGGCTGATTTTGCTTTGGCCATCGCCATGGCCTCCAATACATCACTGATGACCTCCCCGATCACTATAACTACCGAGATCCTCAAAACATTCGCCAAATCGACATCGACATCGAGCATATCGATTTCACCTGGAACAAAACCATTCATCCAAGAACTACTTCTCCTGACCACCTCCGGTCGTTAGAAATCACGCCACTCCGACCAGACATTCGCGAGAGTCTCCTCCTGCTGTTCCTTTAGGTCCGTTGACCTTTTACCCACCATCGACGATGCAGTAATCACAAGAACCCAACCATCCCAAAATATGAATCAAACCCTAGTTCGACGTCAACCCACTTCCACGCTCATATAAAAATGCTTCCACTATTTTTCTATGAATCCCTGCTCTTCACCCTACCTCTAGGCCCAAACTCAATGGCCAACATGGCGTCGATCGTCAGAATTTGACGAATTTACTGTGAGAAATGCGGATTACGGATCTTAAGGCTAGAATTAACACTAGATGGGGGTGAATAATGTTTTAAGGAATTACTAATTCTTTTTGAGTTTATATTAATTTGAACACAAATGTATGCAATATTCAGATACAGATATGATTACAGAATCAAACACAGATGCAGATATAAAGTAAAAGCAATAAACGAAAGAACACACCGAATTTTATGCTAGTTTGGAGTTACCATACATCCAGTCCCGCAACACAAGTACGGATTTCCTTTCAAAATCAAATCTTACAATTACACCCTCGATTTCAAGGCCATGAGGTACACCGCTCCAGATTCACAATCCTCTGGGTAGAGATACTTGATTTTATGGGCAACAAGTTCACTTGATTGATTTTCCCGGTTACAATCACATCTTTTCTCGCTCGATTGATTACAAAGAAGTCTATAACTCTAAATAGCACTGGGATCTTGTTAAGATAGTGATAGAGAATCAAATCAGAGATGATCTAGTTAGATTATGGTGATTTCGGTAGAGTAATGGTAAAAATGTATATAAAGAAATGTGGAAGAAGAAGAGGAGTGAAATCAGAGAATATGTGACGCCCCGCCTCTATACCCACGCTGGCCAAGGACACTACGGTGTAATGCCGTCAACTAGCACGGAGAATAGGGCTGTTGAGGAGCGACCATCTGTATAATTGCTTTGTGCGAGTACCGATATGCCAGATAAAATATAACTTACATTCTTTTCAAGAGGAAATCCGACATACCGACACAAACTCAAAGCTACTACATAGTGGCTATATGTAATATTCGGAAACAAATATAAAAATAAACATAACACAAATCAGTCACAGATAATTCATATCACAAAGGCGGAAATAGATATGAATATAACACATGAAAGTGTACATCAGAGTAGTGGTCAAAAAAGATCCACAATATCAAAAAGAATAGATACAAGTGCTAGACAAAAGAATACGTATGCATCAAGGAGTCTTTATCTCAATTGTATACAACAAAAACTACTAAACTAAAGTAGTTAGCCAAAAGATCAGATGATGGTCCGATAAGGAGTCAAGCAGAAACACCTGTAAAATCTCAGTCTGACCCGAGTATTATTTAAGAAGGAAATAATAAACGGATCAGTTTAGCTATAATTATCAGATAAAATGAGATATAAGAAGAGATATAATCAAAACGTATGATAACCAAAAATGTCATACCTTGACAAGTATACATTAGAAAATCAACAAAAGAAAATCATGCAAATATCTCACGAGTCTCATAGCATAAAAAGAATGTCATATTCTTTATTTAATTCACCAAGCCACAATAAATGACATACATATCAATGCCAACTGAAAAAGGTGGTGAAACATAAATTCCATAAATCAATAATTAGAAATCCATAAATCACAAGAAAAGGATGGCCAATCCCAAACGGAACGCTATTCCATAAACCGGACATCGACGCACCTAATTAGATATGCCCCATTCACAGTCAAACATCGACGCACCTAGAAAGGCACGACCCATGGAAAGACAAACATCGACGCACCCAAATAGATATGCCCCATGTAATTTCGAGCATCGATGCACCTAGAAAGATACACCTAATGCATAAATAAGCATCGACGTACCTAGAAAGATACGCCCCATGCATAAATCAACATCGACGTATCTAGAAAGATACGCCCCATGTAATGTCTAACATCGATGCACCTAGAAAGATACACCCTATGCATAAATAAGCATCGACGTACCTAGAAAGATACGCCCCATGCATAAATCAGCATCGACGTATCTAGAAAGATACGCCTCATGTAGTGTCTAACATTGATGCACCTAGAAGGATACACCCCATGCAAAGTCGAACATCGACGCACCTAGATAGATACGTCCCATGCATAGACGAACATCGACGCACCTAGAAAGACACGCCCCATGTCCCGACTTATTGAGCCGATTGCTCCACGAAGTAAACAAACATCGACGCACCTAAATAGATACGACCCATGTGTAAATAAACATCTACGCACCTAAATAGGTACGACCCATGCGAGAGATGAGACGAAGCTCAATAAAAGGAGGTACTGTCACCTACGTGGACAAAGAGACATTGCACGTTGCTAGTCTAAACCATAAAATGATCATCATCGATCATCAAGAAGTGTCAATTACAGTAAGCTAGTAAATATATGAGCTTCTCTTCATGTCCCATAACCACTAGCTTAACTTAATATTTACGAACAAATTGTAGATCTCCACTTGAAAATTGTCGCTAGAGGTTCAATCGAACAAGTCCAAGAATTAACCAACGAAGTAAACGCAAGCGTTTCATACAACTTGTTTTACTAAGTCGTTTAAGCAGATTTCTCATATGAGTGAGGTAAAGGTTTGTATATACTAATAGATTGGAAAATGGTTTAAGAAAGGAACTTTAGTAATAAAATAGTTCTGAAATCGCTTTGATGAAAGAATTTTGATATTCACTACTAGTATTGAAACCTTTATATTTTTAAAGTGACAAATCACAAAAATGATTGTAAAACAATCAATCACCGAAATTCACATTCGAAGACGTAAATAAAATCCAAAGAAATCGATATCAAATCCATCAAAATGGATATTTCGAAAATTCCCAAAGAAAATGTCATCAAAGTCGATAATAAATGATAATAAGAAAAAGGGAAACAACACGAATCGATTAAAGTTGGAAATTCAATCAAATAAGCAATATAGGCAAAATTGGCAAATAGGAGCAGGTCGGTCAGCCAGACTCCCTGAGTCGGTTGACCGAACAAAAGATGGAAGTGCTCGGGTAGCAGGTCGGTCGACCGAACCCTGAGCTCGGTCGACCGGACCCTGTAACCTGCGCTTCCAAACCAGAGGCAGGAAGTGCTCGGGTAGCAGGTCGGTCAGCCGGACCCTGAGCTCGGTCGACCGGAGCCTGTTGCCATCACTCCCATGCCTATCTAATAAATGTCATTCCCTTCCCAATTGCTATCGGCCGAGCAATGTCACTAAGGGTTTACGCCAATCGACTACCCGACCATAGAAGCTCTTCGGTTCATCACCAAAAACATGATCAAGACATCAAAGCTATGACTTTTTAAAGAATTGAACCCAAAACACCAAAAATTGGAATATTCACTAAATCGATCCAAACCAAAAGCACTTGTACAAGAATAAGCGTTAGGAATTCATACCTAACAATCAAAGATAGTTATAGACTAAGATGTGAGATAAAAATCTCACCTTTAAACCCAAAAACAATGAATGAGAAGCTTGAAGACAAGGGAAGATCAACCACACTTCAATCTCAACACTAGAAGCTTGAATCTAAGCTCAAAAGAAGAACATTCCCTAAGTCAGGTTTAGGAAATTTCTGAAATTGAATGGAGATAGAGTTGGAGAAGAAGAAGATGAGGCTTACCAAAGCTTCTTCTATTGATTTGGAGCTAGAACTTGATTTGTAAATGGAAACTAGGGTTTGGAGTTTTAATTTCTTATTCCACTCACCATTAATCTCTTTAGAACTGAAAAGTAGAGGAAGAGGGAGTGAATGAAGTGGAGTGGTTAAGTTTGGGGTATTAAGTTGGCTAGTGGGCTGAACCCAATCCAAAGCCCTAAGTGAAAAGGTAGCAAAATTCAACTTACTCCAAACATATCGAAGCTTATACTCAAAAAGGTTGTAAACGGCATTTTGAACTCAATGGAAGGGGTCTCGAGTCCCAGTTCGACTGTTTGCTAAAAGTAGGTTTTCGGACTAAAATCCGACGAACGATGAAATATTTAAATAAAATATTTAAATATAAAATTGATAAATATGTGGGTTGTTACAGACTCCCCTCCTTAAAGAAATTGCGTCCTCGCAACTCTTAAGAAGAAAATAAAGAGTAACAACCATAAAAGCATAACAACACAAAAGAAAATTTGAAATAAGAAGTTCACCTCAAAGAGCGTGAGAAAGCAAGTCCAGATGTGTTCGCTCGATGAATTCTCTAGATTCCCAAGAGCAATCCTTAGGATTTGAGGACCATTGAACTTTCACAAGCGGAACATCTTTATTTCGAAGGCGTATGACCTCCGAAGAAATGATGCGAAAAGAATGTTTCTCAAAAGTCAAATCTGGTGAAACTTCAATCCCTACTATAACACCAGTCTCAAGAATAAAAACCGAAAACCTAAAAGCATTTCCATAGTCGAAAGACGTGGAAAACGTCATGAATAACAGAAAATTGAGCTGGTGCAACAACGTAGTATAATAACAGTATGCCCGAGAAACTAGAAACTCGAATAATTTGGAACAACGGCGTAGTACAATAACGGTACGCCAGATGAACCAAAGCTCGAATAACTTCGGAACACTGACGTAGTACAAATACGTACATCCAATGAACCGAACACCATAAAAGAACATCGGACACTAGTCCATAAAAGGAATGAGATAAAGCTCAATAAAATGAAGTATATCAAAACGTCTGATGAACTTGGTAAAAAGATAATTCCGTTCGGACATCATCAAAGAAACAACCACTTGTTGCTTACAACAAAGGGCATTGACAACATGATTTCCCCTTTCGGGAATAAAAGAATATTAAGATCATAAGATGCGAGGAACTCGATCCAATATTAAGTTCCTTATGAGAAAATAAATATTCCAAAGATTTATGATCAGGGTAGAGAACAAATTTCTCTCCCAAAAATAATGATGCCAAATTTTAAAAGTGAAATCAATAGCCGCGAGCACTAGACCATGAATGGCATATCTAGTCTCGATAGGCTTTAATGATTTAGAAACATAAATGATAGCACGTTCACTTCCGCAAGAGAACGACACTCAAACCAATACAACTAGCATCGGTAGAAAAGATAAAGTCTTGGTTCCCTTCGGGAATCACAAGAATAAGAGTATCAAAATAAAGAATTTCTTTTAAATAACCCTCTTTCCCAAAGAGCAAAAACTTTCAAAATTATAATTATCTCAATGTAAAATCTTTCTAGAAAAATTTACATTTTTACAGGTCAATATATCGTGTCTGACTGTCTCATCTAAGCGTTTAGGAAATTCCTATCGATAACGTTGATCAAGCGCATCGACCAGAATTCTTAAAGCACTCAACGGGAAATACAATCACAAAATCATCTTCTATATGATGAAAATATCTCTTAAAAGTTTTTGAGAATATTCTTTACTCGTTTAAGATCAAAAATCCAATTGTACTTATAAATAAATCTTATGAAAAAGATTTGCAAAATTTTAAATTTCTTTTTTCATCCAAAATCAATATATACAAGGATGGTCTCATCGAAATATTCATAGAATACTTGATTTATAAAATGGATGAGATAAGTTGGACAAACTAAATGACATAATAAGTCATTCATAAGAATCATAACGAGTGCGAAATGCGGTAAGTGGAAACTGTCGCAACTCGTAGCAAATGAAAACCGGTGGCAAGGTCGAGCTAAAAGGACCTTAACACCACACAAAAGATTTCTTAGGTGATAATCCTAAGACAAACTCAGAAATATTAGAAAATTCTCAAACCACATGAATGAGAGAATAACACTTTCCTTATAAGTGGGCTTAAGGAATAAAAACGATGCCATCAAATTGGAATCAAAATCACAAAGAAAAATAGACATCTACTTAATAGATTAAAAATGTCGAGGATGAATAGTCCACTCGGGACCTCGGATATGGCTTCATAATAATTAAGCCAATCTGTTCAAAAGTCAATTCCGAAGCATAAGTAAAAAATCGGCTCGAAAAGAAAAATCACATAAAATAATTTCGACATCAATACAAGAAACCAACTGAGCGTTGCGGATCCATCAACATTATTCGCCATTGTCAAAGGAGTCAACAAGCCCAAAATGTTTAAAGAAAAAGAATCAACGAGTTCTTTTGATATAAAAATAATGAGATGAACCCATATCAAAAAGAACTCAAATAAGAAGATCACGAAATAAAACAATGTCATCAAGGATTGAATGTAAAATACCTTGACCAAGAGAAGAGTTGCTAGGATCTTGCACTACATTGAGCTTTTCCTCCTTCCTACTTTGAAGTATGGGACATGCAGTTAAATGGTGACCCGAATTTTTGCAATAACGACAAAAGAGAGGTTTCGGACACCTATTAGCATAATGGTCTGTGGAACGACAATTGTAGCACTGTCCTCGACTAGAGGTAGGAGTCTTTGCTACCGGAGTTTGTTGCTTCCCTTTCTTGTTGGGATTGGGGCCTTTGAATTTGATAGGCCTTTTCATGTTGTCATTGAAGTTCTGTTTGGTAGCCACAACTTCAACGTTACTCTCTCTATCGGCCTCTTCAAGACGAAGAGCGATATCAGTAAGCTGATCAAATGAAACCACAAGTTTCAGGAGTAATGACTTCTTAAGATTCTTATTCAACCCATAGACAAATCTCTGATTTTTCTTCAATACGGTATTAATATACTCGACCCCATACTTAGAAAGAGATTCGAAAGATGCGACGTAATCCGTCACAGAAGATTCACCTTGAACAATGTCAATAAAACACCGGGCCAAAGTTACCTTTTCAGCCTCCGGCACAAACTTTGATTCAAATCTTTCCCGGAATTGCTCCCAAGTAAGATCTGCTTCGATAATCTCCGAAGTCAAGAGCTCATACCAATCTAACGCTCTTTCTTGGAACATGCTAGAAGCCACTTGGACTCGATGTAGATCAATAAGGTTCATGCGAGAAAAGATGCGATCGCATGATTTGAGCCAAACTTGAATTTCAATAACACTCTCGGATCTTTTGAATGGCCTTCCACCCAAATCGGTGTAGTCTCTACACATGCGTGCAAAACCGGATCTAGGATGAGTAGGCTCTGGGTTGGGTCCGACAGCTTGAGCATTCTTTACTAGATCAAGAAGCTGCTGAGCAGACATAAATACTCCATCTTGGGGAGTAGCACTAGATTGACCGGCACTGGGACGGCCAGATCTAACCATTTCTCTTCTTTAAGAAAGAAAGTAAGAAGAAGAAAAAGGTTATTCACCAAATGAATATCAAGCAACCTTGATAAATAAAACAAGGAATCATAAAAGATAATAGGATAGAACGGTACGAAGACACGAATTAAATCCTAAGGCACGACTCCTAAGATGGACTTAGGATGATGATCCTTGTTAAATTATTCCACATTGTTCCGAAGTTTGGCTCTGATACCAAGCTGTGACGCCCCACCTCTATACCCACGCTAGCCAAGGACACTACGGTGTAATGCCGTCAACTAGCACGGAGAATAAGGATGTTGAGGAGCGACTATCTGTATAATTGCTTTGTGCGAGTACCGATATGCCAGATAAAATATAACTTGCATTCTTTTCAAGAGGAAATTCGACATACCGACACAAACTCAAAGCTACTACACAGTGGCTATGTAATATTCGGAAACAAATATAGAAATAAACATAACCCAAATCAGTCACAGATAATTCATATCACAAAGGAGAAAATAGATATGAATATAACACATGAAAGTGTACATCAGAGTAGTGGTCAAAAAAGATCCACAATATCAAAAAGAATAGATACAAGTGCTAGACAAAAGAATACGTATGCATCAAGGAGTCTTTATCTCAATTGTATACAACAAAAACTACTAAACTAAAGTAGTTAGCCAAAAGATCAGATGATTGTCCGATAAGGAGTCAAGCAGAAACACCTGTAAAATCTCAGTCTGAACCGAGTATTATTTAAGAAGGAAATAATAAACGGATCAGTTTAGCTATAATTATCAGATAAAATGAGATATAAGAAGAGATATAATTAAAACGTATGATAACCAAAAATGTCATACCTCGACAAGTATACATTAGAAAATCAACAAAAGAAAATCATACAAATATCTCATGAGTTTCATAGCATAAAAAGAATGTCATATTCTTTATTTAATTTACCAAGCCACAATAAATGACATACATATCAATGCCAACTGAAAAAGGTGGTGAAACATAAATTGCAGAAATCATCAATTAGAAATCCATAAATCACAAGAAAAGGATGGCCAATCCCAAACGGAACGCTATTCCATAAACCGGACATCGACGCATCTAAATAGATACGCCCCATGCACAATCAAACATCGACGCACCTAGAAAGGCACGACCCATGGAAAGACAAACATCGACGCACCTAAATAGATACGCCCCATGTAATGTCTAGCATCGATGCACCTAGATAGATACACCCCATGCATAAATAACTATCGACGTACCTAGAAAGATACGCCCCATGCATAAATCAACATCGACGTATCTAGAAAGATACGCCCCATGTAATGTTTAACATCGATGCACCTAGAAAGATGCACCCCATGCATAAATGAGCATCGACGTACCTAGAAAGATACGCCCCATGCATAAATCAACATCGACATATCTAGAAAGATACACCCCATGTAATGTCTAACAACAATGCACCTAGAAAGATACACCCCATGCAAACTCGAACATCGACGCACCTAGATAGATACGTCCCATGCATAGACGAACATCGACGCACCTAGAAAGACACGCCCCATGCCCCGACTTATTGAGTCGATTGCTCCACGAAGTAAACAAACATCGACGCACCTAAATAGATACGACCCATGTGTAAATAAACATCGACGCACCTAAATAGGTACGACCCATGCAAGAAATGAGACGAAGCTCAATAAACGTGGTATTGTCCCCTAGTGGACAAAGAGACATTGCACATTGCTAGTCTAAACCATAAAATGATCATCATCGATCATCAAGAAGTGTCAATTACAGTAAGCTAGTAAATATATGAGCCTAGCTTCATGTCCCATAACCACTAGCTTAACTTAAATATTTGCGAACAAATTGTAGATCTCCACTTGAAAATTGTCACAAGAGGTTCAATCGAACAAGTCCAAGAATTAACCAACGAAGTAAACGCAAGCGTTTCATACCACTTGTTTTACTAAGTCGTTTAATTAGATTTCTCATACGAGTAAGGTAATGGTTTGTATATACAAATAGATTGGAAAACGGTTTAAGAAAGGAACTTTAGTAACAAAATAGTTTTGAAATCGCTTTGATGAAAGAATTTTGATATTTATTGCTAGTATTGAAACCTTTATATTTTTAAAGTGACAAATCACAAAAATGATTGTAAAACAATCAATCACCGAAATTCTCATTCGAAGACGTGAATAAAATCCAAAGAAATCGATATCAAATCAATCAAAATGGATATTTCGAAAATTCCCAAAGAAAATGTCATCAAAGTCGATAATAAATGATAACAACAAAAAGGGAAACAACACGAATCGATTAAAGTTGGAAATTCAATAAAATAGGTAATATAGGCAAAATTGGCAAATAGGAGCAGGTTGGTCAGCCGGACTCCCTGAGTCGGTTGACCGAACCAAAGATGGAAGTGCTCGGCTAGCAGGTCGGTCGACCGAACCCTGTAACCTGCGCTTCCAAACTGGAGGCAGGAAGTGCTTGGGTAGCAGGTCGGTCGACCGGACCCTAAGCTCGGTCGACCGAAGCGTGTTGCCAGCACTCCCATGCCTATCTAATAAATGCCATTCCCTTCCAAATTGCTATCAGTCGAGCAACGACACTAAGGGTTTACGCCAATCGACTACCCGGCCATAGAAGCTCTTCGGTTCATCACCAAAAACATGATCAAGACATCAAAGCTATGATTTTTTAAAGAATTGAACCCAAAACACCAAAAATTGGAATATTCACCAAATCAATCCAAACCAAAAGCAATTGTACAAGAATAAGCGTTAGGAATTCATACCTAACAATCGAAGATAGTTATAGACTAAGATGTGAGATAAAAATCTCACCTTTGAACCCAAAAACAATGAATGAGAAGCTTGAAGACAAGGGAAGATCAACCACACTTCAATCTCAACACTAGAAGCTTGAATCTAAGCTCAAAAGAAGAACATTCCCTAAGTTAGGTTTAGGAAATTTCTGAAATTGAATGGAGATAGAGTTGGAGAAGAAGAAGATGAGGCTTGCCAAAGCTTCTTCTATTGGTTTTGAGCTAGAACTTGATTTGTAAACGGAAACTAGAGTTTGGAGTTTTAATTTCCCATTCCACTCACCATTAATCTCTTTAGAACTGAAAAGTAGAGGAAGAGGGAGTGAATGAAGTGGAGTGGTTAAGTTTGGGGTATTAAGTTGGCTAGTGGGCTGAACCCAACCCAAAGCCCTAAGTGAAAAGGTAGAAAAATTCAACTGACTCCAAACATATCGAAGCTTATACTCAAAAAGGTTGCAAACGGCATTTTGAACACAATGGAAGGGGTCTCGCCAATTCGACTGTTTGCTAAAAGTAGGGTTTCGGACTAAAATCCGACGAATGATGAAATATTTAAATAAAATATTTAAATAAAAAATTGATAAATATGCGGGTTGTTACAGAATATATGAATGTAAATTCGTTTAAAACAGCCCATATTTATAGTAGAACCACAGCCATGTCCATTCGTGAAAGGATATGACGAATAGACACTTCCTTTGAAATTCAAACTTTTGAAATAAACTGTCACCTTGTCGATAAGGGTTCCTTGGGGTTGTCGACATGCCTAATTTATTTTTGGTAATTTGTTTTTCTTTGAAAACAACTTCTATCTTATATTAAAACTATTTTAAACTTTATAAATTTACTTAACTATAGTTAAAATATATAAATAAGTGTAGAGAATAATATTTTGGTATACATAAAATTTTACTATAATTTTGTATTTAAATCTAATTAAAAATATTAAAAGTTAAATTTTTTATAATTAAAGATAGTTTAAAACCAAGGATAATTTGATATTGAAAATAAAGATTATTTTGAGGCTAAAATATTTTAAAACCAGGATAGATGTTTTTGATTTAAAAAAGGAAGATTTTGAATTCATTTTGAAAAACAACATATAATTTTGTAAAACATTTGAATAAAAGTTAGTGGATACAAAACAATGTTCCACTAGATTTTTCATAGGTTCCATCCTACTTAGGGTTCCATCCCTTTAACGGACTTGAAGTAGATTCCATTCTACGAATAAAATGGATTTTAAGATGTCAGTGTTTTTCTAGGAGTTTTAACAAAATTCCTAACTAAATCACTTATATTGAAATCTTGAACTCTTGATAATCTTGATACTCATGAGTCTTGAATCTTGATATCATCGATCTTGAGTTTATCAGTTCTTGAATCTCTATACCGTACAGTCTTCATTCTTTGTTACCTGTATATATATCCTGCATATACACATATATCTGAACAATAATGTTAGTATTTATATTTTATAATCTTATTCAAAGGTTGTAGTCATGAAAACCAACTTCTCAAGGACTAACATTTACGTTTATCGATCAACTCGAGCAATCTCAATATTTTTAAATCTTAATTCGATTTCATCATTTTTCAAAACAAAACAGATTGTGGAACCAAATTACTAAAATAGCTCATTGATTTCTGACTAAAGAATGATTTTTACTATAATTTATAAATTTCGAAGTCATTACTTATAAGCAATTAAACTATTTTTAAAAAAATGACATTATCACCTTACGATCAATTTCCATTTAGAAATCAGAAGCCAAAATTGATTAGATAAGGAACAATATTTTTTCTTTAGTGGCTTTGAGTCTGTAGGATAACAGAGATAACATGTGCATATACACAGACCTGCATATACACATATATCCTTATATATATATATATATATATATATATATATATATATATATATATATATATATATCCACATACATTATATATAAACTCAATTCCAAGCTATTAATCTCATTCATCGCCATAGATATAGATAAATGTAAAGAATGGGATTTTAAAATGGAGTTGCTCACCTGGAAAGAAGAGCACCGAGGACAGGATCAATTTTTTATTTTTTTTACGGTGGAATTTGATTTATATCTACTTTGTTTTGATCTGAACTTTTCTTGTTTGTTGAAGTTGATCCTTGTATTATTATTTAATTTTACTTGTTTTAGGCTGAGATTGATGTTGAGTTGATTTTCAGAAAAGCTTCTAGGTTGCAATTTTGAGTTTCCATGCTAAAAACTTTGATTTGAATTTGCCTTGATTTCTTTTCTTTATTTCCAGATTTGAAGATTGTTTTAGGTTTGAGAAATGAAGATAAGAAGTTTTGAACTGAGATTACTTAACCAGTTTCACACTCTTTACATATCTTTCTGTAATTCTAAATAAAAAGGGAATATTATTTTTGCCACTTGTTAATTCTACTAACACTTGTAAATACAAACAATATTATGTTTAAGTCCTTTAGTTTAATTAATTTAAAATTTAGTTTTAAACCCTTATAGTAATAAATTTGCACTTTTGTATATTTAAGAATTATGTTTTATGTTTTATACTTTTGTATTTATACTTTTACTTTTATATATCTAACAATATTTATTTCTAGAAATCCTCAAATTAATTCATCGTTAAATTCACAATTTAATTCCATAATATAAATAAATCATCAAATTAAATTTGGCTAAAATCCAGGAATGTTACAAATTCCCCCTCCCCCCAAGAAAATTTTATCCTCGAAATTTGCAAGACAGGAAGAAAACAAAAGAACAGATGGAGAATGTTTTACCAGATCAAGCTGAATATTTATTCTGCATTTGGCTTACCAAATCAGAATATCATTAATATTTATGAGAACGAACTCATTCCATATCTCATAAGATACTCGGGTCACCAGATCTACGAAATATGCAGGGGAATTGGTTAGTCCGAAGGGATGATTAACCATTCGTAGAATATATCTAGACCCTTAAAGAATAGACAAATGGATTCAATCTTCCATAATTCTCAAACACTGGATATGGATTTCAAACTCAGGTCGGAATACCCCAAAATTTACACTGGCTTGCCCTCTTCGAGCTTTGATCCTTACAAGAAATTTCAATAGAATTTCAAATTTGGTTTTAATCGAAATCGTTTTATCGATACAAATCTTCATAATTTATATCTATTTATTTTAAATAGAATTTTAAATTCATTAAAGTTAAAATCGAAAAGCTAATAGGGAATCGATGAAGAGAATACGAAATAGGAACTTATCTACACGATTCGTAGGGCCACCATCACACCAAAACTTCTTCCTGGAGCTACCATGAATTCATCGAAGAATCGAATGATCGGATTGATAGGAAGGTTGTTTCCTTTTTGTTGTAGGGTATTTACCATTTGTAGTGATACCCCCGGTCCCCAATATCGTCCTCTTCTCGCAATTATACTCACTATCAGTGGATAGTAAGAGAATTTACTAAGGCATACGAACAAGATATCTTAGGGATATACTCATTCTAGGGTATTTGTAACCCTTCTCTAATGAGTTACCTAATGTGTTATACTCCAAAAGCTAAATTTCAACCTTTAGCTTTGATACCAAATTTTAACGCTCGAATATCGACATTCATACTCGTAGGCCACAGATTCAACCGTTAAAATTCGGTTCGCCGGAGCTTATAACACATTAAGTACAACAATACAGTAGAAGAAAAATGAATGATATCATTTATACAACAATGAAAACAATATGATACAATATGAAGTAACGAACATCAGAGCACAATAGATATAAAACGGCGGAAGAATAACTCCAACATGATTTCCAAGGGAAAGAGTGAATCCACAAGCTATAACTCTAATGCCAATACTCAAAAGACTCGAAGCTATAGGCTCAAACCATCATCAATGCTGAACTTAAGAAACTCTGATACCAGAGAAATAAATGCGATCGCCAAATCCAAAGGCTCCAAAGAGCTTGAATCTACATCTACTATCTGATTCTCTGAAGAAAAAAAAACCCAACTCTAGGCTGCCCGTGTGGAAAATTGTGGGCACCCAGAGTTTAGAAAGGGAACAATAAATTCCAAGTCAGTCATGGGACTAGTGTGAGCAAACAAAAACATTTGTTTTAAACAAAAACAAATAAAGAATTTAAAACTGAAATCCCCAATGCTTTTTTTTGAAAATGAAACTACCATAAGGCATCCCGGCACACACACAATAAAATCGCACACTTGGGGGAGATTTCTCCTCGTGATAATCATGCATTTTTGATACGCAAAACCCTTTTTGATATTATTATTAGTGAATAGTGGAAAACATTTGCAAGTATAATATTAATCTTAGCCAGCATATGTACCATTATATTATGCCTACTATAGCTACCATGTTAAATGGCAGGTTCTACAACTAAAACCGTACAAGGCGCGTATTGGTGATTGGACATCCAACAAATGGTCAGGCCAAGGAACTTCTTGGACCACATGGGTACGCCTCTGGAGGGATGCCCCGAGAACCTAACCAGATCTCTGCCAACACAAGGCCGAGTTACCTCTGTAACTAGGTAACTAACTGTCACGAGTATGCCACCCCCTTTCGTAACTGACCTTTATCTGAGGCCTCGACACCAAAAACCACAAAGCAATAAGTTTGTAGCAACCACATAAGTTAAGTATCTGGGCTCCATACCACGATACCACTTCTACCTAGAAGGAAATGGACATACCCTCAGGGGGCGCTACCCTCAAATAACCCTGTTGCAATGATTCCTGTTTCGACCATTACCGGGTTGTGAGGTTCGACGAAGTTTCATCCACAAAGCAACGCTTTTCATAAAATCCATGCTTCGATCAACAAATGATCAGTAGCACTCGGCATGTGACATTAACAAATTGGAAATGTATCATTAGTAACCATCAACTACATAACCTCTAAGCTCGTACGTCTCAGAGAAGGTGTTAAGCTAAGAGAATAAATTCTCTGCCACCAAACAGAAATGTATTTAATAGAAACTAGCTTTATATCTCAAAGTGTAATGTCAGACATACATCCATACAAGTCTATTACTGGTTCGAACAGAACCGAAGGCACTTCATGAAGAAGCCCTTGAAATCCGGATAATCCCTAATCACGTCCGGACTCCCCATTGCAAGGGGTGATCAAATCTCGATACTAGGTCGATTCGGTGCAGAGACATTCGATGGGTTATCCTTTCGCTTTCGGAAATACCCGGTCTTTACCATCGATCTTCAAATGCAATCCATAATGTCGTATCATTATTCGAAATGGGTTACATGACACAAGGTCCTCTCCCGACTAAACCGAATAATGAGCGCTATTTTAAAAACATATGGATATTGGGATCTTAGTTAAGTTACAACTTAAAGCCCAAAACCTTACTTCAAATGGTTTAAAAAAATTACCGTTTTCAAATATTTTAAACAAAAAGATTTACTTTACAATTTTCACCAATCTTTCACAAAGATTAATTCATAGCTTTCAAAACTATTGCAATTTCAAATCTTTTGTACAAAAGATACACCTTTATGATCCTCTTTACTTTGAAAATAAAGTTCACCATCTTTAACAAAGATTCATTCATAGCTTTCAAAACAATTCCATTTCAAATATTTTCTATAAAAGATACACCTTTAAGGTCCTCTCCAATTTCAAAAAAAAAAGTTCAACAATCTTTAATAAAGATTCATTTATAGCTTTCAAAAAAATTCCATTTCGAACTTGAAATCCTTTCAATACAAATTGAAAATCCTCTCTTTATATGAAAAGCTAGTATTATTTGAAAAACTAGGATTTTCGTTCAGGAAAAATCCGATCAAATATGCACAAGTTAATTCCTTTAAAGTACAAACTTGGGTTAAATTTAATTTCCCAAAATAATACTTTAAAATACTTTAAAGACGGTTTTAAAATCCATATATACTATATAACTTGTATAAAACTTTCAAACCAAATTTCCAAAACAATTTCAAAACTTAAACAAGATATATTATATTCAAACTAGATTTCAATTTCAAACTTCCTTTTTCAAAAGCTTTTCATGTTCAACCCAATTCCATTTCCAAAATCGTTTGGATTCAAATTTCAATCTTTAAAACCATTTCATAATATTAAATTCAAATATATGTGACTTAACCAATTTCCTCTTGCAATCCATATTTTTGTGTGTATGGTGTAGTCCAGAGGTTTTACGCAGTAGTGCAACATCATCAATCATTACAGATTTAAGCACAGCAATATCGATAAGCGGTATAATCCTATAAAGCTTATCTTCATTCACAGATTAACAGATAATTAATATAAATTCGTCACAGATAAATAAATTACATTCATAATAGATAAATAAATTACATTCATCACCGCTCAAATCAAAACATAGCATCACACATCAGGGATATCAAAAAATTCAACATTCAATAGAATCCAAACATCCATAAGTAATATCAATTAATTATCTGATTAATTTAAACCAGATTAATTACTTATGAATAAATTACTAATCCTGGTTAGTTATTATTAATTAGTCACAGACCATTTGAATTAATTAACTTTTAATCATTTAGTAATTAGTCTTAATTAATAAATTAATTAATCCTTTTAATTATAAATTAATCAATCTTAATTTATAAATCAATTAACCTTTCATTATTAAATAATTAACCTTTAATTACTTAATTATCTTTAATTATAATTAATTAACCTTTAATCAAGAATTAATTACTCTTAATCATGTAATTAATAATCCTTAATCAAGTAATTAACCTTAATTCATTACTCAATCATTAATTAATTAAATTAAATTAATTACTTATTCATCCTTTAGTTAATCACATAAATTAATTTATCACCTTGATTAATTTTCCTTTAATTAATCACATTAATTAACTTAACCTCAAGTAATTATCCACTAATTAATCATCTTGATTAATGACATTAAGTAATTAAATTTTAATTACTAAAATTAATAATTAATTATTCTTTAACTAATAATTAATTAATCTTAAATTAATCCATAATTAAGTAATTATTCTTTAAATAATTAACCTTTAATACTTTTTATCCTTAATAATTAACCACTTGATTAAATTATTAAGTTTATTTAAAATAAATTTTAAAACAAATGTTATATGCATCTTAAACACTTTTAAACTTAGTTAATTTAAAATAATTTTATTTAAAAACCTTTTAACCAATTTTAAACTTTGATATACCTTTATTATTTACAAAAGAACTGGTTTTAGCTGAATTGTTCTAAATAAAAGTTGATTTGATTTTAAAGTTAAAAAATGTTTTTATATCAAATGTAGACCCGAGTGATTTCAAGATTTTCCCGAGCCTTACTTCGGGTTTCCCCACATCTCTTTCGTCTTCGAGTTATTATGCAAAGTTCTTCGAGTTCGTCCCCCAGTCCATGCTTTCTCCCTAAAACAAGCAGATACACGCCATCACGTGCACGTGGCCAACGATGCTCTAACCATCGCCGTGGCTTCCGATACATCGCCGATGACCTCCCACATCGCCATAACTACCCAGATCCTCAAAACATTCACCAAATGGACATCGAGCATATCGACTTCACTTGGAACAAAACAATTCATCGAAGAGCTGCTTCGCCTGACCACCTCCGGCCACCAGAAATCACGGAACTCCAACCAGACATTCGCCAGAGTCTCCTCCTGCTGTTCCTCTTGGTTCGATGACCTTTTATCCACCATCGACGATGCAGTAATCTCAAGAACTCAACCATCCAAAATATGAATCGAACCCTAGTTCGACGTCAACCCACTGCCACGCTCATCTAAAAATGCTTCCACTATTTTTCCATGAATCCCCGCTCTTCACCCTACCTCCAGGCCCAAATTCAACTCCTAACATGGCGTCGATCGTCGGAATTTGACGAATTTACGTTTATCGATCAACTCGAGCAATCTCAATATTTTTAAACTTAAAAATCTTAATTTGATTTTTAAATCATCATTTTGCAAAACAAAACAGATTGTGGAATCAAATTACTAAAACATGCTCATTGATTTCTGACTATAGAATGATTTTTGCTGTAATTTATAAATTTTGAAATCACTACATAACTTAAACACTTAAACTATTTTTTATAAAATAATATTATCACCTTACAATCAATTTTCATTTAGAAATCAGAAGCCAAAATTGATTAGGTAAGGAACGATAATATTTTTTCTTTAGTGGCTATAACTCTGCAGGATAACATAGATAACACATGCATATACACAGACCTGCATATACATATATATCCTTATATATAACCACATACATTATATATAAACTCAATTCCAAGCTATTAATCTCATTCATCACCATAGATATGAATAAATGTAAAGAATAGGATTTTAAAATGGAGTTGCTCACCTGGAAAGAAGAACACAAAGGACATGCTCAAATTTATTTTTTATACTCTGCAATTTGATTTATATCTATGTTGTTTTGATCTGAACTTTGCTTGTTTGTTGAAGTTGATCTTTGTATTGTTATTTGATTTTACTTGTTTCAGGCGGAGATTGATGTTGGACTGATTTTTGGAAAAGCTTCCAGGTTGCAATTTTGAGTTTCCAGGCTAAAAACTTAGCTTTGAATTTGCCTTGATTTCTTTTCTTTGTTTCCAGATTTGAAGATTGGTTCAGGTTTGAGAAATGAAGATAAGAAGTTTTGAACTAACATTACTTAACCAGGTTTCTCACTCTTTTACATATCTTTCTATAATTCTAAATAAAAAGAGAATTTTAATTTTGCCACTAGTTAATTCAACTAACACTTGTAAATACAAACAATGTTATGTTTAAGTCCTTTAGTTTAATTAATTTAAAATTTAGTTTTAAACCCTTATGTTAATAAATTTGCATTTTTTTATATTTATGAATCATTATTTATGTTTTATGCTTTTGTATTTATACTTTTACTTTTGTATATATAACTATATTTATTTCTAGAACTCCTCAAATTAATTCACCGTTAAATTCACAATTTAATTTCAAAATTTAAATAAATCACCAAATTAAATTTGGCTAAAATCCGGGAATGTTACAACCATGTCCTTTGCATTGCTGGTAGTTTCTTTGATGTATTGCTAATAGCTCTTGTATTGACAATAGCTTACTTGAAAACTTTATCTCTTCAAAATTTTGAAAATTTCCTGTTTCTACGATGACCCTATCTTCATGACAATTTCATCTTCATGATTAACTTTCTCCTTGTGGATTGAATCATTTTTGAATTTTGACATCTTTCCTTGCTTCATTTCTTACACAAAGTAATCTCCTTTTCATTTCTAAACATTTATGTTTATGGCTTTTATATATAGCTTTTGAAATTTTTCAAAAACATCTTTGGAAGAGAAAATACTTCTTCAATTCGTACAACTTGCATTCTGTCTTTGTTGACAAAACAAATACCTTATATATCTTAATCGGTTTTATAGTTTTCCTGAATAAAAGATCTGGGAAGGATATTTATAAATACTAACCTTCCATGATTGACAAGAAAAACCAGCTTTCGTATTTTTTTTTAAAACAGTGACCTTGAAAGATGAACACCATTTGAGGACCCTTCAAGGTTAGAGATTTTACCTGAATATGATAGGGTTTTCGTGAGAATTTCTTCATGTTCTCTCATCAATTGATGGAATTTTCAATCATGTTAATAATCGATTCTTGTTACATTTCCTTGCATGTAGATAATTATCCGGACTCCGGTTAGTGTTTCCTTGAGAATTTAATGTTCTGTTCTAGCATATACTTAGGGTTTTATTGTATATTGGCCTCATGAGCCGGTCGCATTGTAAACATCTTCTTATCTTTCTAGGGTAAATGTTTTCATGGACGGAATACTTTGTAAATTATCATCACTTGTACATTCCCTTGAAGATTATTCTATCTTTAGGTTAGGACCAGTTTAGTTGTATTTGACTGCACTTCATTTTAGAAGTCTGTTTTGATTTATCCTCTTAGATGAAACTATTCTCATCTTGATTGACTTCTTTATATGAGGTTGCCTCTTTCATGATTTAGGCACCACTTGCTTCTTTTTTTGTTCATTTTTACCCTTCTAGTAAGGATTTAGGCTATGATTGATTCCTTAACACCATATTAGATAGTTATTCAAGCTTTGTACTTTTTCAGTTCTTACTACCGTCTTTGGTAGTGATTTAAGCTCTTTGCTTTTTCACTACTTACTACCATCTTCTTTAATGGTTTAGGCTTCCAAGTTTAGTTTCTTACTACCATCTTTGGTAGTGATTTAGCTTCTTTTCTTTTCCATTCCTTACTACCATCATCGGTGGTGATTAAGCTTTGACCGAGTTCTTCATTACCATCTTTAGGTAATAATTTAGATTTTGATTGATTTTTTGGTTTTGGACATCTTTGTCCATTCTTTTTACCTCTCTTTGGGCATTGGACTTCTTCATACCTTCTTACTCTCTTAGTCAAGATTTAGAATTTAATTATCTCCGCGCTTATCACTCCTTAGGTAATGATTTAGGCTTGATCTCTTATTACCTTATAGGTAATGATTTAGACTTCCTGCTTTAGTTTCTTACTATCATCTTAGGTAGTGATTTAGCTTATTTGCTTTTCCGCTCCTTACTACCGTCTTTGGTACTGATTTAAGCTTTGATTGAGTCCATTATTACCATATTTAGGTAATGATTTAGACTATGATTGATTCCTTTGCCTCTTCTCTAGGCTTTGAACTTCTTTGTACCTTTTGATTGATTCATTTTGCCTCTCTTTAGGCTTTGTACTTCTTCATCCCTTCTGATTGATTCTTTTTTGTCTCTCTTTGGGCTTTGGGCTTTTTCATCCCTTCTTACTCTCTTGGTAAGTTTTTATACTTTAATTCTCTTCACCCCTTATTTTAAACCCCTTATTACCTTATAGGTAATGATTTAGGTTGGTCGATGCATCTGTTTAGCCATCTTAGGTAGAACCAAAAACTTACTCATCCTCCCTCTAGGAGGCACTCCGGCCAGGTCTTATAGGTAGAACTGAAAGTTGGTTCGGTGCTTTGGCTAGGCTATCTTAGGTGGAACCAAAGGCTTACTCCATCCTTTCTCTAGGAGGCGCTTTAACCAGGCCTCGTAAAAGTCGGATCAAAGGCTAGCAATGCTTTGGCTAGTCCATCTTAAGCGGGACTAAAGGCTTACTCTAACCTTCCTCTAGGAAGTGCCTTGGACATGCCATGTAGGTCGAAACAAAGGCTTGTGCTTTGGTCAGGCCCCATTGGCATGACCGAAGGCTTGCACTGCTCTAGCCACACCTTAAAAGTTGGACTAGTGGCTGACTCTAACCACCTTCTAAGAGGTTTTTTGATTAGGCCATCTTGATGGGATCAAAGTCTTTTTCCTTTATTTCATGGATTTCTTTTTATCCTTTGACTTATCAATTCCGTAGGTATACTTGTTTCAAAAAATCTTATTCTTCCATTACGGGAAAATATGGTCTCAATTATTCAGCATTCACTCCTTGCTATCATATTATCATTATGTTGATGTAGTTGACAAATTTTGATGAGATTACTCCATGGACATCAAGCAATTCATCACAATTTGATCCAAGTATAATTTTTCAGAATACAAAATTTCCTTTTTGGAACGACCCTTTCTTAATTTAGTAGTCGTAATATCTTGATACTTTTTGTTGACATTCGGGTACTCATTTGGCCGCTCAATTCCTTGGTTCATTTATCAAATCCAACGATTCTTTTGTTTTCTCTTAATCCTCTGATGGGACTTTAATTTAACCTTGTCATCTCTATTAGCCTTGGTATGAACTATGGATGAAATACTTCTATTTTTCCCATCTCTATTGAAAAATCCGATGAACTCCTCACTTCCAAATTGAACTTCAATATTGAATCTTTTTTCTTGTAGTGTTCCAAATCAGGTAGGTATTCTCTTAATCATAGCCTTTAACACTTAACAATTGTGCTTCTCCCCGTTTAGTAAAACAATTGATAGTTATTTATGTAAGCTTAACTCTTTCTTTTATGGTAGGTAGTAATCTAATTAAGTTGATTCCTTATTCATCAAAGGGCCATGGATTATTCTTATTAGGGTTAGCTCACTTTGAGGCCTATATGGAACTGTAGAAAAAATTTGACACTTCTCACACCTCTTTACATGATCCTCTACATCCTCACTCATTTGGTGCTAATAAAAACATTACCTCATGACCATTTTGCTAATTTTATTTCATTAGAATGATCCCAGTAGAATCCCTCATGCATTTTAACAATGTTAAGTCGTTTTCCAAACTAACACACCTTAAGCAAGGGAGTGATTATCCTTTTTTATAGAATGATTCATTCATCATGTTAAATGTTGGGGAAAATCTCATAATAGAAATGCAAACCTCAAATAATAGACTATTTGGTCATGATTCATGATCCAATAATCCTTTAGCCGAGAATAGGCCTTTTTAATTTCAGTTTCTGTGGTGCCAACAGGCCCTGGCAGTTTTAAAACTTTTTGAAAAATATGCATAGATTTTTCATTTTTAATGATTTCTAAAAGCTTTAAGAACACTCTTGTCAACGCATTTCAGATCAAAAACTTTTATAAGAGATTACCACTGTTAAGTAATGTATTTTTGAAGATTTATAAACCATCTTTGAAATACATATATATATATTGGTGTTTTTCCCCTCCCTACGGTAATTAGTAATAGTTTCTTAAAAATATTTTCTCAAAAATGCTTTTGGTAGAGCTTACACAAAGAAACTTATTTTTTATAAGTGTATATTGCGCCACGTTTGTATGATATGTATAATTATATCACTTCAGGTTTTGTTTAGCAAAAGAATGTCTTTCTTGTAACCTGAATAGTCATGATTCATGAATTAATAGACTTTTATAGACAAGCACACGCTTTTCTTTAAGAATCCCTTTTTGAGAATATTTTGAATACTAAACTTTCTTCGAAAATTGGCTTGTGACGGTGGATCGATAATAGCTCAGTAGTCCATAAATTTTTTTATTATTATATATAAATCAAGGCCTTGAGATAAAGAATCATTTTATCTTGGATATTTTAACGATTCCTTTTCATGGAAATCTAGAAATTTGCTCAACAAAGGACCCGAAAACCATCAGATATAGAAGTCCGAAAATTCATCTAATAATAGGAAGACAAGAAACCATCTCGTAATAAGAAATCCAGAAATCCATCTGATATAAGAAGACCAAAAATCCATTCGATAATAAGAAGACCAGAAAACCATTTGGTAATAAGAAATCAAGAAACCCATCTGATATAATAAGGCCAAAAAACCATCTAGTAATACAAAATCTAGAAAACCATCTAATATAGAAGACCAGAAATCCATCTGGTGTAGAAGACCAAAAAACCATCTGATAATAAGAAATCTAGAAACTCATCTGTTATAAGAAGACCAAAAATTCATTTGGCAATAAGAAATCGAAAAAACCATCTGATACAGAAGACCATAAATCCATCTGGTATTGATAAGAAATACAAAAATCCCTTTAGTATAAAAGAACCATAATTTCATCTGATAACGAAGATTCCCTCATAATTTGATAAGAAAATTTGAGTTTCTCAGATGTCTACTCATAGTAAATTATTCTTTGTTTCAACCTATAAAGAAACTTAAATTCTATGTCACTACACGATAAATTTTGAGTATAAATAAATTGGATCAAATTTTTTGCTGAGTAGAGTAGATCCGTGGTAGGAAATCGCCACAAAACTTCACGGTTTAGTCAACTTCTGAATTTAGTATCTGCAAATACTACTTCTGTTCTTGGATTTTTCCTTTCTAGAGCTTTCATGTTATCTTACGAAATAAATATCATCTTGAATATATAACACATTAAGGATAGTTTTCTAAATGTATAAACGGCTTAAAAATAAAATCAAGTGATAATTGAAAGCAATTTTGATGATTAATTATCTAAAAATGGAAAATTAAGAAGACTATTGAAGCCTATATATCTCCTTTTAAATCAACATCATATGATAGTTTTGCTTTCAATTCAAAAAGCCTGTAAGGATTTCAATCTCTAGAATCAATTGTGGTAGAAAATTGGATAAATTTATAGTTTGAATTCGTGTATAAAAAAATATCCTACATCGGTTTAAGAAGTCCTTTACCTTAGATGATTACCGTTCTTAAACTGTTTATGCTTGGAAACTCAGCAAACCACTTTCCTATTCCAATAATTATATCTAACTTTGTACTTGTCAATCCAACATTAAGGGGCACGGGGAAATGTACTATACAAAATATGAATATTAGATTGATATCTAAGTTTATTAGTCATACTAAAACTCAATTATTAAGTTCCAACATGTATGTGTCCTTGCTACATGGCATATAATGACATATACAAACATTTTGCCAACACTTTTGTCCAACTTGTATATAGATATGCATAAGTCTATTGTATATCCGGATTATCCCCAGTACAAAATCTTAGAAGCTATAATTTTAAGCCTCGTGCATGCTCCAATAAAAAATGTGAACTATGCATTTCAAAATTATATAGTTATCTTACTTATAACAAATCAGTCAAACATCATTCAGAGTGATAAGACTATTACCCAAAACAAGAAAATAGACACAGGGTAGAAGTTGCAAAAAAATTTAGTCTTAGGGACAACAGGTTTGTTTTCTGTTTGTATGACACTTTTTAGGATGAACAAAAAATGATAGTTGCAATTATCATTATGTGATTTACATTAAAAAAAAAATCAACCTAAAGCTAACTTCTTGTCCCAAAAACTAAACTATTCACCAACTTTTTCCCTAAGCCTACCCTATCCAATATATAATGGAATTAACGTGAATAATATTACTAATAGAGTGGAAACTATAATGAATTACTTCCATATTGTCTGTTTCATACATAAGGTATCATAATATTGTGATTAATTGGACTTAAACCAGAACTAAGAACGAGACATGCTTAATGCATTATTCTCTTTCCACTCTCTTGCATACAAGTTTATTAGATTGGTATACTTCCATGATAGTTCTTATAAATTTATCGTAATTTACAAATATTTATCATTAAATCAATCTTGGCAAGAACATAACAGTAAATCCAATTAAAGAAACCATGCCTAACAATATATTAATGTTAAAATCACGTATAGCTTTGGCATAGTATTTACTAATATTATGTGTACCTTTAAATCATTAAAACAAGAGTAGTAGAAAATTAAATTTTCAACTCTTCATAAAACTTTGTATGAAAGTAGTGTAAAGAGAAATAAATTACAATGTCCCACATCGTTAGAAAGAGCTCTTTAATTTAGAAAATTACTTCTCTTAAATTGTCAAAGCATGAAAACTCAGTTCTTACTTTCCCACTTTAATAATCATATCCAACTTTGTATCTGTCTATTCCAAAAGTAAAAGGTATGGGTTTATGTATTATAAAATATGGCCACCGTGTACTATAAAGTACAGTTTCATCATGTTCATCGTATTTTCATGTGACAATATTGATACTCTGCATATTTAATTTTTTCAACAAGAAAACTTGTCAACACCGTATAGTAGAGTTTAAAGTGTAGATGTCTCCTTTGAAACCTCTTTTTAAACATACAAAGATAGTTACAACCTTTTTATTCCCTTAAGATCACGTTTCGAATAGGTTGTGGCGGTCAAAACTTCTTCTTATATATCCTTTCAACATAGTCGAAACACCTGATTCTCCTTTATAATACCTCTTGAACTAGTTAGGTTGGTTTAGTTTCCTTTCGAAACCACCCTTTCACAATGGTTGAGGTACTCGAGGGTTGATCCTAATCATCTAAAGGTATGGGTTGAATTAAAAGGTTCCGACTTCTTCGGAAGCTGGTTTTCAATAACTTAAGGTAAGGACCAAAGGATCTAAGGATCTAAAGACAATGATAGAGCTAAAAATGTTTCAACTTCCTCAAAAGTTACCTTTCGATCTGGTTGACTATAACAACCCGATTTTTCGACACCCGAAAATCGACATCAATACATCCACTAAATCAAATATTGAACAATCGAATGCCGGAAAACCGAACTGTTAGGGTTAAAGAAGAAGAAGGTAGAAAAGGAAATAGAAAATTATCAGAATCTCACAATCGTAGCGGAACAATATAGAATAGATAAATGACTAATTTTTAAACAAAGAACTATATCAGTTTATACATTACATTATCAAAGTACAACATCAACAAAACATAACACTCGGCAGTTATGATAACTTTTCCACATGGAAACTGAATTTGCAACAAACCATACGCAACGGATAATACATCATATATGTGATAGGTCTCGCCATCCATCTTGCCTCTTGATCTCCACAGCATACTTTCCTGACTGAGCTCCAGATCCTACTAATAACCTAACTCTAGGCTGCCCATATGGAAAATTAGGGGAACCTAGAGTTTAGAAAAGGTAACAATAAACTCTAAGTCAGTCATGGGACTGGTGTGAGATCTTAAAAACAGTTATTTGTACAAATAGAAATAAAAATAAATCCGTTCGTGCTTTTGGAAAATAAAATTACCATAAGGTCTCTCGGCACACACATAATGCAATCGCACACTTGGGGAAGGTTTCTCCTTATAGTAAACAAACATGCTTGATACAAAAAATCCTTTTGATATTATTATTAGTGTATAGTGTGGAAAACATTTCAAAAGTATAATTTTAATCTTAGCCAGCATACATACCATTATAATATGCCTATCATAGCTACCATGTTAGATGGCAGGTTCTATAACTAAAACCGTACAGGGTTCGTATTGATTGTTTGGTTTTCAACAAATGGTCAAGGCTAAGGAACTTCCTTTATCCGAAGGGTAGGCCTAAGGAGGGATGCCCCGAGAACCAAACCGGATCTCTTCCAACACAATGCCGGGTTACCTCTGTAACTAGGTAACTAACTGTCATGAGTATGCCATCCTCCGGTCATAACCGACCTTTACTGAGACGCCTCAATTCCAACAAACACATAAGTAAATATCTGGGCTCCATATCGAAATACCACTATTTATCCACATAAGTAAAATATCTGAGCTCCATACCAGATTACCACTTTTTATACAAAAGGAAATGTATATGCCCTGAGGGGCGCGACCCTCATAACCTTGTTGCATCCTTTACTGTTTCGACCATTTCCAAGATGTGAGGTTCGACGAAGTCTCGTCCCACAAAGCTATGCTTTTCACAAAAGCCATGTTTTATCAACCAATGATCAACACTTAGCATGCCACATTACCAAATTGGAAATATATCACTAGTAACGATCAACCACATAACCTTTGAGCTCGTACGTCTCAAAGAAAGGTGTTAAGCTAAGAGAATAAATTCTTGCTACCAACAGAAATATATTTTAAAGAAACCAGCTTTATATCTCAAAGTGTAATGTCAGACATACATCCATACAAGTCCATCCTGGGTTTGAATGGAACAGAAGGCACTTCGTCCAATTAAGGAAAACGTCCATGCATATCCAAATATCCCCTAATCACGTCCGGACTCCCCATCACATAGGGTAATCTCTATACTGGAGAAACTCAGTGTAGAGACAATCAACAGGTAATCCTTTCGTTTTCGAAAATACTCGGTCTTCAACACCGTCTTCAAATGCAATCCCATTTAGTCGTATCATTATTCGGAATGGGTTTTTTGACTTAATGTCCTCCCACTGCTTATCCGAATAGTGAGCGCTTATTTTAAAAATAAGTGGATACATTCAATTCCAAATTAAGTCAATAACAAATTTCCATTTTTGATCTTTTAAACAAAAGATCCACCTTTAAGAATCGATGTGGTTTTCGGATAACCATTCGGAATCCGACCCACGGTCTCATCAAAATTCAAATGTCATCTTAAAGGCCAATATTGATAGTCGGTTATTTAACTATCAATTAACATCCACAAACAACCATCAAATTTAAATAATTTCCCAAAATTATTTATTTATTTATAAATATATTCGTAAGATATATTTACAAACTTCAACCCTTTGAAAACAATTTTCAAGATACTTTTCTCTCGTGGAATATGTTTCCAAATATTGTTTATTTCCACTGAAAATTTGCGAAGTCTGAATACTTTAGGTTTTTAAAATAATTCAAATCACGTATCCAAAAATATATACTTAGAAACACTTAAATAAAAACTATTTTAAATACTTTATTTAAAATATTAGTTATGAAATTTTATACTAATATCTCATGTAAAACATAAGCCCAAACTAATTTTTAAAATAAAAGTTTTAGATAGAGTATAATTATTTAAATAACCATCTTCTAAATCTAATGCTAGTTAATCTTTAAAATAATCACTTCTACAATTTACTTAGTAAATATTTACTTCAAAAATTTAAAACAAATTAGGAAAATAATTTCTCCAAAAACATTCTTTTTAAAACCAACTTTAGAGCTTTTAATTTATATTTAAAAGCTATTTTGAAAACATACTCGGCTTTCCAGGGAAAATACACTTTCCATTCCAAAATAGTCCATTTAAATCAATTAATAAATCCTTCTTAATTTATCTCAAATTTACATCCCAAATTCGTAAAATTCTTTCCACACTTTAAAAAATCGAATCAATATATATTTTTAAAACAAATTACCCATTCCTTTATAAATTCTATCGTGAATTTATATTTCCAAATATCCACTGATATCTTATTCCACTTTATAAATCCTGTTTATAAATTCCATAGTCTCGTCCTTCTTTCAAAACACAGTTTCAAACACTAAATCAATTTCCAAATCGATTCCCAGAATTTACTCCATTTAAAAATTACGCTTTTACTTATCCAAATTTATTTCAAAACCCATTAATCCAATATTCACACCTATATTTATGATTTAAATTCCATTTAAATCAAAAAACTAATTTCATGCTTGATTTCAAAATTCTCCTTTTATTTCTCCCAAACCATTTAAAATCCGTTCCAAATTCCTTCTTTTAATTTATCCAATTTTCTAAAAAAAATTTACTTGCAATTCTCTACTTTAGTTTCCTTCCAAAAATCCAATTTTATATTTTTGGTATTTTAAAATACCAAAATATATTCGGCCAAACCACAGCTTTAATAATTTGAATTACCAATATAATCAATCACAGATCATCAATAAATCATATCACAGCATATGAAATAAATTCACACATTTGGGAAATCCAGTTGGATCCCTCTAACCTGTTTTCCTACATCCACGGATGTTAGCACAACAAATTAAATACCAATCCCGCTTCATGGCGAGATATCACGGTATAAAGGGTCATCCGCTATTATGCGGCGCGCATGGGGTCTCATCCGCTATATAATGCGAGAAATCAATCACTCCAATACACACACACACACTCTACTATATAGAATATCAGCCAATAGATAAACTATCAAATTAATCGAAGCACATCCAATAATTTAATTTATTTATTTAAATTAACTAGGAAAATCAAGCGAGTGAGAAGATCTCACCTTTGCTTTTGTTTTGCAATCCATTTCCATCTCGACTATTTCTTCACGATTTTGGACCATGTATAAACAATTATATGATTTATTAATATTTGAACTATTGAACGATTAATTCCCATTTAATAGATTGAATTAACTGATTATTAAATTTAAACTAAATTTCCTTTAATAATTTATTTTATAACTAAAATTATTAGATAAGTAAATTAAATAAATTAATTTCCATAATAAATTAAAATAAGTAGTAGATTAAAAATGTGTATTTACTTATTTATTTTATTTTTGGAAACCCATATACTTATAAAAACAACTTGTATAGATTTTAATAATTCAAACTTTATACAAATCTCTATATTTTCTGAATCTAATATAATTTCTGTTTACCTATATATGTTTAGATTAAAAATTTACTAGCTTGAAAATTTAAAGACTGCTTAACTGTTAAAAATTTCTTTAATGTAAAAATATTCTGTTTAACCATATTATATACGCATATACAAATTTTTAAATTAATTTAATTGGAAGAAAGGATAAAAATAAAATAAGAGCCGATTACCTTCAGCTAAAATCACCATCGTGAATGAAACCCCAAATCACCTCTGCCGCATCCACCATTTCAAACCCATGACCAAAACCCTCCGAGCTCGAAGAAAACATCCCATCATCTGCTCTTGTTCCAGGCAAGCCGCCCCCTTGATGCCGTCGCCGCCCCGATAACTCACTGTCTCGACTTGCCACTGACGTGCGCAACAGACCTCTCATCGCCTACCCAGTCGACAACCTTCTGGCCAAAATTTGTAATCGAGTCTCGATCGGCTTGATCGTGGGATTCCCCTTCCTATTCGATTGCAAAGAAAGAAAATTGAACAAGTCTCGTCTGCCCTTTTTTTATTTTATTTGCTAATTCAAAATTATGCTCGGCCATTACTTTTTTTTCGCTTTGATTCGTTTTCTTTTTTATCTTGTTTTGAATGAGATATTGAATTTTTTTTTTTTAGGAAGGACGCACGTGTAATCGGAGCGAACATGTGTTATAAAAGAGGGTATGTGTTAATTGAGAAAACATTATTCATAACAAAAATATAAAATATATATATCAAATTTAAGTTCAAATTTTAAATCATCTCGATAAATGCAACTCAAAATCCCGATCTCCAATCGAGGCATGCCGCTAGGTGTTTATAATGTTAAACCCCTATCCCGAATGCAATGGAAAAGGTTTTGAGTCCAAATTTGATCGTATAGAGAAGATCGCTTTTTGGACCCATTTATTGAGTTGAATATTCGATATATATTTCAACACATTTATCTATCATACGGCCAAACGATCACTCCAAACATTTTGAAAATTGAAATCCGATTATAATTCAATATTACGGATCCGATGGAACCGGTTTCGTCAAATTCCGAGATTGTGCTTCGGAAGGCTATTTTTAAATATCAATTTAAACGATAAAATTTCAAACTGAACAAAACAGTTTTAAATTCAACTTTTAAAAGTTTTATTATCTACAGTATTATCAATATGAATTTTCTAAGCCTTCAAATTATTTTTAACAAGCTTAAAACTGAAGATTCAATATTTTACCCAATTTCAAATCATTAAATCCAATAATTTAATTGCCAAATAAACAGTGATATTTTAAATTCAATTCAATATTTCAATTTCAAATGTTCAAAATTTCCGTGTCGTCACATTCTTCCCCCTTAAAAGAATTTTGTCCCCGAAATAACTTTAAGAAGAATGATCCACAACCCGTTCACTATTTTCAATCCAAATAGTTTTTTCCCAAAACCCAATAATTTCAACTCCCCAAAACATTTTTTATTAAAGACACATTATCACTTCTTCTAACTTCCTAAACTCATCCATAACTTTCAAACAATATTATTTTCTCAATAATTCAAATTTAAATTTAAATCCAAATTTTAAATTATCCAAATTCCTCAAAAAAATTCTAACTCCCTAAATTTTGAATTTTTTTTGCCAGCATCTCCTTTGCGCGGCAAGCTCGGTACAACTGCAAAATGCCACTATGGGCCTTCAGATTTCAAAAGAAAACAAAAACCAAGTGGCTAGACCAGAAAATCATCAAATTTCATACAGAAATTTAAATACATACCTTTGTTGGACAATTCAAATTTATCTTCAAAAATCGAAAATCCAATTCCCTTTTCCTTTATAACACCTGTATTTCCTACTTAACAGTAATATCCAACCACAGAAGTCAAAATCATTTTATTCACTTCTTTACAAAGGTTTCAGTATCTATTTCATTTAAATCCGTACGATGTCCGTATATCATCCGTACGTAATATCAAATCTGATCGCTCACTCGATCACATAATTTCACTTCCGTACTAGTATCGTCCACCCGACTTCCTAGTGCGGACTCAGATCTGGTTTCTTGATCAGAAACCGTCATTCTCCTTGCATAGTTGTATACTATGATAGAGAATTAACAGAATCAACCAAAAATCCATATCCAGGGTTCGCCGTCGAAAATCGAGTGAAGAAATCCCAACTCGGAACGATATAACTATCTCGAAATTCTATGCACGAATCTGGATCAAATTGCTATGCAAATAAAATAATGTGCATACATCTCACGTATTTATTTCTAATTGATTATTAGCTTTATCAGTTCTCTCTTATTCATATTTATATTGATTTCTATCCAAAATTTTCATTTCCTACACTTTTATTTACTCCATTCAAATACTTACTTAGTATATTTCCCCAATTTCAGATTTTACTTAAGAATTTCACCATTTATTTCTTAAGTTCAATATAAGTATTTTATACACTTCTTATATTTATTTTCTACTTAATTGCTTTGGTTTTATGTCCATTTATATTCACTTGCATTTCAATTTCATTTGAATCCGGTTTATCTTAAAATTCTAAATGCTGAATTTTTATCAACTATGTTTCATTCATATCTAATCCATATCAACATTTTATTTGACTAAAATTTTCAATCCCATTCTGAATCAAATTTTAGCTTCAGTTCTTAATTTATTTCCAAATCAAATTAAATATTGAATTCTATTCACCCTTTCTCAAACTCTTATAAGTTTTTAAACTTATAAATATTTCCTAATCATTTTTGAATCCCAAAATCATTTTTAAATAAGATTCCAGAATTTAAATAATCATTTAGTATTTAAAAATCATTTTTGAAATCAATTATATCCAAAATCCTTCGGTAAATTCACATAGCTCTTTGAATATTTTTTCCAAGTTCCTCGGTCTACACTCTACCTCCATTTATAATCGCGACCTTCCACCCTTCATCAATCGTCGAAAATCGAATAAAGTTCAATTTCCATTCACCTCGTAATTTCTACCCAAATGTAAACTTAAAAATATTAACAATATTATTAAAAATCATCAACTTTTAAACACGAATCAGATAATATAATTGGATCAAGAAAATAAGACTTTTAAATTTTGACATGCTTTTGATTTTTACTGTATTTTCTGATTTTATAGAAAAGCTTTAACCAATTATACTTGAAAATATTTTTGAAACTTAGATTATGCTAATTCAAACATTTTTTGTCTGAACATCAAAGCTTGAAAAGAATTTGGGAATGAGATTTTAAATTTTGAACTTGATTTTTTAACCTCTAAACTAGAAGAAAGGATAACCTATCCAAACACAGACATGCATTCATATCAACTATAAACTGATATTCATGCAAGCATATTTACATCATAACTTCAATGATCATTACAAGCATCAGGTTATAAACAGATCTAGATTTTAAAAAAAATTACTCACCTGGTTTGAGAATATAGAATAGGCTTGAGCCTGGAAATGATTTTGACTTGAAAACTATTTTGAGATGATTTGCTTGTTTGATTTTGTTTTGATTGTTGTACTTTTGATCATAAACTGTGAGCATGATATATAGCTTGCTTTGATTCAGTTGTTTGCTTCAGCCTTGAAGATTGTTTGAGTTGAATTAAAATACTATTTTAAACTGAGTTGATCTACTCGCTTTTAGGCTTGAGCTTGTTGTTTGTTTTTGATTGCATCAGGTTTGATTTTGATTTAAGCTTCAGGTTGTTGTTTTATTTTTATTTTACTGGTTTAAGCTTTCTTTAGTTTGGTTTTGAATTTTAACAAAGAAATGAGAAAAGAAGGAGTGTAGACATGTATATATAATCTTGAAATGCTTTTATTTATTAAATTTAAAATGGAAAGAAAATTAAAAATAGGACACTTGTATTACATGTTAAAAATCAACCTACGAATGTCAACTTGCATGTTATAATATTATACACTTGTTAGTTTATATTTTATTAATGTTACATATGACTTTTTCATGTTATTAAATATTCTTAATATGTTTACATAAATTTTTATATTATATTTTTAATTAGTTTTACATACATATATATTTCATATTTTTTTATGTTTTTATATTTGAACTTTTCCTATTGTATATATTTTTATATAACTTTTTAAAGAAAATGTTTTTAAAATCTAATCATGCATTGATAAATAAACACACACACACACACACACACACACATATATATTATATATAAGTTTTTAAAATATAGAATTTAATTTTAAAATAGCTTTTGAAAATATTATATTTTAAACTCAAAACATAACTTCCAAATCATAATACACACACACACATATATATATATTATAATTAGAAAACAAATTTTTATTAGATTTTTAAAATATATAGTTTTAAATCCAATTTATTTTTGAATTTCAAAATCATAATTCTATTTCTAGTTTATTTCCAATCACAAAACAAATACATATCTTATTTATTTTGGAAAAATTTAAATTAATTCACAATTTAATCCAAAAGTTTATATTAACTATTAAATTAAATTTGGCCTAGAAATGGGATCGTTACATTGACATAAGAAGATCTTAGTCAGAATATCATAGAAACATTAAATCTACCAAAATACCCAAAATGCCATAAACTTGCTTTAATTATCTTTTTCCTTTATTGCTAGTGGCTTAAATAATACAAAATAGTCAAATCCCAAATCAATTTGAGAAATAGGGTTTACAAATTCAAGAATTTACAAGAATCAAGTGAGTAAGAATCGAATCCCCTAAACAAGACCCTTGGAGTCTTATTTACAGGCGCTGGTCGTACCCTTTCGAATCATGCCTTTCGGCCTAATCGAAAGGAGTACCTTGAAGGCCTTTCGCTACCTTTAAATTTTGGGTGCTTTTGTTCTTTGCTTTAGAATAGAACTTAATTTCTTTTGACTTCATCAAAAGGGTTAGGTGCGCTCTCCACTTTGTGTTGCTATGCTGTCGCCAGTAAGAAAGATGTTAGCTTTCGACTCTATCGATAGGTGTACTTCTATGTCTTCAAAGGAGTTAGAAATTAGCATAAAGTTTAAGTGCGAAAGGTAGCATTCGAAGGCGTACATGTTGAATGATGCGAAAACCCCATTTTCTTGTACATATGAATGCTGCATTGAACATAAATGAGCTTTATTTCATCAATGTGAATGATCTCGATCGATTCGAAAGGCGAATATTGCTTTCGAATGGGTGGTTTTGTCCAAATATTCTTCTGTAGGATGTGAGTGAAGGAAAAACCCAGTGTTATTAAAGGTTTGCAGTGCATATGAAGGCTTGTAATCTGTTGCCTTCGAAAGGTGTTCCTTAACTTCTTCGAAATATCATCATGCATGTGGAAGCTAATGTTTCAATAGGAAACAATGGAAGCGAATGGGTGTTTTTGTAACCTTTCGACCTCTTCGAAAGCTCATAGAACATTCAACTTTTGCAGATGCATCCCTTCGACTCCTTCGAAAGGTCTTGTTATTGTTATCTCTCTATGTAAATCCTTCTTTTACATTTTCCCTGGTTTCAAAAAGTTTGAAGTGAATAATGGTGGTAACAATTGCCCCCTCCCAACTAATGGTTTCTCTTGACTTACTAAGTCAATTTCTTCGAAACACATAAAATTTCCCACCTTTCGATATTCTCAGATGGATCTTGGTTGTTCCTTTAAATTTGATCGGATGGCTTTCCCTACATCTGCTACCTTTATAAATTCTGCTTTCTTCTTTACTTTTTTGTTTACCTGCCATTAAAATCTTAAAACAAGAATCAAAAATTTCAACTTCTTTTTCCCTACAAGTATCAGTTGTTTTATCCTAAAAACTAATTTACCATGCTTGATTTCGATTTCAAATTCTCTAGGTATGAAATTGTATTTCTGTTCTAATTTCGTGAGGATGATTCGAGTTTTCATTTACATGAAATTATCCTTAGATTCTTTTATATGTTTATTTCATTTGATTTTATGGTATCAATTTTGAGTTGGAATTCAAATTTATCAGATTTGGGAACTATTTGTTATTGCTACGTGTGAACCCAAGCTCAAACTCTACTACACTCAATTCAAACCCTTTTTTTAATGCTTTGAGCTTGAAATTAAGGTTTCTGTTACTGTTGAATGTAAATTCTTGCTCGACACAATTTAATCTTTGGCTTCTTGAAGTATTGGATTGAAAATTTGATTAGGGAAGGAAAAATTATTCAGTAGCTTCACAGAGAAGATTAAGTTGTATGAATCACAACTTGATATTGTAATACTTCTTCAATCCCTTTCTAAGGGGTTGAAAGGAGTTCCAGTATCTATATTTTAGTTAGGATCCTTTTGAACTGGTTTATATAGTCGACAAGAGATGGACTTCTTTAAAAGCAGAAGTATGTTTCGATGTCCTCTGATACCTTTCGAAGAGGTCATCTCATAGGGTTCAAGTTGATGGCTATGTAGCAGATACTCAACCTTTTTTTGAAAGATTCAAAACATAATACATATAAAAGTGGACTCAATTTGTCATTGCATTCGCTCAATTCTAATTTACTCAAGAAGGCATTGACAGTTAGAAATCTGCACTTCTTATCATAAACTGAATTAAAAATAGTATATTTCATTCAAGTTGAAAATCGATTTAAGCCTTTTGACTTGATCGAAACCTCCCATGTTGAAACAAGTTTAGCTATTTGTATGTTTTCGAAACCATACCTCCCTTTTGACTTACTCGAAACCACTTGTAGTTAACAAGAGTATAATTATCATTCTTATAAACATTATTGAAATGTTCTAAAGCCTTTCCATTTGTACCAAAATCACTTGAATCCAAGTCTTTCAACTTAATGGGTATTTAGTGTTTCGGCAACATTCATATTCTTTGAATATAACAAAATTCATGTGTTCCAACATTGTCAAAATGTTTATTTGTCTTGCTTGTGGAATGTTGTTAATGTGTATACATACATTCAAACTAGTAATGTAGGGTTAGTTATTCCTTTTAATAGTAAAATTTTCCCTAGGCTTTCAACATTGTCAATTGGTGTTTATAGGTGTTTCCATTCCATTTACACCTTCTACATCATCAAAGCTCAATGAATTTCATGACCCAAATTTACTTTCACACACTTTCAAAGAAATGCAATTATATATTTTGGTTGATATTTGAATTACTGCAATAGGTTTCCGACATCTTTGAAAGGTGTTAATAATGGAACAAATTATAACTTTTACCGAAACGATTTCACCTGACAAGATCATAGGTGTGAAAAAGATCTCTATGAAACCTGAGAAAGACACAACTCCAGACATAGAATCTTCACTAGAGAAGGTTAAAGCTATATCTAAACATTCTTTAATATCTTCTCAGGATGAAGTCGATGTCATTCTATACAACTTTGGAACCACTAGAGTAGAAGCCATTGCCCTTGGCGAGAGCGATACCATTCAAAATCCTCCCGAACGATACTTTTCCTATATTTCCATTCACATTTGGCATGGTGGCTTCCTTCCCTTCCTAAATTTCTTGTCTAGATTCTTGAACCATTTGGGCATTGCACCTATCCAGTTTTCAACAAATGTCTACACATACCTCATTTCTTTGGAAATCATGGCTCTAGAATCAGTGATACCCTCACTAAATGCAGAATTTCTTAATTATTTAGTTCATCTGGTCAAACTAAGCAATCTAAATAACTAGATTTTTAGAGCTAATTGTTGAATATTCAAGTATATGATTTTTGTTTGATGATAATAAACGTGTGTATATATATATATATATATTCGTTTAAATGTATTTATTATTGTACTATTTTATTTTCACATAACTAAATAAGTATTTGCTGAATAAATTAAATAACACGGGATTTAAAATTCAAAAAGATATTTTATTTAAACAAATATTTATTACTATTTGAATAGTATAAATTTGTGCTCTCACTATATATACAAAATTTCAATTACAATACATTTCAATTTACATAACTATCCTCACTACATATCACTCGCTAACTCATATTTGATCTTCAGCTGTACTCCAACCCGAATCCATCATCCGATTTATCTATAAAATACACACTGACGCAGTAAAATTGAAAAAGAAATATTTTTGCAGTGTAAAATAAAATGTATTTTGAAAATAGTATTTACCTCAGTTATTTGGATTGTTTATCATCATTTAATTTTGAATTAATCTTACACAAACAACCTATGACATGTACAGTGTATCACTATACATGCCACAAGGTTATGCACACTGATATACACTTGATAAAACTGTAGGTACAGATGAGCACAAGGTCAAACCCGAGCCGAGGCTGGATTCAACTCAGCTGCAATACAAAAACATCAAAAAAAATTCAAGTACATGTGAACATGCTCAATCAAAGCAATCAAGCAACACAGCCTCAACAGTAAATGGAACCAGACCAAACTATTGATCAAACAGTGTTGAACCGAACCATTAAACAAAGTGCAAAATCAAGATGAAGTTCAAGTGAAACCAAAATGCACATGTCAACAGTGGTGACACACACATACATCAGAACATTAAAGAACAGACCGAACAACACTTTCAATATGTACAAAGCTCAAAGGCAGTTTCAAATGAACAAGACCACGAAAAGGCTGCAACAAAGACATAGCAGATGCATGGGGACTCAAGTGAAGAAATTAGTACAACACAAATGTACTCGAGACAACCAGACTATATGCAAGAAAGGCTACGACTTCAAGTACAAATGCACATCAACACTACACCAGATCACAAAACAATGTACATAAACTATACACATGGATGCATACAACATACATACAGTTCTAGCCTCAATCATTTAAACTCAAGGCAAGACCAACATAATAAAATGAACCAGAGGTAGATAAGACCATAGTGCACGAGATAAGTGAAACATGGAGATGACATTGATGTGCACATGTAGATCAGTGGACAGAGCTCAATGCAACCCAGACCAATGTCACAATACATCTACATATGCAAGCAAGTCAGAAAATCAAGTACGACATCACACGGCAGTGGATAGAGCAGTGCCGACCAACCAAGCAAACACATAATAGTGATAGTAGTCAAGCATTCAAACAAGACCGGGGCAGTACAGTTTCAAATGCAACAGACCAGTGAACAAGTAACTGTGATCAAGTAACATAACAACTAGCACATGTACATATGCAATGACTCAAGGAAATATGCAATGTAACAAAGTGGACTATGCGATCAACCAAGTGCATAGGCACACAAATACACACATATATACATATATGTATATATGTATATACATGGACAAAACTGAAGTGCACCATACCGGCAAGCACTCAAGTTGACCGAAAGAGTTTTGAATTTAACAAGTCAAAGCAGTTTGAACAATGTAGTGTTCATGTTTCAAAAAAAAAGAATTCAATTTGTAGAAGAATATGATGAACAAGTCAGAGTCAAAACCAGGAAATAGCGAAAATCAAAAGTGTCCAGATTATCATTTCATGTGGACGAAGTTAAAACAGAAACTCACAGAGCAAGTTCAAAATCAAAGATGTGGTGATCAAGCAAACAGAAAATATACGAATTCAAAAAGTCATAGAGAACATCCCCAGCATTCAATCAAAAATAAGTGGTCGATAAAAATTATCAGACGAATTCATACGAATGATAATTTAGGGTTTCAATCCCCATTTAAAACATTAACATCATCGGCCTACAGTGTATTCAAGTTCAAGCAACAACAGAGAGGAATAAATCATTCAACTCGAATCGAAGTCGAAAATAATCAATAATCAGTAAAAAGCATTCACATACCAATTCACGCATCAATCAAACTCGAAGAATCGAAGCAACCGTTTGCAATTCAAAGAAACAATTGATCGATAAAGCAAGGGTCGGCGCCATAAAATTTTAAGAAGCCCTAATTATTAGAAATAAAGAGGAATGATGGAGCTAAAGGAAGCAGTTATTTTTCAAATAAAAAGGATATAGGTCGATTAGAGAAAAAGCAAAAAGGGGATTCATTTTTGACTTTTTAATTAGGCCGGTCTTAATTATTTCGGGATGTTATTTCAAATAGGAGTTCTAGTTTTTTTATAAACTTTTGTAATTTCTAATCGTGTGACTAGAGAACGAACTACGATGGTGTAGTTCGAGAATTCGCAACTCAGTGGCTGAGTTGTGGCAGGGTTTTGAGCATAGATTTAGGTTAGTCGATAGCGGGTGTCACGAGTTTATGTGTGTCAGTGTCTGACTGGTTAATTTCCAGTAAAAATCTTAGGGGCAGCACGTAGGTAGGATTTTATGGAAGCGGGGTAAATCTATGCTGTTCTATTTCAGTTTTTTATTATTCTACTATTACATGTGCTGTTATTATTCTGCTACATCTGTGTTGTAATTATTTTATATATTTCTGCATTAAATTTTTATAATTACTAGTATCACCCTATTCACCCCCCTCCTTAGGATGAAATTGATCTACACTAATCCCCTTAAAAAACTAATTTCGGAGGGGGTAAATAAATTTAAAGACTGGGAGATGTAGTTATTCTTCGTCAAACACTTTTCAAACATTAATGGAATCTTCTATTCTCCTCGCAAGTTGATCATAGTCTTTATCTTTATTCAATTACTTTCTTTTGCTGAACTATGTTTTCTGATCATGTCCTGCGCCCAAAAATCTTAGCGATGAGAACAAAAGAATCATAAAGTGGTTAACTGCCGCTTCAAGTAGCATTGGAAATAGACTCACACTACTGATGCCTTCCTATGTTCAAAAACATTATCTTCTCCCTACCAGTCAGAGGGTTCTTGGACAACCTCCTCTCGTCCAACATACTACTCGGAGCAAATGTTTCTTTTCATTGGACGATTCTAAGAACTTTTCTCTTATGTCTCCAATTTGCCCAGATCATTCTGGTAAGCGAAAGCGTACTACTTGCAATTTATTGTTGCGTTAGTTCTTAGAATACTTCACTAACTTCTACTTTTTGAATTTTTAGCAACTTCTCCTTAGGTCGAATTGATCGCAAGCGATACGGTTCTCCCAACTTCTACAAGTGCATCATCCCTAACTCAGGCCACCGCTAGTTCGAAGATGATCGCCAAAAGAAAATTAGGCGAGATGGCTACAGTGGGTCCATCTCTTAAGAAAACTAAGATTGTTGATATCCAGTATTCTCTACCTCTAAAAGAAGGTGAAACTACTAACATGGGCAAAAAAACCTTAGAGAATCCTATACTTGAAGCTCCTGTTGATCAGTCCAAAGCAACTCCTTCGAGATGATCTTATTTGTCGCATTCTCATCTCCAACTCTCTTAATGATATTGAGCAAATGCAAAGAGATTTGGGAACTTCAACTCCTTCTCGGGAGTTGAACCCCTTAAGAACTAAATCACCGGTCGCTCTTAAAGACTTTGAGATGATAGTATAGTCAATCTTGAGTTCTTCCTCATTTACTTCCATTCATCCACCTTCTTCTGTTTCTGAACCAATTGGTCATTGCCGATCTTTGATTGAGCAACAACTTTTGGTACGTTTTGTATTATTTAACCATCTTATTACCATTTTCTAATTAACGTTGACCCGTATCATACTTTTTCTTTCAGATTTCTAAAAGTTGTTTCATTCTTAAGTAAACCGCTTTAAATCTTTTGTTGAGACATCCAGACTTCAAAAGGAAATCTCAACCTTGGATAGCCAGATTATATCCCTTTTTACTGACAAAAATAATGTTGTGAAGGAACAAGAAAGATTGGGGGCCTCTCTTGCTCTAGAAGAATCTATTATCTTCGAGGAGAGGAAAGCAAAATAACTCTTAGCTTATGAAAATCTGATTTTAAAAATGCTTTGAAAGATTCTAAAGACGTGAAGGCTCGGATGGTGGCTAAATAATCCTCTCTTAAGAAGAAGTTGGGGAAGAAGAAAAATTCATTGACAATGGCTATTAATACTATTTACGAAGCTAAACAAAGAGTGTCACAATTTTTGAATACTTCCCTAAACGACATCATTGTGAACTCCTGCAAGGATGCTCTAATGCTTGCCTATACCCACGATGTTGAAAAGTGCCTCGACTTGTGTTTCCCTTCTCTCGATCCTGCTCTAGTTAAAACATTCAAATATAAGATTAAATAAAGGGAGCAAGGAATCGAAGTCCTTGATAGAGAAGAAATCGATGCCGCCAAACTCTTATCATTCGAAGTCCCTTCTATAAAAAGAGATTCTAAATCCGATGAAGAAGAGATTGATGATGAAGCTACCACAAAGGAAGGAAGGCGGCAATGACGTTGACAATGATGACGGAGATAGAGATCGGGGCTCAGGTGGCAATAGAGATGGTTATGCCGATATTCATGAAAATGATGACGATGACCTCCTCAGGCTTCGGAAGAAGTTAACCCTGATCCTAACAATCGTGAAACAAGCCCAACTGAACTTCCCAAGCCTTAAGATCTTCATGAAGAAGCTTCCGACATTGTCGTTGAAGAACAAAGGGAGAAAAAACAAGTCCTGCAAACTTCAGTTTCTGTTTCTTAGGTATGTGATTCTTTGTCCAAATTACTTTCACTTCCAAAATAATAATAGTTGACATCTTTTTTAGATAAAGAAGAAATCTATCCAACTTTATAATACAAAGCTTGAAAGGAAAAAAGCAGAAATTAATAGCTTGTATAGAGAGTTAGATAAGCAATTAAAATAACATAATGCATTCTCTGACAAGTATCATAGGCTTAATAAGAGTGCCATGGTGCTAGCGTCCTTCAAAGACCAAGAAGCTGCCTCCTAGCTGAAAAGGGCACGCCTTCGATACGATAATCTTTTGGAAGAGAATCGAGAATTAGTTACACTCTTTTTGATGTTGGTCGAAGAAAGAGATATCCTAGTAGACTTCTTATACAAAAGCTATTACAGACATCCGACCGTAAATTTTTCTTACTTAGGCGATTTTAGTGGGGGTCTACTTAGGCATCTACATAGGAGATATTTAGATGAATTTGGGTCTAATCCACATCCAGGGGATTGCTAGAATTTACCATGAGTTAAATAAATTCATCATGAGTTTCCTCCTGAAAACTTAAATATTATAAGGATAAATTTGTTTTTGAGTTATTCAAAAAATCAGTTTTTTATGAACCAGATGAACATTTGTAATTATGTAATATGAATTTCCTATATTAATTTCATTTTGTGCTTAGTTGTGTATTATCACATTAATACAGAATAAACATATCTCAGGCAGCTTTATTTTTAGAGATTATTTAAGCAAATACCTCAAATAAAGAAGAGATTATTTAGAAAAGGCTTCGCTTTTGAAATGTTAAAAATTAGCCAGATACTGATTTCTTAGAGACTTGCAGACTTTATATGGAACACCACAGCATGCATTCCGATTTTCTTGGTGAGGAAAAAGAAAATATTCTCAAGGAAATTCGAATATATCATACCAAATTAATATGTGGTCGCGATAGTCCACCTACCGAGGAATGTGACTATAGCAAATATCCTCTAGTTATTACCCTGGAAGGATTTAATGCCCCTTTTGATTCAATAGTTGCTCTTTCAGATTATTCTTTGAACAAAGTCAAAAATGTTATTTCTCAACTTTAAGTTTAATAAAACAAATATTTGATTAAAACAATGAGATTGTACTTTTTGTTTTATTTTTTCCTGAGTTGTAATTTCTTTTGCTGTAATAAAAAGGGATAGGTTATTTGAGTTTGACTTCGTTTTCTGTTTAAATAGGACTCACAGCTATCTATTGCACCACTCTCATCATATTTCTTCTCTCGCTTCATTAGCGAAAGAGATAGATTGGTTGTAGATGTTGAAAAGAGGCGTTCACTTAAGGATCCTTTGTCCACTTGTTTTCAAGGCAATGCGGATGCAATGCAATGGATAGGAGATACTTGCTTCAAAAGACAATTGCTCAAAACCTTAATGATCAGATTGCCAATCTGGAAGCAGACATCAAGAATAAAGATGAAACCATTTCAATGTTAAAGCGCCAAATTAAATCGAATCCTTCGAATGGATTTTATCATAAAGTGTCCAAGCTTCATCGGGAAATATGCAATTTGGAGATTAAGTTAAAAGACAGTCAAGCTCAATGCAAGTCATTATAATTTATCTTGGGGAACAACATCCCAAATATCGATTTATCAGCTTCTTCCATCACTTCTTCTATCACAAAATCCAAAAGGTCAACATCTCTTGCAATTTAAAATTTTCCCAATATGACTAACCCACCTCCCGGCTTAGACGAGAAGGTAGTAAGAGATGGTGCAGGAAAGTCAAATTCGAAATGATGAAATATTTGATGAACAACCAAAAGTGAGGTATTCACAGCGAATAAATGAGTATGCAGCTAGAATACAAAAACTTGAATACGAAAAGTATCTTCTTCAAAAGCGTATTGCTGATTTAGAAAGGAAAAATAAAACCCTCAAAGGTGCCAACTGAGATTTTAACACACTCTAAAGACTCATATAGAAGCTATTGATGACGCCGATAAAATAAGGAAAAAGGAAAAGAAACTTAAAGAAACTCTTTGTATAGCAATCCGTCACATCGTTGATCCTTTGATTGCTCACAATCCAGATAAGGTTGTTCAACATTTGTGAAATATACACTTGTATTGTATATTATAATTTTATAACTTGTGTAAATTATATGAATATCACTTGGTTTGTAGTCCTTAATCATAATGTTATTTCTGAATCTTCTTTCTAATAACTTGGACTATGGTTTTTGTATTTGCTGGCCCATTCAGTCTTCCTTACCGATCTCATTTCCCTGAATAGTATGAAATAAACAATATTCGTTATTGTTAACTTGAATTTTATATATTACTTTGTCCACATTATTAGTGGAAGTTAATAGATCATTATGTAAACATATGATAATAAGTGATAAGTAATTCCATAATTGGATACTGTTGAATGCCTTGAAACCCATCTTTAGTAATGACTAGAGGGAGGGGGAATCTAACTTCAACTATAATAGCAGAATAACAAAATCTAATCATAGAGAACCAAAAATCCAATTTCAGAGTCAATTATAGAAGTTTAGGAATTCCTCTTTTTGAAATTACTAACAGAAATCCGATAATAATCATTTAGTAGAAGTTCAGAAATCATCATTTGAAAATTTATAGTGGAAGTCCAGTGACCCTGATTCGGGAATTAGTAAGATAGATCTCAAATTTAATTAAAAACTAGATATTCATAGAAATATCAATATTAACCGTTCTAGAACCCAGATTCAGGCATTGATAAATGAAATTTAAAAGTTAAAACACCTGAAACCCAAATTTAGGTACTAGTGGATGATAACCAGAAATCCATAATAATGGTCTCCATAATAAAAATCTAGAGCTCATATTCGGGCATTAATGAGTGAAGCTAGAAATTAATAGTAATAGCACTAATACCCAGAATCGGGTATGGTGAAGACCACAGATTAATAGTAAAAGACCTGAAACCTAGATTCAGTTTTTAATGAGTGAAGTTCTAAAATTCACTTCTTAGGAATAAGTCGGAGGCTACAGATTCTTATTTAAACCTTCTGTTCTGCATCGCTCTTTGGGTTTTAATTTAGGGCTTGCAATGTTGTCATTATTTGACATGCCACTTCTCAGGCCAAGACGTCTTAGTCCATTGTTTGATATACTGCTTCTCAGGCTTAGACGTCTTAGTCCATTGTTGCCTGATGCGCTTGGTTAGCTTATCCACAAGCAAGACCCAAGGACTTACCCAACCTCCCTCCAGAAGGTGCTCCAACCAAACCTTATAGGCGGGACTGAAGGCTTGTTCGGTGCCTTGGCTAGGTCATAGCATGGTGGGACCAAGGGCTTACTCCGTCCTCACTTCAGGAGGCACCCTGACCTAGCCATAGAATGGTGTGATCAAGGGCTTGACAATGCTTTAACCTGGTAATAACATTGCTTGGATAAACGGTTACTCTACCCTCCCTCTAGGATGGACCTTGACCTGGCCATAGCATGGCACAATCAAAGGCTTATCGATGCTGTAACCTGGCCGTAGCATGGTGTGGTTAAAGGCTTACCCTAACCACCCTCCAGGAGGCGCTTTGAACTGGCCAACTCAGCACGGACAAAGGCTTTGACAGTTTAAGGTAATTTTCAAGTGCAAGGAGAATTCTACTTCCGACCATGTAGATTTTTCTTAGAAAAGTAATAATTTACTGAATTCAACTATGGTCTCTTTACAAATTTATTGATTTTTCCTTGTTTGAAGAAGTTGATCACCATTCCTTCAAATGCCCTACATTGGTTTGTCTCATGCCCATTCATCATGTGATAATGGCAATTAGATCCTCCCTAATTATTTTCATATTTAAGTTTTTTCTATTGTAATGGCCAATAGTTGAGTTCTTCCCAGGTTAGTAAATAAAAGTTTTCAATCGATGTAGCCAGATTGCATTCCTTAGGGATTCTGTAACGACCCGGAATTTTCGATCTTGAAAATTCCAGATAGTTAAGGAAAAGAAGAGAGAGATAGAAGAAAAAGAAGAACAGAAACACCGACATCTCACATTCGTAGCAGATAAAATATAATATCAACAATATCAGTTCACAATGAAAACTATACTTGTCAAATTTCACTTTAATACATCAGAGTTACAACATATATACAAACAATGGACATATACAACCAATATGTCTCAGTTATACAACAATATAATACAGCGGAAACACTCCATACGTTCCTGCCATCCGGCTCGCCTCCTGAGCTCCAGAACATCCTTACCTGAAAATCTGTAATGTTCGATCTGACCTGAGCATTACATCAAAGTAACACCAGGGTCAGGTTGGAAACCAGCGTGAGTAAACCCATCTAACATGGAATATAACAGCATAAAACTACATAAAACCCGGGGTAACTTGTGTCAATTTACAAATTAACAATTTGTTATAGACATCACTTATCTCACATCTCCATTTCTAAGTACCAAAACTTATATTAAATGGTCCAATTCACTTAAATCATTTCATACTAGCCTATTGATTACACATACCAATCAATAAGGAATCGAAGTGGTTTCGGGTATTAAATAATACGCGACCCAGGTCCCTTCGAATCCAGTGTCATCTTAACCCAAGTTATTCAAGTAAAACATAATTCCACCTTTAATCACAAGATGTCACTCTTTTACACAACAATTCATCATCGACAGATAACCACATAATCATTGTTCAAGACAAACGTATCATATCACAAACATTTCGTATCAGAAATATCAACCAATCCTTCATAAGCACGATTAATTAGTCTCGCATTCTTACTTAAATCAAATAAATTTCTTTAATCAATTTTAATCTTGCTTACTTAACAATAATTAATTACAAACCATTAACTAATCATCCCTTAATTATGCTTTCTAATTACATTCAGTAATTAGCCTTTAATTAACTTACCACGTTCATTGATCAACCTTGATTAATTCATATTTAGTAATTACTTATTCATAATTACTTACGTTAATTAATTAACCACTTAATTAATTAATAAATCCTTTAATTAATTACTCTGAGTAATTAACACTTAATAACTTTCACTAAATAATTATTCTTTAATTACTTTCCATCAATTAATTACCCATTAATTAATTACATCCTGTAATTATCCACTAATTACTTCACTAAGTAATTACACTTCATTAATTACATTAAGTAATTATACTTAATCCTAACTAATTCTTAATTAACAAAAAATTAATCTTTAAACCTTTATAAATTAATTAATCCTAAATTATTGATTGATTTAACTTTATTTACCTTATTAATTTAAGTAATTTTTAAACCATAAAAAAAACTTAACTAAATTTCAAGATAGAACAGTTACCACTAATTACCTAAAATTAATACATGTTTTAAAAACATTTCGTCTTTTTAATTTAAATTTAAAAACTAGCTTTCCAAACTTCTTAAAAACATTCCCACATTTACTTCGGGTTCAACCCATTCCTGACTCGAGTGCCAATCCGGGTCCTTCTTTATCTTCCTTTTCTTTTCTATTTTTTTCTTAATTTTTATTTAAGTTTCAAATTTAAAACAAAACTGCAGTATGAAACCCACACGAATCACGAGAAAGCACTCGAGACTAACCTACTCTATCCCGAGCATTACTTCAAGACAGCCACCAATCCAATACCCTGACACAGAATCAACGCCGTGCACATGCACAGTTCATCCATGCCGTCGCTACCTCCGATGACTCCTCACACACATCGACGATCGACCACCTGAATGATCCTAGACCTCAAACTATCGCCACGAAACTCAAAACAAATTCGAGCCTTCCACTTGAACTGGTAACTCATAATCTCCCTAAAAAATCACCTCGTCAAAGAAATTCCGACCACCAGAACCGCCGTGACATCGCAAACACCTTCGTCCACGTCTCTATTATGTCCCATCCAAGTTCGGCCGAGCTCGATGCCTCAACGATGGCAAACAACCCCAAAACCAGACCTCCATTTCTAAACCCTCTTAAGCCCTAGTTCCCACTACGGCCGACACCACGACCATCGAATGCCACCGTCACCATTTTTCCAATGGCGGCTGACATCCCATCCTCCTACATGCCAAATCACGAACCCCCACACGTCGTCGATCAACGCCAAATGCCAAAAGTCCCAAAATTGATCATCTCGAGTTTCCCCTACAACCTCCAGCCTTAAAATCCAAAGACTTATACCAAAATTCAAGATTTCCTACCCTGAATCCATACATGAAATCCAATCTCGAAATTGCATTTATGAAATTTTGAACAATTGTCTCATTTTTACAGTATTTCCTTATTTCAGAAATAATTATTAAACTAAAATCCTTGAAACCATTTTTAGAGTTGATATTGTGTTGTTATAATCAAATCTCATTCAAGGATCTATGTTTAAAATTGCTTATATTTGGAGTTATGGATTTTTAAAGGAATTCAAGAAACTGTAAAAACAAACAGAGACCAAAATCATACATATACAGGCACATCCACAATATAAATATTAATTCAAGTTATATTCATGCTAAAACATCCATGAAATCCAACATTATCCCACACATTTCACTTATATTAAAATTTAAATCTCAGATTTAAACTATTTTTAAAAGAAAACAGATTTACTCACCTTAGAAAATGCAGAGAGCTTTAAAAATGGATTGCTAAAAACTAGAAACTTTGAAAATTTGCATTGTTGAAGGAAATACTTTGAACAGAAATGCTTTGAGACTTTGATTGATGCTAGATGAAGCTATTTTCTGGTGATTCCAGATTTGATTTGTTCAGGTTGCATTTGAGGATGGCCTTTGCTACAGGCTTTGAAAATGTTTCTTTGAGATATGTTTTTTTTTAAGATTTGCTCTTTGCCTTTGTATAATGTTTTCAGATTTGAAAGTCGTTTTGAGGGAAGATTATATATTTTGGTTGCATGATAGAATTTCTGGTTTGAAGTGGGTTTACAGGTGAAGTTCTCTGGTTTGCATTTGTTTTTTATTTAAGAAGATTACAGACTTTGGCTTTTGATTTGTGGAATATTTTATGGGGTTTTAAACTTGAAAATGTTTTCATGTTATGAATTGAGGAAGTGATTTCATATCTGGCCATTGTTTTTCTTGTTTTGAATATGAAAAGGTAAGAAAAAGATACGAAGAAAGAAGGTGGAAGTTTTTATAGATCAAATTTAGGGTAAATTAAAATTTAAAGAAAAATAAAAACACATAATGACACTTGTCTTTATCACTCTTAATTATCAAACACTTGTTACTTATCTCTTGATTTAATTACACTTGTAATTATTCATTTTTTTAAATGATTTTTAAAAGCTTTCATATTAATTTCTTAATGAATAATTACATAACTTAATTTATAAAATAAAATCCTTTAAAATAAAATAAAACAAAACATACTATATTCTAAATAAAATCATATATAATATATTTTTAAATCCAAAATGTTTTAAAATATCTATCTTTTAAATCTCAAATTCTAATCCAAATTCAAAATTCAATTTGAAATCAACTCAAATATATGTATATATTTAATCAATACAAATTAAATTTGTAAATAATAAATTTTTATTTTTGAATCTATTTATGTTTGAAAAACATTACATTATTATTGTTTGAAAATAACAATTTTGCCAATCTTAAATAATTTATAAAGGAGATTACCACATTTATTTGTTTAATCTATAAATCAGTATTTTCAATAGTTAAATTAGATAATTATTCAATTACCTAATGCCCAAAAATCCAGGTTATCACATTCCTTCCTCCTTTGAATCTTTTTATCCTCGAAAAGGAACGAAGCCAGAATTCACTAAAAAGATTATTACCAGAAAAATTATTCTTGATAAATTTTACTATAAACTCTTTTTATTAAGAAATTTTAAAACATTTTTTAAAATTTATATATATATATATATATATTGCCAAAATAGTTTTATAAAATAGTTTTAAAACTCGATGTCTCAACCAGTCCATTCTTGTTCTCACAGAGATTCGGTCATACCTTGATCAGGCGTAGGACTGAAAATCTATAAGTACTTGGTAAACCAGTTTTCAACACCTGTGAAAATACTTGGAAAATAATTTTGTTGAAAATATAGGAACCATTTTTGAAAACGAGGAAATATCTTTGGTGAGAATGCTCCGGAAATCATCACCCCCATCCATGGTCACAGTTACATCCTGGGTTACGTTGCCATTGCAGCAAAATTTCATGTAACTATGGCACTCCACGCCCCTCGATTACGGATGGAACCCACAACAGATCGCAGTTACATTCCAGGGTTACGTTGCCATCACAGCAAAAGTCCATGTAACTGTAGGAATCAACGCCCTCGATTTTCGCTCCTAAAAATGAAACTTCTCCACTCCCACATAGGTCGCAGTCTACTGATGTAAAATCAAAAGCAGACTGTTGGCTCTCAGCAGCACACACGACTTTCTCTATGTTACCATAGGTCGCGGTCTACCGTTATAAAATCAAACGTAGACTGTTGACTCTCAGCGGCACAGACGACTTTCGATATGGTCTGCAGTAGATCGCGGTGACATCGAGTTACACTGTCGTCACAGTATAACCCAAATGCATCTGTAGGCCTCAGCGCCTCCGACTTTCGCTACACACTACACATAATCCTCAGGAACTAGTTTTGTCCGGACTCCTCACAGGTCAACTTTAGAACCACCCCTTAGGGTTCAAGGCAGTACCACCTTGTGGCACTCCTAAGAAGTTCATTTCAAGGGAGCGCCTTTTTCTCTAGAGCCCTTTCAAAACACTTTATACTATACACATATAGTATCTTCCAAATCATGCACAAAACACTTTATACTATACACATATAGTATCTTCCAAATCATACACCTAGTACGAATCTCATATAAATCTCCTTTCTCAAAATCGATTATCCCAAAAACGATAATTCTCAAACTAGGCTTTTCAAAATCCAATATTGATTTTACACAAAAATCAAAAGCCTTACTAAATCCAAAGGTTCCCAAAACCTTTTTCAAAAATCATTCTCACAAGATCCTTTATATATATATATATATATATATATATATATATATATATATATATATATATATATATAGATATATATAACCTTGAAAAATCTTAGGATCATTTCAAACTTGTATAAAACCCTTTTTATACTTTAAATATTTTCAAAAACCCTTTAATTCTGGCTAGATTCAACAAAGGGAGATTTATCTTATATAACAGATACATATATAACTTTACCAAATCAAATATTCAAATTTGATTATTCTTTTATAAAGTTATTAACCATATTCTCTTTCTACCATAGAAATCCTTATTTCATCATATATTTCACAAAATATACTTTTCATTTCAAAAACCATTTTCCAGTTCTTACCCACAAATTCCCAATATCAATTTCATTCAAACCCGTACGATGTACACATATCATCAGTATGCAATACCAATCTGATAGCTCACTCGATCACCCAATTTCTCTTCCGAACTAGTATCGTCCACCCGACTTTCCAGTGCGGGCTCGGATCTGGTGTCTTGATCAGAAACCGTCATTCTCCTTGCATAGTCATAAATATGATAGAGAATATCCAGAACCAATCTACAATCCATATCCAGGTTCGCCGTCGAAAATCGAGTGAAAAATCCCAACTCGGATCGATAAACTATCTCGAAATTTTGTGCCCGAATCTGGATCAAATCACTGTGCGAATAGAATAATATACGTACATCCTACGTATCTATCTTTATTGATTATTAGCCAAATCAATTCTCCTTTCTATTCACATTCACTTTAATTTCTATCCACTTACTCGCATGTATTTCAATCCCATTTGGAATATTACCTCTATTCTTATCTCAGTTGGGTATTTAATCATAAGCAGTTTGCACTCTAACCAACTTAAATTTTGAAAATAGCTTGAAGAGTTTGAAAATAGATAAGTAATCGAAAAATAATTATTAGTTTGTAAAATAGCTGTAAAACAATTAAGTAATTATAAAATAGTGGGAAAATAATCAAATAGTTGTAAAATAGTTGAAAGATAGTAATTAGTTATAAATCAGTTGTAAAATAGTTAAATAGTTCCAAAATAATTGTAAAATAAATATAAAAAGTTTGGGGCTTTTAAAAGAAAGATTGTATATAGTAAATAGCTTGGAAAAATAGATTTATATTAAAACAATTTATTTTGAAAAATAGTCCAAAGCAAACTATTCAACTTTCCAATCTCCATTTCCCATCAATTCCATTTAAATTTCCACTTCCATCTAAATTAACTCAAATCCAATTTAAATAACTTCAATTACCATTGAAATAGATTTGACCCCAATTCAAGTTGAATTAACCTCAATTTCCTTTCAAATTTAAATCAAATTCCATTTGAATTTGAAACTATTCAACTCTAATCTCATTTCAAATCAATCCAATTCAAATTTTCCATTTGAATTCTTTAAACTTATAAATCTTCAATCACAATTCCAATTAATTCAAATCAAATTCAATTTGAACTAATTCAATTCAAATTTCAATTTCAAACCATCCCAATTATATAATTTCGAGTTAAATTTTTAAATGTTGATTTAATCCTTTAAATCAAATCAACTTATATCTTTAAACCATTTAATTCTGAATCCAAATTCATTTTTAAATTATCTTTACTTAACCTATTTCACAGTTCAAATTCAAATCGTTCTTAAACAAGTTAATATTTGAAATTCAATCTATCACCAAATTTCAATTTAGAAACCAAACCTTTGAAATTTTATCTTAAACGTTCAAATCTTGAGTTTAAAGTAATTATATACCCTTAATTTTCAAATTAAAGTTTAATTTCCATCTTATCGTAGTAATGTATATATTACCATACTCCATTTCTTCATTCATTTAAACAAATCCAACTCACAGTTTAAAGATTATTAATAACAATAGGATAATATTATGAAAATTATTTTAAAACATCCATCCATATCCAATTTTCAGATCTCAAACCCATTTTGATATCACACAAACTCCTAATTCAAATTAACCATTTAACTTCCAAGTTAAAACCCAATTTCATCTTGAAATTTCCAAATAAATTTGCTCATTCAAAATTATTTAACTTCCTCTAAGTTAAATTCAATTTAAATCCTGTTAACCTTACTCAAATTTTAATTCCCACTTTAAATTTCAAAATTATTTCCCACTTATAAGTTCAAAACTTATATCATTTGGGTTTTACATCACATTCCAAGGAAAATTCAAAACTCAACCTTATAGTTTATTTCAAACCATCTTTGGTATTATGTATATACCTCATATATACATGTGTATTTCTTGGCCCACCAAGCCAATTTTTAAAATCTAAACCACCTTTGGTTTTAATTCAAAACAAATTCTCTTTAAAATTTTCAAACATTTCTTATTTTAAAATAAGATCATATTCAAAATAACCTGAATAATATCATTTCTTTTAACACTTTGGAAACAATTTCAGATGTTTCTAAACTTGGGATTTAAAACTTCACAATTTAAAACCTACTTTTATTTAGAAGTTATAATCATTTTAAAAGTTTACTTCATTTTGCTTACTCATTAATACACATTTTATTATTAAACACAACAATCATTTATGATAATAACCAAGATTATCATATCTGGAAACCAATTCATCTTATTCTTACTTCTACAAATTCAGGATTTAGTTCCAGTTTGGATCTATTTCCTAACTTATCTTCATTTAATTTCAATTTGGTTGTATTTCTGTTACCACTTAATTTAATTCCAATAGTTTAACAACCAATTGCCTTAAATTTATTAGAAAGAAATATTTCTTTATATATCAAGATATATTCTTATATAAAATCATTTAAAATCTTTATATAAGAAAATAATAAGTATGCTCTCATATATATACACTCAACTCATTCTAGGGTACCATTGACCCAATCCTTAATGAGTAATTCCACCAGAAACAGAGTTCTCGTTTAACCTTCTGCTCTGATACCAAATGTAACGACCTGGAATTTTCGATCCAGAAAATTCCGGATAGTTAGGGAAAAGAAAAGAGAGAAAGAAGAAAAAGAAGAATAGAAACACCAACATCTCACATTCGCAGCGGATAGAATATAATCAATAATATCAGTTTACAATGAAAACTGTACTTGTCAAATTTCAGTTTAATACATCAGTTACAACATATATACAAACAGTAGACATATACAATCAATATGTCTCAGATATACAACAATATAATACGGCGGAAACACTCCATATGTTCCTGCCATCCAGCTTGCCTCCTGAGCTCCAGAACATTCTTACCTGAAAATCTATAATACTCTGTCTGACCCGAGCATTACATCAAAGTAACACCCGGGTCAGGCTGGAAACCAGCGTGAGTAAACCCATCTAACATGGAATATAACCGCGTAAAACTACATAAAACCTGGGGTAACTTGTATCAATTTACAAATTCACAATTTGTTATAGACATCACTTATCTCACACCTCTATTTCTAAGTACCAAAACTTAGATTAAATGGTCCAATTCACTTAAATCATTCCATACCAGCCTATTGATTTCACATATCAGTCAACAAGAAATTGAAGTGGTTTCGGGTATTAACTAATACCCGACGCCGGTCCCTTCGAATCCAATGTCATCTTAACCCAAGTTATTCAAGTAAAACACAATTCCACCTTTAATCATAAGATGTCACTCTTTTACACAACAATTCATCATCGACAGATAACCATATAATCACTGTTCAAGACAAACATATCATATCACAAACATTTCATATCAGAAATATCAACCAATCATTCATAAGCAAGATTAATTAGTCACCCATTCTTAATTAAATTAAATAAATTTCTTTAATCACTTTTAATCTTGTTTACGTAACAATAATTAATTACAAACCATTAATTAATCATCCCTTAATTATCCTTTCTAATTACATTCAGTAATTAGCCTTTAATTAACTTACCGCATTCATTGATCAACCTTGATTAATTCACATTCAGTAATTACTTATTCATAATTACTTACATTAATTAATTAACTACTTAATTAATTAATTAATCCTTTAATAAATTACTCTGAGTAATTAACACTTAATTACTTTCACTAATTAATTATTCTTTAATTACTTTCCATTAAGTAATTACCCATTAATTAATTACATCCAGTAATTATCCATTAATTACTTCACTAAATAATTACACTTCATTAATTACATTAAGTAATTATACTTAATCCTAACTAATTCTTAATTAACAATAAATTTATCCTTAAACCTTTATAAATTAGTTAATCCTAAATTATTAATTAAATTAACTTTAATTACCTTATTAATTTAAGTAATTTTTAATCATAAAAAAATTAACTAACTTTCAAGATAAAACAATTACCATTAATTACCTAAAATTAATGCATGTTTTAAAAACATTTCGTCTTTTTAATTTAAATTTAAAAACTAGCTTTCCAAACTTCTTAAAAACATTCCCACATTTACTACGGGTTCAACCCATTCCTGACTTGAGTGCCAACCCGGGTCCTTCTTTATCTTCCTTTTCTTTTCTATTTTTTTTGTCTTAAGTTTTAGTTAAGTTTCAAATTTAAAACAAAACTGCAGTATGAAACCCACACGAAGCACGAGCAAACACTCGAGACTAACCTCCTCTATCCCGAGCATTACTTCGAGACAGCCTCAATCAAACACCCTGACACAGAAACAATGCCGTGCACGTGCACAGTTCATCCATGCCGCCGCTACCTCCAATGACTCCTCACAAACGTCGGCGATCTAACACCTGAACGATCCCGACCCTCAAACTATCGCCACGAAACCCAAAACAAATTCGAGCATTCCACTTGAACTGGTAACTCATAATCTCCTTAGAAAATCACCTCGTCAAAGAAATTCCGACCACCAGAACTGATGTGACATCGCCAACACCTTCGTCGACGTCTCCAGTATGTCCCCTCCAAGATTGGCCGAGCTCGATGCCTCAACGATGACAAACAACCCCAAAATCAGACCTCCATTTCTAAACGCTCTTAAGCCCTAGTTCCCACTACGGCCGACACCACGACCATCGAATGCCACCGTCACCATTTTTCCAGTGACACCTGACATCCCGTCCTCCTACATGACAAATCACGAACCCCCATACGACGCCGTTCAACGGCAAATGCCAAAAGTCCCAAAATTGATCATCTCTAGTTTCCCCGACAACCTCAAGCCTTAAAATCCAAAGACTTATACCAAAATTCAAGATTTCCTACCCTGAATCCATACATGCAATCCAATCTCGAAATTGCATTCATGAAATTTTGACCAGTTGTCTCATTTTCACAGTATTTCCTTTTTTCAGAAATAATTATTAAACTAAAAATCCTTGAAACCATTTTTAGAGTTGATATCATGTTGTTATAATCAAATCTCATTCAAGGATCTATGTCTAAAATTGCTTATAGTTGGAGTTATGGATTTTTAAAGGAATTCAAGAAACTGTAAAACAAACAGAGACCAAAATCATACATATACAGGCACATCCACAATAAAAATATTAATTTAAGTTATATTCATGCTAAAACATCCATGCAATCTGACATTATCTCACACATTTCACTTATATTAAAATTTAAATGTCATATTTAAACTATTTTTAAAAGAAAACAGATTTACTCACCTTAGAAAATGCAGAGAGCTTTAAAACTAGATTGCTAAAAACTGGAAACTTTGAAAATTTGCATTGTTGAAGGAAATACTTTGAACAGAAATGCTTTGAGACTTTGATTGATGCCAGATGAAGCTTATTTGCTGGTGATTCCAGATTTGATTTGTTCAGGTTGCATTTGAGGATGGCCTTTGCTACAGGATTTGAAAATGTTTCTCTGAGATTTGTTTTTTTTCAAGATTTGCTCTTTGCCTTTGTAAAATGGTTTCAGATTTGAAAGTTGTTTTGAGGGAAGATTATAGATTTTGGTTACATGATAGAATTTCTGGTTTAAAGTGGTTTTACAGGTGAATTTCTCTGGCTTGCATTTGTTTTTTATTTAAGAAGATTACAGACTTTGGCTTTTGATTTGTGGTGTATTTTACAGGGTTTTAAACTTGAAAAAGTTTTCATGTTATGAATTGAGGAAGTGATTTCAGATCTAACCATTGTTTTTCTTGTTTTGAATATGAAAAGGTAAGAAAAAGATATGAAGGAAGAAGGTGGAAGTTTTTATGGATTAAATTTAGGGTAAATTAAAATTTAAAGAAAAATAAAAACACATAATGACACTTGTCTTTATCACTCTTAATTATCAAACACTTGTTACTTATCTCTTGATTTAATTACACTTGTAATTATTCATTTTTTGTAAAAATGATTTTTAAAAGATTTTATATTAGTTTCTTAATGAATAATTACATATCTTAATTTATAAAATAAATTCCTTTAAAAGAAAATAAAACAAAACATACTATATTCTATATAAAATCATATATAATATATTTTTAAATCCAAAATGCTTTAAAATATCTATCTTTTAAATCCCAAATTCTAATCCAAATTCAAAATCCAATTTGAAATCAACTCAAATATATGTATATATTTAAACAATACAAATTAAATTTGTAAATAATAAATTTTTATTTTGAAATCTATTTATATTTAAAAAAACATAACATTATTACTAATGTTTGAAAATAACAATTTTACCAATTTTAAATAATTTATAAAGGAGATTATCACATTTATTTTTTTAATCTATAAATCAGTATTTTCAATAGTTAAATTAGATAATTATTCAATTATCTGATGCCCGAAAATCCGGGTTATCACAAATTCTTGACTTAAAACTTGTCTTTTTAGGATGGCTTCTAAATCTTTTATAACTTGGTTCTAAACCTTCACCTTCCATGACAAATTTCCTTCTTAAAAACTTATGAAGTTCACATGTAGGCAATGTCCCAATTGTTGATTGATGTCATTTTTGTGCAAAGGCATTATAATCAGCCATCATTCCTTCTTCAAAAATAGTGCCTTTAGTATAGAGTTGAACAGTTTTCTTCATTTAATCAAACAAGATATCACTCTTACCTTTCGTTCTCCCTATGGCAAAGATGGGTGTGGAGCTAATATGAATGAGGTTTAAGCTCCATTTATCTAGATCATAAGATTTGGTTCTCTTTTTCTTTATAATCCTTAAGGCTTCCAATCTCAACATTTTCTCTTTATGTAGTTTAGAATCATTAACTATTTTATGGGATAGTCCAATTGGATGTGGCTCTGAAGATCCTTTGTTCGAACCTTTTGATTTCTCTAAACATGGTGATGTAAATTCTAAAGTAGGTTATTTTGGAATGGAATTGGGTTAGAGGAAAATAAAGTTGGAAGTTTAACAAGGATGGAGGTTCGAGCCCTCATTCTAGCGCCAAAAATGTTAACAAGAAAACTTTTCAACCTCCAAAGTAGAGTTTAAAGTGTAGGTGTCTCCTTCAAAACCACATTTTTGAATAGATAGAGATAGTTAGAACCTCTCTATTCCCTTAAGACCACCTTTCGAATAGGCTGTGGTAGTCAAAACTTCTTCTTGTAGGACCTTTTGACACGGTCTAAACACTTGATTCTCCTTTACAATACCTCTTGAACTAGTTAAGTTGGTTTAGTTATCCTTTCGAAACCACCCTTTCAAAGTGGTTGAGCTGACTCGAGGGTTGATCCTAATGATCTAAAGGTATGGGTTGAATTAAAAGGTTCTGACTTCTTCAAAATCCAGTCTTTCAATAACTCAAGGTAAGTACCCAAGGATCTAAGGACATTGATTGAGCTAAAAAGGTTTCGACCTCCTCAAAAGGTGACCTTTCGATCAGGTTAACATGAGCAGATCGTAGTCAAAATATCGTAGAAAAATTAAATTAGCTAACATATCCAAAATGTCACAAACTTGCTTTGATTATCTTTTTTCTTTATTGCTAGTGGTTAAGTAATACAAAATAGTCAAATTCCTAATTCAATTTGAGAATCACGGTTTACAAATTCAAGAATGTATAAGAATGAAGCGAGTCAAAATCAGATCCCATAAACAAGACTCTTTGGGTCTTATTTATAGGCGCTGGTTGAACCCTTTTGATTCAGACCTTTCGACCTAGTCGCATGGAGTAACATGAAGACGTTTCGTTGCCGCTAAAATTTGGGTGCCTTTCTTCTTTGCTTTAGAATAGAACTTGATTGTTTTTACTTTCCCTAAAGGGGTAGGTGCGCCCTCCACTTTGTGTTGCTATGCTGATGCCAGTAAGAAAGATGCGAGTTTTCGACTCTATTGATAGGTGTATTTCAAAGTCTTTAAATGAGTCAGAACACAACAGAAAGTTTAGGTCCGAAAGGAGCTTTTGAAGGCATGCATGCTGACAGATGTGGAACCCTCATTTTCTTATATATATGAATGCTGCATTGAACTTAAATGAGCATTACTTTATAACCGCGAATGGTCTCTACCGGTTCGAAAGGCTAATATTGCTTTCAAAGGGCTAGCTTTGTCCAAATGTTCTTTGGTAGGATATGAATGAAGGCGAAACCTGGTGATTTCAAAGGTTTGATGCGTATATGAGACTTGTAATCTGTTGCCTTCGAAAGGTGTTCCTTAACTCGTTCGATATGTCATCATGCATGTGGAAGCTACTATTTCGAAAGGAAACAATGGAAGTGAATGGGTGTTTTTGTAACCTTCCGACCTCTTCGAAAGCTCGTAGAATATTCAACTTTTGTAAATGCATCCCTTTCACTCCTTCGAAAGGTCTTGTTATTGCTATCTCTTTTTGTAATTCTTTTATATTTTCTCTGATTTCAACAAGGTCGAAGTGGATAATGATGCTAATATATAGCACATATATACATTTGAAACTTATATTCATTTAAAAATCCATTATATATTCAAAACCTTGTATGATTCGAAACAATGTACATCTTCGGTTTTCGAAACCCGAAGATATTTGATACTTTATACTTTTGAAACTCATGTTTGTGTTTGAAATATACGAAACCGTGTATTTTTGAAACTATAATAAACTTTATGTATTCAAAATCATGCATATATATCTTGCAATTTGAATCCTTATGTTTTTCAAAACCTGATATTTTTCCTAACTTTACGTATTCAACATTATATATTCATTCAAAACTTACGTACTCGAAACTAATATATATATATAAAACCATTATTTTCAAAAAATGAAATATATTTGAAACTGTTATGTTAAAATCTAATATATTTGAAACTTACGTATATTTAAAACTCAATATATATCCTAAACTTTTAAACATTTGAAACCTAAAGCATATAAAACTTTAGATTTATACATTCGAAATCTAACATGTACTCAAAATCTTATGCTTTCGAGACTTATATTCAAAACCTTTATGTATATTCGAAACCACGTACATTTAAAACTATATATCTGAAACCATGCATGTACAAAACTTTATATATTCAAAACCATGCTTTTGAACCCTGACATATGTACCCAAAGCTTTTCATTTACAAAACCCATTACATATTCGAAACTCTATATTTACGAAACCTAATATGTACTTAGAGCTTTATTCTTTTTGAAACCATATGCTTTTCAAGACCATGTTATCGGAAGCCTGATATATATATTTGAAACAATATATCGATTTTTGAAACTTATACTAATTTTTGAAATTATATATATATATATATGAAATTGTAAGAATTCAGAACCTTCAAACTTGGAAATGATTATGTATATATTTGAAATACGTTCATTTGAAACCTTTATTATCAAAATCATATACATACTCAAAACTATATAAATATTCGAAGCTTTATACTTTCAAACCTATTGTGTGTGTATAACTTTATATTTGAAAACTTAAATGTATATGAAACCATATTCATTGGAAAACTTTGACATATATATTCAAAAGCTTGTATAGCTGAAATCCAGATATACAAATCTCATCCTTTCAAAAGCTCCTATATGAAACTCATGATAGAGGTAAGTGAGCTGTAGAATGTTGAAGATGTGATGTTAAATAGCGGAGGGACGAGAGCAGAAAAATGGGAAAGAAGAAGATAGATTGTTTGTACAGGAGGGTGGTGGAATAAAGTAATAGGAGATCACATGATGTAAATGAAAGGTTGTTGTAAATGAATGAATGGATGCAAGATACCGTAAATAAAGGGGATTTCGAATGTAGGATACCGTAAACGAGTTAACAGGTGTCATAAGTAAATGCGGGATAGATTTGAGGACCTACCCAACAATTTTTGTTTGTCACCTGCAAACACTAAACATTAATAGAGGTAAGTTTCTAGATTTAAAACTCAACAAGGATAGGATTTGAAAAATTCTTCAAAATATATAAAATTCAAAATTTAGGTCATTTTTATCATTTTTCGAACATGGGGAGGTTCGGACCACCTTCTAGCATCAAAATGTTAAACCAAAAATTGGTTCAACACCAAAGATGTCATATACGGAGGCAGAATCGAAGAAATTCCAATAATAACCCTTGGTTTAAAATTGATTACAAAATCATTTGAAATTTAATCATGTGTTCAAGAGTAAAATATGCAACTCAAAATATGCCATATATCTTGATCTATTGTCATTGTTTACAATATGCAATGTGTAAAAGTTCATTTATGCAAAGTTCAAGTTAAAATAGGGCAAGTACAAAACAAATCAAATATGCAAATTTCAAATTGTTCAAGTTCTTTTATGCATATGTCCATATCATCTTCTTCGTCATTGGCATTTGCCGTAAAGTGGTTCTCATGCTCCTTAGAGAGCTTAGAAAAGTTCTAGTCCAAAACTGATTATGCTAAGAGAGGGAAAGAAGTTAGGGACTCCTTTCTATGAGGGGGTGCATCTCTAATGATAGCGGTTGGGAGGTGGTGAAGCTTGCTTCCATTGGTTGGTGTGAGTTGACATGGATTGATGACTTGGCGAGATGGATAGCTTTGATAATGTCATTTGTCTTAATCTCCTTAAGGTTGAAGACTTCACATGGATCACTATCTTAGTGGTGCTCTCAACAAGGAGTATGTAGTTGAATGTGGATGCCTTTAAAGCATAATTTAGGAAAATACACTAAATCTTCTTGATTACGTTCTCCTTATATTAATGATTTTTAATCCCTTTTCTTTTCATGACTCTTAACATCGCAATAAAAAGTGATGATTTTTGACATTCTTTTGAATGCTAGTTATTCACGGTATCCTTGTTGTTTAATGAAATTCGATATCTTTGTTGATCCGATGATATGTGACCACCTTCCACATGCTGCTTCTTGAAGCTCGAAATCTTTCAATTTGTTAGTATTCGATATCTTCTCTTACGTTGATGAAATACGACGTCGGGGATATACGACACTTATTATTATATTGCTGAGTTACTATATCCTTCGAGTATTGCATCAATCCTATATCCTTCACATCTGTTAGCATTCGACGTCTGACATTCCTCATTGCATTGATGATATGCGACATCTCTTAAAGTTAATCATTGCTTGTAAAATTTCGATATCTGACATGATGTCCCTTTAGTGTTAAAATTTGATATCTCTTAGTATTGTTAACACGCGGAAACCTTACCGTACTGACAATTTTCGGTATCTCCTTGGATATCGATGAATAACGACAGCTTCTTCATGTTACAATTATCCGATTTCCTAATTGTTATTTTTTCCTATCTTTAGGTCTTCGACATCTTTTCTCATTCATAGAGCTTCCATATCGCTTCATTAGCGTAGTTGCTTTTCTTTGCCTTGATATTTCTTCAAACAAAATGTGTGAGTAACATTGACATTTAGTATTAAACAAGAAATATGATTTCTACTCTAAATGTATTTTTCTTATATACATTTCTTGAGTTCGAGATATTTAATCCAAAACTCTAAGTATAAATTAGTAATAGACAAATAAGCCAATAGCCCATGGCAAGTGATTTAATGAAGGTTCGTATTTCAAACATTGTTATTACAGTACTAAAATAGTAAGAGCATACTATATGGCACTTACTAGTGGACGCCTTAAGTTTTAAAAGATGAAAAATTACTTTCGTGCATTGTAAATATTATCTATGAAATAATTGCTATTTTCGGCTTTGATCGAACATAGATGCAGTTTTATTGTAATATGAATGTTATGAATATCTGTAATAAAATAAACCTATTCTTTGCATTTCATTGATCGTATTTGTCTTCATGACAATAATGGTGTGTTAGCTATATAAAATACAATACATAAGCATCTAAAATATTTAATAGTTAATTTTGGAATTATGGAACAAACCCTATCTTTATGAAATAATTCATTTAATCATTTGACTATGAATCATAAGTTACTTATGAACCGTATCTCAGATTATTGAGGGCAAACCCCCATTCCGTGGGAGCGACAAAAGAAATTAACTAACTCTTTGATTTGATACATGTAAATGTGTTTAGTCCAAGGTCCAATGATACCAAATGCAAAGCACCTATTCGCTCTACTTCACGCAGGACTTGGTATTTACATATGGGGTAGCTTCTTTCCCCGAGTTGAATTGTCTTAGGAAATCTGCGATTAACTACCACCAAGAACGAACCTCGCCTAGTTCATCACCTGAACAGTCTGGAAGTTGGATCAACCGTATATACTGGAAAAAGCTTACACCTGGCCATCCTCCCCACCTTTAGAATATCCATGTAATACTCAAAGGTGCAAATATGGCCGTGTGGGTTCATAGTTTTATGAATTTATTGATCGATAAGACTTTAAAGTTGCCAGGAAATTCTGCTTCAATATTGTGTAATAACCTGCACCTTAATGGGTCCAAATTTTGACAAATCGAAACCCAATCTCATTAGGGTATGGATTGTTGGTTTTGGTAATAACCTGTAATAAACATAAGCATATAAGAGAGAAATCAATATAAAATCATAGGGTACTAGAAAAATATAATATAACATGCATACTGACTAAGTCTTCTACCTTTAATCAATATTATTCCTTGAGTATTTGTTTACCTTGCTAGCATTGAGCATGAATGAGAAGGCTTCATCAACTACCATTTCCAGTTTGCACAAGTAGCTTTACCCTCTAAATCTATCATATTGATTATAATAAGGAGGGGGCAGAATAACATTCTGGTGATTGGAAAATTGCCTACTTTATCCGTAACACTAATTTTTGTTGATTGATTTCCATTTAAGTGTTATGCCAATTATTCATGGCTAATTCGTTCAATTCTATATGTATGTATGATACGCCTAACCTCCTCCGAGGTATAACTATATATATAACTATATACATGTTATCTAAATGTTGTGCTACCTAACAACCTCAACCACTTAATACTTCACAAATAGAGAGGAGGCAGACCCAACAACCAGTTAATACCTCAACCCTGAAGCAGGCCCACCGCAACGTAAACGCCAGTCAATTGGTCCTAGCGATAGAGACCGATGACTCTTAAATATAGCTTTATAATTTATTTGTTATATTACTAATGCACCTCAAAGACACATCTAAGGGTTAACTAGCTAACCTCCTCTAAAAATACAAAAATTAAATAAATTTTGAGGGCTCTATGTATCTTATGTGGATTCTAGACTAATTGGAAGTGAAATTTGTCAAGGCATAATCCAAGTCTTTGGTAACGATTGTACATGACAGCTAGTGGTCAAAGCCTATATGCCAGCCCTACTACTAAATACCAGTCCAAAAAAAGCATCGATATAGCCTGCCAATCTTCCACAACCGAAATCTCATTTACACTAACATAGTGTAAGTCAAAGAAAATTCCCATTATGGTTATTTAATACCTCTTATTAGAAATAAAGCAGATTGTGTTTCCCTACTAAGCACCATTGTAGGTTTTATAAGACTTTCATACAGGGAGAAGGCAGACCCAACAGCCATTCAATACATCAACCCAAAAGTAATCCCCTTGACATCCCTAAAGGTACGGAGACATATAATACTTCAGGTTTGAGGCGAACCCTTGGTGTATTTTCCCCTACCTATTCGCAAATGTATAGCTCTTCTCCATGGGTCCTATGGTTGGAGATTTCCCACACCAGTAGTAAGTATACACCACTAATGGCAGCTTCTAGGTGAAGGGTAGACTCCTATTGTGTAACTCTACTAACCTAGCATCCCAATCCACTAAACCAAACCAGTCATCATAAGCCTAGATATTGGGCAAGGCCTACTAATTTACGTTGGTTCTAAACCTTTAATAAAGGCTGTAAAATTTCCTACTATGAAAATTATATCGCCTTCTACGTGTATTCACTAGTATTAATACTTAATTGTTCACTGTGTAATTATTCCTAATTTATACGTTTATTCCCTATATTCCTCTTTTCCTGCTTATATTAATAAATGTCAGTTGTCATTAATAAATGATCATTAATATCAAAATTGAATAATCTCTAATGACATTTATTTACTCGTTTTAAAATCAAAATATTATGCATATTCAATATCTCCATAATGTCATATTAAATTCTTTAATCAATCCCAATTTGATTCCTATAACTCTCTTTAATTACAAATTTATTGCCTATTAAATTTGCAGTTATTGTCCATAAATTTTGGAATTACTATTCCTATCTTTTTCAAACTCCTAATCCTATAATTACTACGCTATTAATAACTACTCCTAATTGCAACTAATACTAATATCAACGTATATTATGCCATAGTTATTTATGTTCTAATCGAAAGATGTGGTTTTATGTATGTGTATATATATTCATGTTCGTAACACAACATTCCCATATTTAGGAATTCCAGAACATATACTTCCAATTGCATTTTGTGAAGAACATAAATTTCTACATTCTAATTTATTAGAGCTATCCTCCCGAAAAGGATTACCATTATAAGTTTCCATAAATTACCCAAAAATGAGGTTGACTCCATTTGAAACTACAAGGAATTATCTCTTTTCTTTCATTGAAATAGACAGTGTAAACTGCAGAAAACTTTTGTGCTTTACACATCTCTTTCATTTTTAGTATATTCTTAATCATTTCAAATGTGTACTTTCTACAAATTTTATGGAATTGGATAATTCATGGATATTACACAGAAATATATACAATTGAATTGTACCCTGCTCCCAAAAGTTAAAATGTAAAAATTCACATTCCAAGTCAACTAGAGCAACCTAATTATAAGTTTAGAATAAACTTTATAACTTTACAAACATTTTAAAATAATAAATATTTAAGACTAATTTCAAATTTCTAGATTAAGTTGTATACACTATTCCAATTTCCTAACCTACAGAGTATGTAGGCAGGGTTTCAACTAAATACGTTCGTTTAAGCCTATAACTCAATAGACCTGACGTAGGCATGATAATTAAACAAAACTCAACGATATAAATTTTAATGTTATAAGTAAATTATATAATTTCCCACTCACCTTTAAAGCTCTCCAAATTTCCCAAATCTAAATCCATTTCTTTAGTTGACTCCTTTTCCTTTCTAATCCAAAATAATATGTGTAATAAGGTATATAATACTATTAGAATTATAGATCTGAGAAGAGATTTGGGATTAAAGTGAATATAAATTTATAATTATAAAGTTTATCTTTTTCCGTAGTACTGATTCACTCGTTCTATTCTTCCATTTTGTTTTCTACCCTTCTCTGATTATATAATAATAGTAATATAATAACATATTATTAATCAAAATAGTTAAGGAGGAAAAATGAAAAAGCGCCACCTTGGAGCAGAAAATATGAGAAGAGAAGTGAGGGGTTAGGCATGTATTTATAAGCGCTAGAATCAATCGTATCCGTTGGATTAAAATAATTAAATCTGCCTATTTGGCTAAGGTTCAAACCTTAGCCATCACCCCCCGAACAATTGACCTCCCTTTATAAGTGGTCGGTTGGCCCAAGTAAGGGTGGCTGGGGTGTCTCGTGTTTATTATTATTTAATTGTCTTTCCAGTTTTTAATTATTTTCATTTCAAAAACCTCAAATGCTGATAACTTCTTGGATTGAACTCCGATTGCAAAAGTCCAAATATGAAAGTAGCTTAGAAAATTGCTACGAACACAACGGTGAAAGTTTTGTGGCCAATTTTCGACATTAGATCAAATTCCAATTTTGAGCCTTAATAATTATTTATTAATTATCATTAATATTTACCAGGTGTTATATAATGGTTTCAGTAAATGGGGAAGAACCTTCTTTTCTTACTTCTTCTCTATTGTATTCCCAGCAATGTTTCACCAACTGCTCCACGCAAGCCTTTAATAGATGGATCTCTTCCTCCCTAGGACCCATTTGAGATGAACCGTCTCTATGAAGTGAAGAAATACCATCATACTTGAGATTAGTTCTAGCTTTTTTTAGCAATAGTGGGTTGATGTTAGCAGGCTTCGATTTAATTTGGGGATTGATCTATATTTTTCCTTTGAGCCTGATATCGGTTTTTGGGCCAGCCTCACCGTCCTTAGTGCTGAGGTTGGCGTTATCATTCACGCACTGTATAGTCAACGCAGCTGGAGAATGGTAGATGTGAGCTGTGGAAATTTGAGGGGAGGTTAGTTTATGGCAGTATGTTGGGACACTCTCTAATCCTTTCATGTGTTGGTTTATTTGGTTTGTGAAGTCTTAAAAAGTAGCTAGAATAAGATCCAAGGTGGGCTCTGTAGAAGCTTTTGCCTTGGTTTCAGTCATCGAGATGAGGATTGCCCTTTTTGGTATTTTTGAGGTCAGGTGAAATTGTTCTTGGTTAGAAGGAATGTTGGAATCAGTGGGATTCATGGAATTGTAGTGGTAGATAAAGAAAATGCGAATGAATTTTGCAGGACAGGAAAATATCCCTCCTTCCAAAAATGTCAATGAGACTTTTCGTCTTAGAGACACGTAAGTTTTCTTATTGAAATAGTCACGATGCTGAATGCTTTTGTGATTATGAATCAAAAAATTAAGTAACATTAAAATTGCCTTTAAGAGAAGCAATTATATCACTTTAATGCTACATAATTATGAGGGAAAATATTTGAAATATTAGGAATCTGTTTGGTAAATCATTCTGTCTCAATTATAGTATTGAAAAACTAAAATAGTAAAGTAATGCACTAAAAGGAATAAAGGACACAGAGAATTTATGTGGTTTAAGTGTTAATGAATCCTATGTCCACAGGTAAAACATCTATTTCTTCTATCTTGATTTTTAGTATAGGAAAAATAGCAAAGAATTCAATTCTTCGATTTATGTGTCTAAAAATAGTAAACTAGAAAATAACCTCTTTTTGCTACAGTGCCCTATTTCATTTATAGCGCAAAAAGATGTACGTTGATTGCCAACATCATTCTGCTACCCTTTTGATTCCTACATTTGGATTGTAGCACATGTTGACTATCCATCTCACTTATTTGATATTGCTAATGTAGCCTTCGAAGGGAATCTATAATTTTAGCTGATGAATTTTAAATTCGGGCGGGAAGCTTGAAACTGAAGCGGGAAAACCTAAATTTGAATAGACCATGATCGGATGGCTTTATACAGCAATCAAACCAATAGACTTCAAGCATGTGTAGGCATGACTGCAGTGTGGAATTGCCGTCATTTTAGGAGGACTGCACTATTGTAAATATACCAGAACTCTATTACTTTGAATGGACAATTGAGCACTTTGCCTCTGTAGTTATGCAGAGTGACTATATTTCACGACTTCTAAACTGCGTCGACTCTCTTGAGGTCGTGCTTAGCTTATGGTTGTAGAGTGTTTTCCCTATTGCCTCATCCTCTTTATTTTCGTATTTTTGGGTAGTGTCTTCTTTGAAACTGAGGTACATTTCTGTCACTTCAACGTAAAATTAGGATGATGACGCTTTCTTATAGCTTTCTTATATTGATACAAGATTGTAGTGCAGACGTGCTACTTTATATGTTAGTTTAAGATTGTGGTGCATTCCCATTTGTTTATAGTTGCTTTAAGCGTTGTGTTGTAGTTTTATATTGTCAGTGTTGCTTCTGGGCTACAACATAGTTTCTACATCCTGTTGTTACTTAAAGATTATGCCGCGATGCCAATTTTCTAAGGCTTACTTTTCAGAATCGTAACATAACCTTCATACTTGATACTTGAAAGTTATGCCTTAGTTCTGCCTATTGAAGTGAGTACTAAGGTTGCAAATCAGTCCCTATACTTTATGGCCATGTCAGGTTTCCAGCATAGTGTTTTAGTGTCGAAGCTATGTTCAATGGGAAGTTGTAGTCCTTATGTTTTGCCAATAACTTATGACTTCATCGCAGCACTATTTGAATTTTGCTCTTGCTTCATTTCCATGTTTCAATTTCTATTGTGGGAGCAGTTCTTTTGGCTTCGTGTTTGTACAAACTTCATTTTTATAATGTTCGAAAAGTATGGGTGTAAAACGTGCCCCTTAAGTCTGTATCGATCGTGGATTGATGTGGATTTGTTTCTACATCCATATTTTCCCTAGAACGCATCACTTCTTATTTTTCTCTTTCTTTATTTATGAAACAAAAAAGAATTTGTTGCAAGGAGCAAGTGACCCGGTTAAATCTGGCCATGAGGTATAAGGAGCAAGTGACCCGGTTAGTTGCAAGTTATTCCATACTTAAGTAGCAATATCTACAAGAACTTGGAATATGATCGCCTATAAACCCAAAATAGATACTCCGTGTCCTCTGTATTGTTTGAGTTTAAACCCACTTTTTTGCCTCCTCTGTCTTCTTAGTCGATGTTAGTGACTTAGCTAATCGAAAATAAGAATGTGATGAGTCTCTTCGAGCCTATTTTCAAAGGCCAATCAAATAACAGAGAAGAGCATGAGATGTGGATGGAATAGCATGCTAATAGTTATCTACTTCAGATTGAGCAGTAAAACCGACTTCTACAGGGATTTGACTTTGAAACACTACTTTACGTTGCTAGAATATTGTCTGAAGGTAGAAGATTGTATCTGTGTGGACTGGTCTAACTTGGAAGTGATTACCATAATGAAAATTGTGGAGCCACTCAAGAATATGAATTATTACACTTCCATAACAGGATCAATTAGAGAGCACCATAACATTTTTTTGATGAAAAGTTAACATGACTAAACAAGAATGATAACAAATAACAACAGGAAAAGTAAATTATAATTATGATGACATGGATCCTTGCAGGAAAATGATGTCATAGAGTCTGCTTTGGGAGATTTAAAAGATATCATGTTAGAAAGAGGTAATGGGACATCAATCGTGAAGATGTGAAAAAATTATGAACATAGATCGAGGATGAGTTAATTTAAGAAATAAGATGTCTTTGTATGGTGCAACACCAACATGGTTGGTATTAACCTATTAGTGATTTGCCACACCTTGAACATAGACCCAATTTTTATCATATAATAAATGATTGGATCTTATATGCAAGATGTATAAAGCTTTGAATGGAGATGTATAAAAGTTGTAAGAGAAAAAGTTCATATGAAAATCAAAATATACCAATGGATTGCTAAACTTATCCTAGTTCAAAAGCTAACTGGTACATGATGCAGTAAAGTAGACGTTTCTTACCCAGATAGCCATTTCCTAAAGATAAGTTTCGATGTCCTTACATTTACCAGTTGGTCAACACCATTAGAAGATATAAGCTACTTTCATTTATGACTACCTTCACTAACCACAACCAATATCTATGCATGTGTTCGACTAGGATAACTTATGATTCATTGCTAGCATGAGATTATTCGATCATAAAATAAAGCTATTTGGATTAAGGAATGTATATGGAATCTACTAGTGGTTAGTAGACAAAATAATTGTACAGTAGACTGGAAAGGCTATGAAAACAGATGTGAACAATGTGGAAAATGTAGTATAAATTATGCTAGTGTGAATGGATCTTAAGCTACTTTAACACCAAAGGGGGTGAATAATGTTTTATAACTTATATAGAACTTGTCTAAATAGTTTCAAGATTTAAATCAAAACATAGATATATTATATATAGGAAGTCACTAATATATATATATATATATATATATATATAGTAAAAATAAAGTAAAAGTAAGAGAGATGATACGAAGAGCTTTATACTAGTTTAGATTGACTAATGCTACATCCAGTCTTGTATGGTATTTTTAAGATTTCCTTTCAAATGCTTGCTTTAATAAGGTAGCAAAAAAACTAGAATATAATCTTGATTTCTAGGTAGCAAGATACACCCTTCTGACAATCCGAGCTTAGCGTAGACACTCTTGATTTAATCGAAAAACAAGATCATCCACTTAATTTAAATAGGCAACAAGCACACCCACTTGATTTGAACGGGTAGCAAGCATACCCGCATGATTTGAATTGGCAACAAGCACACTCACATAAAATAGTAGTAGAGATTTTTTAATTCCAAACACAAATAGGTGTAACTTGGATATGGAATATCCTATAGGCCTTTTATAGCACTTTGATCTTTGAATTGGTGAAAGAATTCTTAATTATAGAAAATGAATTTGGTGATGTAGAGATTGAATTTAAGTAGACTTGAGAAGTATATAAATTGAATTTTGAGAAATATATGATGAAAATTTAGAGTAAGAAGAATGTGTTAGAACCTTATAATTTGATGTTTTGACAGTGACAAATACACGAGAATGTATTGTGGAAATTATCAACTTTTACGGGAAAAAATATCAACTACTGAAGAGATCTATACGATGAAGACAATATAAAGAAGATATATAATGTAATATTAGTCATAAGAGTTCTTAGTCTAGCGTTTAGAAATATTAAATCTCTTTAAAGTGGTATACATAAGTGCATACAAAATCAGAAGTCCATTCCTCTTTTAGAAATCAAAACTCACAGATTCAGTTGACTAAATATTTTTATTCAATCGACTAAATACAAGGTTAGTTGACTAAATGGCTTTTTCATTCGACTAACACAGTGTACATTAATTGGTAAATTAATATAGTCGACTAAATATTTTTATTCAGTCAACTAAATACAAGGTTAGCTGACTAAATGATTTTTTCCAATCGACTAAATCATAACAAAATTACACTGTTTTGTCTCGAGATAATTTTTACTGTAATTCATTTGGCTAAATCACTTAGTTAAGTTGACTAGATGCTACAATAGTCAATTTTTATTTGAAATTTTATAGGGAACTTTTCCTCCATGAAGAGACACTTCTCTCCAGCAATGGCTGCAACTCTTGGATAAGTTATCATGCTTCACTAATAATTGCATATACTAATTCTCTATATAAAGAAATCTCTGTTCTTGAATTTAAAACAATCCTGTTCTCTCTAAATTCTATATCTTGACTTGAATTCTCTTAACATTCAAAATATTTAAATTTCTTTTAATTTGATCACTTGCACATTCAGGTATACTTCTCTTGTGATCAAATCACTTCAAATTCTTCATAGGTGCACTTCATACCACTAAAAAGAAGATTATAGGAATGTTATATTTATTGACTCATCTATGTGTTACTAGAGCATACGAAGTTACAAACTTACTACTCTTTTGTAGTTGAAGTCCTATTCTGTTGCTCGGTAAAAAGTATTGAAATCCCGTTCAGCAGCTCAGGTAAGTGTATTGGGATCCTATTCTACTACTTAGATGCCTTCAGGCTAAGTGAGGGTGTTATTCTCTAGAAGGAGTTTGAAACTTATTGTAGAATAAGAAGTTCGAACCAGTATAAAAATATCTAATGTGATCGTCTTTTACTTTCTTTACTTTATTTATTTCCTCTATTATCATAAACAAGTAATAATTTAGTAGACTTATTCACATTACTCGATCCATAGTGACTTTCATTGGTATCAAAGATAGACCATCATATAATCACAATAAAGTTTTTGATATTCAAGTAATATGGACAACACTACTTTGATTTTTGTTGAAGGACAATCTATTGGATGACCACCATTATTTAATAGATTAAAATATGCTTATTAGTCAACAAGGATGAGAATATATATGTAGGCTAATAGGTATGCCACCTGGAATATAACACAACAGGATTACACTGTTCCTACCACTACTTATGCGCAATGGTAAAACACCCAAAAATTAGATACTATTGCTAATGCTAAAGCTATGAACATGTTGTTTTGTTCTAGGTATAAAAATTAGTTTAATAGAGTTTGTATGTGCACATCAACATATGAAATTTGGCATACCCTTAAAATAACTCATGAAGGTACAAACAAGGTCACACAAAGAAAGATTTCAATGCATAAAAATCAATTTCAAAATTTTAGAATGAAGCAAGATGAAAATATAAATGGCTTGTATTCTAGATTTCAAGATATATGTTATTCACTTTTAGCACTAGGAGAATAATATACATACTTTTGATGTAGTGTCAAAAATCCTTAACTTTTAACTAATGACTGAGAATAAAAGGTCTTAGCTCTCGAAGAAGCTAATGGCATTTCAACCATAAAACCAGAAGAGTTGATAAGAAAATATCGTATGAAGTGAATTTGCAGGCAAAACGAGTACAAGCTCACGACAGAATCGCATTTCAAGTAGAGAAAGTTTGCATTTCTAGTCAAAAAATTTAGGAATTTTTTGAAGTATAAGAAGACTAAAAAGTTTGGCAACAACAATAATGATCAGTTATCTTCATCGTTCAAATGTCATGAATATGACAAGATAAGCCACATAATAAAGATTGCCCAAATCTTGAAAAGGAGAAGAATAGCTTCAAAAACACAAATGAGAAATTCCATAAAAAAAGAAGCAAGCATTTTTAGGCATATGGGATGACTCATATTCATCTTCATCGTTATATAGTGATAGCAATTCAAAACAAGCGAACATGTGCTTCATGGCTTCTAATGACGATGCAAGTGAATTTTCTTTTGATGATCTAGTTGAAATAAATTTTGAATTGTTAGATAGACTAAAAGATCTAAAAATAAAATATAAAGATACTTTAGTAAAGTTAAATATAAGAAAATTAGAAATTGACAATTTAAAGGATGAAAAGGAAAAATTAGTAAAATCTCAAGAATCTTATGCTAATATAACATCTCAAGTCACTATATTATGCAGTGAAATAGAAGTTCAAAAAATGAGAATGTTAAATTGACAAAAAAAATGTGATTTAAATTCTAGTATTAATACACTAGCTATTGAAGTAACAAACCTTAAAATAAAGTTAGAAGTATTTCTAAAAATGTTTCAAACTTTAAAAATGTAGTGAAAACATATCTAGAATTATTAATAATTAAAAACCTTCTTTTAATGAGAAAGGTTTGGGTTAAAATAAACCTATAAGGAATTTAAATCTAGTCCTAATAAATATAGCCGTTATATATGAATTTCAAATAGAAGGATGATAGTCAAAAGAAACCGATAAACAAGCCCAAATCTTTAAAGACATGGGCTCCAAAAACTAACAACCATCTCATAAATAATTAGTATATTGACGTGTTTATATCTAGTGTACATAAAAATTCTAATTTTATTTTCAACGGGAACACCAAATTCTCTTGGGTATGGTTTCTTAAGACTAAACCTCCTGACCCTGACATAGAAAGTTACCAGAACATATATCTTTTTTTTGTAGGTACACCACATATTAAGGGGGAGATATATTCCAAATTTTCTGATGCTTATGGAAATGGAGCTACAAATGTGATGTTCAAATTTTTTTATGTGAGTATGATATGCGATGTTTTGATATTGTACCATGTGTTTAAACAAGTACGTTTTTGTGTATTCATGAGAAAAATTTGTCAGGAGATTGCTACCCGGATGAATATTCATAGCACTCCGATTAATATCTATTTCCTTTTTGTCAATGACAACGGGGGAGAAAATTATATGGTCTTATCAGCAGTGGGAGTATAAACTTAGGAGAGAACTATCTATTACTCTACTTTAACTTGTGTAGATGCCATCATAAAAAAGCAAGAGAATGTTTGAACCTCCTAATTTGATGCTTTAATAGTGACAACTGCACAAGAATGTATTGTGTATATTATCAAATTTTGCAGGAAATAATATCAATTACTGAAGAGGTTTACATCACAAGGACAAGAGAAAGATGACAGAAAGTATTATTGGTCATAAGAGTTCTTAGCCTAGAGTTTAGAAATGTTAAAATCTCTTCAAAGTGGTACACTCAAGCACACACAGAATCAGAAGTTTATTCATGTTTTAAAAATGAAAGTTCACAGATCAGTCGGCTAACTACTTTTATTTCGTGACTAAATACAAGGTTAGTTAACTAAACGACTTTATTAGTTGACTAACATAGTGTAATTAATTGGTGAAATAACCCGGTCTACTAAATATTTTTATCCAATCGACTAAGTATAAGGTTAATCAACTAAAAGACATTATTCAGTCGACTATATCATATCAGAATTACACTATTTTGTCCCGAGATAATTTTTACTATAATTCAGTCGAAATAAATCACTTAGTTTAATGGGCTATACGCTACAACAGTCACTTTTTATTTGAAATTTTCAAGGGATCTTCTTCTTCATGAAAAAACACTTCGCTCCAACAATTTCTGCAACTCTTCGAGAAGTTATCACACTTCATGAATAATTTCATCTACTCATTCTCTATATAATGTAATCTCTATTCTTGTTTGAATTCTCTTGCATTCAAAAGATTTACATTGCTTTCAAATTTGATCACTTGCATGTTCAAGTATACTTCTCTTACGATCAAATTACTTCTAATTCTTCACGAACACACTTTATATCAATAAGAAGAAGGTTATAATAAGATTGTACTTATCGACTCATCTGTGTTATTCTAGAGCACATGAAGTCACAAACTTGTTTTTTTACTTTTGTAATTGTAGTCCTTTTCTGTTGCTTCGACAAAAATATTGAAATCTCGTTCGGTTGCTTCAACGAGTGTATTGAAATCCTGTTTTGCTGCTCATGTGTCTATTCCTCCAAGTTAAGTGAGGGTGTTGCTTAAATCTAGAAGAAGTTTAGAATCAGACATAGCATGGAAAGTTCGAACCAGTATAAAAATCTTTGGTGTGATCGTTTTTACTTTCTTTACTTTATTTATTTTTGTTGCTATTATATACAAATTTTAATTTAGTAGAACTATTCAAATTACCCGATTCATAGCGACTTTCAAATTAGAGAGAATAGAGTTACAAAATTTCATTTTCTGGTCCTCTTTATATAATGTTCGAATGGACATGTCTATTCGCAAAGAAATGGAGTCAAAAATCGCAACTATCAAAAAAATTTAAAAAACTTTTCAACGGTACATATGTCGACAGACTTACGAAGTGTATGTCGACAAAACTTTCAAGTGTTTCAAAATTCTAAAATTTTGTAAAATCATTTAAATATAATTTTTTTCAATATTTTAACATATAAAACTTTTACAAAATAATTTCAGATTTTATGAGTGGTTGATTATGTCGTTTGGGCAAACCAATGAGCCAGCATACTATGTTAGTGTTTCAGATTACACACACAAATATGTGTATGTATGTATGTATGTGTGTGTGTATATATATATGGTAACCCCTATGATTATTATTGTATTTATAGATGATGTTATGGCTCACTCATGGACCAGAGCAATTATATAAGTTTTTCAGGAGCAAACATAGGAATTTAGTCATATATACAAGTTCATGTGATGCTGGACATTGGCCATCTCGAGCCCAAAGAGGAAGAGTTGATACTTACATACATGAGCTAATCAAGACACGTGAAAAGAAGGGTTTAACTAATAACTTAGAATTGATCATGGGTGTGCTTGCATTAGGTAGTAGAAAAGTCACATCTTTGGAGAATGACTTGGATTTTACATAAATTATGTTTATTAGGAGTTTCTCTTCGTATAAATGGATCTTCGATGATGATTAGCATAGAGGTTAGAGTTTCTTAATTCATACTATTTTGGTACTACCTATCTCCATAATGGAAAGAGATGTTGTAGTAACACACTTGATATTGGATATGCTACATTTAGCTCTATGTTGGATATGCTACATTGGGGTTGGGAGGGATCGATCGATCATTTAGACTACCAACCTCGATATTGAATTGAGAAAAAGGATGTAAGCCTCTTTAAAAGTTAGGCCTACGACGTTGGATCATGTAAGTGCTAGTTAGAAGCATAATGTGGAACTAGCCAAAACTATTCACCCCTTAAAGGAAAAAGTATAATTGAAGCACTCAAAACATTTTTATGGACTTCATTGATGCACTATACATGATTAGGAGCAAAGCGCTTACTTTACAATCACAGATCTTACAAGGATCATTAAAAAATTAACTAGGTTGTGTGTGAAATAAAGAGTATTATTATTGATTACGGCCCATTATTTACAAGGGCGTAAGATCATTTATCTTTGATAGACTTTACATACAACAATGTTTATCGAACCATAGACATGGCACCATCAAGACTCATATATAAATGATTGTGTCGGTCACCGTTTGATTAGAATGGGGATAGTAAAGGATTGGTAATTAGGCCAGGTTTTGTTAAGGCGGACTACCGAGTATAAGTTGGGACGTTGAATTTTCTCCTAATGTTTTAAAAATGTAAACGTTTTTTATGTACAAATAGAGTTTAATTCGATTGGTTAGGAAAGTTGATGTTGGATTTGGTATAGTGTTTGATAGTCAAAAAATTCGATAGCCTAAGCATATTGAGTTTATTTACCCTATAAGATAACAAGCTTATGTTATGTCTCCTTTATGCCTTATTTTCCAGAGAATGTGTATGAATTAGGCATTAAGATATCCCCAAATGAACTCAAAGGTGCAAACGCTTACATGGAATGATACAAAATTAAGTGTTTGAACTCTTCATCAGAGGGTTTCCTAGATATGTTCATAGTTGTTCAAGTGTTATGTGTCCAAATTTTTTATAGGACATGCATGCGACCTTACCGTGCTTGTAGGATGGTTAGTTACCTTGTTTCTCTATTGGAATTTTGGAGATGAGATTATTTATGAGGCGGTAAATGTAACGATCTAGATTTTCTATTTTTGGTAGTTATACACATTTAATGATATATGTGCAACGAAGAATTTTAACGAACGGAAAATATCCCTAATTGTAGAAACATAACACAAATGGCATAGCTTGCTCGATTTATGAACATGAAAATGACATTCCAAAGCATGGCTTCGGATGTGCAGTAGAATGAAAAAAATATGACGAATTACGACGTTAAAACAATGTTTTCATAACCGGACCGTGAATCAAACCGTGAGGACTCAAGGTTCGAGGTTTCGAGGGTTCGTCCGGTCGAACCGTCAAGAACCGCACATACTTTTTTTGAAAATTAATACATTTAGATGCAACATATCAAAGATAAGTACACAATAAATCAACATCTTCAATAAATATATACGATATTAATTCATAATCCACACATTAATTCAAATATCAAAAATTAAACGAAATTTATTACACTAGCTGCACTAATTACAAACATAAAACGGACGGAGATTTGAAAATATATTTTGAAACGAAGAAATTGTGCATATGAGTGGGTTCAACCGCGTTCAAATGAAGGGTTAAACCACCAATTTAAAGGTCGAACCAAGGTTCTTGCATGAATGAGGTTTGATTGAGTTTCCGGCCTTTGATCCCCACGGCTCGGGATTATTCGTGATTCAACCGCGGCAGGGTCGGGTTATGAAAACTATGCGTTAAAGAATCCTTGCATTCTAACGTTCGTACAAGTCGTATGACAACAAATGAGTGGTGAATTATTAAAATAAATATAAATAAAATGGAAAATCCAAACCCTCGTCTATAAATACATGATAATGTTCATGTGCCTCCACTTAGCCATTCTCTCTCCCTCCATGAAACCCATCTCCTTTTTCTTTTCTCCTCCACTTTCTTAAGCAAATACAACCATTTTTCATGAAATAAAATGCAGACTCTTTTTTTCCAAGAAATCCTACTATGAAATCTGTTCGACCTAACTCCACTAGTAGGGGTCAGAAAATGCAAGTCCATCACAGGGGATCATTTTTATGGTGAACTAAATTGAGTTTCGTTGGTATGGTTGTCCTCATGGTGGAAAAAGGCGACGACTGAAGTTTATTTCATGGTGTTTAATGGTCTAAGGTGGTAAAATACAAATACCAATGAGAGAAGAGCTTTGATGAGCAATACTGAAAATAAAAATTAGCATATTTCTGTATACATATTGTTCATCTTTAAATTAGGAGTGCAACGGTATAGATCTTTGAAGGCGGGGATGACCATGATGATGGGCGTAAGGTGGAGAAGGTTCTTTTTTTTGTGGGATCACGTAGTTTTTTGTTCTTAACATCGTCGTGCAGGTTCTAAGGATTGGTTGGGAGATGGTCGATGATGGCCAGGCCATAGGTAGGTAATAGGTGAGTGCGGTTGCAGTCAAAGAGTGGTGTTAGGCTTTGCTCGGAAGTCACAGTAGTGGCATACATATGAATAGGATCTGATGGAACAATAATAGCTTGTTTAAGAACAAGCAATGGAAAAATTTCAAAACTCCTAACCTCAAATTAATTGAATCAAGGTATATAATTATATTTATATAAATAGCTAAATTTCATATAAGCCCTAGGAACTTATATTTGTTGTATCTTTTATGTACGAAGCTCGATTTGGACGTGATTTCATGCATTGCACTCATATTTGATTATCAATGGCATGTCATGGTTTTGGATGACTTTTGCTAGGGTAAGCGATAGACTTTTTCAGATGATACTATGGTCTATATTTGTGTATATGCTTATATGAATTGACTTTAAGAATGTTTGCTAGATTTAGACCCTAAATGGATTGCATATTAATACATGTTAGACCATGATAAGATAAAACTAAGAGCCTCTATGCATACAATCAGTGCCTATAAAAGTGTAATTTAGGCTAAATTGGGATAAAACCCTACATATATAATTAGATACTATAAATGCTCGAAAAGGATCATGATCAGGATCAGGATTAGATTAATGAAGAGTCATTGAAAATCAATGATGAAACTCGAAATAAAGGGAATCGAGGAAAGAATTGATGGTTTGAAAATTAGGCTAATTTGCGGACTAGTACTATTCCATAATGGATCGATATCGACTGATCAGACCTCAAGGCGGGTTCATGCAAGGCTTGGAGAAAACAACAGCAAGGCTCTAGTTTAACTAAGGATGACCTAAAGCAGGCTTTGGAAAATCTCGACAGTGTTAAAAAATCTTTGAAGTAGTGAATCTCCTACACATGAATCCCCATTGCAGAGAAATTTTGAGCGTTGTTCTCACAATGACATGACCTCCATTGTGAGAAGTTATGGAAAGATTTCGGCTATTTTAGTTGAGCCATGGTTGAAAGATCAAGTATTAGATATGAATCACGAAATAATGGTTGGGCGAGTGGTATAACAATGGGTCAGCATGTATGAACTTAAAGACTCGAGATGTAAAACTTCAGTTGTGAGATGTAAAACTCGAGATGTAAAGCTTAATAGTTAATGAACAAAGGGGAAGTGTGCATCTACGGAAGTTCATTGAAGGTGAACCATACCTCCCAGCGTATTGAAGGTGAATATGGTTAATAAAGGTAAACTATACCTCACTGCACATTGACGATGAAAACTACACATTGAAACATTCGCCTAAGAGTATTGGGATCCGCTTTACTCAATATGATTGGTAATCTGCAGGGTAATAAATGGGTTCATGAAATATGTGGTGTGGGGGTAATATTATTCACACATAGCACTCAAGATGGATATTTGTAGGTGTAGGTTCCATATAACCTGATCAGATGAGACTGGACTTTATCTAGTGACATAATAGTAGAGATCATGTACTGTACTACGCCTTTAAAGTTGGACATATTAATACTTTTCTGAATTGGAAAATGCAGGTAAGACCAGTTGAGGTATGGTTCCATTTATCCGTATGTCACTTGTCCATTGTTTTATATATTTAGTATATACACATTTATATATCTGATATCTTGGACTAGTTTCCTCCTTGCACTACGCTTTATGTCAACCTACATTTTTTACAACTACCGATCTCTCCCACGAGTAGGCAGAGAATCGGGTGTTAAGGACTACATTTGGTTAACCCTCACATCGGCTGGTGGAGTTTGAAGGCGTTGTTAGCTATTTTCCAGTTTAGATTTTATTTTATACAGTAATAAGCAACATGTACGTGTATATATATGATATGAATTACCATATCTCCGGTACTCTCATATGTCTCTTATTTTGTATTTATTATGTTTTAATGTGCTATTTGTTATTATATGATTTTCCTTCTATTGTGAGTTTGCAGATGACAGTACGTGATAAATTATTTTAGGTTTTATCAGTAGAAGAAATGTCACATTTTGATACTTTCTAATTGGATTATTAAGCAAGCATAGATTTGGAGTGTTAGAAGCGGGTGTTCGCATATCATCCTTACAAACAACACTTTCAACTCAATATTCAAGGGTCTAATCCTTGCTATGATTACATTTGATTTAGATCCATATGTTTCGACATAGTGTCAACAAAGAATTTTGAATTTAATTATGTCCTTGGCTTATACAAAAAACGTGTATATTTATGAAATTGATTTGTACATCATGTTAAAAATATATTTATAGTTACATGTTCATATTCTTATAATAATGGCCAAATTAATGATGAGAACATCCAGAATTAAAAGTGCGATATTTTGAAGTTATCAGAATACCTTTTAAGTTGATTAATAGTATTTCAAACTTAAAAATTCATATCAGACAACCCCTTTGACATAATATAAGATACAAACTAGACTACTACCTTTCTAGTCTATGTTGTCTATGATGCTACACTCGAACATTTCAGGTATAGACGGTTAATACTTTGATATGATTATTATAGAGATGTATTTGAGTGAGCACTTGGGTATTCCTTTTTGTGTATAAAGGTTATGTATACATAAATTAGGGGTGGAAATTAAACCCGATGCGATAGATCTGAATCAGACATGGTGGGTCTCGGCTCTAGGTGGGTCGGGTTTTGCTGGTTTCAAGCTACACTTTTTAAAACTTAGACCCAATCCAACCCAAGCTTCATTTTTGGTCGAGTCGGATCTAGTTGGATAATAATAGAAAAATTTATGGATGGGTATTATTCTATTAGAACCGAATTAACCGATTGAACTGATCCATTTCCTTTGATTTGGTTCGACTATGAAACTAAATCAGTTTGAAAATTATTTGTTTTGGTTATCGGTTTAATCAAATTATCCAAACATTTATTATGTTATCAAAATTTAGTGAGTTGTAATACTTGTAATGCTTGGTTTAATAATGTAAAACAAAGTTTAGCCATTGAAAATTGGTCAATTATTTTTATAAACATATGAAGGATACTCAATAAAATCTCTCTAAATAAAGTTTTATTTTTTCCTTTGAGTAAATTCATCGTTTAAATAATAACATATGGTATTTCTCTTGCATTCCCTTTCCTTTATATTAAATAGGCTACCAACGTAATTAACTTTGGAATGCGAGGATAAATTAACTATAGAGATTCAATTTTATTTCTAATAAATGTTTTTGCACCTCTGCTATATCCCCACATTATCCCTGCTATAATTTTTTGCACCTCTACCACTAAGTGCTTTAAGCGCATAGAGTCAAAGTATAAAAATTTACTAAAACTATCCATTTCGGCTGAACCTTAACACCCTTATAACTTCCATGCCGTTTAAAGCAAAGTTTGAGATAAATCTCAATAAAAGATCTCATACAAAGATATTTCTCATTTACATATTTCTCTAACTTCTTATATGACTTCAAAAGAACTTTCACTATAAAAAAAATTTACTAGCTCTCCAATATTGTACTTTATTCTTCAATGTGAGAGAAGAAATAGATCATTTTTTATTTTTTTTATTTTCGGTATTCATATTATGTCGTAGTACAGTACATGATCTCTACTATTATGTCACTAGATAAAGTTGGACATATTATTCTCCAATATTTTTGGCTTATACAAAAAACGTGTATATTTATGAAATTCTTTTTAGAGCATAATGGTTATTTTTTTTATAATTTATGTATGTTAATAAGTTTATATTAATATAATAATTATCATAAGAAAATATTAAAATGTCAACTTTGGATGCTTAGGTTACATGGAGACAGTTTCGAGATGGATTCTAAATTCCAAGATGTAAACAGGGATAGACTAATCTCACTCGAATCTGATTTAGTATGAGATATTGTATATAGAATTCTCGAGACAAGATGCGATAGAAATCCAAGACTTAAAATCTTGCCCCAAATAAACCATCCTTCATAACATCCAGAAATCAGCAATAAACGAAATATTTGGATTTCGAATACCATAAAAGAATGATTGTCGATTAAAAAAACGTTATACTAAGACATATCGATAGAATTTCATAGTTGTTTGCACCAAAAATGGTTACGAACACCCAAAAATAGTTTTTGTGAAGAAGTAAATGATCAAAAAAACATAAACTGAGTAAATGAATAAGTAAGCAATAAAGAATAAGTAGTAATCAAAGACATAGGGTTTATAATGGTTCAGCGTTGTATGCCTACGTCCACTTTCAATATTATCATTTATTCTCTTATGAATCTGATTACAACAATATAATAAAGCTAATACTTGATTACAATGGAGTCTATAGTAACAAGCAGCGTAAAAGATCTTGAAAAGGAACCAATGGCTCTGTATTTATAGGGTGAGATAACGAGATATTTTCATAAGATTTCGGCAGAAGGCTCTCTAGGTCCATAGGCGCTCACCATAACGATTGGTGATCCTGACTCGATGCTATGGAACAATCAGTATAAATTATAACGATCGTTATTTTTGCTTCTAATTTCCTACGATCATTTGTGGTGGGTTCCACATGCCTCCAAACCTTGCTCCTAAAATGTAACGTCATTCTGACTTGTAGATTATGAGATATGGATCAATCTTGGTCGTATTTATGTTGCTTAATGAACTACACTGATTGCTAGGAACAATCGACATAATGCGATCGATATTTATTGAAGTTGAGAATTTGGACCTACGATCGTTTTTTGGGCTCCACCCTTCGATATATTGAAGCCGTGAAAGTTTCAAGTGAATTGGCCTTGTGGATTTTGAGACATCGATCGATCTTCGTTGATTTGAGCTGTTTTATGGATCATTCCTGATCGACCTATATAAATTCTTGCTTTGCCCATAACTTGAGCATATGAACTTCGATGGACTTGAATGCAGCTTCACGGGGCTATTCTTATCACTCCATACAGATTACACCTCGATTGGGTCCTAGTTTGGATCTTCTCGACCATCGTCCATAGTATTATATACAACTGATTCTCAAGGCTAGTAACCATCCATATCTAGCCAAGTTGATGATATCACGACCATGCCAAAAGGCGGTATAACTTTTGACCCCTAAAGTATGCCTTGTTTGAACATGACGTGCTTTGAAAAATTCGCAAACTTTAATTGTCGAAAAAGGATTCCATTTAGTTCATTGAATGGTCGTTACCTTTCCGCTGATTTGTTTTCTTGTTGAGGGTCGTTATTCTTTTATTCATCGTGACGATTGGTTGATTTCCAATATTATAAATACAAGATCGTGGCTTGTTGATGATCATCTTATTTTGGTTTTGGCAATTTCTAAGCTTCAACAGTCTGGTTATTACTGCTCTCCGGTCGGTTTCAAGTGAACATTCAATTTCTGTCGATTTCAAACAATTTAACTTTAGAATGTATACTAATTCATATATGTGTTTATACCTAACCCCCGATCGTGATTGCACATCCATAGGTCGTTATCAAGTTTCAAAGGTATTCCTTGTTTTGTATAAACAATCACGGCTGATCGTTTATCATTGAATAAAAGTTTGGATTGCGTTTGTATCATTTTTTTTTTAATATAAACAAATAAAAGTTTCGATTGCGCTTGTACCCATCTATTTACGATCGTCCTTGTATGATCCTTGTCATTTCTGTGTGTATATATATATATATATTAACGATCATTACCGATTGTTAGTTCATATGAAGGAGTCTCTGATTATTCTTGGTGGTCGAACAATTGGTAGGAATTCTAGTTTGAACGATCGGTATATCTCATGGGTTGAATGATCGGTATATTCTCTTCCTATAAAAGCTTTCATGCTTAACCATTTTTTATAATCTTGTTCGATTTTTTCTGGGCATGCAGAATTTTTGATTGTTTTAGAAAAATCAGTGTAGAAAACGATCTTCACAATTGCGCTTAAGGAACGATCGGCTCTGCATTTGGGCCATAAAGTGTCGGCCTGCTTTTTTATATAAAAACATTTCTTCTTGGCCACCTTCGCCTCCACTCCTTCATTTTCATATCGTTCTGTCTTCGAATAGGAAAAGGAAAAAACAAGCTACCCCATAGTATGGGAAATAATGCAGCTCGACACATGATGATCGTCCTTGGACGATCGATGGAGCTTTGGACTTAGATGACTCCATAGTGAGTGATGGTGATGATATGCTGGTAGTTATGGAGTGATGTTGTTATTTGGGTGTTTAATTTTCGTCTTTGAATGGTCGATGGTGCTTTAGAGTTGGAGGATTTAGAGTAGTGGTTGAACTTTTGGACTTTGTGAATTTTGAGGAATGGCCAGTATGGAACGGTTGGTGGGAATGATTCGATGAAAAAAAATCGATGGAACCAGGCCTAAGAATGATCGGTGGGAGTGAAGCTCAAATGATCAGTTTAGGTGAGTTGAATTTAACGATCTGTGGTAAGGCATAGGGAACAATCGATGATGCTAAAATGAATGATCGATTGTTTTGCACATGAACCTTAAAAATGGAACTTAATTAAATACACTTGAATCCGATGATGAGCTTCAGTCTTGCACATTCAAGTGAACTCATATGACTTGTATAGGACTTGAACTGCAAATTCAGTAATATATGACAATTGAACTTTGACATGAACCAATGCCTTTGAATGTTCTCTTGAAACTCATCAGTGACTTGAATATAAAAATTGAACTTTTACTTACTGATAATTGATCGTGAAACTCAAACTACATCGTTCCCTAATGGCACAGAGAAATGGTTGAGATGGTTCAGAATGACGGTCTATCAGGTTGAACCTCGAAGTTCTGTCGTCTTTTCCACTTTTAATTTCGTACAACTTATTATTGTATTGTATAGCACTTCACCACACCACACTAGCACTCACTATGCATTGGGAGGTACATGTTACTTTATATAATCATGATTTTTACCGAGTTTAATAGCAATGGGTTCTAAACATTCTAGGGTCTTGCAGCTAGCTAGCCGGACCATCTTCTTAGCAGGAAATCCTGATGTGGAATCAAGTTCTACAACCAAGTCTGGTAGTTCATCTTTTAGTCATCATTCAGAACAACCGGGAAGACTAGGCCCATAGATTGATTTTTCTAATGCAGTACCAATTCTTCCACCAGAAGTTGTTGATCCTACTCCCGACACTCTGAAGGTTGCGGTTATTTTGGAAGATCCTACTGATTCCATAGCCTCTAAAATTAAGGAAGATCTCTTGGATGAATCTGCGTAAGGCATGGAATTCCCTTTGACGATGTATTGATTCCATCACAGGATGATAGGGCTCATAAACCTCCAGAAGGATATACGACGTGCAACAAATTCATATGCTGGGTCGGATGCATCTCGCCATTTAACTCATACATCCGTGAAATTCTCTATTTCGAGAATAGCTCTAGCACAGCTTCATCTGAATGGCTACGCTCTTCTCAATTGTATTTATATGGTATTTATGGAATTATTGCACCATCCTCTGATAATTGATGACATTCGGTTCATATTCTCTTTCAAGTGACGGATAGGGAGTATTTCTTTTACATTTCTTCTGTTAGTGAAGAAGTGTCAAATTAGAACTAGCGTATGAAATAAATTAATTGCTTTTACAAGCGAGTGGTTCTTTGTTCGACGTCCTCTCAATTTTACCCGATAGTGGCTAGAAAGACGTAAGTGTTATCCGCCATCTTTATATTGGCATGGAAAACCGATATTCAGGGCTTACTCCTGACTAAGTAATTCTTTTTGCAGGCATCGTCACACGGCCCAATGGTAATCTTTATGAGAAGGAGGTCATGACTCTTAAAAATGCATCGCTTGAAGATAGGAACATCGAATATCTTCTCATGCACGAACACCTTGTTACTTTATGTTTGATAGAAGAGGGCCTCGGCATGAGGCTAACAAAAGTTGCTCAAACTACAGGGGTAAGACCATGGGTTGCAGTGCCTCGAGCGATGGTGGCTCAGGAATTCATGGATGTCGATGTCGAAGGAGACAAAGGTGATGTACCCGGTTGCAATGATGATGGATCTATTCGAGGTTAGATCCTCTCTGACCTCATTGCCTTCAGCCCTCGATAGAAGAAATAAACATTTATTTATAGATTTCCCAAAAGTCTCCTTTCTGATCAACTCGAGTCATCGACGAACCCTGTTCAAGATGAATCCTCTTCTCAACCGTCAAAGCGTTCAAGTCAGCCACTTCATTCTTTGTCTTATTCTCCAATACCACATGACCTTGACCTTTTCCACTTCATTGACATGAGATAGATGGTTCAGAATCTCCGACTAGAACTAGCATTGAAATCCCAACTTATAAAGGGGAAATTACTCAAATGAGCAATGCTCCTACATCTGGTTTTCGGAGGGAAACACAAGGACACTTACACACACTTACATCCCTCAACAATGCATTGTGCTCAACCTGTGCCCTTTAATGCTTAAAGTTGATTGACTTTTGTTTTCCTTTGCAGGAACGATGGTGAAGAAAAGGAACATGATCGATTCCCTTTGGGATATACACCACCAATCCTCTGGTTCACGCTCTAGCTCGTACCATCAAGGTGGCAGTCGAGAGTATTATGATTCTAATTATCGCTTCGGTTGGGAGTTTGGTCATTAAGATAGGGGTGATAGGGATAAGCCATCTTAAGATAAGCATCAATCAAGATCTAGGTCTATTCCTCCAAAGAGTTCTGATAAACCGATCGTCGGCACCAACCTTTCGATCCCTCTCGTGGTCCCACTCTCGTTTCAGCTCCCCGCAGCCTTTAGTTCCTTCTTGTTCTCAATGATCTAGTGATTGTTGTCGCCATAGAAAACATGTCGTTGCTCATAGGCCCGGTAAGGAAAGAACTACATTTGAAATCGCTACCGAAGATCCTATGATTGATCCAGTTGCTCGCATGGCACAACTTCAAGAAAAGTTTCCAAACCTATGCTTTAAAGGGTTCTTTTTCACTGCTAATCTGTAGAGGTCCTAGACCACATCCAGAAAATGATTGTTGACTGTATCACTGATGTCCACAAGCATTACCGTGAATGGGTGAAGGTAGCGGAGAAGATGTTGAAAGTATCTTTCGAGCGTTTGGTGGAAATTGAAATGTTAAGGCACTAGGAAGCTCAAAATAAAATAATAATCGATACTTTGACAAATAAGTTAGAAGCCTCTTGGACTTCCTAAGCAGAGGCCGTGGGAAAAGCTAATGCTACCATCAAATCCATGAAGGTGGTAATGTCGAGTTATCTAGATATGGTCCAGGTATTACATCATCGAAATCAAGAAAAAACACTCTAGAGAGATACAACTCGAAGTAATGAATCTGCATCCATGAAGGAGATAGCAGAACTTAAGGCTAAGCTCGAGTATAAAAACAAGGAGAAAGATAATGCTCAGAAAATTGCTCAAGATGCTTGTGATGAATTGCTGAATGTTAAACTTAAGAGAGATACAGCGGTTGAAAGAGCCAATGATGTTGATGCACTCGTTTAGCACGAAGTAAAAGCTACCCAGGATAAGGTTAGGGAGGAGATAACGAACGAGCTCTACCCAATTCTCATTCTTTACAACACCAACGTTCTCAAGCATATAAATCTAACATGGCTTGGCGTTGCTTATCCCTACCAACTCTGGCATGTGTGGGAATTTCTAGTTATAGAGGAAAAGAGAATCCTTAATATTGAGGAAATCGACCTATCTAGACTTGAAGGTGAAATGCTATTGGGCGATGTATCCAAAACATTGCAAGATATCCAGTTTAGCGTTTAGAAAGAATTCGCTACCGCCTCTTTAAATGAAGTGCATGAAGGACCCGGGTCGGCGCAATCCAGTGTACGACTGAATTGCCTCCAACATCCCAGGCTATCACTTGTTCCATGGCAGATTCTTTAACCATCCATTGGTATGATGCAAAAAAGCCACGTCTTTCCCCAATCCTTGAACAAAGTTTTAAGGGTATTTCGTCTCAACATGGGAAATACACCGAAGAAGGCAATTTCGCTGACATCTTTTTCTTTCACAAAAAGCTGGAGTGTTATCAGTGGATATTTCTAATAATTTTGCCTATTTTTTCCCAGCTTTAAATCTGTTAGGTGTCGTTCCTCCTCCCCCGTAAGATCCTCAATTGGGATCACAAGTGGCTATGATAGAATCCATTAATGTTATGACTTTAGCCATTGCTTAGGGTGCTCAAGAAGAAACCTTCATTATTGGTGATCAATTCATGAAGGCATTGCTCAAGTGCGACCCACACCACGGAATTCCCTTTGATGAGGATGTTGTAGTCACGGGCTCTTCCAATCCTACCGATGAACTCGACATGAATGAGCGCATTGAGATGGAAGAGTTGTTGAAAAAGAAGGCGAAAGCTGAGCCCGTTGATATAGATTTCAATGAGCCAATTCCTATCCCACTTCAGATAATCCCTCCTAGAGGGATAATATGAGGTCACCCCTGCATTCAGTGTTGAGAATGCTTTGATCCCTCCTGCTTTTAAAGATGATGCCACCTTGATCCACATAACCGAAGATGTTTGTTCGAAGAAAAGCGAAGGTGAAAAAGGATCAAAGAGAGGATCGAGTTGCAGTTCGGATAAAGGCACTCCCAAGAAACAAAAGAAAGAAAGGAAATCCAAGTAATAATCATTAGGTTGATGTGATGCGTAAATAGCTTGGATGGCTTCATTCTCTTTTTGTTGGTCGTGCTTGTTCGGATACGACCCTACTTTTACTTCTCATTTTGGATAAACTTGTATTGTGAATATCAAGTATAGTATAATAAGAATTCTTTTATTCTTGCAAAGAATTCTCGCACATGCTTGTTTAAATGATCGAGCTATTATGTTTTCTATTTAATATATTTGTGATTCATTGCTTGTGGGGTAGGATATCAATTCGACTTATCCATCCCAAGGCCTTCCTGAGGACATGGCCTCGAGTCCATGAAACACTAGGCTCGAGCCTTAGTGTTACGCCATCAAATTCAACGGTTTCGGTAATTATAATCCTTGCCCCAATCTCAGGTTAGTGGAGTTAGATAGTGGATGGTCGAACTCCATCCTTAGCGAGTTTATACTCCCCTATTCTATTTTAGGTTGGAGTATATGAAATAGTGCGTGGTTGAACCACACTCGTCTATCTATCTATACCCATATCTGCATTCCGGGGATAAGAGTTAGTCAATTGGCGGTCAAATCACACCCAATTAGCATCTATACTCATATCTTCACTCTGAAGACATGAGTTATTTCATAGGTGATCAGTCGCACCCATTTATCATTTATACTCATATCCAGACTCTAGGGACATGAGTTATTTGAAAAACTATCGAGTTGAGTTCTCTTTGGTCAGTCGTCCTGCCCTCAAATATGGGGTTTGACTCATCAACTGACCGGCCGAATCTCAATCACTCCCAAATTATGTCTGTCTCGACGAACAGTAGGATTTAGCTTGTAGTATATCGCAATTTAAATGTACTGCAATGGCAGGTCATAGATTTGATGGAAAATTAAAAGCTCAATTGCTAAATGGAAAGAAATGGAATAATTCGTTTTATTACATATTTGAAAAACCAAATGCTAAAGAAAATTCTAAACTCAAATACAACTGGATTAAAACGAAAAACTAAGTGAAATAGCGTCATAAATGCTCGCTATTCTATGCCCTTGGGAGTGTGATGCCATTAACAGTCGTTAGCTTGAAAGTTCCCTCTCCAAGCCTCTGTTCAATGACATATGGTCCTTCCCAATTTGGATTCATATGCAACGAGATAGGAAAAACCCATTTTAATACAAGATCACCGACTTCAAAGGTTTAAGGTCGGACTTTAGTATTTGAGTATCGGGCGACTCGATGTTGGTATGTAGTTGCCCTCAAATTAGCTTCCTCACGCTTCTCATTTATATAGTCTAGAGATTCCAAAAGGAGATCTTTGTTTGTTCTGGGATTGCAGTAAGTTACTCGATGAGAAAGAACTTCGAGCTCAATAGGAATAATGGCCACATAGCTGTAAGTGATGGAAAATGGGGTATGGTCAGTCGTGGACTTATGGGTGGTCATATAAGCCCATAGTGCTGTCAAGAGTTCATCCACCTACTTGCCTCTAGCCCTTTCTAAATGCTTCTTCAGCATGGATTTTCTGTTTTTGTTTGCAACTTCACCTATCCATTTGCTTGAGGCTGAGCGATTGCCACAAATTAATTTTCAATGCGATGACGACAACAAAAGTCTTTGAAGTATTGAATTAAGGCCCATTGTCTGTTACAATAGTCTATGGAAGACCAAAATGACATATGATATTTCGGACAATGAAGTTGATTTATTTCTTGATTGTGATCATTGCTAAAGGTTCCACTTCAGCCCATTTGGTGAAGTAATCAACTGCGACAATAGCGTATTTTTCACTATCTTTAGAGATCGGTAAGGAACTGATAATATTTATACCCACATGGCAAATGGCCACTGGCTAATCATTTGTGAAAATTTTGAATTTCTATCGGTGAAGCTCTTGGAACTTTGCATATATTTAGCACTTGTCACATCGCCTTACAATATCGAAAGCATCTCGATTACGGTCGGCCAATAATAACCATAATGTAATATTTTACTTGCTAGGGTTTTCCTCCCAGTTTGATCTCCACATTATCTTCCATGAACTTCCTTTAGGACTCACTTTATTTCATCATCAGCGATACACCAGAGACGGGGAATGGAGAAACCCTATCTGTACTTAACTCTTTCTCGTATAATATACCGTGAAGCTTTGCGAAGGATTTGTCGCTTTTCATTCCTTCATTCGAGAAGAACTCCTTGTAGCAAATAATCTTTAATCAGAGTCATCCATGATTCCTTCTCAGGCTCCATCTCTAGTGCCCGATCAATTTCCATCAGGATCATACTCGAAGCACTTAATATCTCGATCGGAACCAAGCTCATCAGTTGTGCATCCCGGTGCTAGCAAACTTTGCCAATGAATCAGCCTCTCTATTTTGATACCGAGGAATGTGTGTAATGTCATAATACTCAAAGTTAGTCAACAAATCTTGGACCTAGGTAAAGTATGGAGCTAGACATTGTCCTTTAGTTTGATAATCTCCCCTGTCTTGGTATGCTACCAATTATGAGTCGCAAAACATTTCAAGAGACTTTATTCCTAGTTCTCTGGCGAGTTTATGTCCAGCAATCAGAGCTTCATACTCGGCTTTGTTATTTGTTGTAGGAAATCAAGCTTCAAAGCATAGAAAAATTGACCGATCTTTAGGAGTTACTAGCACAATCCTAGCTATAGAACAACTATCGTTAGATGCTCCATCTGTATACAGCTTCCACCATATGGTAGGGATTTCACATTTCTCTGAGAAATCATCCTACGCATTAAATTCTACTATAAAATCTACCAGTGCCTAACCCTAGATAGTCCTCCGATGTAGATAAGTGGTATCAAATTGGCTAAGTTTGATATTCCACCTGAGTAAACTCACAAAGATCTTAGGTCGCTGCAAGACATATCATAATGGCTGGTCGGTGTAAATATTAATAGGGTGTGCCTAAAAGTAAGGGCGAAGCTTTCATTATGCAATTACCAAGCAATATGCTAGTTTCTCTATCTTTGGATAGTTCCTCTTAGTCCCTATCAATCGCTTGCTAACATAATTGATCGGTCTTTAATTCAATTCTCTTTACGAAGCAACACAACACTTATAACATGTACTATCATGGCTAAGTAGATATATATCTTCACGACTCACTGGCTTTGATAAGATAAAAGGTCTCTCCAAGTGGTTTACTAAAGCTTGAAATGCGTCTTTACAATCCTGTGTCCGTTCAAAATACCTTTTTCCCTTCCTATTCAAGTCAAAGAAAACAATGCATTTAGTAGTAGCTCTGGAAATAAATCGGCTTAAGTCAGCGACCTTTCCATTCAGACTTTGTACTTGTTTGTTAGTCTTTGGTGCTTGGACATCGCGAATAGCTAGGATCTTTTTGGGATTAAATTCGATTCCGTGGGCATAACAATGAAACCCAAGAAATTTCCTATTGCAGTGCCAAAAGAACATTTTAGAGGATTAATCTTCATTTTATAATGTCGGAGGATGTCAAACATTTCTACCAAGTCTCTAATGTGGTTGCTAGACTATCGTGACTTCACGAGAATATCATCCACATATACCTCCATCATTTTTCTGATCTGATCTTTAAACATTTTGTTAACTAAGCGCTGGTAGGTGCTTCTGCATTCTTGAGACCAAACGACATTACTACATAGCAATATACCCAACATCAGTAACGAAGCTGGTGTGCTCTTGATGAGGAATATGCATCAGGATTTGGTTATATCCTGAGTATGCATCCATGAAAGATTGCAATTCGTGTCCCACGGTTAGCTATACAAGCTGGTCGTTCCTTGGAAGGGGAAATCTATCTTTTAGGCATGCCCTGTTCAAGTCCGAGTAGTCAATGCATATTCTCCATTTTCCATTTGCCTTTCTCAGAAGTACAAGATTAGATACCCATTAAGGGACATATCTCGGGTCGATATTCAATGCGTGGCTCGCAATGGCAGGCGAGATCTCATATATGTCAGAGTGAGCCAGGCGAACACATCTAAATTCACTTTGAGAAATCCAACAAGTTCTTTCATCATCGGGGGGCTGAGCTGTGATCCGATCTTTAGGACCGGTGACGGGTTGTCATGGCTAACTGTAATGTCAATCGTCAGCTCAACCGGTGCAACCTTTGTCTCTTTGGGCTCCCTTTCATCATCTCTCAGATCTATATCTTAATAGAATCGAATGTGGTGCACAAGCTAAGGCTTAAGCGCTAGTTGTCAATCTTTAATAGCTTGTATGCGGACTGACTTGTCCACACCCTTAACTTTATCCCTCCATCGAGCATCCTTCAACTCAGTGACATAATAGGCACTTACAGTTGTCAGATCACCATGAACAACTCTAACACCATCATCTGTTGGGGACTTCAAAGTCAAATACCATGGGGCAAGAGCTTCCGGAACTCTGCTAGGGTTGATCGGCTCGTATGGTGAGTCAACATCCAAAACAACAAAAGGCAAAATCTGCACTCTCCTACGTCACCTTCTCCCAACTCCATAGATAATTCAGCATATAACCAATAGCTTCAATTGCAGCACTACTAAAGCCATGAATACGGGCTTTAGAAAATTTTGAGTCCTTTGCTTCCATCCTCATCTGATCCTAAGCTTTTTTGTAAATTATGTTTTTAGAACTTCCGCAGTCAATCAATATGCTTCTCACAAAAGCGGGGCCAATCATGGGCAAAATGACCATTAGGTCAATCATTGAAGCCTCCAACTTGTTTGCATCTTTGTTTCTAAACACGATATCATCAGTTACTGTACGTTGCTGTTTTGCCGAAACTCTACCCTCTGTGTTTGAACATCATTCAAAATCCACATGCTAAATCGTGCTGGCATAGCGCTCCATCTTGTGCCAATTTTTATTAGCCGGATGAGGTCCTCCAACTATTGTATTAATCACCAATATTCCACTAGTCCACCAGGCTCCTCAGCCTTGTGCGATGCTTGTACTTAGTTGGGGTTGGATGGCCCTTACCCACCATCCTGTGGGGTTTTTACAAATTGCTATAACTTCCATTCATGAATCAGCTTTTCAATAATATCCTGGAGATGTCTGCATTCATTGGTGTTATGCCTGTAGCATTTGTGAAACTGACAATATTTCCCAGTTTGTTTTTGCTTCACTTTTAATTCTTTTGGAGGCGGCTTCCTGTACTACATAGTATTGCAGGTAGACAGATAGACATTCCCCAGAGACATATTAAGTGGTGTGTAAGAATTGTACATCGAAATCCTATGCATTCCTCTTCCAAAATACCTCTTTCGTTCTCGGCTCCTATCTCCACCTTTCTTTTGCTGATTCGGTTTGTTTTGGACATTCACTTGAACTTTTCCAGAGCTTTCATCAGACTTCATTACAACAATATTAATTTGTACTCCCTTTCCACTCGGTCTTGCGAAATTTTTCTTCCTGGAGGATTGGCTTCCTCTTTCCTCAAATATTGAACCACCTTTATGTAAAAGCATTCCAACATTGCAGGTTGTTTGTTAGCTAACCAATCGCCAAAATTACATTCTGAATCAATCTCTCTTGTCTCGGCCATCAATATTGCATGATCATTCGAATTACTGATTTCCGTAACACCTATGTTGAATCTCTCCAAATAATCTTTTAACGATTCTCCTGGAGCCTAGATCCTGCTAGACGGGACATTACATCCTTAGGGCGAGTAGCATGCATTTGGAACTGCTCCGTAAGCCTTATTGCCAAATCATCGAATCTAGAGATTGATCATTGGGATAGCCTTGTAAACCACATCGTTGCTATTTCAGAAAGACTTATGGGAAAATATCTATACTTTGTTGCATCATCTTCTTGTGCGGAATCCCTCGGCCATTCATATCTCATCACGTGCTGCATGGGGTCGGTTTTTTCCCTCATAGGCAAAAATTGACGGCATGCTAAACCTCCTAGGATACTCTACATTTAGGACATTATCAGTGAACGAGGTATGGCTTCTCGAGATCCACCAGTCATCATTGGTCAAGCCTTGTCTCTACCTCACTAACTGTCTGACCATAACCGACAAGTCTGATGTTTAGATGTTGGTGTCAAGTGGTTGTCATGTTCCAACTCACGTCAAGGTTCGATCGATGTCTACAGGCCATTTCATGTCTTCGTGGTTCAACATCTTCCCAATGCATATCTCATATATTCACTTCATCATCATTCTGAGGAAGCATTTGGCCTGCATTTAATAAAACTCCATCATCCAAATCGGCCGCAACAGCTCAAGTTTGAATCCCACTATGCATAGGTAAGTTCCCTTCTTTGGTCTACGATGGTCTTCCGATTGACGCCCTGAAGTTTCTACATGATATCCACTCTATTCTGCGATGCCTATGCTTGTAATACTCATCTGATGAACTAGAACTCTCCGATGCCGAGTAAGGGGTAGGGTCCCTCCTTGCTTTTCCTCGCTCTTGCTGACTGAGTTGGTTCATTAGGTTGACATTGGCCTGAATATCCTGATTTAATTCCTGATGGCTATTCATTAGCTCTCTCATCAAACTTTGGAATTCAGCTCCCGTAATAGAATTTGTTGGATTCTTGACTTCAACTGTTTTGGCATTTACATCCATTGATGGACTGCTAGGGCTTCCTTGTTGGATACTAGCGTTTTCATTTCCTTCCAAGTCCTGAGAAGTAGATCTAGTGTTCCTCACCATTGTTAATAGTTTTGCTTATATTTTTGCAAATTTGAGTAGAACGAGCAATCTTCGTGAAGATAACTATGGACCTCCTTCAGGGGATGTATGCAATCTAGTAGCAATAGTAGGGATTCTAATAAGTTGAGAATCAAATTTCTCGGCGAAAGCACCAAAATGTTTATGCCAAAAATGGTTACAAATACCCAAGGATAGTTTTTATAGAGAAATAAATGATGAAAAGGAAAAATTAAACTGGGCAAATGAATAAGTAAGCAATAGAGAATAAGTACTAATAAAAAACACAAAGGTTTATAGTGGTTTAGCATTGTATGCCTACATCTACTTTGAAGATTATCCTTTATTACTCTCTTGTGAATTTGATTACAACAGTAGAACAAAGCTAACACTTGATTACAATGGAGCCTAAAGTAAGAAGCAGTGTAAAAGATCCTAAAATGAACTAACGGATCTGTATTTATAGAGTAAGATGACTAGATATTTCGCTAAGATTTCAGCAGAAGGCTCTCCGGGTCCATAGAGGCCCACCAAACGATCGATGGTTCTGATTCGACATTTTGGAACGATTAGTATAAAGTATACCAATCGTTATTTTCATTTCTGGTTGTCAAGCGATCATTTGTGGGGGGTCCCCTATGCCTCTAGATCTTTCTTCTAAAATATGAAGTCATTCTGAGGTGTCGATTGTAAGATATGGATCAACCATGGTCGTATTTGGGTTGCTTGACGAACTACACTAATCATGGAACGATCGGCATAAAGCGATCAGTATTTATTGAACTTGAGATTTTGGATCTGTGATCATTTTTGAGGGCACCACCCTTCAATATATTGAATCCTTGAAAGTTTCTAGTGAATTGCCCTTATGATTTTGATATGTCGTTCGATCTTCGTTGAATTGAGCTATTTTAAGGGTTGTTCCCGAACAATTCATATAAATCCTTGTTACTTTGTAACTTGAGCATATGAACTCCTATCGACTTGAAATTTGGAAAGCAGCTTCATGGGGCTATGTCTACCACTCCATACTGATTACAACTCGATTGGGTCTTGGTCCGGATCTGCTCGACATTGTCCTTAGCATTGTATACAACTGATTCTCAAGGTTGATAACCATCTATTTCTAGCCAAGTTGGTGATATCACGACCTTGACAAATGGCGGGATAATAACAACAGAATGATTAATATATTGAATATACTTGAATATGATATGATTATAGTAAATATATAAGAGACCCCACTAGTGGAAATAACTGATAAATGAATATTATTATAGAAAATCAGAACACATCAACTCCATACAAACGGAGTCCTAAGCATAATATCTGATGCACCAAGTCTCATATATAAATACAAACCTGTCATGTACTATTATAACATCAAGTATACGTACAAAGTATCAACATTGCCTCCATAGAATGCTATAGCTGTCCTGAAAGCATATCCTCGTAAGCACCTAACTCTTAAACTACTCAACCGCGTATTAGATAGTTGTTATTACATAAACACAAAAAGGAAAAACACAGGTCAGACATAAAGTCGGGTTGTGAAGGAAACTATCATAAATACTATGTATTAAAACTATATAAAATAAATGGGAACTACTAAGGAACATTTGACCCTCTACACAATCACGGCTTACGTTTAATCCAGACTACCCAAAAGCTAGTAAAATAAACCTATCCAAAAGATAGGAACACTACACCAAAACAGGCAAATCCTAACATTTATAAGTGCTACAAATAATTTCAGTAACACTTTTTAAGTGTTACTAATGGACTGTGAGGAATGAAGCGGCCAAATTTGTAACACTTATAAGTGTTACGAACATATGTATTACTAACACTTATAAGTGTTGGTACCTAAATATACGGTAACGCTTATAAGTGTTGGTACAGAAATACACAGTAACGCTTATAAGCGTTGGTACCGAAATATACGGTAACGCTTATAAGTGTTGGTACAGAAATATGCGGTAACGCTTATAAGTGTTGGTACAGAAATATACGGTAACGCTAATAAGTGTTGGAAAATGATTATTTAGTAACACATATATGTGTTGTTACACATAAAATGCTTTGCTTATCATTTAGGTTTGTAACATAGATAAGTGTTGTTATCCAAAATATTGGTAACACTTATATGCGTTACTAATTGAAATTATGCTTTTACACTATTTTATACACAATTAATATTAAATTCTAAAAAAAATGAATATAATATCTCATAAATGATGATGTCCATATCATATATAATTCATTATATCAATTCAATATCTCAAATGCAACAATATCATATTTAGATAATACTATAATAGGAGCTACAAACTTTCCAATTTCAAAATACCACAATACCATATCCAAATTACAAAAAAGCAATTTCATATCTAATTTTAAATATCCAATATAATATGGGCTACTAATAAATAGAATTTTAGATATTGCGAAGATGAAACACAGGCCATATCACAAAGCCCCCATCTGAAAATTCACAAAGCTTGTGGTGCCCATTCCAACTTCTGTTTTTCTTCCTCTTCCTCCACAAGTGCCTATATTCAATACGTGCAGAAGATGATACAATCAGTATATGTAAATGTATATTAATATTAATATGGATCCTAGTGTACATAGGTATATGTATATTAATATGCAGGACAACTGCATACAAAAAGTTCAACAAATGCATTTTGTTTATTTTGGGCTAGGAAAACAAATGCATTCTGTTACGTGGTTGTGGCATTGCATTTGCAAACGTAGCTATGACTTCAGTTGTTAAATTACAAAAGTTGTAGCACATTGTATGGATACACATTGCCTAAAGCTGTAGCACATTGTATGGATACAAAAGCTGTAGCACATTGTATGGATTCAGTTGCAAACCTATGTGGATACAAAACCTACGTGGCAAACATTGAAACTTCTACTGACTGTGCACTACTTCACAATACATCCACTTGGACAACAACAGTGAAACTTCCCTCCTCTGCCACATTGCAAACATACCCACTTCTGCCAAAAACAAAATAAAATAAACACAACATACTCCTTCATCAAACACACTGCACCATAACACTACAAACACACAACAATAACCTCTGCCTGACATAGACTCTAGCATCACCACCTTCAATAACCGGATATATTAAATTGACCAGACAAACATCTCCACTCACAACTGCACACAGTAACTACCCATACTTCCTAATCAACTGCACTACAACAACCCCTGACATTTCAGACAAGTGCACACATCCAAAACTGCAACTCACCATCACTCCTTTTCACCACTGGCCACAACAACAATAACCAGTGTTCTGCCTTCATACAACTAGACAACTTCAACTCTTCATACAACAGTGCACTACACAATCACATTTCCTTGCAAACATAAAATTTCCATATCACAAACCATTTCCACTCTCGAATTCCATACACGATACACCCAAACTACTGCATTTACAAACTACTCTAACACCAAACTGTGCACATTGTAGTGCTATTGCTCCTCCACCCACCAACCATCTCCATAATCACTTGTGTGCAACACTTCTCTGACCCGTGCCATCCACTTTAAACTGTGCATTGCTTTATCCATTCTCAGTTCATGGTGCATATCCTAAATCCATCAAAACATGTATACCATCTATTCCACTCTTCTTCCAACCACAGTTCTTCTCAAACCCATTACTTTCAACCCTTACTGACACAAACATCCATCTACTCCACTTCTCTAGGCATACTAGTTCTCTTTTACATACACATAACTCCAATTCACTTTACAACATCTTTCCATACATACAAACAGCGTACTCGACTACCTCATCACTTTTTCACTTGAATTTAACATTAACCATCACCTTCAAACCCTCCAACTTCCATCCATCATCTCAGAACCACTCCTCTATCCATCATCTGCTCTTAAAGTCTCGTAAAACCTGATCAGCGCTCCCTTGCTTGCCTGAATATCACATTACAGTTATCAATACATACTTGAATTTGTTTGTGAATTTAAACTGGTTCAGTTTTTTTATGCATATATTCTTACATTGTAAAATCTCAACCGTGCAATTGGGACACGTCCAACAATAGAAGCAGAGGAGATGATGTATTCTTTGGATTTCTTGAGGTGTGGGAGAGCATAGTAGGTTGGGTATACCGCGCCCCAGTAATTTACATCCTGAGCAAATAAGCTCTGTAAGTCATACATCAACTTTTAAGTTTTAACTACAACTATAAAATGTAAAATTCTTTATTACCATCACTTGCTTGAATGCAGATATATTGGTGACCTCCTCGAAGAGGCAGCTGGAGAATATTCTAGCATTGACAACCAGATGATTCATTGCAAAATCCACAGCTTAGTAAAAACAAAAGGAATTACAGTGTTAACAAGTTCAATATTCAAACATGTATGTAACACTCACATTGGCCAACATGGGAAATTTTTTCATCTATGACTCTTTTAGATTCTTCACAATCGGAGACATCTGCAGGAATCACAAGCACATCAGGGGATCCATAGTCTCTAACAGCTTTAGCAATAGATTTTAAAGCAGGTATTCTTCTTGCCACAAGTACCAAGTATGCTCGTTCTCTTGCGTATTTGTATGCCAATTGCTGAATTCAATATTTATGAAAGAACTATGGATTGTTAGCAACAGAAAATTACATTTGTGACATAACACAGAAATACAGATCATTGTTTGGCCTTCTTCGTAGAAACTTCTGTTATAGCATAGATTTATGTACCTCTATAAGTAAAACATTTAGACATGACATATTTAAATGAATAGCGGGAATTTCACCTCGCTAATGCCAGAAGAAGCTCCTGTGATGAGAACAACTTTTCCTGATAAGTCTTCTTTTACAAAAGGTCTCACAAACGCAAAGTATACTATTCTACATTCAAAAATGATGAGAAGATATACTAGCATGACTATACCAAGTGCTAAATGGATTAATGCACTCAAAATACCATTGAAGAGAACCATTTGTGATGTAAGAGAGAGAAAACAATGGGAGAAAATTAGAAGAAGAGAAATTTGCGATGTGTCTGATTTAACAGGCCAAAGCAAGGGATCCTTTTATTAGCAATTTCTAACATGGTTGGTGGAGCCCATTTATGACAGTTGCATTTTGGTCACCGCTACAATTTTGAATAATATATATCTTAAATGATTGAAACTATGAAATGTGCTTGTATAAAACAATTAAGGAATGCTATATTCACCATTTATTGGATATTAGTAACATATTATAATCTTTACATATAGGTTCAAGTTATTTTATAGTCGAATACATGTTAATCCTTTTACCATGTTCATTTGAGACATGACTTTTGGTTATTTACTATGTCCTCTCAATGTTTTGGTAAATCTAGTTTGTAGTATTGTTAAATCTTAGCTTTATTCAATGTGCTCTCCTTTGTTAGGTAACATGCGAAAGCCAATTTTGGATGTACATCATAAATCTGTCATTTATCAAGAAAAACAAGATTAGACAACCTCGTAGATTTGCATGTCATAAACTTGAGTGAGTACTCACAAATTAGAATATTAGTAAGGTAGAAAGATTTCATAATTAGGTGTAAACAAAACTAAGCTTAAAATTATCATAGAACTCATAAGTTCAACCAATATCACAAAACTAAGCTTAAAATTTCATAATTAGTTGTAAACAAAACTATTATCACCTTAGAATGCTCTTCAGCCTTTCAACTATCTAACTGAGTTCATTGTTCAGTCTATACAGTCCCTCGAAACTTTAGTCATTCATTATGTGCAGTCAAGGCTTTAGCATTCAAAAATCTGCCACTACACAACTGTTGCTTTGGGTTTGCTTCAGCATTCGCATTAGTTGCTCAACCTTTAGTGCTTCAGTTACATCTAAAGCGTTACCTGTGTCATGTTTCAATGCAATTCAGCACATAACATTACAACTTTAGCTCATAAATAGCCGTTCAACTATGCTTAGTGATAGTATATCTACATTTCTCTTGATGTCTGCACATTTCATTTTGGCCAAAGCACCAACGTCTTAGTAGTTTCAAAAAAGTGGTACAACCTTAGGTTCCTCTTCCTTATGTCGCTCAGTTTTTCAGTATAGTGGTACAACCTAAACATAGTGGTTCAACAACATACATGAACTCGCATCAACATTTTATCCTTGCGTCGTTCCACAACTAGTGTTTCACCCCCAGGTTGTAATAGCATGGAGCTTCAACCGTCACCAAAGCATTCTCACTTTCTCAGTAGTTTCAGCAGATCAGCATGAAAAGCAAATTTATACCATATTCAGCTCATTACAGTTAACATATCAACATCAGCTGATTTTGTTAAAAATCAAAGCAGAAGTTCACGTACTGTGCTCTTTTCTTTTTGGAAAAATTAACGTAAAAGTAATGCTTAATTGGTGAAATTCAACAAATACACAAGTTTGAAAAATTACCAGAGTACATAAACATCAACCTCTGGCCTTTTGGTCCTCCACAGTCCACGAAGAAGATGAAGACGATCAATTGAAAACTGTTGTGTTGCACAACTTCCTGCGACCCCACCTGCCCCTATCGTTTACTGATTAGAGCATGAAGCATTTGTCGCCTGCCATATCCAATTGGGTTGCCACCATTCTAGGTCGCCAGTGCCGCTTACGGCCTAATGAAGTACGGGTTTGTCGTTCCGCGTCTGATTTGTCACCTCGCCATCGATTTGGAGTTCAATGAATATATTGTTACGTGTGCTTGCTGACTCGCTGATAATGGTGTCCTAGTTTTTGATGAGAATCAAAGCGAATGCTTCACTTGCTTTACCATAAGGCCGGGCCTGTCCTCGATGCCGTGGATGAAGAGTTTGACGCTCGACTGGAGATGACTCCCCAAGTGAATTGGGAAACCCTAGTCTTAAGCCGCTCGATGTTAGATGTCTGGTAGGTTGGAGGATGCAGGAATGGCTGTCGACGATGGTGATGAAATGCGTGAAGTTGGAAACCCTAATCTAATTGAAAATTATGCGGCCGATAGTAATAAAGGAAGGGGAAAGCGTTAGAAAACTCTTCATATACGGGATTACACAAGGGTCCAATTTTTAGTGAGATATTTACAAATTTACCAACCGTTCTAACACTTTTTTGTGTTGTAAATGATAAATGATGTGCTAGAAAGTTTATAAAAATCATTGTTTATATTTTCCAACACTTTTCTAGGTATCCTAACACTTTTTTATTGTCGGTTGGCTGTAACATTTATAAGTGTTAGAAATTAACAAATACAAAATGTTGCAAAATCACTATTTTGGTGTAGTGGAAGTAATACCATAACTTGCTCTTCTCCTATAATCAACGAGTCAGCACAATCAATATAATGTAAGAAAAACATAAAAACATACTACATTAAAGGTAATCTAACATACGATAGTAGAGTGATCATTATATAAGTCTATCATGATGTACAACATGACAATAAATGCAATAACAACAACAACAGCCAACTATTAACACACACAACATAATAATAAAAGACAACTAAAGAATACAAATCAATGCTCGTCATTACTAATGGGTGGAGTCAACAATGGACATCTATCACGATCATTGATCCCTTTCGAGGGTTCAAGATAAATTGAGTCAGTACCTAATTGTACCATAGACCAAGAGCCATATCCACAGTGATGGATCTCGTATTGATCTCAGAGTACCCCTATAATGAGCTTTGATGATATACGACCTATTCTACATACCTAAATCCTAGTCCCATAACAAATAAAGTTGGTACCTGAATGTACCTTAGACCCCACGCTGCAACCTCAGTGATGGTTCTCATGTAGATCTTACTATACCCTTATAATGAACTTTGGTGATATGTGATCTACTATAAGTACTTGAGCCATTTGCAGATCACACCATACCTTATAATGAGCTTTGGTGATATATGATTTCATAGTAGATGATTGTCATCATCCCCCTAGGACATCATGGATTTCATAACAAACTCGTATAGCGTCTCTAATAAAGAGAACGATAGGCATACCACATTAAATATGCCGCCAGAACCACGAACGAACACCGATGTCGTATAGAAATATTTATGAATCAAATATAACATAACGTTATCAAATTTCTCTATCCCAAGATCAAAGTCAAGAGGCATGAACAAACTTCGCTCAATTGTACATGCTCACCAAATGTGATCGGCAACCAAATCAATGAATTGATATTGTAACTAATCATTATTGATTGCACATGTGTCACTCTACATTGCATCTGAATCCTGAGCTTCGCCTTGCATTCCACTTTCTCAATTAGCCTGAAGCCTTTACTATGTCATGCCAAGGTCTCACGTAGCACTACGTTCGGGTCTGGGGAAATATTCCCGTAAATTAGCATTCATCGTAGGCTTCATTGTGCAGACCAGTGCACCATAGATCCATCGGTGGTCTACCACCAGTCGACCAGTGTTGCTATTCGTGGGCAGCAAACTTAGGTAGATAGCCTCCGAGCTGTCGATTCGGGCCCCATCATCTCCATTGCTTCGCTTGATGAGTCGCCTAGCCCTTGTAGCCTGCCTTTGCCACATTGGACCTCTTTCGAAGTCCATTGGTTGATATTTTGGTAGCGGCTCCTTATGTGTACAAAAATTGATTTCGACGTGAAATCTACTCTTTGTACCTGTAGAGTACAATGGGTGAATCCAGAGACTCGTCCTCCCCTATCACGTCAAATAACATAACGATCTTTCTACCTTATGTGATTCCTATGTGTATGCTCATACACCCATTTGTATATGTTTATATACACATGAACACACAAACGCACTTCAATTATATGTCCCGTTTCGGACTTCACCGAAGTGATTGCTCCGCTCGGTACCTTCTCACGCAGTTTAGCGCACACGATTGTTGCTACGGTTACGTGAGTAGGTGTTCACATACACATATATGTAAGATTATACACACAACTACATTCAACAAGTCTATTTACAATACAAGAATTATCTTGATTATTATACTTCTTCAAATACATGTATACGCATATCAGCTCATGCACATCCACAAACACGTATATTCATGTCGGTAATTGAATTATTACTTAAATCAAAGCTTAATTTTATTGACTAAATCATTTCAATAGAAGTAAAACATATTTTTATATTATTTCACAAATTCTCATACCGTTTTATAAAATACAATACTAACTTATAAATCTATTTAAACCTTTGAAAAACTAAACTTCTTCATTTAAAATTAAGTAACCCTTTATTAAATATTTTATAAAACTTCATAGCCATTTAGAGAAATATCTTCTTCATGTAAATTTATAAAATCTTACACTCTTTATAAAATACCCTATTCACACTATTTATAAAATATCACTTTGTCACTCTTTTATAAACTCACTCTTTTGTATATACTATTTTATAAAATCACCTATTTAATAAAATACCGCATTTATACTATGTTGTAAAATAATTTATTTTATAAAATATCACTCTTATACTATTTTATAAAATAGCTTATTTTATAAAATATCACTTTTATTTATAAAATTATTTCTTTACATAAATAATACTTATAAATAAAACATTCACCTACAAAAATCATTTCTTTACTTTAAATAATATTTATAAGTACTTGTTAATCTTCATCAATCACGAAATTAACAAATGACATGCACTTAATTATGTCATCTAATTAGTCTCTAATCCATTACAATATTACATATAATCACTAAATTATTTCAAAATCCATTTCTAAGCTTACAAACTATTTCAAAAATAGTAACTAAGGTCTCAAACAAATAATATAATGAGTAATATAATCATTTTCCAAATATGAATGCAAGCCTAATTCAACCCAAAAAATCTTCAAATCTCTTCATATAACACGAAAATCATCAATAAACAAAATAAAGAAGATTAATAAATATATGTGTATATATATGTATATGAAGAATCATCTCACCCACCTTGTTTCTCCCTAAATAAAGCTCTGATCACTAAAACTCACTTCTAAGCTCTCTTGAAATCTCGAATGAAGCTCCAAACTTCGAATCAAGCTTAGTCCTTGATAGGTAAAGTGAGGAATTGGATGAGAGCAATTATGGCGATTTTATTGGGATTTATTTGGGCATGGATTAAGAGATCTAGGGTTTAGGCTTGAGGCGAGATTAGGAATGTAATTAGGAGTTGAAAAAAGAAATGAAACATTAAATGAAGTGGAATAAAGAGCTTAGCTACATATAAGTTAATTTAGAGCAAGCTAATGGGCTTAGCCTAATTCAATTTTCATTCCTTTCTAAAGATCACTGTTCATCCCCAAAATTTATCGACTCCAAACATAGCCAACTTTATACTTATTTTTCTCATGTCAGAAAAGCGGTCTCAACTGCGGGTGTCTTGAGACCCAATTCATCACTCTATGAAATATCGAGTATAATGGGTGTTCTGTCAATTAACGATTAAGTACTCAAATTAATTATTTAAATATTCAATCGTTATAATTGCTAAATGTTACATTCTTCCCAACTTAAAAGAATTTTGTTCTCAAAATTCCTTTGAGTACGAGAAAGTTAGAGGACTAACCAAAATTCTTGAATCTCAACTTTAGAAAATTTCAGCAATAATTTTCCTTATGCTATTAGAATTATGGAAACTTCTAACCTAGAATGCATCACATAACTAAAAATATGTGACACCCTACATTATCCCATATTTCCCAAAAATACCTTTCTCTTTTTAAGAAGCTTCTCATTTAACCAATTAAAGCAAATAAGCATTTAAATAGAACGTTCAAATAGCTATACTTCAGCTCTCAAGTGCCTAATTGCACTATACAAAGAGGATTATGCACCAAGACAACAACATAAAATGTGAACATGTATAAACTTCAATGCAGTAACCGATACTATCATAATTATACATGACAATCTATTGGAGGGTAAGCTCAAATAAGTAAGTGTCGAGACATACCATAGACTCGTATAGGTCTCATCTCGACCTCTAAAATGGCCTTGGATGACATGATCTATTTCAGATAGCTACCGCAACATACATTAATAGGAAATCAAAATTAGCATATAAGCAACCATCCAACAATAGTAAGCAAAAACAAACAAACAACAATCAACAAGCAATAATAAGCAACAAGCAACAATCAACCAATAGCAAACAACGATAAGAAACAATAACTAGCTTACAAACTATCAAACATGCAAACAAGCAACAAAATCAACAGTGGTAAAAATCATCAACCAACAAAATCTAACCAAAAAAATAACATCAACAATAGCAAGCAAACATGAGTAATATCAAACAACAACAACCAACACTAACAATCAACAATCAACAATCAACAATAAATAATCCGCAAGAAATTAACATACAAATAACTAATCAACAAGAAATAAAAGGAATACAAAGCAATAACAAACAAAAACAATCAATCAATCTATAATCAAACTGTAACAATCAATCGTCAAGCAATAACAAGCAATATATAAGCAAAAATAACTAGCATGCAACAAGATTCTATACCAACACACATAGTAACCAATAATGGTTTGAGTGTGCACAACAGACTATAAACTCCTATGAGTTTGCTCGACATTCAAGATGAACAAAATGCTTAAGTTGTGTATCTCCTTTCACTAATATGATACATGAAAGAAATAAACCTCCAACTCTAAAGGAAAACTTACACGATATGTTGGATCATCGATTCCCAAAACTGTTGCATAAATATGGCAACCTAACCTCAACTTTCTTTTTCTTCTGTACAGTACCTGTAACGACCCGCCGCTCTGACCGTCTCTAGTCGGTAATTAAACCAACTAGAAACGTTCAAAATGACGGATTGTTATTTAGTTTATAACATTTAAACAGAATCAGTCACAGAATCACAGAAACAATAATATATTTTATAAATAAACTTTTCTTTTGTATACAATTATCAGAGTTATACAATACATTACATTTTATACAGTGGAAACAATCTATTTTATTAAGTACAAAAAAAGAAATTTCTGAAAAGCTTTAGTGGAGTGCTTTAATCCCCCTCTCTCAAACTTCGCTGCCTGAAAATCTTCAAGCTGCAAAAATACTCGGTCTGACCCGAGCGTTAATTGCAAAACACAAAAACACTCGAGTCAGGATTAATCTTAACTCAAGTAAATAAATTTGCAATGAACTGAATAAAATGGATCACATGAATCAATTCAAAATCTATTATGGATTTTCATTATTAACAGCTTTAATTTTTAAAATCTGTCAATCCCGTGTGGCTGCAGTACACACGTATACTTTGCACACATGTGCACTGCCTCGCCAACACGCGTGCAAGCGCAAATCAGACAAATCACTGCAAAGAAAAGGCTCAAGGCAAAACCAGTGCCAATTTAAAAAAACAGTAAGCAAACAAGCATGCAGCAACAAGCATGCAACACGGATCGTGTACAGGGCAGTGAACAAGTACAGTGAAACAAATAATACAAGCTACATGGAACTAGATTCAATATCAAAACACCAAACCAGTTCAAGTGGTGAATACAAAGACATCAAGGAAACCGAAGGCATGAACACATTTAAGTCCAACCAGAATTTATGGCCACTGAATAGAATACAGTGAAATGGTCATAGCATAGACACAATAATTACAAACTCACTAAGACACATGTATGCATATATGCAAATATATACATACATCACATATATATCAGATCATAACCAAGGTGTACTGGACCAAACAACATGTGGACCAAATGCCCAGTGTAGATCAAATGAACGCAATGCCCAGTGTAGACCAAATGCTAACAAAGACCAGACTTCAAAATTTGAGTTCAGTTGTAACTTGAACATGAATACATGTGAACACAGTCACACACTAGACTTCAACATACAACATGGATTCACAAAATGCTTCAGACTGCATGTACAAGACTCCAAATGTACACAGACTCAGTTCAACATGCTCACATAACAAAATCGTGAACCAGACAAAGGCAACCAAACTGCAAATGAAAATAGAGAATACAAGCATTGTTTCAGACACAATGGAGCATGCAAAATTGTAAGCATGGGGATGTGATAAATCTCCAAGGCTCGGCAAAATAAAAGTTGAACAGAGTCAGGCATCAGGTAAAAATGAGGGAGTGTTTTGAAAGTATGCAAGCAAAAATGAACCATAGTGAAAACAGACCAAGTGACAACAATGCAGAGCTCCACCCTGCAAATTTTAAATTTGCCTTTACATTTAAAACAGAAAATAGTCTCTGTTTTATAAAAAAAAAAACTTAAACTTTGAAAATTTCCAGAATTTAAATAATTTCAAAAGAACAGAATTTAAACTTATTCAAATTCATTATTAAATTTAGTTTAAAATCCAAAGTTAACATTCTAGTTTGTAATTTATATCAAATCTTAAAATCTGGAAACAGTTTAAACAAAACTGCAAAAGCTTCAGGTAATAAACCTGTAACCATACCCTTTCTTTTTAAAAAAAAGGAACTTGGATTTCAAACTTTATTTGAATTCAGATCCAAGATGTACTTGATTCAATTTGTAACTTAAAATATGAATTTCATTCAAGAATCTAAAAACTGCAGCTCTTTCTGAATTAAAAACTTGCAATCTGTTATAATCTTTTGATTTAGAACAAAAATTAAACAAATTAATAAAGTATTTCTTATTAAAGGAAATTTTAGTTACAAACTAATTATGATTGCAGATTCAAATAACCAGCAACATTCAAACATATGCATACATGTTCTCATAGAGCAACCAGCACAACAAATTCTTTTCTACAAATATATATATATATATATATATATATATATATATATATGTGCACAGAGATCACAGGCTTTAGACAGATCCTAACTGAGAATCAATTCAAGTGGTATTGGTATATTTTTTTCCATTTAAAATTTTAGTTTTTATAAGCAAAACAGGTAATCAGGTACCTGCAAACACACATGTATATATGAAGCTACATGATGATCAAACAATATGCAGCAGTGAATGGGACCAACAACCATACATACTGCTACATGACAAATGATACAGGTGATCATGATGAACAAGTGCAGGTCAAATGCTCAAGCGACCAATGAACAAAGAACAATGGCAAAACCAGCATGAAGACTAACAGCAAAGGGACTGCAACAATCATGTATGCAGACCAGACCAAACTACAAAGAGCCTCAATAATGCATGAAACAGTTCAAAGCTTCAACACATCATTTTTTTTTCCAAACCTGTAACCTGACAGAGTAAAACCCTGTACACAAATATATATCATCATGCATACATTCACAGGCATGCAATCTAACTTACCAAACATTTCCATTTTACTTTAAGCATAAATCAGATTGTCCAAGGGTATAGGTAAGTTTTTCTCACTAACTATTGAACAGAGAAGTTTGTTGACAAGCAACCCCATATGTAAAACAGACCAAGCTTTAAAGATGATGATTTGCTCACATATAAACATTCATACTTCCAGTTGTCTCATTTATTTATTTATTTATTCATTTTTTTATACTTAAAAAAAAATTTCTTCTTTTACTTCCACTGTTCTTCCCTTTTAATTTCAGAATAGTAACTTCATGCATATTCCTAAAAATTATTCTTAAAGATAATGACATATCCTTACATCCAATTTCCTTCAGGAATCATGGCCTAAAAATAGATTAGACAGAAAAAATATGAATTTTTCTTTAATTATTTTGGGTCTGGAAACAAAACAGGACAGGGTATATATAGCCTAACTCAATCATATTCAGGTGAATACATCCAGGCAGACAAATATACGCATCATCACCACACAAATACATCACATGCATCAGTATCAAAGGAGTAAAGGTTGAAAGTTTGCTCATTTCATTTTAAAACAAAATTATAGTATCTTTTCTCATCAGTTTAAATTAGAGTTAAATAGCATTTGTTCTTATCAATTTAAAAGCAAAATCAAATAGCAACTGTTCTTAACAGTTTAAAACAAATATGAAATATGTTAAATAACATCTGTTCTTATTAGTAAAAAAACAAATTACACAGAGTATCTGTTCTCAACAGTTTAATATCGAATTATCAGAGCAATTGGTAGCAATATCACTCAACGAACAACATGCAGTGACAAATCTGCTCCTATCAATTTAAATCCAACATGCAGTGACAATTGATAACGAATAACTCCCAAACCATAGCATGCAACCAAGCATTCAAGTCAACAAATTTAAGCACTTGCATTAAAATCAACCGTGAGTGAAAAACTCACCTTTTCTAGCTGGGTTTTCTCGGGTTCAAATTCACCTTAACCGCACAATGTTAATAAGGATAATATACTAAGTGTACTACGACGCTCACTTAGGTAAGTATTATCTCATCACTTAGAAGATTATCCAAATTACCATAAAACTAGTCGAGAAATCCTTCATCAAACTATACCAAGCAACCTTAATTATCCTATACTATACTTAGTATTTATAATGACTAAATATCACCCAAAATGACACGACCCATGTTCCAACCCTTCATTTTCTCACAAGATTTCTTTTAATTTAGGGTCGGCCAATTGACACTTCTCATGCAAACTCCGATCCCATTCCTTGATCTAACCATTAAAATCCCCTCGCATAACCATAGAATGGTTAAAAAATCTCCCAGTTATCTCAAGAATCTGAGTCTAGTGCACACATCTAAGAATAAAGAAAAAAACCATTGCCCAACTGGTGCAAATCACCTAGAAACCTTACGCTCCAACTAGGGCTTAAGAACTGGCCCGTGAATGGACCAAACTTTAGAAAAAAATCCCTTTCAGCCATGGGATTACTCCCATCACCTAAGGTTTACCAACACAAAGAAAATATATTCTAAAATGAAACACTCTAGACAAGCGCTATAAATCATCCACTCGATCTTTGCTCATTACTAGGAAACCACTAACCCTACTTGGGTACAAATCCAAGCCACACTCATTGACCAACCCCACTCAACTTGAAAGCACGTGCATCAAGTTTGAATGGTAATACTACCAGTCGCTTTACCCTAGCTTTACATCTAATGCTACTCATATAAGGTTTATCTTTATAGAAGAATTTACTTATTATGAAAGGCGTAAAGTTTAGCCTATATACCACGTAACTAGCAATAAATAAATATACAGACTTGAGTATTGAAAGGAACAGAAGTGAGTTCCCCAAAAATGAAAAAATAGAGCATAACTCACTACAAAGCTAGCTCCTTCTATTTTTCTGAGCAGTAGACTTGCTAAGACATGGTAATGCCTATAAGGCATGTCATAATCACTTGCTTGACCCTTAAAAACGTAGGACAATCCTTCTTTAAGTGATCAAGCAAATCGCAATTGAAGCACTACGCTTCACTTTAGCTGGACGACATCTCCTAGCGAAATTCCCTTACGTTACACAGGAGTGACATAATAAGCCATCTTTCTTCTTTGATAAGCTTGATCTTAATTGTACCTTGGTCATTATGCTTCAATTGGAGCTTCAGTTTTCTTTCAATTTTTTCTACCTCCAACGGTACCTCGTGGGTAATTTTATGGAGGAGAACCATCACAACGAGACTTTTAAAAGTGGCCCCTAACAGGGATAAGATTAAGCAATGAATTCCCAGCTTATGCTTTAAGGTCCAAGGCAAACCCCTTTGCCCACACTAATGGAGTACCGATTGTCTCAAACCTCAAACCAAACCAAAAGATTGAATCGATCAACATACTCCCTTATTGACAAGATGCCCTGCATTAAATGGATGAAGTGCTCAAGCTACATGACCCTCTCGATCTTAGAAATGATCTGAGATCCAATGCAATGCCTAAATTTACTTTATATCATATGCCTACTCATCAGCTCCTTCTAAAACTATGTCCTACCTGGCCAAAGCCTCCAATCTTTAGATACCGAGAAGCAATTTACCTTATGAGAACATTCTCTATATCTATATTGGTGGAAACCATCTCATATGCAAACGTTTAAGGTTTTTTCACAGCAACAGCCTTAGAACTCATATATGGCTTCCCTCCTAGGCTAAGGAAATCCCAATATAGTTACGGAGAGTGTAAAGCTAGCAGAGCAGGAAATACTGGTGCCCCAAGGCCCACACCACCTCCAAATGCCAACCGCATCTACTGGAAAGGTTCACGGATGAAGGAACATTCCTTATCGTAGCTAAATAGACTCTGAACTAATCAGGCATCTCAGACTGCCCATCCGTAGTCGCCCATGTACTCTGTCTACTCATACTGATAGCCAGATGAAGATAGCTTAGCGATCAGTGATAGAAATAAATCAATGTCCAAAAGACAAGTGGTGTATACAGTATAGTACAGTAAAAAAATATAGATACACTCTCTCAATGTATCTCCTTTTACTAGATTAATTAACATAAACTGGTCCACATGGTCCGAGTGTTGAGCCTAAGATTTAATACCAAATGTAACAACATGTCATTCGTAATACCTTGAAATCTACACCTAATAACAACATTTGACTTTCAAATACCATGAAAGATAGAATGTTAGGAAAGAAATTTAAAACAAGCATTATACTGAGGCATGTCAATAGAATCTCATAGCGAAATGGTAATATATAATATACTGAATATACATGAACATGACAGGATAACAATAAATATATAAGGGACCATACTAGTAAAAATAACCAACAAACGAATATCAATATAGAAAGTCAAAATACATCAAAATCCATAGAGACGAAGTCCTGAATATAATATCTGATACATCAAGTCATATATATAAGTACACATCTATCACGTACCGCTACAATATTAAGTATATATAAGAAGTATTGACATGACCTGCATAGAATGCTCTAACTTTCCTAAAAGTGTGTCCCCAAAAGCACCTAACTTCCAAACTACTCAATCGAGTACCCCAGTGTTGTCATGACATAAACAAACAAAGATGAAACATAGGTCAGACATAAAGCGGGTGTGGTGGGAACTATCTCAAAATACTATATATTAAAACTATATACATATTAAAAGGAACTACTAAGGCAGAATCAGTCCTCTACATAATCACGAATCAGGGGTAATCCAGGCTGTCCAAATATAAGTAAAATAAACCTACAAAAGATAGGAAGTCATACAATAACTTACTCCACTCCTGTAATCAATGAACCAGCACAACTAATATATCGTGATTGATACATAACAACATGTTATGATAAAGGTAACCCAACATCCACAAATAGCGTGATCATAATGTATGTCTATCTCAAAGTACAACATGATCATAAATGTTGTATCAATAATAACAGCTAACTAATGAGACGCATAACATAACAATGAAAGACAATAAAAGAATACAAATCAATGCCCGTCATTAATAATGGGTGGAGTTAACTCTGGACATCTATCGCAATCTAATGATCCTCTTGGAGGGTTCAAGATAAATAGAATTAGTACTTACTTGTACCATAGTCCTCGAGCCACATCCTCAATAATGGGTTTTTTTGTAGATCTCACCGTGCCCCTATAATTAGTTTTGATAATATATGACCTACTCCATATACTTGAAACCTAGTCCCATAATAAACAAAATCAGTGCCTGAATGTACCATGGGACTAGAGCCACATACTCAGTGAATGGCCTCGTGTAGATCTCACTGCACCACTATAATGATCTTTGGTGATATATGATCTACTCTAAATACCTAAGACCTTTGCGGATCATACCATACCTCTATAATGAGATTTGGTGATATATGGTCATGTAGTACATGATTGTCATCATACCCTTAGGACATCATGGATTTAACAAACTTGTATAACTTCTTTACTAAAGAGAGTGATGGGCGTATCCCATATAATATGACATCGGGGCCATAAAAGAACATCGATGTCATATAAATATATCTATAAATCAAATATAACATCACATAATCAAATATATATATCTCAAGGTCAAAGCCAATGGACATGAACTAACTCCACTCAATTATACATGCTCACCAAATGTGACCGTGCAACAAAATCACTACATCGTTATCGTATCTGATCTTTATCGATCACATAAGTATCACTATATTACATCCACAAACGAGATTCTCCTTACATTCCACTTTCTTGAGTCGACCAAAGCCTTCCAGAAGTCGTGCCAAAATCTCACGTTGCATTGCAACTAGGCCCAGGGAAAAATCCTTGTAAATTGGCATTCTGCCTGGATTTATTTCCTAAGCCAGTGCACCACCGAGCGATCGGTGGCTGCTTATTCCTAGGCAGTAAAGCCCAGGTAGGTAGCCTTCGAGTCGCCGATTCGAGCCCAGACTTTTCCGTTGCTTCGTCCAATGAGTTGCCTAGTTTCCATAGCCTGCCTTTGCTGCATTAGATCTCTTTCGAAGTCCATTGATTGATATTTTGGAAGTGCTTCCTTTTAGAAAACTGATTTCGATATGAAATCCTCTCTTTACATTTGTAGAGTACAACTGGTGACTAGCATCTCGGCCTTCTCTAACATTTCCCAAACAACATAGCTGATTTTCCTACATTGTGTGATGCATACATGTACACTCGTACACCCATTTGTATACATTTATCACACAACCCTAGTTTGAATTATATAAGCCACGTTTCAGACTTCACCAAAGTGATTACTCAGTCCGGTATCTTCACATGCAACTTTACGCACATGGTAGTTATTATGATTATTTGGGACGCTTACCATGTGTTTATATACAAATATGGTTATTCACATACACATATATGTAAGAATATACACACAACTACATTCAAAAATTCTAGTTACAATACAATAATTATTTTGATTATTATACTACTTTAAATACATGTGTACGTATACCCGCTAGTGCACCTACACGTACACGTATATTCAAGTCAGTAATTCAATTATAACTTAAATCAAAGCTTACTTTTGTTTATTAAATCTTTCCAATTAAAGTAAAACATCCTTTTATGTTATTTCATGAAATCTCATACATTTTATATAATATAGTACCAGCTTATAAATCATTTTAAGCCTTTCAAACATCAAACTTCTTCATTTAAGATTAATTATCCCTTTCATAAATATTTTATAAAATCTTATGGCCATTTATAAAATGTCTTCTTATTATTTTATAAAATTTATACTCTTTACAAAATACCTTATTCATACTATCTTATAACATATCACTTTCTTACTATTTTATAAAATCATTCTTTTATAAAATATTTTATAAAATATCACTTTTACACAATTTTATAAAATCGCCTATTTTATAAAATATATCTTTTAAACTATTTTATAAAATCACTTATTTTGCAAAATATCACTCTAATTTAATTTTATAAAACCACTTATTTTATAAAATATTATTTATAAAATTATTTCTTTACATAAATAATATTTATAAATAAACCATTTATTATAAATATAATTTGTTTAGTTCAAATAATATTTACAAATACTAATTAAGCTTAATCAAACAAAATTGGCCTTAATTTTTCTAAAACCACTCAAATTAGTTTTATCATTACTAAAAAATGACATGCACTTAATTATGTCATCTAATTAGTCTTTAATCCATTACAATAAAACGTATAATCACTCAATTATCCCAAAATCCATTTCTAAACTTATTAACTATTTCCAAATAGTAATTAAGGCCTTAAACACATACTGAGATAATGTTCCAAAGATGAATACAAGTCTAATTCAAGCCAAACCATCCCACTTCATATAATCCAAAAATTATCAATAAACCAAAATAAGACGATTGACAAGTAAATATATATGAAGAATTATCCCACTCACCTTGCTTCTCCCTAGATAAAACTCTAATCAACAAAACCTTCTACTATGCTCTCTTGAAATCTTAGACGAGGCTTCGAACTTCAAATCAAGCTTATTTCTTGATGGTTTATGTGAGTAATTAGATGAGAGGAATTATGATGATTTTATCGTGATTTGTTGAAGGTTTTTTGGGGTTTGGATTAAGAGATCTAGGGTTTAGGCTTAAGGTGAGATTAAGAAAGTAATTAGAAGATGGAAAACGAAATGAAACATTGAATGAAGTGAAATGAAGATCTTAGCTACGTATAAGCTAAGTTAGTGAAAGCTAGTGGACTTAGCTAAATTCAATTTTCACTCCTTTCTAGAGATCACTATTCATCCTCGAAATTCATCGAATCCAAACAAAATCAAGTTTATACTCATTTTACTCGCATCTAAAAAACGGTCTCAATTATAGGTGCCTTGAGACCCAATTCATCTGCCTCTTGAAAATCTAGTATAATGGACATTCCATCAATTAACTATTGAACATTTAAATTAATTATTTAAATGTTCAATCGTTAAAATTGCGGAATGTTACACTGCATGTTATACATTATCATTATTATAATAAATTAATTAATATGGCAATATGGTTCCTAGAGTGCGTACACATCCTTTTGTTCAAGTATTACATAACTTAACATGAATGACACAAGTTTAATTACCTGATTAATAATTACATTTTTGCAAGTACATAAGATATCGTTTTAAAATTTAAAACCTAACCATAAATTCAAAATAATTAAATAAATAAATAGTGAGAGAGAGAGAGAAAAAAAAAACAAGAATCTGGAAATATGAAATCATGTACAAATCAATATTCAAAGAGTTGAGGATTTAAATGCTTCACAGATCCCCAACTAATATCCCATTTTTTAGTCCAACAGCAAACATTACATAGATCGTATACCGAATCCATACAATAATTTAATCTTCTCAAATACCCTAACTTGTAATATTAAAGTAAGCAGTGTAAGATTCATCCCTCAAGCTAAGCAAAGGCTCCAGCACAAAATTCCTCCTCACCCCCTTAGCCACAAAACTAATGGGATGATACTCTCTCACCCCTTTCTCCATCAAAAAGCTAGCCCTTTCAATAAAAGCAGCATCTCCGTCCTTTTTACATCCAAGTACTACACCTGTCCCATCACCACTTGAAGCAATAAAACATCCTTTGTAATCTGTTGACTCAAAAGATACAGAGTTCGCTTTCCCATTAAGTCCTGGAACTATCATATTAAATATATATGCGGCTTTAGCATCAGATGTAGTCGCGTATCTGACCTCGAGCCCATTGTCTGGTCCCTTATGCGCGACTAAACAACCTGGAAGGTCGAATGGTTCCAGCATTACAGACTTTTCAACATGAATGAGCCTGAAAGTTGCATGTATAGAGTCGTCCGTTCCAGATATAACGATTTTGTTCATTGTTATTGAGCTGTTTGAGTTAGATATGAAGAGCTTTTGGCCATTAATTGGTTGTTGTGATAATGAGAAGAGTTGTGAATTATATGAAGAGGATGGAATTGGAGTGATGTAGTCTGATAGTGAATTGGAGTTTGTAGCGGCTATGTCCCAGTCTTTGCTAGTCAGGCCAACCATTAAGTAGGGTCCGAATAGTATTGCCTTAATCGCTGCATATTCTTCTCTATCGTCTGTATAAATGTATTAAAACCCATGATTTATTTTTCTGATTTTTTTTCCTGATAAATATGCACGAGGGATTATGATAAGTAACGAGAAGCTAACCTTGTATAGCCTCGGTCCTTAAATTAATAGGCAATGTAATTGTCAATTTGTCATTTGAATTCCATTGTTTTGTCAATGTGAGAAAATTTCCTGCCAGCATATATGAAAACCTGTTAACTTACTCTGATATGCACATGTACTTGTACGCATGCACATAAACTGAAACTAAATAATTTACTTACCAGGTGATGGAATTGTCAAAGTTTGAGAGTTGAACGTTGAGTTTGCACCACTCGAAGAAGTCCAGAATGGTATTCTTAGGTTGATGGTCGAAGCTTGAGTACTTGACTTTATAAAGGCAATACATGTATTTAACAATTTTTGTCTAATTTTCTATTTATGGGATTCAAATATATAAATGGATTGATAAAATATACCTGATTTGAGGTAATTGACAAGGACAATCGAAGATAAGGTTCTGATGAACCAATTGGCTCGATTTTCTGTGATATTGTAATACCTCCAGACTTCCAATTAAACGAACTTGATATGAATTGTATAATGTAGAGAGTAGGGGTTTTCCCCATCTCTTCGAAATAAATAGAATCTCCTAGTTTTGAAAATGATTCAATACCTGCATATTTAACAGTAAAAATATTATAAACATAGTTAATAGTTAATACATGTTGCATGATTAACGTAATTAATTTATGTTGGAAATTTGTTTGAAGTGAATTGTTAAAAAAATTGGCTAAGTGGAAATTGGCTCCTATATTTGAATAGTCCCACATTGTGAGATTATATGCAAGAATCAAGTATTTATACTTGATTCTTAGAGGCTAAGTTGGGCCCTTTGGGCACCCAATGATGCTCTTTTGTGAGGAGGGAGGCCATGCTTGACCACCACACACGCGCGCGCGCCGACCGACCGACTCGACTCGACCCGGGCCGGGCTTGGGCTTGTAGTGGTGTAACACTTATATTTTTGCTTTAAGAATTGAAGACGAACCAAAACAATGGCTTCTGCTGCAGATCTAGATGCAACCGCTCCCGCTTCCTTCTTCCAGCTACCGACTGTCTCCGCTGCTCCCTTCAGATTCGAAGGCCTCCACTTCAAACGCTGGAGACAAAAGATGGAGTTCTTCCTGACCACCCGAAAAGTGGTTGCTGTGCTCGCGACCAACAAACCGCAGCTACCCGATAGACCAGACGCCGAAGCAGACTCAGATCAGATGCGAGCCTGGACAGAGAAATCAAAGGAGTTGCAGAGCTGGACAGAGCAAGATTACATGTGCCGAAACTACATTCTCAACGGCCTCAGCGATGACCTGTACGACTACTACAATTCTGACAAGTCAGCCAAAGAGATTTGGGAAGCGCTGCAAAAGAAGTACGATACCGAAGAGGCTGGAGCGAAGAAGTATGCAGTCAGCCGCTACCTCAAATACCAGATGACGGATGACAGGTCAGTAGAGATGCAGTCTCATGAGCTTCAGAAAATTGCTCATGAGATCATCTCCGAAGGTATGAGTTTAGATGAACAGTTTCAAATTGCTGTTATTATTGATAAACTGCCCCCAGGTTGGAAAGATTTTAAGAATGTGCTTAGGCACAAGACTAAGGAATTCTCCTTAGAGAGCTTGATTACTCGCCTCCGTATTGAGGAGGAGGCTCGGAAACAGGACCAGAAAGAGGAAGTGCTTGTTGTCACCAACAATAACACTAAGAAGTCCAAGCCAGCAGTTCTGAAACCAAATCCGAAAAGCTTTAAGAATCAGAACCGCAACCGCAACAAACAGAATTGGAACCCGCAAGGGAACCAAAAAGGACAGCAGAAACCAACCCAAAAGAATGACTCTGGACAGTTGTTTCTGTGCTACAACTGTGGAAAACCAGGTCATATGGCACGCAAGTGTAGGAACAGACCAGGCCCTGCACCGCAGGCTAACCTGACTGAGGAGCCTTTGACGGCTATGATTTCTGAGATTCACCTTGTTGGTGGATCAGAGGGTTGGTGGGTAGACACTGGTGCATCCCGCCATGTCTGCTATGATCGTGCTATGTTTAGTACATACACGGCTGCTGATGATCAGAAGGTGCTGTTGGGAGATTCTCACACCACTACAGTTGCAGGCATTGGAAATGTGGAAATAAAGTTTACCTCTGGAAAGACAGTTCTTCTGAAAGATGTGATGCATACTCCAGAGATGAGAAAGAATCTGGTTTCTGGTTTTCTCCTTAATAAGGCTGGTTTTACTCAAGTTATAGGGGCTGATTTGTATACTTTGACTTATAAGGGGATGTTTGTAGGGAAGGGTTATGCTTGTGAGGGTATGTTTAAACTGAATGTTGAATCTAATAAAGTAACCAGTTCTGCTTATATGTTGTGTGACTTTAATATTTGGCACTCTAGATTATGTCATGTAAATAAGCGTATAATTCATAACATGATCACATTAGATTTGATTCCTAAAATGTCACAAACTGATTTTGATAAATGTGAATTCTGTAGTCAAGCAAAAATCACTAAGAAACCTCATAAATCAGTTGATAGATTTTCTGAACCCTTAGACTTGATTCATTCTGACATATGTGAGCTAGATGGTACTTTGACTAGACATGGACACCGTTATTTTATCACTTTCATAGATGATACCTCTGATTTCACTTATGTATATCTTATGAAAAATAAAAGTGATGCATTTGATATGTTTAAATTATTTAAAACTGAAATTGAGAATCAATCTAATAAGAAAATTAAGAGACTTCGTAGTGATAGAGGAACAGAATATGAATCTAGTTCATTTCTTGATTTCTATAAATTGAATGGTATAATTCATGAGAGAACTGCACCTTATTCACCTGAAATGAACGGTAAAGCTGAAAGAAAGAATAGGACCTTTACCGAATTAGTTGTAGCTATTTTGTTAAATTCAGGTGCAACAAAACATTGGTGGGGGGATATTTTGTTGACTGTATGCTATGTATTGAATAGAATCCCTAAATCAAAAAGTAAGACTTCACCTTTTGAAATTTTAAAAAATTATAAACCGAATGTATCTTACTTTAGAACTTGGGGATGCTTGGCATATGTTCGTATACCCGACCCTAAGAGAATAAAATTAGCAAGTAGAACATACGAATGTGTATTTATTGGCTATGCTATTAATAGCAAAGCATATAGATTTTATGACCTAAATACACATAATATAGTAGAATCTATTGATGCTGATTTTTATGAAAATAAATTTCCTTTTAAATTGAGGAATAGTGGGGGCACGTCAAATAACACCATGCCTATTAGAACAGAACTTAATGAATCTTCTGAAACTGAACCTAGAAGAAGTAAAAGAGCAAGAGTTGATAAAGATTTTGGCTCAGATTTTTGCACTTTTACTATAGAGGAGGATCCAACAAACCTCCAAGAAGCCTTATCTTCTTTAGATGCCGATTTTTGGCAAGAGGCTATAAATGATGAGATGGATTCCTTGGAATCCAATAAGACTTGGCACTTAGTAGATTTACCACCTGGTTGTAAGTCTATAGGTTGTAAATGGGTACTTAAAAAGAAATTAAAACCTAATGGAACAGTTGAAAAATATAAAGCCCGTTTGGTAGCTAAAGGTTTTAGGCAAAGAGAAAATATAGACTTTTTTGATACTTTTTCACCTGTAACTAGAATCACATCCATTCGAGTACTAATTTCATTAGCATCTATTCATAATTTAATTATACACCAAATGGATGTTAAAACTGCCTTTTTAAATGGTGAATTAGAAGAAGAAATTTATATGGACCAACCTGAAGGCTTTGTAATTCATGGTCAAGAACATAAAGTTTGCAAATTAGATAAATCATTATATGGTTTAAAACAAGCACCTAAACAATGGCATGAAAAATTTGATAATTTAATAATCTCAAATGGTTTTAAAATTAATGAAAGTGACAAATGCATTTATTATAAATTTGAGAATGACATTTGCACTATAATATGTTTGTATGTAGATGATCTACTAATTTTTGGATCAAATATTCATGCCATAAACACTGTTAAATCTTTGTTAAGTGCCAATTTTGATATGAAAGATCTAGGTGAAGCGAGTGTAATTCTTGGTATTAAGATTACTAGGTCCGAAAAGGGACTTTCTTTGGATCAATCTCATTATATTGAGAAGATCTTAAAGAAATACAATTACTTTGACTGTAAACCTGCATGTACACCATATGATCCTAGTGTAAAACTTTTCAAGAACACTGGTGAAGGTGTAAGACAGTCTGATTATGCGAGCATCATTGGCAGCCTTCGGTATGCCACTGATTGTACTAGACCCGACATAGCCTATGTCGTGGGATTATTATGCAGGTTTACTAGTAGACCTAGTATAGAGCATTGGCACGCTATTGAGAGGGTCATGAGATACCTAAAGCGAACCATGAACCTTGGATTACATTATGGAAAGTTTCCAGCTGTTCTTGAAGGTTACACCGATGCAGACTGGAATACTTTATCTGATGACTCAAAGGCAACCAGTGGCTATATCTTTAGCATTGCTGGAGGAGCTGTTTCTTGGAAATCCAAGAAACAGACTATTTTGGCTCAGTCTACTATGGAGTCTGAGATGATAGCACTAGCTACAGCTAGTGAGGAAGCAGAGTACTTAAGAAATCTGCTAGCTGAGATTCCTTTATGGGAAAAACCGATACCAGCTGTGTTGATCCATTGCGATAGTACCGCGGCTATTGCAAAAGTACAGAACCGTTATTATAACGGTAAGAGACGACAGATACGTCGTAAGCACAGCACTGTTAGAGAGCTACTCTCTTCAGGAGCTGTTAGAGTGGATCACATACGCAGTGATGAGAATTTGGCAGATCCTTTGACGAAAGGACTGGCCAGAGAGAAAGTCCTTACGACTTCTAGAAAAATGGGACTATTGCCCTTAGATTGTTGAGTCACGCACAATGGTAACCCGACCTAATGACTGGAGATCCCAAGAACTAGGTTCAATGGGTAAGAACAAGTTGTGAAGTGATATGAGTTGAACATGCCATTTTTCATATATAAAGAAGCATGTATTCCTGAAGTGATTAGAGGATGAGTTAATAGAAACTCTTAATGAGATCTATACTCCATTTGGAGTGGAGTACCTACCTTCAGGAGTACTCTTGATAGACTCACCTGTGTGAATGTGGAAATTTGGCCGTTTCCTATGGAGTTTTGGGCAAAACTCCTAGAGCATTCACTAAACTGGGATAGACGTGCATGGCCATAAATGCACGAGCTTATTTGATTGCACTCTAGAAGGATTGTGTGTGGTCTGATGTCAGGAATAGAGTTCAAGACTACGTGTCACTCTAGTAAAAACTGAATCTTATTCACTATGCAAAGGTTCAAGTCTAACGACACCTTTGTTTATGCACAATCTTATGTTTTCAGAAATTGCTCGAAAATATTTTTTAAAAATTCAAGTGGGGGATTGTTGGAAATTTGTTTGAAGTGAATTGTTAAAAAAATTGGCTAAGTGGAAATTGGCTCCTATATTTGAATAGTCCCACATTGTGAGATTATATGCAAGAATCAAGTATTTATACTTGATTCTTAGAGGCTAAGTTGGGCCCTTTGGGCACCCAATGATGCTCTTTTGTGAGGAGGGAGGCCATGCTTGACCACCACACACGCGCGCGCGCGCGCGCCGACCGACCGACTCGACTCGACCCGACCCGACCCGACCCGGGCCGGGCCGGGCTTGGGCTTGTAGTGGTGTAACACTTATATTTTTGCTACAAATTTGTTAACTGTTTTCTGACCGGGCTGGATCAGTTACTTAAGCCCGTATGAAGAACGTTGTGCAACGTTCATTATTTTTGACCCGGTAATACTCAGATCCGTTTTTCTAGACCACGTCCCCTAATCAGTAAAACGTTCTTTTCACTACTCCGTCTTCATAACTCATAAGAAGACGAAATAGACAGAACGACATTTTTCCTTATCTCTTCTTCATAAAAATCCGAGCAATATTTCGAGAGTGCAAACTGAACCGTTTCGTTCGTGCAAACGTAACGGTACCCCAATCTATTGAGAGGCTGTTTTATCCTAGAGGCGGCGGTGATTGATCCGAACTGCTTGCACCTTTGAGCAGATCGCCGAAACGTCTTCAAGAAAGTGACTTTGTCCACGACTCAGCCGAATTTCGACCATTGTTTCCAACAATTTATAGTGTTCTCAAGTGTACACTTGAGAATTAATGCCCTGCATTACGTACAAAGAACTCTGGCCGTGGCTCCAACTGAATATTTATTTTTCAGTATACAAATAACAAATTACTTGTTTTGGCCCTATCGCAATGTAATATTGGCATTGTATATTTAAAATAGCTTTACATATGAATGTTTAGTGAAATATTGATTACTAGTAACATGTAGCTTTAAATGCCGGCTCCTGTTTTTTAAAACTAAAAGAATTGACAAATCAAAAACTATAGACAAATGTTCGTTGATTAATCAGAGTATATCTTGTCAAGGATTATAGGTTTCTCAAGGCAAAAAAATACCAGTTCCATAACAGCACCAAAAAGAATTAAATTGTGTTCCCCATTTGTGAAAGCTAATTGCTTTGGACTGTCCAGGTCCCTGAGGAAGCATGTATATCATTACTCCAGGCTCTCTTCCTCTTTGAATACTCAATACGCCATTTGTAAGAGCTCGTTCGTAATAATCAGCATAAGCCATTCCTTTAGTCCATCTAAATAAATTACGAGAAACCTAAAAAAAAAAGAGCATAGTTGCAATGTTACATGTCATAAAATGATTAACATGAAAGGTAATGTACGTAAGTTGCACGATTGTTGATATCTGTACTAATTGTTTTCTTTATTAATAGTAAAGATGACGACGACAATGATGAACCTTAAGCATGTTATAAGTTGTGCAAGATTCTTCATCCTCCGAGGTTAGCGTATCCGCTAAACGTTTTGGATCTGACCTGAAATTGTGCTTGTATTAGAAGTAAATAACAGCCAATTACATATTTATATTCAACTTGAATGCTAAACATGAGTATTATACCAAAATTCACGAACAGAAGTTCCACCCGTTGCAAAACTATGAGAAGAAGTAACGGTATCCATAAAGAATGTTCCTATGTCCTGTCATGTATCAAAAGCAGATACAACATGAAAAGGAAGAAAAGATTGTTTAGCTTTAAGAGGAGTGCAGTTTAAGAAGCTATTTACCCTGTAAATTGGATCACCAGTGATCTCGTATCGCATTTGGGCTCCTACAACAATTGGAATATGAGTGTTGGCATGAAAACCAGAAAGACTATCAGCCTGCAATAAATCATGATCAATAAACTCCTAAATCAGAAGTATTTTTTTACCACTTATAAAAGATTGGTAAATAAATCTCTAATTTTCAAACAAACAGTGCGATGGCAATAATCCAAGTTTTGTGTATTGTTGGCATTATCAACTTAAAATGAGTGACCATTTAATGTGACGACTACTTATTTGAGTTACTTACTTTGAAGTCTGTAGTTCTATAATCCAAAAATATTCATTGCCCACATAAAGTTGTGATTTGTCGATAAATTGTAATTTAGGAACTACGATTTAATTATCTTTTCTCATGAACTATACCTCAAAATACCTATCAATAAATCATACCAGATAATAATGAGAAACAATGAGCACACCTTCAATGCAAGCGAACCTAGAAAGCAATGCTTGTTATTCTAAGTATATCAAGACCAGCAAAGCAAACGAATGCAAACAACAATTACCATCGGAATGTTTGCAATTCAGTATAGTGTGCAGTACCACATGAGGAGTGAAAAAGAAGGTAGGCAGTACCGTTCAATCACAGTCCGTGTGCGTGCAATTTGTCCGAGTCCAGTAGCCGATACTGTTCCCTTAAAGCAATATTGCTCTCCCACTGGCGCAGAGGAGATGATGAGCAATTCGCCTCCCAAGGTTAAACGGACCGTACTCTGCGATGTTGCGCTACAACCGCAGAGCGACGACGAACTCAAGGCAGGTTTTTTGTTTCTACAGAACAGAGCAGTGGACGATGGAGAAGAAGAGTAAGAAAATTGATATGTATAATTTGATTTTCGCAGGCCTTTATATAGGCTGTGAAGAGGCATCTGTTCAGGAACGGGTCTGTTGGAAAGGTTGCGACCCTTTACCAACAGATACTTCCGTTGGCGTTTGCGCGGCCGAATTCAAAAAATAACCGTTTTGCTGGGCAGCGAGCCCATTCGCATTTGGAGGCCCAATCGATCACGAGACCCCAAGAGCCCCAAGGCCCAAGGCCCTTATCTTTGACCTTTTTAATTTAATATGAAATATATGCATGCTTTGTTCATGCCATTGCCTCTTTCCTTCATCTCTTCTTTCTTTTGTAATAACATCTCATGCCTTAATATAAGTAGTGGCATAGGTGCTAGTTTTCCCCGATGTGGGACTAAATGATTTTGCCAAATTTTTTGCTTTAACCATTTATTCATTTTTCCAACAATCCCCCACATGAATGAGTGGTTATATGATCTGTTCTTAAAATTGCGAAACATTTATCATATGGGTAAAAGTAGCACAAAGGCCTTGAACTTTTCCTAGTGTTTATCGTTATAACTAACTAGCGAATCAGTGGACTAGACTGTCTTTGAACTGTAAGCCGTTTGTGTAAGTCTATAAAGATAACACGTGATAAATGTTCTTTAACTCCTTGGTTCTCTGTTTGTGTTCGTTTTTGCCATGAACACCGCCTTGGTTTCATGAGTGCTTAAAGAATTCGACCTTACAATCCTTCTTGAAGCGGCGCCTTCGCACTCACATAGGTGATTCTATAAAGAGTATCCCGTAATACCCCACTTGGTTCTTTATAATACCACAGTATAGACATCATTAAAAGCAAAGCTTATCCTATTCTCCGACGGGTTGTGCACTGACTTATCATAGGAATGGTTTTTAATTGAGTAGTGCCGTCAAGTTTATCTCAAACTTAGTTGTCCCTTTGAACCTAGATCTTGGGATCTCCAGTCAACTAGGTGGGGTTTCCGTTTTAGAAAACTTTTCAATTAATAGGTCTTAAGCCCATTCCCATCGATAAGGTTTGAACTTTCTCTCTTGGCAAGCCTTTTGTTAGTGGATCCGCTATGTTATCCTTTGACCTTACATAGTCTATAGTGATAACTCCATTAGAGAGAAGTTGTCTTATGGTTTTATGTCTACGACGAATATGTCGAGATTTACCATTATACAGTGTACTGTTAGCCCTTCCTATAGCAGATTGACTATCGCAATGTATACATATTGGAGGTACTGGTTTTTCCCAATTTGGAATATCTTCCAGAAAACTCCTAATCCAATCTGCTTCTTCTGCGGCTTTATCCAGAGCAATGAATTCTGATTCCATTGTTGACCTTGCTATGCAAGTTTGTTTGGATGATTTCCACGAGATTGCTCCATTTCCTAATGTGAATACGTATCCACTTGTGGATTTAGTATCATGTGATCCGGTTATCCAATTTGCGTCGCTGTAACCTTCCACTACTGAAGGATAATTCGAATAATGCAAACCAAAGTTCTGTGTATATTTCAGATATCCAAGAACTCTTATTATCGCTTTCCAATGATGTTTACCAGGATTGCTGGTAAATCTACTGAGTTTACTTATAGCATATGCGATATCTGGTCTTGTGCAGTTCATTACATACATGATACTTCCTAATACACGAGAGTATTCCAGTTGATATATACTGTCACCGGTGTTCTTAACCCAATTTTGGTTCATATCTACTGGTGATTTTGCAATAGTTATATTGTATTGCTTGAATTTTTCAAGTATCTTGGCTATGTAATGTGATTGAGATAATGCATATCCTTGTGGTGTTCTCACAATTTTTACACCCAATATTACATCAGCCAGTCCTAGGTCTTTCATATCGAATCTAGAAGATAACATATCTTTTGTTGATGTTATTATGGCCTTATTATTGCCTAGGATCAATAAATCATCAACATAGAGACATACAATGACATATCCAATATGTGTGTATTTCACGTAAACACATTTATCTGATTCGTTTATAGCGAATCCATTTGATAACATAGTTTCATCAAATTTCTCATGCCATTGTTTTGGTGCTTGTTTAAGACCATAAAGTGATTTCACCAACTTACATACTTTGTTTTCATTTCCTGGGCTAACAAACCCTTCAGGTTGTAGCATATATATTTCTTCCTCCAACTCACCATTCAAAAAAGCTGTTTTTACATCCATTTGATGTATTTCCAAATTTAGTATAGAGGCGATTGCAATAAGCATCCTAATGGATGTTATTCTAGTTACTGGTGAGTAAGTGTCAAAATAATCCAGATCTTCTTTCTGTCTGAATCCTTTGACTACTATACGAGCTTTATACTTATCTACTGAGCCATCAGCCTTGAGTTTTTTCTTAAATATCCATTTATATCCTAGTGGTTTTGATCCTTTAGGGAGATCCACTAGTTCCCATGTATGGTTTTGCAAAATAGATTCTATTTCATTATTGACAGCTTCCTTCCAATAAGGAGCATCTGGAGATGACATTGCTTGTTGATAGGTTAGAGGTTCATTTTCTATCATGTATGCATAGAAATCGGGTCCAAAGGTTTTAGAAGTCCTTTGACGTTTGCTCCTTCTGGGTTCCTCTACCTCTGTTTCAACATCCCTTTCATTCAAATTTTGATTAACATCATCCTCGGGAATATCTGTATCTCTTGATCTCTTTTGAATAATAGTTTCAATGGATGTTTTAAGAGGATAAATGTGTTCAAAGAATCTAGCATTTCTAGATTCGATAATGGTGTTTTCATGAATGTCATCAATTTCAGATTTATACACCAAAAATCGATAAGCAGCACTATTATGAGCATATCCTATAAATATGCAATCTACAGTCTTTGGTCCAATTTTGACCTTCTTTGGTTTCGGTATTTCTACTTTGGCAAGACACCCCCACACTCTCAAGTATTTGTAGGATGGTGGTCTGCCTTTCCACAGTTCATGCGGTGATTTCGAAGTCTTCTTTCGAGGCACTTTATTTAGAATGTGATTCGCAGAAAGTATAGCTTCTCCCCATAGGTTATCTGGTAGACCAGAACTAATGAGTAGAGCATTCATCATTTCTTTTAGCGTACGATTTTTACGTTCTGCTATGCCATTTGATTGAGGGGAATATGGTGCCGTTGTCTGGTGTATAATACCATGTTCGGCGCAGTATTCTTCAAATGGAGATTCATATTCTCCTCCTCTATCACTTCTTAAGGCTTTTATCTTCTTATTAAGTTGATTTTCAACTTCCGCTTTGTATTGTTTAAACATGTCAAATGCCTCATCCTTGCTTCTAAGAAGATACACATAACAGTATCTCGTACAATCATCAATAAATGTGATGAAATACCGTTTTCCACCTCTAGTTTGACACATTTTCAAGTCACACACATCTGTGTGTATTAAGTCTAGAGGTTCCGTATTCCTTTCAACTTGATGAAAGGATGTTCTAGTTAGTTTAGATTCGGCACATGTTTCACATTTGTAATTGGAATTTATTGTAAACTTAGGTATAAATTCTAAGTTTATCAATTTTCGCAATGTATCAAAGTTAACATGACCTAATCTCGCATGCCATATATTAAATGACTCAGTGATATAAACAGAAGAATTAATTTTATTATCACTATCTTTTGGTACAACGGTCATTACATTCATTTTGAACAGACCATCACTCACATACCCTTTGCCAACATACACTCCATTTTTAGACAATACAAAATTATCAGAAACAAAGACCAATTTGAAGCCATTTTTACTTAGCAATGATCCTGAAACCAAGTTCTTGCGGATATCTGGAACGTGTAGAACATCGTTTAGAGTAAGTTCTTTCCCAGAAGTCATTTTAAGAACCACTTTTCCTTTGCCTTCAACCTTTGACGTAGACGAGTTTCCCATAAAGAGTTGCTCTTCCTGTGTCGCAGATTTATAGTCGGAAAACATCCACTTGTTGGCGCAAATGTGTCTTGTGGCACCAGTGTCCACAAACCATTCTTTCGGGTTGCCAACCAAGTTGCATTCTGAGATCACTGCGGATAAATTCATTTCAGAGACATTCTCGGAAAGCGTTTCGAATTCTGTAACATTGGCTTGGTCTTTCTTCTTGTTCTGATTCTTTGGACCTCGACATTCGATTGCCTTATGTCCTTTCTTCCCGCAATTATGGCAGTTTCCTTTGAACTTCTTAGCCTTCTTTGCGTTTGGGTAGTTTTCCCTCTTTCTTTTGTTGTTCTTTTCTGTTTCAACCACATTCGCCTTTGCCACCATAGTATTAGTTGCTTTCTTTTCAGATTTTCGGTTGTCTTCTTCAATTCTGAGTCGAACAACCAAATCTTCCATTGTCATTTCTTTACGTTTGTGCTTCAAATAATTCTTGAAGTCTTTCCACAACGGAGGCAATTTCTCTATAGCGGCAGCCACTTGAAACGACTCACTTAGAGACATTCCTTCGTCATGTATCTCATGTATAATGACTAGCAACTCTTGAATTTGGCTAATCACTGTTTTAGAGTCTATCATTTTAAAATCCAGAAATTTACCGACGATGAATTTCTTCATGCCAGCATCTTCTGTCTTGTATTTCTTATCGAGAGACATCCAAAGTTCCTTTGACGTCTTCATAGTACAATACACATTGTATAGACTGTTATCCAGGCCGTTCAATATGTAATTTTTACATATGAAGTCGGAATTTTTCCAAGCAGTGAGCGCCTCGACTTTGGTAGCGTCAGGCTCCAATTCGTCTACTTTAGGAGGATCCTCTGTAAGGAAATTCGCGAGTCCTAAAGTGGTAAGGTAGAACAACATCTTCTGCTGCCATCTTTTGAAGTCAACACCAGTAAATTTTTCTGGTCGTTCTCCATGCGAGAAGGTGACAGTCGGAGCAACTAATGCAGCAGTTTGAGATGCGGGCACAACAGGTTTGGTTGCCGAAGTATTACCGTCCTTTGCCATCGTCTGGATGCAAAGAGAATACTTAGAAAGCAGAACAATATTGCTTTAAGATTGTTATTCTAAGTATATCAAGACCAGCAAAGCAAACGAATGCAAACAACAATTACCATCGGAATGTTTGCAATTCAGTATAGTGTGCAGTACCACATGAGGAGTGAAAAAGAAGGTAGGCAGTACCGTTCAATCACAGTCCGTGTGCGTGCAATTTGTCCGAGTCCAGTAGCCGATACTGTTCCCTTAAAGCAATATTGCTCTCCCACTGGCGCAGAGGAGATGATGAGCAATTCGCCTCCCAAGGTTAAACGGACCGTACTCTGCGATGTTGCGCTACAACCGCAGAGCGACGACGAACTCAAGGCAGGTTTTTTGTTTCTACAGAACAGAGCAGTGGACGATGGAGAAGAAGAGTAAGAAAATTGATATGTATAATTTGATTTTCGCAGGCCTTTATATAGGCTGTGAAGAGGCATCTGTTCAGGAACGGGTCTGTTGGAAAGGTTGCGACCCTTTACCAACAGATACTTCCGTTGGCGTTTGCGCGGCCGAATTCAAAAAATAACCGTTTTGCTGGGCAGCGAGCCCATTCGCATTTGGAGGCCCAATCGATCACGAGACCCCAAGAGCCCCAAGGCCCAAGGCCCTTATCTTTGACCTTTTTAATTTAATATGAAATATATGCATGCTTTGTTCATGCCATTGCCTCTTTCCTTCATCTCTTCTTTCTTTTGTAATAACATCTCATGCCTTAATATAAGTAGTGGCATAGGTGCTAGTTTTCCCCGATGTGGGACTAAATGATTTTGCCAAATTTTTTGCTTTAACCATTTATTCATTTTTCCAACAATCCCCCACATGAATGAGTGGTTATATGATCTGTTCTTAAAATTGCGAAACATTTATCATATGGGTAAAAGTAGCACAAAGGCCTTGAACTTTTCCTAGTGTTTATCGTTATAACTAACTAGCGAATCAGTGGACTAGACTGTCTTTGAACTGTAAGCCGTTTGTGTAAGTCTATAAAGATAACACGTGATAAATGTTCTTTAACTCCTTGGTTCTCTGTTTGTGTTCGTTTTTGCCATGAACACCGCCTTGGTTTCATGAGTGCTTAAAGAATTCGACCTTACAATCCTTCTTGAAGCGGCGCCTTCGCACTCACATAGGTGATTCTATAAAGAGTATCCCGTAATACCCCACTTGGTTCTTTATAATACCACAGTATAGACATCATTAAAAGCAAAGCTTATCCTATTCTCCGACGGGTTGTGCACTGACTTATCATAGGAATGGTTTTTAATTGAGTAGTGCCGTCAAGTTTATCTCAAACTTAGTTGTCCCTTTGAACCTAGATCTTGGGATCTCCAGTCAACTAGGTGGGGTTTCCGTTTTAGAAAACTTTTCAATTAATAGGTCTTAAGCCCATTCCCATCGATAAGGTTTGAACTTTCTCTCTTGGCAAGCCTTTTGTTAGTGGATCCGCTATGTTATCCTTTGACCTTACATAGTCTATAGTGATAACTCCATTAGAGAGAAGTTGTCTTATGGTTTTATGTCTACGACGAATATGTCGAGATTTACCATTATACAGTGTACTGTTAGCCCTTCCTATAGCAGATTGACTATCGCAATGTATACATATTGGAGGTACTGGTTTTTCCCAATTTGGAATATCTTCCAGAAAACTCCTAATCCAATCTGCTTCTTCTGCGGCTTTATCCAGAGCAATGAATTCTGATTCCATTGTTGACCTTGCTATGCAAGTTTGTTTGGATGATTTCCACGAGATTGCTCCATTTCCTAATGTGAATACGTATCCACTTGTGGATTTAGTATCATGTGATCCGGTTATCCAATTTGCGTCGCTGTAACCTTCCACTACTGAAGGATAATTCGAATAATGCAAACCAAAGTTCTGTGTATATTTCAGATATCCAAGAACTCTTATTATCGCTTTCCAATGATGTTTACCAGGATTGCTGGTAAATCTACTGAGTTTACTTATAGCATATGCGATATCTGGTCTTGTGCAGTTCATTACATACATGATACTTCCTAATACACGAGAGTATTCCAGTTGATATATACTGTCACCGGTGTTCTTAACCCAATTTTGGTTCATATCTACTGGTGATTTTGCAATAGTTATATTGTATTGCTTGAATTTTTCAAGTATCTTGGCTATGTAATGTGATTGAGATAATGCATATCCTTGTGGTGTTCTCACAATTTTTACACCCAATATTACATCAGCCAGTCCTAGGTCTTTCATATCGAATCTAGAAGATAACATATCTTTTGTTGATGTTATTATGGCCTTATTATTGCCTAGGATCAATAAATCATCAACATAGAGACATACAATGACATATCCAATATGTGTGTATTTCACGTAAACACATTTATCTGATTCGTTTATAGCGAATCCATTTGATAACATAGTTTCATCAAATTTCTCATGCCATTGTTTTGGTGCTTGTTTAAGACCATAAAGTGATTTCACCAACTTACATACTTTGTTTTCATTTCCTGGGCTAACAAACCCTTCAGGTTGTAGCATATATATTTCTTCCTCCAACTCACCATTCAAAAAAGCTGTTTTTACATCCATTTGATGTATTTCCAAATTTAGTATAGAGGCGATTGCAATAAGCATCCTAATGGATGTTATTCTAGTTACTGGTGAGTAAGTGTCAAAATAATCCAGATCTTCTTTCTGTCTGAATCCTTTGACTACTATACGAGCTTTATACTTATCTACTGAGCCATCAGCCTTGAGTTTTTTCTTAAATATCCATTTATATCCTAGTGGTTTTGATCCTTTAGGGAGATCCACTAGTTCCCATGTATGGTTTTGCAAAATAGATTCTATTTCATTATTGACAGCTTCCTTCCAATAAGGAGCATCTGGAGATGACATTGCTTGTTGATAGGTTAGAGGTTCATTTTCTATCATGTATGCATAGAAATCGGGTCCAAAGGTTTTAGAAGTCCTTTGACGTTTGCTCCTTCTGGGTTCCTCTACCTCTGTTTCAACATCCCTTTCATTCAAATTTTGATTAACATCATCCTCGGGAATATCTGTATCTCTTGATCTCTTTTGAATAATAGTTTCAATGGATGTTTTAAGAGGATAAATGTGTTCAAAGAATCTAGCATTTCTAGATTCGATAATGGTGTTTTCATGAATGTCATCAATTTCAGATTTATACACCAAAAATCGATAAGCAGCACTATTATGAGCATATCCTATAAATATGCAATCTACAGTCTTTGGTCCAATTTTGACCTTCTTTGGTTTCGGTATTTCTACTTTGGCAAGACACCCCCACACTCTCAAGTATTTGTAGGATGGTGGTCTGCCTTTCCACAGTTCATGCGGTGATTTCGAAGTCTTCTTTCGAGGCACTTTATTTAGAATGTGATTCGCAGAAAGTATAGCTTCTCCCCATAGGTTATCTGGTAGACCAGAACTAATGAGTAGAGCATTCATCATTTCTTTTAGCGTACGATTTTTACGTTCTGCTATGCCATTTGATTGAGGGGAATATGGTGCCGTTGTCTGGTGTATAATACCATGTTCGGCGCAGTATTCTTCAAATGGAGATTCATATTCTCCTCCTCTATCACTTCTTAAGGCTTTTATCTTCTTATTAAGTTGATTTTCAACTTCCGCTTTGTATTGTTTAAACATGTCAAATGCCTCATCCTTGCTTCTAAGAAGATACACATAACAGTATCTCGTACAATCATCAATAAATGTGATGAAATACCGTTTTCCACCTCTAGTTTGACACATTTTCAAGTCACACACATCTGTGTGTATTAAGTCTAGAGGTTCCGTATTCCTTTCAACTTGATGAAAGGATGTTCTAGTTAGTTTAGATTCGGCACATGTTTCACATTTGTAATTGGAATTTATTGTAAACTTAGGTATAAATTCTAAGTTTATCAATTTTCGCAATGTATCAAAGTTAACATGACCTAATCTCGCATGCCATATATTAAATGACTCAGTGATATAAACAGAAGAATTAATTTTATTATCACTATCTTTTGGTACAACGGTCATTACATTCATTTTGAACAGACCATCACTCACATACCCTTTGCCAACATACACTCCATTTTTAGACAATACAAAATTATCAGAAACAAAGACCAATTTGAAGCCATTTTTACTTAGCAATGATCCTGAAACCAAGTTCTTGCGGATATCTGGAACGTGTAGAACATCGTTTAGAGTAAGTTCTTTCCCAGAAGTCATTTTAAGAACCACTTTTCCTTTGCCTTCAACCTTTGACGTAGACGAGTTTCCCATAAAGAGTTGCTCTTCCTGTGTCGCAGATTTATAGTCGGAAAACATCCACTTGTTGGCGCAAATGTGTCTTGTGGCACCAGTGTCCACAAACCATTCTTTCGGGTTGCCAACCAAGTTGCATTCTGAGATCACTGCGGATAAATTCATTTCAGAGACATTCTCGGAAAGCGTTTCGAATTCTGTAACATTGGCTTGGTCTTTCTTCTTGTTCTGATTCTTTGGACCTCGACATTCGATTGCCTTATGTCCTTTCTTCCCGCAATTATGGCAGTTTCCTTTGAACTTCTTAGCCTTCTTTGCGTTTGGGTAGTTTTCCCTCTTTCTTTTGTTGTTCTTTTCTGTTTCAACCACATTCGCCTTTGCCACCATAGTATTAGTTGCTTTCTTTTCAGATTTTCGGTTGTCTTCTTCAATTCTGAGTCGAACAACCAAATCTTCCATTGTCATTTCTTTACGTTTGTGCTTCAAATAATTCTTGAAGTCTTTCCACAACGGAGGCAATTTCTCTATAGCGGCAGCCACTTGAAACGACTCACTTAGAGACATTCCTTCGTCATGTATCTCATGTATAATGACTAGCAACTCTTGAATTTGGCTAATCACTGTTTTAGAGTCTATCATTTTAAAATCCAGAAATTTACCGACGATGAATTTCTTCATGCCAGCATCTTCTGTCTTGTATTTCTTATCGAGAGACATCCAAAGTTCCTTTGACGTCTTCATAGTACAATACACATTGTATAGACTGTTATCCAGGCCGTTCAATATGTAATTTTTACATATGAAGTCGGAATTTTTCCAAGCAGTGAGCGCCTCGACTTTGGTAGCGTCAGGCTCCAATTCGTCTACTTTAGGAGGATCCTCTGTAAGGAAATTCGCGAGTCCTAAAGTGGTAAGGTAGAACAACATCTTCTGCTGCCATCTTTTGAAGTCAACACCAGTAAATTTTTCTGGTCGTTCTCCATGCGAGAAGGTGACAGTCGGAGCAACTAATGCAGCAGTTTGAGATGCGGGCACAACAGGTTTGGTTGCCGAAGTATTACCGTCCTTTGCCATCGTCTGGATGCAAAGAGAATACTTAGAAAGCAGAACAATATTGCTTTAAGATTGTTATTCTAAGTATATCAAGACCAGCAAAGCAAACGAATGCAAACAACAATTACCATCGGAATGTTTGCAATTCAGTATAGTGTGCAGTACCACATGAGGAGTGAAAAAGAAGGTAGGCAGTACCGTTCAATCACAGTCCGTGTGCGTGCAATTTGTCCGAGTCCAGTAGCCGATACTGTTCCCTTAAAGCAATATTGCTCTCCCACTGGCGCAGAGGAGATGATGAGCAATTCGCCTCCCAAGGTTAAACGGACCGTACTCTGCGATGTTGCGCTACAACCGCAGAGCGACGACGAACTCAAGGCAGGTTTTTTGTTTCTACAGAACAGAGCAGTGGACGATGGAGAAGAAGAGTAAGAAAATTGATATGTATAATTTGATTTTCGCAGGCCTTTATATAGGCTGTGAAGAGGCATCTGTTCAGGAACGGGTCTGTTGGAAAGGTTGCGACCCTTTACCAACAGATACTTCCGTTGGCGTTTGCGCGGCCGAATTCAAAAAATAACCGTTTTGCTGGGCAGCGAGCCCATTCGCATTTGGAGGCCCAATCGATCACGAGACCCCAAGAGCCCCAAGGCCCAAGGCCCTTATCTTTGACCTTTTTAATTTAATATGAAATATATGCATGCTTTGTTCATGCCATTGCCTCTTTCCTTCATCTCTTCTTTCTTTTGTAATAACATCTCATGCCTTAATATAAGTAGTGGCATAGGTGCTAGTTTTCCCCGATGTGGGACTAAATGATTTTGCCAAATTTTTTGCTTTAACCATTTATTCATTTTTCCAACAATCCCCCACATGAATGAGTGGTTATATGATCTGTTCTTAAAATTGCGAAACATTTATCATATGGGTAAAAGTAGCACAAAGGCCTTGAACTTTTCCTAGTGTTTATCGTTATAACTAACTAGCGAATCAGTGGACTAGACTGTCTTTGAACTGTAAGCCGTTTGTGTAAGTCTATAAAGATAACACGTGATAAATGTTCTTTAACTCCTTGGTTCTCTGTTTGTGTTCGTTTTTGCCATGAACACCGCCTTGGTTTCATGAGTGCTTAAAGAATTCGACCTTACAATCCTTCTTGAAGCGGCGCCTTCGCACTCACATAGGTGATTCTATAAAGAGTATCCCGTAATACCCCACTTGGTTCTTTATAATACCACAGTATAGACATCATTAAAAGCAAAGCTTATCCTATTCTCCGACGGGTTGTGCACTGACTTATCATAGGAATGGTTTTTAATTGAGTAGTGCCGTCAAGTTTATCTCAAACTTAGTTGTCCCTTTGAACCTAGATCTTGGGATCTCCAGTCAACTAGGTGGGGTTTCCGTTTTAGAAAACTTTTCAATTAATAGGTCTTAAGCCCATTCCCATCGATAAGGTTTGAACTTTCTCTCTTGGCAAGCCTTTTGTTAGTGGATCCGCTATGTTATCCTTTGACCTTACATAGTCTATAGTGATAACTCCATTAGAGAGAAGTTGTCTTATGGTTTTATGTCTACGACGAATATGTCGAGATTTACCATTATACAGTGTACTGTTAGCCCTTCCTATAGCAGATTGACTATCGCAATGTATACATATTGGAGGTACTGGTTTTTCCCAATTTGGAATATCTTCCAGAAAACTCCTAATCCAATCTGCTTCTTCTGCGGCTTTATCCAGAGCAATGAATTCTGATTCCATTGTTGACCTTGCTATGCAAGTTTGTTTGGATGATTTCCACGAGATTGCTCCATTTCCTAATGTGAATACGTATCCACTTGTGGATTTAGTATCATGTGATCCGGTTATCCAATTTGCGTCGCTGTAACCTTCCACTACTGAAGGATAATTCGAATAATGCAAACCAAAGTTCTGTGTATATTTCAGATATCCAAGAACTCTTATTATCGCTTTCCAATGATGTTTACCAGGATTGCTGGTAAATCTACTGAGTTTACTTATAGCATATGCGATATCTGGTCTTGTGCAGTTCATTACATACATGATACTTCCTAATACACGAGAGTATTCCAGTTGATATATACTGTCACCGGTGTTCTTAACCCAATTTTGGTTCATATCTACTGGTGATTTTGCAATAGTTATATTGTATTGCTTGAATTTTTCAAGTATCTTGGCTATGTAATGTGATTGAGATAATGCATATCCTTGTGGTGTTCTCACAATTTTTACACCCAATATTACATCAGCCAGTCCTAGGTCTTTCATATCGAATCTAGAAGATAACATATCTTTTGTTGATGTTATTATGGCCTTATTATTGCCTAGGATCAATAAATCATCAACATAGAGACATACAATGACATATCCAATATGTGTGTATTTCACGTAAACACATTTATCTGATTCGTTTATAGCGAATCCATTTGATAACATAGTTTCATCAAATTTCTCATGCCATTGTTTTGGTGCTTGTTTAAGACCATAAAGTGATTTCACCAACTTACATACTTTGTTTTCATTTCCTGGGCTAACAAACCCTTCAGGTTGTAGCATATATATTTCTTCCTCCAACTCACCATTCAAAAAAGCTGTTTTTACATCCATTTGATGTATTTCCAAATTTAGTATAGAGGCGATTGCAATAAGCATCCTAATGGATGTTATTCTAGTTACTGGTGAGTAAGTGTCAAAATAATCCAGATCTTCTTTCTGTCTGAATCCTTTGACTACTATACGAGCTTTATACTTATCTACTGAGCCATCAGCCTTGAGTTTTTTCTTAAATATCCATTTATATCCTAGTGGTTTTGATCCTTTAGGGAGATCCACTAGTTCCCATGTATGGTTTTGCAAAATAGATTCTATTTCATTATTGACAGCTTCCTTCCAATAAGGAGCATCTGGAGATGACATTGCTTGTTGATAGGTTAGAGGTTCATTTTCTATCATGTATGCATAGAAATCGGGTCCAAAGGTTTTAGAAGTCCTTTGACGTTTGCTCCTTCTGGGTTCCTCTACCTCTGTTTCAACATCCCTTTCATTCAAATTTTGATTAACATCATCCTCGGGAATATCTGTATCTCTTGATCTCTTTTGAATAATAGTTTCAATGGATGTTTTAAGAGGATAAATGTGTTCAAAGAATCTAGCATTTCTAGATTCGATAATGGTGTTTTCATGAATGTCATCAATTTCAGATTTATACACCAAAAATCGATAAGCAGCACTATTATGAGCATATCCTATAAATATGCAATCTACAGTCTTTGGTCCAATTTTGACCTTCTTTGGTTTCGGTATTTCTACTTTGGCAAGACACCCCCACACTCTCAAGTATTTGTAGGATGGTGGTCTGCCTTTCCACAGTTCATGCGGTGATTTCGAAGTCTTCTTTCGAGGCACTTTATTTAGAATGTGATTCGCAGAAAGTATAGCTTCTCCCCATAGGTTATCTGGTAGACCAGAACTAATGAGTAGAGCATTCATCATTTCTTTTAGCGTACGATTTTTACGTTCTGCTATGCCATTTGATTGAGGGGAATATGGTGCCGTTGTCTGGTGTATAATACCATGTTCGGCGCAGTATTCTTCAAATGGAGATTCATATTCTCCTCCTCTATCACTTCTTAAGGCTTTTATCTTCTTATTAAGTTGATTTTCAACTTCCGCTTTGTATTGTTTAAACATGTCAAATGCCTCATCCTTGCTTCTAAGAAGATACACATAACAGTATCTCGTACAATCATCAATAAATGTGATGAAATACCGTTTTCCACCTCTAGTTTGACACATTTTCAAGTCACACACATCTGTGTGTATTAAGTCTAGAGGTTCCGTATTCCTTTCAACTTGATGAAAGGATGTTCTAGTTAGTTTAGATTCGGCACATGTTTCACATTTGTAATTGGAATTTATTGTAAACTTAGGTATAAATTCTAAGTTTATCAATTTTCGCAATGTATCAAAGTTAACATGACCTAATCTCGCATGCCATATATTAAATGACTCAGTGATATAAACAGAAGAATTAATTTTATTATCACTATCTTTTGGTACAACGGTCATTACATTCATTTTGAACAGACCATCACTCACATACCCTTTGCCAACATACACTCCATTTTTAGACAATACAAAATTATCAGAAACAAAGACCAATTTGAAGCCATTTTTACTTAGCAATGATCCTGAAACCAAGTTCTTGCGGATATCTGGAACGTGTAGAACATCGTTTAGAGTAAGTTCTTTCCCAGAAGTCATTTTAAGAACCACTTTTCCTTTGCCTTCAACCTTTGACGTAGACGAGTTTCCCATAAAGAGTTGCTCTTCCTGTGTCGCAGATTTATAGTCGGAAAACATCCACTTGTTGGCGCAAATGTGTCTTGTGGCACCAGTGTCCACAAACCATTCTTTCGGGTTGCCAACCAAGTTGCATTCTGAGATCACTGCGGATAAATTCATTTCAGAGACATTCTCGGAAAGCGTTTCGAATTCTGTAACATTGGCTTGGTCTTTCTTCTTGTTCTGATTCTTTGGACCTCGACATTCGATTGCCTTATGTCCTTTCTTCCCGCAATTATGGCAGTTTCCTTTGAACTTCTTAGCCTTCTTTGCGTTTGGGTAGTTTTCCCTCTTTCTTTTGTTGTTCTTTTCTGTTTCAACCACATTCGCCTTTGCCACCATAGTATTAGTTGCTTTCTTTTCAGATTTTCGGTTGTCTTCTTCAATTCTGAGTCGAACAACCAAATCTTCCATTGTCATTTCTTTACGTTTGTGCTTCAAATAATTCTTGAAGTCTTTCCACAACGGAGGCAATTTCTCTATAGCGGCAGCCACTTGAAACGACTCACTTAGAGACATTCCTTCGTCATGTATCTCATGTATAATGACTAGCAACTCTTGAATTTGGCTAATCACTGTTTTAGAGTCTATCATTTTAAAATCCAGAAATTTACCGACGATGAATTTCTTCATGCCAGCATCTTCTGTCTTGTATTTCTTATCGAGAGACATCCAAAGTTCCTTTGACGTCTTCATAGTACAATACACATTGTATAGACTGTTATCCAGGCCGTTCAATATGTAATTTTTACATATGAAGTCGGAATTTTTCCAAGCAGTGAGCGCCTCGACTTTGGTAGCGTCAGGCTCCAATTCGTCTACTTTAGGAGGATCCTCTGTAAGGAAATTCGCGAGTCCTAAAGTGGTAAGGTAGAACAACATCTTCTGCTGCCATCTTTTGAAGTCAACACCAGTAAATTTTTCTGGTCGTTCTCCATGCGAGAAGGTGACAGTCGGAGCAACTAATGCAGCAGTTTGAGATGCGGGCACAACAGGTTTGGTTGCCGAAGTATTACCGTCCTTTGCCATCGTCTGGATGCAAAGAGAATACTTAGAAAGCAGAACAATATTGCTTTAAGATTGTTATTCTAAGTATATCAAGACCAGCAAAGCAAACGAATGCAAACAACAATTACCATCGGAATGTTTGCAATTCAGTATAGTGTGCAGTACCACATGAGGAGTGAAAAAGAAGGTAGGCAGTACCGTTCAATCACAGTCCGTGTGCGTGCAATTTGTCCGAGTCCAGTAGCCGATACTGTTCCCTTAAAGCAATATTGCTCTCCCACTGGCGCAGAGGAGATGATGAGCAATTCGCCTCCCAAGGTTAAACGGACCGTACTCTGCGATGTTGCGCTACAACCGCAGAGCGACGACGAACTCAAGGCAGGTTTTTTGTTTCTACAGAACAGAGCAGTGGACGATGGAGAAGAAGAGTAAGAAAATTGATATGTATAATTTGATTTTCGCAGGCCTTTATATAGGCTGTGAAGAGGCATCTGTTCAGGAACGGGTCTGTTGGAAAGGTTGCGACCCTTTACCAACAGATACTTCCCCAAGGCCCAAGGCCCTTATCTTTGACCTTTTTAATTTAATATGAAATATATGCATGCTTTGTTCATGCCATTGCCTCTTTCCTTCATCTCTTCTTTCTTTTGTAATAACATCTCATGCCTTAATATAAGTAGTGGCATAGGTGCTAGTTTTCCCCGATGTGGGACTAAATGATTTTGCCAAATTTTTTGCTTTAACCATTTATTCATTTTTCCAACAATGCTTGTCAAAAAGATGAGCCAACGTCAAGTGCTTCTGATCACCCTGCAATAAGTTGATCGGTTTAGCTAATTTAATTTACATCAGAATTGCTAAGAAAGCGATCACTCCATTTCAGTTTCGATAATAATTGGGTGGTGTATATAAGCTTAATAAAGTTACTGATCACTCCATTTCAGTTTAGCCGTGACGTTCTTTAAGCTTTCCAACCACTGTTCTCCCCTTATAATAATAATAATATAAATATAAATATGACATGTAAATCCTTACTGTTATAGTGTACAACTTATAGAGAACATCATTCATGCCTCCGGTTTCTTCGTTAAGGGATAGCCAATGCCTTTCTATACTGTACTTCTGTATAACGTTTTGCACACGATTTCCAAAGTATTCGGCCATCCAAACTACCATTTTCAATGCTTGCAAATTATTAGCATATGAGTACTGATCTAACAACCCTGCCATTATCTGTTGTGAAACATTATTGATAGTTCTATTAACACCGAAAGCAAACCGAGAAAATAACTGTAACAACGGGTAGTTATAAATATGTATACCTTATGGATGGTGTAATATGGTGCCCAAACAGCCTGAACGGCTTCAAAGCGATCAAAGAATTCACTTGGAAAAGCTGATAAATACCCGGTTCCAGTTTTATTTTGACAAGCAGAAAGAACATTCACCAATGCTGTCATTTTCTGGTAGAGAGTGTCATTATGCGTACTTGCCCACATTAACGCTGATGCACTAAGATAATGCCCTGCACAAGATTATATATGGTATTGGAGCCAAAACAGTGTAGAAATGGAAGCGTATATATATCTTGGTCCTGAGTGACGAGACTTAGAATGCTTACTACCATTTTTCGTACAACACATGAAAAAAATACAACATGGAAATTATACTAACCTACGAAATGTCCTCGAAGCTCTACATCAGGAGCCTCCCACCCTCCATAAGGTTCGCCGGGGGTCGGTAAACCTGCCTGCTTTCGGAAGCTCCAAACTAGCCGATCAACATCTAAAAGCAGCAAATATTCCATATTTGTTTGTTGAGCTATTCCATGTATTGATTCCGGATCGACACGAACATCGTGAAGAGAAACTTCTCTGAGAAAATCAGCACCGTTCATTTTACCACTGATTCCATCCGCACCCTTCACTGTTCTATATAGCACAGCCCAATCGAACTTCTCTTGTAGTGATGGTTTCTTCTCTAGAAGCTTCCTTGGAAGTAGATCCATCCATGTCGATTCATCGCTCGGTGTTAAATGGTGATGATGTGGAAGTTCTTTGTACGATGTTTTGTTGTCTGAAGACATGAGATGAAAGCGTAGTGTATGAGAAGAGAGCTGAGTTGGTATGTTAGTGCACTCTTTTGCATAGGCACAAGAAGAGAGCAGTAAAATGAGAAGGGCACAGGTCGACATATTGGTTGAGCTTTCTTTCTTCTTCATCGTTAGAGGGAGAACGGATTCAAATTATGATCAAGGTATATTAGTATTTAGTAAAAAAACAGTAGAGCATGAGTTAACAGTGGAATCCATTCCCTTATATATACACACAAGATTCGAAGATGGAGGAAACAGGTCCCAGCTATTAATTCCTGTGTCCCAACTTACGTATGTCCATGTCCATACTTTATCACAATCATTTATTTCTAAAGCATTGATTTAATTAATCATTTAATCAAATAAAATTAATGGTGTTGATTTCAATGGCAAACAATATTTCGAATAAACGAACTGGTCCCAGCTAAAGATCAACTCCTTGTTTCAACATACATGTGCCACGTCCCTGTCCGATCACAATCATTCATTTTCGATGCATTCATAAATACGTCAAAAATGAATAATTGTGATCAGACAGTGACACAGGATACATTTAGGTTGAAGATAAAGGAATCGATCCCCTCTTCGTCCAATGCATTAAATTTTATGTTAATGGATTTATGGTTATGATAATTAAATAATTGCACCTCTTTGTCCACTGCATTAAAATTTAATTTTATCTTAATGCATGTCTATTTGTAGTTATATTATTAATCAAGCCATTCGCACGATTCTTATAAATATAAATAAATAATACATGGGTTGATTTATTGTTCATTTCTATTTGGAATATATACAAGTTTAGCTTAAAATAACTATTTTTATGTGCTATAATTTTTGGCATGACTGTTATTATCATGCCTTGGAATGTTGCTAGGTTCATCATTATATTTTGAAGGGAATTGGATGCTACTTTGGATCACGCCTTGTTGTGTAGATGTTTGTTTTCCAATTTTGACTTTTGGTATTAGTACTTGTTATGGATATTATTCTCCATAGTGGTTATATTTTCCAAACTATATTCTTCCTGTGAAAAGCATTTTTATTTGCTATGCATTAAGAGTTATTTTATAATTTTGTTGACTTGGTACAAATCCTTTCGTAAACGGTATATGTTACAGTATCGTTATTTATTTTTATTTATTTTATTTTACTATAATATTTAATATTAATTTGTTGTTACGTATGTCATGGATTTGAACATAAAGCCTATTGCATCTAAAGTTAGACATCTTTATCGGTAAATTGATGGTCACTAGCACATCAGTCTCTTTTAAAAAGACAAGTGGTTAATTTATATAAGTTTTGAACTCTATAGTTAAGTGAACATTTGTTGGCTAGAAAGTAATTTTCATGGCCAAAACCATAAATATTAGGGCCATTTAGAGGGAAAAAAAATGCCTCTAATATTGCAGATACAACTCAATATAACCATTAAAATGTTTTTATGGTTATGGGAGGTAAAATAACATTTAAAATTAGAAATCCCACCTCTGAATTTAATTATGAATAAATTTTGTTTTTTTCTTTTAATACAATGGTTGCTCACAATGCCTAAAGTAATTAATATTTCAATTAAAAACTTGGACAACAGAGACATTAGTTGCTATCAATAATTTTTTAGATTCATTTATATTCCTATTTGATTGAAGTATTATCATCCTTTCATAAGCTTGTCAATGGATATTGAAAGAATCTGAAATCCTTTCACATTTTTATCCGAAAAGTAGATCAATATCAATGTCCGGAAAAATAGATACGAATGCGGATATGAAAGCATCCGCATCCGAAAATTATACATATGTTTTTTGTTAAGATTGTGGATGCTACTTTGGATCACATCTTTGTTTTGTAGATGTTCGTTTTCCCATTTTGACTTTTGGTATTAGTACTTGTAATGTATATTATTCTCCATACTGGTTATATATTCCAACATATATTCTTTGTGTGAAAATCATTTTTATTTGCTATATATGTACAATTATTTTATAATATTAATGGCTTGATACAAATCGTTTCGTAAACAGTATGTGTTACATTACCGTTATTTCTTTTGTTTTATTTTATTTTACTATATTAGTTAACAATTGTTTTATGTATGTCATAGGTTTGAACACAAAGACCATTGCGTCTAAAGTTAGACATCTTTATCGGTAAATTGATGGTCACTAGCACATCAGTCTCTTTTAAAAAGACAAGTGGTTAATTTATATAAGTTTTGAACTCTATAGTTAAGTGAACAATTGTTGGCTAGAAAGTAATTTTCATGGCCAAAACCATAAATATTAGGGCCATTTAGAGGGAAAAAAATGACTTTAATATTGCAGATACAACTCAATATAACCATTAAAATGTTTTTATGGTTATGGGAGGTAAAATAACATTTAAAATTAGAAATCCCACCTCTGAATTTAATTATGGATAAATTTTGTTTTTTTCTTTTAATACAATGGTTGCTCACAATGAGAAAAGTAATAAATATTTCAATTAAAAACTTGGACAACAGAGACATTAGTTGCTATCAATAATTTTTTAGATTCATTTATATTCCTATTTGATTGAAGTATTATCATCCTTTCATAAGCTTGTCAATGGATATTGAAAGAATTTGAAATCCTTTCACATTCGTATCCGAAAAGTAGATAAATATCTAATGCCCGAAAAAATGGATACGAATGCGGATATGGAAGCATCCGCATCCGAAAATTATACATATGATTTTTGTTAAGATTGCGGATGCTACTTTGGATCACATCTTTGTTTTGTAGATGTTCGTTTTCCCATTTTGACTTTTGGTATTAGTACTTGTAATGTATATTATTCTCCATACTGGTTATATAATCCAACCTATATTCTTTGTGTGAAAATCATTTTTATTTGCTATATATGTACAATTATTTTATAATTTTAATGGCTTGATACAAATCGTTTCGTAAACAGTATGTGTTACATTACTGTTGTTTCTTTTGTTTTATTTTATTTTACTATAATAGTTAACAATTGTTTTATGTATGTCATGGGTTTGAACAGAAAGACCATTGCATCTAAAGTTAAGACATCTTTATCGGTAGATTGGTGGTCATTAGCACATCAGTTTCTTTTAAAAAGACAAGTGGTCAATTTATATAAGTTTTGAACTCCCTAGTTAAGTGAACATTTATTGGTTAGAAAGTAATTTTCATGACCAGAACCATAAATATTAGGGCCATTTAGAGGGGGGGGGGGGATGCCTCTAATATTGCAGATACAACTCTATATAACCATTAAAATGTTTTTATGGTTATGGGAGGTAAAATAACATTTAAACTTAGAAATCGCACCTCTGAATTTAATTATGGATACATTATGTTTTTTTCCTTTTAATACAATGGTTGCTCACAATGAGAAAAGTAATAAATATTTCAATTAAGAATTTGGACAACATAGACATTAGTTGCTATCAATAATTTTTTAGATTCATTTATATTCCTTTTTGATTGAAGTATTATCATCCTTTCATAAGCCTATCAATGGATATTGAAAAAATCTGAAATCTTTTCACATTCGTATCTGAAAAGTAGATAAATATCCAATGTTTGGGAAAATGGATACGAATGCGGATATCGAAGCATCCATATCCGAAAATTATACATATGGTTTTTGTTAAGATTGTAGTTTATATTTTTAGTATTTTAGTGAAATTAAAAATATATATTTATTGTTTTATTAAATTAGTAGTTTATATTGTACGCAATTAATACGTGTTAACTGCTCAAAGTTATTAATTATCATGATATTTTTTTCTTTTTTATATTTTTATAATCAACTAATTGAAAAAAAAATATGTTAAACCAAAATTTTCTACTTAAGTTTCTTGATCTATCGATTATTAATGGATATGATGATTGTCTGATATCTGTGTGTATCCATCAATGCCGATATCCAATACCCGAAAATGATTTCAGGTGTGGAATTGGATATGGCACTATCCACATTCGAAAATATCTGTTTACAAGCATATCTTCTAATTACTAAGAGAAGCACAACGTACCAATGGTAATTATCAATGTTAGACCGACACCACGTCAACACGACATTTGTACATTGATTGTCATTGCCATGCCATCGCTAGAGCTACGCTAGAGCAAGTGAACTTTTGATGCCTTTTCTATGTGTTACACCATAATTTCTATAAAGTACAAATTACGATCATTCGAAAGGAAAGTACCATGGCTTGTAATTCCAACATCCTTTATTTAGTTCCAACAAGTGCATAAATACGGAACTCTGGATCTAAGAGCTTGTGATCCGAGAACATGAATTGAAGTGTCAACCGAGGTAAAGATCATTTTTCAGTTGAAACAAAAAGCTTAACCAAAAGTAGCAGTATCCGAGACACAAGGCAATTTAGCAAATATCAACAATCAATGGTTCATATAGCCCAGGCTGAGACCAGCGGTCAGGATATATGAAAGATATCCAAGAAGCTATATATAAAAGTATCACATCAGTAATCCACGTCAATATGCACTCAACCACATGACGGCAAACGTTCAAATATAAGTCGCATATAGCAAGTCAGGTCATCAATTCAAAAAGAAGGCTCTCCGCCAATGGAGTTATGACATATTAGCTATAAATAGGCACCAATTCGGAGACACAAGGGATCTTCTAGCATGAAAAAGAACTGACATAAAATCATACTGTGACATCCCAGAATTTTGACCCTATTATTATTATAAATTTTTGTTCAAAGTTAAATAAAATATAATATTTTCATTTATAAATAAATAAGATATTAGATATTATTGGTTGTATATGTGTTATGAAGGAATATAGCTTCAAAATATAAAGTAGACTCTTTTAACAATATTAAAAATTAAATCTGTTTTATTCTATTACATTAAAAATATATATATTAATGAAACTTAATATCAAAAGTAATAAATGTAGTTAATAATAACAAGTATAATAACACAATTCTTTTCATATTAACTATAAATATAAAATACATTAGTGCAAATACATTACTAATCAAATATTGAAAGGTTTTGACTATTAAATAAAAATAAGATTTAAGAAGTGTTTTTAACAAATAGCTTTATAAATAAAATAAAGTAAGCTTATAAATATTTAATATAAGTATAATATAAAAATATAGTTATAAACATAAGTATACATAAACATAAGTACAAAATATAATATGTATAAGATATAAATGGAAATGAAAACATTTAGTTCAAACACAAATGTAAATCTGCAAGCAACATTGATCTAAATGTTAACATAAGTATGTTTATACAAAAATCTGCAAGTATGAAATTATGAATACATCTTAATACAAATACACTGCAAATACCTTTATACAAAATTGTGTCAGCAATGCATTATAATGTAAACCTGCAAACTGTATATACATAAGAAATCAAACATGCAAGCAAACATTAATTTATATATTAACATAAGTATGTTCAGACCAAACCTGCATGTATTTTTGCATAGTAAACAAAACTGGTCAGTAAAGCATTGTAGTGTAAAATCATATGAAAACACATGAGTACAAACTTAAGCCTGTAAAGATCTTTATATAAATTTATAATTCAGCAAATACTAATTGGTGTAAACTTATATGAATACATTCAGTACAAATATAAGCCTGCAAATATTTTTATACAAATATATGTGTCAGTAATATTGATTGTGTTAACATAAGTAAAGACATATATATTAATTAGCACACTTTATATCTGGAAATATTATCTTTCAGCCGAAATGGTTGAAATATCTTAGGCTTTAGTACATAATAAAATAAGCAAGATATTTATTAAGCCAAAGCTTGTGCAAGAAGACAGTCTTGTCGAAGGTTATAAATATTTGTATACATCTTCTTATGCCTGAACTCATTTTGTATCTGCAAAAGCATAGAACCTAAAAAAAAACAGAGAGAAGTATAAACAAAACTTCATAGTGGCAAGTTCAAAGAAAAAGGTCAGGAAGCAATAAGTTTACTGGAAACTCAAAATTTCAACTACTGTTTCTTACACCACTCTCTGTTTCAAGTTTCCACAGTAAGCTATCTTGGTAAGTAAACCAACCTTTTTGAAATTTAATTTGAGTAATTTACTTATGAATTGAATTACTATGTGATATAACAATGTTCTGTTTTGTTTGTAAACTCTGGATATTTGTTTTAATAACAGCATGAATACTGCAAGTTGAATTTACAGTATAAAGTATAATTCAAGTAAAAATTCAAGTAACTTAAATTGAAAATTTGAGTTTATATATTGATTTAACATACAGTAATATGATTTTTAAGACAAGAATCAAAATTTTTGGCTAACTATTTACAGAGCAGTTCATGAATGAACTGTAGAGGCTTTTTCATGAATATCAGGTGATTCACTCAATGATTAATGATGAAAATTTGTATAAAGCTTGTGTATAGATTATAGATGATTAGAAAAATGCTAAAAAATTTTATAAATGCAAGAATGTTGAGAATTGAAGGAAAATAGGGTTTATGGGTTCTTCGATTTTGGGTTCTGTATTTTGATGATCGCGACAACATGGCTTCACCGAGTGTCATAGGATTTGGGTAGAGGCTCGAGTGGGGTGTTGGAAAGAATCGGCCGAAGCCACGTCACCTCAGAAGGTCGCGGCGGTGAGTACGAGGTTTTTTTTGTCAATTGTGTTTCTGGTTACAGTTCGACTTTTGGGCATTATTTCGACTTCGTTGTTGTCGTGTTCTTCTGGGTTGCAATTTCACGTGAGGGGATGCTTTGTGACTTGTGGGTGGCGTCGTTATGCGATGGCATGGTGGTGGACAGCCGTGCACGTGCACGGCGGTGGGGAAGTATATGCTGGGGATCGACTCGAGTTTAACTCGAGAATATTAGCGTGTTGCTTCGGGTTTGCCACTGGTGGGTTGAGCGCGTGTGTTTGTAACAGTTAAAGACTTTAAACTTAAAAAAAAGAAACATAAGAGTAAAAAGAAGAATTAAGAAACAGGGAAGAAGAAGGGATCCAGAGAGGGAACGCGAGAGAAAGGCTGGATAATCTCGAGTTCGACCCGAGTAATCACGTGGTTTGCTTCAGGTTTTTGCTTTGGGGTTGTGTGTGTGCTTGCTCACTGCAGTTTAAAACTAAAGCTAAAAAAACAATAAAAAAAACAGGAAGAAGAATAGAGGGAGAAGAAACACAAGAGTTTGGACACGAGAAAATTCAGGAAGTTCTCGAGTTCGACCGAGTTTATCACGTTGTTGACTTCGGATTATTTTTTTATTACAGATGTTTGCTAACTACATTAGTTGAAAGATATAAGTTAAGTATTAATCTAGTTAATAGTGTTTTAAGCCGAGTTAAATTGTAAAGCTTTACTGATAAAAGAATGAGTAATTAATTTAAATCAAAGAATTAAGAATGTAATTAATTCTATAATTATATTTTAATAAGTAGTTCCAAATTTAATCAAATTAGTAATAATTTTTTTTAATGATAATCTTGTATAAGATCAATTGTAATGAAGAATTTAATTAATCATTTGAAGTTGATTAATTGACAAATCGTAGTTAACGAATTAATTAAATAATTAATGATTGAAGGGTTAAGTTAATTAATAATTAATGATTAATTAAGCAATTAATAATAATGAATTGTGTAATTGAGTTTTAGAAATCAATAATTAAGGTTATTGATTAGTAATTAAAAATTAATTCATTAATTAAGTAAATAATTAATAGGTAATTAATGAATTGAAATAAGTTAATTTATTAGTAATTGATTAAGCAAAGAATAAAATGTAATTTATTCTTAAGCATGCAATTAAATTTTTAACAAATCAAACTTGTTGATATGAATCGATGATTATATTGACTGCCTTTGATATGTGTTTATATCCTGTGATGTTTTGTGATATTCTGGATATATCTATGATGATTGTGTGTGATTTATTTGCATTAAATTGCTATATGATTTATCCGATGTTATTTACTTGTGTTAAATTGCCATATGATTTATCTGATGTTATTTATCTGTGTTAAATTGCTTTATGAATTCAATTGTTAACTTTAAACTGTTTAAGTTAATTAGACAACTTGGCCTTTAAAATGGCGATTGGATTCGATGAGACCGGGATCGGAAGAATCAATTTGATTCTCCGAAAACCACATCGATCCAATTTAAACGTTAGGTCGTGTAATCTCAAGTGAAGATCGAGATGGTGTTTTCAGAATGCAAGGGTTATCGTCGTTAACTCTGAGGGTGATTCCAAAACGAGTGTAACGAGATAATGCCTTCGGTTTCGTTCGAACCCGGAACGAACTTGTATGGATTGAATGCTTTCAGCACATCATCAGGCGGACGATGAGCATTCTAAGTAATATGTTCTTATAAAGGTAAACACAGCCTCAAGCCTCATCAACCGGGAATGGCTAAAACAGGGGATGTGCAGCAAGGTTAGGTGGGTCATGCCCAAGCAGGACGAGGTATACCCCTGTCTAGATGTCCCTTTTTCGGCTGTGTGGGCGGTTGGTCTGCAGCCAACTGCGGGGTTATCTTGTTCGGGACTGCTCAGTAAGGAATGGTTCCGGCCTTGTGTTGTAGGGGAGTTAGGGTGGCTCCTCGGTACTATGATCTAGACCACGTACTGTGACGGGCGGTACCCCAGTAGCCCTGCCATTGTATGGGATCCAATTTCCAATAAGCGCCGTACGTTTTGATTGTGCCCAACTATGTTGAAATGTGAGATGTAAGCATTTCAACTATTTCTGTATTTTACTTGAAAACCCTAGACACTATTATAATATCACTGGATTTCCTATAAAATGTTTTGGTTAGCGTAAGGTAAAAACTTACCCGTATTTATGTGTGGGAAGTCTTACGTGATACCTTTATTTTAAATGATTTTCAAAGTTAAACAACTTTAAACCGTTTACTCATACCAGACCCATGTCTGACCTGGAGTTTATTTTTGTTTTTTTCATAAACTCTCGGGTAACCAAATTTTTACGGTAGTCAAGGGATTCAGGTAAGCTTTGACGAATTCTGGAGGAGCAATGGAGCAGGAGGCTTCAGCGTTGTAGATATATATATAGTTCCGCTGTGTTAGTATCTCTGAGTCATATTGTTTGAGTTGTATTGTATTGAGTGATATTAACTAGACAAGTGTTTATAACTGTCTAGTATGTGATGTATGATCTGTATAACCCTGATTGATGTATTATATTATGTAAATACTTATGTGATTAATATAATTTATTCGTTCCGCTGTGAGATTCTGATGTCGTTGTTCTTTTCTTCTCTTTCTTTTCTACTTCTGTCCCTTTCTTTTCTTATTGATGGCACGTCTTCCTGGGCGTAGGAAGCCGGGTCGTCACAGGTGGTATCAGAGCATAGGTTGGTGATAACCTTGGCTCTGGTAGGAATTACTCATATAATAGAGTCAGCAGTACTCTAAAAATGAGTTTGAGTGTATTAATAGATATGAGCGCGTATTTGTTAGTGAATATAAAGTGGTTTTATATTGTGTTGATTGATTTATTGAGTGGTATATGAACCTTCGTCGGCACAGCCTCGAAAACTGTATCGAAGGGGTTTCTAAACACTTAAAAAGAGCAATTCAACACAATATTGATTTTCAAAGTGGGTGAATGAAATAATTTCATCCAAAACCATATTTTGATATAAAAGAAATATTTTCTGAAATTATTATATATATTTGGATGTGTGATTGTTAATACTACAATCAAATAAAAAAAAATTAAATTTGAGTGGTCTATAAACAAATAAAATTGTCTAAGTATGATCTTTAATACAAAAGGAATATAACTAAAATTAGATTAAACAAGAATTTAAGTCCCGGAAATTTGAAAGGTGTTTAAATAAATTTAAAACAAAGGATTTGGGAATTTAAAATTTTGAGAATGTTTGAAATGTTTTTCCAAAGATTTGAAGGCAATAATGGGATATTGTTTTGGAAAATATTGTTGAATGAAAATTGCTCGGAAAGAAATTGTGAAGGTAAGGAAGCACTGAACTCACTTCAAGTTGCTGGAAAATAATCCTGATGATGATGGCCACATCATCAGTATTCATTTTCGAGTTTCTAAAGTGATGGATTCATACCAGGATAGTTGGTTATGATATTGTTTGGGGTTGTTGGGTATACAAGTTGTTTTAAAATTTTCAAAAGAGAAATTTGTTTTGGTGAAAACAAGTGTTTGGAATTTGAAAATTTGATTTGATATACCAAGTGGGTATATATAGTTATCATTTCAAAATGGTTTTGGAAATGAAAACCGGGCAATTGAATTTTAAGAAAAAAAATTCTATTTAATAATGTGAAGGGTTTGAATAAATCAACTATTGAACTTATAAAGTAAAGTTGATATTAATAAAAAGGAAATCGGGAATTTTAATCCCGGAATTAAAACTTAACTTAAATAAATGAAAGTAAGAAAATATACCTGAGTTTAACCTGAGATAAGCTAAATGGAATTGAAGTTCAAAATGAACTTATTTGGATGTAAAATTTGAAGGTAAAATGATTGTAATTGTGAGGTGGGAATTTATACCTTAAGACAGTAAGTGCTATATATATATATATAATCTGAAATTGTGGTTATAATTTAAAATGGCTCAAGTGAGCAATATTAATTTTTAAGTAAACAAATAAGCTTTGAACTCATATATTGAGAAATAAAATTTTAAAAAAAAAGAATGGTAAGTAGCTAGATTAACTGAAGTGGAGTGGAAATAAAACTGAATTTAAATGAATTCAATCGAATTATAAATAATATTGAATGGAACAAAATTCTTAAGTGAATAAGTAAATGTAGACCAAGTAAGCCTTGGATTTGGATAAAATAGAATTGGAGTAAGTTGTAAACAAATCTAATTCAAGCATATATTGAATGACTTTATTTTAAATTCAAAAATAAATTGTTAATGTAAATTAAGATTTAAGAATGGATAAAGAATAAACTAATCAGTAAATTAGTTGGGACTTGATTAAAGAAAAAATCAAATCAAAGATTTGAATGGAAATTGGTGAAATAGAATAAACCTAAGTTGTTAGGTGGAACAGTTTGAAGGAAATAAATGACATAAGTAAATTGTGAGATGATTGTTTAAAATATTGATTGTCGAGTTTAATAAAATGGTTTGGAATCAAACTTTTTAAAAATGAAAGAAAATGCAATGAAAGGATTGTGAATAAATTAATTGGGATGGAGTCAAGTGTAAATTGAATTGGAATCAATTTAAATGGTTATAAAGCTTAAGTGATCATTTACTCATAATGATATTGTTGAATTGCATATGGAAATGAGTTGTTTGAAGTAAATGAGAATTAGATAAATTTTATGAATTATTAGAAGCAGAATAAGATGATTTTGAATATGAGTCTGTTTTGCTTAAGCAAGTAAGTTGTAAATCACTTAAACTAAAGGGAATGATTTGGAAATAGGTTGGAAATACTTGTAATAGGTGTTGGAACCCTTACATATGTGCTTATAGAAATATGTAATGCTAAACAAATGGAGACTTTGTCAAAACTTTTCAGAATTTGAAAACTATAAGAAAAAATTAAATTAGCAATAGAAAGATTTTCAAATTGGAAATTGAAAATATATTAGTGGATGAAATTAATTTAAAATAATAATAGAAATCAGTTATGAATGAAAGATAGTCAATAAAATTTAATATGCAGAGTTGAAGAAAATTTGAATTCTCATGGATTTAGAAATTCAAATTGAAAATAAGTGAATATAAGAGGATATAAAGGCTATAGTGGTAGAGTAATAAGATAAGGGAATATATAATGCTTATATTAAAACTTAAGAAATAGATGGTGAAACTCTTAAGTAAAATTTGATATTGGAAAAATTTATTCCAAGTGGATAGAATCAGGATAATGTGAATAAAAGAAAATTTGACATGGTTGATAATCAATGGATATAAATACGTAGGATATACGTATATTATTTTATTCGCATAACAATATGATCTAGATTCGAGCACAGAATTTCGAGATAGTTATATCAATCTGAGTTAGGATTTTTCACTCGATTTTTGACGACGAACCGTGATTTTGGAATTTTGATTGGTTCTAGAAATTTCTCTATCATAGTTGTGACTATGCAAGGAGAATGACAGTTTCGATCAAGAAACCAGATCTGAGTCCGCACTAGGAAGTCGGGTGGACAATACTAGTTCGGAAGAGAAATTGTGTGATCGAACGAGCGATCAAATTTTATATTGCGTACGAATGGTATATGTACATCGTACGAGCTTGATTGAATAGATATTGAAATTCTGTAAAGGAGTCAATAAAATTTGGGAAAGAGTTAAAATTGTAGATTTCAGAATTGAACTGCCAGAGTGAATATCTAGAATGTATTGTATATTCCATATATCCCATCTAAGGAAATGTGTTTATGATTCATCATTGGTTGTTCAACCAGTAATTCAGGAATTTGGAAATTTAAATCCAATTTAACTGTGGTCAGGAATCTAGTTTGGATTGTTGATCATTGAGAAACAAACTCTCGATAGTTTTAGAAAAGCTTATCTAAATTTATGTCCGGATAATTGGTAATGATGTTAGAATTGACTGTTTGATTGTTTGTTTGTATGGATGATATGTATGTTTAGAATGTTAACATTAAGCTTTTGAATTAACTGTTGTTTTAAATTTCGGGGACGAAATTCTTTTAAGGGGGAGGAATGTGACATCCCGGAATTTTGACCCTATTATTATTATAAATTTTTGTTCAAAGTTAAATTAAATATAATATTTTCATTTATAAATAAATAAGATATTAGATATTATTGGTTGTATATGTGTTATGAAGGAATATAGCTTCAAAATATAAAGTAGACTCTTTTAACAATATTCAAAATTAAATCTGTTTTATTCTATTACATTAAAATTATATATTAATGACACTTAATATCAAAAGTAATAAATGTAGTTAATAATAACAAGTATAATAACACAATTCTTTTCATATTAACTATAAATATAAAATACATTAGTGCAAATACATTACTAATCAAATATTGAAATGTTTTGATTATTAAATAAAAATAAGCTTTAAGAAGTGTTTTTAACAATAGCTTTATAAATAAAATAAAGTAAGCTTATAAATATTTAATATAAGTATAATATAAAAATATAGTTATAAACATAAGTATACATAAACATAAGTACAAAATATAATATGTATAAGATATAAATAGAAATGAAAACATTTAGTTCAAACACAAATGTAAATCTGCAAGCAACATTGATCTAAATGTTAACATAAGTATGTTTATACAAAAATCTGCAAGTATGAAATTATGAATACATCTTAATACAAATACACTGCAAACACCTTTGTACAAAATTGTGTCAGCAATGCATTATAATGTAAACCTGCAAACTGTATATACGTAAGAAATCAAACATGCAAGCAAACATTAATTTATATATTAACATAAGTATGTTCAGACCAAACCTGCATGTATTTTTGCATAGTAAACAAAACTGGTCAGTAAAGCATTGTAGTGTAAAATCATATGAAAACACATGAGTACAAACTTAAGCCTGTAAAGATCTTTATATAAATTTATAAGTCAGCAAATACTAATTGGTGTAAACTTATATGAATACATTCAATACAAATATAAGCCTGCAAATATTTTTATACAAATATATGTGTCAGTAATATTGATTGTGTTAACATAAGTAAAGACATATATATTAATTAGCACACTTTATATCTGGAAATATTATCTTTCAGCCGAAATGGTTGAAATATCTTAGGCTTTAGTACATAATAAAATAAGCAAGATATTTATTAAGTCAAAGCTTGTGCAAGAAGACAGTCTTGTTGAAGGTTATAAATATTTGTATACATCTTCTTATCCCTGAACTCATTTTGTATCTGCAAAAGCATAGAACCTAAAAAAAAAAAAAGAGAAGTATAAACAAAATTTCATAGTGGCAAGTTAAAAGAAAAAGGTGAGAAAGCAATAAGTTTACTGGAAACTCAAAATTTCAACTACTGTTTCTTACACCACTCTCTGTTTCAAGTTTCCACAGTAAGCTATCTTGGTGAGTAAACCAACCTTTTTGAAATTTAATTTGAGTAATTTACTTATGAATTGAATTACTATAAGATATAACAATGTTCTATTTTGTTTGTAAACTCTGGATATTTGTTTTAATAACAACATGAATACTGCAAGTTGAATTTACAGTATAAAGTATAATTCAAGTAAAAGTTCAAGTAACTTAAATTGAAAATTTGAGTTTATATATTGATTTAACATACAGTAATATGATTTTTAAGACAAGAATCAAAAAATTTGGCTAACTATTTACAAAGCAGTTCATGAATGAACTGTAGAGGCTTTTTCATGAATATCAGGTGATTCACTCAATGATTAATGATGAAAATTTGTATGAAGCTTGTGTATAGATTATAGATCATTAGAAAAATGCTAAAAAAATTTATAAATGCAAGAATGTTGAGAATTGAAGGAAAATAGGGTTTATGGGTTCTTCGGTTTTGGGTTCTGTATTTTGATGATCGCGACAACATGGCTTCACCGAGTGTCATAGGATTTGGGTAGAGGCTCGAGTGGGGTGTTGGCAAGAATCGGCCGAAGCCACGTCACCTCAGAAGGTCGCGGCAGTGAGTACGAGGTTTTTTTTGTCAATTGTGTTTCTGGTTACAGTTCGACTTTTGGGCATTATTTCGACTTCGTTGTTGTCGTGTTCTTCTGGGTTGCAATTTCGCGTGAGGGGATGCTTTGTGACTTGTGGGTGGCGTCGTTATGCGATGGCACGGTGGTGGACCGCCATGCACGTGCACGGCGGTGGGGAAGTATATGCTGGGGATCGACTCGAGTTTAACTCGAGAATATTAGCGTGTTGCTTCGGGTTTGCCACTGGTGGGTTGAGCATGTGTGTTTGTAACAGTTAAAGACTTTAAACTTAAAAAAAAAGAAACAGAAGGGTAAAAAGAAGAATTAAGAAACATGGTAGAAGAAGGGATCCAGAGAGGGAACGCGAGAGAATGGCTGGATAATCTCGAGTTCGACCCGAGTAATCACGTGGTTTGCTTCGGGTTTTTGCTTTGGGGTTGTGTGTGTGCTTGCTCACTGCAGTTTAAAACTAAAGCTAAAAAAAACAATAAAAAAAACAGGAAGAAGAATAGAGGGAGAAGAAACACAGGAGTTTGGACGCGAGAAAATTCAGGAAGTTCTCGAGTTCGACCGAGTTTATCACGTTGTTGACTTCAGATTTTTTTTTGTTACAGATGTTTGCTAACTACATTAGTTGAAAGATATAAGTTAAGTATTAATCCGAGTTAAATTGTAAAGCCTTACTGATAAAAGAATGAGTAATTAGTTTAAATCAAAGAATTAAGAATGTAATTAATTCTATAATTATAATTTAATAAGTAGTTCCAAATTTAATCAAATTAGTAATAAATTTTTTTTAATGATAATCTTGTATAAGATCAATTGTAATGAAGAATTTAATTAATCATTTGAAGTTGATTAATTGACAAATCGTGGTTAACGAATTAATTAAATAATTAATGATTAAAGGGTTAAGTTAATTAATAATTAATGATTAATTAAGCAATTAATAATAATGAATTGTGTAATTGAGTTTTAGAAATCAATAATTAAGGTTATTGATTAGTAATTAAAAATTAATTCATTAATTAAGTAAATAATTAATAGGTAATTAATGAATTGAAATAAGTTAATTTATTAGTAATTGATTAAGCAAAGAATAAAATGTAATTTGTTCTTAAGCATGCAATTAAGTTTTTAACAAATCAAACTTGTTGATATGAATCGATGATTATATTGACTGCCTTTGATATGTGTTTATATCCTGTGATGTTTTGTGATATTCTAGATATATCTATGATGATTGTGTGTGATTTATTTGCATTAAATTGCTATATGATTTATCCGATGTTATTTACCTGTGTTAAATTGTGACGCCCCACCTCTATACCCACGCTAGCCAAGAACACAACGGTGTAGTGCTGTCAACTAGCATGGAGAATGAGGCCATTGAGGAGCGACCATCCGTGTAATTGCTTTGTGCGAGCACCGATATGCCAGATAGTAAAATTTCATTTCAAATCCGACATGCCGATGCAAACTCAAAGCTACTACACAGTGGCTATAATAGTCTAGGACAAAAATATAAAATAATAACACAGATAATATAAATGCGGAACACAGATGAAACAGAAAATCTCATATACATATATAATAACTGATGTCAGTTACAATACATTTGACACGGTACATGTGACACAACTACAACAGTCGACTCGGGAAGTTATATATACAAGTACATTAACGACTAATATACATGAATACATATCAACCTATACTATGACTCGACAACTCCAAAAGATATGAAAAGTCTTCATAGCTCAAGCAGCATCCCAAAGCAGAATATCTACAACCTGAAAATACTCGGTCTGACCCGAGTATTACATTCAAAAGAAAATAATACCCGGGTCATTCTAATTCAAACTCAGTTATTAATGCACAGAAGCAATAATAATCAAATAACGAATAGATGACAATCACAATAAATCTCGACTATCCAATCACTAACAAGAATGAATTGGACAAAGGAAACAATCAAGTAATTGGAAACATCAATTAAGACGTCAACTCGAGTAGGGCTGCAGTATACGCAAGCGTGTACTGCCACGCCACTACAACATATGGAATACGAAATAGTTCCATAAATCAAAAGCAAAAGAAATAACAATAAAACCGATACCGTGTGGTTGCAGTTCACGCTTGCGTGCACTGCCTTGCCACAACAGTGATGATGCACCCAACAAATATTCACAAGCATCGCCGTGAATATCATAAGGCCAAGTGCCGATTAAATTGCAGAGACAAATGCGAGGTCAAGCCCAATGAATTTTAGGCTCAACACAAGGCGATGAGCAAAGTAGCAAGTCATGTACACTAAAACAAAAATCAAGAACGTATAAATGCACATGAATAAGTACTGTGCATATACAATTGCACAGTTCAAAGTTAAAGTGAAGACTACAAGATGGAACCAGACCAATACACATGAATGCACAGCGCAAACAAATGCACTAAGTAAGTGACACAGCGATCGTGACAACAAGCAACAGTGCAGCATCAGGTCGAGCACAATCAAGCTACTGACCAGACACACAAGTGCACATATGCACTGTTTCTACATAAAGCCAGCAAAAAGGAGGTGAAAGCACACAAGAATAAGTATTGCAACAAAGTGAACATGCAACTGATTTTAAGTGACTGGCAACAAGTATAAGAAATATACTTGTAAAAATACTGGACAGAGCACTACATACTCAACATGAATGGGTGTAGAGTAAGTGCATCAGCAAGTGTCACAGCCCCCAGCAATGAACTGGCTTTAAATAATCATATATGAACACTGCATCATAATCAGAATAGTAGAGAATGAATGCCACCATGGGAAATGCAGTTGCAACAGGTCAAGACAGCAGGCATTGGCAAAATGACTTAAGTGGTAAAGTAATATTCACAATGCTCAGTGAAACTCAAGTGTCCAATAATACATCTCGAAATCAGTTTCACTTAAATAGAAAATGCACATGAACGTTGTGGCAACAATTCAAGGCAACAGAAAATATGCAACATGAAAGAGGACAGAGGTGCAACATGAAACAGGACAGAGCCACCGCCAAAAATATCAGACTTGAGCACAAGGAATGCAAAATGAGCTACATGCACATTAGTGGTAAAAATGCAACTCAACAGTAATGCAAACAGAGGTGGCAAGACAATGAATGCAAAATGAGCTATATGAACAAACAAGTATGTGAACACAGTGAAAAATACATGGGCAGTACCCATATAAACATGTGTAACAACAAACTATATAGTGATACACGATCGAGCAGTGAAGCAATGCAACACTAACATCAATAAATGAAACAACATATTGCATCATTGAGACAAAACCAAAGTACAGACAACATGAGACATAATTCCAATAGCAGCCTGGAAACATGCTTTTCAAAAGCATTAAAGACTGCAACATACATCTGGAAATATCATGAAGGAGCACAAATGCATCAAACCCAACATGTACTCAAACAGCAAGGCCGCGATGAAATCACAAGCCAACAGGGTGATATGAACACAGATAAAACATGTATGCACTGTAAATATGTTAGCAGTGCCAACAATAATAATAGCAGTTGTTTAAGTATTTAACAACCAATGAATGCATCAGAGAAATGAATATTGCGAGCCAACATCAGTGACAAAGCCTCAAAATAAAATGGCTACACGAACACTAGTGGTACAAATAAACAAGTCAAACACCGAGACCTAATTCAAAACAAGATCAACGGCAGTATAGTCGGCCAGTGACGAATAAAGTCGAAGCCGACCAAAATTCATGCAACAACACAAAATCGATCGGGAGGCATAGTACGAACCAATCGATCGAATTTAAACAAAAACGAAAACGAACTTGAAGAAGTCAGAAAAATCCCAAGCAATCACCACAAATCGAACGGCGAGTAAAATGAATCAACAACCTCCAAAAATTGTATACGAACGAAATCACAGAATTCGATTCTTAAATTAACTCGAGATGTGAATTAGATGTGAGTAAACTCACCTTCTCACGAGTCGAAGCAGCTGGAGCAAGCTACGAGGAATCAATCGATCAAGGCGACACGCAAAACATCACTGGATCGATCGAATTAAAGCCGGCGACTTCAAGCCCTAATTTCCATAGCAGAGAGAACGAAAGCAAAGCTCTAATTTGGAGAAGGGGGCGAACGAGACAGCCTCCATTTTATTTTCGTTCGTTCGTTTTAGGTCTCGAACGAGAATAAATAAAAAGGGGGAAAAGAAACCGGTTAAAAGCCTTAGCAAATTATCACGGCCCAATAAAATATGGACCACTATTTAATTTCGAAGCCCAAAATTCCTTTTAAAACTTTATAAAAGAATTTTAATTCAAATTTAAAAAACTTCAAATGGAAATTTGCAACAATATTTATCGTCTAAATGTCGATTATTAATTGATGCAATTACCGGGTTGTTACAGACTCCCCTCCTTAAAGAAATTGCGTCCTCGCAATCATAAGAGATAAATGGACAAAAGGTAACAACCATAAAAGCATTTCATCATAAAATGAAGAAATTTGAAAATAAGAAGCTCACCATATAGAGCATGAAAGAGAAAGCCAGAACGTGTTTGCTCGATGAATTCTCTGGATTCCAAAGTGAAATCCATAGAACTAGAGAACACTGAACTTTCACGAGAAGAACATCTTTATTTCGAAGGTGCTGAACCCCCCGAAACATTGATGTGAATAGAATGTTGCTCAAAGTCAAATCTGGTGAAACTTCAATTTCTTCAACAACACCGGGCTCAAGAATAAAAAATCGGAACCCCTAAGGCATTTCTGTAGAAGGAAGACATGTGAAAACGTCATAAATAACAGAAAATTGAGCCGGTAATAAGAGGCGATAAGCCAACAAACCAATACGTTCAGTGATAGAAAATGGTCCAATGAACCGATCAACATAAAAGAACATCAGACGTAAGTCCCTAAAAGGAATGAGACGAAGCTCAATAAAACAAAGTACATCGAAACGTCTGATGAACTTGGTAAAAAGATGATTCCATACGGACATCATCAAAGAAACAACCACTTGTTGCCTACGACTAAGTGCATCGGCAACACGATTTCCCATCCGGGAGTGGTAAATAATATCAAGATCATAAGATGTAAGGAACTCGAGTCAACGTGGTTGACGCAAATTAAGTTCCTTATAAGAAAATAAATATTCCCAAGATTCATGATCAGGGTAGAGAACAAATTTCTCACCCAAAATAATGATGCTGAATTTTTAAGAGCGAAATCAATAGCCGCGAGCACTAGATCAAGCGTGGCATATCTAGTCTCAATAGGCATTTATGATTTAGAAACACAAGAGACAGCACGTTCTCTTATGCAAGAGAATGGCATGCAAACCAATACGATTAGCATTGGAACAAACGATAAAGTCTTGGTTCCCTTGGGAATCACAAGAATAGAAGTGTCGGAAAAGAGTTGTTTTAAATAATATTCTTTCCCGAAAAGATAAAACTTTCGAAATTTACAATTTACTTTGTGTAGTTATCTTTTCAGAAAAATTTACATTTTATAATTCAATTTACTGTGTCTGATTGTCTCATCAAAGCGTCTAGGAGATTCCTATCGATAACGTTGATTAAGCGCATCGACTAGAATTCTTAAAGCACTCGATGGGCAATACAAGCACAAAATCATCTTCTAAAAATGGATGAAATAAACTGAATAAATGCAATTATCAGTAATATTCAATTATCACAAACGATAATCAAATTTCAGATCAACAAGATTATCAAAAACGATAATCGGAAATTTCAAATCACAAATATTTAATTATCCCAAACGGTAATTAAACCTCAAATATCTGATTATCACAGGCGATAAATCAGAAACAAGAAATATCCGATTATCAAAAACGATAATCAGAAATTACAAAATGAGTATGAAAACTCAAACGGGAGTATGAAAACTCCAGCGGGAGTATGGCATAAAATAAAAGATATGGCATAACATAAAATATCCATAATGACATACTATTATAAGTATGTAAATAATGATCAACAGGAGATCAACCGATAAGAGGTATCAATATCACAAGAATCTTCTCAAAGATGGAAAAGGGTATCATACACTAGACTTGTATTCATAACAAGTCAATAACACACGAATTCACCAATGCACAAAAATTGATAAAACTTATCAATAGAAATCACGAAAATTGGTGAAGCACAAATTCTAGAAATCTATACAAGAAATCCAGAAAATCACAAGATGAGAGTATGAAAACTCGAACGGGAGTATGGAAACTCGAACGGAGTATGAAAACTCGAAGGAGAGTATGAAAACTCGAACGGAGTATGAAAACTCGAAGGAGAGTATGAAAACTCGAACGGAGTATGAAAACTCGAAGTAGAGTATGAAAACTCAAACGGAGTATGAAAACTCGAAGGAGAGTATGAAAACTCAAACGGAGTATGAAAACTCGAAGGAGAGTATGAAAACTCGAACGGAGTATGAAAACTCGAAGGAGAGTATGAAAACTCGAACAGAGTATGAAAACTCGAAGGAGAGTATGAAAACTCACCTACACGCGAGCATGAAAATTCATCAACACATGTAACGCATAACGAGAACGGGAGCACGAAAACTCACCTACACGCGAGCATGAAAACTCATCAGCACATGTAACACAAAGCGAGAACGGGAGCACGAAAACTCACCTACATGCGAGCATGAAAATTCATCAGCACGTGCAACGCATAACGAGAACGGGAGCACGAAAACTCACCTACATGCGAGCATGAAAACTCACCAACACGTGCAATGCAAAGCGAGAACGGGAGCACGGAATCTCACCTACACATGAGCATGAAAATCACCAACACGTGCAACGCAAAGCGAGAACGGGAGCACGGAATCTCACCTACACGCGAGCATGAAAAATCATCAACACGTGCAACGCAAAGCGAGAACGGGAGCACGAAATCTCACCTACACATGAGCATGAAAATCACCAACACGTGCAACGCATAACGAGACGCTATCTCATGGTTGCAAGCCATTAATGTTGACACACGAATGGCCCGAAGACCGTGGGGCGCTACTCCACATGTGTGAGTCGAAATCACACAGATTGAGGTCCAGACTAACCAAAAATCAAAAAATATATATGTGTGAGTGGAATCACACAAGTGGTGTCTAGTATAACCTCGCAAACAAAAGGAAAGTATGTGTGAATGAAATCACACAAGTGGTGTCAAGACAATCCTCAAAGCCCAAGAGATATGTGTGAGACAAAATCACACCGATGAGGCCTAGTCTAACCATGCAACAAAGAAATATGTGTGAGACGAAATCACACAAATGGTGTCTAGACAATCCTCAAAGCCCAAGAGATATGTGTGAGACGAAATCACACCGATGAGGCCTAGTCTAACCGTAAAAATGATCGTCATGATCAACGAGAAGTGTCAATTACACTAAGTTAGTAAATATAAAAGTTTAGCTTCATGTCCCATAAGCACTTGCTTAACTTAAATATTTACGAACAAATTGTAAATCTTCACTAGAAAATTGTCACATGAGGTTCAATCGAACAAGTCCAAGAATTAACCGACGAAGCAAACGCAAGCGTTTCATACCACTTGTTTTACTAAGCCGTTTAATTAGATTTCTCATCCGAGTGAGGTAAAGGCTTGTATATACTAGTAGATTGAAAAAAAAACGGTTTACGAAAAGAGTTTGATATTGAAAATAGAGTTGAAAACATTTTGATAAAAGAGTTTTGATATTTACTACTAGTATTAAAACCTTTATATTTTTAAAGTGACAAGTCACAAAAATGATTGTAGAAACAATCAATCACAAGAATTCACATACGAAGACGTGAATAGAATCCAAAGAAATCGATGTCGAATTCATCGAAAGGTATGTTTACAAAAATCCCGAAGAAAAGGTCATCAAAGTTGCTAATAAATGATAGCAACAAATCGGGAAATAATCAAGAATCGATTAAATTCGAAAACCAAATCAATTCACTAAGATTCACATTCGAAGACGTGAATAAAATCCAAAGAATTCGATTCCAAATCCATCAGGATAGGAATACCCAAAAATTCCTGAAATAGAAGTTATCAAAGTCGACAAAAGTGATAACAACTAATCCGAAAAGAAGAATCGATCAACAATTGGAAAAACAAAGCAGAACGAGCATAAATTCTTGAATGACTTTAGCAAGAGCAAAAGTCAAGTCAATGTCGATATCGACAAGGCAAAGTCCAAGACAATTTCTTTTATACCAAAGAAAATTTAAAACTATCAGAGAGAGGCACATGAAAACCAACAAACCATGGATAAACAGACAGAGTCGACAATCGAAATGCAGTTTGTCTCAAAGATTGATACCCAAAAACCCAATTATATGGAGACTGCATCAAGTACACAAATCAGAGATAAGAATGCATATATACAGCAGTTCGAATAAACAATGCGAGTTCAAATCGAAGTTGGTACGAGTTGCAGCAATATGCAACTTGGTAGAGCATATACACAATGATACTTAGCAGTGCAAACTCAAATGAGCATGTGCCACGGAGAATAGCAGCAATGCTCATGAATAAGAGTTAGGAATTCATACCTAACAAATCAAAGATGATTTTAGATAAAGATGTGAAATAAAACATCGACAAATAGTTGTAACACATGTTCCTGTCTAAGTTATATTTTATATTCGTCCTGAACCCCAGGCTCTGATACCAAGCTGTGACGCCCCACCTCTATACCCACGCTAGCCAAGAACACTACGGTGTAGTGCTGTCAACTAGCACGGAGAATGAGGCTATTGAGGAGCGACCATCCATGTAATTTCTTTGTGCGAGCACCGATATGCCAGATAGTAAAATTTCATTTCAAATCCGACATGCCGATGCAAACTCAAAGCTACTACACAGTGGCTATAATAGTCTAGGACAAAAATATAAAATAATAACACAGATAATATAAATGCGGAACACAGATGAAACAGAAAATCTCATATACATATATAATAACTGATGTCAGTTACAATACATTTGACACGGTACATGTGATACAACTACAACAGTCGACTCAGGAAGTTATATATACAAGTACATTAACGACTAATATACATGAATACATATCAACCTATACTATGACTCGACAACTCCAAAAGATATGAAAAGTCTTCATAGCTCAAGCAGCATCCCAAAGCAGAATATCTACAAATTGAAAATACTCGGTCTGACCCGAGTATTACATTCAAAAGAAAATAATACCCGGGTCAGTCTAATTCAAACTCAGTTATTAATGCACAGAAGCAATAATAATCAAATAACGAATAGATGACAATCACAATAAATCTCGACTATCCAATCACTAACAAGAATGAATTGGACAAAGGAAACAATCAAGTAATTGGAAACATCAATTAAGACGTCAACTCGAGTAGGGCTACAGTATACGCAAGCGTGTACTGCCACGCCACTACAACATATGGAATACGAAATAGTTCCATAAATCAAAAGCAAAAGAAATAACAATAAAACCGATACCGTGTGGCTGCAGTTCACGCTTGCGTGCACTGCCTTGCCACAACAGTGATGATGCACCCAATAAATATTCACAAGCATCGCCGTGAATATCATAAGGCCAAGTGCCGATTAAATTGCAGAGACAAATGCGAGGTCAAGCCCAATGAATTTTAGGCTCAACACAAGGCGATGAGCAAAGTAGCAAGTCATGTACATTAAAACAAAAATCAAGAACGTATAAATGCACATGAACAAGTACTGTGCATATACAATTGCACAGTTCAAAGTTAAAGTGAAGACTACAAGATGGAACCAGACCAATACACATGAATGCACATCGCAAACAAATGCACTAAGTAAGTGACACAGCGATCGTGACAACAAGCAACAGTGCAGCATCAGGTCGAGCACAATCAAGCTACTGACCAGACACACAAGTGCACATAGGCACTGTTTCTACATAAAGCCAGCAAAAAGGAGGTGAAAGCACACAAGAATAAGTATTGCAACAAAGTGAACATGCAACTGATTTTAAGTGACTGGCAACAAGTATAAGAAATATACTTGTAAAAATACTGGACAGAGCACTACATACTCAACATGAATGGGTGTAGAGTAAGTGCATCAGCAAGTGTCACAGCCCCCAGCAATGAACTGGCTTTAAATAATCATATATGAACACTGCATCATAATCAGAATAGTAGAGAATGAATGCCACCATGGGAAATGCAGTTGCAACAGGTCAAGACAGCAGGCATTGGCAAAATGACTTAAGTGGTAAAGTAATATTCACAATGCTCAGTGAAACTCAAGTGTCCAATAATACATCTCGAAATCAGTTTCACTTAAATAGAAAATGCACATGAACGTTGTGGCAACAATTCAAGGCAACAGAAAATATGCAACATGAAAGAGGACAGAGATGCAACATGAAACAGGACAGAGGTACAACATGAAACAGGACAGAGCCACCTCCAAAAATATCAGACTTGAGCACAAGGAATGCAAAATGAGCTACATGCACATTAGTGGTAAAAATGCAACTCAACAGTAATGCAAACAGAGGTGGCAAGACAATGAATGCAAAATGAGCTATATGAACAAACAAGCATGTGAACACAGTGAAAAATACATGGGCAGTACCCACATAAACATGTGTAACAACAAACCATATAGTGATATAGGATCGAGCAGTGAAGCAATGCAACACTAACATCAATAAATGAAACAACATATTGCATCATTGAGACAAAACCAAAGTACAGATAACATGAGACATAATTCCCATAGCAGCCTGGAAACATGCTTTTCAAAAGCATTAAAGACTGCAACATACATCTGGAAATATCATGAAGGAGCACAAATGCATCAAACCCAACATGTACTCAAACAGCAAGGCCGCGATGAAATCACAAGCCAACAGGGTGATATGAACACAGATAAAACATGTATGCACTGTAAATATGTTAGCAGTGCCAACAATAATAATAGCAGTTGTTTAAGTATTTAACAACCAATGAATGCATCAGAGAAATGAAAATTGCGAGCCAACATCAGTGACAAAGCCTCAAAATAAAATGGCTACACGAACACTAGTGGTACAAATAAACAAGTCAAACACCGAGACCTAATTCAAAACAAGATCAACGGCAGTATAGTCGGCCAGGTGACGAATAAAGTCGAAGCCGACCAAAATTCATGCAACAACACAAAATCGATCGGGAGGCATAGTACGAACCAATCGATCGAATTTAAACAAAAAAGAAAACGAACTTGAAGAAGTCAGAAAAATCCCAAGCAATCACCACAAATCGAACGGCGAGTAAAATGAATCAACAACCTCCAACAATTGTATACGAACGAAATCACAGAATTCGATCCTTAAATTAACTCGAGATGTGAATTAGATGTGAGTAAACTCACCTTCTCACGAGTCGAAGCAGCTGGAGCAAGCTACGAGGAATCAATCGATCAAGGCGACACGCAAAACATCACTGGATCGATCGAATTAAAGCCGACGACTTCAAGCCCTAATTTCCATAGCAGAGAGAACGAAAGCAAAGCCCTAATTTGGAGAAGGGGGCGAACGAGACAACCTCCATTTTATTTTAGTTCGTTCATTTTAGGTCTCGAACGAGAATAAATAAAAAGGGGGAAAAGAAACCGGTTAAAAGCCTTAGCAAATTATCACGGCCCAATAAAATATGGACCACTATTTAATTTCGAAGCCCAAAATTCCTTTTAAAAATTTATAAAAGAATTTTAATTCGAATTTAAAAAACTTCAAATGGAAATTTGCAACAATATTTATCGTCTAAATGTCGATTATTAATTGATGCAATTACCGGGTTGTTACATAAATTGCCATATGATTTATCTGATGTTATTTATCTGTGTTAAATTGCTTTATGAATTCAATTGTTAACTTTAAACTGTTTAAGTTAATTAGGCAACTTGGCCTTTAAAATGGCGATTGGATTCGATGAGACCGGGATCGAAAGAATCAATTTGATTCGTCGAAAACCACATCGATCCAATTTAAACGTTAGGTCGTGTAATCTCAAGTGAAGATCGAGATGGTGTTTTCAGAATGCAAGGGTTATTGTCATTAACTCTGAGGGTGATTCCAAAACGAGTGTAACGAGATAATGCCTTCGGTTTCGTTCGAACCCGGAACGAACTTGTATGGATTGAATGCTTTCAGCACATCGTCAGGCGGACGATGAGCATTCTAAGTAATATGTTCTTATAAAGGTAAACGCAGCCTTAAGCCTCATCAACCGGGAATGGCTAAAACAGGGGATGTGCAGCAAGGTTGGGTGGGTCATGCCCAAGCAGGACGAGGTATACCCCTGTCTAGATGTCCCTTTTTCAGCTGTGTGGGCGGTTGGTCTGCAGCCAACTGCGGGGTTATCTTGTTCGGGACTATTCAGTAAGGAATGGTTCCGGCCTTGTGTTGCAGGGGAGTTAGGGTGGCTCCTCGGTACTGTGATCTAGACCACGTACTGTGACGGGCGGTACCCCAGTAGCCCTGCCATTGTATGGGATCCAATTTCCAATAAGCGCCGTACGTTTTGATTGTGCCCAACTATGTTGAAATGTGAGATGTAAGCATTTTAGCTATTTCTGTATTTTACTTGAAAACCCTAGACACTATTAATATCACTGGATTTCGTATAAAATGTTTTAGTTAGCATAAGGTAAAAACTTACCCGTATTTATGTGTGGGAAGTCTTACGTGATACCTTTATTTTAAATGATTTTCAAAGTTAAACAACTTTAAACCGTTTACTCATACCAGACCCATGTCTGACCCGGAGTTTATTTTTGTTTTTTTCATAAACTCTCGGGTACCCAAATTTTTACGAGTAGTCAAGGGATTCAGGTTATATTTGACGAATTCTGGAGGAGCAATGGAGCAGGAGGCTTCAGCGTTGTAGATATATATATAGTTCCGCTGTGTTAGTATCTCTGAGTCATATTGTTTGAGTTGTATTGTATTGAGTTGTATTAACTAGACAGGTGTTTATAACTGTCTAGTATGTGATGTATGATCTGTATAACTCTAATTGATGTATTATATTATGTAAATACTTATGTGATTAATATAATTTATTCGTTCTGCTGTGAGATTCTGATGTCGTTGTTCTTTTCTTCTCTTTCTTTTCTACTTCTGTCCCTTTCTTTTCTTATTGATGGCACGTCTTCCTGGGCGTAGGAAGCCGGGTCGTCACACATACAGTACTTTCCTATATTATAGCTCTATTCACAAACTAATTAATGGTGAAAGTACCAAGACTCAATGTAATAAGCTTCCCGGCTATGTAAAAGTGACTAAATAAGGAAAGAACTGTGGACGTAGAGACTTTCGACCCGAACCACTACAAAATCTCGGCGTTATCTACTTTCTACACTTGACCTTCCTTGCATTTATTGCCGTGACATTGTGGCCCAATATCCTGTAACCCGAGCTTGGTTAGACCACATCTCGGTAATCTCCTTAGTGGATCCAGTATTCCAATTTGCTTTTGGAGCTATATCTTTGGACCTTGGGGTGTTAGTGTAGATGAAAATTTGCACTAGCATTTTGGGGCACTAGAAGGAGGGATTGATCCTCCGAAACTTGTTTCTGATTGGAACTCCATCCGAACGTTTCAATCAATTATGACTAGTTTTGAAAATGAAGAAGTCATCTTAGAGTTGCCCATCAAACTTCGCCTTCAACTCAATGAGAAAGACAACAACAAAAGATTGGTTACCCTTATTTCGCATAAAGAAAATAGCAAAGAATATTATCTTATCTATGAGCTTCAAACTTCTCAAATCAGATATGTAACGATCTTGATTTTTAAGCTAAATTTAAATTGGTAATTAATTTAATTTTGAATTAAATTGTGAGATTAGTTGGTAAATTAATTTGAGTTTCTCCAAAAACAATTAAAACATGTGTTTTATAAATAGATTGTGAAAATAGAATTTTGGATTGAAATTCATAAATAAGTATTTTAAAAGGTTGTGTAATTATTTGAATTTTCCAAATTAATAAGATGTTTGTTTATATATATGTATATAAATAGCTTTTTAAATTGAATTTGGAATTTGAAATTCAAGAATGAATATTTTAAAAATAAATGGGATTTGAAAATACTATGTTTAAAATTAATAGAATTTGTTTTCTAATCGTAATATGATCATTTTAAAATTATATTTTGAAATTAATATAATAATTTACTAAAGGTTATATTTGAAGATTTTCTTTTAAAAATATACTTTGTAAGTGTATATTTTAAACTAAGTAGAAAATGTACTACATAAACTTATATAAAGTTATAAAATGAGATTTAAGTAAACAAGGGCTAAAATTATAGTTTGTATGTAAATAGATAATTCATATAAACAATAGAAACATATATATGAAAACATATGTTTTGTAATAACTATATGAATATAAGTGTAAACATAATAACAAGTGGGTTTAAAACAAAATTTATAAAATAAATTAGAGCAAGGGATTTAAACATAAAAATGTTATTTTTTAACAAGTGTAAAGATAAGAGATGCAATGATTACAAGTGTAGTTACTTTGATATGCAAGAATGACAAATGGCAATTTATTTCTTGTAAAATTAAGTAGTATGAAAAATATATGTAAAAGAAAGAAAACCAAGGTAATACACTTCATTCTCTTTAAACTTCAAATCTGAAATAGAAGAAATCAGAAAATAAAACTATAAACCAGATTTCCAAATTCAACTCAAGCAAGGCAAAACAAAATCAAATATAACAGCAACTTCAGTTCCAAAATTGAAGCTAAGATAAAGCTTAGACTTGAAACCAGATCTGTTTGCAATTCAAAGATCAAGTGGAAAGTAAAAGGAAATGAAAGTAGAATCATCTTAAACTCTGCTACAAATCTGAAAAGCAAAATCTGGAAAACCAACCAGGAGATCAAACCAATGTAAAGAAGATTAGGCAAACTACAAAATCAAAGTAAAAAATCAAACGTGAAATCAAGCAAAGATCTGAAGCATGAAACTCATCTTGGTTTAAACAGCAATCAGATCCAATGCAACTCAGTTTTAGATCAAAAAGAACAAATCATATGGCATGCAAAGCTTCAGTTCAAGTTTCAGTTTGAATTCAAAACGACAAGCATGTAGATCCAAAATGCAACCTGAGCAGTAGCTTTAAATACAACAAACTCATATATTCAAAGATCAACTTAAAATTGTAGCATGCAAACATCAAGCAATCAAGTTTCCAGGTTCTCTGTCTTCATTTTACTGGTGAGAAAACTCTTAAACCCATTTTTTTACATTGGTTGGCATGTGACCAGTTTTGAATGTTTGTTTGTGAAATATGATTGCATGTCTGAAGTGAAGTTGAAAACCATTTGCATGTGAACAAACCTGTGTATATATAAAGATAAATGTGCCTGTGCAAGTTTGAAAACAGAAAAATGTCTCCGTTCTAAGTATAACAGGTTTCAAAACCTGATTGACAAAAAATCAAAACCTCACTCTTTGATCATCTTGATACTTTGATGTCTGAATAAAATATGTTAGGATTAGTAATATCTTCATTCTAAAAATATTTTTAAGTATTAAAAGTAAATGGGTTTTACTGAAAATAATAAAACACAGCCAAATCGTTTTTGTTCAGTAATTTAATTGATAAAAAATTGAGTTTTGACTTCATGATTTTGTTCGTCTTAGTAAATCATGATTTTTGATAAGAAATTTAGGATTTTTAACCTAGTATATTGCGAGGATGTGGGAGATGAACGTTAAATGGGTTTTGATAAAATCTTGGTGATCGGAGTAATGATTAATCTCGCGATCGAAGTCGGAGCATGGTTGGAGGTTTGGGATCATCTGAAAAATACCCAATGATTTTTTTATTATTCGTAGAGGGTGAATGAGATCGAAGTAGGGTTTAAACTCATATTTGGTTACGGTCAGAAATAGTAGCGCTGCACCGCCGTCAGTGGACCGGAGTCGATTGCTCCAGTGGAATTCGAAGCGTAGGGGTTCAACGTAGCTTCAGCCAGAATCGCGTGGCTTCTAGTGGCCTGTGGAGTCGGAGCGAGGTGATTAATTTGATCGTATTGTGTTCTAAGCGAAAGACGTATAGCTTGATCAAAGATTCGTCAATGGTTTGGATTGCTGGGTGATCATGAGGCTTAAGGAGTTCATCGCTGATGTGTGGAAGGTGGCAAGTTGACCAGAGTTCGTCTGAACGTTGGTGCACGTGCACGATATGTCAATGGTGTCTGGGTTGTTTTGTTGGTTTGGGGAAGATGGAAGTCTCGGATTCGACTCGAAGGAGTTTGTGAAGTGGCTTGGGTGAATCTCGCGTTGGGCTCGAGTTTGTTTTTAAAATGTGATTTCCAGGTTTTTGAAAATTTAAGGAAATAAAGAAATGAAGTTTCCAATGCAAAATCAAAATAAACATGTTTTCAAATTTAATTTATAAACAGGTTTTTAAAATAAGTTTTTAAAGGTTAAAACTTTGAAGTTAAATGTTTTTAAAATTTTTTTGGTTTATAAAATTTTGTATTAGACTAATTATCTTATTCAATCTCTAATTGTTTTCAATAACGTGATGATGTAATTAAGTAATTAAGGATTGATAATGTGACGACCCGGAATTTTCAAGCAAATTAAAATCGGAATATTTAATTGATTTTAAGTATTCAATAGAGCAATTTTAACTTGAATTACGTAGATCACAATTTATTTGGTAATCTAATTATTGAATTAAATAATTTGAAGTTGGGACAATTATTGAATCTAGAATTTTAAACCGATTAAAAATAATTAAAAGGCTTATAAAATTTATATTGATAATATTGAAGATAATAGAAGTTTTAAAATTAAATTTAATAATGATTTATTCAGTTTTGAAATACATCGTTAAATTGAATTTGAAAATAGCCTTCCGAGACACAGTATCGGAATTCGACGAAACCAGTTCCATTGGGTCCGTAATATTGAGTTATTACCGGGCTTCAAATTTTGTATTGATCGGAGTTAGTGTGTGAGTATACGATATATAAACGTGCTGAAAATTTAATTGACGTTAATCGAAATAAAATATACTTATAAAAGAAAATTCAAATCTAAAGTCAAATCTTCTGCTATACGCCTCCTTCCTATCTATTTCAAAGCCGAGCCTTCTTCCAGAATTCACGTATTAATTTTTATTTTATTTTTGTGAAGCCATCATCGTTCGAATTAGTATTTTTCTTTTTCTTTTTTCATTTCAAATCGAATGCAAGTAAGAAAAAATAATAATGGCTGAAGCCGCATTTTTCAATTCGAAACCCAAATCAACCAAAAGCCTAAACATCGTGCTCATCTCGAGTTAATTGAAGCGCGATCCTTTTTTTTCAGTTTCTTCGGCATTTGGTGGGGAGGGCTTATCGCGTCTTGCGCTTAAGGAAAGGAGGAGATTAGGGTTGCGACCTATGAAGTTTGGGTTGTCGAATAGCAGATCTGGGGGAGCTCGAGTGGCACGCGTACTTGGGGTTTCGAGCTCAGTCTCGATCGAGCGAGTGGTGCAGGCAGTGAGGGAGGCGAGCACGTGAAGGAGAGGCACTCGCGAGGGTTTTCGATGTCGTGGAAGTCTCGGTGGCGAACGAAGTGGGATAGCCTAAATTCGTTTCCCAGTAAGGAATATCAATCTGATTTGTTTGTTCTATATATAAATCGGGAAAGAAATTGAAATAAAAAAAACTTTGGGATAGATTGAGATGGGAAGTTTACTGTTAGGGAAATTTCTGTTTTGATATTTACAGTAAGAGATAAAATTTTCGTCTTAATTTAAAAAGTGATAGATAAGTAGATAAGAAATATATATATATATATATATATATATGGAAATTAAAATAAAAATGTTTAAAATCAGATTTTAATAGAATCATTGGTTGATTGAATTATAAAACGGAGATTTAATTATTCGAATGATTCAAATATTAATAAATTATCTAAATTGTTATTTAAGGTCAAACACCTGGAAATCCAAGGCAATATTGAAGTAGATTGTGAATGAAAACCTAAGGTGAGTTAGTCTCACTTAGTGAATTTAAAATTTAAATTTACATTTAAATGATTTAATTTAAATAATTGTTTGAATGGTTGAATAAATTGATGTGATATAGTATGATATTTTGGAATTGGTATATTATATTGTGCTAACGTCTGTGGGTGCAGGGAAAACAGGTTGGAGGGATCCAACTGGACCCCTCAACTTTATTTAATTATTTAATATTCTCTGTTCTGAATATTTGATATTCTGTAATGAATTATGTGGAAATATTGAATGTTATGGCTTGATTGTTATAATTGGGCATTAATGAATTACCAAGTATATATAATTTGAGTTTGGGAATGAAAATAAAAAAGTGAAATTGTAAGTAAAATAATTATGGAAACTTGAATAAATTTAAGAATCAATTGGAAAAGAAATAAAGTGCTTTTAAAATTCTAATAAATAAGTCCTAAGTTTAGTAAGGGAAATTTGAATAATCAGAAGATTAATGAATTTTAAGTTTCCGTGTTATTATTATAAAAAAAATAAAACATTTATTTAAAATTTAAAATTTAAGATCTAGTTTATTGAAAGAACACAGAAGAAATTGGGAAGAAGATGAAATTGGTATATTTCAGTTAAATGATATAAAATCAATCGGAAAATAAAAAAATATATGAATAAAGTCCATAATTAATGAATTTTGAGATAAACTGATAAGTAAAGAAATTTATTTCAAATGGAATAAATTGGGAATCAATTTGGAAAAATTTATTTAAGTGATTGAGATTGAAAATTCTCCCTGGATAACCAAGTACGTTTCCAAAATAATTTTTTAAATATAAATTAATAGTTATAAAGTTGTTTAAAAAGGTATGTTTTGAAAAACTTATTATTTCTAAATATTTAAATTATAAAAGTAAGTATTTCCTTAAACCTATAATAGCAGTAATTATTTAAAGAGTGACTTGGTATTTTTTTTTAAAGGTGAAATCTAGTTTTGTATTTTATTAAGTAACCTTATTTTCAAATATTCATATAGTATGTATTTTTTTAACAAATTATTAGAGTAATTTTAACTTGAATGTTTTAAAATATATTTTTAAAAGTAAAGTGTTTTAAATTAATTTAGAAAAATCTAGTTTTGTGCTTGGTGATTCCAGAAGAAATAGAAATACTTGAAATTTATTCTGAGAAGGCAGATGGCCTTGAAAACTGTTTTCGAAGGAATTTGAAAAGGTAATCACATATCTTGGGAAGATATTTTTGAGATAAATAAATAATGTGGAAAATTATTTTTTGTGTGATGGATGTTTGTGAATATTAATTGATAGTTAAATAACCGACTATCAATATTGGCCAAATGCGTTGATCGTTTCGAAGAGACCGGGATCGAGATTTATTTCTCGAAAACCACTTCGATCCGGTTTGTACGTTTCGTGTAAACAAGTTTGGATTCGAAGATGGAGCAGTGAAGTGCAAGGGCTAGTCGCTACTAATCTTGAGGATATTTCCAAAATGGATGCAGTAGGAATAGTGCCTTCGATTCCGTTCGAACCCGGGACAGACTTGTATGGATGAATGCTTGCGAAACATCGTCATGTGGATGATGGGCATTCTAAGGGATATGTTCTATAAAGGTAACGCTTAGCCTCAAGCCTCATCAAATGAGAATGACTGAAAATCAGGAGATATGCAACAAGGCTAGGTGGGTAGCACCCAAGCAGGGTGAGGTCATTCCAGTCTAGATGTCCCTTTTTATTTCGTCTTAGTGGGCGGTTGCTGATCCCAACCGTGGGGTGATCTCACTCGGGATTATCTAGTAAGGGGTAGTCCCGGCCCTGTGTTGCAGGGGAGCGGGCGTACTCCTCGGTAGGGTGATCTAGGCCCTGTACTGTGGCAGGTGGTACCCCAGTGCCTAGTCATTGGATGGAAATCCATTCTCCCTACGAGCCTTGTACGAGTTTTGGTTTGTATTACCCACTCTGTGGCTAGTAGCTGGAATTTAATGAATGTAACAATTCCGGCTATTTTATAAGTATTTGTATATAGACCCTATTATAATATCAGAGGAGTTCTATAAAAATTGTTTTAACTATCGTAAGGTAAAAACCCGACATGTTTATTTGTGGCGTGGTCTTACGAGATGCTTTACTTTTCAAAGGATTTTTGAAACTTAATAATCAATTGGGTGTGATTTTCTCACTCTGGCATTCTAGACTGACTCGGGTGTTATTTCACTATAATGCTCGGGTCAGACCGAGTATTATAGGATACAGGAAATGCTGTGGTGCCCAAGAGACGAGCTGGATGACGATACGTATTCGCGTACTTGTTATATACATATATTCCGCTGTGTTGAGTTGTTGTATATCCATTTGTATGACATTGATGTTGAGCTGTGATTGATGTACTCTGATGATGTAATATATAAATAAAGATATTTGATGTTGAGTAAAGAGTATTTATTATCTATTATATTTTATTCCGCTGCGATGGTTAGATTCTGTTGTTGATTTCAATTTTCTTCTTCTACCTCTTCTTCTTTAACCCAAATGGTACGTATTTCTGTGCAACTTGAGTTGATTGTTGTATAATAGTGTTGACTCAATGAGTACGGATTTGCAGGCTGTTACAGTTGGTATCCGAGCTTAGGTTGGAGATAACCTTGGCTCTGGTGGGAAAATTACTCAAATAGAGTCCGTAGTACTCTAGAATGGGTTTGAGCGTATTAATAGATATGAGCGCATATTTGTTAGTGAATATAAATTATTTTAATATTGTGTTGATTGATTTATTGAGTGGCATAAGAACCTTCGTCGATACAGTCTGCGCAACTGTATTGAAGGGGTTTCTAAACACTTGAATAGAACAATCGACACGGTATTGTTTTAAATATGGGTAAATGAAATAATTTTATCCAAAAATATATTTTGATATAAAGAAAGTTTTTGAAAACTATTTAAGTAATATATGGTTGCTTGGATGTTAGAAATGATGATATTAAAGTATTATCATTGTTAAGCAAAAAATTTAACTAGAAATTGTAAATATAATCAAAGATTGAGAAGATAAATTCAATTATGAAATGAAATTTATAAATATGAATATAAAGGTAATGTATGAAATGGAATACAATCAAATGGAAATTTGTATAAGCATAAATTGTACAAATGAATTATAGTTAAAATTTATTTAAGCAGGTTTGGAAATTTAAAATTTCAGAGATTTTGGAAGTATTGGTTGAAGTATTTGAAGATAAATAATAACATTATTGTTTTAGAGGTATTTCTGAAAGGAAAGTTGTTTTAAGGGATTTTGTAAGTGATATAGCATTGAAATCACTTGGATTATTGGAAAATAATTCTGATGATGACGACCGCATAATCAGTATTCATTTTCAAATTTATAAGTGACGGATTGCTGCCAAAATTTGATTTGTTCAGAAAAGCTAGTTGTTTTTGAAAGTCTCAAAAGAAATTTGATGGAACCAGGATTGGTTTAATTTTTGAGAAGTGTGATTTTGAGATGTTGGAGATTTCAAAATAATCTGAAACCAACGCAGGGAGTTAAAAATCCCGATGAGATGGGTTGTAAGCTTATAAATTGAGATGATTTTTAAATCAGGAAGGAAATATAAGCTTGAATGTTGGAATTTAAATTTAAAAGTGAAAAGTTATAAATGAAATTAACTTGGATTGGGAAAAAAATTTAACTGGATTGATATTGATTGAATAAGTTGAAAATAATATCCAGTTGTATTTGAATTAAATTGAAATCGAATTGAGATTAAATAAATCTGATTTAAAGTAAAATTGAATTGGAATAAGAATTCAATTGAGTTATTGAATGGAATTAAATTCTTACCTGGATAAATAGAAATAAGTTGGATAAGAAATAAATTGGATAGGAAATTAGATTGAAATAAATAAATTAGAATAACTTGTAAAAGGATTAGAAATCCATGAAATAAAAATATGCTTGGGTTATAAATAAACATAAGGCTTGAGTTAAAAAAAACAAAAAAAAGAGAATATATTCAAGCCTATGATGAATGGAATTGTGTAAATAATAAGTCGTGACTTATAAATTGAAAATGGAATACAAAGCCCAAAATCAATATTTTGATGAATTGTAAAATGAAAAGAAAATCCAAACTTGAATTATTAAATAAATTGAACCAAGAAAATAAAATGAAGTGGTATTTGGAATTAAAAATTAAGTATTGAACTACAAATAGGGAAGAACTAATTTGTTAATAAATTAGTTAATGAAACGAGTAAATGGAACCTAATGTAGTTAAATAGTAGCTGAATTGTGAATTTATGATGAAGTATGGAAATAAAACTCAAGTTACGAATTGAATTCGACTTGAATTGTCAGTAAAGTAAATGAAATTGAATTGTGAGTTCATGAACTTTGGGGGTAAATTGAAAATGGATAATGGATTCAGAACTTGAGTTATAAATTAAGATTTAATGTGAAGTGTTAACAAATTAACATAATTGGAAATGTGTCGAATAAAGAAAATGAAATAGATTAAAATAACAATGGTTTGTATTGTGAATAAAATCCAAATATGTGGAAATAAATTGGATAGGGCCTTGTAATCAATCGATTTAAGTTGAGTAATAAAAGAGAAAAATTTACTTGTAAAATGAAAATGAGCTTAAGTATAAATTTGAATAAATTGAAGTAAATTGACTTAAGCTGAATAAATCGAAGAGAGTTGAATTTAATTCAACTTAAACCAAGTTTAATGATATTGGATTGAATTTGAATCAAGTAAAAATAAATTTAGATTGAAATAGAACTTGGTGGGTTGAAAATAATATTTAAGGCAATGAACATTCATAATAGATTGAGTGGATAAACTAATTATATTGAATAAATAAATGGATGGAATAAATAAGAATCTAATGGAAGTGAACTTAAGTTTGAAGTGGAGTAAATTGAGTAAATTAACTTAAGTTGAGAATAATTAGAAACTCGACTACGAGTAAAATTGGAAGACCATTAAATTAAAGCTTCATTTGAATTAATTCGGGAATGGGTAGAAATATGCAAGCTTGGAATGGGTCAAGCTAAATAAATGGTCATGAATGAATTGAAATAAAAAGAGAATTAATTGGTAATGAAATTTGGAGATGGAACTTGAATTGGTTAAATGAAGTCGAATACCAATTTAATGTGGCAAATGTTTAGTTTGCAAATTAATTATGAAATGAGTATTGGATGTAACCAATATGAAATGTTCCAAGATAAATAAATGGATTCAAATAAAATGAATGAGAATATCGCATGCAAAATAAATTGAACGGCATCAATTAAAAAGGAATCAATTTAAATTGGCTATAAAGCAAAATACTTATTTATTCACATAGATCTTGTCAAATTGCATGGAATAAATTGTCATTTGATGTAAATGGAAGTAATTAAAATTGTATGAATTGGTAGGGATAAAATAAATTGATTTTGAGGGCAATTGAATTAAAAATGAGTTCAATCCGCTTAAAAATAAATTAAATGTAAGAGATTGAGTTTTAAACCATTCAAATTTGAATGAAAATGGTTTGTAAATTAATTGAAATAGTTGAATTACTATGAAAGTTGTAAAAAATTGCTTACGGAAAATGTTGGATGTGCATTTCTTTAGAATTCATATGTTTTAACCATTGCAACTAAGTGAAATATAGTTAAACTGCATATATTCGGCACTTACATGTTTAAATTGAGTAAGTACACGTACTTGGAAGCCGTGTGGCTGGATTTAGTTGTGCTATTTGCTAAAAATAATAAGCCGCTTGCTTAAAATGCTAAATAAGGTACGCCTACGCAATAAAAATAGGAAATATGAAATGTTTTTGGTTTTTCCAACCGTGTGGGTCGATGTATATATATTTATCTCTTTTGTCAAATTGCAAAAGCTCCTCCGTACAAAGGAGACTCTACCAAAAAAAATTTGAAAATTTTGGGAGTTAGAAATTTTTTGAAAATTTTGGAGAATTTTTGTTAATAACAAAACGAATTTAAATTGGTAACTAAAATTAATTAGTAAATGAAACTAACTATATAATGACATGAATCAGTATAAATGAAAAATAAGATTCAAATAGTCGGAGTTAAAGATGAATTGAATTCATATGGAAATGAAAGAATTAATTTGAATAGAAACAGATATAAACTGAAGTGGTAAGATGAAAATGAATATAAGAAGCATATAGAATGCTTATACTAACTTAAGAAGGGAATGGTGAATTCTTAATTGGGAATTGATACTACAAATATAATCTAAGTTAATATTTGAATGAATAAATACCGACAGTTTGTAAGAAAGTTGATATGATGATTTGAGAATATTGTGATTGGATATTAGTGCTAAGCAGGATATGCAGGTAATATAAAGGGAAAGGAGAATTGATTTTGATTTCAGAAGATAAATTTGAAATGCTCGACAAAAAAGTATGTATTTAAATTTGGTGTGAAATTTGATTGGGATTTGGATTGAGCCACTTGGCCTTTTGTTTTCTTTTTGGATTTGGGAGGTCGTAGAGCCATTTTGTAGTTGTACCGAGTCAGCCGCGCAAAGGAGACGATGGCAAAAAATTTCGGGAATTTGGGGAGTTAGAAAAAAAATTTGAGAAATTTTGATAATTCAAAATTGGTTTTAAGATTAAAACTTGGATGGTTGGGCAAATAGGATTGTTTACAAAGTAGGAAAAGGTTTGGAAAGTTAATAAGAATAATGATGGTCTTTTGTAAAAGATAGTTGGTTGGATGTCGAATTGTGTGGTTTTGCGAATAAGTAAATGAATATTGGACCATTCTTCCAACTTAGTAATTTCGGGGACGAAATTCTTATAAGGGGGGAGGAATGTGACGACCCAGAATTTTCAAGCAAATTAAAATCGGAATATTTAATTGATTTTAAGTATTCAATAGAGCAATTTTAACTTGAATTACGAAGATCACAATTTATTTGGTAATCTAATTATTGAATTAAATAATTTGAAGTTGGGACAATTATTGAATCTAGAATAAGGCTTATAAAATTTATATTGATAATATTAAAGATAATAGAAGTTTTAAAATAAAATTTAATAGTGAATTCAGTTTTGAAATAGATCGTTTAAATTGAATTTGAAAATAGCCTTCGGAGACACAGTCTCGGAATTCGACGAAACCAGTTCCATTGGGTCCGTAATATTGAATTATTATCGAGCTTCAAATTTTGTATCGATCAGAGTTAGTGTGTGAGTGTACGATATATAAACGCGCTGAAAATTTAATTGATGTTAATCGAAATAAAATATACTTATAAAAGAAAAATCAAATCTAAAGTCAAATCTTCTGCTATACGCCTCCTTCCTATCTATTTCAAAGCCGAGCCTTCTTCCAGAATTCACGTATTAATTTTTATTTTATTTTTGTGAAGCCATCCTCGTTCGAATTAGTATTTTTCTTTTTCTTTTTTCCCTTCGAATCGAACGCAAGTAAGAAAAAAAATTAATGGCCGAAGCCGCATTCTTCAATTTGAAACCCAAATCAACCAAAACCCTAAACATTGTGCTCATCGCGAGTTAATTGAAGCACGATCCTTTTTTTCAGTTTCTTCGGCATTTGGGAGGAGGGCTTATCGCGTCTTGCGCTTAAGGAAAGGAGGAGATTAGGGTTGCGACCTATGAAGTTTGGTTTGTCGAATAGCAGATCTGAGGGAGCTCGAGTGGCACGCGTACTTGGGGTTTCGAGCTCAGTCTCGATCGAGCGAGTGGTGCAGGCAGTGAAGGAGGCGAGCACGTGAAGGAGAGGCACTCGCGAGGGTTTTCGATGTCGTGGAAGTCTCGGTGGAGAACGAAGTGGGATAGCCTCAATTCGTTTCCCAGTAAAGTATATCTATCTGATTTGTTTGTTCTATATATGAATCGGGAAAGAAATTGAAATAAAAAAAACTTTGAGATAGATTGAGATAGGAAGTTTACTGTTAGGGAAATTTCTGTTTTGATATTTACAGTAAGAGATAAAATTTTCGTGCTATTTTAAAAAGTGATAGATAAGTATATAAGAAATATATATATATATATATGGAAATTAAAATAAAAATGTTTAAAATCAAATTTTAATAAAATCATTGGTTGATTGAATTATAAAATGGAGATTTAATTATTCGAATGGTTCAAATATTAATAAATTATCTAAATTGTTATTTAAGGTCAAACACCTGGAAATCCAAGGCAATATTGAAGTGGATTGTGAATGAAAACCTAAGGCGAGTTAATCTCACTCAGTGAATTTAAAATTTAAATTTACATTTAAATGATTTAATCTAAATAATTGTTTGAATGGTTGAATAAATTGATGTGATATAGTATGATATTTTGGAATTGGTATATTATATTGTGCTAACGTCTGTGGGTGTAGGGAAAACAGGTTGGAGGGATCCAACTGGACCCCTCAACTTTATTTAATTATTTAATATTCTCTGTTCTGAATATTTGATATCCTGTAATGAATTATGTGGAAATATTGAATGTTATGGCTTGATTGTTATAATTGGGAAATAATGAATTACCATAAATATATAATTTGAGTTTGGGAAGGAAAATAAAGAAGTGAAATTGTAAGTAAAATAATTATGGAAACTTGAATAAATTTAAGAATGAATTGGAAAAGAAATAAAGTGCTTTTAAAATTCTAATAAATAAGTCTTAAGTTTAGTAAGGGAAATTTGAATAATCAGAAGATTAATGAATTTTAAGTTTCTGTGTTATTATTATAAAAAAAACATTCATTTAAAATTTAAAATTTAAGATCTAATTTATTGAAAGAACACAGAAGAAATTGGGAAGAAGCTGAAATTGGTATATTTTAGTTAAATGATATAAAATCAATAGGAAAATAATAATAAAATAAAATAAGAATAAAGTCCATAATTAATGAATTTTGAGATAAACTGATAAGTAAAGAAATTTATTTCAAATGGAATAAATTTGGAATCAATTTGGAAAAATTTATTTAAGTGATTGAGATTGAAAATTCTCCCTGGATAACTAAGTACGTTTCCAAAATAAATTCTTAAATATAATTTAAAAGTTATAAAGTTGTTTAAAAAGTATGTTTTGAAAAACTTATTATTTCTAAATATTTAAATTATAAAAGTAAGTATTTCCTTAAATCTATTATAGCAGCAATTATTTAAAGAGTGACTTGGTATTTTTTTTTTAAAGGTGAAATCTAGTTTTATATTTTATTAAGTAACCTTATTTTCAAATATTCATATAGTATGTATTTTTTTAACAAATTATTAAAGTAATTTTAACTTGAATGTTTTAAAATATATTTTTAAAAGTAAAGTGTTTTAAATTAATTTAGAAAAATCTAGTTTTGTGCTTGGTGATTCCAGAAGAAATAGAAATACTTGAAATTTATTCTGAGAAGGCAGATGGCCTTGAAAACTATTTTCAAAGGAATTTGAAAAGGTAATGACATATCTTGGGAAGATATTTTTGAGATAAATAAATAATGTGGAAAATTATTTTTCGTGTGATGGATGTTCGTGAACATTAATTGATAGTTAAATAACCGACTATCATTATTGGCCAAATGCGTTGATCGTTTCGAAGAGACCGGGATCGAGATTTATTTCTCGAAAACCTCTTAGATCCGGTTTGTACGTTTCGTGTAAACGAGTTTAGATTCGAAGATGGAGCAGTGAAGTGCAAGAGCTAGTCGCTACTAATCCTGAGGATATTTCCAAAATGGATGTAGTAGGAATAGTGCCTTCGGTTCCGTTCGAACCCAGGACGGACTTGTATGGATGAATGCTTGCGAAACATCGTCAGCTGGACGATGGGCATTCTAATGGATATGTTCTATAAAGGTAACGCTTAGCCACAAGCCTCATCAAATGGGAATGACTGAAAATCAGGGGATATGCAGCATGGTTAGGCGGGTAGCACATAAGCAGGGTGAGGTCATTCCAGTCTAGACGTCCTTTTTTATTTCGGCTTAGTGGGCGGTTGCTGATCCCAACCGCGGGGTGATCTCACTCGGGATTATCCAGTAAGGGGTAGTCCCGGCTTTGTGTTGCAGGGGAGCGGGCGTACTCCTCGGCACGGTGATCTAGGCCCCGTAATGTGGCAGGTGGTACCCCAGTGCCTAGTCATTGGATGGAAATCCATTCTCCCTACGAGCCTTGTACGAGTTTTGGTTTGTATTACCCACTCTGTGGCTAGTAGCTGGAATTTAATGAATGTAACAATTTCGGCTATTTTATAAGTATTTGTATATAGACCCTATTATAATATCAGAGGAGTTCTATTAAAATTATTTTAGCTATCTTAAGGTAAAAACCCGACATGTTTATTTGTGGCGTGGTCTTACGAGATGCTTTACTTTTCAAAGGATTTTTGAAACTTAATAATCAATTGGGTGTGATTTTCTCACGCTGGTATTCCAGACTGACTCGGGTGTTATTTAACTATAATGCTCGGGTCAGACTGAGTATTATAGGATAAAGGAAATGCCGTGGTGCCCAAGAGACGAGCTGGATGACGATATGTATTCGCGTACTTGTTATATACATATATTCCGCTGTGTTGAGTTGTTGTATATCCATTTTTATGAAATTGATGTTGAGCTGTGATTGATGTACTCTGATGATGCAATATATAAATAAAGATATTTGATGTTGAGTACAGAGTATTTATTATCTATTATATTTTATTCCGCTGCGATGGTTAGATTCTGTTGATTTCAATTTTCTTCTTCTACCTCTTCTTCTTTAACCCAAATGGTTCATATTTCTGTGCAACTTGAGTTGATTGTTGTAGAATAGTGTTGACTCAAGGAGTACGGATTTGCGGGCTGTTACAGATAATTGAGATTAAAGATTGACTAATCAAGTGTTTAAAGGTTAATTAATTAAAGATAATTAATTAGTATAATTAAAAGTAATTAATTTAAGAAGTGATTAATTAATTAAATATTAGTTAATTAGTAAAAGTAATTAATTAATGGTAAAAGTCAATTAAGTAATTAAGGATAATTACTTATCTTAAATTAATTAGGATTAATTAATTAAATGATAATTGATTAAGGATTGATTAATTAAGAATAATTAATTAAGGTTAATTAGTTAATTAAGATTGATTCTTAATAATTAAAGGTTAATTAATTCATTAATTAAGGTTAATTAATTCATTAATTAAGGTTAATTAATAAATAATTAAAGGATAATTAATTAACATAAACTGTAATTACTTGATGTTAATCAACCAGAATTTGTGATTAATCCGATTTCAATTAATCAGATGATCAGTTAACCTTATTTATGGATGATTGTATTCTATTGAATGCTATGAATTGTTTTGTCATCTCTCCTGTATGATGGTTTGTGATTTGAATTATTTTAATTCAAGCTGTGATGAATGTAATTTATTTATTTATAATGCATTCATATTTTCTATCTGTGATTCTATGTATATGGATAAGCGTTATAGGATATACCGCTTATCGATATTGCTGTGATTGTAATCTGTGATGATTGATGTTGTTGCACTATTATGTAAAATCCCTGGACTACACTATACACAAACAAATGTGGATTGCACGAGGAAATCGGTTAAGTCACAGATTTTTAATGATTTTAAAGAATGAATTTTTGAATCCAAAATAGTTTTGGAATTGGAGTCGAAAGCTTTTGAAAAATGAGTTTCAAAAATAAAAATTATTTTGATTAACTTGATAAAGTTTTGAAATTAAATAATTTGATTTGAATTTGAATTCAATATTTGAAATTGAATTCTATGATTTGGAAACTATGGGTGAAAAAGGTTATACAAGTTATAAAGGTGTTTATATGGGTTTTTAACCATTTAAAAAGTATTGTTTTGGGAATTTAAATTTAAATCCAAGTTTTATACCTGAATGACTTTAACTTATGTAAATGTAATCAGTTTTTTTCCCAAAACGAAAACTATTAGTTTTCAAATAATAAAAGCTTCATATAAGGAAAGGATTTCCAATTTGTGTTGAAATGAAATTGTGAATTCCTTTTGAAAGCTATGAATGAACCTTTGTGAAAGATTATTAAACCTTGTTTTGAAATTAAAGAGTCTTTAAAAAGGAGTATCCTTTGTACAAAAGATTTGAAATGGGAATCGTGAATGAATCTTTGGAAATGAGTTTGAAAGCTATAAATTGAGTTTTTGATTTAATAATTGGATGAGTTAATCCAATTTGAAAAAGGATATTGTTACAAAAGAATGTGAATGGATTTTTGTGAAAAATGGATAAATTTTGTGAAGTAAATCTTTTCTTTTAAAAGATTTGAAAATGGTAATTTGTTTAAACCATTTAAAGAAAGGTTTTGGATAATAAGTTGTGACTTAACTGAAATCACATATCCATATATTTTTATATATTGCGCTTATTATTCGGTTTAGCCGGGAAAAGACCTTGTGTCATATAACCCATTTCGAATAATGATACATCGATATGGATAACATTTGAAGACCGCTGGTGAAGACCGAGTATTTTCAAGAACGAAAGGATAACCCGTCGATTGTCTCTGCACCGAGTCGCGCCGGTATAGAGATTCCTTAAGTGATGGAAAGTCCGATCGGGATTGTGAATAAGCGGATTGCAAGGGCTTCTTCGGAAGTGCCTTCGGTTATGTTCGAACCCGTAACAGACTTGTATGATTGTATGTCTGACACTACACTTTGAGATATAAAACTGATCTCTATCAAATACATTTCTGCTTGGTGGCGAAGAATTTATTCTCTTAGCTTAACACCCTTCTCTGAGACGTACGAGCTCAGAGGTTATGTAGTTGATAGTTATCAGTGATATACTCCCAAATTGGCAGTGTGGCATGCTGAGTGATGCTGTGTATCATTTGTTGATCAAAGCATGGCTTTTGTATAAAGCGTAGCTTTGTGGACGAGACTGCATCAGGACCTCACACCCCGGAAATGGTTGAAACAGGAAAGACGCAGCAAGGTTATAAGGGTCGCTCCCTTTATGGTGTTTCATTCCCTTCTGGAAAAGGGTGGTATCATGATATGGAACCTAGATACTTAACTCATGTGGTCACTGCAAATCTATTACTTTGTGATTGCTTTGTGGTTGTTGGATTAGAGGTACCTCGGATAAAGGTCGCAAACGACCGGGGGATGGCATGCTCGAGTAGTAGTTACCTAATTACAAAGGTAACCCGGCCTTTTGTTGGCAGAGAGCCGTGTAGGTTCTCGAGACGTCCCTCCAGAGGCGTGCCCATGTAGCAGTAGGAAGTTCCCTAGCCTGACCATTTGTTGGAAATCCAATCTTCAATACGCGCCTTGTACGGTTTTAGTTGTAGAACCTGTCATTTACTTATGGTGGTCACCACTGTTTAGATGGTAGCTATTGTAGGCATAGTACGAAATGTCTATGCTGGCTAAGATTAATATTATAATTTCGAAATGGTTTTTCCACATTATGCACTAGTAATAATATGAAAGAAATTTTCTCGTGTCAAGCATATTTGACTATCATAAGGATAAATATCCTCCAATTCTGCGTTTGCATTGTGTGTGTGGCGGGAGGCCTTATGGGAGATTCATTTTCTAAAAAGCATTGCGGATTTCAATTTTAAATCCTTTTGTTGTTTGTTTTAAAGATAACTGTTTTTGTTTGCTCATACCAGTCCCATGACTAACCCGGAGTTTATTGTTCCTTTCCTAAACTCTGGGTGCCCATAATTTTCCACGCGGGCAGTCTAGAGTTGGGTTTTCAGATAATCCAACAATAGGAATATATTCGATAGCTTTCGAAGTCTTTTAGCTTGGTAGCATTTAGAGATCTTCTTCAGTCTTTGGATAGCTTTTGAAGTTTTGGTTCGAAATCATGATTGGGATCTCATTTGCTACAAGTTCAACTTGATGGTGGTTCTCGCTTATTGGATTGGAGATCTTTGGAGTTTGGCATTGAAGACATTATCTTTCCGCTGCAGTTGCCTAGTTTGCTTTACCTTCTACTGTTGTTTCTTTCCGCTGCCATCTCTTATATCTCTGATGCATATTGATATTCATTGTATCATTATTATATCGGATATTGTATCATTTGTATATCAATGATATATGATATATTATTATATTTTCTTCCGCTATGTTGTTATACTTAATGTGTTATAAGCTCCGACGAACCAGATTCGACGTTTGGATCTGCGGCATTTGAATACGAGTGACGTATTCGGTGCCGATTTTTGAAGGTCGAGTCAGGGTCGTTATAAAATAACTTTCGGAATATATTCAAGGATCCCTCCAGGAATCGGCCCAACTTCGAAAGATTGTTAAGACCCTAAATAGTGAAGTCAGGATTCTTTGCACCGAATTGTTAAAATACGATGGTTAGGTTTCTTCCAATAGGACAACCCTCCCAGTCACTCAAGGTGGAGAGCCTCGAAAGAAATTGAAGTAGGATTAGATTTTTACTCCGCCCAACCAATCTTGTTTCAGATACTCCTAGAAACTCACAAAGACTTACACATATTACCTTCCATCAAAGCAAAAGGACTTGAAGAGTGAAAAGTATTATATTTATCATTTCATAAACGGGCATAAGATGGATTAATGCCGAAAGCTTTCATACGAGATCGAAAAGTTTATACAAAAAGGGAAGTTAACCAAATTTATTAAACGTTATTTTTAATATTTTGTTTCAAAATTATTTACTTTATTCCATTTTTATAACTCTAGGAAAATCTTGTATTACTCTTGCCAATTGAGCATATATGGTAATTTTCTACAAAGATGAAGTTGCAAGAGTAATACTTTTTATTGAACTCCCTCGATCAAGTGGAGGATAATAGTTCTATTAATATGCTCTTCTCAATTATAACCTCTTTCACAAAAGTTTTCAACTCTAAGGGACACCATATGATTTCGGATTTCTTGAAGCTTAATCAACAAGTCTCGTTTTCTTTTTCCGATGCATCCTTCTTCGGCATAACCCTCATTACCAAGTCTTTACTCTAAAGATGCGTTCAAGTCTCGACATTTACGGTATCTCTTTTGGTATGTCCTTTTCCTTTAAGAACTCTAGCATATCACACTTGCATTTTGGATTTAAGGACTGAAACTCATCAATTAATCCGACGGCATCAATGGAGAATTTCACTTTTTCTACAAAATTATATATACATAATAAAATAAAATAATAAAAAAGACTCAAATTCAAATCAAACTTTCTTTGAACAATGTAATTTAAAAACTATGTGATTTCAAAAATTCTTTTACAAAAGGATCGAAAGCCATCTTTTCAAAGAATTCATATTTCTCTTTTACCGAGTTATAACTAGCTTCTCATATGGCCGTTAACTTAAAATAGATTTTAATGGCCAACACCCATCAAAAGAGGTTGTAGACGCCGCCAAAAGTGGTTGTGGGCTGATACCCACCAAAAGTGGCTATAGATTTGGATCCAATGATGAGTTGGTGACCTCACCATAAGACCACCTCCAAGATGATGCACTACAAAGTGCAAGGCCATATCACCTAGGTTTAAAAAGACATCGAAAAGAAGAATGAATGCTAATAGTGAGTCATGGTCAAATAGTATCATACGTTGGGTAGATTCCATTAGATTAGAATATTGGGTAGGTTTCGAATAATAGTGAGCCATGGTCAAATAGTACCATGCATTAGGCAGATTCCCAGTTAGATCAAAATATTAGGTAGATTTCCAATAATAGTGAGCCAATGTTAAATAGCACCATATACTGGGTAGATTCTTAGTTAGATTAAAGTAATTGACAGATTCCCAATAATAGTCAACCATGGTCAAATAGTGCCATGCACTGGATAAATTCCAGGTTAGATTAGAATATTGGGTAGATTTCCAATACTAGTGAGCCATGGTCAAGTAGCACCATGCACTGGGTCGATTCCTAGTTATATAAGAATGTTGAGTAGATTCTCAATGGTAGTGAGCCATGGTAAAGTAGTATCATGCATAAGATTAAAAATGAGTAGATTTCCAATATGGATATAATGCTAAGGAAAAGTTCCTAAGTTAAGATATCGAATAGATTCTCGATGAACCGAAAAGAGGTAAAGGTGAGCATAGAATCAGAATAAGACGAAACTCTTAATTGTGCCACTATGTTGGCTCTGGACAAGAATCCAATAACAAAATTCAGTTTGGTCCAAAACCTTGTTTTGATAAAAGTACAACAAGGGAAAGAGATACCCTACAAAATGAAGATTCTAAAAGCACAATCAAGCAAAGCGATAACATAAGAAATAAAATCGAAAGGAGTAAAGTTCCTATACATATATTTTGTCTAAGATGATGCCACAAGGGATAGGCCGATAATAGCGCCTAATTCAATAAGGAAATAATATTACAAAAGCTGGACTACAAAATTGAGTGCATCAGAAATAAAGTATATAAACGAAAAGTGGATATCCTCCCAAATGAGCAAGTCGAGATGGCAAGTTAGGGATCTCTAAAACCATCTCAGTTTCACAATCTCGAAAGTAATTTATTCGCAACGTTAACCTTTTCCTACGTTTCTCTCTTTATCTAAAAGGAATGGTAATATCATCTCCCAAGGTCAAATATTGGTTTTGGGATTACTCTTCTCCGAAGAAAGGCGACCATTAATTTTTAGACTTAGCTTTGACTCAAGGAAATTTCTCTTAACCTCAAAGGCCTTTAAAGTTACATTTAGCTTTTGAAGTTCAACTATCTTATCCTCATAATACTGGTAAAGAGAAGCATAGTTTCGCTGATTTTTTGAGAAGTTCAGGCAGGATACTTCCTAAGAAATGTCAACTTAAGATTAGTAAAGAGGAAGATGGGAAATAAAGGAGAACTCCACTTCAGCTACTCTAACTTGAAATACTATAAGAGAATTGCATCGTATAAGATCGAATTGAAATTCAAACACTATAAAGTCATCGAGTGGGTTTCATTCCGAAAATTATACAAGCCAAAAATTATAGAAGTCACTATAACAAGGAGAAAGGGATAAAGTTGAAATCAAATTAAGACTAAGTTGTTCTAACAACAAAAAATAAGCTAGTCCAGTGGTAAAAAGATGAGACCCCCGGTCTCGCTTTCCGCAAATTCGGATCCAGTCTCCTCTCCGCTATTAATGACTACTATAGATGCTTTCTCGCACTTCCAAGAGGGTTTAAGTCCGACGAATTTAGTAGAAGAAAGTAGCAGACCTTGAACTTTTAGTTTGCTTTCAGTAGGAATCAAATGTCGATATCGCTATAAATATGGGATCTTTATGACTTCTTTGCACCTATCTTTAAATGATTAGTGATAGCCAGGTCATCACATTTCTCAGGTCTCACTATTTGAAATTTAATCAAAAAAAATAACACGATCTAGGATATGGATAAGACTAAAAGGAGACAAAATATTCAAGAACATACAAGCATTATTGAAAGAGGTGGCTATTCAATGAACGGGTCCTTAACAAAGAACCACTAACGTGGTGTTATTTTACTAAACGGTTCATTTATAGGAGATGGCCATAAAAATTTGAGAAAATACATTGGAAATTCCCCAATAGAATTACATTCTAGTAGAGTAAACATATAGTTGATCTTAATAACATGTATATCCCAATTGCCTTTTTTGACGTATAGAATCGCCATAATAGATAAAGTCGAATAGGAAGTAGCCAAGAGTTGAAAGGGATTAATGCGACAAAATTCCAAGACACGACAAATAAAGGGACTACGGGAAAGAAAATCTCGTGTTCTAAATGTTCGATGGACCAGTAAAATGCCTTTCTAGAGGACTGCAAAAATGCATCCCGGAGCCAGGAGCGATCATCTCGACTCTCGTAATCCAATAAGATGACAAAATTTCGTCGAGATCTTGCCGAATTTTGATAGGAGCATCCATTTCCAACCTAAAAAAAGTGGGGCAAGGTGTCCAATTATCAAAAGGACCCCCAAAACAAGAATTCAGCAGGATAAAACCTATAAGAACCTAAGTCTAATTCTTAATTAAGAATTAAAAGAAGGAATATCAATGAAGATATCGACAACCTTGATAGTAATAATAAATTTGAAAAGAACTTACTAATTCAAGAGTGGGTATCAAAGGAAGGACCAAAGGTAGCTTAAAAATATCAATGGCGGTTTTATAATTCAAACAGGAGAAAAAAAAGGAGAGGAATGGGAAAAGTCATTTATATTAAAATGGAACGGCATAGATTGAAGAAAAAGAAGTTTTCCACCATTGATTTAGTTTAACAAATGTCTATGAAAGGACTGTCAAGGGGTCGCCTCATCAAATGCTAAGTCATTCTTGCATAGGAAAAGAGAAACGCCTTTTGAAGATAACCAATCAATTGCCAACATCTGGACTAAAATTTAGTGCAAGATCAGAACACACCCCTTCAAATGTCTAGTCCCGATTGATCACATACGATTTCATATACAGATACCATTTTGACCTCACAGTCTCAGAATAGATTTGCCTCTCGGTGCCGAAACGATTTTGCTTATGACTTAGTCTAGATGGCTTCAAGTGATAAGCAGGATTTTAAAAGTTTTGGCATCACAGTCTAAAATTAGATTTTTCCTCTTGATGATCAAACAATTTTGCTTATCACTTATCCTAGATGGCTTCAAGCGACAAGCATGATTTCAAAGATTTTGACCTCATGGTCCTAGAATAGATTTCGCCTCTCGATATCGAAATGATTTCGCTTATCACTTAGACTAGATGGCTTCAAGTGACAAGCATGATTTTGAAAGTTTTGTCCTTACGGTTTCAAATTAGATTTCGTGTTTCGACACTCAAACACTTTCCCTTATCTCTTAGCTTGGATGGTTTTAAACGACAAATATAATTTTATAAGTTTTGACCTCACGGTCTCAAATTAGATTTCACCACTTACCGCTCAAACAATTTCGCTTATCATTTAGCCTAGATGGCTCAAGTGCATGATTTCAAAAGTTTTGACCTCATGGTATCAAATTAGATTTCGCTCTCGGCGCATAAATAATTTTTCTTATCACTTAATCTAGATGTCTTCAAGTGAAAAGCATGATTTCAATAGTTTTGACCTCACGGTCTCAAATTAGGTTTGCCTCTAGGCGCTCAAACAATTTCTCTTATCACTTAGCCTAGTTGGCTTCAAGAGAAAAGCACGATTTCAAAAGTTTATATCACGGCCTCAAATTCAATTTCTTCTCTTGGCGCTCTAACAATTTCACTTATCACTTGGTCTAGATGGCTTCAAGTGATAATCATGATTTCAAAAGTTTTGACCTCACAGTCTCAAGTTAGATTTCCTTCTCGATGATCCAACGATTTTGCTTATTACTTAGCCTTGATGGTTTCAATGACAAGCGCGATTTCAAAAGTTTGTCCTCGTGGTCTTAAATTAGATTTTGCCTCTCGATGCTTAAGATTTTTTGTTTATCACATGGCTTAGGTGGCTTCAAGTGACAAGCATGATTTCAAAAGTTCTAACCTTATCATCTCAAATTAGATTTTGCCTCTTGGTGCCCAAACAGTTTCCCTTATTACTTAGCCTAGATGGCTTCAAGTGACAAGCATGATTTCAAAGGTTTTGACGGTCTCAAATTAGATTTCATCTCTCAACACTAAAGTAATTTCGCTTATCATTTAGCTTAGATAGCTTCAAGTGACAAGCATGATTTTAAAACTAAAACCTTATAGTCCTATTAAAACCATGCCTTCCAACCCAAAATTAATATTTAATTTCAAGATAACCCCGTTTTCTTATAATAACGCGTATATATAGGCATTATGCCACTGTTGATAGTCTTTAAACACGATCTCTACGTACGATTAGATCTAGAAGGCTGAAGCGTGGTATCAATGTATTTTCACCTATGGGCACTAATTTTAATTTCCAAAAGCCATTAGATGATGTTAGATTTCAAATTACTTTCAAAACCCTCTAAACAAGGTTAGATCTTTGCAAGTTGTCTAGGTAGGACAGTGTTTTTGAAAGTTCTCAAAATACAAACTTGCCCGAAAACTTAGGATCAACCACATGATAGGAATGGAACAAATAAGCCAAGTGTTAAAGCATGACATGACATTGTTCTTTCCAAAGCTCACCATATGTCAATCATATGATGTGAACTTTGGAGGGCATGTGTTATAGTATAATTTATTCAAAGTATAAATTACAAACATTTGAAAGGAAAGTTCCTTGGCCTATAATTCCAAGTCCTATTGTTTGGTTTCCAATAGGAGTGTAAGTATAGAACTCAGTACCCGAGAGCATGTGATCCGAGAACATGAATCAAAGCATCAATAGAGGTTAAGATTATTGTTCGGTTGAAACGGGAAGCTTATCCAAGAGCACCAGTTTTCGAGACCAAAAGCATTTTAGCAAATATCAACAATCGACGGCTCAGATAGCCTAGGTCAAGACAAATTGTTGGGATGTATGGAAGATATCCAAGAAGCTAAATGTAAAAGCATCACGTCAGCAATCCGTGTTAAAATGCACGCAACTAGATGATGACAAATGTTCAAATCTAAGACGCATATGGCAAGCCAAGTCAACAATCCAAAGGGAAGGCTCTCCACTAGTGGCATTAAGCATATTGGCTATAGATATGCAGCGATCCAAAGGACAAGGGATCTTCTGGCATGAAAACGAACTAACATAAAATCATATAATACTTTCTCATAATAGATCTCTATTCACAAACTCATTAATGGTGGAAGTACCTAGATCCAATGTAATAAATCTCTCGACTATATAAGAGTGATTAAATAAGAAAATGACAGTGGATGTAGGGACTTTCGGCCCGAACCACTATAAAATCTCGTTGTTATATACTTTCTGCACTTTACCTTCCTTGCATTTATTACCGTGACATTGCGGCCTAATGTCTCGTAACCTGTGCTTAACCACATCTCAGTAATCTTCTTGTTATGTCTAGTATTACAATTTGCTTCTGGAGTTATACCTTGAGACTTCGATGTGTTAATGTAGATGAAAATTTGCACTAACATTATGCTACATTGTATACTTTGTGCCATAAAAAGAAATTATGCAAACTGTTCGTAGAAAAGGCATCGGGAATTCCTAACATCTTTCTTGTTCCATAAATATTATTGATGCCTTTACGTAACTACATAGCAAATGGTTTGTAGGGCCACTTCTTTGGAGGGAGAGGGAAAACTATGTATGGCCTCGCCCTATCGAGGTGTGATCACTATAACATGGTAGAGCAGGCAACACTACAGATGTAAGAATCAGGACTACTATGTAGATAATAATACTCATCTTTGCACCAATTCCCTATTTTGCTCTTAGTGGAATGGGCAGCATCACAGATTAAGGAACTTGATTCATTACAAGTGTTGTCATGCTATCGGTTCGTCGTTGCCCCATTGCTTCTAGGAGAAAGGGAAATACACTACATATGCATGAATCGGGAGCACTCTTGGGTGGTTATGCCATTTATACGCCTATGAGCGACGCTTACTTTGAGTGCATTCATGTCCATGCGCAATGTACTCACTTGGTTTCATCATTGTTATGCAACAGATGCTTGGAGGGAAATTCTTTTACTTATGTATAAACCATGATACCAAGCTGTAACACCCCACTCCGAGACCCACATTAACAAAGAGTGTTACAAGATAATATCATCTGCTAATACGGAGAATAGAGCTGGATAGGAGTGACCATCTATAGCCTTGTCTTTACTATCTACTGAATACGTCGATAAATATAGCATATATTTTTCTTTTAGGTGGATCGACATATCCAATAGATATTTAATACAAAACTATAATGGCTATAAGATCTAACATAACAAAATATAACAACTCAAATGCAAAACACATCATAGAACAGTCGATCATCACATACCTATACAAATATGCAGATAGATCATAGAGTATACAAAATGATACATGTCAAGTGGTTTAGCAAAGTAACATGAAAACTCAGATTTGCAGAAAGAAAACTAACCCAAAAAAATGATTACAAAAGTTCAAAATTTGACTTTTGAAGCTTTTCTTCAGCTAGAAATTGTGAGGTTATCACTCACCTTGCTGTAAGGGAAGATCAAACCTCGAATTTATGCTAAAAGGTTTAAGCTTTGAGGAGACAATGACCTTCAACAACCTGTAGAACCCAAAAAATGTGCATGCAAGAAGAAGACTATTGTAAATTAGAAACCTATTTCTCAAATTAGGGATTTAATGAAATCATTGAGTTTAGATATTGAATACCTTTAGATTTTCACTCTAGATTGAAAAAATTTCGGTTGGCTTAAATTAAATTGAAGAAATTGGCTTAGAATTGATAATTTGAGAGGTGGGTTCACTGTTCTTTCTATTTTCAGAAAAGAGAAAGAAGAAGGAGTAAATGAATGTACCGGTTATTCTTTTTCCTTTCTCAATATTAATTTGTAATTGAAGTAACTTGTTTTCTTAATAGTTAAATGCACTCTACCTATTTTGTGACAAAAATTTGATTAATGTTTTGTATGAAAGTATATATTTCGAACTAAAATATATCATGGTAAAATCTACAAGTAAAACATATTATTCACTTTAAATAAAGAGTTTAGAGATTACAAGTGTTGGTCTCTTTATAAGTTTGAATTAGAAAAGTATTTTAGAAATGCCTCATAGATTTGGCTTAGAAAAGTGTTTATACATTAAAGGATCGGAGGAGCTTCAAATTTGTGGTCTTAGGGATATTGGTGTCATTGGAGTTTGCTGATGTGAGAACTCCATTAGTAAAGGTGGCACTGATCGTGTATGGCCCCTCCCAATTAGGTCGTGAAATATTATCGACTGAGTTCGTTATGTTGGCAAAGACTAGCTGCTAGATGAGTTCGCCTACCATGAGGTAACTTTGTTTGATCCTAAAGTTGTAGTGCTCCATGACCATTCTTTTATAGGATTTGGTATAGATCTTTGCGTCCATGCTTCGCTCGTCTAAAGTGTCGATACATAGCCCCAATAATTCCTGGTTCTGCCTATTATTGTGAGTAAGGCATCTCAGTGAGGGATACCTACTTCCATAGGTAACTTGGTTCATACCCATTTTCAAAAATGGTGAATTTCCTATTGATGCCTGAGAAGAGGTTATGTGCGGCTAGAGGATGAGTCGGAGATCATCGACCACTGTTTGCATAGGTAATCTCATTTAGGGTTGATTTGTCTGTTTATAGACCACTTCCACTTATTTGTTTGCTTGAGGTACAACAATGAAGGAGAAGCACCTTTCTATTCGTTTCTTTTTATAGAACATGAGGACTTGGTCGCTTCCAAAATGGGTGCTATTACAGTGACGATCTTCTTCAAGACCCTGAAATCACAGATGATACTCTTGATGCGAAGTTGATGACCTTAGGCGCGATGACTACAATTAGGGTTCCACCTCGATCCATTTGGTGAAGTAGTCTATAGAGACTATTTCATGGTTGTATCCTCCCTTCGCATTCGAGATCTTCATGATCAGTCCTATAACACCCTGACTTTAGATTTACTTTAATTAAATATATAATAATTTAAATTAGGATTTTAAAGGGAAATTGGGATTTTTCAAATAGTGAAATGTGGAGAGATTAGAAATTTCATTCTTTTATAAAATGATGATAAATTATTTTAGAACCTAAATTCTACATATTTGGATTTTATTTTATTATCTTGTGTTAAAAAGAAAAATGAATGAATTTAAGAATCTATAGTTAGAAAATTTGCTTTGTACTTTATTTTTTCAAAATATGAATTAGAAAAGAATTTAGTTTTATAGGATGAAATAAAAAGAAATAAAAGGAAACACTTTCTCTTTTTGGGTCTTGTTGTTAACTAAGGCCCATTTAAATCATGGTAAAAGAGTTCTTTCCTTCCCCAAATTTTAATACATTCAAAACCAGAAAATAAAATGGATGCTCATTCTCTTCAACCCTAGACTAGGAGATCTTCAAAGGTAAATTCAAATAAGTTCTCAAAAATTATAGAAAATTCAAGGTAATGATTTCAAACCCTCTCTATCTTCTAGGCTTATTGATTTCAGTTCGTATAGTGTTTTGAGCCCCCTTTTGTTCTCTTGTATGCACTAGCTCTAGGGTTCAAGTGAAATAAGAGAAGGCAAGTTATTTTGTGTCTTTGGCTAAAATTCAAGGAGTTAAGGTGAGTAATCCTCACATCTAGCTCTAAGTGAATTGCATGTTAACATTGTTTGATCGTTTGTGATCTTTGGATGATTTATTGACTGTCAGAATATATGTTGTAAAACTATGTTGAGGAAATCTCGTAAAATCCTTACTGTAACTTAGTTTCTTCTCTTTATAAGTCATTAAGATATAGAGGATTATGAGCACAGATAGTGGTAGTTTTGTTTTGATATTCCAAGTTGTAGTGCTGTAACTGGTTATATTATCATTATAGATGATGCTTGGAGTTTTCAAACTCCAGGAAATGTCATCGGTTGACTGATAGCTTCGATCAGTCGAACGTTCAAATATTTCTGGGCTTCATTCCATTTAAATTTTAGTTTGTTTCCCTTTTTTCTTCTATTTTCTTCTGGTTCTTTCGCTTTTTGAATTTCTACGATTTCTAGAATTTCAATAGCTTCATATTTTTAAGGAATTTATTATTTTAATTTACTTATAATAATTTATATATATATGATAAAAATAAATTACCTTTAAATTAGTTATATTAAATATTCCTTAAAATTCACTTTTAGAGTTTATATAATATAATTATTAATTTCAAAGTTCAGGTTTTGGAATATGGATATTAATCTTTATATTTAAAAGTATTTTGATGAAGGAAGGTTATTACAGAGTTTTTAATAATAATAATAATGTTCTAAATGATGATGATAAAACTATATGTATGTGTGTTTTCTATATGTATATAGTAGCATTTTTATAAATATAGCTACTTTATGGTCATTAGGCCAATATTTGAATGTTTTCATATATTTGGATGTTTCAAAAGAAGTAATTTCTATATAAATATTTTGAATATTACTTCTATCACATGAGAACTCAAATTAAATGCACTATCAGATTAAAGACTATTGGGGGTTTTTGATTAGAGGAAAAAAAAGGTAAAGCCCCTTACAGTAGTGGAATCAAGGCAGATGTAGGAACCGACCTTACTAATTCTAAATGTAGGAACAAGAAAATGCCTCTATTGCAAACCCAATGCTTTTATAATTTAATGCTCTAACTAAAGGCAGAAATTGCAATCGTGAAAAACTACAAATCTTCAATATAAAATTTTCCCATTTCCGCTCAAATTATCGCACTCATTGCCTCCTTCAAACCCTAAAGCCTATTTTAGTTAATGGACTCCACCGTAGACTGCGACGGACTAGCATCTATCATTGGTTTGTGGGTAGCTATCTTAGATTATGGTCGGATGTTGCTGATTTATGATGCAATTATCCTTGATTAGGGCGGCAATCATTGATTTGACTGTATCCATTGAAGTTGTAAAATGAAGATTGCAAGAAGACTTTAGAGACAATGGTTTGGGACATTTTTCTTCAAGTGGTTCTTTGATTTTCATTATATACTACATATTCATTTGCAAACTCTTCACTTTGTTTTAAATTATTTGGGTTATTGGTATTGTAATTGCTAATATCACCTTCTATTACCTTTAGATGCAAAGTTATGATATTCTAGCACATAAATTCGTTAGCTCATAGATGGAAAAAAAAATTCAGGGATAATGATTTATTTAAAGATGCGGTTGATAGATTAGCTTTTCATTAACATCCAAATCTTTAATTGAAAGATTCATGGCCAGTAGCTTGAAGTAGCTAATTAATTTTTCGCTTTAGCATATGAAAATTTATTGTAAAGATAAGATTTTATTTTGTTTATGTTTGTGATACATAATCAAGTGAAACATGTTTTATACAAGTACACAAAATTTTATGTAGCAATCGTTAAAAATGCTTGAATTATCATGAATTGCTCTAGACTGATACAAATATAATTCCAATTAAATAGGTTTTGTAGAATTTCCTTTTTTTACAATGTCAAGTAATAATATGATACAAATTTAAATCCAATACGTCTAGAAACAGATGTGATCATTAGTTAACCTTGAAAAGTTATACAGGTAAAGAAATACACTTGGGATGATTTTATTTTATCTACCACTCAGAAGGAAAAAGATTAATTACTGCTTTTAATTAGAGTTAGTTAGGTAAGTCACTAACCTAACATTGTAGAACATAATTGTTGAATTCATGTATGTTGCTTGAAATATGGTGCAACACTAACAAACAAAACTAGGGTGTTACACATTAAAGTTATCTCAAATGACGATGGAACTTAAATCAATGTTCTAAAAGAGGGGAATTCTACATCACTGTTCTATTTGTATCAATACCATCATGTACCTTCTTGATATGTACATGTACCCACCCCTTTTCACACTAAAAATAAAACTATAGTTTAAGTTAAAAAGTCCGACATGGCCCTTGATACCGAAAAATTTCTTCCTTCGGTATTAGTTGGCATAATATGATAAAGTAGCCAAAAATTTATAATCTTTTTTATGGTTATCGTTTAAAATATATACTATATCCTCTCACAATATGGACAATTGCACTAGGCATTATTGATAGTATGCAATATATAAAAAGGTACCTTATAATATTATGTATCTTGTACTCTTTTCCAAAGTGTATATGAAATATGATAAATGTTCACTTTTTAACCATTGGTACTAATTAATATGCATCTAACTTGATATGATTTTCTAGTTAGGGATCCTAAGCAAAAAAATTCTAGATGTAAGAAAGACATTGGCTTCAAAAGTACAATTTGGTACATGGTAAGTTTGGTTGCATAGTTTCTCTTCAGGCGCACACTTTGGAAAATTTTTGCATTTTTCTATTTTTCTAGTATTGGTTCCTAACATCTTTTATTACACCTAGCATGTGGATGTGACAAAACAAAAATAAGCAATTAGATATTGGTTGACAATATGGTTAACACTAGAGTAGATACATTGCCAGTAAAATCTTACTGCTGAAACAAATCGATTCATATTTGTATTCATGTTTGTTGCTATGAGTGTTTTTAATAGCAAGAGTGATATTTAATTTTAGTAGAGCACTCACATGTTTGTTGTTGTGGATATACACTAGCTATATGTGAAATTGTATAGGATTTAATAGTTTCTATGGACGGTGATTGGAGGATGATGTGGAAATTGTGACTCCCATACCGTGCATTATTATAATTGTGAATGGTCAGTAGTTCCTCACATTAACTATCTTAATTATTTATTTATGATTTTTCTTATTATTCAAATCAGTAAGAGATTGCATAACAGAAAGAGAAAATAGTTGGCAGATTCTGCAAGATCTATGTACCCAAATTTTCATTACGATTTATTACTACATAAATTTTTGCTTGCTTATAATTAGAAGTCCTACCGTTATCCTTTTATTTGATGCATGTACCATCTATAACCAATGTATTTTAGGAATGTAATTCCAATTCATAGCAGCATAAATAATGGAATTAGGATACTATATACATTCCAAACCTCAAATATGCACATCATTTAGATATAATTATTACATGAATCTGCACCACCAAATTCAAATTTTACATCTAATACACTACAAAATAATCAATACATTATTTTGAATCCAATCCATGGTATTTTCAAATACGTTAACTTATTTTAAATACTCAAAAGTAAAACAGCTTCTCATACATTAATTCAAATAAATCGCTGACATTAAATCATGTGGAGAAAGGTCACATGGATTATCATTTGCATCTTCTCAAACTGTTAAATAGCCATTCTCACTCCCCTCATTTCTGTCTTCTATTCCACATCAAACCGTAAAACTCCACAAATTCCTCATGATGTTAAATAATCCATTTCTTCTTTTTTTATCCTTGTTATTGTGATTACTATACCATAGATCTAATTTATACAGTAGAGCATTTTAACATCTAAATTTTAGCAATTTCATGGAAGCTTCAGTGCTCTCACTTGAGTTTGATATCACGACCAAAAGTATGAACCCTAATGAGAAAATAAGCATGTAGTATGACATAGGGAGCGACATAGTTGCAAGACATTCAAATATAAAGCTTGTGCATGGGTCATGCATAACCTGTGATTTATCAGCTGCTAAAACTATAACTATGTGTAATGTAGTTTTGAAAGGGTCCAGTGTGAAGTTGTCAAAGGATTTGCTGAAAGCATCGAAGAAGCAATAAGAAAAAGGGAAGATGTCACTGAAGCTTGATGTGATAATTCATTTTAGAGTATCTCCAACAGTATGGAGTGTGGAAATTTGATTTTCCGCACTCCGAAGTGTTGGAGCCCTCATTTCTACAACAGAAATGAGGGCAAGCGCCTGTTGAATAGGCGCTTGGGTTTCAAGCGCCTGTTCAACAGGAGCCCATGTTTCTAAAACATCGTGTGCCTATTGAACAGCCGCCTGAAGCCGAAGCGCCTATTCAACAGGTGCCTAGTGATCATGCCTATATCAGACGCTTTCCTCCCCCTCCCACTCATTTCTACCTCTTCCACCATCTTTTCAGTTAATTTTTTCATTTTACTTTGCATCGAAATGCTGCCCCGTCCGGTCAAAACTGGTAGACGTACCATTCGATATACGACCGATGCTAATATCGGACCTGCTCATGTACCTCTTAATGCTACCGTGACTCTAGAAGATCTTCGATCCTTGCACGACTTGCCCCTCACTGTTTCGCATCGACTTACTACAGCTATAGCGACGCCATAGATATACGTTTATTTCTTTATTGCTTGATGAACAACCATGTAACTATATATGTAAGATAATTCTTTATTTATTTTAACATTAAATAATCATATATTTAGGTTCGCCACATAGCGATGCGATTTAGTTGGTATAGGTGTATGTCTGAGTATTCTGATCAGTTACCGCAGCCGATTTTGGATAGGCAACATGCATCACCTTTTGGTGATTTTCTAGATTTACCTAGATTTGCACATGTAAATCATTGCCTGGTAGAGGCCCTTACCGAGAGATGGTGGGCTACCACTCACACATTTCATTTCCCTGATTATGAGCTAGGACTGACTCCTCTAGATTTTTATATTCTCACTGGCATAGAGGTTGTTCGACCGGACCGTCTCCCTGTTCCATTTGATAGTTCATTTGAGGAGTTCGAGTCATATTCAGCTTGTTTGCCGACTTTGGCTGATGAGGAGTTTAGAGGAGGAGTTGTTACTGTCCCTTGTTTGCAGTGGTATATAGTAGAGTACATGGCCATTGAGGATATGCACACTCCGGTTATCCATGCTTCATATTATACCTTCTTGGGTCTATATTTTTAGTAACAATAAAGGTACTATTAGGCTTGGTTTTTTGGATGGATTAGTAGATGTGGATGGACTATATATATATGATTACGGTACTGCTAGTATTGGTTATTTGTACGTAGCATTAGATACTTATGTGCTTCAGCAGTCTAGACAGATGTATGGATTTTGGTACAATCTTCCAACTTGGTATTACGAGTATACTACCAATATGTACCCCCAACTAATTGTAGAGGCGAATGCCACACCTTATATTTACTTTCCTAGATTGCGTCGTTGGGGTCCTCCTATGCATTTGTCCCGTGTTGCACAAGGGGTGCACAATGAGCTGATGGAGGCTAGACAGCAAATGGATAAGAGGTGGCGTGGTAACATTATCGTTCGTCCATGGTATCAGTACTTACAGTTCCTAGAGCCCAGTCTTGATCATCCACTCACTTTTCAGTTTTCCATGACGCAACGTAGGATTTTCTTTCAGGTTCCTACATGTCCATTCATATGGTATTTAGGGGAACGGTGTTGGCTACAGTTGTATGGTATAGTTCGCATTCCATCAGTTCCGCTACCATGGGATGATATGTATGGTGATATTAGGGTTGGACCAGCTTATATTCTTGCGATGAGGGGTGCGGGATGGGTGGATGATGAGCCTTTTATAGTTCTCGGAGACTTTGATTCATATTGGGCTCGAGTAGCCCTACGTGCTTACGCGTTGCCTGATTATATTTGGGGTTTGAACTTCGATCATATTGGTCCGCATACCTCTTTCGGTAGAGTTCCACTACCGCCTGCCACCTTTGAGCCTACATCATCTCAGTACACACAGCCTCCTACTTTCGACCCCTCTCCTCATTCGTTTAGAGCGTATGATGTACATGGTCAGATGGTGGAGTATCCCTTGCAGTATCCTACAGATGACGGTATTACGGGTGTACCGTCCACGGGATTATATCAGTCTCATCAGATTTGTACGAATTTTAACTGTTCTTTAAATTACTTGTCATTATATTCTCCACCCATGTATAATTTTTCTTGTGCGCATATCAGTATTCTCAGTACATGGATAAATATAGATGGATGATTGCTGCATTTGAGTGTATGATGCACGATTATACACAGATGATGTATCAGAGTTACCAGACTACGGTCCAACAGCAGCAGACTCAGTATGATGCACAGATACAGGGACTACAGACCCAGATTTAACAGTTTCAGGAGCAGCTCCATGCCGGACCTGAGCCTCACGACATTGATGACGTCAACGATGACAGTGACGACGATAGTGGAGATGATGAGAAAATTGCTAGCGGTTCCGATCAAATAGACTGATGTGCTGCATTTAGATGTTTTAGACTGTGTTATTATTTTTCACACCTTACATTAGTTGGTTGCATATTATGTTGGTGATGATGCTACTGTTATATGTGATTGTTTATATGTTATGGCATTGTGTCGATTATATTTTATGTTGATATTGTATTGTGTTGATTATAATTTACGCTTGTTTATTATTAAACATAAATGAAGTCAAAATGTTGAAGTAAAAAACACATTTGTGTTTGTTTGTCAAAATTTTTATGGATGTTTGACACGTGGACGTATTTAAACAGTGCTCATATGACAAAATATTATTATTGTCTTATTTATGAGTAATTTAACTTTCTACTGTATTGTTAAATCAAAATACAGTGCTCATATTTGAACATAAATAAATTTTAACGTTCATATGCTTCAATATATATGTAAGAGCTTTTCTTCTCAAATATACAGTTCAGTTCTCCGCTCCTTCAATCTTCTAATCCTCATATCAATGCCTTGCTGGTCATCATCTATTGACTTTGATGTCGGGTATGTTCCAATGGAAAGCGAACACACCGATGAAGAATGGAATATCAATTACCAAGACCAGCATTACGAGGATGTTGCTCGTGAATTCCCAAATCTTGACCAAGTCACACTTCAAGAAGATGTTCAACCTGTATATGAACAGTTGGTTCATCAACAACCACAGGAGGTTGAACGGGTACCAAATTTGTAACCTTCGGTTGAATAAGAGGTTGACTCTTATAAAATATTTTGGCACTGTGGCTATAAGGTTGAAGTTGTGGTTAGAGCTGATAGCAAAGATATTGGTCGTCGAATCTAGTTGTGTCATTTCTGGCCCGAAGGGTGCAATTATGTTGAATGGGTTGACGAACGGTTGTGCCCAAGGGCCATAACATATGTCAACGAGCTGGAACAAGAAATAAGACGTCTCGCAAATGTCGTGCACAACTTACAATTTGACTATAACCGGTAGTTTCTTAGTGGAGTGTATTATTATTGTGGAGTGTATTATTATGGAGTGTATTATTATGGAGTGTATTATTATTATGGTTGTACTATTATGGAGTGTATTATTGTTTGTGTATGTATTGTCGTTGACTGTATTAATATTTGGGTGTTTCAGTAACATTGTCTTGTTTCTTTCTATATTATTGCGTTAAGAACATGGCTACAATTGTATGATGGGATGAGACACTACATCAACAGTCAATAGTGTATGGAGAGGACAAGACGGTGCAAACGTGACGTTGCACACAAGAAACTGCATCAACATTTAATAGTGTATGTTAAGAACATGGCTACAGTTGTATGATGGGACGAGACACTACATCAACAGTCAATAGTGTTTAGATGGGACGAGACACTGCAGCCATGACATAAATGGAATATACTTTATAGATGATGATTGAATGTAATTAATGCTACCTGCATGTGATTATTTGTTTTGTTATGAAACCCAGCATTTGAATTAAGCTATAAAAAGCTTGTTAGATGCTGAGAAGTATTATTGCTCATTCTTATTTCACACAATTTAAAATATAACAAATGGCGGCAGAAGATTATATATTTTTTGATGATAGCGACGACGAATTTGATGAAATGATGGAAGATCATTTTCGCCGCAAAAATGAACTAATAAGTATGGCTACACTATAGGTTGGTCAATCGAGCAGGCAACATGATGGATCAGTTGTTGGTCGCCGATATAAAAATCATAGAAATTCATGGCACAGCGACAGACTGATGGAAGACTACTTTGTTCCAAATCCTACTTACACAGATGCTGATTTTAGAAGAAGATTCTGCATGCGGCATCCTCTATTTCATAGAATCCTACAATGTATCATGTAGCATGAAAAATATTTTATTTCCAAACCCAATGCATCGCGTACAATGGGATTGACTCGAATTCAAAAAGTGATAGTGGCACTAAGAATGCTTTCATATGCAGGACCGGTGGACGCGCTTGATGAAAATTTGAAAGTGGCGTAAAGCACGTTATTAGAGTGTTCGGAGCATTTCTGTCAAGCTATCATGGACATTTACGGTGATCAATACTTACGCAGACCGAACGAGGCGGATATATTAATGTTATTAAATATGCATGGTAGTAGAGGTTGGCCTGGAATGTTAGGCAATATAGACTGCATGCATTGGGAGTGGAAGAATTATCCAAAGGCATAGCTGGAGCTTATTAGGGTAAGTCTCGTAGGTCCTCTATTATTCTTAAAGCCGTAGCATCGAATGACTTATGGATATGGCATGCATTTTCTGGAATGCAGGGTTTGAACAATGATCTTAACGTTGTCGAACGATCTACGTTTTTCAACAATTTAGCAAAAGGTAGATCAACTCCTTGTACCTTTACTTTAGGAGGTAACACCTACGATCATGGATATTATCTTAGCGATTTCATATATCTTAAATGGAGTACCATTGTCAACATAATTCCTAACCCACAAAACAATAAACAATCAAAGTTTGCAATGATGCAAGAAGGCCAGAGGAAGGACGTCGAAAAAGCATTTAGGGTTCTTCGGTCTAGATTTGCCATAGTCAGTAATCCATGCTGACTTTGGTCACCAGTTAAAATTACCAAAATAATATACACTTGTATTATTTTACATAATATGATTATTGTGACGCCCCACCCCGAGACCCACCTTAGTAAAGAGAATTAACGAGTAATTCCGTCTACTAAAGCGGAGAATATGGATGGTTAAGGGCGACCATCTATAATTTTGTCTTAATCATCTACTAAATACGTCGATAAATGCACTATGATTTTTCTTTTCTATCTCAATGGATCGACATAAACAGTAAATGCTTAATCCAAAACTATAAGTGGCTAACAGATCAATCAGAACAAAATACAATAACTAAATGTAAAGCACATCACATAACAGTAATCAACATCCTATATATATATATATACATATACACTGATACATGTTTAGTAAATTGCAATATGAATACAATAAAGGTGGTATTTGACCACACTATATGCATCGAATCAAATATAACTACACCAGAGTATGTGAAAGAACAGAAACTACTCAAGAGAAAGGAGAGCTAATATCCAGCATCAATTTCAAGCGAAGACCAATAGATGATACCTGAAATAACTCGGTCTGACCTGAGTATAAATACACGGGTCAGTCTAGCTACACAAATCGGTCAATAATGGTAATATGAAGCAAAATAGACATGAAGATACTTCTTCTCGAAAGAGACGAATGAATCAATAAACTCATAAGCTCAACACTTAAGTAACAAATGCTACTTAAGTGAACAAATACCTCGAAGGAGGTAACTCAAACTCAACACTCAAATCAAACCCCAAGTGCCTTATATCATCGCGACATCCTAAAATGTCTACATGGTTTCCATAAACCACATCTCCTCAAAAGGAGAAACATCAACACAAACACTCGCCAAAATGGCAAACATAAGACATTCTCAAATAGGATGATCCAAAACTCAATTATAGATGAATCTCCAAATTCAATTATACCTCATCTCATCTGTATAGATGTATATAAATCTCAACTCGCCAAAATGGAAAAACCTAGAATATCCTATAAAATCCTGAAATTATCCAAACTCATAACTCAAGGAGCTCAATAAGAGTTCAAGATATCATAAATGAAATCACCATATACAGCATCTCATATAGCACTAGGCTATTGGTGTAATAAAACATCTTAAAAAGGTGAAATCACACTGAAACAGAAAACTTCGAAAATCCGGATTGGCCAAATCCCTGATTGTAATGCCGAAGCAATGCTGCACGTGCAAAACTCAGATAGCCTAAGCCTCAGACAAGGTCGCTAACACCTCCAAAGCAGTTCTTCCTCATGACAAGGTCGCTAACACCTCTCCAAGCCATTTTGTCAGCTCTAACAAAGTTTCTAACACCTCCCAAAGCAGTTCGCCCTCATGACAAGGTCGTTAACACCTCTCAAAATAGTTCTGTTAGGTAAACATCGTGAATGTGTCACAAACTCATGGGTTGGAACCCGAAAAGTGTTAACGTGTGTCTCATACCACACATTCGCACTTAGCGGTTTATTACCCGTTAGTTGATGCCACAATAGAAACATCATAAAACATAGAAAATTATATCTCGCCTAGTCTCATTGGCGAGTGATAAAGAGACACCATACTTGTCTCATCTCATCGACAAGTATTAAATGGCATCGTAACTTGTCTCATCTCATCGACAAGCGAAAACATTATGATGGTTCCTCATATACCATAAATCTCAAAATATGAAATCATAAACTCAAGACTTGCCTTATATCATTGGCAAGCAAATAAAACATCGTGATGGATCTCATCGACCATCCTCCTATATAAGAGATCTCAAACCATAATATTTTCCAAATATTGGTCTTCTTAAATTATTCCAATAGATAAAAATTATAAAACTCAAAACACGCCATAAAATGTGAAAACATCTCAGAATCAATATTCTCAAATAGCTTCGATCGTACAAGTCCGAAATTAACCGAAATAGTAAACGCACATGTCACAAATCGTTTAATTCTCTTTCTCATATGTTCGAATAGTATAAAAATAATTAAATAAGTCAAATTAATTATAAAAGATTTTACATGAGAAAACGGGGTTATAAAACAAATTTTAGAATTTTATCTAAAAGATTTTGAGAGAAAACACATCATTAAAAAGGATTTTAATAATTTTTAATTGCCTTAAAAATAAAGAATAATTGTTTAAAAACCTCTAAAAATGTATAAAAACATTTATTACTCCAACCATGATGTTAGAAGATTTTCTGAAATTTATTCGGATTTTAAAACTCAAGGAAACATCAATTTGAAATTTAATCGGCTTAAACCGATATTAAAATTTTAATCGAATTCAAATTAATTTAAATTCAAATCTTTTCCTAACTTGATTAGTCCATTGCTGGACAAAATGATCAAATATTAGTATCAAATTTCATAAAAAATTTTTTGCAAAAGAATGCATATGAAATTGTCGAAATCGGACAAATATATAAATAATGCGGCTGTCAATGACAGACCAGCAGTAAAAATATCAATTTTTGAGACGACCCGGAATTTTCGATCCCGAAAATTCCAGATAGTTAGAGAAATGAAGAAAGAGATAGAAGAAGAACAGAAAAGAAACACACAAACTCACATTCGCAGCGGATAAAATATAATATCAATAATAATAGTTATACCAAAGAAAACTGTATCTATCAATTTACATTGATAAATCAGAGTTACAACAATTTTATACAACATTGGACAAATACAATTTAACATATCTCAGATATACAATATCATAGTGGAAACTCTTCATACGTCCCTGCCATCCAGCTCGCCTCCTGAGCTCCAGAACGTCCTTACCTAAAAATCTGTAATACTCGGTCTGACCCGAGCATTATATCAAAGTAACACCCGGGTCAGGCTGGAAACCAGCGTGAGTATACCCATCTAACATGAAATACAAAAACATACAACTTATATAAACCTGGGGTAACTTATATCAATTTACAACTTCACAAGTTGTTATAGACATCAACCATTTCACACATAAATTTCTAAGTGCCAAAACTTAGATTTAAATGGTCCAATTTACTTAAGTCATTCCATATCAGCCTATTGATTTCACATATCAAATCTATATAAAATCGAAGTGGTTTCGGGTATCTTCTGATACCCGACTCTGGTCTCTACGAAACCATTGTCAACTTATTCAAGTGAAATACAATTCTACATTTAATACAAGATGTCACAGTAATTCATCATCAATGGGTAACCACATCTTCATAGTTTAAATCAAACATATCTTATCACATAGCATTACAAACCACATATTAGGAATAATAATTAATCAAGGGCATTCAATATCATTCTATTTATCCTTTAATTACACTTAAGTAATTAACCCTTAATTTAATTTCACAAATTAATTTATTCTTAACCAATTACAGTAATTAACCATTAATTATCTCATTAATTAATTATTAACCATAATTATTAATCACCCTTGATTAACAACATCTACTAATTATCTATCCTTAATCACTTCATTGAATAAATTAATCCTTATTTATTCTTTAATTAATCCCTTGACTAATCCTTATTCAGAAATCAATTATCCTTAATTACTTTATTTCAAAAATTAATTACCCTTAATTAATTATCTCAAATAATCCCATGACTAATTTTATAGGAATTTAGTCCAAATTACTTTCATCATCATCATACTTACATCCAGTAATTACTGTTAATTACTTCCTCAAGTAATTACACTTCCATTAATTACATTAAGTAATTATTCATCAATCATCAAGTGTTTAAATTAATTAAACATAATTAATTAATCCAAACTAATCACATTAAACCAATTAATTACATCAAGTAATTATTTTATTATTCACTCCTATTAAGAAATTAAACATAAACAATTACATAAATGATTATTATTAATTAATCTAGTTAATTGTTAAAAATTAATCATATTAATTAATTGTTAAATAATCTTAGGTTAATGTTCTTCATTAACAAATCTTTAATTACACTATTAAGAAATTAACTTAGATTAATCATAAGTAATTACAAATTAATATTTAATTATTAATTAATTCATTCCTAATTATTAAGTTAATTCACTGTTAACATTAATCCTTAATCGCTTGATTAATTTATCTTTAATCATTAACTAAAATTTAATTAACAATCCCTAATTACAGACTAATTAACCTTAATTAATTAAACTTAAGACTTTCTATTTAATCAATTTTAAAAATTCTTAATTACCTAATTAATCCATCAACCCTAATTAATTTCCTTTAGTGGTTAACCTTTAAGTAATTCACTAATTACTAATTTTAATTAATCTCAATCTTAATTGAATAAAGACAAATTCTTATTTACATCAATTATTTAATCATACCATTACTCTTATTTGAGAATTATTTAGGGGTAAATTCCATGATCAAAGCTAGTTACTTATAATCAACTTGGAAATATACCAAATCAAATAAATTAAATTATACGATCATTCGACTAACAAATGATTTTGATATTTGGCTTGAGAACTTGATTATACTAACTCCTAAATAACTTGTTTAATTATCTTCACTAATATGTTAAGAACCAGATAACAGAACAAAATAACCCAAGCTCAAACCCCGAAAAAGTCGATCAACACGCACGAGCCAGAAAACAAATTTTCCCAAGCCCAAAAACTCAGTACTGCCCCTATCGAACTCGAAGGAAACCCCGAGTATGCCCCTTCTTTCCCGAAGCTAAACCCCTATTCAAATCTTCTACACCCTGTAACACACGCGTACTACCTGTTCACAAACTCGAGTCATAGATTCACTTTCCCGAGACCATGCCCGGCTTCCCTTTCCTCTTCCTGATTCCATTCTTCTCTCTTTACCATCTTCTTCTTCTCCTAGTATTGTTCTGACATACACAACATTGCCTCGTGCACCTGCACACTACTCTGCCTCACCAGAACTCTATGCCGACCGTACCCACAACCTACCTTCAAGCTACTGAAGCCTCTGATCATCTCAACATCCCACAAAAATCCCTTCATCAAGATTCGAACACTCGAGATCCCCTCACAAGCGCCAGGACCCTCACAAATCTGCCTCATCCTCCAGCTTCAAGCCATTGGAATCTCAAAAAAACACGTCAACGCCATCGTTATCGCCACCTCTTCCTTTTCCCCCCATACCGCGAACCTAACCAACCACCTCGGTGCCCAATTTCGACGAGTTACAGACCATGAATAAAACCATTGCCAAACCCTAATTAGCTTCACCGCGTCAACCACGGCGAAGTATAAAATCGTTCGCCATTTTTACATCGGTCACTAACTCACATGCCATCTCCAGGAGCAGTTCCGTCATCCCACATGAAGCCGATCGCCAGAATTTGATCAAAATATCAAATCCGTTCAACTCGATATTTACAAACAACCACTTACTTAAAAATCTAGAAACAAACACTAAAATTCATGATTTTGTTAATGTATTCAATTCATCATACTGAATTTATAAATTACAATGTTTGAGTTTTGATTTTATCATTCATGCACATATGTTTTATGTTTTACATAGACAACAAACTTCTATTTTAATTTTCTTAAAATTTTAAACCTTAACCTAAGATAAATCAACAGCTTTGATTTATAAATTACATCCTATCTGAAGCTAATTAAAAGACGAGAATTTTTAAACAGAGATTTTGAGCCTGGAAAACCAAACAAACAGAGCAAATATCAACAGTTTTCACACAAATACATGTTCACATCAGACATGTACTTATATATTTATGCAATTACACATTTATATACAACCATACTGGCATGCAACCCAATTCATTTTAAATTTTAAAAGTTACTCACCTGTATGTTGAACAGTGGGGCAGTCTTGACTTTAAAAATCTGGAAATTGCTATCTGAGTTTAATTGGAAGTTTGATGCTTGCATTCTGAATCAACCCAGTCAGTTTCAATTAAGAAGATGAATGAAAGAAGATTGAGATGGATCATAACTTCAGTTTTCTTGCAATAAATTTAGTTTTCTACAAACCTTTGATTTTGATTTTTTTTCTTTAAATTGTTCTCCTGATTTGAGAATTATAGGTTTTAGGAAAGAAAATTAGGGAAACAAAGTAAAAATATATTTAGTTTGTTTTTATCTAATATTTTTTTCTAAAACAAAAAGGAAAGGTAAAAATTTGACACTTGTTCAATAACTTAACATTTGTCACTAAAAGACTTTATATATCAACATTTGTATTAAGCTTGAGAATTGTTATTATTTTAAAATGTGTGTACCTTTTATTACTTATGTTATATTACTTATGTTTTATAAAGATTTAGGTATCATGTTTTAAATTATAAACTATGTTTATTAATCTACTTACATTTGTACTTTGTATTATAAAAATGTCTTTTACATAATTTTATGCCAAATCATATTTAGTTTATATCTATGTATATGTTTATAAATTTAAATCCTTATTAAATATATTCTCTTATATTAAAAATTCCAATGAATATGTGTTGAAACTAAATTATATATAAAAAAAGCTTTAAATGTAAAAATAGAATATAAACCAATTTATAATTTAAATTAAATCATATATAATATATTGATTCATTTTAAATGTAAATATAAAACTTATTCATATATTTTTAAATCAAAATGTTAATAAGATATATATATATATATATTCATTTGGATTGAAATTTAAATATAAATTCAAATTCAATTTAAAACCTAACTTAACATCAATTTAAATAAATTTGGGATATCACATATCTCCCCCCTTTTGACTCTTTTCGTCCTCGAAAAGGAACGAATCCAGATTTTATTTAAAATACTTAAAATCAGATAAATTTTCCTTTAGTTATTTTTAAAACACTTTAAAATCTATAATACTTCCAAATAGTATTATAAAAATACTTTTTATAACTCGATGTTTCAACCAGTCCATCCTTGTTCCCACAGAAATTCGGTCATACGTTGTTCAGGCGTACAACTGAAAATCTATAAGTACTTAGCAGACTCATTTTCAACACCCAGTGAAAATACTTAGAAAATAATTTTATTGAAAATATAGAAAAATTTTTTTGAAAATAGAGGATATATCTTTGGTAAGAATACTCTGGAAATCGTCACCCCCATCCATGGTCACAGTTACATTCTAGGGTTACGTTGCCGTCGCAGCAAAAGTCCATGTAACTGCAGGCTCTCCGCGGCCTCTCGATTACGCCATGGAACCCATACAATAGATCACAGTTACACCTAGGGTTACGTTGCCATCGCAGAAAAAGTCCATGTAACTGCAGGCTCTCAACGGCCTCTGATTTTTGCTGTCGAAATGAAACATCTCCACTCCTACATAGGTCGCAGTCTGCCGATATAAAATCAAACGCAGACTGTTGTGTGACGCCCCACCACTATACCCACGCTAGCAAAGAGTATTAATAGATAATACCGTCTGCTAGCACGGAGAATAAGGCTGTTTAGGAGCGACCATCTATAGCCTTGCTTTAATTATCTATTGAATACATCGACAATTGCCTTACCAAGCAGATCGACATATCCAATGAATACTTAAAACAAAACCATAGGTGGCTAGAGGATCTATCAGAACAGAATATAACAACTCAAATGCAATATACATCACAGAACAGTAAACCATCATATACACATACACTGATACATAGCAGAGTATACAAAATAATACATGTCAAGTGGTATAGCAAACCACAATATACAGACGAGTTCACAAGAATACATATCAGAGTTACAACAAAATAGGACTACACAAAAAGCTATGACAAAAAGAAGCTAGCGGAGTAGTCCATGCGGAAGCAAAATAGGCTAAGTCCAAAGGCACCTAACCTGAAACATCTCGGTCTAACCCGAGTAATTAATACACGGGTCAGTCTAGCTAAACAAATCAGTTAGATAAACTGAACAACAATAAACTTGCAAGTTACAAAGTAAATATCTCTAAAAGAGATAACATAATCATCTAACAAAAGATGAACATATCAAGACAAGCCTCATATCATTGGCAACATAGATAAACAAAGGATACAAATATCCCAAAGCAAGCCAAAAGACAAATAACAAATACCCATAAGGTATACAAGTTCGACAAGGTAATTGTTATACATCATGCGGCTCAAAAAGACCAACACCGATGGGCGATAACAAGGGAATATAATATCAATGAAACATATGATTGCTCGAGCTCAGTACTGTATAAACAAGGATCCATGAGCCTGAAGACTCCAAACCCAATATCACCCATGCGGCTCATAACGACCAACATAGAAAGCGATACTATAGGGTGACAAACCCAAAGGCACAAACCCAATATCACCCATGCGGCTCATAAAGACCAACATCGGAAGCGAGACTATAGAACGACAAGCCGTAGTGGTGAAGGTCGAAGACCCAGTACTGGACACCACTAACTGGCGGAATGTGTCACAACTCTCGAAAAGGAATCCGAAAAGTGTTAACGTGCGTCCCATAACCACTCGTTCGCACTAAATGGTTTACTATCTGTCAGTCACTTTCACACTCAAAGCAGCACAAAGTTTACCTCATATCATCGATAAACCAAACCCGAAGGTCAAAACGATCAATTGAATAGGTCGGGGATTAATCGGAAGGATAAACGCACAGATTCATGGTCCATGTTTTGCCCAACCATTTAATCACCCTTCCACTTCGCTCGAAGTGCGAAATTGTGTGTTTTAAATAGAATTTATAAATTGGAGAAACGAGCTTTTAAATATAATTCGAGAGATTATTTTATAAAAACCCGTGGATGAAGTCAAGAATAAGTTATCAAAGTCAAAGATGCAATAACAACTACTAAAAAGCAACTTGAATCGATAAAATTTGGAAAACCAATCAAAATATGCAAAAATAGGCAAAACAGGCAAAACAGGTGCAGGTCGGTCAACTGGATACAGGGCTTGGTCGGCTGGCCAGATGCAGGAAATAATAAAACTCGGGATAGCAGGTCGGTCGACCGGCTACAGGGCTCGGTCGGCCGAACCTGATGATTTGCAGTTCCTGCCCTTTTTCAATGAAATGCAAGTTCTTCCAAAACGCGACCGTTATAGCAATGGAGTTAAGGAGCCTTAGCCAATAGATACCCCAGCTCCATTAACTCTCTGATTCGCCACCAAAAACATGTTCAAATATCAAAGTTAGGATCTTTAAAGAATTGAACCCAAACACTAAAAATTTGGATATTCACCAATTCAATCCAAACCAAAAGCAAGTGCATATGAACAAGGTGTTAGGAATTCATACCCAACATCAATGAAATCAAGAGAAGTAGATGTGAGTTCAAAACTCACCTTTTATCACAAAACGAAGAAGAAGAAGCTCAAACACAAGAAGGAGACTAACTATTCTTCACTTCAACTCTACAAGCTTCAATCTAAGAATAAAACACATATTTCCCAAATTAGGTTTAGGAAACTTTCTAAAATTGAAGAGGAGAAGATGAAGAAGGACTTACCAATGGCTTCTCTTTGATTTTGGAGTAAGAATTCACGTTGCAAGAAGAAACTAGGGCTTGCAATTTCTATTTCCTCTTAACCTTCCACCATTTTCAGTTTTAGGTTGAGTTTAGAAATAAGAATGAGAGAATGGAGAGGAGAGGGCTGAGTTAGAGGGTTTAGTTAGCTAGTGGGCTGAACCCAAATCCAAAACCCAACTAGAAAAGGTAGCCAATTCCAACTTACTCCAAACATATCAAAGATTATACTCAAAAAGATCGCAAACGACGTTTTGAACTCAATGGAAGTGTTCTTGAGACCCAATTCGACCGTTTGCGGAAAATAATATTTTGGACCCAAAATTCGACTAATGACGCTATATTTAAATAAATCATTTAAATATAAAATCGTTAAATATGCGGGTTGTTACAGATCTACCCTCCTTACAAATTTGCGTCCTCGCAATTCCTAGAGACGATATTTGTAACAACTACATACATACAACATTCAAAAAGAAAAGGAAATAAGCTTGAGATGAAGGCATACTCACCGTTTCCAAGCAAAGATAGAAAACCCGGATAGGATCGCCCGATAAACTCTCTAGTTTCCCAAGTACAGTCATTGGGATTAGCGGACCATTGAACCTTAAGGAGCGGTACATCCTTGTTTTGAAGGTGTCGCACCTCCGTATCAAATACGCGAATAGGCTGCTGTACAATAGATAAGTTCGGTGAGACCTCAAGCTCTTGCAAATCAGGGGAAGAAATAACAGAATCCGACTCCCGAAGACACTTCCGAAGTTGAGAGACGTGAAACACGTCATGAATACCAGATAAATGAGCTGGAAGTGAAACTCTATAAGCCGCACGGCCAATACGTTCAGTAATAGAAAATGGTCCTATATAACGAGGAGCCAATTTCCCAGTCATACTGAAGCGCATAACCCCATTCAAAGGAGAAACACAAATAAAAACAAGATCACCGATCGAGAACTCGAGAGGCTTCCTACGGTTGTCCGCGTAGGATTTCTGGCGACTCTGTGCCTCTTTCATTCCCAATCGAATAAGATCAATCTTCTCAGAAGAATCACGAACAAAATCTGGACCAAGAATAAGCTTCTCCCCAGATTCCAACCAACAAGAAGGTGATCGACATGGCCTTCCGTATAAGGCTTCGAAAGGAGCCATACCAATACTAGACTGAAAACTATTATTGTAGGAGAACTCTACAAGAGGTAGGTGATTCTCCCAACTACCACAAACATATCAACATAAAATAATAACAGAATAAGAAGTTCACCATAAGGAGCACGAGAGGATAAGTCCAAACTTGCTTGCTCAGAGAATTCTATGGATTCCTAAGCTCAAAATACTTTGGAACACCGACGTGGTACAAACAATACGTCAAATGAACCAAAGCTCAACAAAAATGAAGTACAACAAAACATCCGATGAACTTGGTAAAAAGATCATTCCTTTCGGACATCGACAAAGAAACAATCACTTGTTGCTTACAACTAAATGCATTGGCAACACGATCCCCTTTTTGAGAATAAAATATCAAGATCATAAGATGCTAGGAACTCGAACTAACATTAAGTTCCATATGAGAAGATAAACATTTCACAATTATGATTGGTGAGGAGAGCAAAATCCCTCACTCAAAAGTAATGATGCCAAATACAAAAAGCGAAAACAATAGCCGCGAGCACTAGATCATAGGTGGCATATCTAGTCTCGGTAAGCCTTAATAATTTAAAAACATAGGTGATAGCACTTTCTCTTTTGCAAGGGAACGGCATCCAAACCAATACGATTAGCATTGATACAAAGATAAGGTCTCGGTTCCCTTCGGGAACTACAAGAATAAGAGAGTATCGAACAAGAATTCTTTCAAATAATATCCTTCCCCGAAAAACTAAAACTTTCAAAATCATAATTATCTTTATGTAATTTTTTTTAAGAAAATTGTTCTTATTTCAAATCAATTTTATTGTGTCAAATTGTCTCATCAAAGCGTTTAGGAGATTCCTATCGAAAACGTTGATCAAGCGAATCGACCAGAATTCTTAAAGCACTCAATGGGCAATACAATCACAAAACCATCTTCTATATGACAAACATGTTTCCAAAAACTTTTGAAAATTCTCTTTGTTTGTTTTAAGAACAAAAATCCCATTTGTACTTATAAATAAATCTTATGAAAAAGATTTGCAAAAATTTTAGATTGCTAATTCCATCCAAAATCAACAAATACAAAAATGGAATCATCGAGATATTCGTAGAATACTCGATTCATAAAATGGATGAAATGAGCTGGAAAAACTGAATGACAAACAAATCATTCATAAGAATTACAACGAGTGCGGAGAGCGGTAAGTGGAATACTAACTTCCGCAACTCGTAGTCAAATGAAAACCCGTGGTAAGGTCGAGCTAAAAACACCTTAACACTGCAACAAAAGATTGCTTAGGTGATAATCCTAAGACAAGACTAGAAATACCAGAAAATTCTCAAACTACAAGAATGAGAGAAACAACACTTTCCTCGTCATGAGGGCTTAAAGAATAAAATGATGAGATCAAATTGGAATCGAAATCACAAAGAAAATAGAAATCTGTTTAACGGACTGAAAATATTGAGGATGAATAGTCCACTCGGGATATAGGATATGACTTCATAATAATTAAGTCAATCCTTTCAAGAAAATATCAATTTCGAAGCCTAAGTAACGCATAACATGCAAATTGGCTCGGAACGAAAAATCACATAAAATAGTCTCGACATTAATACAAGAAAATTGAGCGTTGCGGATCCACCAATTTGGATTCGCAATTTTCAAAGAAGTAACCATACAAGAAACATCCAAAGGTAAATCATCGAAGAGCTTCTTCGATACGGAAAAAATGCGAAGCCCCCGTATTGAAGAGAACTCGAATACAATAGTCAAGAAATAAAATAGAAACTTCCTAAACAGATGGAGATGTACCTTTTCTCCGAGAAGAACCTCTAGAAGCATCTGTTATCTTTAGCTTGCCAGATAGAGGATTATTCGAAACAATAGGACAAGTGAAAATACGATGGTCTTACTTCTTGCAATAGTGGAAGAAGAGAGGCATAGGGCAAGCTCGAATCATATGATCAGGGGAACCACAATTGAAACACTTCCGAGTGGAAGGTGTTCCAGCAGACTGAGACTGAGAATTAGATTCAACGGGCTTTTTCTTCTTGGAAGGGAAAAATTCCCGCTTATCCAATGGAAACTTCTTCTTGTTGGGGTTCTTGCGAATCTCAACACCATCCCCACAATCACACTCCTTCCCGAAGGCTTCGAGATGAAGTGCCGAATCAACCAACTCCTCAAAAGAAAGCTTAAGCTGGAGCATTAAAGACTTCTTAAGACATTTCTTAAGGCCAGATACAAACTTCAGATTCTTCCTATACGAGGTATTAATGAACTCAAGACCATACTTAGATAAAGCCTCGAAAGATGCAACATATTCAGAAACGGAAGACTCCCCTTGCTTCAACTCAAGGAAGCGACGGGTCAATAAAACTTTCTCAGATTCAGGAACGAACTTGAGTTCGAATCGTTTCCGAAACTGAGTCCAAGAAAGAGCAGACTCGTCAAATTCAGCTAAAAGAAGCTCGTACCAGTCAAGGGCATGCTTTTGCAATAAGCTAGAAGTTACAAGATCTCGATCATGGTCAGAAAGATCCATGCGAGAGAGAACATGCTCGTACATGCGAATCCAAGCTTGGACCTCAAGAACAATCTCGGAGCCTTTAAATGGCTTCTCTCCAAGATGAGAAAAATCACTGCACAAACATACGAAGGTGGACTTGCATGGAGGAGATGTTCGAGTAGGAGCTGGAGGCCGTGTGCTCCTAAACCACTCTAAAAACTGATCGGCAGACATATAAACGCCGTCCGGATGTGAGCCACTGGATTGCCCAACATCCGAGCGTCGTCCTCCGTCTCTTCCAGCCATAAGCTGTTAAGATAAGGTAAAGATTATTCTCAAGGTAGATAATTCAATATGGAATACTACGGAATTTAAATGCATTCCTAGGCATATTCCCAAATCCTATCTAACCTTTGATGGTAGAAGGAATAGAGAGACACGATGATTCAAAGATTTGTATCACTTATCACACTCTGATGTATCGTAATATGTGCTCTATTCTGTGTTTATCATATTTTGTTCTGAACTCATCTCTGATACCAAGATGTGACGCCCCACCTCTATACCCACACTAGCAAAGAGTATTAATAGATAATACCATCTGCTAGCACGGAGAATAAGGCTGTTTAGGAGCGACCATCTATAGCCTTGCTTTAATTATCTATTGAATACATCGACAATTGCCTTACCAAGAAGATCGACATATCCAATGAATACTTAAAACAAAACCATAGGTGGCTAGAGGATCTATCAGAATAGAATATAACAACTCAAATGCAATAAACATCACAGAACAGTAAACCATCATATACACATATACTGATACATAGCAGAGTATACAAAATAATACATGTCAAGTGGTATAGCAAACCACAATATACAAACGAGTTCACAAGAATACATATCAGAGTTACAACAAAATAGGACTACACAAAAAGCTATGACCAAAAAAAGCTAGCGGAGTAGTCCATGCGGAAGCAAAATAGGCTAAGTCCAAAGGCACCTAACCTGAAACATCTCGGTCTGACCCGAGTAATTAATACACGGGTCAGTCTAGCTAAACAAATCAGTTAGATAAACAGAACAACAATAAACTTGCAAGTTACAAAGTATAACAAATATCTCTAAAAGAGATAACACAATCATCTAACAAAAGATGAACATATCAAGACAAGCCTCATATCATTGGCAACATAGATAAACAAAGGATACAAATATCCCAAAGCAATCCAAAAGACAAATAACAAATACCCATAAGGTATACAAGTTCCACAAGGTAATTGTTATACATCATGCGGCTCAAAAAGACCAACACCGATGGGCGATACCAAGGGAATATAATATCAATGAAACATATGATTGCTCGAGCTCAGTACTGTATAAACAAGGATCCATGAGCCCGAAGACTCCAAACCCAATATCACCCATGCGGCTCATAACGACCAACATAGAAAGCGATACTATAGGGTGACAAACCCGAAGGCACAAACCCAATATCACCCATGCGGCTCATAAAGACCGACATCGGAAGCGATACTATAGGACGACAAGCCGTAGTGGTGAAGGTCGAAGACCCAGTGCTTGACACCACTAACTGGCGGAATGTGTCACAACTCTCGAAAAGGAATCCGAAAAGTGTTAACGTGCGTCCCATAACCACTCGTTCGCACTAAACGGTTTACTATCCGTCAATCACTTTCACACTCAAAGCAGTAAAAAAATTACCTCATATCATCGATAAACCAAACCCGAAGGTTAAAACGATCAATTGAATAAGTCGGGGATTAATCGGAAGGATAAACGCACAGATTCATGGTCCGTGTTTTGCCCAACCATTTAATCACCCTTCCACTTCGCTCGAAGTGCGAAATTGTGTGTTTTAAATAGAATTTATAAATTGGAGAAACGAGCTTTTAAATATGATTCGAGAGATTATTTTATAAAAACCCGTGGATGAAGTCAAGAATAAGTTATCAAAGTCAAAGATGCAATAACAACTACTAAAAAGCAACTTGAATCGATAAAATTTGGAAAACCAATCAAAATATGCAAAAATAGGCAAAATAGGCAAAACAGGAGCAGGTCGGTCAACCAGATACAGGGCTCGGTCGGCTGGCTAGATGCAGGAAATAAAAAAACTCGAGATAGCAGGTCGGTCGACCGGCTCAGGGCTCGGTCGGCCGAACCTGATGATTTGCAGTTCCTGCCCTTTTTCAATGAAATGCAAGTTCTTCGAAAACGCGACCATTCGAGCAATGGAGTTAAGGAGCCTTAGCCAATAGATACCCCAACTCCATTAACTCTCCAATTCGCCACCAAAAACATGTTCAAATATCAAAGTTAGGATCTTTAAAGAATTGAACCCAAACACTAAAACTTTGGATATTCACCAATTCAGTCCAAACCAAAAGCAAGTGCATATGAACAAGGTGTTAGGAATTCATACCCAACATCAATGAAATCAAGAGAAGTAGATGTGAGTTCAAAACTCACCTTTTGTCACAAAACAAAGAAGAAGAAGCTCAAACACAAGAAGGAGACTAACTATTCTTCACTTCAACTCTACAAGCTGCAATCTAAGAATAAAACACATATTTCCCAAATTAGGTTTAGGAAACTTTCTGAAATTGAAGAGGAGAAGATGAAGAAGGACTTACCAATGGCTTCTCTTTGATTTTGGAGCAAGAATTCAAGTTGCAAGAAGAAACTAGGGCTTGCAATTTCTATTTCCTCTTCCCTTCCACCATTTTCAGTTTTAGGTTGAGTTTAGAAATAAGAATGAGAGAATGGAGAGGAGAGGGCTGAGTTATAGGGTTTAGTTAGCTAGTGGGCTGAACCTAAACCCAAAACCCAACTAGAAAAAGTTGCCAATTCCAACTTACTGCAAACATATCAAAGATTATACTCAAAAAGATCGCAAACGACGTTTTGAACTCAATGGAAGTGGTCTTGAGACCCAATTCGACCGTTTGCGGAAAATAATATTTCGGACCCAAAATCCGACTAATGACGCTATATTTAAATAAATCATTTAAATATAAAATCGTTAAATATGCGGGTTGTTACATGTTGGCTCTCAGCGGCAGACACGACTTTCGCTATGTTATACCATAGATCGCAGTTACATCCTGGGTTACGTTGCCGTAACAGAAAAAGTCCATGTAACTGTTGGCTCTCAGCGGCACACACGACTTTCGCTATGGTATACTTTACTCATAATCCTCAGGAACTAGTTTTGTCCGGACTCCTCACAGGATCAACTTTAGAACCCCCCTTGGGGCTCAAGGCAGCACCACCCGGTGGTACTCCTGAGAAGTTCATTTTAAGGGGCGCCTTTTCCCCCAGAGCCATCATCAAAACATTTTATACTATATACAAATAGTATCTTTAAATCATACACCTAGTATGGTCCCAAACAAAGCTCCTTTACACAAAATCGATTATCTCAAAATCGATAATTCTCAATCTAGGCTTTCCAAATTCAATATTGATTTTACCCAAAAATCAAAATCCTTTCCAAATCCATAGGTTCCCAAAACATTTTCCAAGATCCTCATGTGATCCTTTATATATAGAGATATATATAAAATCCTTGATAAAAATCTTTGGACCATTATAAACTTGTATAAAAATCCTTTTATACTTCAAACACTTTCAAAACAAATCCTTTTTCTTTTGGCAAAAGATTCATCAAGGGTTTATCTTATAAAACAAAGATATTTACTTTGTTTACTCAAAATCAGATATTCAAATTTGATTACTCCTTACAAAACCACTTACCATATCACTTACTTCCATAAACAAAATTTCAATCATAGAAATATCCAATTTCTATTTTATTTCCTCATATATTTCACAAAATATATTTTCACTTCAAAAACCATTTCAAATTTCTTATCCACACACTTCAATATCAATTTCATTCCAATCTGTACGATGTACACATATCATCCGTACGCTATACCAATCTGATCGCTCACTCGATCACACAATTTCACTTCCGAACTAGTATTGTCCACCCGACTTCCTAGTGCGGACACAGATCTGGTTTCTTGATCAGAAACCGCCATTCTCCTTGCATAGCCTAACTATGATAGAGAATATCCAGAACCAATCAACAATCCATATCCAGATTCGCCGTTGAAAATCGAGTGAAAAATCCCACTCGGATCGATATAACTATCTCGAAATTCTATGTTCGAATCTGAATCAAATCACTATGCGAATAGAATAACATATATACACCCTACGTATTTATCTTTATTGGTTATTAGCCAAATCAATTTCATTTCTATTCACATTCACTTTGATTTTCATTCACTTACTCACAATTGCTTAAATCCATTCGGATTATTACCTCTATTCTTATCTTGATTGGGTATTTAACCAATAACAGTTTGAACTCCGACCAGTTAATTTAGAAAATAGCTTGAAATATTTGAAAATAGATAGGTAGTTGGAAAGTAATTACTAGTTTGCAAAATAGGTGTAAAATGGTTCAGTAATTGTAAAATAATTAGAGAATAGTTAAATAGTCATAGAAATTTTAAATAATTTCAAAATAATAGTAAAAGAGTAATTAGTTTATAAATCAGTTGGAAAATTGCTAAACAGTTTCAAAAATAATTGTAAACAAGTATAAGTTAATTTGGCTTTTAAAAGAAAAGTTGTATATATAATATATAGCTTAGAAAATATGTTTAAAACAATTTGTATTAAAAATAGTCCAGAGTCACAACTGCTCACTTCCCAATCTCCATTCTCATCAATTCAGTTTAAATTTCACTTTCATTTAAATTGACTTAACTCCAATTTAAATAACTTCAATTTCTATTGAAATTGATTCAACCCAATTCAAGTTGAATCCCTCAGTTCTTCCAAAATTTAACTTTATTCAACCTTGATCTCAAATTCTACTAATTCAAATAAATTTCAATTGAACTAGTTTCAAATTTCAATTCATTTCAACTCCCGTTTGAATTAATTCCAATTTTAAACTCCATTTCCAAATCAAGTTGAATTATTCTTGATTTCTTCTCAAATTCAATTCAAATTCCATTTGAATTTAAAACTTATTCAAATCAATTCGGACTAATTTCAAATTCAAATTCCAGAATTAAACCATCTCGAATTATATAAATTCGAGTTAATTGATTCAATTCCTTTAAATCAATTTATCTTTAAAGTTTTAAACAATTCAATTCACAGTTCAGACCTAACATATTATACCATAAATCAAATTAGCCTTTATTTTAAAAACGTCCATCCATTTCCAATTTTGGATTTCAAACCCATTTTGAGATCACTCAAACTTCTTAATTCAAATCTACCACTTAACTTTCCAAGTAACATCTTAATTTCATCTTGAAATTTCCAAATCAGTTTGATCATTCCAACTTATTTAACTTTTTCCCAAGTTAAACTCAATTCACTTAATCCAGTCAACCTTACCCAATTTGAACTTCCATTTCAAATTTTAAACTTAACATAAATAATCCTCCCACTTATTAAGTTCAAAAACTTATCACCTTGGGTATCACATCTTATTCCAAACTCAAAACTCACCATTTAGAGTTTATTTCCAACCACCTTTGATATTATGTATATCCACATGTATACATATTAATTTCTTTTACATACCAAGTTATACTTTAAAATTTTAAACCACCTTTGGTTTTAATTCAAATCAAATTTCTTTTTAAATGTTCAAACAACTCTTGTTTGAAGTAGGACCATTTCATTCATGTGCATTAAATAATATTATTTGTTATTTCTTTAAATTAATTACACCATTAATTAATCACATTCGGTAATTAACTTACTTCTTAATTACCTTCATTAAGTAATTGTCCCCTAAATTGCTTACCTATTGTTACTTCATTAAGTAACTCCCTCTTGTTTATTAATTCCAATTATTATCCATTAATTAATCTCATTAAATAAAGTTTAATTAATTACATAAATTAATTGATTATCCTTATCCTGAAACCTTTCCCAATTTCAAGATTTAATTTCAGTTAGAATCCATTTTAAACTTGTCTTTAATTTAATTTCAATTTGGTTGTAATTCTTTTACCACTTAATTCTTACTATTAATTTTAATTTAATTAATACTACAACCAATTTCCTTAATGTAATAGATAATCTATTTCTTATATAAGATTCATTTACTTTTGAAATCATTTAAAAACCTTTATATAAGAAAATAACAAGTACGCTCTCTCATATTTATATACTCAACTCATTCTAGGGTACATTGACCCTTTCCTTATTGAGTATCCCCCACCAGAGCCAAGGTTCTCGCTTCACCTTCAGCTCTGATACCAAATGAGACGACTCAGAATTTTCGATCCTGAAAATTCCAGATAGTTAGAGACATGAAGAAAGAGATAGAAGAAGAACAGAAAAGAAACACACAAACTCACATTTGCAGCGGATAAAATATAATATCAATAATAATAGTTATACCAAAGAAAACTGTATCTATCAATTTACATTGATAAATCAGAGTTACAACAATTTTATACAACATTGGACAGATACAATTTAACATATCTCAGATATACAATATCATAGTGGAAACTCTCCATACGTCCCTGCCGTCCAGCTCGCCTCCTGAGCTCCAGAACGTCCTTACCTGAAAATCTGTAATACTCGGTCTGACCCGAGCATTATATCAAAGTAACACCCGGGTCAGGCTGGAAAACAGCGTGAGTATACCCATCTAACATGAAATGCAAAAACATATAACTTATATAAACCCGGGGTAACTTATATCAATTTACAACTTCACAAGTTGTTATAGACATCAACCATTTCACACATAAATTTCTAAGTGCCAAAACTTAGATTTAAATGGCCCAATTTACTTAAGTCATTCCATATCAGCCTATTGATTTCACATATCAAATCTATATAGAATCGAAGTGGTTTCGGGTATCTTCTGATACCCGGCTCTGGTCTCTACGAAACCATTATCAACTTATTCAAGTGAAATACAATTCTACTTTTAATACAGGATGTCACAGTAATTCATCATCAATGGGTAACCACATCTTTATAGTTTAAATCAAACATATCTTATCACATAGCATTACAAACCACATATTAGGAATAATAATTAATCAAGGGCATTCAATATCATTCAATTTATCCTTTAATTACACTTAAGTAATTAACCCTTAATTTAGTTTCACAAATTAATTTATCCTTAACCAATTACAGTAATTAACCATTAATTACCTCATTAATTAATTATTAACCATAATTATTAATCACCCTTGATTAACAACATCTACTAATTATCTATCCTTAATCACTTCATTGAATAAATTAATCCTTATTTATTCATTAATTAATCCCTTGACTAATCCCTATTCAGAAATCAATTATCCTTAATTACTTTATTTCAAAAATTAATTACCCTTAATTAATTATCTCAAATAATCCCATGATTAATTTTATAGGAATTTAATCCAAATTACTTTCATCATCATCTTAATTACATCCAGTAATTACTGTTAATTACTTCCTCAAGTAATTACACTTCTATTAATTACATTAAGTAATTATTCATCAATCATCAAGTGTTTAAATTAATTAAACTTAATTAATTAATCCATACTAATCACATTAAACCAATTAATTACATCAAGTAATTAATTTATTATTCACTCCTATTAAGTAATTAAACATAAACAATTACATAAATGATTATTATTAATTAATCTAGTTAATTGTTAAAAATTAATCATATTAATTAATTGTTAAATAATTTTAGGTTAATGTTCTTCATTAAAAAAATTTTAATTACACTATTAAGAAATTAACTTAGATTAACCATCAGTAATTACAAATTAATATTTAATTATTAATTAATTCATTCCTAATTATTAAGTTAATTAACTATTAACTGCAACTTAATTAATCCTTAATCGCTTGATTAATTTATCTTTAATCATTAATTAAAATTTAATTAACAATCCCTAATTACATATTAATTAACCTTAATTAATTAAACTTAAGACTTTCTATTTAATCAATTTTAAAAATTCTTAATTACCTAATTAATCCATCAACCCTAATTAATTTCCTTTAGTGGTTAACCTTTAAGTAATTCACTAATTACTAATTTTAACTAAACTCAATCTTAATTGAATAAAGACAAATTCTTATTTACATCAATTATTTAATCATACCATTACTCTTATTTGAGAATTATTTAGGGGTAAATTCCATGATTAAAGCTAGTTACTTATAATCAACTTGGAAATATACCAAATCAAATAAATTAAATTATACGATCATTCGACTAACAAATGATTTTGATATTTGGCTTGAGAACTTGAGTATACTAACTCCTAAATAACTTGTTTAATTATCTTCACTAATATGTTAAGAACCAGATAACAGAACAAAATAACCCAAGCTCAAACCTCGAAAAACTCGAGCAACACGCACGAGCCAGAAAAAAATTTCCCAAGCCCAAAAACTCAATACTACCCCTATCGAACTCGAAGGAAACCCCGAGTATGCCCCTTCTTTCCCGAAGCTAAACCCCTATTCAAATCTTCTACACCCTGTAACACACGCGTACTACCTGTTCACAAACTCGAGTCGTAGATTCACTTTCCCGAGACCATGCCCGGCTTCCCTTTCCTCTTCCTGATTCCATTCTTCTCTCTTTACCATCTTCTTCTTCTCCTAGTATTGTTCTGACATACACAACATTGCCTCTTGCACCTGCACACTGCTCCGCCTCACCAAAACTCTATGCCGACCGTACCCACAACCTACCTTCAAGCTGCTGAAGCCTCTGATCATCTCAACATCCCACAAAAATCCCTTCATCAAAATTCGAACACTCGAGATCCCCTCACAAGCGCCAGGACCCTCAAAAATCCGCCTCATCCTCCAGCTTCAAGCCACTGGAATCTCAAAAAAAGACGTCAACGCCATCGTTATCGCCACCTCTTCCTTTCCCCCCATACCGCAAACCTAACCAACCACCTCGGCGCCCAATTTTGACGAGTTACAGACCGTGACTAAAACCATTGCCAAACCCTAATTAGCTTCACCGCATCAACCACGGCGAAGTATAAAATCGTTCGCCATTTTTACCTCGGTCACTAACTCACATGCCATCTCCAAGAGCAGTTCCGTCATCCCACATGAAGCCGATCGCCAGAATTTGATCGAAATACCAAATCCGTTCAACTCGATATTTACAAACAACCACTTACTTAAAAATCTAGAAACAAACACTAAAATTCATGATTTTGTTAATGTATTCAATTTATCATACTGAATTTATAAATTACAATGTTTGAGTTTTGATTTTATCATTCATGCACATATGTTTTATGTTTTACAGAGACAACAAACTTCTATTTTAATTTTCTTAAAATTTTAAACCATAACCTAAGATAAATCAACAGCTTTGATTTATAAATTACATCCTATCTGAAGCTAATTAAAAGACGAGAATTTTTAAACAGAGATTTTGAGCTTGGAAAACCAAACAAACAGAGCAAATATCAACAGTTTTCACACAGATACATGTTCACATCAGACATGTACTTATATATTTATGCAATTACACATTTATATACAACCATACTGGCATGCAACCCAATTCATTTTAAATTTTAAAAGTTACTCACCTGTATGTTGAACAGTGGGGCAGTCTTGACTTTAAAAATCTGGAAATTGCTATCTGAGTTTAATTGGAAGTTTGATGCTTGCATTCTGAATCAACCCGGTCAGTTTCAATTAAGAAGATGAATGAAAGAAGATTGAGATGGATCATAACTTCAGTTTTCTTGCAATAAATTTAGTTTTCTACAAACCTTTGATTTTGATTTTTTTTTCTTTAAATTGTTCTCCTGATTTGAGAGTTATAGGTTTTAGGAAAGAAAATTAGGGAAACAAAGTAAAAATATATTTAGTTTGTTTTTATCTAATATTTTTTTCTAAAACAAAAAGGAAAGGTAAAAATTTGACACTTGTTCAATAACTTAACATTTGTCACTAAAAGACTTTATATATCAACATTTGTATTAAGCTTGAGAATTGTTATTATTTTAAAATGTGTGTACCTTTTATTACTTATGTTATATTACTTATGTTTTATAAAGATTTAGGTATCATGTTTTAAATTATAAACTATGTTTATTAATCTACTTACATTTGTACTTTGTATTATAAAAATGTCTTTTACATAATTTTATGCCAAATCATATTTAGTTTATATCTATGTATATGTTTATAAATTTAAATCCTTATTAAATATATTCTCTTATATTAAAAATTCCAATGAATATGTGTTGAAACTAAATTATATATAAAAAAAGCTTTAAATGTAAAAATAGAATATAAACCAATTTATAATTTAAATTAAATCATATATAAGTATTTGATTCATTTTAAATGTAAATATAAAACTTATTCATATATTTTTAAATCAAAATGTTAATAAGATATATACATATTCATTTAGATTGAAATTAAATCTAAATTCAAATTCAATTTAAAACCTAACTTAATATCAATTTAAATAAATCTGGGATATCACAATTTTCCACCATTTAAACAACAAAATCTACAAAATTTAAAGCATGAAAGTTGTAGAATATTTCCTAAGGATTTCAGAACATCTTGAATTTCAAGATTCCGATCAGTAACGTGAAAGTTATGATCGAAATACTACAAAAAAAAATTGTGCACTTGCTATCAACACAGGCCAGCGATGAATAAAATCAATTTTTCACTATGTAGACTTCAAAATCATTCAAAGCAGAAAACAACAAAGTTGTGGCATATTTCACATGGATTCCAGAACATCTTGAATTTTAAGATTTCGATCAGTAATGTAAAAGTTATGATCGAAATACTACCTAAAAAATTATGTGCACTGACTATCGGCACAGGCCAGTGATGAAAAGTCAATTTTTCGCTATGTATACTTCAAAATCATTCAAAACTGAAAACATAAAAGTTGTGGCATATTTCAAAAGGATTTTAGAACATATTGAATTTCAAGATTCCGATCAGCAACATAAAAGTTATGATCAAAATACTACCTAAAAAATTTATGTGCACTGGCTATCGGCACAGGCCAGCGATGAAAAAGTTAAATTTTGACTATGTAGACTTCAAAATCATTCAAAACTGAAAACACCATAGTTGTGAAATATTTCAAATGGATTCCAGAACATCTTGAATTTCAAGATTACGATTGGTAACGTGAAAGTTATGATCGAAATACTACCTAAAAAATTTATGTGCACTGGCTATCGGCACATGCGAGCGATGAAAAAGTCAATATTTCACTATGTAGACTTCAAAATCATTCAAAAACAAAAATATGAAAGTTGTACCAGACAATCAAGCTTTCAGAAACATCAAGAATCGTCAAATTCGGACATTAAGTGAAAAGGTTATTATCAAATTACCAACAATACTTAGCACAGAAAGTCACAGTTTTACAGTGACAGGGCAGCAATTTTGAATTGGGTTTTTCGACCATTTATGATCATAATTTCAAATGTATTTGGCATAAATGTTATCGCACTCTTTTCAAGCTTTCCAGATCATTAAAGAAAATCAAATTCTGATTTAAAACGGCAAAGATATGCCTTATTTACTGACACCAATACACAAATGAACATGCAACAAACAAAATTGAGATTTCTTAACTTGAAATCTTTATCAAAGCTAGAAAATGTGAGTTTTGATGCTCATCTTAGCAAAATTAAAGAAAATATAAGCAAGCTTGAAGAATATGACAGCCTTATGCCGTGATTTTGCTTTAGGAACCTTAAAAAAAGAAAGACATAGACATGCAAAGAGAAGATGAAATTAAAGACAATACAAGTTCTCATAACTAGAAATTGATGAAATTATCTTTGGTTTTGGATTGATTACCTGAAATAATTAGCTTCAGATTGTTATAATTTTGCACAAAAATTGGAGAATTTGAATATTTGGATTCTAGGTTTTAAGAGGAAAGAGGGTTTTTCAATCTTCTTCTTTTTGTTTAGTGTAAACTGAACATGCATACGTTCAGTTTGAGAAGGAGATGATTTCTCCTTACTTAAAATGGTGAGTGGGTTTTAAACCCAAAACCCAATAGTCTATGTGTTAATACTTAATCCAAATCAACTAAGTTATTCATGTTTTTACACTTTATTTCACATATTTTAGCCAAAACAACTTACATTTCCATACTTTAAACTTTATAAAAATCACACAAACTTATTTTATGTTTAACAAAATGTTTTCACAACATATAAAAGATATTTTAGTTATCAAAAATATTTTCCATAAAACTTTTATTTTTTACTTAAATACTCAATTTACACTATAATTTATATAAAAAATATTTTAGCAACCAAAATCTACACCAAAATCATTTTCTTGTTAAATTAAATATAACAAACCTTATTAACATCATTCTTACATCCAACTCTTAATTTAAACAAAATTCCACCTTTTTAGTTATAATATTCTGTTAAAAATAACAAAAATCAACATTGGGCAATAATTAGCAAAATTATTGCAATTTATCAAATTAAAACCATATAATATTCATTTTCCTCCAAACTAACATAATAAAGATTTTTAAAACTTTATTCCCATCATTTTACACTTATTTCAACAAATTAATGTTGATTAAATTATTTTATCTCATTTAATTAACTCAATAAAAATCCAAATCATCATATTTCCAATATTAACCATTTATAACCAACATTAACATCTTTTACTCCATTTTATTCCTTCCAATTTTAATGTTTACTCAAAATAAATGATTTTAATTCTCCAATTTTTTTTTCAATATTAAATTATAACCACCATTATAATTTAATATTAGAGGTAATCATCAAAATCAGGGTTATTACAGACCTCCCTCTTATAAAAACTATGTCCTCGCAATTTCTAGAGAAGGGCTATAAACACCACAATTTAATTTATCAATTAAAGAGAAAGATAGACAAGCTCGAGTTTTAAAAAAAATTACACCCTCAGCTCAAGTTGATAGAAAACCAAGATAAATTTCCCGATAAATTCAATAATTTTCCACGTATAGTTACTGGGTTTAGCGGACCATTAAATTTCTTCAAGCAATACATTATGATTTCGAAAGCATCTCACCTTCGAAACAAGAATACGAACAGAATGCTACACAAAAGATCAATCGAGTGAGAATGATTTCTCAGAAGCTTCTCGAATAGAGTCGGGATTTTAGCATCACTTTATCCCTGACTCCCATCAATAAGATGATTTTTGTCATGACTTTCTGTGTGTGCCACTACGGAAAGAGCCATACCGATTTTAGGCTGATGACAATAGAGGTAAGAAAATTCGACGAGAGTTGGTTCTTCAAATTCCACCAAACATGGACGACCACATAACAGCAAGTTGTTAGACCATTACACTAAGGCAAGATAAACACTAGGAACCACAATATAGATATTTATATTAATTTACAATAAAAATTCTTAGAGTTTCAAAACTCATTATCTTTATAATCATAAATAAATAAATGACATTGCCTCATCATTAAATCTTTAATAAATAGATATATCCGTTGGGTGCAGAGTCGATCAAATGATCAAAACTGCCTCGCCACTCTGATACTCATCCCTAAAATCAATGGTTGTAATTACTATTCAAAAATAAATTTAATATATAATCTCAAAATATTATTTTCAAAATCTTAAAAATTTACAACACAAACCATCATGTCTGATTGCCTCATCATAGCATTTAGGAGATTCCTATCGATAACATTAATCAGGCGTATCGACCAGAACTCTTAACTACTCGATGGACAACCCAACACTCTCAAAGTATTTCTATAAAAAGAAATAGTACTCATGTAAATATTTTCTCAAAATATTCTTTGATTTTTTTTCAAATCTCAAATTTCTCTATAAAACTCATATTTATATAGCTTCAAAACTCAAACCAAAGAGCATTAAGAGAATGCATCGAGATATTCCCAGAATGCTCGATTCTCAAAATCATCAGAAGGAGATAGAGTGTTCGTCAATCTTACGATGTCACGAGCCACTCCCAAAAGTCATCAAGATGTAGGATAAGCAAGATATTCTTCTCGAAGGAGAAGAAGCACACAATCCACGAATCACTACTTCAAAAGGAGTAATGCTAAAGGATAACATTGATTGAGTATCTGAAAAGAACACTTAAACGAAGCTGAATCTTAAACTCAATCAAACTCGAACAATCTAGAAATTCACCTCATTCCTTAGTGGATATCCTCGTGGAAGGATAACTAAAGAGCTAAGAGCCAGGAATAAGGTTACCTCAACACTCAATGCCCGATTGGATATCAAATCCAAAAGGACTCACAAAACTCAACAAAGCCACCTTGAGTGGAATTCGAGATACATCAACAACATCTGGATACTCAATAGTGAATTCAGAAACCTCAGAATCATCATTAACATTCCAAAGTGATAGAAATAATAAAACAATCAAAATGGGAAACCTGAATATACAATAGCATCCTATAAAACAAAGGATTGGACTTAATATCAAATAAATCAAGCCTTCTCCAATCAGATACATCTCAAGATAGTGAGTAATAAACAAATACTCACTAAAGCAGCAACCAATAGAGAACTCAAAATGCTCACAAGAAGTAATCATTGTGGATCCCTTTAATAGGATTCGCAACTCTCAAAGGAATGCAACAAGAATGCTCAAAGAAATCAATCAGCCTCATCGATACGAACTCACTTGTATCGACAAAAATAAAGATAGAATAATCCCAAATAAATTGATAACATCAAACTCAATTATGAAATACTACGGAATACAATATATATTCCTAGACATATTCCATCTCAACATATCCCAATACTCGAAAAAGAATCAAAGCACGATTCAAAAACAAGCTCGAATAAAGGACAATGATTCACTCGTATTGTATTTCGACGTATCGTGGTATACGTATTGTTCTATGTTTATTCTACTTTGTTCTGACCATAGCTCTGATACCATGCTGTAATGCCCCACCCCAAGACCCACCGTAGTAAAGAGAATTAACGAGTAATTCCGTCTACTAAAGCGGAGAATAGGGCAGGTTAAGCGCGACCATCTATTACTCTGTCTTAAACATCTACTGAATACGTCGATAAATGCACTATGAATTTTCTTTTATATCTCAATGGATCGACATGCACAGTAAATGCTTAATCCAAAACTATAGGCGGCTAACGGATCTACCAGAACAAAATACAATAACTAAATGTAAAGCACATCATAGAACAGTAATCAACATCATATATATACATATACACTGATACATGTTTAGTACAATACAACATAAATACAATAAAGGTGGTATTCGACCACACTATATGCATCGAATCAAATATAACTACAACAGAGTATGCGAAAGAACAGAAACTACTCAAGAGAAAGGAGAGCTGATATCCAGCATCAACTTCAAGCTAAGACCAAAAGATGATACCTGAAACAATTTGGTCTGGCCCGAGTATAATACACGGGTCAGTTAAGCTACACAAATCGGTCAATAATGGTAATATGAAGTAGGATAGACATGAAGATACTTCTTCTCAAAAGAGACGAATGAATCAATAAACTCATAAGCTCAACACTTAAGTAACAAATTCTACTTAAGTGAACAAATACCTCGAAGGAGGTTAATCAAACTCAATACTCAAACCAAGCACAAGTACCTCATATCATCGGCGACATCCCAAAATGTCCACATGGTTTCCACGAACCATATCTCCTCGAAAGGAGAAACATCAATACAAACTCTCGCCAAAATGGCAAACATAAGACATTCTCAAATAGGATTATCCAAAACTCAATTATAGATGAATCTCCAAACTCAATTATACCTCATCTCGTCGGTATAAATGTATATAAATCTCAATCTCAATCTCAACTTGCCAAAATGGCAAAACCCAAAATACCTTATAAAATCCTAAAATTATCCAAACTCATAACTTAAGGAACTCGATAAGAGTTCAAGATATCATAATTGAAATCACCATATATAACGTCTCGTATAGCACTAGGCTATCGATGTAATAAAACATCTTAAAAAGGTGAAATCACAATAAAACAGAAAATTTCGAAAATCCGAATTGGACAAATTCCTGATTGTAATGCCGAAGCAATGCTGCACGTGCAAAACTCAGACGGCCGAAGTCTCAGACAAGGTCACTGACACCTCCCAAAGCAGTTCGTCCTCATGATAAGGTCGCTAACACCTCTCCAAGCCATTTTGTCATCTCTAACAAGGTTTCTAACACCTCCTAAAGCAGTTCGTCCTCATGACAAGGTCGCCAATACCTCTCAAAGCAGTTCGGTTAGGTAAACATCGTGAATGTGTCACAAACTCATGGATAGGAACCCGAAAAGTGTTAACGTGTGTCCCATACCACACATTCGCACTTAGCGATTTACTACCCGTTAGTCGATGCCACACTAGAAACATCATAAAACTCAGAAAATTATATCTCGCCTAGTCTCATTGGCGAGTGATAAAGAGACACCATACTTGTCTCATCTCATCGACAAGTATTAAATGGCATCGTAACTTGTCTCATCTCATCGAGAAGTGAAAACATCATGATGGTTCCTCATAAACCATAAATCTCAAAATATGAAATCATAAACTCAAGACTTGCCTTATATCAATGGCAAGTAAACAAAACATCGTGATGGATCTCATTGACCATACTCCTATATAAGAGATCTCAAACCATAATTTTTGCCAAATATTGGTCATCTTAGATGATTCCAATAAATAGAAATTATAAAACTCAAAATACGCCATAAAATGGCAAAACATCTCAGAATCAATATTCTCAAATAGCTTCGATCGTACAAGTTCGAAATTAACCGAAATAGTAAACGCGCATGTCCCATACCACGTGTTTTACTAAATCGTTTAATTCTTTTTCTCATATGTATGAATAGTATAAAAGTAATTAAAATAAATAAAATTAATTATAAAAGATTTTACTTGAGAAAACGGGGTTATAAAACAAATTTTAGAAATTTATCTAAAAGATTTTGAGAGAAAACACATCATTAAAAAGGATTTTAATAATTTTTAAAAGCCTTAAAAATAAAGAATAATTGTTTAAAAACCTATAAAAATGTATAAAAACATTTATTACTCCAACCATGAGGTTAGATGATTTTCTAGAATTTATTCGGATTTTTAAAACTCAAGAAAATATCAATTTGCAATTTAATCGGCTTAAACCGATATTCAAATTTAAATCGAATTCAAATTAATTTAAATTCAAATCTCATCCTAACTTGATTAGTCCATGGCTGGACAAAATGATCAAATATTAGCATCAAATTTCATAAAAAAAAATTCTGCAAAAGAATGCATATGAAATTGTCGAAATCGGACAAATATATAAATATTGTGGCTGCCAATGACAGACCAGCAGTAAAAACATCAATTTTCCACCATGTAAACTACAAAATCATACAAATTTTAAAACGTAAAAGTTCTAGCATATTTCCTAAATATTGGAGAACATCTTGAATTTCAAGATTCCAATTAGTAACGTGAAAGTTATGATCGAAATACTACCAAAAACAATTATGTGCACTGCCTATCAACACAGGTCAGCGATGAAAAAGTCATTTTTCACTATGTAGACTTCAAAATCATTCAAAACAAAAAACATCAAAGTTGTGGAATATTTCACAAGGATTCCGGAACATCTTGAATTTTAAGATTCTGATCAGTAACGTGAAAGTTATGATCGAAATACTACCTAAAAAGTTTATGCGCACCGGCTATCGGCACAGGGCAACGATGAAAAAGTCAATTTTTCACTATGTAGACTTCAAAATCATTCAAAACTGAAAACATCAAAGTTGTGGCATATTTTACAAGGATTCCATAAAATCTTGTATTTCAAGATTCCGATCTGTAACTTGAAAGTTATGATCGAAATACTACCTAAAAAATTTATGTGCACTGGCTATCGGCATAGGCCAGCGATGAAAAAGTCAATTTTTTGATATGTAGACTCAAAATCATTCAAAACTGAAAACATCAAAGTTGTGGCATATTTTACAAGAATTCCATAAAATCTTGAATTTCAAGATTCCGATTAGTAACGTGAAAGCTATGATCGAAATACTACCTAAATAATTTATGTGCACTGGCTATCGGCACAGGCTAGCGATCAAAAAGTCAATTTTTTGCTATTTAGACTTCAAAATAATTCAAAACTGAAAACACCAAAGTTATGGAATATTTCACAAAGATTCCAGAACATCTTGAATTTCAAGATTCCGATCAGTAACGTGAAAGTTATGATCGAAATACTACCTAAAAATTTTTGTGCACCGGCTTTCGGCACAAGCCAACGATGAAAAAGTCAATTTTTCACTATGTAGACTTCAAAATCATTCAAAACCAAAAACATAGAAGTTGTACCAGATAATTTACGTTTTCAAGAACATCAAGAATCATCAAGTTTTGATATCAAATGAAAAGGTTATGATCAAATTACCAACAATACTTAGCACAGAAAGTCATAGTTTTACAGTGACAGGGCAGCAATTTTGAATTGTGTTTTTCGGCCCTTTATGCTCAAAATTTTCGAATATGTTTAACATAAAAGTTATCACACTCTTTTCATACTTTCCAGATCATTAAAGAAAATCAAATTTTGATTTAAAACGACAAAGACATGTCTTATTTACTGACAGCAATACACAAATGAACATGCAACAAACAAAATTGAGATTACTTGAAATCTCAATCACAGCTAGAAAATGTGAATTTTAATACTCACCTTAGCAAAATTTAAAGCTAATATAAGCAAGCTTGAAGAATATGATAGCCTTATGCCTTGATTATGCTTTAGGAACCTTAAAAAAAGAAATACATAGACATGCAAAGAGAAGCTGAAATTAAAGACAATACAAGTTCTCAAAACTAGAAATTGATGAAATTATCTTTGGTTTTGGATCGATTATCTGAAATAATTAGCTTCAGATTGTTTTAATTTTTCATAGAAATTGGAGAATTTAAATATTTGGATTCTAGGTTTTAAGAGGAAAGAGGGTTTTTCAATCTTTTTCTTTTTGTTTACTGTAAACTGAACATGCATACGTTCTGTTTGAGAAGGAGATGATTTCTCCTTAGTTAAAATGATGAGTGGGCTTTAAACCCAAAACCCAGTAGTCTATGTGTTAATACTTAATCTAAATCAACTAAGTTACTCATGTTTTTTACACTTTATTTCACATAGTTTAGCCAAAACAACTTACATTCCATAGTTTTAACTTATTTTATGTTTAACAAAATGTTTTCACAACATATAAAAGATATTTTAGTCATCAAAATTATTTTCCATCATTAAAACTCTTATTTTTTACTTAAATAATCAATTTATACTATAATTTGTGTAAAAAATATTTTAGCAACCAAAATCTACGCAAAAATCTTTTTCTTGTTAAATTAAATATAACAAACCTTATTAACATCATTCTTACATCCAAATCTTAATTTAAACAAAATTCTACCTTTTTAATTATAATATTTTGTTAAAAATAACAAAAATCAACATTTGTCAATAATTAGCAAAATTATTGCAATTTATCAAATTAAAACCATATAATATCCATTTTCCTCCAAACTAACATAATAAAGCTTTTTAAAACATTATTCTCATCATTTTACACTTATTTCAACAAATTAATGTCGATTAAATTATTTTGTTTCATTTAATTAACTCAATAAAAATCCAAATCATCATATTTCCAATATTCACCATTTATAACCAACATTATCATCTTTTAATCCATTTTATTCCTTTCAATTTTATTGTTTACTCAAAATAAACGATTTTAAATCTCCAATTTTTTTTTTCAATATTAAATTATAATCACCGTTATAATTTAATATTAGAGGCAATCATCAAAACCAGGGTTGTTACAATTATTGAGGATGAAAGAGACATGGAAGAAGATTATTTTTACGAGGGTGCTCCAACACCACCGCTTGTTTGGCGCAACGATATGATTGGAAGCGCACTAGAACTCGAGTTTCATGTAGAAAACCAAATGTCCTACCATAGTGTTCAACAGCATCGAAGACTGCAAAATAATCTCATAGATCATCTTTGGAGGTTTTATGGAAATCGGTGAAACTGTATTTCTGTTGTTACTTTTCCTACTATTGTTTATGTTGTTGTTACTTATTATTGTTATTGTAATCTGTTTATGTTTAATTAACATAATGTTGTTATAATCTTTTTCCAATGTAAGGCAATTCCAATGAAAATACTTATATTAAAAATTGCTTGCATTTAGAACACAATACAAATAACGATAGTTAAAAGATACATAGGTTGTAGAAATGGTAATTCATTTAATGACCCTCTTTAAGTCCACGCCTCATAATTTCTCTCCTTCTTTGCTTCGTATACTCCAATTGTTCTGCAGACATGTGTAACATATCCATGAACATTATTGCATCTTCATCTCTAAGCCGGTTTCCTGCAAGAAGTTGATCCATTCTTGATAATTTTTCTTGGTGTTGAATTGTTCAAGTTTCCAGTGGCTGGTTAAATCTATCTTCAGATTCAAGTAGGAGTTTTTTTAATTTCTACTTGATTCGCTCCAGCAGCCTGCTTCTTTTTGGCCGCTTTTGCTTCCTGTATCCTAACAAAATGATATTCGGTTGGGGTTGGGTCTTCTTCTGAGCCTAAATCACAGCTTTCTAACGATTTCCTAGGACTAGAGCTTTCTCCAACTCTAGGTGTTTTACCCCGACCACTGTTTGATTAGACTTGTTGAACGGTTTTCTGAAGCGATGATTTCCATTTAACGTGCTCGACCAGCATGTCATAAACATGCACGAACTGATAAAAATATGGTGCTTGTTTACTATCAGGTTCATAGATTTGTTTGAACAACTTGTTTGCGGCCATTCTCTGTTAAAAGAATAACAAGTATAATTAGAGAACTATGATAAAAAGTAGAACAATGAAATTATATTAATGCTTACCAAATGGGTTTCATTTCCAAATCCACTAGGATTCGTTTTCTTTAGCTTTAAAATTTGAGAATCGAATATTTTCGTTTGACGATTTATTTTTCCATAATGACCTTTGACTGAAGATAGCCTTCTTTTCCGATCAATATTCTTCCGATTGGAGCAATCGGTAATTTTGCCCCAAAAGGTCTCACCACTTTGATCGGTCCCTCGAATAGGATCGACTGAGAGTGCACAGTAAATGTAGCAAAGATCATAGTCTTCTGCAGCGCTCCAACCTGCATTAGTTACTTCTCCTCCAATCGGAACCGTAATGTCTTGTAAGTCGTAGTCTCCAATGGACCTTGCAGCTTCGACGTTGAAATCAGATTACATTTTCAGTTAAGATTAGTGGTAGTAAAAAATTGTGATGGAGGAAGGAGATTGGATGTGAATGGAAGAAGAGGGGAAAGTTGTATTTGAAGGGAAAATATGGCCGTTAGGGTTGACCATTGGAGGGAAAATAAGTGCGCTCCTGTTCAACAGGCGTCTGGTTACCAGGCGTCTGTTCAACAGGCACCTGGTATCCAGGCGTCGGTTCAACAGGCGCCTCGTCGAATCCCCATTTCCCATACCAGAGGCCCCCCTTTCTGCACTATCACATATTCTTATTCTCTGTTGGACTGCTTCGAGAGTGCGGATTAGAGAATTTGCAACCTATTGGAGATGCTCTTAGAATCAGATTTGATGCTCTTACGACTTCGAGGATTCATGTGAAGGCTGAGTTTGATTTGGAACTTGATAAGTTGAAGGTTAATTCTAAGACTATTTGTTAAAAAAAATTAAGATTTTTTTATCAATATTAGAATTGGCCCGTGCTTCACACACAGGTTGTTTATATTATTGTAAATAGAAAGCAAGGACATTTTCGAAATTTCAAAAAGGCGCCGAGTAAATCAATTCAGCAAATTTTCTTTATTAGCAGTAGAGATATTAGATTGAATGTTGTTTTGAACTAACTTGATTTTTTGTAATAAATAGTTATAAACTTTGAGGCAAGTGTCGTAAGTTCAAATGTTTTGAAGAAATATGTAAAAGTTTAATGTTAACTGTTTTGCTTGGTAAAGTGTAAAGAAATCACATGTGGCTTTACTTTGATGGAGTTGAAGTAGAAATTAGAAAAAAAATGAAGTAATTATTTGATAGATTTGTTCAAACCACATAACTAATTTGGATGGTTCTTTTGCATTCAATAAAAATTCATTAGTTTGTTTCAAACTAATTCACAGTCAAACTAATTCATATTGAACAAGTGATTCAAGAATGAATTAATTATGCTGTTGCAAAATTTAACTATTAATGGTTCTAATTTAGTAGGGGAAGAAGTTACGTCCAATTTATTATTTTTCCTGATGTGGTAGTTGTTTTATTTTAGTTCTATCAAGATCAACAACTAAATTATTGAGACAAACTTGTAAGTGCCAGTTCATAGATGATGTATGCCAGGCTATTATATGTCTCATTATTTTCAATCCTATAATAATTCTGTTCGTATTGTAACATAATTTAATTTTAGAAACTGCGTGAATTTTCCATATCTTCTAGCTATAGGCAAGCTTATCCCACTTACCATAACTATCTTCTAAGTAATATAGCAAAATCATTGTTTTATTTTTCTTTGTAACTTGTGAAATATACATGAAGAAAAACAGTAATACTCGCGTTCGTCAAATATTGTTCGGTAATATAATTTATTTTATGTGTTATCTTTGTTTAACTCAACGTTTATTTGATTTGTAATATTTTGCTATGAATTTATAAATACATGGTTACAAGCCAATTTAGCATTCTCTATTTACAGTTAAAAGTTGGATAAATATTTTCATTAACTTCTATTTTTTTTTTTAGTTTAGTATATAATAAGACAGGGCATTTTTATGTTCTTTTTTTGAGATTGTCTATCTATGACATATCAAGAAAAAATACTTCATTTTATTTAGAAAAAGAAAGGAATCAACCATTTATTTCAACATGGTTATAACTTCATGTATGCCTCAATATTATCAACCAACTTCTAAGATTATCTATTTGTATCTTATAAAAATTATATTTAACCCTTTTTTGTAGTTTAAGTGAAGCTTGATTCTCTGTTTCTCCAATTAACCATTTGAGTAGAATCTGGTTCAAAACAATTATTTGGTAAAGAGGGTAGATGAAACATGCCTCAATTATTAAACAACTTGTGATAATTTATAGTTCCTCACATTTTATTTTTTTGAATTCTATAGTCGATGCAACTAATCAAGAAAAATGTGGCAACATTAGAACAGTTCTTGCTAACTTTCATTATTTAGATAGTAAGTTATTAATATACACGCGATGATATGTTGGTTCCCTAACAAAACAAAAGTTAAAAATTTAAAGTGGTAAAGCATTTTGCGTCTCTCTGTTCTTACCTATATCAAACTCCATTTTCACTGCCTTCCTTTGTAAATTCGCAACTTCCTGGCTTCTTTGCAACCTTATCTCACTTGAGCTCTTATAGGCCAATGGTTATCCGTTTTCTAGTAAAATACTTCCATTTTTCAATTTTTATTACCTATCAGTTTGATTTAAGCACTAAAAGATAAGTCTCGAGTTAAATTCATGTTATGTGATTATTACTGTTTGATTTCATATCAGTTCATGTAAAATAGGATTCTAATATGCATAGGATAAACCTATTTTCTTAATTTCTTTTCCAACTCCACCTTCACCTCATTCCATCTGATTTTTCTTTGATTCATGGTGATGTGTTTTCAGGCAAACTACATTTGTTTCATAGTTTTTATTATTTACTACTTTAATTTTATTCTTAGGAAGCATTTAAAATCCACATGTGATAACCCAAATTTTGGAGTAAGCTGTTAATTGATAATTAACTGGGTTAATTATTAGAAATACTGATTTATAAATTAAACAAATAAATCTGATAATAAATATTCATATCTGGATGAATATTTATTCGATAATCACCTAATATAATTATTTAAAATTTGACAAATTATTATTTTAAAACAAATAGTAATGATGGTTTATACATACAGATAAGTAGATTTTAAATAGAAATTTTTTCTTTACTTTCAAACAAATTAAATATGGGTATGTTTAAGTGTATATATCTATATATGAGTTGATTTTAAACTAAATTTGAATTGGAAATTCAAAGAATAAATATTTTAAACAAATTGGATATAAAATATATATGTATATGATTTTATTAGTATATAGTTTGTTATTTTCTTTTAAAGATCATATTATATAAGTTAAGGAAAGTAGTTACTAAATAAAAATTTGATATAAAAATTTATGGAAACATTTAAACACACACACACACACAGATATATATATATATATATATATATATATAATTTAAGTACATAAAAGAGTTCAAAAAGAAATTTAATACATTATAATATGCAAATTACAAGTGTAAACAAGATAAAATACTTTTAAACAAGTATAAGAGAAATATATCATTAGATTAACAAATGTTAAGTGATATAACAAGTGTCACTTTCTATTTTATTTTCTTTATATTTTTAATAATTCTAATTAAAACCTATATAAACTTCAAAATTTTCTTTCTTCGTTACTTTTTCTAATTTCCTACTTTTAAAACAAAAGAACAAACCAGTAAGGAAAATCAATTCTGAGACAAATTAAACAAATCAAACATTTAAACCTAAAAAAAAGAGATTTCTTCACAAATTCAAAATCTGAACAAAAGCAAGAATCAACTCAGAAAATCCAATCCAAATTAACATCAAAAGCAAATTAAGTTTCAGAGTCAGTTTTAAAGAAAATTTAGTTAAAAATTCATGTTGCAAAAGAAGATTTGATCACCTCAATAATCAAGCATGAATCAAAGCAAGATCAAAGCAGATCTGGTTCAATTCGAAGGATATTACTAGAATTTTAAAAATAGGCCTCTGTTCGTTGCTCTCTATACAACATAATGTTGAGTAAACAGTTTTATTTAAAGAATTAAACCTGTCAAAATCTAGATGCATGCGGTATTTACTTAAAATGAAATATGATGTGTGTTTTCTTGATTTGTTTAAACAAGATTGCATGTGTATTTGAGTGTGAAAGTTGTTGTGCATACCTGGAACAAAAGATTTCTATGCTCTTTATTCTTAGGTCCTAAAATTTTAACAAAAAAAAGAATCAGCTACTCTACTTCTGATTGTTATGTGTTTTGTGATGTTTGAACATATATTGTTAGAAACGGTAGGATTTAAGTCGTAAAAATATTTTAGGTAAGAACTGATGATAGTTTATCTGGAATGGAGTATTACAGTAAAAATCGTAATCTTCTTCAAATTTTGACCTTAAAGATTTGTTGTTTCAGGATTAAATTTGAAGTGTTATCTAAAATTAGGATTTTCAAAAGTTAAATCATGATGTTTAAGGAAGTAAATCTCAAGAAATCAGGAGTTGAACGTTTTTGGGTATTGACTATTTTTTGGTGATCGATATCGCTTTAGGGATCGGAACCAATGCCGGAGGTTGCGTTGAGGAAGACGGTCTTGGCAAAAATGGACCTAGGATTTTTAGACCACGGTTGTGGCGGAGCTTTGATGAAGTAGGGTTTAACCCTAGTTTTGGGTTGGGGTTGAAATTTCGACCGCCGCGCCGTCGACAACACTTCGGGAAAGTTCGGTCGAAGGGGAAACAGAGCTCAGATCTCTGGAGATGCTGTGGCCAAAATTGTGGAGCCTTTGGTGGACGAAGTGATCGTCGGTAGGACAAGTTTTGTTGAAGCAATGGGCTTCAGTGGGATCGAAGTAGCTTGATTTCATTTCACGTCGAGTTAAATGGTGCTGAGTGGTCAGAGCACTAGCAGGGATAGTCGACGACTGGTTGAGGAGCAGAGGGTTGGTCGGAGAAGCGCCTGACCAACGTGCACGTGCACAAGTGCACGTTTCTGTCAGGTTTGGGCACGGCTGGGTATTGATTTTGGGATGAAGCATTTTTGCGGGGTTTAGTTCATGAATGATTCGTGTTCGACTTGGGGTGTTGAAGCGAGGGGCTGGGTACGCGAGAGACACGGGGCTAGCACGGTGATTTTTTTTTAGTATTGATCGAGTTTTATCTGGTAGGCTTGGTATTGTTTACGAGATGGTCTTTGATAATGGGAAGTGAAGCAATTTTATAAATAATAAGGTACATAGTAAAAAAAATTAAAAAGTTGCTAAGCTTAAGTATTTGTCAAATTCCAAAGTAATGTTTAGTCAAGTTTCAGAGTTAACAAAAATGGATAAGTTTTTGAAAAAATATAAACCATGATCTAAAACAAGGTATTAGCAAGATTTAAACGAGACTTCAAGTTTTAAAATACTTTATATTTTTTATTTAAAGAAGTTGTTTAATGTTTCAAAGGTGATCTAGATAATGTATTGATTATCTAAAGTTTTAAAGGATCGCTAATTGATTAATGTAATCAATTAAGGAAATAATTAATTATTTTTATTAAAATTAATAAATTTAATTAATTTGAGAAATCAATTTAATGGTTTGATTTATTAATGTGATTAATTGAGGGTTAATCACTAAATGAAATTAATTAGAAATGACAGTAAAGGTAAATAAAGAACAATTACTGAATGTCATTAATTAGGGATAATAATTAATAGATAATTAATAAAAGTGATTTAATTAATGATAAATACTTAAGAAAAGTAACTAAGGATTAATTAATTTGAGTAATTAATTGAGATTCAATTACTTATTGTAATTAAAGAATAATTAATCAAGGACGATTAATTAAGATGGATGATTTTAGAATGATAAATAAAATGGGTTGTAATTAATTAATGTTAAGTAGGCAGGGTTTAAGTAATCTAAGTGATTAAAGTTGGTAATTCATTTAATTGGAGATTAATTAAATTGATTAGGAATTATGTATATATATTAGATCTTGCTTATGATGATTGAACGATATTGGACGACTTGGGTTTTGAATATCTCTGATATTGAATATGATGTATTGTGATATGATATGATGGATTAAACAATAATATTGTAGGATTATCTATCGAAAACGAATTGTTGTGTGAATTATGATACCCTGTATTTAATTTGAATGTATCCACTTAAACTGGATTTAAGATGACACTGAATTCGAAGAGACCGGGGTTGGGCGCCGGTAAGTACCTGAAACTACTTTGAAGTGTAACCTGCTATGATTTTTTTTTATAGATTTGGTATGTGAAATCAATAGGCTGGGATGGGATTAATTTAAATGTTTGGCCCATTTAAAACTAAGTAAAGATACTTAGAAGTTGATTGTGAATATAAGTATTGTCTATGGTAAGTTGTGATCTTGTAGTGATGAACGAGTTATCCTGGGTTTTAAGTATGTTTTTGTATTAGAATTTCTAGTTAGATGAGTTTACTCACGCTGGTTTCCAGCCTGACCCAGGTTTTACTTTGATGTAATGCTCGGTTCAGACCGAGTATTATAGATTTTCAGGTAAGGACGTTTTGGAGCTCAGGAGGCAAACTGGATGGCAGGAATGTATCGAGTGTTTCCGCTATGATATATTGTTGTATATCTGGGATATGTGATATTAGTTGTGCAGAGTTTGTGTAAATGTTATAAGTTTGATATAAATAAATGTAAATTGACAGATACAGTTTTCTTTTGTATAACTGTTATTATTTGATATTATATTTTGATCCGCTGCGTATATGAGATTCTGTGAATTGTTTCCTGTTTCTTCTTCTACCTCTTTCCTTCTTTTCCTAACTAACTGGAATCTTCGGGATCGAAAATTCTAGGTCGTTACATTTGGTATCAGAGCAAGGTTAAGCGAGAACCTTGGCTCTGATGGGTTTATTCATTAAGGATAGGGTCAATGGTACCGTAGAATGAGTTGAGTGTGTATATATATATGAGAGCGTACTTGTTATTTTCTTATATAAAGACTTTAAATGAGATATTTTGATATATAAAGCAATATATCTTTCTAATAAATATTAAGGTGATTGGTTGTTAAATTATTGGAATTAAATTAAGATTGATGATTAAGGAATGATTAATTAATTGGATTAATTTGAAATGAAATTGAAGTTGAATGAGTTCAAATTCAAATTGGAGATTACTAAATGTGGTTATTCAGTGATGATAATTACTTAAGGTAAGTAATTGAGGAGTAGTTATTTAGTGTAATTAGAAAGTATATTTTAGTTAAGGGAATTAATTATGTGCGATTAATTATGGGATAATTAATCAATGTAAGTAAACATAGGATAATTAATTAGAATGATTAATTATGGATCAAGGCAATAAATTTGTTTCAAAATGATAAAGAAATAATAAATAATATTATTTAATGTATTTGAATGAAAGGGTCCTATTTCAAACAAGAGTTGTCTGAAAATTTAAAGAAATTTGTTTTGAATTAAAACCAAAGGTGGTTTAAATTTTAAATTTGGCTTGGTGGGCCAAGAAGTAAATACGTATATATGTGTGGATATACCTAGTATAAAAGATGGTTTGAAATAAACTCTAAATGTTGAGTTTTAAATTTGGAATGAGATGTAAAAGCCAAAGTGAAATAAATTTTTAAACTTAAGTGGGAAGATTATTAATCTGAAGTATAAAATTTGAAATGGGAATTCAAATTGGGTAAGGTTGCTGGATTAAGTAAATTGAATTTAACTTTGGGAAAGTTAAATAATTTAATAAGCAACCTGAATTGGAAATTTCAAGATGAAATTGAGATTTAACTTGAAAAGTTAAATGTTTAATTTGAATTGGTAGTTGTGTGATCTCAAAATGGGTTTGAAATCTGGAAATTGAAAATGGATGGATATTTTAAAATAATTTGAATGATACCATCATGTTGTTATTAATAATATTTAAGCTGAAATTGGATTTGTTTGAATAAATAAAGAAACGGGTATTATATCCATTATTAAGATAAAATGGAATCATTTTGGACTTAAGATTTGAATGTTTAAGATAAAATTTCAAAAGTTTGGTTTCAAAATTGAAATTTGGTGATAAATTGAATTTCAAAGATTTAGTTGTTTAAAAAAGGATTTCAATTATTATTGAACTTTGAAATAGGTTGAAAATGGAATTTGGATTTAGAATTAAATGGTTTAAAGATATAATTTGATTTGATTTAAAGGATTAAATCAACATTTAAAAATTTAACTCGAATTTATATAATTCGAGATGATTTAAAAAGAGGAGATTGAAATTGGGATTAATTCAAACAAGAATTGAATTGATTTGAAACTGAAGTGGGTTCAATTTGAAATTAGTCCAAATTGATTTGAATAATTTGGAGTTGTAATTAAAGATGAATAGTTTTAAAATTCAAATGGAATTTTATTTGAATTTGGAAAGAAATTGAGGATAATTCAACTTGAATTGGGGTTAAATCAAGTCCAATGGAAATTGAAGTTATTGAAATTGAGTCAATTTAAATGGAAGTGGAAATTTAAATTGAATTGATGAGAATAGAGATTGGGAATTGAACAGTTTGGCTCTGACTATTTTCAATATAAATTATTTTCATATAAACTTGTTTTTCCAAGTTATTTACATATACAACCTTTCTTTTTAAACCCCAAACTATTTTATACTTATTCTATAGTTATTTTTAAAACTATTTAATTATTTTACAACTGTTTTATAAACTAACTACTGTTTTTAAACTATTTTATAACTATTACTATTTATAACTATTTTACAATTATTTAACTATTTTATAACTATTTATCATTATTTAACTATTTAACAGCTATTTTACAAACTAATAATTATTTTTCAACTACTTATCTATTTTTAACTTTTCAAGCTATTTTCTAAATATAAGCTGGTCAGAGTGCAAACTATTTATGGATAAATATCCATTTGATATAAGAATTGAAGTGTTAATCAGAAGGGATATTGGGAGGAAATGTGAATAAGTGAATAGGAATTAAAGGAAATGTGAATAGAAAAGGAGATTATTTGGCTAATAACCAATAACGATAAATACGTAGGATGTACGTATATTATTCTATTCGCATAGTGGTTTGATCCAGATTCGAGCATAGAATTTTGAGATAGTTATATCAATCCGAGTTGGGATTTTTCATTCGATTTTCGACGGCGAACCTGGATATGGATTGTTTATTGGTTCTGGATATTCTTTATCATAGTTATGGCTATGCAAAGAGAATGACGGTTTCTGATCAAGAAACTAGATCTGAGTCCGCACTAGGAAGTCGTGTAGATGATACTAGTTCAAAAGCGAAATTGTGTGATTGAGTGAGCGATCAGATTGATAATGTGTACGGATGATATGAGTACATCGTACAGGTTTGAATGAAATTGATATTGAAAATTTGTGGATAAGAACTGTAAAATGGTTTTTGAAGTGAAAAATATATTTTGTGAAATATATGATGAAATGAAGTAGAAATTGGATACTTCTATGGTAGAAATTTACTTTATGGAAGTAAGTAATTTGGTAAGTGACTTTATAGAGTAATCAAATTTGAATATTTGATTTGGAGTAAACAAAGTTATATATCTTTTTTATATAAGATAATCTCCCCTTGTTGAATCTATTGCCAGAAGAAATGGGATATTGAAAAGTATTTGAAGTATAAAAGGGGATGTATACAAGTATGAAGTGATTCAAACAGATTTTTCATGGTTATATATATATATATATATATATATATATTAAGGATCTTATGAGAATGATTTCGAGGAAAGGATTTTGGAACCTATGGATTTGGAAAGGCTTTTGATTTTCAGGAAAAAATTCAATATTGGAAATTTGGAAAGCCTAGTTTTAAGAATTATCAATTTTGGGATTATCGATTTTGAGAAAGGAGATTTATATGAGATTCATACTAGGTGTATGATTTGGAAGATACTATATGTGTATAGTATAAAGTGTTTTGAAAATGGCTCAAGAGAAAAAGGCGCTCCCTTAGAATGAACTTCTCAAGAGTACCATAGGTTGGTACTGCCTTGAGCCTCAAAGGGCGAGGTTCTAAAGTTGATCCCGTGAGGAGTCCAGACAAAACTAATTTCGAAGGATTATGTGTAGTGTGTAGCGAAAGTCGAGGGCGCTGACGCCTACAGAGGCATTTGCGTTATTGAAACGACCCGACTTTCTTACCACAGAAAATCGCATCATTTTTAAGAAAGAAAGGGATAGTAAAAAGAAAAAAAAGAAGAGAAGAAACAACATCAGAATCTAAACAACGAAACGAATAAATTATATTAATAACATAAACATTACAAAGTTCACAACAACTATCAGAGTTATAAAGATAATACAACACACACTAGACAGTTATAAACACCTGTCTTGTTATACAACTCAATACAGTATAAGAAACAACTCAGAGAACACACAGCGGAAAACTACATATTTACACGCAGAAGCCTCCTGCTCCATTGCTCCTCCATAATTCTTCAAAGCTAACCTGAATCCCTTGGCTACTCGTAAAAAATTTGAGTACCCAAGAGTTTAAGAAAACAGAATAAACTTCGGGTCAGACATGGGTCTGGTGTGAGTAACAGGTTAAGGTTGCTTAACTTTCAAAAACCTTTTGAAAAGAAAGGTATCACGTAAGGCTTCCCACACATAAACATGGAAAAGTTTTTACCTTACGCTAACCAAAACATTTGATAGGAAATCTGATGATATTGTAAGAGGTCTAGGGTTTTCAAATAAATAAGAAATAGCCGAAATTGTTACATTCATTAAATTCCAGCTACTAGCCACAAAAGTGGGTAATACAATCAAAACCGTTGGCACTTTTTAGATTTTGGATTACATACAATGGCAGGGCTACTGGGGTACCGCCCGTCACAGTACTGAACAGTTACGAACAAGACAACCCCGCGGTTGTAGCTAGCAACCGCCCACACAGCCGAATATAAAGGGACCTCTAGACAGGGGTAAATCTCGCTCTCCAGTGGGGACTACCCACGAAGCCTTGCTGCACCTCCCCTGTTTTAGCCATTCTCGGTTGATGAGGTTTGAGGCTACGATTACCTTTAGTGAACACATCAATTAGAATGCTCATCGTCCACTTGACGATGTTCTGAAAGCATTCAATCCATACAAGTTCGTTCCGGGTTCGAATGAAACCGAAGGAATTATCTCGTTACACTCATTTTGGAATCACCCTCAGAGTTAACGATTATAACCCTTGCACTCTGAACCACCATCTTGAACCTATAAGTACTATTCCGTCAAACTCATTACGGAATCACCCATAGAGTTATACTGACGTATAGTCCTTACACCTCGAGTCTTCACAAAGCTCCACTTTGATTTACGACCTAACGTTTAATTGGAATCAATGTGGTTTTCGGATATCCTAATATGGAAACCCGATCCCGGTCTCATCGAAATCCAAAGCGTGCCTTTTAGGTCCAAGTTGTTTTGAAGTTTAAAACAATTCAATACAGTATCTATACACACACAGATAGATAACTCACAAATCACAATTGATAATCAACGTTATCAAATAACAGGTAATCCACATTATCAATATCAAAATAGATAATCCATATACTACCATCACAATAGATAATCTATGTTATCATCACAATGCAACCAAGCATTCATACCACACAATATTACTTATCTCATTACTGAGATCCAAAGCATCCAAGACAATCAATGTCATCCATTCATATATAAGCAAAGGTTTACTCATACCACATCAATAAGCAATTTAAAATGAATTAAATTAACTAACCATCTCTAATTAATTTAAAATGAATTAAATTAATTACTTCATCTTTAATTAATTTAAAATAAATTAAATTAATTACTTCACCAATATAAATCTTGCTTACTCAATCATTTAATTGATTGCAATCAATTAATCATTCATTATTAATCACCTTAATTAATCACCCTTGATTAATTACCCTTAATTACAATCATGTAATTATCCTTAATTAATTTCACAAATTAATTATTCTCAACCAAACAGTAATTAACCTTTAGTTACTTCAATCAATTAATTAACTATAATTAATTACCTTAATCCTTAATTAATTACATTAATTAATTACCTTTAATTATTTATCATTGATTAATTAATCATAATTAATCAACTTTTAATTACATCATTAATTATAATAATTAATGATCTTTAGTTATACTTAATTAATTATCCTCTTGAATTAATTACCTAAAGTAATTAACTCATAATTATTAATCTTCATAGATTAATTACATTTAGTAATTAACTATTATCCTTTAATTAATTCCTTAATTAATCCCTTGATTAATTACTAAGTAATTTAATCCAAATTACTTCATTCTTAAACATCTTCATTTAATTACATTCTGTAATTATCAATTACTTAACTAAGTAATTTCCAATCCATTAATTACATACAATAATTATCTTTAAAACCCAATTGTTTAAAATTAATTAAACTAAATTAATTAAATTAAACAATCATATTTAACTCAATTAATTACCTTAAGTAATTAATTTTTTAATTACTTTATTAAGTAATTACAATCAAAAATTCACAAATGATTATGATTAAATCAATTAATCTAATTAATTATAAAAAATAACCACATTAATTAATTGTTAAATAATCCTGGTTAATGACCTTCATTAACCATTCTTTAATTATTCATTAAGTAATTAACTTAGACTAATCACAAATTAAATCATCTTTAATTATCCATTAATCAAAGTTAATTATTTAATAAATTAACCTTCATTTAAAACTTAATTACATAATTAATAATTCATTAATCATTAATTTAAAAATCTAATTAATGATCTTAATTTTAAATTGATTAATCATTAATCAATATTAATTATCCCCTAATAAATTAAGTAATTAAATTAATTAATTAATCTTAATTACCTTATTAATTAAATCAATTCTAAAACATTAATCTTAACTTAAATTTAAGATAAAACCATTTCTAAATTATGTTTTTTTAAAACAAACTTATTTGAAACAAAGTACCTTTGAAATTACTTTAAATTTCATTTTAAATACGAGTCTTAAAATAAGAATAATTTAAACTTATCAAAGTTTAAACAATTTAAAACTTTTTAAATTGCAAGACAAACAAGTGTTGGTCTTAAAATAAAATTTTCATAGAATTTTTGAAAACTAAACTCATTTCAAAATTTCACTAAATTCAATTTATATTTAGTTTAAAACTTCCAAATTTAAACCTTCTTTTAAATTCAAAAACTAAAGTTCATTTTTAAATTTTCATATTTTAAACTTCATTTAAACTTGTTCCTATTCTAACAAGAACTTCATTTTTTTTAAAAGTTCAAACTACTCTTAACAAAATAAAGTAGTTAATTAAGTTAAATTTTTAAAACTTTATTTAAAATCTGAGATTTTAAATTTAGACCTGAGTTTCAAAATTCAAACCTGAATTTAAACTAGGTTCAAAAATCCAAACCTGAGTTCTAAAACTTTAAAAACTTCAGGTTCTAAAAAAAAATTAAAAACCGTGTACAGGTTTGTCAAAACCTGTAATAGCACTAGAAAACCCGCGACACCCCACTTACTTCGAGTTTCATGCCTGACTACTTCGATTCCTCTACCTACTTACTTCAAGCTACTTACCAAAACTTCCCATGTTCCACAAGCAAACCCAACATCACCAGACATCTCATCGCCGTGCATATGCACGGCGACTCCAGCTACCATAAGTCGCCATGGATGATCGCTACTCATCAGAATCCCACCCTACAACACATCACGAACATCCAAAACAAGCTACCACCCACGAAATCAAATCGAGCTCAAAGTCATCAAACTTGGAAAAAGAAGTCAGGTTTTCCCCAAACCTGTCAACGACAAGCTTACGCCGCTCCGACCATCTGAGGTCCACCGACTCCGGCCTCAAACTCATCTACACACCAACTACCCACTTCCCAAATATCATAGCACTCGATCCATTCTTCATCCCGAAATGATTCAATCCTTAAAACCCATCAAAACTAGGGTTTACAAATGAATTTCAAAACTGCATACACTCTAACCAATTTTAATCACATCTCTGATTTTTCTGAGCATCAACTAACACCTATCTACTAACCAGAAGAACCCAAGATTCCTCAGATCATAGATCACAAGAAATTGCTAAAATTCCATTTTTAGTTCAAGAAATAACTGCAACTTAAACTAAACTCTAAAAATTCTATTTCTTGATTTAAAAATCAAATTCCAGTTAATGCTTTATATTTATGAAACTGCATATAAGATTAACACATTTTAATTTTGGTTAAGAATTATAAGATACTGATGTTCTGTGTTTTCCAAAGACTACCACTTATAATTTTTTTTACTTACTTAAATTTTAAGTATTGACTCAAGAAAATCAAATAACATTGCTTTATACATTTCCTTATATCAGGAACTAAATTAAAATTAGGTGTTTAAATGAAATTTTGTGCCAGGCAAATCAAATAAACAGAACAAGCAATTAAGTAACACATGCACACTTAACATCTTCACATCGGGTTTTCAAAAATACAAAAACAATATTTTTTTTTTCTATATCAAACATTTAACATGCAACCTATTTAAAGTTAAGATTTAAAGTTACTCACCTTTATTTAAGTGCAGAGCCTTGATGATAAAATGCGGAGGTTAGATATTGATCTGGGAACACAGCAGATGCTTTTGAACCACCTTCAAATCTGAAATCGTGCAGAGAGAAAAAATGCAGACTTGCTCTATTTCCAAATGCATGCAGATTATTTCATCTCCAGGTTTTAAAAACAGAATGCAGGCCCTATTTGATTTTAAGGAAGTTGAATATGCAGATTTTCTGGATTTTGAGGAAGTGCAGATTTTTATGAGGAGTTTTGATATGGAGATGCTTTGAAGTTTACCGATTTTAAACTTTGTACAGGAATTGAATATGCAAGGTTTGATTATTAATATGAAAAACGAGTTTTGATCTTGAAGAGGTGTTTTTGATTTGGTATTGAATGTGCAGAAATTTGAAGAGGATTTACTGTTTTTAAAGAGGTATTTAAAGTTTTCTTTTTGATTTAGGAAATGAAAAAGCAAGTATGAATGAAGATGCAAGTTTATATAGATGAATTTTCAGATTTAATTAAATAAAAGAAAATTTAAATCAAAATTTACACTTGTAAATATTATTCAACACTTGTCAAATTGTTATGTTAATTTTTGAACACTTGTTAAATGAATGTTAAAGAATGCAACACTTGTCTCTTTTAAAAGTGATTAGTATTAAATTTACAAGTTAATATATGTGTTAATGTATGTATTAAGCGAAATTAAATTTGTTAATTAATATTTGAATATATGTTTAAATTTATAAAAGAAATAAAGACAAATCATGTTTATAAAATAAAGCTTATACATAAAAAAAATTAAAAAAATTAAAATTTATACTTTGGAATTTCAAATTCAAATCAAATTCAAATTTTTTCAAATCAGGTTATGTATACGAATGCAATTTGAAATAACAACTACAAATTCTATTCAAAACCTATTTATAAAGACAATACACTATTAATATTATTTTTATAAATATCTTATTATTAAATAAAAATTATTTTAAATGAAATAATATTTTTATCAATAAAATATCTATTTTATTAAGCCATAAAACCCTTTTGTTAATTTATTCTAAATTTAAAAATCAATCTAAATTGTTTTAAACACTTAATATTTTTCTTATCAATTTTAAAATCATATATTTATTTATTAAATGGTTTTAAAAACTCAATACTAATTTAAATCAAAATTTCCAAATTAAAATGTATATATTAGAATTTTAAAACATGATTCATTTATTAAATTTAAACCAAAATTTATTCATTTAACTTTGGAAAGCTTAAATATTAAATAACAAATTTTCAAATTACTACAAATATTTGAATTAGAAAAATATGCTTTATTTATTAAAATTAAAACAATGCTAATCTATTTAAAATATAAACCATATATTTATATTGTAAATTGAATTCCATTTATTATTTTTAAAAGATAAAATAACCAATTTAATATTTATTGAAGAATATTATTAAATCTATTTGAATTATTATTAACAAAAATATCACTATCAATTTAATTTTTAATACAGATTATTAAATTGATATTGTTAAAAATTCCGTGATATTACAATCCTTCCCCCTTAAATTAATTTCGTCCCCGAAATTTAAAACAAAGGTAATTTAATAATCTCATTAAATATTTTAATTTTAAAACACAAGCATATATCAAACATATGCTAACAACTATAGCAACTAATTCAATCAATCAAACAAATCTAATTATCCAGACAAAGTTCTGGATAAAATTTCTTCGAGTTTCCCAAGGTGTGTGTGTGTATATATATATACGGGGATACTCGCTCTAGAGATTCCAAACAATCAATACTATGAAGCTACAAAGCTCCTATTCATCTATATCTACAACAATATACAAGATATCAGACTACAGACGAGTCTGACTCAACAACCAAAACTCCAGAACTGATGGTTCCAAACAAGAGATAGATCATACACGTATTCCCTCAGAGATACGTGAAACTCATCGAATCCCAGTTATCCAAACTGGCAATCCAATCCTGTAGATCAATCACTTATTCTCCAAGATCACAGAAAAGATCCAAAACACTTCAAAGCTAACTTTTCAGACTTACCCAATCTTATAGTGTAACGACCCGATATTTTCAACCATTCGCATCCGCACATGTCGGACTTGAATTGCTCAAAATACCGCGTTGTAAATAAAATTTGGCAAATCTCAGAATATACAGTAAATACATAGTCACAGATCACATACACAGAGTAAATAATAATGCAGCGGAAATAAAAGAGATAGTAGTTCATGAAGCTACTATATAAAAATAAGATACATCAGTGTTAAACATGATACAACAAAAAGTAACAAGATAAATCATGTACAAATCAGAATACATCACTGAAATCACTGGATACAAAAATCAAAATAGATGGCTAGATCTTCAAGGAAAGCTCCAGCTCCAAAGGTGAATCTTGAATGCTAACTCACTCACTGACTCGAGCGTAAAGCAAAACACAAAACACTCGAGTCAGGACCTAAATACTTATGAACTATAAATCAACTCAAGTGAACAGTAACAAAAATGCATCAGTAACTTAAAGGATGCTTGGGATCGCCCATCCTTTAAGGATCCGTTAAACTATTTACTATGTAGTAATATTGCGCTATTATAATAGTGTCTACTGTAAAATAAACATACTTTTAAATAGCGTTCCGGGCTACCCATATCACCCTTCACACATAATATTCCCGGTAGTCCATCCAATATCATGCCATCTCCACTCCGGGTTACTGTCAGAGGATACCACACGGGCTACGGGAGAAAAACAAACTCGTAGTAAAGGCTCGATATGGTAGGTGACACGGCACACAAGGCAATGCCAGGGTAGATATACCAATTACGCACACGGGCTGGTGGTAACGCAGCAGCCACATACGCCCACCTCGGAACACACTCCAATATCAAAATCGGAGGATGGCCATCTAATCAATCACCAGTAAGAGTATAGTATCGAAGGAATGTGTCCGATAGGAGGAACGACCTCACTTGGCCCGAGATCGCTCCTGTTTTAGCCACCTTATGCCAACTCACGGGAGTTGGGTCCACGTAATATACCTCAAGAACGTCGCCACCATCCTACTTCATTCTGGAATCTCCACCGCGTACACGGTTGTTAAAGTGGTTTTCGGAGTTGGCAGAGAGTACGACAACCTCCGATCCCGGTCTCTTTAACAACCAAACGTTACTATAACGCCGTGGTCATTTCAAAATAGTTTATACTTTAAAAAGATCAAATCATTTCATTTCAAACTATATTTCTTTCAAAATGGTTTATACTTCGAAACCAAAACCATTTTTATTTCAAAACTATTTATTCAATCAAAATAGTTTATACTTCAAAACCAAAAACATTTCAAACATATATTCATTTCAAAATCATAATATTTTCAAAGTACAACTCTTTCGAAACCAAAAATACTTGAAACAATTACACTTTGAAAATCATAACATTTCAAAATCATACATGTGAAATCATCGGATATTCATTTAATTCTTTACATTTTACAATTCATTCAATTAATCCTAAATTTTCAATTTCCAACTTAATTCAATTCAAACCATCAGTTTCAATTAAATTTCCCAATAACCATTTCAAATCATATCATTTTCAAATATAGATTTGATCCACAAATTAAACTATTCAATTTTTAATAAATTTCAAAGCTTTAATATCCCGCATTTCAAAACTAAATTTTATAATTTCATATATCTCAAATCTAGTTTCATTATTACTTAGTTTTGAAATATTCATTTCATAAATCCAATACTATTTAAATAAACTCAATTTACAATTAAACTAAATATCCTTTCATACCAATATAAACTTCAAATATTCATTTATCAAAAGTACATATCATTCTAATTCATATTCTTTATCAAAATAAAGATCAAATCATTTCCAAACCTTATTATCAAATCATTATTTGAATTCAAATTCAAATACTCAAATTTAAATATCATTTTTAAATCAAATAAGTCATTCATTTGTTATTTCAAGTATCATTACAAAATACATTAAAAATTCCATTCAAAATTCATTTATCTCATTACATTTCATTCCATTTAACACATAACCAAGTAAACCTTACTTAAATTCAAATTCAAATTTAAATTCCTTAAAAATTCAAATTTAAATATTAAAATATATTCAAAAGTTCTTAAATTTCACAATTAATCAATTTCCAAATTTTAAATCATTTAACACTTTAAAATATAACTCAAACAGTGTTAAAACTATAACATTTCAAACATTGTCAAATTATAGCAACGACAGCATTTATAAAGTGCTATCGTAGCTTATAGCTTCCAAAAATGCTTTAGTTCAAGAATAACGGCATTTATAAAATGTCGTAATAGATATTTAGTTATTTCAAACATTGTTAGATTCAAAACAATAGCATTTAAAAATGCTGTCAAAAGACTACAACATTTTGAAAATGCTATGAATTCCAGATTTCATTTTTGCTTTTCAAAAAAATAATAAAACTCCAAATTTTATTATAACTCAAAAATCATATTTCTAGACTTCGAAATTTCACATTTAAAATCATTTTAACATATGATTTAACACAACAAAATTTTTAGATCAAATATTCAATTTAAAAACTCCATTCATTTATTAAGTCAAAATTCACTGTTTATTAACATATAAATTAAATAAAACTTAAAATTTTACTTCAAATATAATTTTAAATTTTAAATTTAATTTCCATTATTTATTTACATTTTAAAATAAAATTTAAAGTCTAAAATCTCAATTATTTCACATTTACGTACTCAAATTCACAATTTCAAGACTTAATATTTAATTTTCTTAAAACCATAAAATATATTTTTTTTTAAATCAAAATTTCATACTTTTAAAAATACATATTTTAATAAATATCATTTAAAAATATACCACGGGGTCTGTATATAATTTTCTAACCTAGGTCAAGTGATACGGATATATATCATTTCAATCCGCAGTTTACAAAGAAAACCCGGGTTCTATCATTTCAAACCCGCAATCCCAAGTCAAATAAAATACAATAAAAATCGCTCAGGCCTATCATTTCAGCCCATAACGATTTTTCCCTAATCTAAAGTCCGTTTGGGTATGCATCATTTCAACCCATAGTGATTCTATTCTAACAGGGAACTTGCAGTGTGAATATATGCATAAACAATATAAACAATGTCAGTGTCACAATATAATGTCATATATCACATGTCGGGTGATAATTAACAGTTTTAACATGGTAATAACATGGCATAGCATATCATATGATCATCATTAACTTGCATAACATTTTATATTACTAAACACTTGTCATCAATTCACTATTTCATAAGTATAAATGTCAGAGTGAGAAAGACTCACCTTTTACGAAGCTAGAGACAAACAACACACACAAGAGCGATTCCAAAGGCACGACAAGCACGATTTGATTTGAATTGATGGAGACCCTTGTAAACAACACAAAATATAACATACATAAGCACAAACATAGATATCGACACACAAATATAATCAACAACTTTAGTTTGCAGAATAGTTGCAAAACAAGAAAGATGACCAAACCTTATAAGCAAAAGACTTGCACACGACAACATAAGCTTGTCACATGATCAAATGGGCTTGCTCTCATCATGCTAGGCTCAGGTTTGGGTCAGGTATAGCAACCATAAATGGCAGGTTACAAGTGGATGAAGGTGGTGGAACAGTTACAACATGAAGCATACATGGGTTCAAGGCAAATATGTGAAGTTTTTGGTGCATTTTGACTCGGCTATGACCACATATAGGCTCGGCCATGGGGTCTTCATGTCAGGTCAGATCTGGACAGTAGTGAAAGGGGCAGCCAAATGTGAAGTAGATGATGGTGGTGGTGGCTAAGGGGTGGCCAAAAGCAACTATGAAGGCAATAGTGGAGTATAGGCTTGGCTAGCATTGTTTTGGTGAAGTGCTTTGCAAATTTGAGGTGGTGGCTTCATCTAATGGTCATGGCCAGAGGTGGTGGTCAGAGGAGAGGGGGTTGGTGCTGCTGTAGATGGTGGAGAGGATGGTGGTCAGCAAGGAGAGAGATGAGGCCAAGCAAACATGAAGAAGAGGAAGGCTAAATCAGTGAAGAAGAGGGAAAAATGTGAAAAGAAAAGCCATTGTTTTTATTTTTCTCTCTCTATTGAAGCTATGGAGCCATGATTTTGTGATGAGAAGAAACAAATTCACGTGAATGGAAGAGGGAAGTCACGGCAATAACAAAAGAAAGTGGTCGGCCAATCAAAAATGAAGAGGTAATTGGAAAATGAAAGGACAAGAATACAAAGAGACTAAGCATACAAAGGGTTTCAAACTCTTCATATATCCAATGTTTCTTTTTAAATTTTTATATAACTGAAAAAACATATATAAATTCAGTTAAAATACGAAAATATAGTAAATAAACAAAAATAAATTAATTAATTATTAATTATATATAGTTTAATTAAATAAAACAGCAAAATTTGCAACTAGTCTTGAAAATATGAAAAATAAGTGCAATGAACTTGGGAAAATTTTTATGTACTTAAAAATATTTATAAATAAAGATAAGAACACAAAATAAAAAGGAAATCACAAAAATAAATAAATAAATTTTAGTTTAAATATAGTTTAGATGAAGAAAATAGCAGAAAAAGGAAAACAGCCTTTTAAAAATAGGAAATCATCATAGTAAATTTTAGAAAAATTCTATTATCATTTCAAAAATATTTAAAATTCAAAATATACATAGTATAACATATTAAAACATATTAAAATAAAATATGAAAAAGAAAAATAAAATTTATACAATTTAAAATAACAAAATTGCAAAATAAACAATTTATACTCAAAATTGAAATGTACATATCTTTTGCAGTTTAACTCCGTTTTCCACGAAACAAAAAGCAATGTTCAAATTATTAAATCTATTTTCATAATAAAATATAAAATTTCAAACTTTTAAATTTTTAAGTTAAAAGTCAAAGTTTGACTATTTTGACCAAAATCAACATTTTTTGGAAATATTCAATTTATGCATGTTTGAAATTCTAATCCACATCAAAATCAACATTTATATTTAAATTAACAAAATATATTAATTTTAATATATAAAATAAAGTTTTTAAATTAGGAATTTAAATTAAAATAATTAAAATATACAATTACAATAATCAGAAAATACAGGGTTGTTACACTCTCCCCCACTCAAAACTTTTCGTCACCGAAAAGGAATGAGGTACGGGAAAGCACAGAAAAAGATTGAATGAAATAGAATTAATACAAGATGACAAGAAGATTAAAATTATACCTGATAACTGTTGCTATAGGTAAGTTTAACAATGTGGAGATGATCTTTCCAAGATCTTCCAGAATCAAGAACACAAGCATGAAAAAATCTTTTAGAATCTGATTCACCCTTCCCGTTTGACCGACGGTCTGTGGATGGAAAGCAGTGCTTAGATTCAAAGATGAGTACCAAAGATTATTAAAGATTATAGAAAGATTTCTAAACAGACTGGTATATGCAATAGCCTCCCATTCTGTAGCAAGATAAGGGAAATTAGGACAACCAAACGATAGTTTGAAAAACAAAATAAAATAATAAATTTGAAACCATAAAATTACAACTTAAACTGAAAATTAATTTTACATAAGTCAAATAAACCTTAAGCATCTCTAATTTCATTATCTTATCATTCAATTATCTTAAATTAACAAATCCCTAAAATCATGTATTTGAAAAATCTTTTATTATACTCAAAATGTACCAAATAAAATTTAATTCTTCTTCACTACTAATTAAAATTAAATTTATTCCTATCAATATATTTTATCACCTATGTTAAATATACTCACACTCATTGCAACTGCCTTAAATTTATTCTTAGTTCCTTTATCATCATTTTATATTGTAAATTATTCCATTACCCTTTTTCTTTATTTACCTCTGTTAATCCTTTTATAACTAAAATTTAAGTATATAGCATTTATAATAACCACTCAAATTTTATTTATAAAATCTTTTTTTTATTGTATATTATCCAATTACATATTCAACTTTTGAAAATTAAGGTAAGTTATATTGGAATGAAATTGTGTATTATACAAATAAAACTTTCTAATTAAATTATTTCAAGCTTGAATATTAATCCGAATCTTGAAATTATACTTAAAATTATCCTTTACGATAAAATTTAGGAACTAAATTTCCAATAAATTCCAAACTATTTAGAGATAAATAAATGCACATATACTATATATATATATATATATGTATATATATATATATATATTCAACTTTAAATCATATATCAGCATATGTTATGAATCCAGTCTTATTTTAGAAATTAAAATCAACTAAATTTTCCCAAATCAAAACTGTAGCAAGACTACAGAATGGTCACTTCACTTCGAAACTCGAAAATGAATGTCGGTGATGCTGCAGTCATTACCGAAGTTATTTTCCAGCAACAAAGAGAAGAGCACTAGTTTTAAACTTTAAAATTCTTTGGAAACAAATTTCTATTCCAAAATACTTTAAATAATATATCCTTTAAAACTTTAAACACCAAGTTTGAAATCCATCGGAAATTAAATTCTCAAATTCTTGTTTTACATTCATTTTAAATTTCCAAATAAATTTATAACCATGTTCATAGTTCACTTATTTATAAATGAAACAAGAGATAACGATATATAAAATCAAATATTATTTCTTAACAACCATTCAAATAAAATCCAGATAAAGATTTATAATATAGTTACAAAATTTATTTCACAAAATTTATTTCCTTACTAAATTTTAAAAACATATTGTGTCAGTTTGCTCTGTTCAAGTGTTTTGGAAATCTTATCGATAGCGTTGATCAGACGAATCGATTAGAAACCCAAATCAACATCAACAACTCAAACAACACAATATATAAAACATTTTAAATATTAGTTTACAAATACACTTCAAGAATAATTTGAAGATAAGTTGGAAACAAAGATGAGATGATTAAATAACAGAATAGGAAGTTGGATGAGCTTATATAAATCGCGGGCAACCTTAACTGGGTCAACCGTGACTTAAAGAATAAGATCGATGTGGATTTCTAAGGGTAAATCAACATTCGATCTCAAGATGTAGAGTTTGAAGTTATAAGAGATACTAGCATCTAAACCGAGGATATAGAATCTCTGGTGAATCGATGTTGTTGTAAAGGAGTTTTCCCCCTTTACAAATAAATTTGAGGTTGGCGAGACCGCCGACTCATTATGAAGATCTTTTGAAGTTGAGTTATGGGATACTCCAGAAACAAAAGGAGATAAATAGTGAGGGACACGAATGGATTTTGGAACCACAGGGAACGTTCCAAAAATCAAAGGAATCGAGTCAAAAGGAAGAGATTCAAACTCGAATGAAAGTGATTCTGTAAATTCATTTACTCTATATGCTGAGTTTTGCCTAGAGCTACCAAAGCTCTAATACTAACTGTAACGACCCGATATTTTCAACCATTCGCATCCGCACATGTCGGACTTGAATTGCTCAAAATACCGCGTTGTAAATAAAATTTGGCAAATCTCAGAATATACAGTAAATACATAGTCACGGATCACATACACAGAGTAAATAATAATGCAGCGGAAATAAAAGAGATAGTAGTTCATGAAGCTACTATATAAAAATAAGATACATCAGTGTTAAACATGATACAACAAAAAGTAACAAGATACATCAGGTACAAATCAGAATACATCACTGAAATCACTGGATACAAAAAGCAAAATAGATGGCTAGATCTTCAAGGAAAGCTCCAGCTCCAAAGGTGAATCTTGAATGCTAACTCACTCAATCTGACTCGAGCGTAAAGCAAAACACAAAACACTCGAGTCAGGACATAAATACTTATGAACTGTAAATCAACTCAAGTGAACAGTAACAAAATTGCATCAGTAACTTAAAGGATGCTTGGGATCGCCCATCCTTTAAGGATCCGTTAAACTATTTACTATGTAGTAATATTGTGCTATTATAATAGCCTCTACAGTAAAATAAACATACTTTTAAATAGCGTTCCGGGCTACCCATATCACCCTTCACACATAATAGTCCCAGTAGTCCATCCAATATCATGCCATCTCCACTCCGGGTGACTGTCAGAGGATACCACACGGGCTACGGGAGAAAAACAAACTCGTAGTAAAGGCTCGGTATGGTAGGTGACACGGCACATAAGGCAATGCCAGGGTAGATATACCAATTACGCACACGGGCTGGTGGTAACGCAGCAGCCACATACGCCCACCTCGGAACACACTCCCATATCAAAATCGGAGGATGGCCATCTAATCAATCACCGGTAAGAGTATAGTATCGAAGGAATGTGTCCGATAGGAGGAATGACCTCACTTGGCCCGAGATCGCTCCTGTTTTAGCCACCTTATGCCAATTCACGGGAGTTGGGTCCACGTAATATACCTCAAGAACGTCGCCACCATCCTACTTCATTCTGGAATCTCCACCGCGTACACGGTTGTTAAAGTGGTTTTCGGAGTTGGCAGAGAGTATGACAACTTCCGATCCCGGTCTCTTTAACAACCAAACGTTACTATAACGCCGTGGTCATTTCAAAATAGTTTATACTTTAAAAAGATCAAATCATTTCATTTCAAACTATATTTCTTTCAAAATAGTTCATACTTCGAAACCAAAACCATTTTTATTTCAAAACTATTTATTCAATCAAAATAGTTTATACTTCAAAACCAAAAACATTTCAAACATATATTCATTTCAAAATCATAATATTTTCAAAGTATAACTCTTTCGAAACCAAAAATACTTGAAACAATTACACTTTGAAAATCATAACATTTCAAAATCATACATTTGAAATCATCGGATATTCATTTAATTCTTTACATTTCATTCAATTAATCCCAAATTTTCAATTTCCAACTTAATTCAATTCAAACCATCAGTTTCAATTAAATTTCCCAATAACCATTTCAAATCATATCATTTTCAAATATATATTTGATCAACAAATTAAACTATTCAATTTTTAATAAATTTCAAAGCTTTAATATCCCGCATTTCAAAACTAAATTTTATAATTTCGTATATCTCAAATCTAGTTTCATTATTACTTAGTTTTGAAATATTCATTTCATAAATCCAATACTATTTAAATAAACTCAATTTACAATTAAACTAAATATCCTTTCATACCAATATAAACTTCAAATATTCATTTATCAAAAGTACATATCATTCTAATTCATATTCTTTATCAAAATAAAGATCAAATCATTTCCAAACCTTATTATCAAATCATTATTTGAATTCAAATTCAAATACTCAAATTTAAATATCATTTTTAAATCAAATAAGTCATTCATTTGTTATTTCAAGTATCATTACAAAATACATTAAAAATTCCATTCAAAATTCATTTATCTCATTACATTTCATTCCATTTAACACATAACCAAGTAAACCTTACTTAAATTCAAATTCAAATTTAAATTCCTTAAAAATTCAAATTTAAATATTAAAATATATTCAAAACTTCTTAAATTTCACAATTAATCAATTTCCAAAATTTAAATCATTTAACACTTTAAAATATAACTCAAACAGTGTTAAAACTATAACATTTCAAACATTGTCAAATTATAGCAACGACAGCATTTATAAAGTGCTATCGTAGCTTATAGCTTCCAAAAATGGTTTAGTTCAAGAATAACGGCATTTATAAAATGTCGTAATAGATATTTAGTTATTTCAAACATTGTTAGATTCAAAACAATAGCATTTAAAAATGCTGTCAAAAGACTACAACATTTTGAAAATGCTATGAATTCCAGATTTCATTTTTGCTTTTCAAAAAAATAATAAAACTCCAAATTTTATTATAACTCAAAAATCATATTTTTAGACTTCAAAATTTCACATTTAAAATCATTTTAACATATGATTTAACACAACAAAAGTTTTAGATTAAATATTCAATTTAAAAACTCCATTCATTTATTAAGTCAAAATCCACTGTTTATTAACATATAAATTAAATAAAACTTAAATTTTACTTCAAATATAATTTTAAAATTTTAAATTTAATTTCCATTATTTATTTACATTTTAAAATAAAATTTAAAGTCTAAAATCTCAATTATTTCACATTTACGTACTCAAATTCACAATTTCAAGACTTAATATTTAATTTTCTTAAAACCATAAAATATATATTTTTAAATCAAAATTTCATACTTTTAAAAATACATATTTTAATAAATATCATTTAAAAATATACCACGGGGTCTGTATATTATTTTCTAACCTAGGTCAAGTGATACGGATATATATCATTTCAATCCGCAGTTTACAAAGAAAACCCGGGTTCTATCATTTCAAACCCGCAATCCCAAGTCAAATAAAATACAATAAAAATCGCTCAGGCCTATCATTTCAGCCCATAACGATTTTTCCCTAATCTAAAGTCCGTTTGGGTATGTATCATTTCAACCCATAGTGATTCTATTCTTACAGGGAACTTGCAGTGTGAATATATGCATAAACAATATAAACAATGTCAGTGTCACAATATAATGTCATATATCACATGTCGGGTGATAATTAACAGTTTTAACATGGTAATAACATGGCATAGCATATCATATGATCATCATTAACTTGCATAACATTTTATATTACTAAACACTTGTCATCAATTCACTATTTCATAAGTATAAATGTCAGAGTGAGAAAGACTCACCTTTTACGAAGCTAGAGACAAACAACACACACAAGAGCGATTCCAAAGGCCCGACAAGCACGATTTGATTTGAATTGATGGAGACCCTTGTAAAAAACACAAAATATAACATACATAAGCACAAACATAGATATCGACATACAAATATAATCAACAACTTTAGTTTGCAGAACAGTTGCAAAACAAGAGAGATGACCAAACCTTAAAAGCAAAAGACTTGCACACGACAACATAAGCTTGTCACATGATCAAATGGGCTTGCTCTCATCATACTAGGCTCAGGTTTGGGTCAGGTATAGCAACCATAAATGTCAGGTTATAAGTGGATGAAGGTGGTGGAACAGTTACAACATGAAGCATACATGGGTTCAAGGCAAATATGTGAAGTTTTTGGTGCATTTTGACTCGGCTATGACCACATATAGGCTCGGCCATGGGGTCTTCATGTCAGGTCAGATCTGGACAGTAGTGAAAGGGGCAGCCAAATGTGAAGTAGATGATGGTGGTGGTGGCTAAGGGGTGGCCAAAAGCAACTATGAAGGCAATAGTGGAGTATAGGCTTGGCTAGCATTGTTTTGGTGAAGTGCTTTGCAAATTTGAGGTTGTGGCTTCATCTAATGGTCATGGCCAGAGGTGGTGGTCAGAGGAGAGGGGGTTGGTGCTGCTGTAGATGGTGGAGAGGATGGTGGTCAGCAAGGAGAGAGATGAGGCCAAGCAAACACGAAGAAGAGGAAGGCTAAATCAGTGAAGAAGAGGGAAAAATGTGAAAAGAAAAGCCATTGTTTTTATTTTTTCTCTCTCTTGAAGCTATGGAGCCGTGAGTTTGTGATGAGAAGAAACAAATTCATGTGAATGGAAGAGGGAAGTCACGGCAATAACAAAAGAAAGTGGTCGGCCAATCAAAAATGAAGAGGCAATTGGAAAATGAAAGGACAAGAATACAAAGAGACTAAGCATACAAAGGGTTTCAAACTCTTCATATATCCAATGTTTCTTTTTAAATTTTTATATAACTGAAAAAACATATATAAATTCAGTTAAAATACGAAAATATAGTAAATAAACAAAAATAAATTAATTAATTATTAATTATATATAGTTTAATTAAATAAAACAGCAAAATTTGCAACTAGTCTTGAAAATATGAAAAATAAGTGCAATGAACTTGGGAAAATTTTTATGTACTTAAAAATATTTATAAATAAAGATAAGAACACAAAATAAAAAGGAAATCACAAAAATAAATAAATAAATTTTAATTTAAATATAGTTTAGATGAAGAAAATAGCAGAAAAAGGAAAACAGCCTTTTAAAAATAGGAAATCATCATAGTAAATTTTAGAAAAATTCTATTATCATTTCAAAAATATTTAAAAGTCAAAATATACATAATATAACATATTAAAACATATTAAAATAAAATATGACAAAGAAAAATAAAATTTATACAATTTAAAATAACAAAATTGCAAAATAAACAATTTATACTCAAAATTGAAATGTACATATCTTTTGCAGTTTAACTCCGTTTTCCACGAAACAAAAAGAAATGTTCAAGTTATTAAATCTATTTTCATAATAAAATATAAATTTAAAATTTCAAACTTTTAAATTTTTAAGTTAAAAGTCAAAGTTTGACTATTTTGACCAAAATCAACATTTTCTGGAAATATTCAATTTATGCATGTTTGAAATTCTAATCCACATCAAAATCAACATTTATATTTAAATTAACAAAATATATTAATTTTAATAAATAAAATAAAGTTTTTAAATTAGGAATTTAAGTTAAAATAATTAAAATATACAATTACAATAATCAGAAAATACAGGGTTGTTACATATAGCTTCTTTAAGATCGGAGAAAACTTATCCAAAAATAAATCTCCGACTTCAGAATCCAAATTCCTTCGTCCCAAATCCACAAAATCTCCAGACGATCCTAGGTTGCCCACAACCTTACTGATCAGCTCATCCCTCGCTGATGCTTCTAGAAACAAACTAGACCAATCGACACAACAAAATGATCTCCTCAAGATCAACCAGAATCAAGAACTCAAAATTTACTCCTCAACATTAGAAGATAACAACTTCTTCTATCCAGAAAAGAAAAGCAGATGCACTTCCAAACTGCTTCCGATGCTCAACTCTGATCCGAAGTAGAAGAGAATGCTGAAGAAGAACACGAGCACAACTCAACAACACATCCCAGAGATATGGTTCAACAAATCCATAAAGAAAACTCAGAAATTTTCCAAAATTTTGAGTTGCTACACCAACTCAATCTCTTGGAACCATTCTTCTATAAGGCTGAACCTCCGGTAGTACTCCTGGAATTCCAAACGATAAGAAAACTCAATCTCCAGATGCGGACTAAATCTATGACTTCTCTGAAAACATCCAAAAAAACTCAAATAACCCTAGAGAACACTCAAACAATCGCAAGTCACTTTTGCAATCCACCCAAACCAAATCCAAGGAAAACTGTTCTCCCTTAACTAAATAGAACAGCTTACTCTTAACTAGCCAACCCATCGAAGAAACGGGTCCACTCAACTGCTCCTGAACTCCATTCCAGAAAAACTGCTAAGCCAGAAGATCTCTTGCCAACACACAGAACATTCCAAGCTGCATTGCTGCCACTGATGCCAAAGAATTCCAAATCAAAGCTCTTCGAGAAACTCGGACCTCAAAGAAAATAGAAACACCAGCTGAACACAGCCACAACATCGAAACAGACTCAATTTCTATACTTGTTCCAAAAAAAACATCTTCAGGAACATCTATAGTCACTACATCTCATCACGCAGCTACTACTCCCTGTGGTATCAAAATACCATCACTTTCTTCTGCCTGACCGACAGATCCAAACTCTACTCATCCAACTTCAAAAATAGACTCCGAACCTAAACAGGTTACCTTCAGAGATTAATGAAATCCTTACACCAAACTGCAAAGATTACTCGAGACGGAATTAAGTCTACAGTATCGAAAAATACACTTCCAACCTCAAACATTCAAACTCCAACCAATGGTAGTCGTGTTACATACACTACAACCCGATCTACCTTTATAACTTATATTGGGGAACCTGAACAGGTAACCCAACAGATAGGTAGAAATAAATATATTTATATATTTAAAATTACAAATACGCTCTCTCAAGAAAGACACCACTACAGAGCCTAGGTATTCACTCAACCTAATGCTCTGATACCAACTGTGACGACCCGACTTTCTTACCAAAGAAAATCGCATCATTTTTAAGAAAGAAAGGGATAGAAAAGAGAAAAGCAAGAAGAGAAGAAGAAATAACATCAGAATCTAAACAGCGGAACGAATAAATTATATTAATAACATAAACATTACAAAGTTCACAACAACTATCAGAGTTATACAGATAATACAACACATACTAGACAGTTATAAATACCTGTCTAGTTATACAACTCAATACAGTACAAGAAACAACTCAGAGAACACACAGCGGAAAACTATATATTGACACGCAGAAGTCTCCTGCTCCATTGCTCCTCCACAATTCGTCAAAGCTAACCTGAATCCCTTGACTACTCATAAAAAATTTGAGTACCCAAGAGTTTAAGAAAAATAGAATAAACTACGGGTTAGACATGGGTTTGGTGTGAGTAACAGGTTAAGGTTGCTTAACTTTCAAAAATCTTTTGAAAAGAAAGGTATCACGTAAGACTTCCCACACATAATAATGGAAAAGTTTTTACCTTACGCTAACCAAAACATTTGATAGGAAATCCGATGATATTATAATAGGTCTAGGGTTTTCAAATAAATAAGAAATAGCCGAAATTGTTACATTCAATAAATTCTAGCTACTAGCCACAAAAGTGGGTAATACAATCAAAACCGTTGGCACTTGCTGGATTTTGGATTCCATACAATGGCAGGGCTACTGAGGTACCGTCCGTCACAGTACGTGGCCTAGATCAACGTACCGAGGAGTACGCCTGCTCCTCTGCAACACAAGGCCGGACACATTCCTTACTGAACAGTTTCGAACAAGACAACCCCGTGGTTGTAGCTAGAAACCGTCCACACAGTCGAATATAAAGGGACCTCTAGACATGGGTAAATCTCGCTCTCCAGTGGGGGCTACCCACGAAGCCTTGCTGCACCTCCCATGTTTTAGCCATTCCCAGTTGATGAGGTTTGAGGCTACGATTACCTTTAGTGAACACATCACTTAGAATGCTCATCGTCCACTTGACGATGTTCTGAAAGCATTCAATCCATACAAGTTCGTTCCGGGTTTGAACGGAACCGAAGGCATTATCTCGTTACACTCATTTTGGAATCAACCTCAGAGTTAACGACGATAACCCTTGCACTCTGAACCACCATCTCGAACCTATAAGTACTATTCCGTCAAACTCACTACGGAATCACCCACAGAGTTATACTGACGTATAGTCCTTACACCTCGAGTCTTCACAAAGCTCCACTTTGATTTACGACCTAACGTTTAATTGGAATCGATGTGGTTTTCGGATATCCTAATATGGAAACCCGATCCCGGTCTCATCGAAATCCAAAGCGTGTCTTTTTGGTCCAAGTTGTTTTAAAGGTTAAAATAATTCAATACAGTATCTATATACACAAAGATAGATAACTCACAAATCACAATTGATAATCAACATTATCAAATAACAGTTAATCCACATTATCAATATCAAAATAGATAATCCATATACTACCATCACAATAGATAATCTATGTTATCATCACAAGGCAACCAAGCATTCATACCACACAATATTACTTATCTCATTACTGAGATCACAAAGCATCCAAGACAATCAATGTCATCCATTCATATATAAGCAAAGATTTACTCATACCACATCAATAATTAATTTAAAATTAATTAAATTAACTATCTCCATCTCTAATTAATTTAAAATGAATTAAATTAATTACTTTATCTTTAATTAATTTAAAATAAATTAAATTAATTACTTCACCAATATAAACCTTGCTTACTCAATCATTTAATTGATTATAATCAACTAATCATTCATTATTAATCACCTTAATTAATCACCCTTGATTAATTACCCTTAATTACAATCATGTAATTATCCTTAATTAATTTCACAAATTAATTATTCTCAACCAAACAGTAATTAACCTTTAATTACTTCAATTAATTAATTAACTATAATTAATTACATTAATTAATTACCTTTAATTATTTACCATTGATTAATTAATCATAATTAATCAACTTTTAATTACATCATTAATTATAATAATTAATGACCTTTAATTATATTTAGTTAATTATCCTCTTAAATTAATTACCTTAACTAATTAACTCATAATTATTAATCATCACAGATTAATTACATTTAGCAATTAAATAGCTTAATTACTATATTAAAACAAATTAATAATCCTTTAATTAATTTTTTTAATTAATCCCTTGATTAATTACTGAGTAATTTAAACCAAATTACTTCATTCTTAAACATCTTCATTTAATTACATTTTGTAATTTATCAATTACTTAACTAAGTAATTTCCAATCCATTAATTACATATAGTAATTATCTTTAAAACCCAATTTTTTAAAATTAATTAAACTAAATTAATCAAATTAAACAATCATATATAACTCAATTAATCACCTTAAGTAATTAATTTCTTAATTACTTCATTAAGTAATTACACTCAAAAATTCATAAATGATTATTATTAAATCAATTAATCTAATTAATTATAAAAATTAACCGCATTAATTAATTGTTAAATAATCCTGGTTAATGACCTTCATTAACCATTATTTAATTATTCATTAAGTAATTAACTTAGATTAATCACAAATTAAATCATCTTTAATTATCCATTAATCAAAGTTAATTATTTAATAAATTAACCTTGATTTAAAACCTAATTACATAATTAATAATTCGTTAATAATTAATTTAAAAATCTAATTAATGATATTAATTTTAAATTGATTAATCATTAATCAATATTAATTATCCCCTAATAAATTAAGTAACTAAATTAATTAATTAATCTTAATTACCTTATTAATTAAATCAATTCTAAAACATTAATCTTAACTTAAATTTAAGATAAAACCATTTCTAAATTATGTTTTTTTAAAACAAACTTATTTGAAACAAAGTACCTTTGAAATTACTTTAAATTTCATTTTAAATACGAGTCTTAAAATAAGAATAATTTAAACTTATCAAAGTTTAAACAATTTAAAACCTTTTAAATTGCAAGACAAACAAGTGTTGGTCTTAAAATAAAATTTTCATAGAATTTTTGAAAACTAAACTCATTTCAAAATTTCACTAACTTCAATTTATATTTAGTTTAAAACTTCCAAATTAAACCTTCTTTTAAATTTAAAAACTGAAGTTCATTTTTAAATTTTCAGATTTTAAACTTCATTTAAACTTGATCCTATTCTAACAAGAACTTCATTTTTTTTAAAAGTTCAAACTACTCTTAACAAAATAAAGTAGTTAATTAAGTTAAATTTTTAAAACTTTATTTAAAATCAGAGATTTCAAATTTAGACCTGAGTTTCAAAATTCAAACCTGAATTTAAACTAGGTTCGAAAATCCAAACCTGAGTTCCAAAACTTTAAAAACTTCAGGTTCTAAAAAAAAAACTGTGTACAGGTTTGTCAAAACCTGTAACAGACTAGAAAACCCGAGACACCCCACTTACATCGAGTTTCATGCCTGACTACTTCGAGTCCTCTACCTACTTACTTCGAGCTAGTCACCAAAAGTTCCCATGTTCCACAAGCAAATCCAACATCACCACACATCTCATCGCCGTGCATATGCACGGCGACTCCAACCACCATAAGTCGCCATGGATGATCGCTACTCATCAGAATCCAACCCTACAACACATCACGAACATCCAAAACAAGCTACCACCTACGAAATCAAATCGAGCTCAAAATCATCAAACCTGGAAACAGAAGTCAGGTTTTCCCCAAAACCTGTCAACGGCAAGCTTACGCCGCTCCAACCACCTGAGGTACACCCACTCCGGCCTCGAACTCATCTACACACCAACTACCCACTTCCCAAACATCATAGCACTCGATCCATTCTTCATCCCGAAATGACTCAATTCTTAAAACCCATCAAAACTAGGGTGTACAAATGAATTTCAAAACTGCATCCACTCTAACCAATTTTAATCACATCTCTGATTTTTTTGAGCATCAACTAACACCTATCTACTAACCAGAAGAACCCCAAGCTTCCTCAGATCATAGATCACAAGAAATTGCTAAAATTCCTTTTTTAGTTCAAGAAATAACTGCAACTTAAACTAAACTCTAAAATCCTATTTCTTGATTTAAAAATTAAATTCCAGTTAATGCTTTATATTTATGAAACTGCATTACAAGATTAACACATTTTAATTTTGGTTAAAAATTATCAGATACTGATGTTCTGTGTTTTCCAAAGACTACCACTTATAAATTTTTTTTGCTTACTTAAATTTTAAGTATTGACTTGAGAAAATCAAACAACATTGCTTTATACATTTCCTTATATCAGGAACTAAATTAAAAGTTAGGTGTTTAATTGAAATTTTGTGCCAGGAAAATCAAATAAACAGAACAAGCAACTAAGTAACACATGCACACTTAACATCTTCATATCGGGTTTTCAAAAATACACAAACAATATTTTTTTTCTATATCAAACATTTAACATGCAACCTATTTAAAGTTAAGATTTAAAGTTACTCACCTTTATTTAAATGCAGAGCTTTGATGATAAAATGTAGAGGTTAGATATTGATCTGGGAACACAGCAGATGCTTTTGAACCACCTTCAAATCTGAAATTGTGCAGAGAGAAAAAAATGCGGACTTGCTCTATTTCTAAATGCATGCAGATTATTTCATCTCCAGGTTTTAAAAACAGAATGCAGGCCCTATTTGATTTTAAGGAAGTTGAATATGCAGATTTTCTGGATTTTGAGGAAGTGCAGATTTTTATGAGGAGTTTTGATATGGAGATGCTTTGAAGTTTACTGATTTTAAACTTTGTACAGGAATTGAATATGCATGGTTTGATTATTAATATGAAAAGCGAGTTTTGATCTCGAAGAGGTGTTTTTGATTTGGTATTGAATATGAAGAAATTTGAAGAGGAGTTACTGTTTTTAAAGAGGTATTTAAAGTTTTCTTTTTGATTTAGGAAATGAAAAAGTAAGTATGAATGAAGATGCAAGTTTATATAGATGAATTTTCAGATTTAATTAAATAAAAGAAAATTTAAATCAAAATTTACACTTGTAAATATTATTCAACACTTGTCAAATTGTTATGTTAATTTTTGAACACTTGTTAAATTAATGTTAAAGAATGCAACACTTGTCTCTTTTAAAAGTGATTAGTATTAAATTTACAAGTTAATATATGTGTTAATGTATGTATTAAGCCAAATTAAATTTGTTAATTAATATTTGAATATGTGTTTAAATTTATAAAAGAAATAAAGACAAATCTTGTTTATAAAATAAAACTTATACATAAAAAAAATTAAAAAAATTAAAATTTATACTTTGAATTTCAAATTCAAATCAAATTCAAATATTTTCAAATCAGGTTATGTATACGAATGCAATTTGAAATAACAACTACAAATTCTATTCAAAACCTATTTATAAAGACAATACACTATTAATATTGTTTTTATAAATATCTTATTATTAAATAAAAATTATTTAAAAAGAAATAATATTTTTATCAATAAAATATCTATTTTATTAAGCCATAAAACCTTTTTGTTAATTTATTCTAAATTTAAAACTCAAGCCAAATTATTTTAAACACTTAATATTTTTCTTATCAATTTTAAAATCATATATTTAATTATTAAATGGTTTTAAAAACTCAATACTAATTTAAATCAAAATTTCCAAATTAAAATGTATATATTAGAATTTTAAAACATGATCCATTTATTAAATTTAAACCAAAATTTATTCATTTAACTTTGGAAAGCTTAAATATTAAATAAAACAAATTTCAAATTACTACAAATGTTTGAATTAGAAAAATATGCTTTATTTATTAAAATTAAAACAATGCTAATATAAACCATATATTTATATTGTAAATAGAAATCCATTTATTATTTTTAAAAGATAAAATAACCAATTTAATATTTATTGAAGAAGATTATTAAATATATTTGAATTATTATTAACAAAAATATCAATATCAATTTAATTTTTAATACAGATTATTAAATTGATATTGTTGAAAATTCCGGGATATTACAGTTATGCTGTGACGAAAGTGTAACTCGATGTCACTGCGATCTACTACGGACCATAGCGAAAGTCGTGTGTGCTGCTGAGAACCAACAATCTTCGTTTGATTTTATATTGGTAGACTGTGACCTATGGTGACATAGCAAAAGTGGTGTGTGCTGCTGAGAACCAACAGTCTACGTTTGATTTTATATCGGTGGACTGCGACCTATGTGGGAGTGGAGAAGTTTCATTCTTTTGGCAGCGGAATTCGAGGGCCCTGAGGCCTATAGTTACATGGACTTTTACTGTGATGGCAACGTAACCCTGGATGTAACTACGATCTGTAGCGGGTTCCATGGCATAATCGAGGGGCGCGGAGTGCCTATAGTTATCTGTGGATTTTGCCGGGAAGACAACGTAACCATCGGGTTAACTGCGACCATGGATGGGGGTGATGATTTCCAGAGCATTCTCACTAAAGATATTTCCTCTACTTTCGAAAATGTTTTAGATATTTTCCATAAACTTATTTTCCACATATTTTCACTGGGTTTTGAAGTCAGGTCTGCTAAGTACTTATAGATTTTCAGTCTTACGCATGATCAACGTATGACCGAATTTCTATGAGAACGAGGAAGGACTTGTTGAAACATCGAGTTATATAATGATATTTTTTTATATAAACTATTTTGGCAATATTATATAGATTTTAAAGTTTTATTTTTTTAAATGATCAAAAAGTGATTTGTCTAATTTTAAGCATTTTTAAAAAAATACCGGCTTCGTTTCTTTTCGGGGATGAAAAGATTCAAAGGGAGGAGGAATGTGATAACCCGAATTTTGGAGTAAGCTGTTAATTGATAATTAATTGGGTTAATTATTAGAAATACTGATTTATAAATTAAACAAATAAATCTAATAATAAATATTCATATCTGGATAAATATTTAATGGATAATCACCTAATATAATTATTTAAAATTTGACAAACTATTCTTTTAAAACAAATAATAATGATGGTTTATATATATAGATAAGTAGGTTTTAAATAGAAAAAATTTCTTTATGTGATGCCCCACCTCTATACCCACGCTAGCCAAGAACATTACTATGAATGCTGTCACCTAGCACGGAGAATAAGGCTGTTGAGGAGCGACCATCTGTATAATTGCTTTGTGTGAGTACCGATATACCGGATAAAAATATAACCTTTCATCTCAAGAGGAAATCCGACATACCGACACAGACTCAAAGCTACTACACAGTGGCTATAAAGGTCTTCGAAAACAAATATAGAAATAAACAAAACACAAATCAGTCACAGACAATTCATATCACAAAGGCGGAAATAGATATGAATATTACACATGAAAGTGTATATCAGAGTAGTGGTCTAAAAAGATCCACAATATCGCAAAAGAATAGTTACATGAACTACACAAAAGAATAAGTATACATTATGGAGTCTATATCTCAATGTATACAACAAAAAAACTACTAATCTAAGTAGTTAACCAAAAGTCAGAGGAATCAATCCCAAGAGAGAAGTCAAGCAGAAGCACCTGTAACATCTCGGTCTGACCCGAGTATTATTTAATTAGAAAATAATAAACGGATCAGTCTAGCTATAAATATCAGGTGAAACGATATAGAATAAGAGATATGACTAAACACATAATAATCACTATGCCAAGCTGTGATATATATATAAGTAATTGAAAATCAACAAGAGATTAATCAATATCACCAAATCTACACAAGAATCAAAGAAATGTCATACCCCTTATTTCGTTCACCAAACCACAAATATTGACGATAATATCAACGTCAATCACAAAAGTCAATGACACACAAATTCACCAATGCACAAATATTGACAATAATATCAATGTCAATCACAAAAGTCAATGACACACAAATTCACCAATGCACAAATATTGACAATAATATCAATGTCAGTCACAAAAGTCAATGACACACAAATTCACCAATGCACAAATATTGATAAAACTTATCAATGTCAATCACAAAAGTCAATGACACACAAATTCACCAATGCACAAATATTGATAAAACTTATCAATGGAAATCACGAAAATTGGTGAAACACAAATTCTAGAAATCATCTCAAGAAATCCAGAAATCACAAAGGGGGGGAGGCCTATCACAAACGAGAGCATAAAGCCCACCAACACGTGTATCACAAACGGAATGCTAATTCCATGGTTGTTAACCATCACAAATTGAGCCGAAGCTCCACAAACGGCCCGAAGACCATGGGTTGCTACCCCACCAAATTGAGTCGAAACTCCATAAAACGGGGTTTAGTCTCCCTCGCAGACAAAGAGACATCGCACATTGCTAGTCTAAATCACAAAGATGATCGTCATGATCATCAAGAAGTGTCAATTACACTAAGCTAGTAAATATATGAGTTTAGCATCATGTCCCATAACCACTAGCTTAACTTAAATATTTACGACAAATTGTAAGTATCCACTAGAAAATTGTCACAAGAGATTCAATCGAACAAGTCCAAGAATTAATCGAACAAGTAAACACAAGCGTTTCATACCACTTATTTTACTAAGCCGTTTAATTAGGTTTCTCATACGAGTGAGGTAAAGGTTTGTGTATACTAGTAGATTGAAAAACGATTTTATAAACGAGTTTGATATTGAAAATATAGTTGAAATCGTTTTAATGAAGAGGTTTTGATATTTAATACTAGTATTGAAACTTTTATATTTTTAAAGTGAAAAATCACAAAAATGATTGTAGAACAATCAATCACTAAAACTCACATTCGAAGACGTGAATAAAATCCAAAGAAATCGATACCAAATCCATAGAAATGGATATTCCCAAAAATCACGAAGAAAATGTCATCAAAGTCAATAACAAATGATAGCAACAAAAAGGGAATCAACACGAATCGATTAAAGTTGGAAATATACTCAAAATTTGGAAAATAGGCAAAACTAGGGATTTCCAGATGTCTGAGGGGTTGTCCAGACGTCTGGATTTGGTTTTTGGAAATTTCCCAGAAAACCATCCAGACGTCTGAAACCTAAAATCAAACGTCTGAAAAACATTCAGACGTCTGGAGGAAAGTCCAGACGTCTGGTTTTGGTTTCTGGAAATATTCCAGAAAACCAACCAGACGTCTGAAAACACAAATCAGACGTCTAACCTTATTCCAGACGTTTGAAACAATAATTCAGACGTCTGAAATTAGCCACTGCCTTATTTATTCTTCTACCGTATTTTATTTTTCTCCAGGTTGCAAAACCAGACGTCTGGCATTGGTCTCCAGACGTCTGAAAACCTGGTAAGGGCAACAATTTGCCTAGGCCATATGGCCCAAACGATGTCGGGAGCGATCGAGCGAGCAACGACGACTAAGGATTTACGTCAAATGACAGCCCGGCCTTATAGGCTCTTCGATACACCCCAAATATCGTAATCAAACATCCATAAAAGGATTTTCACAAAAATTGGAATATTCACCCATTCGATCCAAATCAAAAGCAAATGAATATGCACAAATGTTACGAATTCATACCTAACCACAAAGATGGATATAGACATAGATGTGAGATAAATATCTCACCTTTTCACAAAATCAAACAAGAAGAAGCTTGAAAGCAAATGGAGAATCAACCTCTCTTCAACAACACCCCAATTGAGCTTGAATCTAAGCTCAAAAACAAGAACATTCCCAAAATTAGGTATAGGAATTTCTGAAATTGGTAAGAGAATGAGTTGGAGAAGAAGAAGATAAGCTTACCAATGGGTTCCTCTTGAGTTTGGAGCAAGGAGATGGATTTTGTAACATCCCGCCTTTTCGCACACTTTAAACCGACACACGTGCCAATTCAAAGCATACGCAAGGGCGGATTGTTATGGGGTAAATAAGAAAAAACCAGAGAAGAAATAAAACAAAATAGAATCTCACAGCGGAAGGATAAAATATAATAATCAATATACGGTTCATGATAACTGTTTACAAAATATTTATTTTACTTATACAATGAATATCAGAGTTACACATACCAATACAATCAATGCAGCGGAAATTTAGAGTGTGGTGCAATACTATAAATAATATAATACGGATTCTTCGTCTTCGTCCTCCAAAGCTAAAATCTTCGATCCTGAAACGCTCGGACTGACCCGAGCGAATTTGAAAAGACAAAAACACTCGAGTCAGACTAAAAGATCTTATGTGAGTTAAATTAACAGAAATAAATATGAGTACAGTAACTCAAGAGATGTTCGGGATTTACATCTCCTAAGGATCCTTTAAACTATTTACTGTGTAGTATATTGCGCTATTATATTAGTGTCTATTTATAAAATAAACTTACTTTTTAATAGCGTTAAGGGGTTACCCATATAGCCCTTAACACAAATAATGCCAATAGTCTATACAGTACCGTAATACATCCTGATCGGGAAGCTACCAGAGGATACTCCATAGGTACGACACAAATAGAAACTCGTAGTAAAGGCTCGGTATGGTAGGTGACACGGCATAACTAGGCAATGCCAGGGTAGATATACCAATTGCTATCCAGGCTGGTGGAAACGCGTAGCCGCAGTTACCGCCCACCTCGGACTAACTCCCCAAAATCAAAATATAGAAGTGGCCACTAAATCAATCCAAAATCAAAGTATAATATCGAAGAGGAGGGTCCGATCAGAGGAATGACCACATTGGCCTGAGAATCGCTCCTGTTTTAGCCACCTTATGCCAACTCACGGGAGTCGGGTCCACGTATTTACCTTACAGGAAACGTCGCCACCACCTACTTCATTCTGGAATCTCCACCGCGTACACGGTTAGTCAAAGTGGTTTTCGGTATCGACAGAGAGTATGTCCATATCCGATCCCGGTCTCTTTGCCAACCCATCGTTGTTATAACACCGCGGTCATTTAAAAATAGGTTATACTTTAAAAATCAGAATAAACATTCCATTTCATAACCATGAATACGATATCATTTCAAAACCCAAAACCATATTTTATCACTTATCCCAAATATAATTCTTTTCCAAAATCATAATGCTTCAACTTCATAACGTCTGAAAATCAAATATTTTCAAAGCATAATATTTTGAAAATCATAATTTAAAACCATAACTTCTATAAAAAAACTTGAATGGTTTGGACATTCAACGGTATATGAATTAAATGGTTTAACTTAAATGTTACTTTGTAAAGAAAATAGTTCTCATGGCTTTACAAATACATTTATTTATTAAAGTCTAAACCAAAATTTATATTATCTCTCTCAAGTTCCAAAACCACTTCAATTTATTTATATATACGTATATCCATTTTGAGTAACAATATTTCAAACTAAAATTGGATTTTATTCTTTCAACAGATCAATTGTTCTATTAATTAGTCTTGAATATTCACATAAAATCCATAAATAATAAGACTTCAATTTCTAGTAATAAAATATATATATATATTCCCAATTCAAATTATACTAGAATATTCATTTCAATTTATTTTGGGAAAAATCCAATTATAAATATCATATCTTAAAATTTCCAAACTTAACATTTAAACATATGATATAAATTATTAAACTCCATTAATTTTCTTCCATTTTTAAATAAAGATTTTTATACACCTTTTAATTTCAAAATTTTCAACTTCATATGTATATATATGGAAGAATAATATTTATACAATATAAAATTTAAGATTATTAGAAACCGTATTCCATCCAAACCATAGAAATCACATTAAAATAGTTATATATAGACCGCGGTGCCTGTATATAATTTTCTATCCTATGGTCAAGTGATACAGATATTTATCATTTCAATCCGCAATTTAAAAGATATAAAATTTTGCGGTTGTATATCATTTCAAACCACAATCCCGAATGAAAGGAAATATGCATGATAATTTGCAATTTAATGATATACAATAAACATCCATTCATCAACATCATCCATCATCCAAAACGCAATCATAAATCAATATCAATCAATAACAATTTATATTTGATAATATATAACAGGTAATAACTGGCAATTTTATTCAGATTAAATTTAACAACTATTAATCTAACAGTTTATATTCAGTAATAATCTATATAACTGTTAACTAGCAGTTTATAGGCAAACACAAATTCTAACTATCAATAAATAAATGAAATTAACAGTTAAATTCAATAAATGCAATTCAACAAATATGAGTGAAATAAACATGCCAAATACTCATATATAAATTTCTATTCATTTCTAAAATTAATTTAACAAACATAAAAGCTTTTAGAAGTTGTGAGTGGGTTAAAACACTCACCTTTTGAATTTAAATCGAATTCAAATCCGATTTAAACCCAAAAATTCGACTATCTCCAAATCTGTCCAAACCAGTGTCAAAAGATCTGGAATTTAATTTCGATCCTAACAAAAAAATTGTGTGAAACGGAGTCCGTATGTAACGACCCAGAATTTTTATAAATTAAAATTTGAATATTTAATTAATTTTAAATATTAATAAGTGAATTTATAAGTCGAATAAATTTTTATTTGAATTATTAGATTTAATTGGATAATTAAATCGATAATTAAATAAGTGAAATTATGGAAATAATTGAAAATTGGGTTAAATATGATTGAAAATGATCTGTAAAATTTTATTTAATCATACTGGAGTTATAGAAATATTTTAGAACTTTTAAAATCGAATTAAAAGTTAATTTGTGAAAATTGAATATTTTAATATTTAATAATCGACTGTAAAATAGCCAATTTTTGAACAGTCTCAGAATTGAACGAAACCAGTTCCATTGGATCCGTAATAGTTAATTTTTACCGGATTTCAATTTTCGTGTCAATCGGAGCTATCGTTTGATCGTGGCAGCTCGAAACGCATCGAATTATTTTTAATTTAAATTTGGCGAGTCAAAATAGCCATTTTTCAAAAAGTCTCGGATTTCGACGAAACTAGTTTCATTGGATCCGTAATGTGATATTATTGTAAGGTTTCAAATTTCAAGTCAATCGGATTTACCGTTTGTCCGGTACAAATTAAAACGCCTAGAAATCGAGTTAAATCGGTTTAATTTAAATTGAACGTTTTCAGCCATAACTCGCACATACTTCCGAATTAGCTTCCGAAACCTGTTCCATTGTGTCCGGAACGCGGGGTAAACCTTAGAAACGCTGGTTACGGCGCCTAAATCGGAGTTCGGAATTTCCGGGATGAATAGTGTCGCTCGTTCCTTATAAATAGCCCCTACCTCTTCATAAAATTAAAATAAATACTAAAACCCTAACCCTAAAGCTAGTAGCCGCCAGTTACATAATGAATGGCCGAAAATTAAGCAACTTCTTCCCTCTAGATCTTCCAATCCGTCAACAATTAGAGGAAGTTGTCAACATGAAAGATGTAGAGGGTGATGAGAGCTTCGATGTGAACGGTGGAGATCGCGGTTGGTGTCGTGTGGAGGGAGCTAGAGGGGGCCGTTCGTGGGCTGTTAGGGGACGTGCGCACGCTTACCTAGGTGGCCGAGCTTCATGGTGGGGGAGGTGGAGGTGGCTCTCGTCAAGGGCTTCGCGTTGGCGTTGGTGTGATCGAGTTTCGTCGAGTATCGGGGGAGTAATTTGAAACCCTAGTTTCTTGTTTTGGGTTTCATGGTAACGGCCAAAACCTGTAGATGTGCGTGGGTGTAGGAGATGAACAGGGGCCGTTGGATCTGGATCTTGTGGCTGTGATGGAGAATGGGTTTGTAAATGTTGTATTTATATAAGTTAAATCGTGTACAAACTTGTAAAATCAATATCTTTTTCATACGAGGTCGAAAAAATGCAAACTCAGTTGCGTTGGAATCGTATGGACGAGCACTTCGCGATGGAGTTGGTTTGGAGTAGTTTGGAGTTAGTGAGAATTTCGGGTAAAATTAAACGTGCGTTTAATTTTATTCGAAATAAAAGCTAAAACGGAATTTAAAATCAAGGTGAGAACTTCTCACTCAATCGAATAGGTTTCGATTTTATTTTAAATAGTTAGATTTAAAATATTTGAATGCATGTTTGAATGATGACTGTAAATTATTGATTGTTAAAATAGACATTATGCGCCGTTAGTAAGCGGATGTTATTTAATATAAACATATACCGCGAATATTTCATAAACAGTGAAATTGGTATTATATATAATATCAATATATATATATATTGGCATATGTATATATTGCAGTTGATTGATTTCCCGCATTTTTTGTTTAGCGGATGAGACCCTATTACGCCGCTATTAAGCGGATAATATTTATTAAAAACATATACCGCGATAATTTCGTACTGGAACGAAATTGGTATTGTGCTAATGTTTGTGGATGCAGGAAAACAGGTTGGAGGGATCCAACTGGATTCCTCAACAGTTTTTATTTGATTTCAGATATTTTGATATTTGATGGATTATCATATCGATATATGATATCGTTGTTGTCGTGATTGACTATTTGGTGTGTAGCATCATTGGACCAAATTTCTGGTATTTTAAAAATGTTTTTAAAGTAATTTTTGAAAAGATAAAATATTTTGGAATTGATCCATTTTAAATAAATGAACGTTATAATTCTTAAAGTTATAAAAATTATAATTTTTGAGAAATACGGTTAAAAGCTGATTTTTGAGAAATAGGAATTAATGACTTTATAAAATAGTTTAAACTGGATTTTTGAATTTATTATCAAAAGTTTAAATATAGGATTTATAAAATTTGATTATTTTATAAATCAAAATGGTGAAATTATAAAGGAATTTAAAGACGTTTTAAAAGAATAATATAAATTGATTTATATTAAGAGATTTATAAATGGATATTTATAAATTGAAATATTGACATTATAAAACGAGTTTTTATAATTGTTTGAATGAAGTGAAAATGAATTTCATAATAGAATGAAATTTATAGAATTATAAGCTGTGAAGTTATAAATGAAATTTATAAATAGTAAGATTTATAAATTTGTGAAGTTATTTGAAGAATAAATTTTGTTAAATAAATAAATCTTATAAGTTATAAGATTTATGGTTTGGAAAGTCTTTAAAAGAACGATTTTGTAAAATAATCGTTTTATAAGCAATTGACTTATAATATGAACTTTTAGTTTATAATTGAGATATGAAATCAAATAGGTTAATAAAGGAATTTGTAAAAGGAAGTTTTTATAAATAAATAGAAATGGAATTTATGAACGTTGTTTTATAAATTCGCAAACGACTTATTTTGATAAGTTAATTGTTATAACTTAGAAATAGGGTTATATTCACATTTTCGAATAGTGAATAATCCTTTGAGTTAAAATGAATAAAAGAATGGAATTTGTTAAAGAAGTATATTCACGTTTTTGAATAGTGAATAATACGTTAAAAAAAAATGTTTTAAATAGAATTAAAACGATCTAACGATGTTTTAAAAGGTGTTGAGATTCGAAACCATAGATTTCAACATTTATTGTTGAAATAGATGTTTCGTGAAATAAAAGAAAATGGTGGACTATAACACTGTTGTTATAGTAAATGATTTCCGAAAGGAAATGTTTTGAATAGTATTGGGATTTATATATCTATTTTAATTTCGAATCCCTATACTAGTGATTTTGGGTTGTCGTAACGATGTTTTACGCAACATTCGTTTTGACCCAAATAAATATGTTTAAGTGAATGATTTCCTTAAAGAATGAAATATATACTTAATTCGGTTTAAGTATATTGAATATTTTCTAAGTGTTGAAAATAAAAGATTGTGAATTACTTATTTAATAAGTATGGAATTGTTTTCCAATATAAAGTGAATATATTGAATTTATCTTTTTGAAGATAAATTGAAAAGGATAATTGAAATTGTATATGCATGGATATTTGAAATATAAATTCATTATGGAATTTATATGTGAAAGTGGAATTTGTGTGAAAATAAATATTGATTTATTTTTGAAGTGTTGAAATTATATATCTTGTAAAGATATTTTGGAAAATAAATAATTTGGAAAATTATTTGGAATCTGGTGATGTTTGCATATCCAGTGATAGTTCAATAACCGACTATCAGTATTTCCCTTTAAATGGGTATTTGATGTGAATTGATTGAATTTGAATGCACACTTATTTTTGAATAAGCGCTCACTATTCGGGTTAACCGGGAAAGGACCATGGGGTCGTATAACCCACTCCGAATATGTGATACGTCGTTATGAATCGCATTTGAAGATCGGTGTTGAAGACCCGGTATTTGCGAAAGCGATAGGATGACCTATCGATTGTCTCTGCACTGAGTTGCAACGGTATAGAGACTCCCTAAGTGATGGGAAATCCGATCAGGATTGTGAATATCCGGATTGCAAGGACTTCTTTGTAAGTGCCTTCGGTTTTGTTCGAGCCCGGAACAGACTTGTATGGATTGTATGTCTGACATTACAATTTGAGATATAAAGCCGATTTCTTTCAAATATATTTCTGTTGGTGGCGGAGAATTTATTCTTTGCTTAACACCCTTCTATGAGACGTATGTGCTCAAAGGTTATATAGTTGAAGTTATCAGCGATATATTCCCAATTTGGTAATGTGATATGCTGAGTGATGCTGAAATGATCATTGTGTTGATTATTTGTGATAGGATCGTTTATTTGATCGTCTATCCTTGTGATCATTGTGTTGATCATTTGTTGACCCAAAGCATGGCTTTTGTACAAAGTATGTTTTTGTGGACGTGACTTCGTCGAGCCTCACACCCCGTGAATGGTCAAAACAGGAAAGAAGCAGCAAGGTTATGAGGGGTAGCACCCTTTAGGATGTGTCCATTTCCTTCTGGAAAAGGGTGGTATCATGGTATGGAGCCCAGATACTTACTCATGTTGAAACACTTTGTTTTTATGATTGTGTGAATTGATTAGAGAGCGCTCTCGGATAAAGGTCCCAAAGGACCGGGGGATGGCATATTCGGTCAGTTGTTACTCAGTTAGGGGTAACCCGGCCTTGTGTTGGTAGAGATCCGGTTTGGTTCTCGGGGATGTCCATCCAGAGGCATTCTCATGTGGCAATGGGAAGTTCCTTGGCCTGACCATTTGTTGGAAATCCAATTCCCAATACGAAACTTTTACGGTATTAGTTGTAGAACCTGCTATTCACTTATGGTGGTCACCACTGTTTGGATAGTAGCTATAGTAGGCATACGATAATGGTCGTATGTTGGCTAAGATTTATATTCTACTTTCGAAATGAATTTGTTATACACTATGCACTAATAATAATATCAAATGTTATTTTAAATGCGTATCAAGCATCTTTGACTATCATAAGGAGAAATCTCCTCCGATTCTGCGTTTGCATGTGTGTGTGTGCGGGAGGCCTTATGGTAGTCTCATTTTTAAAAGCATTGCGAATTGATTTAAAAATATTCCTCTATTTTGATTTTAAAGTAAATAAACTGTTTTGAGTTCTCACACCAGTCTCATGACTGACTCGGAGTTTATTGTTTTCCTTCCTAAACTCTGGGTGCCCACCAATTTCCACACGGGCAGTCAAGAGTTAAGGTTTATCAGGATATTCTGGATATTCTGGAGTTGCTGGAGGCAAGCTGGATGGCATGGCGTATTACTAGTTTATATAGTATTTCTTTTTCCGCTGCACTGTTATGTTGTTGTACACTCTGATGATTTGATGTAATGTAATATGATGATAATGTAATAACTGATATAGTTCTTTGTTTAAAGATTATTCATTTATTATTATATGTTGTTCCGCTGCGAATTGTGAGATTCTGTTGTTGTTCCGTTCTGTTTCTTCTGTCCCGTTCTATTTTAAAAAAAAAATTCTTCTATCTTCTATTATCAAATTTTCTATTTTTCTATCTTCCTCTCTCTCTATTTTCTGTTATCTTCTTCTACTTCTCTCTTTTTCTTTTCTTAAAATTTTTGTTAAAACCCATAACATTCCGTGTTTTCGGCCTTCGATTTCTCGGCAGTCGATAAAGTGAGTATCGATGTTGAATTTTCGAAGAACGAAAATTTTCGGGTTGTTACATTTGGTATCAGAGCTGATGGTTAAGCGACAACCATGGTTCTGTTGGGTATTACTCATTAGAGATGGAGTCAGCAGTACTCTAGAATGAGTTGAGTGTAATAATAGCTATGAGAGCGTATTTGTTAGTGAATAAAAAAAAATTGTTTTGTATTGTGTTGACTTATCGGTTGATTGTTTATAGATTCCGATCGATCTAGTCTAGCTAACTATCGTAGATAGGGGTTTCTAAACTCTTAAACAAGATAAATCGACATAGTATTGTTTTAAATTGGGTGAATGAAATAATTTTGCCTTGATTATATTTTATATATAAAGAAATAATTTTTCAGAATTATTAAAGTGTATATAAGTTGATTGTTAGGTTGTTTGAATAATCTAAATTAAAGAATAATTGTATAAGCAAAAGAATTATAAGAATTGAATTATAATTAAAGTGTTTACAATTGTGAAATAAACTTATATATATAAGAAGTAAAATTATATGAATATGAGTTGTAAATAACCAAGTGGATTAAATGAATATAAACTTGAGTATATGAATGAAATTCAACTTAGAAATTGAATTGAAAAAAAAAATGGTTTGAATATAAATCAATTGAATGTAAATTGAGTGGATATGGAATAATGAATGTAAGTGTAAATTCATTGAAACCTAATGTTATTAGAAGTTGAAAGGTTGAATGAAAATCAATTTAATTAAACCAATTGAAAGTGATGGTGTTAAACCAAATTGAATGAATATAAGTAAAGGAATTTGGTTGAAATTAATATACATTGGTTGTTATATGATTGTTAGATGATTGTATATAATTCATTAAGTGTTAATGAAAGTGAATTAATGAAATTGAAAGCTAGGAAATTGAATTCAAATTGAAAGTAAATAAATTTGAATAGAATTGAAAGTGAATTGGATTTAATTAGTAAATGTAAACTAATTGAATTGAGAATGAATGTTGATAAAATCCAATGTAAATGAATCAAATATGATTTAAATTGAAAACCCATTTCATTGAATATTAATGAGAATATGAATGAATATTATTGGTTATGAATGTTAGTTGGTTGATGGTTGAATATATATTGCTTTTGTTGTATATTGATATTATTATCTATATGCATGGTTCTCATGTTGTTTGTTAAGTGTTTAGTAGGTGCGGATCGCGTTGCTTCGCATTTGGAGTTCGCTTTAGCGCTATATTAGCCGTATATGCTTGCTAATAAAATATAAGGTACATATCTCGGATTAAATATCGTACTTTTACACTTTTTTCCCTTCGGGATGCCTCATTACTTGATGAGATGTATATTTGTGATATATATACTGTCATTTTTTTTTTCCGGATCGAGCCGCGCAAAGGAGACTATGGCGAATTTTTCTGGAAATTTAAGGCGTTAGAAAATTTTTGAGAAATTTGGAAAATTTTGAAAACTTTAACTTTGATTTTTGAATTGAAAGTTAAACAATAGTAGTTGCTTTTGAAAAGATATCTAAGTATGATTTTGAAAGCTTAGTAAAGTTATTGTAAGCAGTTTAACTATGAATTTTGAGAAAATTAATAGATTCTGTAATTTTCTTACTTGTAATTTCGGGGACGAAATTCTTTTAAGGGGGAAAGATTGTAACGACCCAGAATTTTTATAAATTAAAATTTGAATATTTAATTAATTTTGAATATTAATAAGTGAATTTATAAGTCGAATAAATTTTTATTTGAATTATTAGATTTAATTGGATAATTAAATCGATAATTAAATAAGTGAAATTATGGAAATAATTGAAAATTGGGTTAAATATGATTGAAAATGATCTGTAAAATTTTATTTAATCATACTAGAGTTATAGAAATATTTTAGAACTTTTAAAATCGAATTAAAAGTTAATTTGTGAAAATTGAATATTTTAATATTTAATAATCGACTGTAAAATAGCCAATTTTTGAACAGTCTCAGAATTGAACGAAACCAGTTCCATTGGATCCGTAATAGTTAATTATTACCGGATTTCAATTTTCGTGTCAATCGGAGCTATCGTTTGATCGTGGCAGCTCGAAACGCATCGAATTATTTTTAATTTAAATTTGGCGAGTCAAAATAGCCATTTTTCAAAAAGTCTCGGATTTCGACGAAACTAGTTTCATCGGATCCGTAATGTGATATTATTGTAAGGTTTCAAATTTCAAGTCAATCGGATTTACCGTTTGTCCGGTACAAATTAAAACGCCTAGAAATCGAGTTAAATCGGTTTAATTTAAATTGAACGTTTTCAGCCATAACTCGCACATACTTCCGAATTAGCTTCCGAAACCTGTTCCATTGTGTCCGGAACGCGGGGTAAACCTTAGAAACGCTGGTTACGGCGCCTAAATCGGAGTTCGGAATTTCCGGGATGAATAGTGTCGCTCGTTCCTTATAAATAGCCCCTACCTCTTCATAAAATTAAAATAAATACTAAAACCCTAACCCTAAAGCTAGTAGCCGCCAGTTACATAATGAATGGCCGAAAATTAAGCAACTTCTTCCCTCTAGATCTTCCAATCCGTCAACAATTAGAGGAAGTTGTCAACATGAAAGATGTAGAGGGTGATGAGAGCTTCGATGTGAACGGTGGAGATCGCGGTTGGTGTCGTGTGGAGGGAGCTAGAGGGGGCCGTTCGTGGGCTGTTAGGGGACGTGCGCACGCTTACCTAGGTGGCCGAGCTTCATGGTGGGGGAGGTGGAGGTGGCTCTCGTCAAGGGCTTCGCGTTGGCGTTGGTGTGATCGAGTTTCGTCGAGTATCGGGGGAGTAATTTGAAACCCTAGTTTCTTGTTTTGGGTTTCATGGTAACGGCCAAAACCTGTAGATGTGCGTGGGTGTAGGAGATGAACAGGGGCCGTTGGATCTGGATCTTGTGGCTGTGATGGAGAATGGGTTTGTAAATGTTGTATTTATATAAGTTAAATCGTGTACAAACTTGTAAAATCAATATCTTTTTCATACGAGGTCGAAAAAATGCAAACTCAGTTGCGTTGGAATCGTATGGACGAGCACTTCGCGATGGAGTTGGTTTGGAGTAGTTTGGAGTTAGTGAGAATTTCGGGTAAAATTAAACGTGCGTTTAATTTTATTCGAAATAAAAGCTAAAACGGAATTTAAAATCAAGGTGAGAACTTCTCACTCAATCGAATAGGTTTCGATTTTATTTTAAATAGTTAGATTTAAAATATTTGAATGCATGTTTGAATGATGACTGTAAATTATTGATTGTTAAAATAGACATTATGCGCCGTTAGTAAGCGGATGTTATTTAATATAAACATATACCGCGAATATTTCATAAACAGTGAAATTGGTATTATATATAATATCAATATATATATATATTGGCATATGTATATATTGCAGTTGATTGATTTCCCGCATTTTTTGTTTAGCGGATGAGACCCTATTACGCCGCTATTAAGCGGATAATATTTATTAAAAACATATACCGCGATAATTTCGTACTGGAACGAAATTGGTATTGTGCTAATTATTGTGGATGCAGGAAAACAGGTTGGAGGGATCCAACTGGATTCCTCAACAGTTTTTATATGATTTCAGATATTTTGATATTTGATGGATTATCATATCGATATATGATATCGTTGTTGTCGTGATTGACTATTTGGTGTGTAGCATCATTGGACCAAATTTCTGGTATTTTAAAAATGTTTTTAAAGTAATTTTTGAAAAGATAAAATATTTTGGAATTGATCCATTTTAAATAAATGAACGTTATAATTCTTAAAGTTATAAAAATTATAATTTTTGAGAAATACGGTTAAAAGCTGATTTTTGAGAAATAGGAATTAATGACTTTATAAAATAGTTTAAACTGGATTTTTGAATTTATTATCAAAAGTTTAAATATAGGATTTATAAAATTTGATTATTTTATAAATCAAAATGGTGAAATTATAAAGGAATTTAAAGACGTTTTAAAAGAATAATATAAATTGATTTATATTAAGAGATTTATAAATGGATATTTATAAATTGAAATATTGACATTATAAAACGAGTTTTTATAATTGTTTGAATGAAGTGAAAATGAATTTCATAATAGAATGAAATTTATAGAATTATAAGCTGTGAAGTTATAAATGAAATTTATAAATAGTAAGATTTATAAATTTGTGAAGTTATTTGAAGAATAAATTTTGTTAAATAAATAAATCTTATAAGTTATAAGATTTATGGTTTGGAAAGTCTTTAAAAGAACGATTTTGTAAAATAATCGTTTTATAAGCAATTGACTTATAATATGAACTTTTAGTTTATAATTGAGATATGAAATCAAATAGGTTAATAAAGGAATTTGTAAAAGGAAGTTTTTATAAATAAATAGAAATGGAATTTATGAACGTTGTTTTATAAATTCGCAAACGACTTATTTTGATAAGTTAATTGTTATAACTTAGAAATAGGGTTATATTCACATTTTCGAATAGTGAATAATCCTTTGAGTTAAAATGAATAAAAGAATGGAATTTGTTAAAGAAGTATATTCACGTTTTTGAATAGTGAATAATACGTTAAAAAAAAATGTTTTAAATAGAATTAAAACGATCTAACGATGTTTTAAAAGGTGTTGAGATTCGAAACCATAGATTTCAACATTTATTGTTGAAATAGATGTTTCGTGAAATAAAAGAAAATGGTGGACTATAACACTGTTGTTATAGTAAATGATTTCCGAAAGGAAATGTTTTGAATAGTATTGGGATTTATATATCTATTTTAATTTCGAATCCCTATACTAGTGATTTTGGGTTGTCGTAACGATGTTTTACGCAACATTCGTTTTGACCCAAATAAATATGTTTAAGTGAATGATTTCCTTAAAGAATGAAATATATACTTAATTCGGTTTAAGTATATTGAATATTTTCTAAGTGTTGAAAATAAAAGATTGTGAATTACTTATTTAATAAGTATGGAATTGTTTTCCAATATAAAGTGAATATATTGAATTTATCTTTTTGAAGATAAATTGAAAAGGATAATTGAAATTGTATATGCATGGATATTTGAAATATAAATTCATTATGGAATTTATATGTGAAAGTGGAATTTGTGTGAAAATAAATATTGATTTATTTTTGAAGTGTTGAAATTATATATCTTGTAAAGATATTTTGGAAAATAAATAATTTGGAAAATTATTTGGAATCTGGTGATGTTTGCATATCCAGTGATAGTTCAATAACCGACTATCAGTATTTCCCTTTAAATGGGTATTTGATGTGAATTGATTGAATTTGAATGCACACTTATTTTTGAATAAGCGCTCACTATTCGGGTTAACCGGGAAAGGACCATGGGGTCGTATAACCCACTCCGAATATGTGATACGTCGTTATGAATCGCATTTGAAGATCGGTGTTGAAGACCCGGTATTTGCGAAAGCGATAGGATGACCTATCGATTGTCTCTGCACTGAGTTGCAACGGTATAGAGACTCCCTAAGTGATGGGAAATCCGATCAGGATTGTGAATATCCGGATTGCAAGGACTTCTTTTTAAGTGCCTTCGGTTTTGTTCGAGCCCGGAACAGACTTGTATGGATTGTATGTCTGACATTACAATTTGAGATATAAAGCCGATTTCTTTCAAATATATTTCTGTTGGTGGCGGAGAATTTATTCTTTGCTTAACACCCTTCTATGAGACGTATGTGCTCAAAGGTTATATAGTTGAAGTTATCAGCGATATATTCCCAATTTGGTAATGTGATATGCTGAGTGATGCTGAAATGATCATTGTGTTGATTATTTGTGATAGGATCGTTTATTTGATCGTCTATCCTTGTGATCATTGTGTTGATCATTTGTTGACCCAAAGCATGGCTTTTGTACAAAGTATGTTTTTGTGGACGTGACTTCGTCGAGCCTCACACCCCGTGAATGGTCAAAACAGGAAAGAAGCAGCAAGGTTATGAGGGGTAGCACCCTTTAGGATGTGTCCATTTCCTTCTGGAAAAGGGTGGTATCATGGTATGGAGCCCAGATACTTACTCATGTTGAAACACTTTGTTTTTATGATTGTGTGAATTGATTAGAGAGCGCTCTCGGATAAAGGTCCCAAAGGACCGGGGGATGGCATATTCGGTCAGTTGTTACTCAGTTAGGGGTAACCCGGCCTTGTGTTGGTAGAGATCCGGTTTGGTTCTCGGGGATGTCCATCCAGAGGCATTCTCATGTGGCAATGGGAAGTTCCTTGGCCTGACCATTTGTTGGAAATCCAATTCCCAATACGAAACTTTTACGGTATTAGTTGTAGAACCTGCTATTCACTTATGGTGGTCACCACTGTTTGGATAGTAGCTATAGTAGGCATACGATAATGGTCGTATGTTGGCTAAGATTTATATTCTACTTTCGAAATGAATTTGTTATACACTATGCACTAATAATAATATCAAATGTTATTTTAAATGCGTATCAAGCATCTTTGACTATCATAAGGAGAAATCTCCTCCGATTCTGCGTTTGCATGTGTGTGTGTGCGGGAGGCCTTATGGTAGTCTCATTTTTAAAAGCATTGCGAATTGATTTAAAAATATTCCTCTATTTTGATTTTAAAGTAAATAAACTGTTTTGAGTTCTCACACCAGTCTCATGACTGACTCGGAGTTTATTGTTTTCCTTCCTAAACTCTGGGTGCCCACCAATTTCCACACGGGCAGTCAAGAGTTAAGGTTTATCAGGATATTCTGGAGTTGCTGGAGGCAAGCTGGATGGCATGGCGTATTACTAGTTTATATAGTATTTCTTTTTCCGTTGCACTGTTATGTTGTTGTATGTTGTTGTACACTCTGATGATTTGATGTAATGTAATATGATGATAATGTAATAACTGATATAGTTCTTTGTTTAAAGATTATTCATTTATTATTATATGTTGTTCCGCTGCGAATTGTGAGATTCTGTTGTTGTTCCGTTCTGTTTCTTCTGTCCCGTTCTATTTTAAAAAAAAAATTCTTCTATCTTCTATTATCAAATTTTCTATTTTTCTATCTTCCTCTCTCTCTATTTTCTGTTATCTTCTTCTACTTCTCTCTTTTTCTTTTCTTAAAATTTTTGTTAAAACCCATAACATTCCGTGTTTCCGGCCTTCGATTTCTCGGCAGTCGATAAAGTGAGTATCGATGTTGAATTTTCGAAGAACGAAAATTTACGGGTTGTTACACCGTATGTACGAGTTATGATTATTAGAACTAATTGAAATCAAAATTAACAAAAATAAATTAAACAAAAATAAAATACCGTGCCACATCCACTCTTCCCTCGTGAAAAACGCGTATGCTTCTTCTTGATTGCTAACTTTGTTCCGTAATTTTTTTTTTATTTCGATTTACTTTAATTTTCCTCCTTATTATATGAAAGTATGTATTTTTAAAAGGTTTGAAAGAAAAAAGAAGAATTGAAAAAAAAAAAGATTAAAATAAGGACTGTAAACGGAAGAGAAGATCTAGGTTTGAAAATAAAGAAGAAAGTTTGAAATAGAAGTAAATTTGAAGAAGAAGAAGAATATTTTAAGAGAAAGGAAAAATTAAAATGAGAGATAATAAGGAGCTTTGAGAAAAACAAGAAAAAAAAAGAAGAAGAAGAAGAAGAAGAAGAGTAGCATGGAGGCTAGGGTTAGAGTTAGGAGAAACAAAATGTAAAAGAAGAATAAGATGTAGGTTATTTATAATTAGGAAATGAATGGAAAGAAATAAAGTAAATATGAACAAACTTGGTTTTGAAATATAGTAAATATGAACAACCTTTTTAAAAGTAGCAGGTATTAAAAAGAGGTAATTATTTATTAGAAAGGGAATGAATGGACTAACTCTATACTGTAAACATACTTTTAGGATTCAAATTTCAAAACAATTGTTTACTTAATAAATTTTGTTAACCCTAAACACACCAAAATTAACTTCATTAACTCAAGTAATATTCGAATTTCTACGCATTTGGGTTTTTGTCTATGCATAATAATTTTTTATAATTACCTTAAAAATGAAAACATTTGATTTGTTTTTCCCAAAATGATCTCTAATTACCATTGAAACACCCTTTTTGTTTACCATAAAACGCGCGTTTTTTTATTATCAAATCTATTAATTGCAATCACCGTTTTCTTTTCTTTGAATTGAAATATTTGAACTACATCAATTGCAATCACACAAAATTAAATTTTAAAACAGACAACTAAAATGCATAAAAATAAAAAAAATAAAAAAATAGAAAAATTGTTTATACACAAGAGTAATAAATAGATTATTTTCCTATTCTTGTAATTAGTTTGTAAGCTAAACACAGTTCAAATAAACATATATTTCTTTCTTTAAAAATCAATCTTTCTATATTTTTATTTAAATTAAATTAAACCTACATTCATAGATGAAACATTCATTTTATTGATGTAAATGTTTTTTTTTTGAATCAAAACTTTTCTTATATTTCACAAAACATAAGCTGCTTTTAATTGCACCTATTACAATTAGTATTCTCTCTCCTATTAATTGAAAATTTTCAATTACATTAATTTCAGTTGATTAAGTTTCAAAATGGGCTAAATGAATGTAATGATAAGTAGAACAATTACTTCCTACTAACGTAATACTTAGATGTTAAATTTTCATTTATTTTGCAATACTTCAATTAAATTAATAAATATTGCTCTCTATACTTAAATCTGTATTAACAAAACGTTAGCTTTGGATTGGTAGAATTTGATTTACCAAAGTTTACTTACATAATACAAACTATATTAATTTGCCACCTATTAGTTCTTATTATATTTTTAAGTTCGTTACCTATCCACCTTGATTATAATTCCATCTATAAAGCAAATTTAGTTAGCCTTAACATTACTACACTAAATCTACAATCAGTTTCAATTAATATAGAATTATATCTTAAATACTTACCATTTATTTATAAATTAGGTTACCTTCCAATAAATTTTATTCCTAAGTATTTGATTGGATTGCCATCTTTACTATGTCTATTATTAATTAGCTTCAAATTCTGCAATTTCACTTCTTAAATCCACCCTTTGCTATATTATAAATAAAATTTACATTGGTTACATTTCACATAAATGTATCATTTATTTACATTTATTACAAACTTATTTCCAATTCCAACTAAAAATCTAAATAAATGAATAGGCAACCTACCATAAACATTACCGTTACCTTTTTGTCACATACAAAATCTTTTATTACAAAAAATCAATTTTTGCATATATTTTCATACTACAAATTCAATTTACTTATGTTCAAATTATAGCCAAACCTGACTTTTAAATTATTTTATATAAAATTGGGATTTCATTAAGTTTATTAATTATTACCCTTAATTGGCATTTATCACCTTGTATTCTCGTTATCATTTCATAGATATGATTCCCAATTCCTTATTATTGACTTAAATTGGCATTACTAACATTGCATTAAACGTTGTTACTTAAATCTCTACCCAATAGTAATTAATACTCTAAATAAATACGCTTACTCCTTTCGTTATTTATTAATTATCACAAGAAACGTTTAATCATTTCAACAACATTGTAATTTCAAATTACCTACATTGATTGTATACGTTTTCCATTATTATCATTTATTAGAATTCTATTCAACTTTCCATCTTATGCATATAGTTAACCTTTCTATTGATTTTTCCTTCAAATTTTTTAGTTACTTCTTAACTTACAAAAAGGCAATGATTAATTACATTTAATCGCCATAAATTAAATGCATTGGTAACGAACAATAGCTGTCACCATTATACAATTTATAACATTTGTAATTTATTCTCTACAACAATTATTACCTATCAATATTATTTCGCCCATAAATACAAACTTGCAATTGTTCTTATTATCATATTCCATTTACTGTTAACAATGTTTATTACATTATATTAGTTTAATATTTTCCTCAAATTCCTCATATTCAACTCATATATAGGTAAAATTCTTTTCACCACTTAAAATCATTTGAATTAACTTCGAATTACTATAAGTAGGTTTTTAATTTATTTTTCTTCTAAATTTAATTACAACTTATTAATTTAACCAAATTAAATCCATAAAATCTACGGGTCATTACAGATTTGCTAATGGAAACTAGGGCTTAGGATTTCCTAATTCTTTTTCTCTTCCACCATTGTTGAAAGCTTGAAGAGTTAGGAATTAGAAATGAAGTAATGAAGAGTTGGAGTGGGTTGGGACTGAGTTAGTAAGTGGTTAATTGGCTCAGCCCAAACCAAAGCCCTAAGCGGGAAAAAGTAGCAAAAATCAACTTTCTCCAAACATATCGAAGCTTATACTCAAAAAGGTCGCAAACGTCATTTTGAACTCAATGGGGGTGGTTTCGAGTCCCAATTCGACTGTTTGCAAAAAGTAGCTTTTCGGACCAAAATCCGACGAACGATAAAATATTTAAATAAAATATTTAAATATAAAATCGATAAATATGCGGGTTGTTACAGACTTCCCTCCTTAAAGAAATTGTGTCCTCGCAATAATTAAGAAGGAAATATAAGAAGTAACAACATGGAAGCATATTAACACAAAAGAAAATTTGAATCAAGAAGTTCACCATAAAGAGCACGAAGGAGTAAATTCCGAAAGTTTTCGTTCGATGAATTCTCAAGATTTCACATGAGCGGTGTGAGAACCATTGAACTTTTATGAAAAAGAATATCTTTATATCGAAGGCGCTCAACCTCCAAAGCAATGATGCGAATAGAATGTTGCTCAAAAGTCAAGTTTGGTGAAACTTCAATCCCTCAATAATACCGGGATAAAGAATAAAAACCGGAAACATAAAAGCATTTCCATAGTTAAAAGACGTGGAAAACGTCAAGGATCAAAAAGTTGAGCCGGTGCAACGGCGTAGTACAAATACGGTACGCCCGAGAAACTAGAAACTCGAATAATTTGGAACACCGACGTAGTACAAAGACGGTACGTCCAATGAACCAAAAAGCCAAGTCATTGATATAGTTCAAACGGTACATCCAATGAATCCAAAAAGAAAAGACATTGATGTAGTACAAACGGTACATCCAATGAATCAAATAGCAAAAACATTGATGTAGTACAAACGGTACATCCAATGAATCCAAAAAGAAAAGACATTGATGTAGTACAAACGGTACATCCAATGAATCAAATAACAAAGACATTGATGTAGTACAAATGGTACATCCGGTGAATCAAAAGCAAAGACATCGATGTAGTACAAACGGTACACCCGATGAATCAAAAACAAAGACATCGATGTAGTACAAACGGTACACCCGATGAATCAAAAGAAAAGACATCGATGTAGTACAAACGGTACACCCGATGAATCAAAAACAAAGACATCGATGTAGTACAAACGGTAAACCCGATGAATCAAAAGCAAAGACATCGATGTAGTACAAACGGTACGCCCGATGAATCAAAAACAAAGACATCGATGTAGTACAAACGGTACACCCGATGAATCAAAAGCAAAGACATCGATGTAGTACAAACGGTACACCCGATGAATCAAAAACAAAGACATCGATGTAGTACAAACGGTACACCCGATGAATCAAAAGCAAAGACATCGATGTAGTACAAACGGTACACCCGATGAATCAAAAGCAAAGACATCGATGTAGTACAAACGTTACACCCGATGAATCAAAAGCAAAGACATCGATGTAGTACAAACGGTACACCCGATGAATCATAAACAAAGACATCGATGTAGTACAAACGGTACACCCGATGAATCAAAAGCAAAGACATCGATGTAGTACAAACGGTACATCCGATGAATCAAACTCAAATAATTCGGAACACCGACGTAGTACAAAAACGGTACGTCCAATGAACCGAACACAATAAAAGGACATCGGACGCTAGTCCATAAAAGAAATGAGATGAAACTCAATAAAACGAAGTACACCAAAACGCCCGATGAACTTGGTAAAAAGATGATTCCATTCCGACATCATCAAAGAATCAACACCTTAGTGCCTACGATAAAACGTATTGGCAACACAATTTCCCCTTCGGGAATAAAAAGAATGTCAAGATCATAAGATGCTAGGAACTCGAGTCAACATGCAGTTCCTTAAGAGAATATAAATATTCCAAAGATTTATGATCGAGGTAGAGAACAAATTTCTCATCCAAATATGATGATGCCAAATTCCAAAAGCAAAAAAAATAGCTGAGAGCACTAGATCATAAGTGGCATATCTAGTCTCGATAAGCTATAATGATTTAGAAGCACAAGTGATAGCACGTTCTCTTAGGCAAGAGATCGGCATCCAACCCAATACGACTAGTATCGGTACAAATACCAAAGTCTTGGTTCCCCTTCAGGAATCACAAGAATAAGAGTATCGAAAGAAAATTCTTTTAGATAATCTTCTTTCTCGAAAAGCTAAAACTTTCAAAATCACAATTATTTCAATGTAAGATTATTTCTAGAAAAATTTACAATTTACAAGTCAATATATCGTGTCTGATTGTCACATCAAAGCGTTTAGGAAATTCCTATTGATAACGTTGATCAAGCGCATCGACCAAAATTCTTAAAGCACTCAACGGGCAATACAATCACAAAATCATCTTTTATAGGATAAATAAATCTCTTAAAAAGTTTTAAGAATATTCTTTGTTCGTTTCAAGAACAAAATCCAGTTTTACTTATAAATAAATCTTATGAAAAAGATTTGCAAAATTTTAAATTACTATTTTCACCCAAAATCAATAAATACAAGAATGGTCTCATCGAAATATTCATAGAATATTTGATATATAAAATGGGTGGAATAAACTGGACAAATTGAATGACAAAATAAGTCATTCATTAGAATCATAATGAGTGCGGAGTGCGTAAGTGGAATGCTAACTCCCGCAACTCGTAGCCAAATGAAAATCAGTGGTAAGGTCAAACTGAAAAGACCTTAGCACCACACAAAAGATTACTTAGGTGATAATCCTAAGACAAGCTCAAAGATTTCGGAAAATTTCTCTAACTACATGAATGAGAGAAATAACACTTTCCTTACAAGTGGGCTTAAGGAGTAAAATGATGCCATCAAGTTGGAATCAAAATCACAAAGGAAAAATAGAAATCTGCTTCACAGATTGAAAATGTCGAAGATGAATAGTCCACTCGAAAAATAGGATATGGGCTTCACAATGATTAAGCCGATCCTTTCAAAAAAATCAATTCCGAAGCCTAAGTAAAAATATCGGCTCGAAAAGAAAAGTCTCATAAAATAATTTCGACATCAATAAAAAGCAAATTGAGTGTTGCAGATCTACCATCCGGATTCACAATCCTCAAAGAAGTCATCAAGCCCAAAAATGTTTTTAAAGAAAAAGAATCAACAAGTTCTTTTGATATGAAGTAATGAGATGGAACCCATATCAAAAAGAACTCAAATAAGAAGATCACGAAATAAAACAATGCCATCAAGGATTGAGTGAAAAATACCTTGACCAAGAGAAGAGTTGCTAAGGGCTTGCAGCTTTCCTTCTCTCTTGCTTGGAAGCTTAGGACACGAAGATAAAAGATGACCCGAACCTTTGCAATAACGACAAAAGAGGGATTTCGGGCACTCCCTTGCATAGTGGTCTGAGGAACCACAAGTGTAGCATCGTCCATGACTAGAGGTTGGAGTCTATGCTACCGGAATAATAGGATGAATCGGTATGGAGACTCGAAGTAAATCCTAAAGCACGACTCCTAAGATGGACTTAGGACGATGATCCTTGTTAAATTATTCTATATTGTTCCGAAGTTTGGCTCCGATACCAAGCTGTGATGCCCCCACCTCTATACCCACGCTAGCCAAGAACATTACTGTGAATGCTGTCAACTAGCACGGAGAATAAGGCTGTTGAGGAGCGACCATCTGTATAATTGCTTTGTGCGAGTACCGATATACCGGATAAAAATATAACTTTTCATCTCAAGAGGAAATCCGACATACCGACACAGACTCAAAGCTACTACACAGTGGCTATAAAGGTCTTCGGAAACAAATATAGAAATAAACATAACACAAATCAGTCACAGACAATTCATATCACAAAGGCGGAAATAGATATGAATATTACACATGGAAGTGTATATCAGAGTAGTGGTCTAAAAAGATCCACAATATCACAAAAGAATAGTTACATGAACTGCACAAAAGAATAAGTATACATTATGGAGTCTATATCTCAAATGTATACAACAAAAAAACTACTAATCTAAGTAGTTAACCAAAAGTCAGAGGAATCAATCCCAAGAGAGAAGTCAAGCAGAAGCACCTGTAACATCTCGGTTTGACCCGAGTATTATTTAATAAGAAAGTAATAAACGGATCAGTTTAGCTATAAATATCAGGTGAAACGATATAGAATAAGAGATATGACTAAACACATAATAATCACTATGCCAAGCTGTGATATATATATAAGTAATTGAAAATCAACAAGAGATTAATCAATATCACCAAATCTACACAAGAATCAAAGAAGTGTCATACTCCTTATTTCGTTCACCAAACCACAAATATTGACGATAATATCAACGTCAATTACAAAAGTCAATGACACACAAATTCACCAATGCACAAATACTGACAATAATATCAATGTCAATCACAAAAGTCAATGACACAAATTCACCAATGCACAAATATTGACAATAATATCAATGTCAATCACAAAAGTCAATGACACACAAATTCACCAATGCACAAATATTGATAAAACTTATCAATGTCAATCACAAAAGTCAATGACACACAAAATCACCAATGCACAAATATTGATAAAACTTATCAATGGAAATCACGAAAATTGGTGAAACACAAATTCTAGAAATCATCTCAAGAAATCCAGAAATCACAAAGGGGGGAGGCCTATCACAAACGGGAGCATAAAGCCCACCAACACGTGTATCACAAACGGAATGCTAATTCCATGGTTGCTAACCATCACAAATTGAGCCGAAGCTCCACAAACGGCCCGAAGACCATGGGTTGCTACCCCACCAAATTGAGTCGAAACTCCACAAAACGGGGTTTAGTCTCCCTCGCAGACAAAGAGACATCGCACATTGCTAGTCTAAATCACAAAGATGATCGTCATGATCATCAAGAAGTGTCAATTACACTAAGCTAGTAAATATGTGAGTTTAGCATCATGTCCCATAACCACTAGCTTAACTTAAATATTTACGAACAAATTGTAAGTTTCCACTAGAAAATTGTCACAAGAGATTCAATCGAACAAGTCCAAGAATTAACCGAACAAGTAAACGCAAGCGTTTCATACCACTTGTTTTACTAAGCCGTTTAATTAGGTTTCTCATACGAGTGAGGTAAAGGTTTGTGTATACTAGTAGATTGGAAAACGGTTTTATAAACGAGTTTGATATTGAAAATATAGTTGAAATCGTTTTGATGAAGAGGTTTTGATATTTAATACAAGTATTGAAACCTTTATATTTTTAAAGTGACAAATCACAAAAATGATTGTAGAACAATCAATCACTAAAACTCACATTCAAAGACGTGAATAAAATCCAAAGAAATCGATACCAAATCCATAGAAATGGATATTCCCAAAAATCACGAAGAAAATGTCATCAAAGTCAATAACAAATGATAACAACAAAAAGGGAATCAACACGAATCGATTAAAGTTGGAAATATACTCAAAATTTGGCAAATAGGCAAAACTAGGGATTTCCAGACGTCTGAGGGTTGTCCAGACGTCTGGATTTGGTTTCTGGAAATTTCCCAGAAAACCATCCAGACGTCTGAAACCTAAAATCAGACGTCTGAAAAACATTCAGACGTCTGGAGGAAAGTCCAGACATCTGGTTTTGGTTTCTGGAAATATTCCAGAAAACCAACCAGACGTCTGAAAACACAAATCAGACGTCTAAGCTTATTACAGACGTCTGAAACAATAATTCAGACGTCTGAAATTAGCCACTGCCTTATTTATTCTTCTGCCGTATTTTATTTTTCTCCAGGTTGCAAGACGTCTGGCATTGGTCTCCAGACGTCTGAAAACCTGGTAAGGGCAACAATTTGCCTAGGCCATATGGCCCAAACGATGTCGGGAGCGAGCAACGACGACTAAGGATTTACGTCAAATGACATCCCGGCCTTATAGGCTCTTCAATACACCCCAAATATCGTAATCAAACATCCATAAAAGGATTTTCACAAAAATTGGAATATTCACCCATTCGATCCAAATCAAAAGCAAATGAATATGCACAAATGTTACGAATTCATACCTAACCAAAAAGATGGATATAGACATAGATGTGAGATAAAAATCTCACCTTTTCACAAAATCAAACAAGAAGAAGCTTGAAAGCAAATGGAGAATCAACCTCTCTTCAACAACACCCCAATTGAGCTTGAATCTAAGCTCAAAAACAAGAACATTCCCAAAATTAGGTTTAGGAATTTCTGAAATTGGTAAGAGAATGAGTTGGAGAAGAAGAAGAGAAGCTTACCAATGGGTTCCTCTTGAGTTTGGAGCAAGGAGATGGATTTGCTAATGGAAACTAGGGCTTAGGATTTCCTAATTCTTTTTCTCTTCCACCATTGTTGAAAGCTTGAAGAGTTAGGAATTAGAAATGAAGTATTGAAGAGTTGGAGTGGGTTGGGACTGAGTTAGTAAGTGGTTAATTGGCTCAGCCCAAACCAAAGCCCTAAGCGGGAAAAAGTAGCAAAAATCAACTTTCTCCAAACATATCGAAGCTTATACTCAAAAAGGTCGCAAACGTCATTTTGAACTCAATGGGGGTGGTCTCGAGTCCCAATTCGACTGTTTGCAAATAGTAGCTTTTCGGACCAAAATCCGACGAACGATAAAATATTTAAATAAAATATTTAAATATAAAATCGATAAATATGCGGGTTGTTACACTTTATTTTCAAACAAATTAAATATGGGTATGTTTAAGTGTATATATCTATATATGAATTGATTTTAAATTAAATTTGTATTGAAAATTCAAAGAATAAATATTTTAAACAAATTGGATATAAAATATATATATGTATATGATTTTATTAGTATATAGTTTATTATTTTCTTTTAAAGATCATATTATATAAGTTAAGGAAAGTAGTTACTAAATAAAAATTTAATATAAAATTTTATGGAAACATTTAAAAATATGAATAAAGTATATATATATATATATATAATTTAAGTACATAAAAGAGATAATAAAGAAATTTTAATACATTATAATATGCAAATAACAAGTGTAAACAAGATAAAATACTTTTAAACAAGTGTAAGAGAAATACATCATTAGATTAACAAATGTTAAGTGATTTAACAAGTGTCACTTTCTATTTTATTTTCTTTACATTTTTAATAACTCTAATTAAAACCTATGTAAACATCTAAATTTTCTTTCTACATTTGTTTTTCTATTTTCCTACTTTTAAAACAAAAGAACAAACCAGTAAGGAAACTCAGATCTGAGACAAATTAAACAAATCAAACATTTAAACCTAAAAAAAAGAGATTTCTTCACAAATTCAAAATCTAAACAAAAGCAAGAATCAACTCAGGAAATCCAATCCAGATTAACATCAAAAGCAAATTAAGTTTCAGACTCGGTTTTAAAGCAAATTTAGTTAAAAAATTCATGTTGCAAAAGAAGATTTAATCACCTCAATAATTAAGCATGAATTAAAGCAAGATCAAAGCAGATCTGGTTCAATTCGAAGGATGTTCAAAACTGGAATTTTAAAAACAGGACTCTGTTCTTTGCTCTCTGTACAACATAAAGGTGAGTAAACAGTTTTATTTAAAGAATTAAACCTGTCAAAATCTAGATGCATGCAGCATTAAAATGGAATAGGATATGTGTTTGCTTGATTTGTTTAAACAAGATTTCATGTGTATTTGAGTGTGAAAGTTGTTGTGCATACCTGGAATAAAAGATTTCTCTGTTCTTTGTTCTTAGGTCCTAAAATTTTAATATAAAAAAAGAATCACTGCTCTACTTCTGATTGTTATGTGTTTGTGATATTTGAATATATATTGTTAGAAATGATAGGATTTAAGTTGTAAAAATATTTTAGGTAAGAATTGATGACAGTTTATCTGGAATGGAGTATTACAGTAAAAATCTTAATCTTCTTCAAATTTCGACCTTAAAGATTTGTTGTTTCAGGATTAAAATCTAAAGTGTTATCTAAAATTAGGATTTTCAAAAGTTAAATCATGATTTTTAAGGTAGTAAATCTCGAGAAATCAAAAGTTGAACGTTTTTGGGTATTGACTATTTTCTGGTGATCGGTATCGCTTTGGGGAATCATAACCACTACCGGAGGTGACGTTGAGGAAGACGGTTTTAGCAAAAATGGACCTAGGATTTTTAGACTACGGTGGTGGCGGAGCTTTGATGAAGTAGGGTTTAACCCTAGTTTTGGGTCGAGGCTGAAATTTCGACTACGGCGCCCTCGACAACACTTCGGGAAAGTTCGGTCAAAGGTGAAACAGAGCTCAGATCATTGGTGATGCTGTGGCCAAAATTGTGGAGCCTCCGATGGACAAAGTGATCGTCGGCGGGACAAGTTTTGTTGAAGCAATGGGTTCTAATGGTATCGAAGTAGCTCGATTCGTTTCACATCGAGTTAAATGGTGTTGGGTGGTCGGAGCAGTAGTAGGGGTTGTGGAGGACTGGTTGAGGAGCCGAGGGTTGGTCAAAGAAGCGCCTGACCAACGTGCACGTGCACAAGTTCACGTTTGTGCCAGGTTTGGGCACGGCTGGGTATTGAGTTTGGGATGAAGTATTTTTGCAGGGTTTAGTTCGTGAACGATTCGTGTTCGACTCGGGGTGTTGAAGCTAAGGGCTGGGTATGCGAGAGACACGGGGCTAACTCGGTGATTTTTTTTAAGTATTGCTCGAGTTTTATCTGGTAGGCTCGGTATTGTTTACGAGCTGGTCTTTGATAATGGGAAGTGAAGCAATTTTCTAAATAATAAGGTACATAGTAAAAAAATTAAAAAGTTGCTAAGCATAAGTATTTATCAAATTCCAAAGTAATGTTTAGTCAAGTTTAAGAGTTAAAAAAATGGATAAGTTTTTGAAGAAATATAAAGCAGTATATAAAACAAGGTATTAGCAAGATTTAAACGAGACTTCAAGTTTTAAAATACTTTAAAAAATTTGTTTAAAAAAGTTGTTTAATGTTTCAATGGTAATCTAGATAATGTATTGATTATCTTAAGTTTTAAAGGATCGCTAACTGATTAATGTAATCAATTAAGGAAATAATTAATTATTTTTATGAAAATTATAAAGTTTAATTAATTTGAGAAATCAATTTAATGGTTTGATTTATTAATGTGATTAATTGAGGGTTAATCACTTAATGAAATTAATTAGTAATGATAATAAAGGTAATTAAAGAACAATTACTGAATGTTATTAATTAAGGGGAATAATTAATGGATAATTACTAAAAGTGATTTAATTAATGATAAATACTTAAGCGAAGTAATTAAGGATTAATTACTTTGAGCAATTAATTGAGAGTCAATTACTTATTGTAATTAAAGAATAATTAATCAAGGATGATTAATTAAGACGGATGATTTTAGAATGATAAATAAACTGGGTTGTAATTAATTAATGTTAAGTAGGCAGGGTTTAAGTAATCCAAGTGATTAAAGTTGGTAATTAATTTAATTGGAGATGTACTAAATTAATTAGGAATTATGCATATATATATTAAATCTTGCTTACGACGATCGAATGATATTGGATGACTTGGGTTTTGAATATCTCTGATATTGAATGTGATGTATTGTGATATGATATGATGGATTGAGAAATAATATTATAGGATTATCTATCGAAAACAAATTGTTGTGTGAATTATGATACCCTGTATTTAATTTGAATGTATCCACTTAAACTGGATTTAAGATGACACTGAATTCAAAGAGACCGTGGTCGGGCACCGGTATGTACCCGAAACCACTTCGAAGTGTAACCTACTATGATTTTTTTTATAGATTTGGTATGAGAAATCAATAGGTTGGGATGTGATTGATTTAAATGTTTGGCCCATTTAAAACTAAGTAAAGATACTTAAAAGTTGATTGTGAATATAAGTGTTGTCTATGGCAAGTTGTGATCTTGTAGTGATGAACGAGTTATCTCGGGTTTTAAGTATGTTTTTGCATTAGAATTTCTTGTTAGATGAGTTTACTCACGTTGGTTTCCAGCCTGACCCGAGTGTTACTTTGATGTAATGCTCGTGTCAGACCGAGTATTACAGATTTTCAGGTAAGGACATTCTGGAGCTCAGGAGGCAAGCTGGATGGCAGGAACATATGGAGTGTTTCCGTTGTGATATATTGTTGTATATCTGGGACATGTGATATTAACTGTACAGAGTTTGTGTAAATGTTGTAACTCTGATATAAATAAATGTAAACTGACAAATACAGTTTTCTTTTGTATAACTGTTATTATTTGATATTATATTTTGATCCGCTGCGTATGTGAGATTCTGTGACTTGTTTCCTGTTTCTTCTTCTACCTCTTTCCTTCTTTTCCTAACTATCTGGAATCTTCGGGATCGAAAATTCTGGGTCGTTACACCACGTTAGTTGATTATTATCCGTGTAACAACCTAGAATTTTGGTCATTGAATTTTAATTTTTAATTAATTTTTAATATTTAGATAATTGAATTTGGAATTTAATAACTCATAATATAGGGATTACTTAAATATTTGAATACCGCATAAAATATTAATTAAATGGATTTAATGGTCTTACTTAACTGCGTTCAACTAATAAATAATATTTGTGAATTCGACCAATAAATTTATTTACAATAATAAATAGTTTAGATAAATATCGATAATTGGATTGAAATTATAAAACGATATTTAAATGTGTGAAATTATCATTCCGGGGCATTACCTCAAATTCAGACGGAACTGGTGCCTTTGGATCCAAAATAATGAATTGTTGTACGTCGATATGTTTCATGGCGATAAGACATATTGTGTGGTCATGTGAGCAGAAAACATATAGGGATTAATTTTAGAGAATTATTAATAATATAATTGGATTTTAAAAGCTAACTTTTGTATACTTTGAAATTAGGTCTTGAAAATAGTTCCATTGAGTTTAGAATAGGGTATTTTGCTTGGAAGGTCAGTGAGCATGCCTCGATTGAAGTCCATGATTTGGAGGGGTATAGTGATGGAAAATAGTATAAAATGACCATTACTCTCTTCATTCTCTAAAAATAAGAAACCTAGGTTGCCAAATCCAAAGACCATCGTTGATCGACGAGGCTAAAATAGGTGATGGTCCTAACATGAAAAATGTCCGTGGGTCAGATTAGTGTTCTGATTGGCTGGACTGACGTGGATCGAGGCGAGGACACGATGAAGCCATGATTTACTTCGCAGCTAGGGTTGGAATATTCATCATCGGCGTTTATCTTTAGGTGGTGGCCCTGAGCAAATTTGTAGGCGGAAGCTAGGTCTAGGATCTGGTGGAGTTTGGTGGGCTGGTATCGACGATAGTAGTGGCTAGGTCGAGATGAACGGGGTCGTTCGTTTAGGTTCATGCTCGAGGCATCGTCGTGGGGGGTGAGTTCGACGGTGCTATAGTCATCGTGGTTTAAGGAGGCGGCGGGGAAGGCGTGGTGGCCGGTGGCCAGTGGTGGCCTGCGACGATGCCACTATGCCTGTAATGAACGTGATGAAAAGCAGCCGCCTAGGTTAGATGTGATTAGGGTTTGGCGAAGTGAAAGGGTAAATAAAGTTGTAGTTAAAGAATTAATTATATTAATTAATTTAATATGTTACTAAACTCCTATCTTGCTCATACAAGGTCAAATCTAGACGGGATCGGTCATGTTGGACTCGTAGGAATGTCGTCTTCATAATGGAATTGGATTTGTTGAAATTGAAGCTAGATGAATTTTGGACTAATGACCAAATTAGAACGCGAAAGTGTCTACTGGAATTTCGGTAAGCTAGCTTGCCTCTAAATAAAATATATATTATATGTGATGCAATAGATTATTGTTTTATGCTTAGATGTTAATATATTTTTGTTCCATTGATTATTTGGTTAGATTTCGATTTGGAAAACGGATGACATATTATTTAATTTGCAGTGAACCCCCATGATTATATATATTGTCGGTAACCATTGTATTGCAGCGAACATTTATAGAGAGAATCTAAGGGGTTTCTTGCCAATATTTATTTATTTGTTTCCTTATGTTGCTTATATTGATGTTTGGTTGAAATATTTGTGACATATTGTTTGAATTGTATAAGTGTCATTGTAGCAATTTTCTCTATATCGTCACCTATTGAATATTAATAAATCATTTTAACTAATGATATTTGAATGTAATTAATCATTTTAATTAATGATAACTGGAATTAATTAATCATTTTGACTAATGACGTTTGAATCTAATTAATGATTTTAATTAATGAAATCTGAGTTTAATTAATCGTTTTAATTAATGATATTTGAAATTGATTAATCATTTTAATTAACGATTTTGATTTAATTAATCATTTTAATCAATGATATTTAAATTAAATTAATCATTTTAACTAATGATATTTGAAATTAATTAATCATTTTAATTAATGATATTTAAATTTAATTGATCTTTTCAATTAATGATATTTAAATTAAATTAATCATTTTAACTAATGTTATTTGAAATTAATTAACCCTTTTAATGATATTTAAATTTAATTAATCTTTTTAATTAACGATATTTGAAACTAATTAATCATTTTAATTAATAATGTTCGAATCTAATTAATCGTTTTAATCAATGATGATTGATTTAATAAATTATTTTGATGTTTTAAATTTAGTTAACCATTCTAATTAATGAAGTTTGAATCTAATTAATCATTTTAATTAATAATATTTGAATTTAGTTAATAATTTTAATTACTGATGTTTGAATTTAATTAATTTATTTAGATAACGATATTTGGATTCCATTAATAATTTTAATTAATGGTGTTCTAAAAGTTAATTAATTGATTTAATAAAAAAGTTTAAATTAAATTACCTGATTTAATAAAAAAAAATTAAAAGTTATTAACTGATTTAGTTTTTCAAAGTTAATAAGCTAAGTTAACAAATGTGTTTTAAAGATAATTAATTGGTTTATTAAAATAGAATCTAAATGTGATTAATTATCTTTGGTATAATTAATGTTGTTTTAAAAATTTATAAAAATATTTTAAAATTTGATTTATTTTCTTTTGGGAAAAATAATGTGGTTTTAAAGCTATAATATGATTTTATAAATTTTCCTTCAGGATATTAACATTTGATTTAAAATTTATATAATTAATTTTAAATTGATTTATTATCTTTCGAGATAATAAATGTCATTTTGAATTTACAGATGATAGTTTATAAATGAGAAAAATCCTTTAAATGGGATTGTTTAAAAATAAAACTATGTGTATATGCTTTTGGGTTTATAGTAAGCAATGTTTTAATGACATTTGTTTCCGACCCTTGTTTTAGTTCACTTAGTATTATGATTTGTCCTTTTAAAAGAATATTTCAAAAATTATTTTGTAAGTACTCTACAATATTTGAAATGTGTAAACTAAGCCATAATGTGAATCAAATGTTTAAAAGTTTGATTCATTTATTAGGGTAAGTGTATGTGATTTAATTCCTATACACAAATCACTTTGTTATTCCCAATAGCTGATCTATCGACTATGTGGGGTTGACAAAACTCAAAGAGCAAGTGAGGCTGAGCTATGTGGGGTTGCTCCCATTAGGGTATTTTCACATCCACTCTAGATTGAATTTGGTTGTGCGCATTGAGATGTAAAATCCTTGGATGTTCGGTAATAGTTGGCGAGGTCCAACTTGGAAGTTTCCGAGAGCCATAAAAGTTCTCTAATATATTTCTAGATGTATACTTTTGATAAGAGGGTGCACCCTTCTATTCATTATTAGAAAATCCTTTCCTTGTTGTTGATTCAAATCTTCGAACTGTTTTTTTAATTTCATAAAGAAGAGACTAGAGATTTTCTCTATGTTTAATTACTTAAGTCCGTTCTTAAAGTTTGGATTTTGTTCCTGTTTATGGTTATTCTTCTTGATGGGATTGTTGTTTTGATTTTTTTTTCTTTTCTTCGTCAATGGATGTTGTTCTTGTGAGATAAAAACCTATTCTGTGTTTAACGGCATAGTCACATAGAATTTTTATATGTTCATCATATAACTTGTTTTTCTTGCATTGGTTTTCCATACCGATCCAAACGTTATTTCATTATAATGATCAAGTCAGACCGAGTCTTTTCCCAGGTTAGCTTTGGTGATATGGAGCTCTTGAAGAGGAGCTGGATGTTCACTTTTTTTAGTATTTTATTTTCTTCTATATTATTTATACCTATTAGCAATTTTAAGGTCAGGAATTTATAACTGTCACATTGATGGGGTTTATTTTTAACCCTATTGTACCTTATATTTTGGAGTGACAGTTTATATTGTCTTTGTTATATTATATGTTGTCGTTTCTGCAGTGAGGTTCTATTTCTTTGTTTGTTCTTTTTCATTTTATGCTAACAATTTGCATTTTCGATGATTGGATATTCCGCATTAGAATGCCATGGATGTATTTGGTGCCAAATTTTGATGGTCAAAAAGATAGATTGTTACAACTTGACATTGAAGCTGAAGGTTAAGCGAGAACCATAGCTTTGGTCGGGTATGGCTCATTAAAGATTGGTTTATTAATAACCTAAAATGAGTAACTCATTGGAGATAGGGTAAGTGACACCCTGGAATGAATTTAAGAGTATTATATACAAGTGCGTATTTGTTAATGCTATAAGAACATACTGAGATAATTGGTCTGTTGATTTGTTTATGGATTCTGGTCGAGGCGTAGGATGCCACGGTGATATTCCTGTACACTTGAACAAGACATATAGACATGATATTGACTTTTGAAAATTGATAAATGAAATACTTTACCTTGTTTTATATTTATTTATATAAGGTAATATTTTGAAATTTTATATAATTATAGAGTGTGTTAGTTTGTCTGATTGTAATAATATTTATTTATTATCATTGTTGTTTGATCAGTCATGCTTATTGTTATTTGTTGATTGCTGATTATTTGTTCTTAGCTTAGTTTTAAGCATTTATTTTTTTGATTATAAATGAACCCCTTGTGAATTAAGTTTCACAATTGACTATAAGGTGTCCGATTATAATATTTCGTTAAAAGTAAACCTTTTATAAAAGTTGTCTAAAATAATCTAAATGGTAAGACAAGACATTTAGAGAATAAATATTTTGGAAAATTTTATTATGATAAAGGAGGCTTATTATATTATAAAATGCTTTTATATAAAGGTAATTTTATATAAATTTGATTTATAAAATGTGTTTCAAAATATTTTTCCGTGAATTTAAATCCCAGAGTCACTTGAAATAATTTCGAAAGGTTTTTGATATATATATATATATGTATGTATGTATGTATGTATATATGTATGCATGCATGTATGTATGTATGTTTGTATATACACACATAATAGTACTACTTGGAAGTATTTCTAAATATAAATATTTTTGAAGATAAATTTTAATTGAAATGCAATCACTTTAGGGTAATTCAGTTGAAATCGTCTCGATTAGCTTTGTAGTAGTCGAAATAATCTTCTAAGTGACAATCAGATGTTTGCTTAGGCTAATATTATGAGGCAGTTCATAAATTTTTTTCTTTAGCATTGTGTGATCGAGATGACTTTAAATCCGGATCAACCAAAGTGAGTTTTTATTAATAAACTGTTAAAGTTATTTCAAAAAAGAAATATATGTTGTATGTTTTTTCAAAAATGGGTTTTGAAATTGTAAACCGAGTATTAAGTTTGAAGTTTCTTTAAAGGGAATTGATTTCAATATAATAGGTATTTTGATTAAAGGACGATTTGATAAATGAATTTTTACTCTCGAATAGAAAAAAGGATAATTTAACATAAATTTTAAAATTGGTTAAATTAGGTAGGGTAAATTGTTTTTGGGGCAACCCAAAAACATCATTCATTATAACACTTTAGGGTAGAAAGATTTACTCAGTTTTAAAAGACCCATATTTTTGTTATGTCTCCATCTAAATTTTGAAAAGTAAAAGAAAATTAGCGTTATGTATGTACTCTTAGTATATAGAAGAGTATTATACAATTAGACAATGGAGCAAGCTTTATTTGTTGTATTATAATGAAATGTATTTGCAAAATATTTATGAACATAGGTGAAAATTTATGAAGTAATTTAGAAAATAATTTTAATGTTGAATAAAACACTAAATGGAAAATATGAGTGATTTAGAAAGATTGGTGTAGTTAAAAAACCAATATTTGTAGAGAATGACTTCCAAATTTTGTCTAGGAGCTTAGGTGATCTTCTAAAGAATAACCAAAATCCGATGAGAAAAATGTTATGCTTAGGGAATTAATTATATCCTTGTACAATCAAGAATTTTTTGAATCTAAGCTAAGATTTGACTATTGTCACTTAACATTTTAAATAATGTTAAATTTTAGTTTATTCCTATATGGAATTTGATTTGATTGATTGATTGTGTGATTTATATACCATACTTTATAAAGTTTGAATTTATAAATAAAGGTTTTTGGGTTGTATTTGTTAGGATTTAAATCCCGACATTTTGAAAAACTGATTTCAAAAAGATTTTATGAAAAGTGATAATAATAGAATTATTTTGAAAGCTTGGGTAAATATTATTATTACAGGATATTTGAAAAAGAGTTTTTGTGCAGTGATTTTTCAAATATTTTTTGTATGAGTAAAGTTGGGCGAATTGAGGGTTTTCAGATTTGAAATTTTTTACAGTAAATATTTGCAAAGTGCTTTACAAATATTTTTATTTATTGTGATGAACGACTAAAACCAAAGGCAATTGGGAGTTTCTCCATTTTGGGACTTGCCGAGTATATTTGTTTGCTCTATTGTGTTTAGGAGGTACCAGGGTAGCATAATACCATTGGAGGCTCGGGTGCATCCTTCTAGTCATTTTTGGAAATAGTTTTGATGTTTTCCTTTTTGGAAAGAGTTTTGAAAACAAAATATTTTGAATAGAAATGTGGGGGCATTTAGTTCTAAATTTATCTCTTGAAAAGATTGGATATGTAGTTTTGATTTAAGAGTATTCTCTATATTTTACTGAATATGGTAGATATGTTGCTTTTGTTTGAATGTGGCTTCATTCACTAGAGTTGCATGTAGATTTATATCATACTAGTTTTTGCATTAAGAGTTACATCATTATTATTAGTTACATCATATTTTCTTGTTGCATATTGTTACATAATTTATGTTGTTTGAGCTTATAAATAGCTAGTGTATTGCACTTTTGTTTTCCTAATTCTCTTTTGGATTATGTAAGTACAAATAGGTAAGAGATTTCTACTTGATTTCTTGTGCATCTCATTTGCATCGAGATAATAAGTTGCTTGCAAATATGTAAATCAAATGCAAAAAGGTACGTAATAGATTTAGAAATTTAGATTGTTTGATTGTTTTATGCCCCAAATATGAGAGACCACATGGATTTTGTTTTCTTTTGTTGATTTGGGGTCCGTAGTGGCAATTTGTAGGTTTTTTGATCGAGCAGCGCAAAGGAGGTGCTATCGAAATTTTCCGTAATATTTGAGAATTAATTAAGTAAGAACGTGATAAACCATTTTAATTTATTATTCTTGAAACCTTAAGGGATTGGAGGCATTTTTCATATTTTAGGAATTTTGGGGACGAAATTCATATTTAATTAATTTAAAAATACTTAAATAATTAGATTTTGAAATTTAATAACTTATCTTCAAATATACGGATTACTTAAATATCTAAATAGTTAGTTAAATATTAATAGAATGGATTTAATAGTCTTATTTTACTCCTTTTAATTAGTAAATAATATTGGCGAATTCGATTTGTAAATGTGTTTACAATAATAAATAGTTTAGATAAATATCGATAATTGGATCGAAAATATAAAATGATGTTTAAATGTGTGAAGTTATCATTCTCGGGCACTGTCTCACCTCGGGGAGCGGCCACGGTATTCATGAAGAAACTAGATGGATCGTTAAGGATGTGTAACGACTATCGTAAGCTGAACGAAAGGATGATTAAGAATAAGTATCTTTAGCCGAGAATTGATGATCTATTTGATCGGTTGAGCGGAGCCAGTGTATTTTCCTAGTCGGATTTGGCAACGTGCTTCCATCAGTTAAGAGTGGTAGAGGATAGTATTCCTTTGACGACATTTTGAACTGGATATCATCAATATGACTGCTTAGTAATGTCATTCGGGTTGACGAATGCAACAACTTTCTTTGCGCATTTAATGAACCAAGTCTTCCGAGAGTATTTGGATAGATTCATATTAGTGTTCATAAATGACATTTTGCTATACTCTAAGGATGAAAGAGAGCATGAAGGTTATCTTAGAGTGATGCTTGAGACGTTGAGGAAGAATCGGCTAAAGGCGAAGATTTCCAAGTGTCATTTTTGAAAGAAAGAGTTTATGTTCCTTGGTCGCTTGGTTTTAGAGGAAGGATTGACAGTCAAACCAAATAAGATCGAATTTGTTCATAATTGGAAGAGACCAGAGATAGTGACCGAGATCAAAAGTTTTCTTGGTGGCTAATACCATAGATTCATTAAAGAATTTTCATGGATAGCAGCATATTTGACTAAGTTGACCAAGAAAGACGTTAAGTTTGTTTGGTCCGACAAATGCAAAGAGAGGTTCCTTAAGTTGAAGCATTTGTTGACCAATGCACCAGCGTTGGTAGTTTCAAATGAAAATCAAGGATTGGTGGTGTATACTGATGCGTATGGAACTGGATTGAGAGCTGTGTTGATGCAGAAGGTAAAGTGATTGTCAATGCTTTACGACAGTTTAGACCGCATGAGGTGAGATATCCTACTCATGATTTGGAGTTGGTAATGGTGATCTTCGCATCGAACATTTGGAGGCATTATCTTTTGGACTCTTGGTCAACCCTAAATATATCCAAAAGATAATGTCGATAATGTATTTCATGTGTCTCATCTTTGCAAGTATATGCATGATCCAGAGGCTCCTATTCCTCCGACAGGGTTGGAAGATGTAGTAGTTGAGCCTAATTTGACTTTTGTTAGACAAACAGTTCGAGTTGTAGTTAGAGATGGGAAAAGACAGTCAAGTTGGTGAAAGTTCAGGGAAGCGACAATGAGAAAGACTATACTTGGAAGACAGAGGATGGGATTTAAGATACTAATCTTGATCTACTTTGATGGTAGGTCTATCTAAGACTTATATAGATTTGTTTCTAGTCAGGTAGGCTAGTATGGATGTTAGGAGTTATAGATGATTGTTACGTACTATAGTTATTCTTTACTGAATTTAGAGGACGAAATTCTTTAAGGAGGGGAACCTGCAACACCCCTAATTTTTAATAACATTATTCAGGACATTTAATTAGATAAATTAAATAGAATAATGTAGACAGATAAGGGGATTGAGATTTGGTTATAAACCTAGAGGTCGTGCTTAATTAACTCTAATGGGCTTATAAATGATTGTAAGTGATAACTAAAACAATGTAGGGGCATTAGGGTATTTGCCGCAAATATTTCCTACCCTTATACTATTATCCCTATACCATTCAAATTCATTTTATCATAAGCGAAAAATAAATGTAAGAAAGAGAAGAAAAGAAGGCCATTAAGGAGTAAGAAAAGAAGGGAAAATCAAGTTTTAAGTTTAGGATCAAGTTGGAAAAATCAATCTCAAATCATCTCCGATTTCTTTATCCAATCTAAGGTGAAAAATAATCATTGCATCTCTATTTTTGTTTTTATATGATCATTGGTTTTCGGATTTAATATTAAATCTAATATGATGATTTTGATGATATGCTTGAATTCATAATATGTTGATTTAATCCCATGGTTCAAATATGAGTACATACAAATTTAGGGAAAAACAGAGTGTAACTGATTTTTAAATGCTACGGTAAATCTATATCTTATGAGAAACATGATTTTGGAGTTGGGTCTCAATTTTTAGAAATTTTCAAGCCGTGGAGAATTAATTATAAATTGTTGAAGGGAAACATGTATTATTGGGTTTAAAATTTATTTTCGGTTGTTATATGAGGAATTTGGGTCTGAATTTTTTATGTGTTAGATAACATATTTAAAGTGAATATCTATGATTTTTAGAGATTTTTACAAAGATATTTATTATGGAAATTAAATTATTTTGAAAGAAGGACCTAAACGATTTAATTGATGTTAATTGGGAAGGGCTTATTTGTCAACGTTATTCGGTTTTTAAATCTGAGAAAATGCGGCAATTGTTTGTAAAATAATTTGAAAGTTTAAGGTAACTAATCAAGTGTTTACATATTGGCAAGTTAGTTACAAAAAGATTACTTTACTTGGTAAAAACAGCTTTTTGCTCAGAAAATTCTGTTCCACCACTTTCAAAAAGACCTTTCGACTCAGACCTTCCGCTACCAAGCAGGTCGAAACCTAATAGGTCGAAACCAATGAAGTTGAAACCAACATATATAGTATTACTTAGTTGGTATATAGTGGATTGGAGAAAGGCGGAAGGTAGGGTGTCGAAAAATAGCTTCCGAAAGGGTCGAGACCTTTGGTTTGTTTTCTAAAGAAAAGCGCTTGCCTGTATACAAAGAGGTTTCAAAGTACTCGAAACCAATGTTTGCGAAAGGGTATCTTAAAACAATCTTCCGAAGGAGAGCTGTTGGCTTTTTAAAGAAGTTGCTTTCGAAGGAGTTACTTAGTTTTCGAATTGAAGCTTTCGAAAGGGTTAGTTTCGACCAAGTCGAAACCCTTCTGTAATTTTAAGTCTTTCGATGGTATTGAAGATATTAATGTTGTTGAAAGGTACATTGTGTTTTTATAAATATAAGCCACTTCCTATAGCTTTCGAAAGGGGTTAGGGGTTTTGAAGACAATGGTTTTAAAGCTAACCTTTCAATATTTTACCCAAATGTTTGATGCTTTCAAAGGTATGGTGCCGACACCATCAAGTTTTCCCCAATACTTTTATGAGATAAAGAATGGTTATGAAAGAGATGCTTTCGCTTTTATTCACTTGACCTAAAATGATGTTTTAAATATAACACCAACGGTTTCAAAAGAGAGATTTCAATGATTTCGGTAGGGTTACTTCCAATGGTTTCGAAAGGAGGACTTTCAATGATTTCAGAAGTGTTACTTCCAATGGTTTTGAAAGGTGAACTTTCAATGATTTTGGAAAGGTTACTTCCAATAGTTTCGAAAGGGGTACTTTCAATGGTCTAGAAGCTATGCTTCTAAAGTTAAATGTTTATATTTAAATACATTTGAAAGATTTCGAAAGAAAGGTTTTAAAGTGTTCGAAAGGCAAGAACCTAAAGTTTTGAAGATAGATCTATATGCTTTCGAAGGAAAGCATCCAATGGGGTCAAGAGCATGGTTTCAAAGGTTTCCAATGGCTTTGTAACCCAAACTCATTTTTGAAGGAAATTCCATGGCTAAATTAAAGGAGTTTTATATGAAAAGTGTTTCAAGGATAATAAACCCATAGGAGTGATATTGTTTTATAATTATGTTTGCTTCTTCAAATATAAATATATTCACATTATAATGGACCCATAACTACATTTTGGGAATAAAGGGTAGAAGAACCAGCTAGGTTAACCCAGTAGTGAATATAAATTGATTAAACTTTTAGATGAGTAGAATTGCATCCAAGAGGTCAGAGAGACCAGAATATAGGATGCTTAAATTTGGAAATTGTCATGGAGATAGGTTCATAGTGCACCTATGGAAACTATGGTTAGGAAGTTACTAGAGTTACCAATAGGTTCATAGTGATCTCATGAAAACTATGTTATAAAGAGTGGCTGGTAGGAGATAATTTGTTTTTAGTGCACCCATGAAAACTATATCCAGATTAAGTTGTTGACAATTGCCAATAGATTCTTAGTCAATCCATGAAAACTAGGATAAGAGACAAGTTATTAGAGTCACTAATAGGTTTAAGGAAACCCATGAATTAATTAAGTTAATTGGCAAGGGAAAATAGGTTCATAGTGCACCCATGAAAACTATGAAATAGGACGGGGAGTCCATATATTATATAAAGGTTATTAGTAAACCCATGAAAATTAATAGGTTAATAGTAACCCTAAAAACTGTAAATATGATAGGGAGTCAATTAAAAAGAGGATAGGGAATCCAGAATGTTTTAACTGGCATGCATATCATCATAATATTTTGAAATGACTATATTTTAACCATTGCAGATGCATGAGCACATTATATGGATTTATAAAGGTTTTAAGATACCAGTGAGGGGAAAACCCATTCCGCTATGCGGCGTGGTCACACTAGATATATAAATGGTTTAAGATGTTAAATTATTATTCATACCAGGCTTTATGTCTGACTCAAAGTTTATGTTTGAGAGTTGAGGTTATAAAGCACCTCATTAGACAAGCTTCCGGAGACGTGCATGAGGTATAATAGATATTTAGAGTTCTCTTTTATATTGATTCCACTGTGTTGTTTGTAATGACAAGTTGTTATATTGCCTGTATATACTCCAATCATCCAAGGGGGCCTCTTCATTTGTCATTCTTGGCGTAGGATGTAATAAATATATTTTCTCTAAGCTTGGTTTACAATTATGGGATATGTATTGAATTGGAATGATTTGAAATGGAATGTGAACTTATTTGAAGTTTTAATTTTTTTTTCCATATGCATGTGTTTCTGTGTATCAAAGAACCTAACACCGCCGTATTTGGTCGCTAAGGATTAATAACTATAGATGACTGCAATATCCATAGCCGTTAGTTTTGGGCCTTCAAGTAGGAGGATGTTACATGAGTCCTCATCAAAGGCCTGGTAAAGAAACCACTATCTCTCTAGTCAACCCAGTTGAACAGCTTGCTGCCAATGCTCATATGGCCAAACCGAAGGATCAATTTCCAAACATCTGTTTTTGATGGGCTTATGTTTGTGCCCATCCTAAAGAGAGTTCCAATGAAAGTCCAAGAAAGGAATATGGACTGGGTGATCGACATTTACCATCAGTACAATAAGTGAGCAATAGTGACCAAAAATATTTCTAAGGTCTCAAGAGATGGGCTGTAAGAGATCGCGAATCGAAAGCTCATGGAGGCCAATAATAAAAGAATCATAGCTTCCCTTGATACTGAGGTTGAGATTCAGCGAAAATCACATGCTAAAGTAGAGAAGAAAGCATAGGAACTATCGAAGCACTCAAAGTTGAAGAAGGAGGAGATTTTTCCCGTTCCTCTATTCGTGGCCTTGCCAGGCCAGACCATTTATACTCCTGCATATATTCCTTCACCTGGAAGCGCTCAAAGCATGCCTATTGGATCCTCACAGAGTACTCCAGTTTCCATTCCCTTGCCTGAAAGAGCCTAAAGTGTGCCTGTTGGGTATCGCAGAGTACTCCAATCAAAGGCCAAGAGGCAGAGGAAGAGGAGGAAAAAGGCATAGAGAGAGTTCGAGTGATGTTTACCCCAGCTTTGGGAAGAAGATGCAAAGGAGAAAAAAGTCGAAGAAGTAGTGGTAGGATTGGCTTTGTATGTGTAGATTCTCTTTTAGTTTGAAATAGTAGTAATCTATTTTAGTTTGATAGGTGGTTTGTGTAGTTTCAGGCCCCCACTTTTTTTTCTCTTATATTGTTGATAACACTTGTATAGCTTTTGAATTTCATGTGAATAAAAAAAAATTTGGCTTCATCAACTCATTGTTTGGATTTGCCTTAGTACATAAGAAATACGCTTTTCATTTAATGTACTTGTGGTCTATTTTTTTCAACTGTTGTTTTCGGACTAAGTACTTAGCCCGTTTTATAATTTACCGGCCTTTCACCATCCTAACAAACGTCGGGTAACCACTGAAATGCCAAATGTCCGACGTTAGTTAGGGTCCATCACTAGGATTAGTGACTTAATTATCCATTTCTAGGATAACAATTTTCGGTTGCACCAAACTCCGGTTGCTGGATTAAGTCAACCACTTAGAGTTATTGTCCGCACAGCCTCATCCAAGATGTTTACACCCAATCATGCCCAACTCTAGGCATCAATTGAAGGCTTGTTAGTTAAGTCCCTGCCTACTCCACACATGGACCTTCTGTTTTACCTACTCCGGGAAAGAGGTTAAGAGTTGGATGGCCTTTTCATGTCCATTTTAGTATAATATTTTTCTCCAATCCAAAGGCAAGAGTCAGCATATAGATGTCATATCTTATCCGGTTTAGTTTATACTCATGCCCTCAATCTGAAGGCAAGAGTTGGCGTGCAGACAATTATATCATGTACGGCTTAGGTTTATACTCATGTCCCCAATCCAAAGGCAGGAGTTGGTTGGCATCAATCTTCGAACACCAAAAGGGACTTCATGAGCTTAATCATGGGCTTCAGAAGTTTGATCGACACCTATTTCCGGATACCCAAGCACCTGCAATTATCACATACAGATTCATTCACTTTGGTCATGTCATAACTCTTAAGTGATGGAGAGAAAGTTTTTTAGGCTGGAAAAGCCATTTTATTTCATAATAAAGGGAAAATGAAAGGATCTATCTTATTACACGGCTCTAACTAATTATTTACAAGTTTACTTCTAAGTGAAATAACATCGTAAGTGCTTCCTATTCCACGCCTTTAGGAGCGATATCCTATAAGTTGTTACAAGCCTGAAATTTTGATCTTTAAGCTTCTGCTCTACCACGTATGGACCTTCCCACATTGGGCTCGGGTTTCCAGAGCCTAGGAAAATTATTTGAGAATTAGTTCACCAATTTCAAAGGTCCAGTCTTAACTTACTGTTATAACATCGAGTGACTTGGTGTTAATGTGTGGCTGCCCTCAACTTAGTTTCGGTCTACTTCTCATCGATCATATCAAGGGACTCAAGAAGGCGTTGCTCATTTGTCCATAGATTGTAGTGAGTAACTCATTGAGAAGTTACTTCTGCTTCAACTGGAATCATAGCATCGGATCCATGGGATAAAGACAATGGAGAGTGGCCAGGCCTCGACTTATGGGTACGTTTGATAAGTCATAACACTAACAGCGGCACATCTATCCATTTACCCTTGGTCTTTTCCAACCACTTCTTACGAACGGACTTAATAATCTTCATTATTTCTTCGACCCATCCATTCACCTAAGGGTTGTGCTATCATTATAGATCTCTTCTCTATTCAATGTCAATGCAGAAATCCTTAAACTCCATGCTATCGAACTGGGTCCTATTATCGGAAAGATTTCCTGTGGAACTCTAAAGTGATGGATAATATTTCGAACAATAAAGTTGATTACTTTCTTCATGGTAATAATGGCCAATGTCTTTGCCTTAAGCCATTTAGTAAAGTAATTAACCGTCAGAATGGCATACTTCGTCCCACCTTTAGATTTTGATAGATTACCAATGATATCAGTGCCCCAAACTGCAAATAGCGGAGGATTAACTATTTGAGTAATTTCTATAAATGGGGCTTTTAGAAATTTTGCAAATCTATGGCACTTTTCACACCCTCCGGTATAATCAACTACATCTTAGTTGATAGTTGGCTAGAAATATCCATATTGAAAAATATTCTTCATCAAGATTTGCCCCCCAATGTAGTCGCTACAAGCCCCTTCATGAACTTTTCTTTAGACTTGTTTGGCCCCGTTATGAGTGACATGTCGAAGCATGTGGATAGAGAAACTCTTACTATACAGTAATCCTTCTTGCAAGATGTATCATGAGGCTTGGCAGAAGATTTTTCATCATTCATTCCTTCTCTCTAGAAGGATCAATTTGTGCTAAACATTCCGAATCGGAGTCATCCATGAGTCCCATTCGGATTCATTCTCCAAGATCCAATCAACATCCATTTGGTCGATTCTTAGAGATGAAAGTACTTCCACTGGAACCAAGCCCATGAGTTGTGCATCTCTAGAACTAGCCAACTTAGCCAATGAAATGGCCTTTTCATTCAAGTGTCTAGGAATATATGCAATCGTATAGTACTCAAAGTCATCGAGTAGCTTGAGAACCCAGTTTAGATAAGGGGCTAACCCTGCTTCCTTTGCCTGATACTCTTTTCGAACCTGGCATACCACTAGCTGAGAATCATAGAAAACGTGCAAACTTTTTATTCCCGGTTCCTTGATGATAATGAGTCCCGCAATCAGAGCCTCTTATTCAGCTTCGTTGTTCGTCGTCGGAAAGTCATGCTTCAAGGTGTAATTGATCGGGTGTTCTTTGGGAATGACAAGTACAAATCCAGCATTGAAACACTAATCATTAGATACACCATCTGTGTATATCTTCCATTCAACTTCTTTTTATACATTGTTCATCGGAGGATCATCTTATGAAGCGAATTCAACTATGAAATAAGCAAAGGCTTGATCCTGGATTGCACTTCGAGGATGGTAGGTTATGTCGTATTGACTCAATTCAATGTTCCATTTTAATAGCCTTCTAGGAGTCCCGGGTTGTTGTAAGACTTGTCGTAAAGGCTGGTCAGTAAGGACATTGATCAGATGAGCCTGGAAATAGGGGTGGGTTTTTCAGGAAGCAATCAACAGGTAAAAAGTGATCTTTTCTTTTATAGTTTCGAATAATTTCTTTCTGGTCCTGCCAACCGCATCGTGATATAGTAGATCGGTTGCTGGATACAGGATTCCTTACGTATAAGTGCGATGCTCAGGGCATGCACCGACATCGCTAGGTATAAGAACAAATCCTCATCATCCATCGATTTCAGGAGAACGAGAGTCTCTCCAAGTGATGTACCAGAGACTGGAATGCATGTTTGCAGTCATGATACCATTCGAAGTTTCTCTTCCCTTTCCTAATCACTTCGAAGAAGGGATACATTTGTCAATAGCTCTAAAGATGAACTAACTAAAAGAAACAACCTTCCTATTTAAACTTTGGACCTCTTTGATCATCTTCGAGGCTTCCATCTCCCTCAAAGCGTTAATCTTTTATAGATTGGCTGCAATTCCACAAGAATTGACAATGATGCCCAAGAACTTCCCTGATGCAATGCCAAATAAGAATTTCAAGGGATTGTGCTTCATCCCATATTGTCGAAGGAACCAAACATCTCTACTAGATCATCAACGTGGTCCCTTGAATGTCGTGACTTCACTAGCATGCCATCCACGTAAACTTTCGTCGATCGTTCAATCTGGTCTTTGAACATCCAACTCATGAGTCTTTGGTAAGTTTCTCCTCTGTTCTTTAATCCAAAGGGCATGACCAGATCGCAACAGAGTTCGAGGTTGGTAATGAAGCTTGTGTTTTCTTGATCTGGACATGCATCGAGATTTGATTTTATCTGGAGTACACATCCATAAATGAAAGTAGCCTGTTTCTAGCGATTGAGTCCATCACCCGACCTATCCTCGAAAGCGGGAAGCTTTCCTTCCGTATGCCTTATTCAAGTCCAAATAGTTGATGCATGTCCTCCACTTCCCATTTGATTTTTCACCAAAACAGGGTTTGATACCCAATCCAAGTATAGGAATTGCGGATGAAGCCATTGTCCTTCAGCTTAACCACTTCTTCTTTGAGTGCAGTGGACCTCTCCGAATCCAGGCTGCGGCGTTTCTACTTTACAGGAATGCATTTGGGTTGATGTTTAATGCGTGGCTCGCTATCCCAGGTGAGATCCCATACATATTCGAGTGCGTTCAGGATAACAATCCAGATTCGCTTAGAGAAATCTAACCAAATCCTTCATCACATTAGCATCGAGCCAAGAATTAACCTTCAGGACATTGGTTGAATCATACATGCTGATTGGAACAACGACCGTCAACTCAGCTGGAGCTACTCATCCACCTTTTGAATCTTTTCATTGTTCCATATCATCATAGGGCCGACTAGTCTGCCTGTGCCAGGGCTCATCCTGTAGTTGCTATGCATCCAAAGCCTTTATGCAGTGGGCCCTCTCTGTATTCTTTCCTTTCTCCTTTAGCCCTGCCTCCTTTAGCTTGGCGATGTAGCATTCACGACCTTCCACCTGATCTTCGCGCATAATTCCCACTCCATTGTCTATAGGGAACTTTGTTGTTAAACACCAAGGAGCGATGGCCACTCTAAATTCAGTTATGGCAGATCGACTCAAAGATGCTTTATAAATGTTATCCAACATTTAGGCCTGGTTATATCTGAACTAACTAGATAAGTTAGATTCGACTGTCATCAAGGCCAGTAGCCTAGATCGATGATTGTGAGGTCCATAATTCAATACAGGCACTGGCTTAAAGCAATGATCAATTGCGACTAAGAGATAGACTCTCCAGAATATTCGAAGTATGGATTAGTACCTCCGTTAAGCAGGGGATTGGTGCCTATCCCTACTCCTAAGGGATCGACGCATATCCTCAATTTTGTTCCCAAACTGGGTGAGACCGATATAGAGTGACAAGGAAAGCCCCATAAACTATATTTCAAATCATAAGTCATTTGGAGTTTGTATGCTCAATTTTTGGGCAAGTTACTTCACCTAAGAATGGGATCGCCATAAAAGGGATCATATAGAAGGGATCGACTTATTTTAGCCAAGCAAGTATAATTCAATGGAAAATGATCAATATCTCAAGAGCCATTAGTCCAATGAATGTAAAACTTTAGGAATATAATTTAGGGACCATAGGTACCCTACCCTAGGGTTTGCATCTCAAAAGTATGAAGAAAGATGGATTGGTCCACTTCCCTTTAGTGGGATCAGCTAGAATCAGGAGATAGCTCACATTGCACTATAGATCTAGCAACAACTCAAGTTTTACTCACCTAATTGACATGACACTTATAGCATAGGCTTACTACAACATGTGGAATATATTATAGGGTCCACACATAAAATGGAATGATTTGGAGGGATCGGCCCTTATCCCTCCAAAGGAATCTGCTAAAATCAGAATATATGCAGCACCACTTCATAGAAAATGCGATATCTAGCAAACCGTAAGTCAGAATTGCATGAAATTTGAAGGGAAAATAGCTAACATGATGGGAAATCCATAGAGGGATTACACTCCACTTGAACACCAAAATAGGGATCGGGGCTGATCCTAATTTTGGGCCCCAATGGGCCCAAAAATTCTTATGTGGCCTTGTTAGGGTCTGGAGGTTCTTCTATCAAAATTTTAGCCCAATTCGTGCACGATTTCCCCTATAAAGATTATAGGCATGGCGTCAGAAAAGGGATCCTTCTTTCAGCTTCTAAGGCTCTTCCATTTTTATTCTTTATCCTTGTACTAATGGATTTGAGCTGATCCAAACATTCGTGTAATCATAACATAGAAAATATGAAGTGGACATAGGCCAAGGTTGCCGAACCACTATAAAAATATGTGATTTCATTTATGATTTTTACTCTGTTTTAATTACATTCTTCCTTTAATTTATGCTAGATTCTATTGGGTATTGATCCCCATTTTTGGTGTCAACGTTTTGGTACTTTCACTTAGAATTGAATTCTCAGCTTGATTGGACCTCATCATCTACTTGCGGATTCCCATATTCACGAGATGGATCCAGCTTTCTACCAAAAAGTTTCCTATTTTACTCACATTTGAAAGAAATCTATAAGGAGACTTTCAGCCATGGTAGGAGCAACTAGGTCTACTTCCCGTGTTATTGAAGGAAATGATAATGTTAGTGTTCTTGTTCGGAGTTGTTCATGTTAATTTGGCAAAAGGATGCTCAAATTGATTATCAAGCTAAACTCAAGAAAGTGCTTATGACAAGGGACTGTACCAATCCCTTTTTGAGCCTACAAAAAGAATATCGACATGTCCAACTATATATATACATATATATACATATATATATAGACACACACACACACACACACACACACACACATATATATATATATATATATATATATATTAAATCCTATATATTTAAACTATAACAGGAGAAATGGCTTATCCTTTGTCAAAGTACTACATTCACTACCGATCCTTCCATACTTTGTATGAACGGTCACTCCATACTCCGTATCATTGATCCCTCTCAGAAAACATTCAATATCGATCATTAAGGGATTAGGCATGTCATGACCGATCGGTCTATCCACTAATGATCCTTATGTCACGTTCATCTAGAACTGAACCTTTGTTCCACCGATCCTTGAACTACACTCAACTATAACCGATTGCTACAGCACCAATTTCTCACCAAGGCAATTCAGCTGATCCCTACACCATTGATCCCACATTCATACACTTCCTTATCGCATAACCGATCTCATTCTTGAACTGCTCCACTTCATGAGCAAGGTTGGCAAGGTGAAGAAAGAAGAGATTTGCAAAATGAAGAAGGAAGTGATTGGTAAAATGAAAGAAAGAAGGGATCGGTGAGAGGAAGAGGGATCAGTATACGAAAGTGAACAAATGAAAAGTGAGGGATTAGTAAAAAATATATATGTTGAAGAAATGTAAGAAGGGATCGGTGTGCATTTTAAAGGGATCGGCCTACAAATAAAAATAATGCATCACTTATGAAACAATAATAAAAAAATGGATCGCTACGATCCAATTTTCTAAAAAAATGGGTAAGATCCATTTTTTTAAAAAAGAGCTCTAAACTTTTTTGGGGTGCCAAGTTAGAACCAGTACCACGGCGTAATGCCCCCGCATTCTTGATTCGAAACTCAACTTAAAGATGATGCAATCTATTACTTCCCTTACGTCTAACGACTAACCAACACATAAAGGATCAAGAAGTAGTTGCTGAATTATAGCCAAGGAATGAACAAGGTACTGCTTCTCAAGCGGTACTCCCAAAAAATGGAGAGCCAAGGCAATATGACACAAACTAAGATTGGTTACCAGGTCACGCTCCCAAAACAAATTGTGACCACCCTCAAATTACCAGCTTCCAAACACCTGACTTGATGGCTATGGTATGATGGCTCGTTAGAGAGAGAGCCAAGAACAAATTGACGATGATCGGACCATCTCCACCCATCGGAACCTGTTCACTAAAGCTGTTCTTTAAGTAGAATATCCAAGGATGTAGTGTCACTATCCAACTTATTCCAAATGCAATGCAAAATGCTCAAAGTCATCTTGCATGAATTCAACATTGCCATCACTAAAGTGAGCACTCGTTGTGAGGATACCAAACTAATGGCATTGATAATGAGAATCAACGCCAAGTCAGATTCCAGCTTGGTTAGCTGGAAAGCCTCCTATGACCTTGGATCACTTCTATTACAAAGCGAATCAATGCTTACGCAAGGAGGATGCATGACTAACATTGATAGGGAACAATGCAGGCCTGATGGTTGGAGGGGTTCAAATCAAGAGTAACGACGATGCCCTATATGAGGACTCAAATTTTGGGAGACAACCTAGAATCCTAAAATTTTATTCATATACTCCTTTGAACGATTCAATCGAAAATATCTACTTAGAGACTCATGACGTAGAGTAGTACTAGAAACTAGCCTCTGCCGAAGCTCAACAAGATCAAAATCCAACTAAAGTGGATGTGATTTAACCATCTACATATTAAATCCTTCCCTTGACACAAGAGATAGTCTAGGAGCTCAACTTAAAGTAGGCATGATTAACCATCTACTCATCAACTACCACCCTCGATATAAGGACAAGACTACAACATGAGGCGGATGTGACTTGACGCCCACCTAAAACTCTCTCCATCGACTTGCCGAAGGAGTACGAAGCGAATTGGATGAGACCTAACCGTCCAACCTAAGCATGTGGTCCGACCTCCATCGCTTGGTCAGAAAGTGGACGTGAATCAACCATCCACTCGCAAACTTTTATCCTCCACACTGGGCATAGAATTCCTTTCCATGAACGAACATGACTCTAGTATTCATTTGACAACTCTTACTTTGACTTGATTACACCAAGATTACACCAACTTCTTTACCGATCTAGAGCTATGTTATTGTGTTGTGATGCCGTTTGGACTAAAGAATGCTGGAGCTACTTACTAGAGACTGGTCAATAAGATGTTCAAAAAATAGATCGAGCGATCGATGGAAGTATATGTAGATGATATGCTTGTCAAGTCACGACAATCAAACGACCACATCGATGACTCAGTAGGAATGTTCAATGTTCTCAGAAATTATGAAATGAAACTCAATCCCTTTAAATGCCCTTTGGCTATTGCATTAGGGAAATTCCCGAATTTCACTTTTAACTGTCATGGGATCGAGGAAAATCCCAAAATGATTTAAGAAATTCGAAACATCCACAGGCTGAAGATGATTAAGTAGATACAGAGCCTTAGTGGGAAGATCACCGCCCTAAGTCCATTCATATCTAGGGACACCGATAAGTGAATTCTTTTCTTTTACCAAATTAGGAGAGGGAATATTTGAATGGATGTAGGATTGCATAGATGCAATTCAAGCTCTGGTAGATCACTTGGAGAGATCTCCCATCCTATCTAATCACCTGGATCATGAAGACTTATACATCAATTTAGCGATGTCGGTACATGCCATAAATGTACACTATTGCACGAAGAGAATCGAATCCAAAAGCCAGTATATTATGTTAGCAAGCGATTGATAAGTGTTGAGAGAAACTATCCAAAGATGGAAAAGCTTGTGTACTTTCAGTTGATTGTGTCACGATGGCTCCACCCCTATTTTCAAGCTCGTCCCATCAACATCTACATCGATTAGCCATTATGATAGGTCCTGCAGTGACTTGAGATATCTGGAAGGTTACTAAAGCGGAACATCAAGCTGAGCCAATTTGACATTACCTATCTCCTTCAAGAAGCCATCTAAGGACAGGCATTGGTGGAATTTATAGTTGAGTTCAATACACAGGATGATCTTCCAAAGAGCGTTGAAACCCTACCATTTTATGGAAAATGTACATGGATGGAGCATCCAATGATCGGTGTTCAAGTGCCAAAGTCGTGTTAGTGACTCATGAGTACGATCGACCTGCTACGCCCTTAAACTCGACTTCCCTAGAACAAATAATGAAGCTGATTATGAAGCATTAATCGTTGAGCTCAAACATGCTATTGAATTGGAAAGGCAAACTTTACAGGTCTTTTGTGATTTCGAGTTAGTATTATCCCAAGTTAGGAGAGATTATCAAGCTATGGGTAGCAACTTGCTCCATATCTCGGCCAGGTCCAAGAGCAATTGGTAGACTTCAACTATTGCACCATTATATAGAATGCCAAAGAACAAAATGAGAAAGCTGACTCATTGCCCAAGCAGGCCTGTTTCGAGGATTCGCAGCAGATGAGCTTGGTCTCCTTTGAAGTCCTAAATGCTCCTAACATCGACCGTATGGAGATTGCTTAGATTTTGGACATGGAGATGGAGATGGAAATGGAGTCTTGGATGACTTCTGTCAGAGATTATCCACAACGATGGATCCTTCCTAGATGGAGGAATAAAAAATAACAAATCCTCCTTAAAGCTTCATTTTGCATCATCCAAGAAGGAGTCATGTATAGAAAGGGTTTCTTTGTTCCTCTATTTCGGTGTATTGCCCATGATGAAATCAAATGAATCTTGAGAGAAGTCCATGAAGGAGAATATGGTGATCATGCTTGGGGGCAAACCCTGACAAAGAAAGTACTTTTGCTATGGGCATTACTAGCCAACTGTCAATCGAGATGCAGCTGATCACGTTAGATAATGTGACAAGTGTTAGATGTTTGCAAAAATTATAAGAGTCATGCCGATGGAAATTACTCAAATGGTTAGTGCATAGCCGTTCACCACTTGTGGTATTGACATCATCGGCCCCTAGTCGATTTCTAAAGGTAGTGCAAAATATGGCATCATAATAGTGGATTACTTTACCAAATGCGCTGAAGATAAACCTTAGCTGCAATCACAACAAAAAATGCAATAAACTTTTTTTCCAACAAATAGTATGTTATTTTGGTCTTCCCTGAACAATCGTAACTGATAGCGGGACCCAATTCGACAGTGCTGAATTCAAAGTCTTCTATCACTGGCACCATATTGAGAACAAATTCACCGTAGTTTCTCTCCCTCAAGCTAATGGACAAGTCAAAGCTCTTAACAAAATCATAAAGTCTATTCTGAAGAGGTATTTGGAAAAGGTTAGAGGCAAGTGGATCGATGAAGTCCCATCAGCATTATGGGCACACAGAACCACCCACGAGTCTATGACTAGACATATTCCACTCACCCTTTCTTACCGCTCTGAGGTTGTCATCCCTATAGATGTTGAAGTACCTTCTTATTGGGTGACTTAACATGAGCCCTATTTCATTATAAAAATATAAAGAATTGCAATCCAATTAAAATTAAACTTTAAGGAATTGGCGACGACTCGCAAATGCATCCAAGAGCCAATGACAAGGACATGTACTTAAACGTGCATGTGTATATTCTAAAAGTTCAATTTTTGAAATTGACAAAAATTTAATTCTGACCCGATGACTAGCTCCGTAGAACTGGACATTGGTAGAAACTTATGGAATACAATTCTAAATTTATACTAATGGAAATCAACCAAGCGTCGTGACAATCAAAGACAGATACGAAACTTTGTGAAACTAATTCAATGGAAAGATAGCAACTATTTAGAAAAATAAATGGATTTCTTTTCGGCGACCCTAACTGGACATCAATTCAAAGCACGTCATGTACAACACAAGACGTACTTTGTGGGGCAAGTGTTATCTGACATTTTGACCCAGCTATATACAAACTGATCGAACAAGTTGGACTCGACTGTCATCATGGCTAGTAGCCCAGAGCAAAGATTATGAGGTCCAGAAATCAAGTGCGGGCACTGATGTAATGCGACGACCAACCGAGACCAAGAGATAGAATCTCTAGAATATTCTAAGTACAGAACAGTACCTCCCTCGGGCAAGGGATCTGTGTCTATCCCTTCCCCTAGGGATCAGTGCATATTCTCAATTTTTGTCCCAAACTAGGTGAGATCGATATAGAGCGAGGAAGGCCCCATGAGAGAATATTTCAAATCTCAAGTCATTTGGAGTTTGTGTGCTCAAGTTATGGAAAAATTAATTAACCTAAGAAAGGGATCGGTATAAAAGGATCATACAGAAGGGATCTGCATATTTCGACAAGCAAGTACAATTCAATGGATAACAATCAATATCTCAAGATTTATAAGTCCAATGTATATGAAACTATGAAAACAAGATGTAGGGACCCTAGAGAGACTACCCTAGGGATCACATCTCAAAAGAATGAAAAAAGAGGGATCAGCCCTTTTCCCTCTAAAGGGATCGGCTATTATGAGACAACTCACACTACACCAAAAATCGAGTAACAACTCAAGTTCTACTCATCCAATTGACATGAAACTTAGAGTACAAGCTTACTACAACATGTGGAACACCCTTAGGGATCGTACATCAAATGGGATACTTTTGCGGAGTCGGCCCCTATCCATCCAAAGCGATCAACTGAAATCAGAATACATGCAATACCACTTCACGGAAAACGCGATATCTGACGAGTTGTAAGTCAGAATGGGAAGAAATTTGGAGGGAAAGTAACTAACATCATGCAGAACTCACCGGAAAGGTCACACCCCATTTGGACACAAAAATAGGGATCGGGATCGATCCCTATTATAGGCCCCAATGGGTCTCAAGATTCTTGTGTGTCACCATCATGGCTTCGAGGTTCTTCTATCAAAACTTCAACCCGATCAGTGTGCGTTTTCCTCGGCATAACATTAGAAAAGTGATCGTTAGTTTAGCTGCCAAGGCTCTTTCATTTTTGTTCTTCATTCTTGTACTAATGAATTCCAGCTGATTTAAATATTCTTGTAATCTTAACATGGTGCAAGATTAATAAAAATTTGAAGTAGACGTACGCCAAGATTACCGAACCACTACAAAAATTGATATATTCATTTAGGATATTTGTTCTATTTTAATTTCATTCTTCATTTAATCTTTTACTATATTTTATTGGGTGTTGATGCCCATTTTTGGCATCAAGAATAAGTAAAATATATATCCAATAAGAAAAAAGAAATGACCGACACTCGCTGGCGGTCGCCCTTTCTAAGTACCACTAGTAATTCAACAAATCCTATGGCTTCAGTTGCCATCCCATTGAACCCCTATATCTGATACTTATAAGGCCTCAAATCCTTCCCCTCTAGCATCATTTGATCATAAGCTTTCTTTAACAAGATATCAAGAGAACTTATACAGTCTAAAAGCACCTTCTGTACAATAGCAGGACCAATCATAGCTACAATCACGAGTGGGTCGATCGTCGAAGTTTCCACTCCATCGGCATGTCTATTTCGTTAAACAATATCATTCGCCATAGTTCGAGATTGTTTCTCCAGAGTTTCACCCTTAATAGTACAACGAATTTCATTCTCAGCCTGCTTTATAGCTCTAATGTATCTATATATTTCCACAATGCTTTTATCAGCAGGATAAAGCCCACCGATGATTATGTTAATCACAAATTCTCTTTTCGGGTATTGGGTAGACTAGCACCAAGCTGAGCTTGCCTTTGATGGGAAAATGACCTAGGGGTTAGAAGTTCCTTGCCCGCCACCCTACAGGGCTCTCACATATTGTTGCAATTTCTTTTTTCTAATCAAATCCTCAATCATGTCATGTAAGTGCCTACATTCATTGGTATTATAACCATTAGTTTCACGGAATCTACAGAACTTGGCCGACTTCCTCTCCTTCTCGGTTGAGTCCCTAGGACCCGGATTCCCATATGGGTTAGTATTCTAAGTAGCCAGATAGATGTTATTTATTGAATTGTTCATTTCAGTGTAATTATCATACTTAGGAGTCCGAAAACAATTCTGGTTATCCAGCTTATGCTTTTTAGCCCCATTATTATTCTGTTTCTGACCTTCATTCTGATTTCCAACCTTCACGTTTACATCCCTAGAATTTCCTCCAACTTGCTTTATAATGACATTACATTGCACAACCTCATCTGCATTTTCAATAATGATCCTTCATGGATGCTTTATGTGCATCCTCCCGATGCAAATATTCATGTGCTTTTTTGTAAAAAAAGCTTCCATTATTAATGGTTGCTTTCTTTCAACCAGTCTCCAAAATCTAAATCGGGGTAAACTCCCCTATAGGTCACCATCAATACTATGTCTTTCTATGATATACTACTTCTATTACAGCTATACGAAACTAATTCAAAGAGTCCCTCAACGGCACTCCTTCGGTCATAAATGATGGATAGCAACTCACCTGCTTCGGATGTGAAGCATGTACGTGAAATTGCTCCATGAACTTTCATGACAGCTCGGCAAAAGATGATATGGACTTCGACGGAAGTCGAGTGAACCATAACATTGCTACCCTCTCTAGAAAAATTGGGAAACAGTGGCACATCAAAACATATAATGCTCAAACTGAATCCATGTGTCATTCATATCTCAATAAATGTTGCTTAGGATCTGTAACGACCTAGAATTTTCAACCTCGAAAATTCGACACTAATAGTTCACTATAGAAGTGTCGTGCAATGGAATACCAGAAATCCCATATTGTTGGAGTAAAGAAGAAAAGAGGTAGAAGAAGAAAACAGAAACAACTGCCCAAAATCTCACATTCACAGCGTATTAAAATATAATATCAATAATAGCATTTATACAAAGAAAAGCTCTAATTGTCAATTTACATTCATTATATCAGAGTACAATCATTCACAAATAAACTGGATAGTTGTAACAAATTATCCTTGACTATAATCAATATAGTCTCAAACACACAGCGGAATATTCTCCATATGATCCTGCCATCCAGCTCGCCTCTTGAGCTCCAGAACGTCCTAACTTGAAAATCTGTAATACTCGGTCTGACCCGAGCATTGGATTAAAGTAACACCCGAGTCAGGCTGGAAACCAGCATGAGTAAACCCATATATCCTGATATACTAACTTAATAAACTTCTTTGAAAACCAGGGTAACTCGTACATTACTACAAGTTCTTATCTTGTTCAGTCAAACATTTATTTCACAAAATAATATTTAAGTACCGTTTCTTAGTTTCACTTTCCAGTTACTTAACTTATTCCAGTCCAGTCCATCTGATTTTATAATCAAATCTATAAACAGTTTTAGATTACTAATCGAAGTGGTTCCGGATATTGCTGATATCCGACTTCGGTCTCTTCGAATCCAATACCATCTATTAATCAAGTTGTTTAAGTGAATACAATTAAATTTTAAAATACAGGATGTCAATTACACAGCAATTCATCACCAATAAATAACCCACATTATCGCAGTTCAAATCGAACATATCATATCACAGAACATCACAATCTATCAGTTCAGAGACATTAATCCAAACATTCAATACAATTTGACCATCCATAAGCAAGATTTATTTGTTACCTAATCTAATTAATTTAATTAACACAAAATAAATTAATTACCTTTAAATCCTGCTTAATTTACAGTAATTAAACCATTTAATTATTTATTGAAATTGACTAATTATTCCTTAATCATTTAATCATTTACATAATAGATTAACCTTTAATTACTTACATTAATTAATGGTCCTTTAATCACTTACATTAGTTAATTATCCTTTAATTAATGTCATTAAGTAATTATCCTTTAATTACATTAATTAATTATCCTATAATTACTTAAGTTAATTAATTAACCCTTAATTACTTATGTCTTTAATTAATCTAAGATAAACCATTATCTTAATTAATTACTTAATTATCATTATTAAAATATTACTTAAATTAAATGCTTGAAATTTATTATTGACGTACAAAATTACTTGAGACCTTTTGATTAACTAAAAGTTTAAAAACATTTATTTTACTTAACCAGCAACTTAGGGATTTATCAAATTACTTTACCTAATATACAATTATTCAAATCAAACAACTTAAATTCAAAAATATTTTTGACTTTGAAGTTTAAGTTTTGAAACTAGTTTGAAAAACTTGATAACACTAGCTTTGAAACTTGGAACAAAATTTACATTCATCTGCTTTTAAACTCGATTGATTTACAAAAGAAAACCCGAGTCTAGACAGAAATTTCTCGATCCAAACTCGATCAAAACTCACCCGTTCTCTCCTCCGATGAAACTCGCGAACAAACCCGAGCGAAACTCCACATAAACCTGAGTACATCCCGAGTCTACCTTCTTCTTATTTTGTTTTTCTTTATTTTAGTTTAAATTTTAAAACTTGATACAACAGTTAAACGCAAGCGAACAACTCGGTCCAAAACCGATGTCTCCTCGAGTTCCCACCCGAGCTCTCTCTCTCACCTAAATCCTTTAGCCACAACCAAATCCTACTGATACATACCAGCATCAAGTGCACATGCACACGACACCGGGGGATCTCCCATCATCGTCGGCACCTCCACGAAGTCACCCTCGGCTTCCTCGCTCCCTTCGGCCACTCAAAACCCCCAGAAATTGCCAAATTGAAAACGAACAAAAAGCCCCCTCACCAGCAAAAATGAACAGACCTTCATCTCGTCGACTACCACCGCCAACGTGCACGATCCGCCCCTAAAACTTCACCAGAGCTACGCCATCACCTTACCTTCCTTTTCCCCACGTTATGCACTCATCCCCATACACCTCGTCGCCACAGTTAGCGTGAGACTGGACCTCTCCTAAACCCAAAGCTAAACCCTACATCCCCTCCTCCTCGCCACCAAGGCGCCTGAAATGTCGCCATAATTTTTCCTGAGACTGCTAGTCCCTCTCCTTCCTTCGACCAAGACCCCATCTCCCAATCGTGACCGAGTCGTTGGGAACCGGCCTCAGACCAATTCTTGATTAACTCATAATATCACAACCAATACTAACATAAAAATTATGAATTACTTTTAAAAATCATTATTTTTAAAATCGAATCTAATGATATAAACAAAATTCAAGATTTAAACAATTAAATTTCCAGACTTGATTTGATTCCCACTGTAATTTCATTTTCTCCAGATAATAACTTAATAATTTTACTTGAAAATATTTTGAAAAATGATATCCATACAAACATTTTTCCTTTAATGATCCTGGCCTAAAACTGTTTAGATGAGGAGATATTGACCTATTTAGGTTGATTTAGAGCCTGTAATTCAAAAACAAAGGCTTACATATCTATATACAGTCATGCAGATGTTCACACAGTGATTCAACTAAATTACCAGGCCAAACACATACATGCAAAACATTTTCACATCACTACTACCATTATTTATCACCTGTATCTGAAAATTTAGCTTAAAAGATTAAAGTTTACTCACTTATTGTTGAACAGAGGAGTAGTTTTGAAAAATATGGAAGTGCTCATGGAATTGAAAACTGCTACTTGGTCTTGAGATTGGTACAGATCTTCTTCTTACTGGTTTTAAGTTGAGTTGCATCTGAATTAAACCTTTGCTTCAATTTTTGGAACTTGAAATAGTTGTTTTTTCTTTCTTAAATTTTCTTTTGGTTTTTTGGTTTGTAAAAATGAAAGAAAGAAGGGAGTTGAGAATATATATGTAAAAGAGAATACTGTGTACAGCCTTTAGTTTCTCATATTTATTATTATTATTTTTAAAAGAACAATTGCCACTTGTACACATAGTTTATTCCTTAGCTTACAAATGTCCTTAATCAATATTTTATATTTTCTTTATGTTTTATATTTATTTATGTTTTGGGTTATATATATATATTATACTAACTATGTTTGTCTCATGTATAATTCAATAAATATATATATGTATTAAAACTTTTTTATTTATACATTTTCTTTAATTTATACTTATATAGCTTCAAAAGAAAATGGTATAAACCTATTTATTAATTTATAACTATATATGTACTTAGTGTTTTAAAAATATAGAGTTTTAAATCTAATTAATTCCTAAGATATTTACTTTTAACTTTAAATCATTGTTTCTTATTCACAACTTACACATGTATAAACAATAGCAATTGGAAAGCACATTTTTGTTTAGAAAAGAATAGGCTTTGCAAATTTAAATAATTATATTAGAAGATTAATATTTATATCCAGATATATATATATTATATATATTTTTATTATCAGAATTATTTGCTCCACTTATAAATTAGTATTTTAATAATTAAATCATGTTAATTTCAATTAACAGATATCTAAAAATCCAGGTTATCACATTCCTCCCCTCTTTGAATCTTTTCGTCTTTGAAAAGGAACAAAGCCAGAATTTTTATCAAAATGATTATTAGTCTAATTGCTCTATGAGCATTTTTAACTCTTAACTCTTTTTATTTAAATTTTTAAAACACTTTTAAAATCTACATAACATTGTCAAATTAGTTTTTATAAAAAAAAAATTATAACTCGATGTCTCAATAAGTCCATCCCTGTTCTCATAGAAATTCGGTCACACATTGATCAGGCATAGGACCGAAAATCTATTAGTACTTAGCAGACCCGTTTTCAACACCCAGCAAAAATACTTGGAAAATATTTTTTGTGAAAATATGGAAAACATTTTTGGTGTGAATGCTCTAGAAATCATCATGCCCTCCATGGTCGTAGTTAACCCGATAATTACGTCGCCATCCCGATAAAACCATAGAAAACAGTAGGCCTCCGCGCCCTCGATTACACCATGGAACCCGCCATAGATCGCAGCTACACCTGGGGTTACGTTGCCATCACGGCAAAAACCCATGTAATTGTAGGCATCAACGCCCTTTAATTTCGCTGCCAAATGAGACTTCTCCACACAGACCACATAGATCGCAGTCTACATCAGTCGAGTCCTAATGTAGCCTGTAGGCACTCACTGCCACATGAATTTCGCTATCTCTTCATAGATCATGGTCTACCGATGTTACATCGCTTGCCCAGCGAAATCAAACATAGACCGTAAGCAATCGCTGCCACTTGACTTCTGCTACGGTGCACAGTAGATCGCAGTGACACCGAGTTACACTGTCGTCACAGCGTAACCCAAGTGACTCTGTAGGCATTAGCTCCCTCGACTTTCGCTACCCAACGACAATCCTCTGGAACTTCAGTTAGTCCGGACTACCTTCCAGGATTAAATATTTTAGAACCCCCCTTAGGGCTCAAGGCAGAACCACCGCGTGGATCTCCTACTAGAAGTTCATTTAAATAGGAGCGCCTTTTTCCCCAGAGCTAATCTCAAAATACTTCATACTATACACATATAGTATCTTTCAAATCATACTCTTTATATGAATCACATATAAATCTCTTTTACACAAAATCGATATCTCAAAACCTATAATTCCCAAACTTGGGTTTCCTAATTTCCAAAATTGATTTTCCTAAAAATAAAAAGCCTTTTGAAATCAGTGGGTTCCAAAAACCCTTTTTCCCAGAATCATTTTCATATAATCATTTATATATATAGATATATAAAATCTTGAATAATCTTGAGATCACTTCATACTTATATAATTTCCTTTTATACTTTAAATCTTTTCAGAAATCTTTTCTTCTGGCTATAGATTCAGCAAGGAGAGTTTTCTATATAACAAATATATATAACTTTAGTTATGTCAATTCAAATACTCAAGTATGATTTCTTTTATAAAGTTTCTTGCCACAATTCTTACTTTTTATGAAATGAGTTTCAATTATAGTGATATCCAATTTCCACTCTTATTCATCATACATTTCAAAATATATTTTCCTATTTCAAAAATTATTTTTACACTTCTTTACAAAATTTTCAATATCTATTTCATTCAAGCGCGTATGATGTACATATGTCATCCGTATGCCATATTAAATCTGATCGCTCTTCGATCACACAATTTCTGTTCCTATCTAGTATCGTCCACCTGACTTCCTAGTGCGGACTCAGATCTGGTTTCTTGATCAGAAACCGTCATTCCCCTTTTATAGCCATAACTATGATAGAGAATTTCTAGAATCAATCAAAATTCCATATCCAGGGTTCGCCGTCGAAAATCGAGAGAAAAATCCTAACTCGGACCGATATACTATCTCAAAATTCTATGCTCGAATCTGGATCAAATCGTTGTGCGAATAGAATAATATACGTATATCCTACGTAGTTATCTTTATTGATTATTAACTAAATCATTTTTTTTCATTTTATTCACCTTCATTTTGATTCTATTCACTTATTTACAATTGCTTTAATTCTTATCTCAATTGGTATTTAATTATAAACAGTTTGCACTCTGATCAGCTTGAATTTAGAAAATAGCTTGAAAAGTTCAAAATAGTTAAGTAGTTGCAAAATAGTTATTAGTTGTAAAATAGCTGTAAATAGTTAATTAGTTATAAAATAGTTGTAAAATAGTTAAATAGTTGCAAAATAGTTATAAAATTGTAATTAGTTTGTAAAACAGATGAAAATCGTAATTAGTTTTCAAAATAGTTGCAAAATATGTATAAGATAGTTTGAGTTTTAAAAAGAAAGTTTGTATAGTAAATAGCTAGGAAAATAGATTTAAAATAGTATATATTAACACAATTTATTTGAAAAAAAATAGTTTCAGAGTCAAATAGTTCAATTTCCCAATCTCCATTTCCAATTTCCACTTCCATTTGAATTGATTCAATTCCAAATAAATTTGAATTAGCTTCAATTCCCATTCCAAATTCAAATCAATTTCCATTTGAATTTAAACTTTTCAACTTCAATCACAGTTCCCAATTAATTCAAATCAAATTCAGTTTGCACTAACTCCAATTCCAATCTCAACTTTAAACCATCTCGAATTATACAAATTCGAGTTATTTCAAATGTTGATTTAATTCCATAAATCAAATTAACTTTTACTTTTAATTTATTAACTTAGGTTTTTAAACAATTAATTTTGGGTCCAAATTTCAAATATTCATTTTAAATTACCTTTACTTAATTTATTTCAAGATTCAAGCCGGAGTTCAAAATTTTTAATCTTTAGAATTTTATTTAGTACCCAATTTTAACTTCTTACTTTGAAACCAATTTTTAACAATTTTAGTTTGCAAGTTTATTTTTAACATTAAATCTTAAGTTCAAAGTGATTCCATTACCATATGCTCAATATGTATTTCTTAAAATCAAAATTATTTAGGTAGTTTCAAATTATAGTTTTATTTCCATTTTATTCAGAAATTTATATATATATATATATATATATATATATATCTCTAAATCCACTCCTTACTTCAATTAAAATAATCCAATTTTCAGTTTCATAGATTATTAATAACAATAGGGTGATATCAGGATAAGTCAAGGTAAATAAACATCCAAATTATTTAAAGCAACCATCAATAGTATCCATTTCCAATTTCCAAAACTCAAACCCGTTTTGAGATCACACCTAACTCCCTTTTCAAATCAACCGATTTAACTTCCTCAAGTTAAATCTCAATTTCATCTTGAAATTTCCAACTCAAATTGTTTGTTAAACTTATTTAACTTCCCCTAAGTTAAATTCAATTCATTTAATCAAGTCAACCTTACTCAATTTGAATTTCTCCATTTCAAATTTTTAAACTTCTTATCAATATCCTTTCCCACTTATAAGTTCAAAAACATATTTTACTTTGGGTTCCCATCATATTTTAGGGAAAATTAAAAGCTCAACACTTAGAGTTTATTTCAAATCATCATGATATTATGTATATCTACTTATATATACATATTTATTTCATTTGCACACCAAGTCATACTTTAAATTTTAAACCATTCTTGGTTTTTAATTCAACCAAATTCCTTTAAATTTTTTAAAACAACTCTTGTTTTAAAATAAGATTCATATATTTTGAAACAATTTCAAATTTTCTGGACTTAGATTTTAAAACTTCACAATTAAAATTCTTTTCAATTTATAAGTCATATTTAGCTAAATTATTGCTTCCTTAAAATATTTCATTCTACTTTATCAATAGTTATTATTAGAAAACAAATATCCCAACAAACATTTTATGATAATAACCAAGGTTATCATACCTAGAACCTAATTCACTATATATTATCTCATATATTGTTGGAAAATAAAATCAAGATAACCTTTTCAACATTCTGAAAAAACTTCTAAAAATTTCAGGATTTTAATTTCTGGTTTGAATCCATTTCTTGCTGAGCCTATTATATAGTTCGTGTTATCCAATTCCTACTTGATTATATATATTACCACATAAATTCTTATGGGCTTATTTAACATTATTAACAACCAATTATCTTAATATATATAATAATTAGAAAGATTATTGCTTTATATATCAAAATATAAGCTTATATATAAATCGTTTTTAAAATAATTTTTAAAATCATTATATAAGAAAATAACAAGTACGCCCTAATATATAATACACTCAAATTATTCCAGGGTACTACTAACCTTTATCTTTAATGAGTAACCCCCACCAGAGCCAAGGTTCTCGCTTAAACTCGCCCTGATACCAAAATGTAACGACCCGGAATTTTCTACCTTGAAAATTCGACACTAATACATTCGCTGTAGAAGTGCCAAGCAATTGAATAACGGAAATCCTAGATTGTTAAGGTAAAGAAGAAAAGAGCTAGAAGAAGAAAACAGAAACAACCGCACAGAATCTCACATTCACAACGGATTAAAATACAATATCGATAATAGCATTTATACAAAGAAAAGTTGTAAGTGTCAATTTACATTCATTATATCAGAGTACAATCATTCACAAATAAACTGGATAGTTGTAACAACTTGTCCTTAACTATAATCAATATAGTCTCAAACACACATCGGAATATTCTCCATACGACCCTGCCATCCATCTCGCCTCCTGAGTTCCAGAACGTCCTAACCTGAAAATCTGCAATACTCGGTCTGACCCGAGCATTACATTAAAGTAACATCGAGTCAGGCTAGAAACCAGCATGAGCAAAACCATATATCTTGATATACTAAGTTATAAAACTTCTTTGAAAACCAGGGTAACTCGTACATTACTATGAGTTCTTACCTTGTTCAGTCAAACATTTATTACACAAAATAATATCTAGTACCGTTTCTTAGTTTCAATAGTCCAGTTACTTAATTTATTCCAGCCCATTTGATTTTATAATCAAATCTATAAGAATTTTAGATTACTAATCGAAGTGGTTTCGGATATTGCTGATATCCGAGACCATCTCTTCGAATCTAATACCATCTTTTAATCCAAGTTGTTTAAGTGAATACAATTCAATTTAAAAAATATAGGATGTCAATTACACAGCAATTCATCACCGATAAATAACCCACATTATCATAGTTCAAACCAAACATATCATATCACAGAACATCACAATTTATCAGACTAGAGACATTAATCCAAACATTCAATACAATTTGATCACCCATAAGCAATATTTATTTGTCACCTAATTTAATTAATTTAATTAACACAAAATAAATTAATTACCTTTAAATACTGCTTAATTATCATTAATCAAACCATTTAATTATTTATTGAAACTAATTAATTAATCTTTAATCATTTAATCATTCACATAATCAATTAAACTTTAATTACTTACATTAATTAATGATCCTTTAATCACTTACATTAATTAATTATCCTTTAATTAATGTCATTAAGTAATTATCCTTTAATTACATTAATTAATTATCTTATAATTACTTAAGTTAATTAATTAACCCTTAATTACTTAAGTCCTTACTTAATCTAAGATAAACCATTATCTTAATTAATTACTTAATTATCACCATTAAAATCATATTTAAATTAAATGCTTGAAATTTATTATTGACATACAAAATTACTTGAGACCTTTTGATTAATTAATAGCTTTGAAACATTTATTATATTCAACTTGCAACTTTGGGATTTATCAAGTTAATACACTTAATATATAATTATTCAAATCAAAGAACTTAAATTCAAAAATACTTTTGACTTTAAAGTTTAAGTTCTGAAACTAGTTCGAAAAACTTGATAACACTAGCTTTGAAACTTGGAACAAAATTTACTTTCATCTTCTTTTAAACTTAATTAATTTACCAAAAGAAAACTTGAGTCCAGACAGAAATTTCTCGATCCAAACCCGATCAAAACTCACCCGTTCTTTCCTACGATGAAACTCGTGAACAAACCCAAGCGAAACTCTACACAAACCCGAGTCCGTCCCGAGTCTACTTTCTTCTTCTTTTCGTTTTCTTTTTCTTTATTTTAGTTTAAATTTTAAAACCTGATACAACAGTTAAACGCAAGCGCACAACTCGGCCCAAACCCAATGTCTCCTCGAGTTCCCACCAGAGCTCTTTCTCTCTCACCTAAATCCTTCAGCCACAACTAAATCCTACTGATACATACCAGCATCGCGTGCACGTGTACACGACACGGGAGGTTCACCCATCATCGCCGGCACCTCCACGAAGTCACCCTCGACCTCCTCGCTCCCCTCGGCCACTTGGAAACCCCCCAAAAATTCCCAAATCAAAAACGAATAAGAAGCCCCCTCACCAGAAAAAAAGAACGGACCTTCATCTTGTCGACTACCACCGCCAACATTCACGATCTGCCCATAAAACTTCACCAGAGCTATGCCACCACCTTCCCTTCCTTTTCCCCCCGTCGTGCACTCATCCCTATACACCTCATCGCCACTATTAGCCTGAGACCGGACCCCTCCTAAACCCAATGCTAAACCCTACATCGCCTCCTCCTCACCACCAAGGCGCTTGAAAAATGTCGCCATGATTTTTCCTAAGACCACGAGTCCCTCTCCTTCCTTCGACCAAGACCCCGTCCCCCAATCGTGACCGAGTCACCGAAAACCGGTCTTAGACTAATTCCTGATCATCTTATAATATCACAGCCAATGCTAACTTAAAAATTATGATATTACTTTTAAAAATCATTATTTTTAAAATCGAATCTGATGATATAAACGAAATTCGAGATTTAAACAATTAAATTTTCAGACTTGATTTGATTCCCATTGTAATTTCATTTTTTCTAGATTATAACTTAATAATTTCACTTGAAAGTATTTTTAATATTGATATTGTATTCATATAAACATTTTTCCTTTAATGATCCTGGCCTAAAACTGTTTAGATGAGGGGATATGGATCTATTTAGGTTGATTTAGAGCCTGTAATTCAAAAACAAAGGCTTACATATCTATATACAGTCATGCAGATGTTCACACAGTGATTCAACTAAATTTCCAAGCTAAATACATACGTACAAAACATTTTCACATCATTACTACCATTATTTATCACCTGCATATGAAAATTTAGCTTAAAAGATTCAAGTTTACTCACTTACTGTTGAACAGAGGAATAGCTTTGAAAAATCTGGAAGTGCGCATGGAATTGAAAACTGCTACTTGATCTTGAGATTGTTACAGATCTTCTTCTTACTAGTTTAATTTGAGTTGCATCTGAATTAAACCTTTGCTTTAATATTTGGAACTTGAAATAGTTGTTTTTTTGGTTAAATTTTCCTTTTGGTTTTTGGTTCCTAAAAATGAAAGAAAGAAGGGAGTTGAGAATATATATATATATATATATATATATATATATGTGTGTGTATGTATGTATGTATGTATGTATGTACGTATGTATGTAAAAGAGAATACTGTGTACAGCCTTTAGTTTCTCATATTTATTATTATTATTATTAAAAGAACAATAGCCACTTGTAGATATAGTTTATTCCTTAGCTTACAAATGTCCATAATCAATATTTTATATTTTCTTTCTGTTTTATATTTATTTATGTTTTGGGTTTTATGTATAAATTTTTATATATAACTATGTTTGTCTCATGTAATATTCAAAAGATATATATATATATATATTAATTTTTTTATTTATACATTTTCTTTACTTTATACTTATATAGCTTCAAAAGAAAATGATATAAACCTAATTATTAATTTATAACTATATATATACTTAGTGTTTTAAAAATATAGAGTTTTAAATCTAATTAATTCCTAAGATATTTACTTTGAATTTTAAATCACTGTTCCTTATTCACAACTTACGTATATATAAAAAAAGGAACTGGAAAGCACATTTTTGTTTAGAAATGAATAGGCTTTGCAAATTTAAATAGTTTTATTAGAAGATTAATATTTATATCTAGATATATATGTTACATTTTTTATCAAAATTATTTGCTCCACTTATAAATTAGTATTTTAATAATTAAATCCAGTTAATTTCAATTAATAGATGTCCAAAAATCCGCGTTATCATAGGATCCGTCATTCCTCCATACAATGGCATTGTTGCTACATTGAATCTCCAAGGATATCTCACATGAAGAATGTCCTCCATGAACGGGTTCCACCTCGCATTGGTACCGCATTCATCATTGGTTTTGAATTTGTTTTCATTCACCAATCTCCTAAAAATATATTCAAGATAGTCTAAGTCGATTGAATGATGCTAATCGGGTCATGTCTCACGTGTTCGTCCCAGGCAATGCTCCCAGGAAGGTGCTTGGTACTTTGGTTCCCCAAACTATGAGGGATCCATTCATCCAACAGTCCTCCCCGTTTGATTACTGTGAGTTGTATTGTTAGCAGTATTCTTAAACCTTATATTCTAAACTCAGTAGCACATCCAGAGGTCACATCCTGTCTTCTAATTGTTAAGTGTCGGTCCCACCACAATGGGGCTTAGACTGATCCCTGCTCGGGAGTCGGTGCCGATCCCTAAGCTTGCTCCTTGGGTTAGTACTTTCCTATGATATGATGCCCTAGTAGTGTTTTGGGTCCTCTTCTGCCTTCAATCCCTACGCCTTTGCTTGGATGAAGAAGATCTCACTAACCCTGAGCGTGAATCCCTTCTACTCTCTCTACGGTTGTTTTGAGGCATCCTCAAGCTCTGCTGCATTATTTGGTTCATCTCATGCTGACTAGCTTGGCATTTTTCTTCCATTTGCTTTAGTATCCTATCCCTCTCCATAATGGTCACAATCAGTTGAAGACTGAATCTTTGTTTGCTCTAGCCAGTTAGCTTCATTCCCATGTTAGGGATTCTGATTCTCAGCGTCACTGGGGGTAGCTCTGGTTGTTATGGAATGTGTTTCTTTCCTTGCTGGGGTCATGGCAGGAAGCTTTTAGTCGATCTTTGAAAATCTGAGTTATAGAATCAAAAGGTAAAGAAATTGGATCTATTCTTGGATATTTGAAATTCAATAATAAATGATGGATCCAAATGGCCTGAAAATATCTTTCTTAGTGAAAGCACCAAAATGTTTAAACCAAAAATAATACAAATACCCAAAAAAGTAAGCAGTAGAAATTAAATGAAGAAAGTAAACGAAAAATAAAGGAAATTAGACAAAAAACAACCACACACAAATTTATAGTGGTTTGGCAATCTTGGCCTACATCCACTTGAATGATTTTATTACCTTTGCACCAAATTTATGATTACAAAAGAGTGGGATCGGAATAGATCCTTGAATACAAGAGAGTAAGAGTGTAAAGGCAATGTAATGATCCTTAGAATAAACCATGCCTTCTATATTTACAGGGGTAGATGACCAAATACCTTGCTTATATTTCTCCTATAAAGCCCATACATGGGGATGAAGTCCTCCAAAAAAATCTTGGCACCAAATCCCAAACGGTTGGGTATTGGTACCAATCCATATGGAGATATCGGTACTGATCCCTCTATAGGTAGACAGGGATTTTGCGACTTCTTATATTGACTCATCTTGATGTTGGATTCAAACTTCTAAGGTTGCTTTGCATAGTCACCTAGGTGTTTTTTGGTCCAAGCGATGGATCTACCAAAGGCTGAATTGCTGCTTTAGACTGCCTATAAAGATTGCCAATATGATGCTCAGGAATTATAGAACAACACTTGAATCAGGATCTATGTAGATAGAGAAGAGTGCCACTGGAGTTGGGGCTAATTTGGGTGTGCCGCTAGGGATCGGTGCTGATCCCCTATGTAGGGTGGAGTGCCAATCCATATAATATGTATTCCGGGGTATTGCTCTTCCAAGTCTGTTTGACTGTCATCTCGTGGTCTTGTTTTTTCTTAGTTCCTAGACCCTAGGATCATTTCTTTGGGCTTCTTGCCTTGATAATCATTGAGTCTAACTTGTCTAGATATCCTGAATAAAGCCGGACCAAAAGGCTCGATAACAATTCTCAATTAACCTTCATCTTTGATCCTAGATTTAACAATATGAATTTTCGACTTCCAATTGTCGATACCAACACTCCACGGTATTCACATGCCAAGTATCCAAGTGTAATAAATACATACTGTTATGGTAAAATAAAAAGAAACAGAACAAGGAAAAGAGAACAAAACATCAGAATCTCACAATGGAACGATAATATATAATATCAAAAGAAAGTACATACTGTCACTCTATGATACATAGCATTTCAGAGCTACAATCCTAAGTACTATCATTAGCATAGACAATTATAACAGCTTGTCCTCAAAACATATATATATATACATACATATATATATATATATATATAGGTGTGTGTGATAGAAATGCAGTGGAAATAAGAATACTATAGCAGGTGAATGCGTCGAGCTCATCTCCTCAAGCTCTAGAGAATAACAACAAAAAGAGCAATAATAGAAATAACACAAATATAATACCATGAGGCAAACAGAAGTCTTGTTTGAGATACTCAAGAAATATAAATTTAACATATAGTAGTACTTTGGAGACCGCTCAAATAACCATAAAAGTTTTCCCCTTAAAAGAACTAAACCATCTAATAAGTACATAACGTGATATAGTTGATAATTTCTAGGGTGTAGAATATATATATACATACATATATATATATATATATATATCAGAAAACAATCTTGCTACTTGCATCTTGCAATATAAAAATATTAGAAGTACAACTAAAACTGTTAAGGTATGTTTGCATAATCGATTTCCATGGAGACGTCCTCATTAAACCGAGGCAGATCTCCTACACAAGGATCAGAAACTACCATCCAAGAATTGTACATCTCCAAATAAAATATACCAGAAGGTAAGTATAAATAGCCCACACCTGAACACCTGGAACCAAGTATCATCAACTCCCGTGCATAATAACGATATGCATAATCTAGATATGGAGTTGATGTAACTCCTCACGGGTTTGCTAATCCTTAGGATATGTATCATACTATCTCTATCCATTTCCAATGTTGAGGCACGTTCAGTATCTCAACACACAAGCCTTTATCGTTTAAACAGATCTTGAACCTCTCTTTTGATTCCAGTATCTTGAACAAGTTATGAATCTCTCCTTGGATCCTAACACAGGTCGTCTGACGAATGCTAACTCTGACCTCTCCACAAGACGAAACCTTAGGATAGACAGTTCAATGCTATAGCATTACTATAAAATATTAATATTGACCTTCCCCTTGGACTTAACCTTAGGATATACAGTTCAACTCTCTAACATTTCTCCTATCAACCGCTTCCTAAAAAAGAACTCGTATATCAGTTTTTAAGTGTTGTTTGGTATGTAATGCACTTACCTTATCCCTGTCTTTTCAAAATTAAATCGATAAATTTCATTTTATCTCAATTCTGGTTCTTGAAGAAGTAAACAAAGGATTTAAAAGAGTACACCTCAGGGGATCTCATATGTATATGTTCTTAAAGCAAGAGATCATTCATTTGATTTGGTTGTCCTAAAGGGATTTCAAACCGTATCAATACATGATGCTTACATATACTTCCAAAGTTAATTTGATTAATTTCGGCATTTAACTAATCGACTATTAAATACAAAATAGGAACGATTGCATATGTAAACCAAGTGTCATATACATACCATCTTTCCGACTTTCTCAATTTATACCATCCACGATCAAGAGTGAAACTGATAGATTAGAGCACTGTTGCTTCTAAACCCTACTCAAACATCATTTTTAACTCTCACAGATAGAATAAATATACTTTGTTAGCTTTTATTAATAGTTACAAGACTAATTAATTTCCATATACAAGTAAAAAACACAAAATATGATTAAGTCACACAAAGCTTGATCAAGTCACATAGAGCACGATTAAGCTACTTAAGCTATTCCTAATCCCCTTTTATTCAATTAATTCTTTTATTAATTAAAAATTCCTTGTATATATATTTAGAATACCATTACAAAAGATATATACTCGCATAACTATTCATTTATACTCTTTTTGATACTTAGAAGTGTATCTATATTCTTATCCCAAATAGTATAAGATTAATCAATAATCTTAAACAAGATTTCACATTTTCGAAAGTAAAATTAAATGAGTTTAAAAAATATTATTCAATACACTATTACTATAAACCTAAAACATTTCACTTATAATTATCTTTAAAATATTATTTTTAAAGATCTAATTATATTCATAACTATGTTAAAAAAAGGGTTAAAGACAAACATTATTCATACATTGTCACAAAAAACCCAAAGCCATTTCACTTATAATTATCTTTAAAACATTCTTTATAAAGATCTAGCTATATTCATAATTATAATAAAAGGATTAAAGACAAATGTTATTAACACATTATCACAACAAACCCAAAATCAATTCATACTTGTCATTATCTTTAAAAGCATTCATTTTAAAGATCAAAGTATATCTATACTTATTAAACAAGGCAATATACTTTTAATTAACTTTGCAAAACCATTTAATATAACATAGGTGGTATAATCCAAAACTTCTTTTATTCTTTTAATAAATGACATATACACATAGACACACACACACATGTATATATACACACTAATGTTTTATAAGCTAAGATATTTAATAAAATTCGAAAAAACAATTTAAAAGATATTTATATTACATAAGCTTTTCACAACTTTAATAATTAATTAACTAATTTTCGAGAAATTACATATAAATAAAAATACTTTAAAATACTTTCAATTATGGTTTCAACATTTATTTAAATTATTAGATAAATATAATTAATTCGTAATTTATTTAAAAACTACAAAAAGCATGTTTTCATTTATTAAAAATAAAACTTCTGGATTAATAATTTATAATCAATTATTAAAAATATATTTGAATTCCAAACTACTTTTAAAATGCTCAAATATAAGTTACAAATAATTTGTAAAAAGATTGAAGAGAAACAATTAAATTAAAGGTCGTTTTTAAACAATTAAAGTTCAAAACAGAAACTATAGCATGTATAGAATGCTGTATAAAGTGTTCAAAGCAACCAAAGTAGCTGAAAAGTGCATCGTCGAGTGCTATAGCATATCATTGACTGGCAGTTTTATATACAAGAAAGTATTTCCACTTTCTGATATGAAAACAAACTTCTTAAGGTAATCAATATACATCACAATCATGGTGAGAAATGCCCAAGGATCTCTCAACAAAATTCTATAGAAATTGTTGAACACAGAGCAACTTTTAAGTGCTTCTATAGCGACTAATCATCGTAAAACCATTTCAATTCAAGTCCGACTCAAATCAAAGTCCAACCAAACCTTATGTGTTTCATGAAAAGGCTATGCAATAAATCAAAGAAAGTTATGCAAGTCCAAATACATCAATTACATTTGCGATTTGCTTTCTAAAGCAAGAATAACAAGAGATAAAGCAATAATATATAGTCAAGAAAATACTTTAATATAAATAAGCATTATTTACACTTTATATACATTCACATGGTGAGTTTGCTTACCCTTCAACAAGTACACATCCAAGCACATGGTTGTACCATGCAACCAATATCTACCTCAACCAAATAACGACCAAAACTTCCTCCTACCCTCCTCTTCCGCATGGCCTAAAGCACAAATTAATAGCCTTATAATGCTCACATCCTAGACTCTAACTACCAGAGTGATCCAAATCTTCAAGCTCAAGTTTCTAAAAGGTGTTTCTATGTTCTTATAAGGCTTACCTAGAGTTTGTAAGTTTTTGAGTTGTTTTAATTTACTTTTCTTAGGAATTTATGAAGAGAGAAGGTAATGAAGTGCTTTGATTTAAATTTGCTAAAAACATAAAAGTTTTCTATGAAATATATGGTCACCTATATAGGCAACAAGAGGTGTGCTCGTAACCAAATTTGCTAAAAATGTAAATGCCTTGCTTTCCACCTCATCTAGCCAAAGATGGTATCTTGCTAAAGTATCTCCACTCACAAATTCCCAATTCCTTCTAGAAGCTCACTTAGTTAACCATAATAAGTCAAAATATTTTTATAAGCTATAAATGACCTATTATGTTATTTATACATGTGAAAAGAGTTTGAACAACTTATGTTTGAAAAAAAAAATTATTGATAAAATCATTTTCGATCACATTATCCATATTTCTTCGAACTATTTATTTTTGTAAACAAATTTCAAAAACTAGATTTCTGTCATTATTTATTAAATAAAGCTGGGCTATCACGGTTATTAAATCAATTTAATCACATTAAATCTAAGATTCAAATATTTAAATAATTCGGATATCTAAATATGAAGTACTCGAAATTCTAGGTCGTTACACTTAGTCTGTGATGCTACCCATTCGCCTAAGAGTAGAACTAGGCATTGGTGCAAAGATGGGCATTATTACCCATATAATAGATACGATTCTTACATCTGCGGTGTTTCCTACTGTTTATGCCAAAAGTTGGCACAAACACCTAATGAAATGATAAATATGAAAATCTTAGGAAAAAGCAAGAAATAGAAAAGAAGAACACATAATTTTATAGTGGTTGGACGAATACGCTGGCCTATGTTCACCTAAACTTTCTTATTCAACTTCTACCTAGTTTTTACAAAGTTATTCTTATGGATCGTTGATGATCTCTAAGATTATAGAAGAATAAATAAATTTGTTAGAAAAGTAAAAGATCCCTCAAACAATGTCTCTCCACCTCTATTTATAACCGTAGGTCCATGTTTGTGCCCACGTCCCCCATGTCTAGAAGGACTTGTGCTAAGAAGATCGTTGCTGCATCATCAAGGTATAAGTATTGGTACCAAACTTGCACAGGGATCCGTATCGATCCATTAAATCACTTCCTGGATCTTGACTTCTTTCTTATGGATGTTTGGTTGATTCATATCTTTGCCTTCGACGTTTGATTGTATTGATATCAGATTGAACTTGATTGAATTCTTTGGTTTGGATGTTGATTGACAATATTTGATTTGTCTATCGAGTGCTTGGATTATTTTTGGCTAGTGACCTGCTCCATATGGCATGGACTAGTTCATAAGCAATTTAACTTCATGTGTTGTGGAACATTGATTAATTTAATGAGAAATCATGGTTTGGTACTGATCCTAGATCATGGATCAGTAGCGGACCATACCTAGGCATTGATCTTGGACTTCGATCTTGTGATTGAAGTGGGTCATTGTCATGAAACCTCTTACTAAGTATTATGACTTCACTTCTTGATCTTATTCAATATCGTAGTTTGGCAATTATCGCTCTAGATTTTTCCTTGGTTATTTTTATGTTTAATCGTTCTAACTTGCACAGATGTGAAGCTGGATAACATTTTCCTACCAAATCATGCCTTATGAATAAAAGGAGTGCTTTACTCAAGAACATATATCAAAATCAACTATTCACTATTAGCTAAATTTTTGTGCTATTTACTGGCTATACAATAGCGGGTCATCCGGTTCCACTAGATTCACCCTGTAAATCAAAGTTTATTCAAGACTGTTGTAGCTAAGGACTCTAGTCCTTGCTTGAGTGTTAGTGACAACTAATTATTCCTTCGTTTTCTCCCATGAATATTATATCGTACAGCATATTGAAAATCAGGGTCTTCCCATGTTCTTCTTGGAATTAGTAATCATATATCAAAATCATTGGCTTAAATCGGTAATTTCTATTGAATTGTTTCAAGGTCAATCGGTGTTCAAAACTAAGTTTAGTTTTCAAGATCTTTGGGCCGTGCACTCGATAACTAATCTTATTCCTGATCACTTTGGACCATTAGCTTAATCCTCGAACTCTTTGTATCATTGGCTGAAATCTCGATCTCTCCAGATCGTTGGTCAAAATCTTGATCTCTCCAGATCGTTATTTCAATCCACTATCTGTCTGAATCATTAGTTCGATTACCGATCTCTCAGGACCATTAGTTAAATCTATGATCTCGTTGGATCATTAGCTAAATCTGCAATCCCTTTGGATCATTAATTAAATCCATGATTTCTTTGGATCGTTAGTTAAATCCATGATCTCTCCAGATCATTAGATAAATCCATAATCCCTCTGAATCATTTATCGTCCAATCTTGGATTCGATCACTTCGAATCCTCACTGAGTCCAATCTGCTTGCTCTTCAACAAAGGGAGTCAATGTCATAGCAAGCCCATTCATTCATTCACTATTGAGGGGACTTACTTTAGTGTATGTCTAGTCTAATTGCTCTCTAGAAAGGGAGCTTGCACTTATGGTCATTGCCATGTCTCTCTAGATAGGACTATCGTGATCAGTTAGTTTATGAATCAAAATCAATACCAGTCATCACATTCGAGTGATTTTCAAAAATAAGAATTCATAGAATTTAAGTTCAAACATCAGCCACACATCACGATACCCACCCAGACAACACAGCCTAGCATCAAACTTAAAGCATTCCTAGAGACTAATCGAGGTCTTATACATGAGTAAGTGGCTTGACTGTAATACCATATCATTTATTGAAACAGAAGGCTAAGTATGGGAATCGAACCTGACTCCATGCTGTCCTGATCATTGGATAACTATCTGAGGCTCAGATCTAAGGTCGCTTTGATTCATCGTGGACAATGGTTGCTCTTGCTACATAATCGCGTCTTGGCACCTCACTTACTACTGTAGTTGGTTGTTCCTAATCTGCTCCTCAATAAAATCATAGAGATGTCTACAATCATTTGTCTTATGCACATCCAGCTCATGGAATGGGCAATACTTTCTCGATATTCTTTCTTGATTGTTGGGTTCTCTCCTTATGGGTTTTCAAGAAGAGATTTTCCACTTGGTGTTAAGCTAAATCCTTTCTTGGGTTTTGTTCTATTCTGTGCATGAAGATAATTTTCGTTCCCTTCTCTACCACTTTGGTCCTCTAAAGTCGTCATAGCCTTTTGCTTTCCTTTATCTTTACCAACTCCTTCTCCTGACGTTCCTCCATTATCCATAGCATTAACCTCTACCTTCTTAGCTTTAACGCCCTTTTGATGTAGGTATCTCTCAGCCTAGTGATAAAATTTTATGAGATCCACTAGTGGATCCAATTCCAAAGCAATCTTAAAATTTGTTTACTAGCAACTCTTGAAACTATCGCTATCATAATCACCGATGGATCCGGCTTATGAACCACGGTAGCTGCTGCGTTAGATCTAGTTAAATAGCTCCTTAGATTCTCTCTGGCCTTTTTCTTCATGATCAACAATGCCATCATGTTCTTTGGCCGTGAAATATGCACTATGAATTGCCTCATGATTCAATTCACTAAATCAATCAATGTGCTGATATAATAGTTTTATATCTGTGTAAACCACATTGCCTCTAAGTCTGTCAAATACAATGTGAAACATCGTCCATCACTTCTTCGAATGCACCCAACACCTCCATGTGTAGGATGTACCTCATTAGATGAATAGTTGGATCAGATTTTCCATTATACATTTCCAATTTTGGTAACTTGAAATCGAGCTAATTTCTCACATATCAGATTTTAAAAGTGAATGGATTTCTGGTTACATCCTCCAGACTCTGGTCTGTAGGACTACCTTTCGTTGCTCTTCTAACCATCTTTGTAATCCCGTCATCGCTATCTAACAGAAGCCTCCGTTTCACATTTTCGTTCTACTACCTGTTCCTATGGGGAAATTCTGGCACGTATTCCTCTAGTCATGCATTTGCATTCTGATTCACATTCTGGTGTTCAGCATCATCTCCTAAATATGTGTTGTCTCTATCCAATTTCAAGACATTCATTCCCCCAAGTCCTCTAGGATCGGTACCGTTCTGTGCTAGAGGATCGGTGCCGATCCGTTGCATTTCTCTAGGGATTGCCCCCACTTTGCTCCATTATGTTTCTATGGGACTTTTTTTTGGTCTCTGCTTTTGATCCGTGGTAATTCCACACATTCTTGGTTGTCCCATTCTTTTGAAGAATTCTTCCATTATCTCTTCTTGATGAGCTATCATTTTGTTCTACATTTCTATTATCACTGTTTTTGTCCCCTCTATAGTTATGTAGATAGAAGGGGTTAGATCTCGAGGACACCTCTTGGCTGCCCCTGCGTCCTTATGTGCTTTCTCCAATAGTCTTTTGGTTAATGATCTCGTCACCTTCTCCTTTTTTACATTTCAAGCTGATAAATCCAAGTCTCTCAACGAAAGCACCAAAATGTTTTCGCCAACAGCTGGCACAAACACCCAATGAAATGAAAAATATGAAAATCTAAGGAAAAACCAAGAAATAGAAAAGAAGAACATACAATTTTATTGTGGCTCGATGAATACTCTGACCTGCGTCCACTTATATTCCGTTATCAAAATTTCTGTCGAGTTTTTTTAGTTGTTATTACGGATCAAGGATGATCCATGCAATTATAGAAGAAGTACGTAATTTTATTAAAAGATTAAATAATTCCCCCAAACAATGTCTCTCCTTCCGTATTAATAGTTGCATGTCACCGAAATTCTCTCCACCACATTCATGCACAAGTTCCCCACGTCAAGAAAGAGTTGTGCTAAATAGATTAAGGCCACATTATCATGTTTCATGAATCCGTATCGATCCATGCTCGGGGATCAAAACCGATCCATAAAATCGCTTCTTAGATGTTGACTTCTCTCTTATGAATGTTTGGTTGACTTATATCTTTGCTTTGACATCTGATTGTATTGATATGAGATTGAACTTGAGCGAATTCCTTGGTTCAGATGTTGGCTGACAACACTTGATTTTTCTATCGAGTGTTTGTATTGTTTTTGGCTAGCAAATAACTCTAATAGTAACTTCATATGGTGTGAAACTTTGTTAATTTGAGGAAAAGTTAGGGATCGATAATATCCTTAATCATCGATCAGTACCGCACCATGCCTTGGCATTGATCTTGGACTTCGATCTTGTGATTAAAGTGGGTCGGTGTCATGAAACTTCTTGGAAAGTTTTATGACTTCACACTTTGATCTTATTTGATATCGGAGTTTCACAATTATCGCTCTGGATTTTTCCTTGGTTATTTTTCTGTTCGATTGTTTTAACTTGTCTAGATGTGACTTGGTCACAAAGTTGGATAACACCCACTCTGCCATCTTATAGTGAACGCACCTCAATAGTGCTAGTTTATACATAGTTTTCCTGCTCCCTCCGATGAAGTAGCCCTACAAACCATTTGCTGTGTAGTTAATGCAAATGCATCAAGAATATTTATGGAATAAGAATGACGTGAGGAATTCTCGATGCCTTTCTTATAAACTGTTTACAAAAATTTCTTTTGGAACATGGCGCCAAGTGTACAATGTAGCATTAGAAAGGCATCAAAAATTTAGTTGCTCTAGAATAGCTCCATTTTGCTCTAGCAATGCCACTGCAATGACCATCAATTTAGAAATGTCATATCGACATAGTGTTGGTATGACACTGATCATTAACTGTTGGTATTTTGTGCTTCTTTCAGTAATGAGAGAATATACCTATAAATAAATATTTTGAATGCGAATAGTGCCATATCTACTTCCACATCCAAAATCATTTCGGTTATCGAATATTCACATCAATGGATATGGGTGGATATCAGATAATTATCCTATCTGCTAATAATCGATAATTCAGTAAACTTAATTAAAAAAATTGGTTTAACTTAAATTTTTTCAATTGGGTGATTGTAAAAATATGAAAAATAAACAAATATAATGATAACTAATAGTTTGGAGCAATTAATGTGCATTTAATATAAACTACTAACTTGATAAAACAATAAATACATATCTTTAATTACAATAAAATATTAGAAATATTATCTATAATTTTAACAAATCATACGGATAATTTTCGAATACGGATAATTTTCGGATACGGATGCCTCCATATCCGCATTCGTATCCGCTTTTCCAAATATCATATATTTATTCGTTTTTCAAATACAAATGCAGAAAGATTTTGGATTTTTTTGTATCTATTGATAAGGTTTACAAAAGGATGATAACTAATTCAATCAAAAAATAATATAAATGCATCCAAATAATTTACTAATGATAACTAGTGTCCATGTTGCCCAAGTTCTTTATTGAAATATTTATTATCTTTCTCATTGTGAGCAACCATTGTTTAAGAAGAAGAAAAACATATAATTTATCCATATTAAAATTCATGAGTAGGATTTTTAATTTTAACCGTTATTTTACCTCCTATAAACATAAAAGCATTTTAATGATTATATTGTGCTATATATGAAATTTTAAAGGAATTTTTTCTTTAAATATCTTAAAATTTTGGTTACTAAAATTACTTTCCTAATCAATAAATGCTTACTTAACTATAGAGTTCAAAATTTATATAAATCAACCACCTCTTTTTTTAAAGAGACTTATGTACTAATGACCACAATCTACCGATAAGATGTCTAACTTTAGATGCAATGGGTCTTGTGTTAATATCCATTAAAATAATATCATCTAATAATATGGAGAATACGGCCTGTTAAAGGTGACTGAATGTGAATATAACTTTAAACGAACAATGACACATCATACTTTATGTTTTACTTAATCTCTGAAATAAATTTTGACGTGCATAGTCTTAGTCCTAAGAAATAAACACATCGATTTCTCAAAATCAAAATTGTACATCATATAAACAACAGTCACAGCTCATAGTGGAATAATAAACATTTATAACATATACAAAACTGGGAGTCTATCAAATATAATATTAGACTCAAATAATATATAGGTGTGATAAATTTTATTCTCAAATATACATTTATATACAACACCTAATCCTAAATGAGATAAACTAATGGTCAAAATGGTTTATCTCTCAGTTAGCCCAGTCATCCAAAGTTCTACCTATCTTGTAACCTGAAAAGTCTCGACTAGACCCAAGAATTAAAATAACACTCAGATCAAAATATCTCTAAATATCCAAAAGGGTAAGAACAAGATATAGCACAAGTATATATGGCATATAAATGAATATAGGCGTCATATATATATATATATATATATATATATATATATATATATATATATATATATAAAGTCAAGGGAATAATCCAACTCTAATTACCTCACATGACACGAGACTATTAAAATCAAAAATATAAATATATCACAAACCATCAAAATCCATTATAAAACACAAAAATAGTTCGGTCCTAAGACATTGAACAGATCAAAAACCCTTAAATTAGAAAACAAAGGATAATATCTCAAAATCCTAGAAAACCAAATCCAGAATGATCTCAATGATTGTACTTATACCGTAGGAAAATAATAGATGGTATCATTGATACTTGATCAGATAATAATGATTGTCAATACCGTGAAATAAAATCTCAAACTCATAAAAACCAGACCAGAGAATATATAACTCAATCCGACTAAAAGGATCGTATAATAATCCATGAGTTTACTTCTTAAGGATTTAGCAGCCCTATGCCACACACTAGAAGAAAGTAAACTCTAAAGTGCCAAATACTATCACCTTTAGTAATCACGAGAACTTAGCCAAAATTTTACATACCATTTGGTTAAATTCAAGGAAGCTAGTAAATCTCACTCATTCTCGAAACCACTGGAAAACTTGAATTAAATTCTCTTAAGGATATAGTAAGCCCATGTTGCACATTAAAATAGAATACAATTCTAAAGTGTTACATATTCCTTATAGCAATCTTAGGAACTTAACCAAGGCATCCCATACTACCTAGTGAAATTCAAGCATTTTCCAATGAGCTAGTAAGCACCACTCAAACATTCTATTTAATGAGTTGTACAATATTCAATGAAGCGTTACTTGAGAGCATTTAAACCAATCGGTAATACTAATTCAAATATTAGTATTTTTTAAATTATAGAACTAAGGTTCTCAAAACATTTTATTTTTAAAATCTTCTTCAAATCCAAAAGTCACAAAAAATTTCCAAATTTTTATTTAAATAGCCAAGTGTTAAATCTAATGAAAGTCCGATAAGAGTTTATGTTTCTAATAATAAGAAAAATATAATTTAACACATAGAAAATGATTTCTAAACATACTTTATATATGAAAATATTTTCATACTTCTTATTTAAAAAACCCATAAACTCATTTATTTCACATTGTGTATATATATATTTTTTACTCTTTTGTAGACTAAACTCAGAATTGCACTTTTAATATCAGAATACTTTTATATGTATATACATATAATAATTCCAAATCCTTATTCAAAAATTCCATAGTTCACAAATTGTATTCCAAAGTCTATATATATATATATAAGTAGCTGTTATTTATAAAACTATAAGTACTCATTTTTCAAACCCATATAGATATAAAAATTTGCTTAAAAGAGATTTAGATTTTTATTTCCAAAACCATTTCAAAATATTACTATATATATATATATATATATATGTGTGTGTGTAATGGATTATAAAATCACTTATAAAAAGGAAATTAGATTGTTATGAAAATTTGGTTTGCAATGTATATGTATTATAATAAACCAAAGTCTATAAAACATAAGAAAATTAGTTATTCCAAGAGTCCCAATTTCATCACAAGACCAACTGTGTAAATTTGATCCCTAGAATATAATCTACATCATCTCAAAGAAAAATGTCATGAAAAAAATCCATATATTCATAATTCAAAATCCCGAAATGGCATTGAAATCATACAAAACAGCATGAAATAAAACATCAAAAATAAGAAAATATCAACAAGGAACAAATGGGCAGACAAATGAGCAAACGAGGCGATCAAGGAGCGAAACGAGCATGATCTAGGGCTCAACCCAAGCCGTGACCGGTGCATCGTTCTGGTTTGGACTGGTGACCAGTGACACAGCCTGGGCTGAGTTCCAAGTAGTGCACGCGGCTCCTAGATCATTCGTTGCCAAGGTTTTTAAGTGGTGGATGATTCCAACTATTAGGGCACTGATTTTGTTGTCATGCAACCATAATTTCAATAATAACTTGATGATTTAAAAGATTAAATAACTAGGGAATTCAATAAATAGAATGTTATATATACAAAAATGCAAATAATCATAAAAAATAGGGTTCATATCAACACTGGATTCTAATAACAATTCATCTACAACAATACATGTAGCCAATACAAATTTAAAGATAGTTATTTGAGTGTTTTAACTCACCTTTAAAACTTAAATTAATGTTTAAAACTCAAATTCACCTAGGTTGATTACTTTTAACTACAACCTAAAGCAAATTTTAGAAATTGAATAAGAACAGATCACAACCCTAGACCAAAACTGAAATTAATCAATGAATTAGACCTATTAGAAGACAAAGAAAATTACATGAGATTGATTTCTACAATTATTGAAAAAAAGCCCTTTGATTTTCAATTTTGATTTAAGGATTTAGGAGCTAGGGTTTATGTTAGAGGAGGTTTTCTAATTTCTAGTTTACAGCATCAGAAAAGGAACGTACTATGAAATGAGAATTTTCTCTTAGTTAAATGGGCTTGCCTAACAAACTAACCCAATAAGAAAAAGTGTTACTAATTTAATTTCCTAAGAGAAGCATTACAAATTTTATTTTTATTTTTATCACTTATTAAAACACCAATCTTTACACTACATAATGTTTTAAAAATAAACATTGATTTCTCTAATTTTTCCCAAAACAAACAATATGATAAAAAATTTCATTTTTATTAACATTGAGACATTTTATAAAAATTAAATTTAACTTTTGAAAATGAAACTAAAAGTTATTCCCATTATTTTGACAAAAACAAAGTATTTACTACAAAATCTCATTTTAATCAACAAATCTCAATAGTAACATTTTCCAAAATTATTCTTATATTATCAAACATAAGAATCAAGTTTCACAATAAAATATTCACTAATTTTCCAATTTATCAAATCCCAAATCTATTTTAATTTGAAAATTATAATTGATAAAATTCCCAATTTTATCTTAAAATTAATTAAGATAATCAAATCCTATTTTTAAGTTTAATTACAAGTAATATCAACCAGGGTTGTCAAACATAATAACGAAATGAATATTGTAGTAATATAACACTTTAACATATATTTTCTATGAAATGATTTGTACAAAGTCATTAAAATTATAAAATAATTATTGATACATAGCAAATAAAAATGATTCTCAAACGAAGAACAAAGGTTGGAATATACAATCATTACCAAAAATAATATCCACAAAAAGTACTAATACTAAAGGGAAAACAAATGTCTACACAATAAAGGATGATCCGAAGTAGCATCCAATCTTCTTCAAAAATATAATGGTGAACCTATCAACAACCAAAGGCGAGGCCAAAAAAGATATATTAAGCTATAAACTTGTATAGAATGAACTGTATGTCAAACCATTCTTTATTTTCCTTTATATTCATTAGAATCATGCAAATGACTTGATTAAGAATATTATAAATATACATTCATTAACATAAAATGTAAGGACCCCACCACTATACCTATATTATCAAAGAACATTACAAGCAATGTCATCAAATAACATGGAGAATACGGTTGGTTAAGGGCGATTGAATGTGAATTTATCTTTATACTAACACTGACACGTCTTTATTACCTTTTGAGGATATAAATTGAAAATTTTGACATCTACAGTATTAATAAAAAGTAATAAACACACTGATTAAAAATGTCCAGTACAATATATAATATAAATCAGAATCGGAGTCACGGATCACGGCGGAATAGTATACATAATAGAATGTAAGTCTATAAAACATCAATACTAGACCCACATAATATATACATTACATACAGAAGTACTATATCATGTACACAATGACTACCAAATAATAAAGATGACATAAACTCTTATATGTCAATATATACAAGTATGAAGTAAACTAAAACATTTAAAATGGTCTACTTTAATGCTATCCCAAAATCCAAAGGCCAATGAGTCCCCATACCAGTAGAGTCTTGGCCTAATCCGAGTATTATAAAATAAACGGGTCAAACTATATCTAATAAAAAGGTGAGATATAGATATCATAAATATATGACTTAACTATAAATTAATCATCTCAAAGTATGCTTACAACCAATTGACAATAATAAAGCATATAAAACCAAATCACTATTTCAAAATCCATAACAATATACGACTTAATGATAAAAAAAGCCATAATAAAGTATGCCAGAACAAATGATCATAATAAGGCATATCAATCAAAATCACCATTTCATAAATCCATATCAACTCTCAAAGGACTATCATAAAAAATATGGTGATAACGATTCAAAATTCTTCAAAGCCAAAAGATATTAAATATCCATCCCAAAATCTTTGAAGAATAATCATCACTAATGAAATACTAATGGTAGCCAACTATCGATTTAAAGAAACAGCGATACAAAATATAACAACCAAATAGACTAATGTAGTCTAATAAACCAAAAATACCCCACTACATACCATAATAGCCTATATCCTCAAAATAGACTACTATGCGAATTTACCTAAATCAACAAAATAGGCAAAATTGTCTACTGTACACAAAATAAACTTACAGCTCTGCATATTACACCTATCCACAAGGCAAAAGGGCAATTGTGTTATACCATAACAAACCTAAACCTCCAAAATAGGTATGCCTACTAAAATTTAAGAATGTATCGATTTGTAAGTCGATGAAAAATGAGTAATCGTCTCTCGAGATCTATCGGCCTGAAATCTGAACACGCTAAGATAATATAACTCAAAATGTCAATCATTGTCACTTAAGTAATTACAAAAATATAACTAACTGTCCCATACAATATAGTAAATTTAAGTATTTACTAAAAACTAATAAATTCCACTCAAACTCTATTTAATAAATTGTAATAACAATCAAAAGAATTGTACGAATTGTCCTATACCAATCCGACAGTTCAATCATTTACTAAAATTCTTTATTTCATAGAAAAACACAAAATCTCGATAAAATCTCAATTCCACAACAAACAAAATAAAAGAGTTTTAAATTAATTTTATATACACAAAGATATAATTCTCCATAGATGGAATTAGGCTATAGGAAAAATTTGAAAAAAATTTAGACTAAGGGACACTAAGTTTCATTTTTAGGCTGAAGGACAAATACTAGTTATAATTAGCATTATATTTAACTTTTACACTGTGCAAAATGATAGTTATATCTAGCACTATATTCTGTTTTACACTATACAAAATGCTAGTTATAACTTGCATTGTCCTTCACCCTAAAAACAAACTTGTTGTCCTTTAACTTAAATTTTTTTCTAAGTTTGTCCTTGTGCCTATTTTCCTGTTTTCCAAAATCACTTTTAAATCCTTAAATTCGATTTAAGGAAAAGTTTTTTATTTTCAAAGGCTTTTGAACACTTTCAAATCATTTAAACCTCTTTTATAACTAAAATCACTTGAAACTAAAATTATTACTTTCATAACAACTTTCATACAATACTACTATATTTTTTATTTTTCCTCTAAAGCATTTTCAAAATTTTAATACACTTAAAGTTGTAAATATAAAAAAGTATTATGAATAAATATTATTCATCTTCTATAGCTTTGAATAGAAAATTTTGAAATAAGAAATAAGTTAAGAAATTTAACTATATTTTTTAAACTGAATTCCAATAAGGATTAGAATAGATAAAATATCATTTCGAAAGTCTTTCTAAAAACAATTAAATCATTCAAATGCAAATTCAAGAGTCATCGCCGCTCTTTACAACATCATTCCATAATATGGAATAATTTTGTGATCTGAGTTAATTTCCGCCAACTCTGATTACACAAATAATGCACGTCCATCATATAATCTAACTACAAAATCTAATGCATTTTGATGGGCTTCAACATATATACTATTTCATAATCAATCAATTTAAACACCAAACTAATTGAAACTATAGCATGCGATTATATTTTCAATCATATCATCCAATCACTATCATATATTAATGTAATTCATAACTAAAGAAAGGTATATTAAAAGGGTTATAACTAATACAGATATAGGTGTGTGAGTTAAATAAATTAACTCAACTTAATCATACTAGCTTGTAGAATTTCTCAATTTTGATTCGGCTTACGCCCCAAGCCTAAAATTGCAAGCATCGTTTCACTGAAATTTTCTACATTTTCATCCTCAGTGCAACAGTTGTTTAACATAGCAACACTCAATTATTTTATAGGAAATTATTACAGTAGGTGTATTTATGAGTTATGTACAGTATATCAGAATTTCAGATTTTGATGATTTTTTTACAACTAGTTACGATTTTTATACTGATTTGCGTTTCCTGCCTTAATTTACCCTAAATAGCTTGCGAAAATGACCATCTTTAACCCAACAAAACTGAATGAAAATATGTAAAATTTGGAATATAGACACTAGAACATAGCAGAAACAACATATCCAAATTTAGGAATTTTTAAGATGTGAATAAATTTTGCATTTTTGAGTGGAGGAGGATTTGGTTTCTAAGTTTAGAGAAATGGGGAAGATAACGACTTCCCTTATTTAACAATAATTTAAGAGAATGTGATAAGAAATACAAAATGTATGGTTCCTTTTTTTCAATAATACCTTCTCAATCTTAGCTTTATTTTATGTGGGCTTGGGCCTTACAATTAAAATAACCGAAATTAAATTTAATTACTTATACACTCTTAATTACTACTAACGAAGGCTTGCATTCAACAAGGTTTTGCCTGCAAAATTAAACCATAACTCAAACATTAAGTTGCTTCCTATAAATGTATTTAAACATCGAACAAATATTTTTCAAATAAAAAAATTATTAAACTCCAAAATAATCTATTATTTAAAATTAATGATTTAACCTAACTAAATGTTTTCTTTTTAACTTAAAATTTTAAATTCTTTAATTTAAGCATTTTAAAATATTTCATTCATTTTCTATAACATAGAAAAGCTTCACTTTAATTAAATTTGAGAACTAAAATCCTAGTTCTTTATTAAAAATCAAATTTAGATTTATTTTGTTTTAAATTTCAATTATATCTTAAACCAGGGTTGTTACATAAAACTAAATGCATAAACAAGAGGAGTTCAATTCCTCTATCCCTAACTTACATGCACCCCGTATCCCTACCTTATTATAACCATTCATTTCTGATACATTGATTTAATTAATTAATTAATTACTATAAATGGACGTGCATACGACATATATGTAAAGGACAAATTAACAGTTACATTGTAACATCTTGAAATTTTATTGTTTTCATTTTGAATAATTAATTAATTTTAAATATTTAAATAATTGGTGTTTAAAAATATAAATAACTTATATTTAAATATAGAGATCATTTAAACATTTTAATTTTGAATTAAATATTGATTCAATCAATTTAATAACCTTGTTTAACTTTTTTAATTATAAATAATAATGGCGAGCTTGTTTTGCAATTTTTTTTTAATAATAAATAGTTTGAATAAATAATGAGAAAATAATTTGGCAATAAAATGAATTGATTTTTATTACAGTATTTTTAATAAATTTATAAGATTTTTCCATAATTTTTAATTTCAAAAATAATTAAATTGTCATTTAATGTATTTTTGGAAAACGTTGTTATTTTTAAAAATTTTAAATAATGAAATATTCTGTGTATTTTACTATTGTTTTGGGATCATACCGCATTTCTATATGTGATCGTATTTTTGTTTTCTCATTTGCGATTCGTACGTGAATAGATTCTGCGGAATGATGTGCCTAAAAATTGAAAATAAACCAAACCCTTCACAAGGCAATTCTTCATTCTGACTTTTCAACATGTTTCTTTCTTTCCCTCTCTCTCCTTTTATTTTCATATTGTAGTAAAAAAAATTCCTCCATTCAAAAGTAAAAGTAAAATTATTTACCTTGCAAAAAGTTTCAAAACAAGTTGCTTTGAGATCACACGGAGGAGTTCTACAAGCTTATATAGGATTTTTTGGTTGCAACATCACTTAGTCGGGCACGACTGCTTTTTCGAAATTAGGGTTTGTGATTTTTCGAGATCAATGCGGAATTTGCTCGAAGTAAGGGTGCTGTAACGACCTTGGATTTTTGGCCCTATTTATTTTAATAAATATTTAAATCAATTTAAATAAAATGTACACTTATTCATTTGAAACGGATATGATTTTGAAATAATTTCCATTGTTTATATAAATGGTATTTTTAAAAGAAAATTGATTTGGAAATTTAAATAAATTATCTCAATAATATTCATAATAAAATTTGTCTTTTATGATTAAACTAAAATATCTTACTTTGTTTATATTTAGTAAGTATACATATGAATGATAATGTTTGAAATAGAACCAAAGTTAATCAATATAAAATATAAATGTGAAGTATAAGTCAAACTTATGCATATAATATAAATAAAATTCAAGTGGAAATAAATATAAAAATAAGTATAAATGTAAATAAATCATATTGTACATAATTTAAATATTTATAGTTAAATACAAATAAAATAAATATAAAGAATGAGTAAACTCATGAATCTAATTTAAATATTGACAGTTAAAATATAAATATTGAATATTAAGTATAACACATGAATATAACTAATTAAGAATAAAGTATAGAGTAGAATAAAAATAAATATATAAAATAAAATAACATAACTAGAATTAAAATAAATAAACAAGCATACAACCTAAACTTGTAATTTGAGAGCGTAAGATAAAATAAGCATAACGTATAAAATAATAAAACAAATTAACTTCATATACACATGAATATATACCTGCAAATGTTATGCACAAGCAAAAATAACAAAACAACTTATCCACTTACAAGACACAGGATATAAGTAAATGTGATAACCATGTAAACTGGAAACTAGTAACAGGACAAATATTTATAAATATAATAGATCAAGTGTTGTTGTAAGTACAAACTAGCAGCTGTTAAAACAAATACTTTTAAACAAATGTCTTCACAAGCCAATCTATTTGCAAATGTGAAACAGAGAAGCACAGGTCACATAACCTACTTGCAAGTATATACTATTTTAAAGATTAATCAATTCCATATAAAATATTTAATGTCAGAGAAGATATAACATAGCTTCAATGTCAAGTTGTCTTTATTAAGATAGTATATGAAATTGTTTAAATAACTAATCAATTCCATATAATTGCTTCATGTACAAGCTTTGTTAGCCTGCAAAGTGAAAAGGAACAAATCAATATCCTTATGCATAGTACAAAACAATTGTATACGAATATTATGTGCAGCTGAATATAATGAGTGTGTAAACCTATTTAGGAAGCAAAACATTTAATGCTAATATCTCAGCCTACATTTTGTCAAGTCAAGATATTTATAAACCTGATCAATCAAGAAGCTTCTGTCCAGTTGAAGCCTTCCCATTCTGTTATTTATTTATTTGTATATCTCATGCTACTTCAAGTTCGTGAAACAAAAAGAAAAAGTGAAACCAGAAGAAACTAAAACAAGAGAATGAAACATATTCAAATCTAAAAGGAAAAAGCAGATTCATGAATAAACTCAGGTTGTTCCATCTGCAGTTTTCAAGATATCAAAAGGGTTTTCTATTCAACAATTATTTGAATGTGAGTAAACTTAACTTTTCAAGCATAAGTTAATTAAACCAGTAAGAAAATTCATGGGATTTATATATGTATTGTATGTGCTTTGTTTTGATATGAATCTGAGATTTTATACAAGCTGTACTTGAAATGTTGAAGATGCAGTTTCTCTGCTTTGTGTTATAGGATGAAAACAATTAAACTTTGGATTGTTTTCATTTGATTATGGTAAGTTTTAAATTTGTTTTTCATCAAAACTTGTTGCTTGAACTTCAATCATAATTTTTTTAAATCTGTTTCAACATATTAGTAACTTATACTTTTCTGTGTACAGTCAATCAAGTAAATACTGGTAAATTCGTTCATATGAAAAGCGAATCCAAATATATATCTCGAATTATTACTAAAAGATATGATTTTTAAAATTTAAATGAGGATTTTTAGCTCAATATATCAAGAGCAGTTCGATGTTGAACAAAAATTGAGCTTTTATCAAATTCTCGAAAATTACTCAATATAAAATGCTGAAAGCCTTATCGAAGCAAGTATGAAGGTTAGTGATCTTAGGAAACATATTCAAGGATTTTTCCATTGCATAGAAATTGGATACGAGATCGACATAGGGTTTTACTGCAGGTTTATGTACATGCCTGTAAAATATGAGATTTGGCTTGTAAACGTGATCGAGTGGTTAGAGGCTCGGGTGGAAGGTTTCTGGTGACGTTGTCGAGGTGTGGTCGAGTTTGCATCACCTCCGGTGGACCGCGTTTTGGTGGCGAGGCGTTTGTTTACAGTGAGGTCGTTCGTTTCTTTCGTACGAATTGCATATTTTTGAATTTTTGGTGGTACTGCGACTTTGGATTTCTCGTATTCGTGCTAATTGTGATTTGCTCGAAGTCTTAGAAGATCGCCGAAGCCACGAGCGACGCTGTACACGTGTACAGCACGGTGGTGTATCAGTGGTTGAAGGTTGGGGAAGTGGGCACTATCGCGAGTTTATTCTCGGGATTTATGGGTTTGCGCTTCGAGTTTTACCTGGGGGTGTTGCGTGAGTTAACTGTAGTTTTAACTCTTACTTATGTTTAAAGTATAAACTTAAAATAAAAAAATATAAAAAAGGGGAGAAGATGAAGTTGCGTGGGAATGGAGGGGAGACTGGGGGAATCCAGTATGCGACTCGAAGTACCACTCGAGTAAGGACGGGGGAAGCCTCGGGTTTCTTCAAACAGTAGTATTTAAAATATAATGAAGTTAAGAAAACTTGTGATTTATCAGGGTTTAAACATTGTAAGATTTAATGAATATTCAACAAACTTAATTAAAACTTTATAGAAGTTAATTGTCTAGTTAAGGTATAACGATGTTTAAACTCTTAATTAATATTTTAATTAAGTAATTAATATTAGTAAGTATAAAATTAATTATCATTTAAAGTCGTAGTTAATAATAAATTAGTTTTCAAAATTTAAAGAAGATTTGTAATGTTAATTAAGATGAGTAGTTAATATAAATTAATTACCTTTGGGAAACAATTAAGGTTAATTACATTATAATGAGAGTTTGGGTTAATTAATGATTAAGTAATAAAGATTTGTAATTAACCCCTTGCTATTAATTAATATATGATTAGTGGGCAATTAATTAAGTAATTTAATCAAGAATTACCAATTGATCATTAAGTAAGTAGTGTTTAATAGATAGAAAATATGTTTTATTAATATATAATTAAAGTTATTAATTAATGAAGTAAGGGCTAGTAATTAAGCAATTAAAGTTTAATAATTAATTAAGTAATGATTAATTAATTTGAATAAGTAATTAGTTAATAATCAATGATCAATTAAACAGGGTTAAGAGATTAACTCTCAAGTAATTAAATTAATCACAATAAGAATCTAAGATGATTGCTTATGGATGTTTATGTGTAGTCTATTTGCTTGTGATGTTTATTGATGATATTCTGTGATGCTCACTGATATGCTGTAATATATCCATGGCAATTGTGTATGATTTATCTATGGTAAATGTTATATGAATTTAATCATTGAATTAAACTGTTTAAGTTAATTAGACAACTTGGCCTTTAAAATGGCGTTTGGATTTCGATGAGACCGGGATCGGGTATCCAAGTGATATTCCGAAAACCACATCGATCCAAATTAAACGTTAGGTCGTGAATTCTCAAATGAAGATCGAGATGGTGTTTTCAGAATGCAAGGGTTGTCGTCGTTGACTCTGAGGGTGATTCCAAAATGAGTGTGACGAGATAATGCCTTCGGTTTCGTTCAAACCCGGAACGAACTTGTATGGATTGAATGCTTTCAACACATCGTCAGGCGGACGATGTGGATTCTAAAAAATATGACCTGAAAGGTAATCGTAGCCTCAAGCCTCATCAACCGGGAATGGCTAAAACAGGGGAGGTGCAACAAGGTTAGGTGGGTCATGCCCAAGCAGGATGAGATATACCCCTGTCTAGATGTCCCTTTATTTCGGCTGTGTGGGCGGTTGATATGCGCACCAACTGCGGGGTTATCTTGTTCGGGACTGTTCAGTAAGGAATGGTTCCGGCCTTGTGTTGCAGGGGAGTTAGGGTGGCTCCTCGGTACAGTGATCTAGACCACGTACTGTGACGGGCGGTACCCTAGTAGCCCTGCCATTGTATGGGATCCAATTTCCAATAAGCGCCGTACATTTTGATTGTGCCCAACTGCATTGGAATGTGAGATGTAAGCATTTCAGCTATTTCTGTATTTTACTTGAAAACCCTAGACACTATTATAATATCACTGGATTTCCTATAAAATGTTTTGGTTAGCGTAAGGTAAAAACTTACCCGTATTTATTTGTGGGGAGTCTTACGTGATACCCTTTGATTTTAAAAGGTTTTCAAAATTAAACAATTTAAACCGTTTACTCATACCAGACCCATGTCTGACCCGGAGTTTATATTTTATTTTTCATAAACTCTTGGGTACTCAAATTTTTACGAGTAGCCAAGTGATAGGTTTGGATTTTGATTCTGGAGGAGCTTGGAGCAGGAGTTTCCAGACGTATGTAGATATCTATCTAGTTCCGCTGTGTTAGTTGATGTATACTGTATCTCTGATGTATATAGTGACAGATGTATGTATGATTGTCATGAATATTGATATTATGTAACGCTGATATATGTAAAGTTTGTAATAGATATGTGATATATTATATTTTGTTTCGTTCCGCTGTGAGATTCTGATGTTTTGTTTCTTTCTTTTCTATTCTTTTCTATTTCAACCCGTTTCTTTCTTAATGATGATGCGTCTTTCTGGTAGTAGAAGGGCGGGTCGTCACAGGTGCCATTGAGTTTCACTTTGCAAACCACACCTCCCCACCATGTTTTATCATTTTCGGTCATGTGTAGCTTATCGCATCGTCTAGGGTTCTCCGTTAGAGCCGTTAGGTTATGTTCAATAGGGAGGAGTCGGGTGGCATGTGGGTGTGTCCATGGCGATACTCGCCTAAATAGATAGTTATAAGAGTTGATGGGAGTAGATTTCACTGAGAAATGACCGTGTTAGGAAGAGAGAAGCGATTAAATTTAGTGGTGTACATGTACGTATGCATGCACGCTTATGATTCGGGAAGAAATACTTATATTGGGCAACCAAACTTAAAATGTGATAAGTGAATTTAATTATAATTTAATTTCATAATCTTGTAAATTCAATAACTCTTGCGCATGAGGTCAGATTTGGATGTGGTGTTTTGTACTGGACTCATATTATCATTATCTACGGGATGGAATTTGACTTGTTAAATTAGAAGCTAGCTGAATTTTGAGCTGAAATTGCACATCCTTCAATTTTAGATCGAAAGAGTTAACTGAAATTTTGGTGAGTTTACTTATCTCTAAATAAATTATATGATATCAAGGTTGCTATAGGTTACTGTTAAATGCTTGGATGATTGTTAATAGCTTTAATGAGTTATAAATTAATGTAAAATTTTAGTGATTTAATTTAATTACGTTTAACGTAGTTAAATTAGTTGTACTTTGTTCAGATATCTATTTAGCTGAATAAAATAACGTTGTGCTGTAATTAAATTAAATAGATTATTTCGGACATCTATCAAACAGAGTAACCACATTCTATGCTTGCAAAGTAAAAAAAATTATCTTTGAGGTTAACTAATATGTGGATTAATTAATGAATGATACATTAGCTATCGATTGCTAACTATTGATAACAATATGATTGTTATTGTTGTTTGACTTTTTTGGATTTGAATTCCTTCTTGAAAAGTGAACTCTACAATCATTGTTTTGGAGGGAACTTTTGTAGAGAGACCTTAAGGGATTTATTGCCATTATCAATTTACCGATGCATGCATCTTACTCATATTCTTATGTTGCTTATATTGATGTTGGTTGAAATATTTCTGACATACTGTTAGATTTGTGTAAGTGTCGTTATAGCGATTATCGCTATATCGTCACTTATGCAATATCATCCCCTTAAACCTTTGTTGTTTGTTGAATTTGAACTTGTATTTTTACAAAAATAAATGTTTGGTATGTTTTTGCACATTGAAAGTTCTTTAAACTATACTTTTCAAGTATTTTGTGAATTTTGAAAATAAAGGATAAGTGTTGATTTAAATTTATAGAAGGAGTAGTCATTCTAATTAATTATCTTTTGGGATAATTAAAGTTGTTTTAAATTTATAAAGAAATTTTAAATTTAATTAATTATCTTTTGGGATAATTAATGTCATTTTCAATTTATGAAAGATTATAAATTGTGTTTAATTATTATTCGGGATAATTAATGTTGTTCAAATTCATAAAGGTTATTTACCTTAAATATTCTATAAATCATTTCAAATGGGTTTGTAAGGATTGTATATATATTTGAAGAGAATTGGAGGTTTAAATATTACCTTAATTATTATTTAATTATAATAAATTTAATTAATAATTTTATTAATGATGTTTAAAGTTAATTAACTGAATTAATGTTTTAAGGTTGATCAACATATTTAATAAAAGTGATTAAAGTAAATTCAACTAATTTAATAAAGGTGATTAAAGTTAATTAATTTATTAAAGGAATTACAAATTTGATTAATTATCTCCTTGGCATATCAATATGGTTTTAAATTTGCAAAAGAATTATATCAATTTTCTTTCAGGATGATTAACATTGTTTTTGTAACATCCCGCCTTTTTGTACGCTTTAAATCGACGATAAACCACACACGTCAGACTCAAACCATACAGAAGGGCAGATTGTTATAGGGGTGAATAAGAAAAAGCAGAGAAAGAAAAAAAATAGAATCTTGCAACAGAACGACAAAATATAATAATCAAATAAACAGTTCATGAAGATGTTTTACAAAACATTTGATTTTAGTTATACAACACAGAATCAGAGTTACACATACCAAGGAATAATAAATAACAATGCAGCGGAACAATGTGATGCAGTGGTACACTATAGTAAATAATAGTGATACAATCTCCGTCTTCGTCTTCCAGAAGTAAGGTCTTCAAACCCTGAAATGCTCAGGCTGACTCGAGCGAATTCAAAAGACAAAACACTCGAGTCAGAACTAAAAGATCTTATATAAGTTAAATCAACGGTAAAATATGAGTGGAACGGCGTCAGAAATGTTTACGGGATTTGACATATCCTATCCAGTGTCTAACGTGAGTGTAGTAACTTAAGAGATGGTCGGGATTCACATCTCCTAAGGATCCCTTAAACTATTTACTATGTAGTAATATTTCGCTATTATAATAATGTCTATTAGTAAAATAAACTTACTTTAAAATAGCGTTAAGGGGTTACCCATATAGCCCTTGACACGTAATTGTGCCAATAATCTATAGAGTACCATAATACCTCCTGATAAGGAGGCAACCAGAGGATAATCCACAGGTACGACACAAATCAAACTTGTACAGGGCGCGCTAGGGTAGGTGACATGGCACAACTAGGCAATGCCAGGGTAAATATGCCAATTACGCTTCCGGAACGGTGGTAACGCGTAGCAGCTACTACCGCCCACCTCAAGCAAACCCCCCAAAATAAAAAGGGCTCCAATTAATCACAAAGTAATAGAATGGTATCGAAGGAGTGTGTCCGATAAGAGGTGCTACCTCCTTAGCCCGTCGATCGCTCCTTTTATAGCCACCTTATGCAAACTCATGGGAGTCGTGTCCACGTATATACCTCAAAGGAACGCCGCCGCCATCCTACTTCATTCTAGAATCTCCACTACGTACAAGGTTGTTAAAGTGGTTTTCGGAGTTGGCAGAGAGTATGAAAACTTCCGATCCTGGTCTCTTTAACAACCAAACATTATTATTACATCGCGCTCATTTCAAAATAATTTATACTTTAAATTGAAATATCATTGTCATTTCAAAACCATGTAAATATGATATCATTTCCATTTCAAACTAAATCAATACGATATCAATTTTATTTCAGATATATCCTTTTCCAAAAATCATAGCACTTTCAAAGTTATACACTTGGAAATCAAAACACTTGAAATTACAACACTTTCAAATCATGATACTTTGAAACTCGTAACTTTGGAACATAACTTCCACCTCTTAAATGGTTTAAATATTAAAATACTTTATATAATAAAATAGCTTCTTCAATTTAACAAATCAATTACAAAACAACTCGAATTTCTAAATTTTAAATTTAACCAAATCCCAAATCATAAATTTCAATACGATTCAGTTTCCAATTAAACTATTCCAAGTTTTAGATTTCAAAGAAGAATTGATCCACAAAATAAACCATTTCAAATTCAATATATTTCAAACTTTAAGTATTCAACAATTTCAAAACTAAGTTCGGTAGTTACGATTCAACAATTCAATTTTCTATTATTTAGTTTTGAAATATATTACATAATAAATCCATTATCATTTAAATAAAATTCAAATTATAAATAACTAAATATGTAACGACCCGCAAATCCGTACCCCTTGAGTCAACATTATTCTACGACAATTAACTCAAGTTGCACATAAATACGAACCATTTGGGTTAAAGAAGAAGAGGTAGAAGAAGAAAATAGAAAACAACATCAGAATCTAACCATCGCAGCAGAATAAAATATAATAGATAATAAATGAACTTTACACAAAACAAATATATATCTGTTTTATACATACATCATCAGAGTACATCAATCACAAAACACACAATTGGCAGTAATTATAAACTGATCTCATACAACTAAGTACACAACTAAACAAAACAGCGAAATTTATATAAACAAGTATGGGAGTACATATCATCATCCAACTCGTCTCCTGAGCTCCATAGCATCATATCATGTATCCTTAATACTCGTCTGACCCGAGCATTATAGTTAAATAACACCCGAGTCGGTCTGGAATACCAGCGTGATAAATAACACTCAAATTGATTATTAAAGTTTCAAAAAAAATCCTTTTGAAAACAAAAGCATCCCGTAAGACCACGCCACAAATAAACATGCCGGGTTTTTACCTTACGATAGCTAAAACATTTCTTATTAAAATCCTATGATGCTATAATAGGGTCTATATACAAATACTTATTAAAATGGCCGAAATTGTTACATTATTAAATTCCAGCTACTAGCCATAGAGTGGGTAGTACAAACAAAACTCGTAAAAGGCGCGTAGGGAGAACGAATTTCCAACTAATGACTAGGCACTGGGGTACCACCTGTCGCAGTACGTGGCCAAGATCACAGTAACGAGGAGTATGCCCGCTCCCCTGCAACACAAGGCTGGGACTACCTCTTACTAGATAATCCCGAGTGAGATCACCCCGCGGTTGGGATCAACAACCGCACTACTAAGCCGAAATAAAAAGGGACATCTAGACAGGGATGACCTCACCCAGAATGGGTGCTACCCACCTTGCCTTGTTGCATAACCCCTGATTTCAGTCATTCCCAGTTGATGAGGCTTGAGGCTAAGCGTTACCTTTTTATAACATATCTCTTAGAATGCCCATCGTCCACCTGACGAAGTTCCGAAAGCATTCATCCATTCAAGTCCGTCCCGGGTTCGAACGGAACCGAAGGCACTATTCCTACTACATCCATTTTGGAAATATCCTCAGGATTAGTAGCGACTAGCCCTTGCACTTCACTGCTCCATCTTCGAATCCAAAATCATTTTCCATGAAACGTACAAACCGGATCGAAGTGGTTTTTGAGAAATAAATCCCGGTCCCGATCTCATCGAAACGATCTATGCATTTGTCCAATATTGATAGTCGGTGATTTAACTATCAATTAATATTTACAACATCCATCAAACAATAAATAATTTCCCAAATTATATATTAATCCCAAAAATATCTTCACAAGATATTTTCACTTTTCAAAACCCTTTTGAAAACAGTTTCAAACTATCTTCCTTTCTCAGAATAAATTCCAAGTATTTTCTATTTCTACTGAAATCACCAAGCACAAAACTTTAGATTTTAAAATAATTTAAAACGCTTTACTTTGAAATGTGCCTTAAAACATTTAAGTTAAAACTACTTCAATAATTGGTTAAAATTACATACTATATGAATATTTGAAATAAGGTTACTTTATAAAATATAAAACTAAGTTTCCACTTTTTAAAACAAAATACTAAGTCATTTCTTTTTAAATAATTACTACGATAATAGATTTGAGAATATTTACTTTAGAATTTTGATATTTAGAAATAATAAATTCCTAAAACATACTTTTTAAAACAACATTAAAAACTTTTTATCTTATATTTAAAAATTTACTTTGAACGTACTTGGCTATACAGAGAAATATACTTCTCTTCACATTCTTCTTTAAGTTTCAAATTTTAAACACTTGAATCAATTTCCAAATTGATTTCCAATTTACTCCCTTTTTTTCCAAAATCCATTAATTTCAGCTTTTATTCCCTAATTATGGTTTACAATATTTTTAACTGAAAATACCAAATGTTAGATTTCTCAACTTACGCTTAATCCTTTTAAATAAATTTAATCTTTAAATTTAAAATAATTCTTTATTCCTTTTAAAATAATATCACTTAATTTTTTTCAATTTATTAATTTCTGTTTATACGAAATCCTTTTACTTTTCATACTCGTAGTTATTTATTAGTATTTAACATCACTTCCATTCCATTTTCAATTCATTCTTAATTTATTCAAATTTTCTATAATTATTTCGCTTACAAATTTACTTCCTTTTATTTTCTTCCCAACAATCCAATTTTTATATTTTTGGTAATTCATTATACCCAAATATATCCAATCAAACCATAACATTCAATATTCCAATATATAATTCATCATAGAATATCAAATAATCACAACAGAGAATGTTAACTAATTTAAATTCTGGATCCCTCCAACCTGTTTTCGCTGCATCCACAGAAGTTAGCACAACATAAATATCTCCTCTATATAATGCGGGAAATCAATCATTCAAAGGTGTAGTATATACTACTATATATAATATAACACACCAAAGCCAATCAATCAATCAATTATTTAAATTTAACCAATTAAATTTAAATTATAATTCAGCTGAGTGAGATTAACTCTCCTTTGCGTTTCATTTGCAATCCACTTTAATATGGGTTTGGTTTTCCCGATTTGACCTTGAATAAACAATTTATATGATTTATAAATATTTGAAATAATTGAACAGTAAATTTTTGTTTTAATAAATTTAATTAACTAGTAATTTAAATCTAAACAAATTTTCTTTTAATAAATTATACTAAGTAACTAAAATAATTTAGATTTAATTAAACAAATAAATTTTCACCATATGCAAATGAAGTATGAATAGGTATATTTACTTTATTTTACGTTTTCAAACAGTTTACAAAACTAATCAATATCCTTTTTAATAAAAATATATTCTTGTTTATATTTTTAAACGGAATCATATATCTATACTTATATTACCCTTTTTCCTTTACTGCGAATACATACTTTTTTATATATACATCTCCAACCTAATATATTTACTGTAAACTAAATCTGAAGCTGAATGTGTGTGTATATACTTATTTTATTAAATATTGAGATATGAAAACTGGGTGTAGATACATTTTCCTGCAGTAACAAATTTTTATTATTATTTTTTTATAAATTTGAAAAGAAGAATTACCTCACTGCTAAAACCCTAGCCTTCCTCCCCGCGTGCGAGTTCACGGAGTCTCCCCCAACACCGCCGTCCATCTTTGCCTCGCGATGTCCCCCTCTTACGCCGTCGCATCCCAAATCCATGCGTTTGCACGCGAATCCTATAGAGGCTCGAACTTGACCTACAATCGTGAGAGGATGAAGACAAACTTGACTCGAATCGGAGGAGAATGACTTCAAACTCGGTTCCCAAATAGCTTCCGTTTCTCCCACTGCTCACCCAAGTTCGTCCATCAGCCGCCTCCACCTGTCAATCCTTTGCGTCGCGACATCTACCCAACGACTCGCCGCCTTCCAGATTTCGATTGACAAAGGAAGAAAGGGTTCGGCCGATTCTAAAACTAGGATTTTCTTTCTCTTTTATTCGGTGAATGAAGAGAGGATTTCGACTTGGGGAAAACGATTTGGCCATTTCTATTTGTTTTAGCTTCGAGTACACTTTCATTTTTTTCTTCTTCTTTTTTCTGTACACGTTCGATCTCTTTCGAGAATAAGAAGTGGGACGGGAATAAAATATAGGATGGGGGAAAGCTTCTTGAGCACGATGTTGTAAATAAAAATATCTTGCTAATTTACTTTAAATTTAATTATATTATAAAACTTCAAAACATCCCGTTAATCGCCAGTTAAAATTTTGAACTCCTCTTAAGGAATGCCGCTAGGCGATTATAAGATTGTACCCGCGTCCCGAACACAATGGTACGTGTTTCGGAGGCTAACTCGATCATATGCGCGAGTTACGGAAATAAACGATCAATTTTAAATTAAATCGATTAAAATAGTTTTCTAAGCGTTTTGAGCTGTCAGGGTCAGACGACAACTCCGATTGCTACGAAAATTGAAATCCGATAATAACTAACTATTACTGATCCAATGGAACTGGTTTCGTTGAATTCCGATACTATGCCTCAGAAGGCTATTCTTAAATTCAATTTAAATGATATGATTTCAAAACTGGACAAATCATCTTTAAATTAAATTTCAACCATTCTATTTTCTTCAGTATCATCGTTATAAATTTCATAAGCCTTCAAATTATTTAGACATGCTTAGAAATTTCAGATTCAACATTTTAACCAACTTCAACTTATTTAATTCAATAATTTAATTATCAAATAAATAGTGATATTTGAAATTCAAGTTAATAATTAACTTTTAAATATTTAAAATCAATTAAATATTCTGATTTCACTTGTTTAAAAATTCTGGGTCGTCACATTCCTCCCCCCTTAAAAGAATTTCGTCCCCGAAATTACTAGTTAGGAAGAATGGTCCAATACCCGTTTATCTTTTTCCCAAAACTAAACAGTTTAACATTCTACCAACTATCTTTTTATAGAAGACCCATTATCACTCTTACTAACTTTCCAAACCCTCCCAGTAGTTTCAAACAATACTATTTGTTTAACCATTCAAGTTTAAAATTAAAACAGAATTTGAATTACCAAAAATTTTCTCAAAATTTTTCTAACTCCTTAAATATCCGAAAAATTTCGCCAGCGTCTCCTTTGCGCGGCTAGCTCGGTACAACTACAAAAGGCCTCTACGGGCTCCCAAATTTCAAAGGAAAACAAAAGGCCAAGTGGCTCGATCAAAAACCAATCAAATTTTATACAGAAATTTAAACACATACCTTTTTGTAGAGCAATTCAAATTTATCTTTTGAAATAAAAACCCATTTTTCTTTTCCTTTATAATACCTGTATATTCCACTTAGCAATAATATCCAATCACAACATTCAAAAATCTGTTATCGACTTCCTTATAAAATGTCAATATTTATTCATTCAAATACTAACTTGGAAAATATTTATAATATCAATTTCCAGTCAAGAATTCACCATTCCTTTCTTAAGTTTAGTATAAGCATTTAATATGCTTCTTTATTTATTTTCACTTCGCTGTTGGAGTTTATATCCATTTCTATTCACTGCGCCTTTACAATCCCATTTGAATTCAATTTGCTTCAATTTACAAATTGTTTTCCAATCTAAATATTTTTTCAAATTTCCATTCATATTTCCATCTTCCGATTCTACTTGAATTCAATCTTGTCTTCAAACTTTGAATATTGAATTATATTTGCCTTATCTCAACCCATAGGTCATTAGCCATTTTCTTTTATTAGTTTCCCTTAAAAATTTCAAATAAAAGTTTACTTGCAACTTTTTTTTCTTCCTTTAATTTCTTCAAACAATTTCTTTAATTTCACTTTACTTTACTTACTCGCTTTTAAATTAGATTTCAACATTCAATTTTTAAATCTAATTGCTTATAAATTTTAAATCTTTTGCCGTTAGTGAAAATTTAAAAAAAATCTAACTCCCAAAATTTTCGGAAAATTTTGGCAGAGTCTCCTTTGTACGGAGGAGCTTTTGCAATTTTAAAAAAGATATAAATATATATACATCGACCCACACGGTCGGAAAAACCAAAAATAGTTCATATTTCCTATTTTTATTGCGTAAGCGTACCTTATTTAGCATTTTTAAGCAAGCAGCTTATTATTTTAGCATTTAACGCGATCAAATCCATCCATACAGCTTCCCTGAACCTGTACTTACTCTATTTAAATATGTAAGTACTAAATATATGCAATTTATTAACATTTCACTTATATTCAAATATCTAACACATAGATTTCATAAGTAACGCATGTGATATACATTCACAAGTACATATGCAAGGTTTCGACACTAGTTTTTAATTGTTCGCATCCAAAATACATACCAATTGATTTCAAAATCATCTCATTTCACTTCTAATAATTCATAGAGTTTTATCTAATCTTGTTTACATCAAACGATCCACTTCCTTGTGCAATTCTATAATATTAACATGAATAAATAATAACATAAGCTTTATAACCAACTTAAATTGATTCCAACTCAATTTGCACTTAATCCCATCCCATTTTAATTTATTCACAAACTTTCATTGCATTTCTTTTATATCCAAAAAGTTTGATTCCAAACCATTTTATTATACACGACATCATCCCATGCTTCTACTAACTTTAAACTTAAGTTAATTTACTTCAATTCACTACCATTTCATAAGTTAAGTTCATTCCCATTTTTTTAATTTATTCATACTCGAATTGGATTTATTTTCATCTCAAATCATTTTTATTTTAATCCAATTCCAAACAACTCAAGCTTTATTTCCAAACTCTATTACCTATTCACAATCTTTGATTTGATTTTCCTTTGATCAAATCCCAACCATTTCACTAATTTGTTCGATCAGTTTATTCTTTTATCCATTTTAAATTTTAATTTACATTAACAATTCGTTGTTGAATTTATTAATAATAAGGCCATTCAATTTATGCTTGAATTGGATTTGTTTATATTTCACACCATATCCATTTTAATCCAATTCAATTTTCATTCAACAACACTTCCAATTATAATCCCATACTTGATTTTCTTTTTCATTTATCTTGTAAATCATTTTATTTGATTTCCTTGAGTTCAATCTTATTTTATATCCCAAGTTTGGATTTTTATCTCAAAATACAACATTTTTATTCCGGCTTATTTGTTCCCTTTTTAAATTTTATAAGCTACTCACTTTTAATATTCATACTTCATCATCTATTTACAGTCAACCACATTCACATCTTACCTTTAACTAGGGATTACATATATTTTTTCAATGCTTTTCAATTCTTTTATAAGCTTCCGAAGTCTATTTATTCTAATTCAATACTTACTTAGTTTACATTTATTTATTTAAGTAAGAATTTTATTCCATTCAATAATATCTATAACTCGACTGAATTTATTTGAACCCAAATTTTATTTGGCTTAACTTCAGTTAAATCTAGCTACACACCATCCTTTTTGAATTTTGTAAAGCAAAGATTTAATTCCATTTAATACAATTCATGACACAGCTGAATTTTGATTCAATTCAATCCAAATTTAACTAAATTTTATTTCTCAATATATGTGAGTTCAAAACTTATTTATTTACTTAAAAGCTTATATTGCTCATTGCTCATTTGAGTCATTCATCTTATAACCAAATTTCAAATTATATATATAACGCCTACTACCTTAAGGTATAAATTTTCATTTCACAATCATAATCATTTTACCTTTCAACTTTATATCAAATTTAATTCAATTTCAAATTTCAATTTATTTAACTTATCTCGAGTTAAATTCAAATATATTTCTTCACTTTCATTCACTTAAGTTAAATTTTAATTCCCGGATTAAAATTTCCAATGTCTTCTTAATAATATCAATTTTACTTTATAAGTTCAACAGTTGATCCATTTAAACTTTTCACATTCTTTAAATAGAATTTCTTAGAATTCAATTGTCCGGTTTCATTTCCAAAATCATTTTGAAATGATAACTACACATACCCTCTTGGTATATCAAATCAAATCTCTGGATTCCAAACACTCGTTTTCACCAAAACAAAATTTCCTTTTGAAATTATTTATATCCAAAATTTCTTGCATTTCTAAAGTCAAATTTATCTCTTTGAATTTCAGAACCAACCCGGTTTTGCAAACAATTCCAATTCAAAACAATTTGGTAGCAATTTTTCTTTCGGAAACTCGAAAATAAATATCGATGATGCTGCAGTCATCACCGAAGTCATTTTCTAGCAACCGAAAGAGTTCAATGCTTTTATCTCTTTCAAAACCCTTCAAATATTTTAATTTTCAAATCTCTCTATATTTCAAATCCGATTCAAAAATATTTCTCACATATATATTATTTTTCCCAACCTTTGGGAATCATTTTCAAATTGCAAACTATTACTTTGGAATTATGTCCTATTTTAATTATTAATCACACTATAATTCACATTTATAGTTTATATTTACAACTTCATTTGTATATGAATTTATTTGTTAGTTTTTTTATGGTTTCAATATCTTATTCAATTATGAATCACATTTACAAATCTCATTTATTTATCAATTTATTCCTTAATCTCTGGATATTATTTCAATTTCTTATTCAATTCTCATACAATAATGATAATAATTAAATATTATCACTTTCTACCAACTAAGCTTCCATATATAACAGTACAATTTACGGAAAATTATTTCCTTTATATACAAAAATAATTTTGGGTAAAATTATCTCATTTACCCTAGTTAAAACAATATTTTGTCGGTTTATCTTGTTTAAGAGTTTAGAAACTCTTATCGATGACATGGCATCCCATATATCGACCAGAATCCATAAACACTCAACCGATAAATCAACGCAATATAAAAGCAATTTTATATACACTAACAAATACGCGCTCATATCTATTAATACGCTCAAACTCATTCTAGAGTACTATGGACTCTATTTAATGAGTAATTCCCAACAGAGCCAAGGTTATCACCAACCTAAGCTCTGATACCAAGTGTAACGACCTGCAAATCTGTACCCCTTGAGTCAATACTATTCTACAACAATCAACTCAAGTTGCACATAGATACGAACCATTTGGGTTAAAGAAGAAGAGGTAGAAGAAGAAAATAGAAAACAACATCAGAATCTAACCATCGCAGCGGAATAAAATATACTAGATAATAAATGATCTTTACACAAAACAAATATATATCTGTTTTATACATACATCATCAGAGTACATCAATCACAGAATACACAATTGGCAGTAATTATAAACTGATCTCATACAACTGAGTACACAACTAAACAACACAGCGAAATATATATGAACAAGTACGGGAGAACGTATCATCATCCAACTCGTCTCCTGAGCTCCATAGCATCATATCCTGTGTCCTATAATACTCGGTCTGACCCGAGCTTTATAGTTAAATAACACCCGAGTCAGTCTGGAATACCAGCGTGAGAAATCACACTCAAATTGATTATTAAAGTTTCAGAAAAAATCTTTAAAAACAAAAGCATCTCGTAAAACCACGCCACAAATAAACATGTCGGGTTTTTACCTTACGATAGCTAAAACATTTCTTATTAAAATCCTCTGATACTATAATAGGGTCTATATACAAATACTTATTAAAATAGCCGAAATTGTTACATTATTGAATTCCAGCTACTAGCCACGGAGTGGGTAATACAAACAAAACTCGTAAAAGGCTCGTAGGGAGAATGGATTTCCAACTAATGACTAGGCACTGGGGTACCACTTGTCACAGTATGTGGCCTAGATCACAGTACCGAGGAGTGCGCCCGCTCCCCTACAACACAAGGCTGGGACTACCCCTTACTGGATAATCCCGAGTGAGATCACCCCACGATTGGGATCAGCAACCGCACCACTAAGCCGAAATAAAAAGGGACATCTAAACAGGGATGACCTCACCCTGAATGGGTGCTACTCACCTAGCCTTGCTGCATAGCCCCTGATTTTCAGTCATTCCCGGTTGATGAGGCTTGAGGCTAAGCGTTACCTTTTTAGAACATATCCCTTAGAATGCCCATCGTCCACCTGGCGATGTTCCGAAAGCATTCATCCATTCAAGTCCGTCCCGGGTTCGAACAGAACCGAAGGCACTATTCCTACTACATCCATTTTGGAAATATCCTCAGGATTAGTAGCGACTAGCCCTTGCACTTCACTGCTCCATCTTCGAATCCAAAATCGTTTTCCACGAAACGTACAAACCGGATCGAAGTGGTTTTCGAGAGAAAAATCCTGATCCCGGTCTCTTCGAAACGATCAACGCATTTGTCCAATATTGATAGTCGGTGATTTAACTATCAATTAATATTTACAACATCCATCAAACAATAAATAATTTCTCAAATTATTTATTAATCCCAAAAATATCTTCACAAGATATATTTTCACTTTTCAAACCCCTTTTGAAAAAAGTTTCAAACTATCTTCCTTTCTCAGAATAAATTCCAAGTACTTTCTATTTCCACTGAAATCACCAAGCACAAGACTTTAGATTTTAAAATAATTTAAAAAACTTTACTTTGAAATGTACTTTAAAAATTTAAGTTAAAACTACTTCAATAATTGGTTAAAATTACATAATGTATGAATAGTTGAAATATGGTTACTTTATAAAATATAAAACTAAATTTCCACTTTTTAAAACAAAATACTAAGTCATTTTTTTTAAATAATTACTACGATAATAGATTTGAGAATATTTACTTTAGAATTTTGATATTTAGAAATAATAAATTCCTAAAACATACTTTTTAAAACAACATTAAATACTTTTATCTTATATTTAAAAAATTAACTTTGAACGTACTTGGCTTTCCAGAGAAATATACTTCTCTTCGCATTCTTTTTTAAGTTTCAAATTTTAAACACTTGAATCAATTTCCAAATTGGTTTCCAATTTACTCCCTTTTATTCCAAAATCCATTAATTTCAGCTTTTATTCCTTAATTATGTTTTACAATATTTTTAACTCAAAAACCAAATGTTAGATTTCTCAACTTACTATTAATCCTTTTGAATAAATTTAATCTTTAAGTTTAAAATAATTCTTTGTTCCTTTTAAAATAATATCACTTAATTTTTTTCAATTTATTAATTTCTGTTTATACGAAATCCTTTTACTTTTCATACTCGTAGTTATTTATTAGTATTTAACATCACTTCCATTCCTTTTTCAATTCATTCTTAACTTATCCAAATTTTCTATAATTATTTCGCTTATAAATTTACTTCCTTTTATTTTCTTCCTAACAATCCAATTTATATATTTTTGGTAATTCATTATACCCAAATATATCCAATCAAACCATAACATTCAATATTCCAATATATAATTCATGATAGAATATCAAATAATCACAACAGATAATGTTAAAAAATTTACATAAATGTTGAGGGATCCAGTTGGATCCCTCCAACCTGTTTTCCCCGCATCCACAGACGTTAGCACAACATAAATATCTCCGCTATATCATGTGGGAAATCAATCATTCCAAGGTGTAGTATATACTACTATATATAATATAACACACCAAAGCCAATCAATCAATCAATTATTTAAATTTAACCAATTAAATTTAAATTATAATTCAGCTGAGTGAGATTAACTCACCTTTGCGTTTCATTTGCAATCCACTTCAATATGGCTTTTGTTTTCCCTATTTGACCTTGAATAAACAATTTATATGATTTATAAATATTTGAAATAATTGAACCATAAATTTTCGCTTTAATAAATTTAATTAACTAGTAATTTAAATCCAAACAAATTTTCTTTTAATAAATTATCCTAAGTAACTGAAATAATTTAGATTTAATTAAAAAAATAAAATTTCACCATATGTAAATGAAGTATGAATAGGTATATTTATTTTATTTTACGTTTTCGAACTGTTTACAAAACTAATAATTATTCTTTTTAATAAAAATATATTCTTGTTTATATTTTTAACGGAAACATATATCTATACTAATATTACCCTTTTTCCTTCACTGTGTATACATTCTTTTTTATATATACATCTTCAACCTAATATATTTACTATAAACTAAATCTGAAGCTGAATGTGTGTGTATACACTTATTTTATTAAATTTTGAGATATCAAAACTGGGTGTGGATATATTTTCCGGCAGTAACAAAATTTTTTTTTTATATAAATTTGAAAAGAAGAATTACCTCACTGCTAAAACCCTAGCCTTCCTCCACGCGTGCGAGTTCACGGAGTCTCCCCCAACACCGCCGCCCATCTTTGCCTCGCGATGCCCCCCTCCTACGTTGTCGCCTACCTAATCCATGCGTTTGCATGCGAGTCCTATAGCGGCTCGAACTTGACCTACAATCGCGAGAGGATGAAGACAAACTCGGCTCGAATCGGAGGAGAACGACTTCAAACTCGATTCCCAAACAGATGCCGCATCTCCCATTGCTCACCCAAGTTCGTCCATCAACCGCCTGCACCTACAAATCCTTTGCTTCGCGACATCTACCCAACGACTCGCCACCTTCTAGATTTCGATTGTCAAAGGAAGAAAGGGTTCGGTCGATTCTAAAATTAGGATTTTCTTTGTCTTTTTTTGGTGAAATAAAGAGAAGATTTCGATTTGGGGGAAACGATTCGGCCATTTCTATTTGTTTTAGCTTCGAGTATACTTTCATTTTTTTTCTGTACGCATTCGATCTCTTTCGAGAATAAGGAGGGGGACGGGAATAAAATATAGGATAGTGGAAAGCTTCTTGAGCACGACGTTGTAAATAAAAATATCTTGCTAATTTACTTTAAATATAATTATATTATAAAACTTCAAAACGTCCCGTTAATCGCCAATTAAAATTTTGAACTCCTCTTAAGGAATGCCGCTAGGCGATTATAAGATTGTACCCGCGTCCCGAACACAATGGTACGTGTTTCGGAGGCTAACTCAATCATATGCACGAGTTACGGAAATAAATAATCAATTTTAAGTTAAATCGATTAAAATAGTTTTCTAAGCGTTTTGAGCTGTCAGGGTCAAACGACAACTCCGATTGCTACGAAAATTGAAATCTGATAATAACTGACTATTTCGGATCCAATGGAGCTAGTTTCGTTAAATTCCGAGACTATGCCTCAGAAGGCTATTCTTAAATTCAATTTAAACGATATGATTTCAAAACTGGACAAATCATCTTTAAATTAAATTTCAAACATTCTATTATCTTCAGTATCATCGTAACAAATTTCATAAGCATTCAAATTATTTAGACAGGCTTAGAAATTTCAGATTCAACATTTTAACAAACTTCAACTTATTTAATTCAATAATTTAATTATCAAATAAATAGTGATTTTGAAATTCAAGTTAATAATTAACTTTTAAATATTTAAAATCAATTAAATATTCCGATTTCATTTGTTTAAAAATTCTGGGTCGTCACATTCCTCCTCCCTTAAAGAATTTCGTCACTGAAATTACTAGTTAGGAAGAATGGTCCAATACCCGTTTATCTTTTTCCCAAAACTAAACAGTTTAACATTCTACCAACTATCTTTTTACAGAAGACCCATTATCACTCTTACTAACTTTCCAAACCCTCCCAGTAGTTTCAAACAATACTATTTGTTTAACCAGTTAAGTTTCAATTTAAAACCAAATTTGAATTACCAAAAATTTCCTCAAAATTTTTCTAACTCCTTAAATATTCGAAAAATTTCGCCAGCGTCTCATTTGCGCGGCTAGCTCGGTACAACTACAAAAGGCCTCTACAGGCTCCTACATTTCAAAGGAAAACAAAAGGCCAAGTGGCTCGATCAAAAACCCAATCAAATTTTATACAGAAATTTAAACACATACCTTTTTGTAGAGCAATTCAAATTTATTTTTGAAATAAAAACCATTTTTCTTTTCCTTCATAATACCTGTATATTCCACTTAGCAATAATATCCAATCACAACATTCAAAAACCTGTTATCGATTTCCTTATAAAATGTCAATATTTATTCATTCAAATACTAACTTGGAAAATATTTGTAATATCAATTTCCAGTCAAGAATTCACCATTCCTTTCTTAAGTTTAGTATAAGCATTTAATATGCTTCTTTATTTATTTTCACTTCGCTATTGGAGTTTATATCCATTTCTATTCACTACGCCTTTATAATCCCATTTGAATTCAATTTGCTTCAATTTACAAATTGCTTTCCAATCTAAGTATTTTTTCAAATTTCCATTCATATTTACATCTTTCGATTCTACTTTAATTCAATCTTGTCTTAAAACTTTGAATATTGAATTATATTTTCCTTATCTCAACCCATAGGTCATTAGCCATTTTCTTTTATTGGTTTCGCTTACTAATTTGTTTAAAATTTCAAATAAAAGTTTACATGCAACTTTTTTTTCTTCCTTTAATTTCTTCATACAATTTCTTCAATTTCACTTTACTTTACTTACTCGCTTTTAAACTAGATTTCAACATTCAATTTTTAAATCTATTTGCCTACAAATTTTAAATCTTTTGCCGTTAGTGAAAATTTAAAAAAAAAAATCAAACTTCCAAAATTTTTGAAATTTTTTGGCAGTGTCTCCTTTGTACGGAGGAGCTTTTGCAATTTGACAAAAGATATAAATATATATACATCGACCCACACGGTCGGAAAAACCAAAAACAGTTCATGTTTCCTATTTTTATTGCATAGGCGTACCTTATTTAGCATTTTTAAGCAAGCAGCTTATTATTTTAGCATTTAACGCGATCAAATCCATCCATACAGCTTCCCTAAACCTGTACTTACTCAATTTAAATATGTAAGTACTAAATATATGCAATTTATTAACATTTCACTTATATTCAAATATCTAACACATAGATTTCATAAGTAACGCATGTGATATACATTCACAAGTACATATGCAAGGTTTCGACACTAGTTTTTAATTGTTCGCATCCAAAATACATACCAATTGATTTCAAAATCATCTCATTTCACTTCTAATAATTCATAGAGTTTTATCTAATCTTGTTTACATCAAACGATCCACTTCCTTGTGCAATTCTATAATATTAACATGAATAAATAATAACATAAGCTTTATAACCAACTTAAATTGATTCCAACTCAATTTGCACTTAATCCCATCCCATTTTAATTTATTCAACTTTCATTGCATTTCTTTCATATCCAAAAAGTTTGATTCCAAACCATTTTATTATACACGACATCACCCATGCTTCTACTAACTTTAAACTTAAGTTAATTTACTTCAATTCACTACCATTTCATAAGTTAAGTTCATTCCCATTTTTTTTAATTTATTCATACTCGAATTGGATTTATTTTCATCTCAAATCATTTTTATTTTAATCCAATTCCATACAACTCAAGCTTTATTTCCAAACTCTATTACCTATTCACAATCTTTGAATTGATTTTCCTTTGATCAAATCTCAACCATTTCACTAATTTTTCCGATTAGTTTATTCTTTTATGCATTTTAAATTTTAATTTACATTAACAATTCATTGTTGAATTTATTAATAATAAGGCCATTCAATTTATGCTTGAATTGGATTTGTTTATATTTCGCACCATATCCATTTTAATCCAATTCAATTTTCATTCAACAACACATCCAATTATAATCACATCCTTGGTTTTCTTTTTCATTTATCTTGTAAATCATTTTATTTGATTTCCTTGAGTTCAATCTTATTTTATATCCCAAGTTTGGATTTTTATCTCAAAATACAATATTTTTATTCCGGCTTATTTATTCCCTTTTTAAATATAACGACCCGCTATTTTGGACTATTTGCATCCGCACATGTCGGACTTGAATAATTCAAAATACCGAATTGTTAATTTAAATTTTGGCAAAACTCAGATATACAGTAAATAAATAATCACATAATCACAGACACAGAGTAATATGCAGTTGAAGTAAAAGAGATAGTAGTTCATGAAGCTACTATATAAATATATAAGATACATCGGAGTTTACAACAAAAGAGAAATACGATACATCAAGTACAAATCAGAATACATCACTGAAATCATCGAATACTGAAAGCACAATAGATGGCTGGATCTTCAAGCAAAGCTCCAACTCCAAAGGTGAGTCTTGAATACTGGTACACTCAGTCTGACCCAAGCGTAAAGCAAAACATAAAAAACTCGAGTCAGGATTAATATTCTTATATCAATAAATCAAACTCAAGTGAAATAGCAATCGAAATACAAGTAACTCAAAGGATGTTGGAATCACCATCCTTTGAGGATCCGTTAAACTATTTACTATGTAATAGTGTACGCTAAATAAATAATGTCTATCAGTAATATAAAGTATCAAAATAGTGTTAAGGCGTTACCATTATCCCCCTTAACACATTTTATATAAATGTCATAATCTATACAGCACTGTAAACTCCACCGTAAACTAGTGGGATATCAGGGAGTACTCCATAGGTATAACACAAAACAAATTCGTAGTGGTCGCGTATATAGGGATACAAGTATGACAAGCCACATGAGGCAATACCCAAGGTAGTGAAACTACCGTTTGCCTGATCCGGACTGGTGAGAATGCATCGCCGCAGCGACCGCAACACCACGAAACAACACTCCTGAAATTCCGAGGGTGCACCAATCAATCACAAGCAATGAGTAGTAGTTACGAAGAAGTGTGTTCGCTCGAGGTGGCTAACCCCATTTGTCCCGGCACGGCTCCTGATTTTAGTCATTTCCAATTTGACACAAGTGTCAAGGCTATCCATTATCGTTCTCTTTCTTCAGTCATCACGTACATCATTCCAACCACTTCATTCTGGATCATCACTCCTCGTATAGTTATTAAAGTGGTTTCGGTTTAGATAGAGAGTATATCCATAACCGATTCCGGTCTCTTTAATAACTTTCGTAATTATTACACCGATTGGTCGTTTAATATAATTCAAACCAAATCAATTTCAATTTCGATTAAAATTCGAAAATCAACATCCCGATTGTCTTACTAAATCAATTTCCAAAAGTTACGTTCAACTTTCCAAATTTCCATTTCAAAGTCTTACAATTCAATTTCAATTTTATTTAAACAATTCAAATATTAATTCAAGTTCGTATATATAAGTTTCATTCTGAAATCGTTTAAATTAATTTAATTTGCATTCAAAATTAATTTCAATTCATTAATCGATTTCATTAAATATTCGTTAAGTTTATTTATCATTCAAATAGTTTCCATTTTATCTCCAATTCATTAAATCAATTACTTAAGTTCAACTTCATTATATCAACTTACAAATTTAATTAAATTAGATTCGTCAAATAAAATTCTTAAATTCCAAGTCATACATTTGTTTTAATAAAAGCACTTTATTTCTTGTTAAAGAAATTCAATTTCATTTATTTATTGACTTCGTTACAAATTTCAAACTCAATTAATAAAGAACAAAATTTCATCTATTCGAGAAGTTGAATTTCTCTTATTAACTTACTTAAATTTTCCAAAGCGTAATTAATAAATAAAGAAACTCAATTTCATTTATTAACGAAGTTCAAATCCACTTATTCAAAAGTTCAATTTCTCTTATCAAAGAATTCAATTTTTATTCAATTATCAAACAATTCAATCTTATTTAATTATTAAATAATTTCAATCTTAATTATTAATAATTTCAAAACTTGATCATTTCAAACTTGATTATAAATTCAAACTTAATTATTAAATCATTTCAACTTAATTATAAATTCAACTTAATAATTTCAAATTTTAATTATTAAATGATTTCAAACTTAATAATTTCAAAACTCAATTAGTACTAATTCCAAATTATTTATTAATAATTCCAAATTTAATTATTAAATAATTAAATTTCAAATAACGTTCTTTCATCGATTAATACGTTAATATTTGTTTCAGATTTCAATCTTTACATTTTCCTTTTTATAAAATTCAAATTCCAACTTCATTTCAAAACTTATTCTTTGCTCGAATAAAATCATTATTTCAAATTATTGACCAATCGGATTTAATTTAATTCCCTATCCTAGGTCAGATTCATTTGGGTATATATCATTTCAACCCGATTCCAATTTCAATTCAAGATCAAACATAATAAAGGGGAACTTGCAGTGCGATAACTGGGAAGGTGTCAAAGTAAATAAACAAGCAATAACAACAATCAATAGCAATCCAATAATTAATTCAAATAATCCTGAAATAATCGTACTAATTCGCATTGTTGTTTGTGCGAATTAATATAATTATCTCTAGAATCTACACTATCATTTCATGTAGACTAAAGATTATTACATTTCGGTTTTTCCACTTGTCGTTCCATTTCAATTTCAAATTTAATACTACAGCAATTAATCCAATATACGTTCAAAGGTTCAAAATATAATTTTTCAAATTCTACGTGTCGATTAACTTAACAATTAAAAGGGGTCATATTATTCAATTTAAGTAATCAAATTCAACACATATGTCGATTCACAATTTTAAACTATCCTACGTCAAATTCAATTGCATAATATTTATCACTTTATACATTACAATTTACATCCAATATTAACAACAATCAATCAATCAATTATCAACCAAATGGTATTATCATCGCATACATAATTAACAGATAATGGTGTCAGATGTCAAAAGTGAACTGATACATAAATAACAGTGCAATAAATAACAGCAGCGTATTTCAATTGTCGTTTCAATTGAAATCAAATTTAATAAATAAAAGAACATTAATCGTGAGTGATTGCTCACCTTCCGAGGTTAGAAGAATTTGAAATGGGTTACGAATCCAAGGTGAATTTCCAACGAACAAGATTGGCACGAGTAGGACGACAGGGCTGATAAATGGGGATCGATGAAAATAGATCAGAAACTGCTCGATGTAGACCGAACAAAATATATATATTATTCTAATATATCATTTACTTAACAAATAATAAATAATTTTTTTTTAACCCTCATTAAAATTATATATACATTTTCAAAAAAAAATCATGGTTTACATGTATATGACGCACAAAATATGCAGATTTTATTCAAGGACTATTATATAGATTATATTAAAATCGTTGCATGCGAATGATATAAATAACACGTGTACATGCAGTGTAACCTGCTACTACGGTAAAAATACAAATAAGGATAAGATTCTTTTGTCCATATAAATATAAGTGGACACAAAAGCAAAATCTACTATGCAGACCAACTTACAAAATATGTATACTTTACAAATCATAAACTTTTCGTACTTAGAATATACGTATATTCATACATCATATAGACGTTATATGAAATCAAACATAAATATATATAGGCATCCATAACTTAGCGAAAATAATACACATGCATGTTAAAACGAAACACCTACAGCAATGCAAACAAGAGCCGAACACTCTATACAGCTTTATTAAAATATACTTTATCGTATGTACACTATCTGATAACCATATATATCTGAACTAATATATGTATAGTACTTATATAATACAACACTTTTATTTTTTAAAACTAATTTATATGTAAACACTGTAATGAATAAACGCATGCATTCATACTTTCTAAAATTTAACTGTATAAATATTAGTGTACAAAACTTACAAATATACCTCGTTTGAACCAATATTGTCGTATCTATATACAACAGCATATTATAAAATTCATATATAATACTATGTATGCAAATCTTATACGGTAACTAAATCTACAGTTACCGGTTAAAGAAAGTATAACAAACACTTTATAATATATAAGTGTAATCTCTTTTCCCCTTCCAGTATACTTTTAAAACTACTATATATGTTTAAAACTAGACTGTACAAAAATATGCAGACACTATATTATATGCGCAAACTATAATATACTAATATGTATATTACTTCCATACTTTAAAACTAAACTTATATAAACAACAGCTAAAATAGGTACACGCAACATATATATAAGATAATATATAGTACATATCACATATCATACCTCATAAAAAAAAATAAAAAAAAAAGTTTGCACTATATAAACAGAACTCATTTTTCCAAATATACATAAACTAACAACTTTAAAACAAAGTATGGAGAAGAAAACCAAATTTGACTATTATATATAAATAAACAACTACTTAATATAATATAAATATATATATACTCACACACACATCTCGTGCAAACTAACAGTGAATGAAAAAATGCAAATTATATACAATACTTATACTATATCTAATAGTATACAAAATAAATCAACATTATAATGTAATATATACAACTTATATACATATGTTATTACTGACACACGTATATTTGCATACCTAGATAAGCGGCTGGAGTTGTTGCGGAGGAGCGGTGTCGGGGACATGGTCGGCTTCAGGAGGAACACGGTGCTTAGATCTTGGCAAATGGAAGGGGAGGCTGGGAGTGAGAAGGCGGAGTCGGCGACAGGTTTTGCGTTTTTTTTTTTTTTTTTTTAAAGGACGAGGCTGCATGTTTGCCAGTGAGGTGATGGTGATCGGCCTTGGCTGATGGGGCGGGCGGTGGCCGATGTGAAGGTGCGTTGGGAAGGGAGAGCGGATGCAGGAGAAGGCTGGTGGCGATGCTCGGTCTTGTGTGAGTGCGGTGGCTCTTGGGATGAGGGTCAGTGAAACGGGAGAGGAAGATGAAGGGGAGAGGAGATAAAAGAAAAGAAAAAGATGGGAAGGGGAAAAGTAACGTGAAAGGCAGAGAGAGAAGAGTACATGAACTAACAACCCACCCATTCACTTTTATTATGTGATATTCTCTCCCTCTCTTTTTTCTTTTCGTTAACCGATGTGAGCACAAAGAGCAAGAGCCTGATTCAGATATAATAAAAGCAATAGCTGTCAAGTTGTACTTGGGAAAACGGAAAGACACGGAAAACAAAAGGACGCGAACCGGTATTGATACGAATACGAAGTTGTTTACCCATTTTCGCTGCGTGTCAAACTTCAAAACACAGAAATTAGTGTACTGTAGAGATCAGCGTGACGAGACGATCAAAATGGCATAGGGATATCAGTGGCATGGTTGAATTATAAAAATTCAAAATTTCTACTGCGTAAAATGCATAAAAATCGCAGAAAAATAAGATCGACGGAGCCAAAAATGTCCGAATTTGGAAAAACGACAAACTGACAACTTGCTCAAAAGATGTTTTAGAATTTTTCTATGTAAAAATTTTTTGGTTTTGAAAACGTTTTATTTTCATCGCTTTTTAACTGATTAAATTGAAGTAAATTTACGCACGAAATAAACTTTCGTATTTTCGGACGAAACTTTACCAGTTGCTATGTTTAACTAGACGCATTCCAAATATCAAATTTATATTTCAAAATTTTATAGTTAAAATTTCACAAAATTTAAATAAAATACGTACTAAAACCGGTTAAAATTTACAGGTCGTTACAATCTCCCCCACTTAAAACTTTTCGTCCTCGAAAAGGAAGGAAGTAGGAGAATAGAAACAACCAAAAGAAAATAAGCTTGAATTACATTATAAACAATTAATTTAAACCATATAAATTTCAATTTTTAATCATTTATATTCAACAGTTGGTTTTTAAATTCAAGGTTTCCATTAAATTGACTTGATTTATTTTCAATTTATCATTATTTGTTACAAGATTTATTTCAAACAATAATTTATTTTATTAATCCATTTACTGTTCAACTAGCCTAGTATTCTATTTCGCTCCATTAACCATTTAAAACTAAACTTAAGTGTATAACAATTTTATACGCACTCAAATTTTATTTATAGAGACAATTTATATTGTATATTATCCAATTTTCCTAAATTACAATTTCAAAGATCATCAATTTGAATAGTCTTTTATTATAATTATATTTTATTCGACAAATTAATTCTTCTTTATTCCAAATTATTATTAAATTTATTCTACTTAATCTATCCTATCACCTATATATATTAAGTGTATTTACATTTATTATAACTACTTAAATTTATTTAAAAATTTCTTTGATATCATTTTCTACTGTATAATATTCAATTACATAGTTAACTTTTGACAATTTAGGCAAATTATATTGAATGCAATTGAGTATTATCTAAATAAAATTCCTAATCCAATTCTCTCAAGTTTGAATATTAATTCAAAATTTGGTTTCATTTATAATTGAAAATCATCCTTTACCCAAAAAATTTTAGAATTAAATTCCCAATTAACTTCAACAATTTAGAGAAAATTATGTATATACTATATATATATTAGATCAACTAAATTTAAAATAATATACCTATATACATATAAATCAAATCATACTTAAGAAATTTAAATCGATTAAATTTCCAAATCAAAGCTGTAGCAAAGCTACGAATTTGTCACTTCATTTCGAAACTCGAAAATGAATGTCGATGATGCGGCCGTCATCACCGAATTTATTTTCCAGTGACAAAATAAGAGAGCGCAGATTTAAATTTTACAATTCTTTGGATGATTTTTTTATTTAAAAATATTTTAAATAATATACGTTTTAAAACCTTTAAAGCCAAAGTTGAAACCACCGGAGATTAAATTCTCAAATTCTTGATTTAAATTCATTATAAACTCCAAATCAATTTATAATCAAATTTTATAAATTCACTTATTTATTATGAAATAGTCAATGGTTTAGAACAATAAATGAAAATTAAATTTCAACATTTCGGACAATAGATTCATTAACATTTAATATCAGAAAGCTTATATATAATATAATTATACAAAACTATTTTATTCACAAAATTCGAAAATACTGTTGTGTCAGTTTGCTCTGCTCAAGCGTTTTGGAAATCCTATCGATAACGTTGATCAGACGAATCGATCGAAAACCCAAATCAACATCAACAACTCAAACAACACAGTATAAAATAAACATTTTAAATATTAATTTACAAATACAATTTCTCGCTTGACGATACATGAATGGATTTCAAAATAAGTATAGAGATTCGAATTTGATGGAAATCAAATTAAAGAGAATTTTGATTCGATAATAAGTTCAAAACAGAATATAAGATAGTTCGATTAAAAGAATCGAGAGATGGATAAGCTTATTTAATTCACGGACAACCTTAACCGGTCGACCGTAACTTCAAAAATAAGATCGATGCAGAATTCCGAGGTAAATCAACATTCGATCTCAAGAGATAAAATGTAGGTATAACAGGAGATAGATGGCATCGTAAACCGAGGATACAGAAATCTCCGGTAAATCGATGCTATTATAAAAGGAGTTTCACCCATTTACAAATAATTCGAAGGTTGGAGAGACCGTCGATTACAAAGATCATTCGAAGTGGAGTTATGGAATACTCCAGAATTGAAAGAAGATGAATAGTGAGGGACACGAATGAATTTCGGAACCGAGTGAACGTTCCAAAAATTCAAAGGAATTGAGACAAAAGGAAGAGAATGAAACTCGAGTGGGAGTGATTCTGCAAATACATTTACCCTATATGCTAAGTTTTGCCTAGAGCTACCAAAAGCTCTGATACCAACTGTAACGACCCGCTATTTTGGACTATTTGCATCCGCACATGTCGGACTTGAATAATTCAAAATACCGAATTGTTAATTTAAATTTTGGCAAAACTCAGATATACAGTAAATAAATAATCACATAATCACAGACACAGAGTAATATGCAGCTGAAGTAAAAGAGATAGTAGTTCATGAAGCTACTATATAAATATATAAGATACATCGGAGTTTAAAACAAAAGAGAAATACGATACATCAAGTACAAATCAGAATACATCACTGAAATCATCGAATACTGAAAGCAGAATAGATGGCTGGATCTTCAAGCAAAGCTCCAACTCCAAACGTGAGTCTTGAATACTGGTACACTCAGTCTGACCCGAGCGTAAAGCAAAACACAAAACACTCGAGTCAGGATTAATATTCTTATATCAATAAATCAAACTCAAGTGAAATAGCAATCGAAATACAAGTAACTCAAAGGATGTTGGAATCACCATCCTTTGAGGATCCGTTAAACTATTTACTATGTAGTAGTGTACGCTAAATAAATAATGTCTATCAGTAATATAAAGTATCAAAATAGTGTTAAGGCGTTACCATTATCCCCTTTAACACATTTTATATAAATGTCATAGTCTATACAGCACTGTAAACTCCACCGTAAACTAGTGGGATATCAGGGAGTACTCCATAGGTATAACACAAAACAAATTCGTAGTGGTCGCGTATATAGGGATAAAAGTATGACAAGGCACATGAGGCAATACCCAAGGTAGTGAAACTACCGTTTGCCTGATCCGGACTGGTGAGAACGCATCGCCGCAGCGACCGCAACACCGCGAAACAACACTCCTGAAATTCCGAGGGTGCACCAATCAATCACAAGCAATGAGTAGTAGTTACGAAGAAGTGTGTTCGCTCGAGGTGGCTAACCCCATTTGGCCCGGCACGGCTCCTGATTTTAGTCATTTCCAATTTGACACAAGTGCCAAGGCTATCCATTATCGTTCTCTTTCTTCAGTCATCACGTACATCATTCCAACCACTTCATTCTGGATCATCACTCCTCGTATAGTTATTAAAGTGGTTTCGGTTTAGATAGAGAGTATATCCATAACTGATTCCGGTCTCTTTAATAACTTTCGTAATTATTACACCGATTGGTCGTTTAATATAATTCAAACCAAATCAATTTCAATTTCAATTAAAATTCGAAAATCAACATTCCGATTGTCTTACTAAATCAATTTCCAAAAGTTACGTTCAACTTTCCAAATTTCCATTTCAAAGTCTTACAATTCAATTTCAATTTTATTTAAACAATTCAAATATTAATTCAAGTTCGTATATATAAGTTTCATTCTGAAATCGTTTAAATTAATTTAATTTGCATTCAAAATTAATTTCAATTCATTAATCGATTTCATTAAATATTCGTTAAGTTTATTTATCATTCAAATAGTTTCCATTTTATCTCCAATTCATTAAATCAATTACTTAAGTTCAACTTCATTATATCAACTTAAAAATTTAATTAAATTAGATTCGTCAAATCAAATTCTTAAATTCCAAGTCTTACATTTGTTTCAATAAAAGCACTTTATTTCTTGTTAAAGAAATTCAATTTCATTTATTTATTGACTTCGTTACAAATTTCAAACTCAATTAATAAAGAACAAAATTTCATCTATTCGAGAAGTTGAATTTCTCTTATTAACTTACTTAAATTTTTCCAAAGCGTAATTAATAAATAAAGAAACTCAATTTCATTTATTAACGAAGTTCAAATCCACTTATTCAAAAGTTCAATTTCTCTTATCAAAGAATTCAATTTTTATTCAATTATCAAACAATTCAATCTTATTTAATTATTAAATAATTTCAATCTTAATTATTAATAATTTCAAAACTTGATCATTTCAAACTTGATTAAAAATTCAAACTTAATTATTAAATCATTTCAACTTAATTATAAATTCAACTTAATAATTTCAAATTTTAATTATTAAATGATTTCAAACTTAATAATTTCAAAACTCAATTATTACTAATTCCAAATTATTTATTAATAATTCCAAATTTAATTATTAAATAATTAAATTTCAAATAACGTTCTTTCATCGATTAATACGTTAATATTTGTTTCAGATTTCAATCTTTACATTTTCCTTTTTATAAAATTCAAATTCCAACTTCATTTCAAAACTTATTCTTTGCTCGAATAAAATCATTATTTCAAATTATTGACCAATCGGATTTAATTTAATTCTCTATCCTAGGTCAGATTCATTTGGGTATATATCATTTCAACCCGATTCCAATTTCAATTCAAGATCAAACATAATAAAGGGGAACTTGCAGTGTGATAACTGGGATGGTGTCAAAGTAAATAAACAAGCAATAACAACAATCAATAGCAATCCAATAATTAATTCAAATAATCCTGAAATAATCGTACTAATTCGCATTGTGGTTTGTGCGAATTAATATAATTATCTCTAGAATCTACACTATCATTTCATGTAGACTAAAGATTATTACATTTCGGTTTTTCCACTTGTCGTTCCATTTCAATTTCAAATTTAATACTACAGCAATTAATCCAATATACGTTCAAAGGTTCAAAATATAATTTTTCAAATTCTACGTGTCGATTAACTTAACAATTAAAAGGGGTCATATTATTCAAGTTTAGTAATCAAATTCAACACATATGTCGATTCACAATTTCAAACTATCCTACGTCAAATTCAATTGCATAATATTTATCACTTTATACATTACAATTTAAATCCAATATTAACAACAATCAATCAATCAATTATCAACCAAACGGTATTATCATCGCATACATAATTAACAGATAATGGTGTCAGATGTCAAAAGTGAACTGATACATAAATAACAGTGCAATAAATAACAGCAGCGTATTTCAATTGTCGTTTCAATTGAAATCAAATTTAATAAATAAAAGAACATTAATCGTGAGTGATTGCTCACCTTCCGAGGCTAGAAGAATTTGAAATGGGTTACGAATCCAAGGTGAATTTCCAACGAACAAGATTGGCACGAGTAGGACGACAGGGCTGATAAATGGGGATCGATGAAAATAGATCAGAAACTGCTCGATGTAGACCGAACAAAATATATATATTATTCTAATATATCATTTACTTAAAAAATAATAAATAAATTTTTTTTTTTAACCCTCATTAAAATTATATATACGTTTTCAAAAAAAATCATGGTTTACATGTATATGATGCACAAAATATGCAGATTTTATTCAAGGACTATTATATATATTATATTAAAATCGTTGCATGCGAATGATATAAATAACGTGTACATGCAGTGTAACCTGCTACTACGGTAAAAATACAAATAAGGATAAGATTCTTTTGTCCATATAAATATAAGTGGACACAAAAGCAAAATCTACTATGCAGACCAACTTACAAAATATGTATACTTTACAAATCATAAACTTTTCGTACTTAGAATATACGTATATTCATACATCATATAGACGTTATATGAAATCAAACATAAATATATATAGGCATCCATAACTTAGCGAAAATAATACACATGCATGTTAAAACGAAACACCTACAGCAATGCAAACAAGAGCCGAACACTCTATACAGCTTTATTAAAATATACTTTATCGTATGTACACTATCTGATAACCATATATATCTGAACTAATATATGTATAGTACTTATATAATACAACACTTTTATTTTTTAAAACTAATTTATATGTAAACACTGTAATGAATAAACGCATGCATTCATACTTTCTAAAATTTAACTGTATAAATATTAGTGTACAAAACTTACAAATATACCTCGTTTGAACCAATATCGTCGTATCTATATACAACAGCATATTATAAAATTCATATATAATACTATGTATGCAAATCTTATACGGTAACTAAATCTACAGATACCGGTTAAAGAAAGTATAACAAACACTTTATAATATATAAGTGTAATCTCTTTTCCCCTTCCAGTATACTTTTAAAACTACTATATATGTTTAAAACTAGACTGTACAAAAATATGCAGACACTATATTATATGCGCAAACTATAATATACTAATATGTATATTACTTCCATACTTTAAAACTAAACTTATATAAACAACAGCTAAAATAGGTACACGCAACATATATATAAGATAATATATAGTACATATCACATATCATACCTCATAAAAAAAAATAAAAAAAAAGTTTGCACTATATAAACAGAACTCATTTTTCCAAATATACATAAACTAACAACTTTAAAACAAAGTATGGAGAAGAAAACCAAATTTGACTATTATATATAAATAAACAACTACTTAATATAATATAAATATATATATACTCACACACACATCTCGTGCAAACTAACAGTGAATGGAAAAATGCAAATTATATACAATACTTATACTATATCTAATAGTATACAAAATAAATCAACATTATAATGTAATATATACAACTTATATACATATGTTATTACTGGCACACGTATATCTGCATACCTAGATAAGCGGCTGGAGTTGTTGCGGAGGAGCGGTGTCGGGGACGTGGTCGGCTTCAGGAGGAACACGGTGCTTAGATCTTGGCAAATGGAAGGGGAGGCTGGGAGTGAGAAGGCGGAGTCGGCGACAGGTTTTGCGTTTTTTTTTTTTTTTAAGGACGAGGCTGCATGTTTGCCAGTGAGGTGATGGTGATCGGCCTTGGCTGATGGGGCGGGCGGTGGCCGATGTGAAGGTGCGTTGGGAAGGGAGAGCGGATGCAGGAGAAGGCTGGTGGCGATGCTCGGCCTTGTGTGAGTGCGGTGGCTCTTGGGATGAGGGTCAGTGAAACGGGAGAGGAAGATGAAGGGGAGAGGAGATAAAAGAAAAGTAAAAGATGGGAAGGGGAAAAGTAACGTGAAAGGCAGAGAGAGAAGAGTACATGAACTAACAACCCACCCATTCACTTTTATTATGTGATATTCTCTCTCTCTCTTTTTTCTTTTCGTTAACCGATGTGAGCACCAAGAGCAAGAGCCTGATTCAGATATAATAAAAGCAATAGCTGTCAAGTTGTACTTGGGAAAATGGAAAGACAGGGAAAACAAAAGGACGCGAACCGGTATCGATACGAATACGAAGTTGTTTACCCATTATCGCTGCGTGTCAAACTTCAAAACACAGAAATTAGTGTACTATAGAGATCAGCGTGACGAGACGATCAAAATGGCATAGGGACATCAGTGGCATGGTTGAATTATAAAAATTCGAAATTTCTACTGCGGAAAATGCATAAAAATCGTAGAAAAATAAGATCGACGGAGCCAAAAATGTCCGAATTTGGAAAAACGACAAACTGACAACTTGCTCAAAAGACGTTTTAGAATTTTTCTATGTAAAAATATTTTGGTTTTGAAAACGTTTTATTTTCATCGCTTTTTAACTGATTAAATTGAAGTAAATTTACGCACGAAATAAACTTTCGTATTTTCGGATGAAACTTTACCAGTTGCTATGTTTAACTAGACGCATTCCAAATATCAAATTTATATTTCAAAATTTTATAGTTAAAATTTGACAAAATTTAAATAAAATACGTACTAAAACCGGTTAAAATTTACGGGTCGTTACATTTAATTTTATAAGCTACTCACTTTTAATATTCATACTTCATCATCTATTTACAGTCAACCACATTCACATCTTACCTTTAACTAGGGATTAAACATATTTTTTCAATGCTTTTCAATTCTTTTATAAGATTCAGAAGTTTATTTATTCTAATTCAATACTTACTTAGTTTACATTTATTTATGTAAGTAAGAATTCTATTCCATTCAATAATATATATAACTCGACTGAATTTATTTGAACCCAAACTTTATTTGGCTTAACTTCAGTTAAATCTAGCTACACACCATCCTTTTTGAATTTTGTTAAGCAAAGATTTAATTCCATTTAATATGAATCATGACACAGCTGAATTTTGATTCAATTCAATCCAAATTTAACTAAATTTTATTTCTCAATATATGTGAGTTCAAAACTTATTTATTTACTTAAAAGCTTATATTTCTCATTGCTCATTTGAGTCATTTCATCTTATAACCAAATTTCAGATTATATATATAACACCTACTAGCTTAAGGTATAAATTTTCATTTCACAATTATAATCATTTTACCTTTCAACTTTATATCAAATTTAATTCAATTTCAAATTTCAATTTATTTAACTTATCTCAAGTTAAATACAAATATATTTTCTTCACTTTCATTCACTTAAGTTAAAGTTTAATTCCCGGATTGAAATTTCCAATGTCTTCTTAATAATATCAATTTTACTTTATAAGCTCAACAGTTGATCCATTTAAACTTTTCACATTATTTAAATAGAATTTCTTAGAATTCAATTGTCCGGTTTCATTTCCAAAATCATTTTGAAATGATAACTACACATACCCTCTTGGTATATCAAATCAAATCTCCAAATTCCAAACACTTGTTTTCACCAAAACAAAATTTTCTTTTGAAATTATTTATATCCAAAGTTTCTTGCATTTCTAAAATCAAATTTATCTCTTTGAATTTCAGAACCAAGCCGGTTTTGCAAACAATTCCAATTCAAAACAATTTGGTAGAAATTTTTCTTTCAGAAACTCGAAAATAAACATCGATGATGCTGCAGTCATCATCAAAGTTCTTTTCTAGCAACCGAAAGAGTTCAATGCTTTTATCTCTTTCAAAACCATTCAAATATTTTAATTTCCAAATCTCTCTAGATTTCAAATCCGATTCAAAAATATTTCTCACATATATATATTATTTTTCCCAACCTTTGGGAATCATTTTCAAATTCAAAGGAACTTAAATTCCCAAATTTTCAAATTGCAAACTATTACTTTGGAATTAAGCCCTATTTTAACTATTAATCACACTATAATTCACATTTATAGTTTATATTTACAAATTTCATTTGTATATGAATTTATTTCTTAGTTTTTTTATGGTTTCAATATCTTATTCAATTATGAATCACATTTACAAATCTCATTTATTTATCAATTTATTCCTTAATCTCTGGTTATTATTTCAATTTCTTATTCAATTCTCATACAATAATGATAATAATTAAATATTATCATTTTCTACCAACTAAGCATCCATATATAACTCTAACAATTTACAGAAAATTATTTCCTTTATATACAAAAATAATTTTGGGTAAAATTATCTCATTTACCCTAGTTAAAACAAAATTTTGTCGGTTTATTTTGTTTAAGAGTTTAGAAACTCTTATTGATGACATGGCGTCCCATATATCGACCAGAACCCATAAACACTCAACCGATAAATCAACGCAATATAAAAACAATTTTATATACACTAACAAATACGCGCTCATATCTATTAATACGCTCAAACTCATTCTAGAGTACTACAGACTCTATTTAATGAGTAATTCCCACCAGAGCCAAGGTTATCACCGACCTAAGCTCTGATACAAAGTGTAACGACCCGCAAATCTATACCCCTTGAGTCAATATTATTCTACAACAATCAACGCAAGTTGCACATAAATACGAACCATTTGGGTTAAAGAAGAAGCAGTAGAAGAAGAAAATAGAAAACAACATAAGAATCTAACCATCGCAGCGGTTTAAAATATAATAGATAATAAATGATCTTTACACAAAACAAATATATATCTATTTTATACATACATCATCAGAGTACATCAATCACAAAACACACAATTGGCAGTAATTATAAATTGATCTCATACAACTGGGTACACAACTAAACAACACAGCGAAATATATATAAACAAGTACGGGAGCACGTACCATCATCCAGCTCGTCTCCTGAGCTCCATAGCATCATATCCTATATCCTATAATACTCGGTCTGACCCGAGCATTATAGTTAAATAACACCCGAGTCAGTCTTGAATACCAGCGTGAGAAATCACACTCAAATTGATTATTAAAGTTTCAAAAAAAATCCTTTTGAAAACAAAAGCATCTCGTAAGACCACGCCACAAATAAACATGACGGGTTTTTACCTTACGATAGGTAAAACATTTCTTATTAAAATCCTCTGATGTTATAATTGGGTCCATATACAAATACTTATTAAAATAACCGAAATTGTTACATTATTAAATTCCGGCTACTAGCCACAGACTGGGTAATACAAACAAAACTCGTAAAAGGCTCATAGGGAGAATGGATTTCCAACTAATGACTAGGCACTGGGGTACCACTTGTCACAGTACGTGGCCTAGATCACAGTACCGAGGAGTACGCCTACTCCACTATAACACAAGGCCGGGACTACCCCTTAATGGATAATCTCGAGTGAGATCACTCCACGGTTGGGATCAGCAACCGCACCACTAAGCCAAAATAAAAAGGGACATCTAGACAGGGATAACCTCACCCTGAATAGGTGCTACCCACCTAGCCTTGCTGCATAACCCCTGATTTTCAGTCATTCCTGGTTGATGAGGCTTGAGGCTAAGCGTTACCTTTTTAGAACATATCCCTTAGAATGCCCATCGTCCACCTGACGATGTTCCGAAAGCATTCATCCATTCAAGTCCGTCCCGGGTTCGAATAGAACCGAAGGCACTATTCCTACTACATCCATTTTGGAAATATCCTCAGGATTAGTAACGACTAGCCCTTGCACTTCACTGCTCCATCTTCGAATCCAAAATCGTTTTCCATGATACGTACAAAGCGGATCGAAGTGGTTTTCGAGAAATAAATCCTGATCCCGGTCTCTTCGAAACGATCAACGCATTTGTCCAATATTGATAGTCGGTGATTTAACTATCAATTAATATTTACAACATCCATCAAACAATAAATAATTTTCCAAATTATTTATTAATCCCAAAAATATCTTCACAAGATATATTTTCATTTTTCAAACCCTTTTGAAAACAGTTTCAAACTATCTTCCTTTCTCAGAATAAATTCCAAGTATTTTCTATTTCCACTGAAATCACCAAGCAAAAAACTTTAGATTTTAAAATAATTTAAAACGCTTTACTTTGAATGTACTTTAAAAATTTAAGTTAAAACTACTTCAATAATTGGTTAAAAATACATACTATATGAATATTTGAAATATGGTTACTTTATAAAATATAAAACTAAATTTCCACTTTTTAAAACAAAATACTAAGTCATTTTTTTAAAATAATTACTACGATAATAGATTTGAGAATATTTACTTTAGAATTTTGATATTTAGAAATAATAAATTCCTAAAACATACTTTTTAAAACAACATTAAATACTTTTTATCTTATATTTAAAAAATTAACTTTGAACGTACTTGGCTTTCCAGAGAAATATACTTCTCTTCGCATTCTTCTTTAAGTTTTAAATTTTAAACACTTGAATCAATTTCCAAACTGATTTCCAATTTACTCCCTTTTATTCCAAAATCCATTAATTTCAGCTTTTATTCCTTAATTATGGTTTACAATATTTTTAACAGAAAATACCAAATGTTAGATTTCTCAACTTACTCTTAATCCTTTTAAATAAATTTAATCTTTAAATTTAAAATAATTCTTTATTCCTTTTAAAATAATATCACTTAATTTTTTTCAATTTATTAATTTCTGTTTATACAAAATCCTTTTACTTTTCATACTCGTAGTTATTTATTAGTATTTAACATCACTTCCATTCCTTTTTCAATTCATTCTTAATTTATTCAAATTTTCTATAATTATTTCGCTTACAAATTTACTTCCTTTTATTTTCTTCCTAACAATCCAATTTACATATTTTTGGTAATTCATTATACCTAAATATATCCAATCAAACCATAACATTCAATATTCTAATATATAATACATTATAGAATATCAAATGTTCACAACAGAGAATGTTAAATAATTTAAATAAATGTTGAGGGATCCAGTTGGATCCCTCCAACCTGTTTTCTCTACATCCACGGACGTTAGCAGAACATAAATATCTCCGCTATATAATGCAGGAAATCAATCATTCCAAGGTGTAGTATATACTACTATATATAATATAACACACTCAAGCCAATCAATCAATCAATTATTTAAATTTGACCAATTAAATTTAAATTATAATTCAGCTGAGTGAGATTAACTCACCTTTCCGTTTCATTTGCAATCCACTTCAATATGGCTTTGGTTTTCCCGATTTGACCTTGAATAAACAATTTATATGATTTATAAATATTTGAAATAATTGACCCATAAATTTTCGTTTTAATAAATTTAATTAACTAGTAATTTAAATCCAAACAAATTTTCTTTTAATAAATTATCCTAAGTATCTAAAAAATTTAGATTTAATTAAACAAATAAATTTTCACCATATGTAAATAAAGTATGAATAGGTATATTTATTTTATTTTACGTTTTCAAACTGTTTATAAAACTAATCGATATTCTTTTTAATAAAAATATATTCTTGTTTATATTTTTAAATGGAAACATATATCTATACTTATATTACCCTTTTTCCTTCAATGTGAATACATAATTTTTTATATATACATCTCCAACCTAATATGTTTACTGTAAACTAAATCTGAAGCTGAATGTGTGCGTATATACTTATTTTATTAAATTTCGAGATATGAAAACTGGGTGTGGATATATTTTCCTACAGTAACAAATTATTATTATTATTTATTTTTTTATAAATTTGAAAAGAAGAATTTCCTCTCTGCTAAAACCCTAGCCTTCCTCCACGCGCGCGAGTTCACGGAGTCTCCCCCAACACCGCCGCCCATCTTTGCCTCGCGATGCCCCCTCCTAAGCTGCCGCCTCCCTAATCCATGCGTTTGCATGCGAATCCTATGGCGGCTCGAACTTGACCTACAATCGCGAGAGGATGAAGAAAACTCGGCTCGAATCGGAGGAGAACGACTTCGAACTCGATTCCCAAACAGTCGCCGCGTCTCCCACTGCTCACCCAAGTTCATCCATCAACCGCCTCCACCTGCCAATCCTTTGCGTCGCGACATCTACCCAATGACTCGCCACCTTCCAGATTTCGATTGACAAAGGAAGAAAGGGTTCGGTCGATTCTAAAATTAGGATTTTCTTTGTCTTTTTTTTGGTGAAATGAAGAGAGGATTTCGATTTGGGGGAAACGATTCGGCCATTTCTATTTGTTTTAGCTTCGAGTATACTTCCATTTTTTTCTGTACGCATTCGATCTCTTTCGAGAATAAGGAGGGGGACGGGAATAAAATATAGGATGGTGGAAAGCTTCTTAAGCACGACGTTGTAAATAAAAATATCTTGCTAATTTACTTTAAATTTAATTATATTATAAAACTTCAAAACGTCCCGTTAATCGCCAATTAAAATTTTGAACTCCTCTTAAGGAATGCCGCTAGAGGATTATAAAATTGTACCCGCGTCCCGAACATAATGGAACGCGTTTCAGAGGCTAACTCGATCATATGTGCGAGTTACGGAAATAAACGATCAATTTTAAATTAAATCGATTAAAATAGTTTTCTAAGCGTTTTGAGCTGTCAAGGTCAAACGATAATTCCGATTGCTACGAAAATTGAAATCCGATAATAACTGACTATTATGGATCCAATGGAACTGGTTTCGTCGAATTTCGAGACTGTGCCTCGGAAGGCTATTCTTAAATTCAATTTAAACGATATGATTTCAAAACTGGACAAATCACCTTTAAATTTAATTTCACCCATTCTATTATCTTCAGTATCATCGTTATAAATTTCATAAGCCTTCAAATTATTTAGACAGGCTTAGAAATTTCAGATTCAACAGTTTAACCAACTTCAACTTATTTAATTCAATAATTTAATTATCAAATAAACAGTGATATTTGAAATTCAAGTTAATAATTAACTTTTAAATATTTAAAACAATTAAATATTCTGATTTCATTTGTGTAAAAATTCCGTGTCGTCACAAAATATTTCCTTCGATTTATTTATACTTGAAATATTCATTTAATTCACCCTAAACCAACATCAAGTTATAAAAATTCATACCTTCTAAAATTTCAAATTTAATAAATTTCACATCAAACTTATTTGAGTTTAATTCTTAAATAAATTCAATTTCAAATAAGTTTCCAATTTATCTTCCAACCTTAATTTATTTAAATCATTATAAACTCTATATTGAAATATAATTTAAATAAATACTTAACCATATTATCTTTAATAAAATCAAACTTTTTTATCAACTTACTCTTTGTTAATACAAATTTATACATAGCTTAAAATCAAGAATAAATTAACATTTATATAATCTCTAAGATCAATATTTATATGAAACCGTATATTTCTTTACAAAACCATAGAAATCATTTCAGAAAAATTCTATATATAGGCCACGGTATCTGTATATAATTTTCTATCCTATGGTCAAGTGATACAGATATTTATCATTTCAATCCGCAATTTAATATTTTACGGTTGTATATCTTTTCAAACCGCAATCTTGAATTAATAATAATCCATAACGAACTTGCGGTTTATAACAGTATAAAATAAAACATCCATTCATGCAATATCAACAATCAACATCCATCACAATCATCATCCAATTCAGTCAATGACATCAATATAGGACAGATAATAAATATTAGGTATTTACTGGCACTTTATAATCGATAATAAATTAATTAACTATTTAATCCAAATAAATTCAACATAATTGAGATGATGATTCAAAATATGCCTAACAGTCATAAATAGATTTTTAATCACATTATAAATCAATTTAACAAACATAAGAAATTTTAGAATTTGTGAGTGGGTAAAAGCACTCACCTTTTGAATTTAAATTCAAAATATGCCCAAAATTTAAACTGTCTTAGAATTCATCAAAAACAGCGCAAAGATGTCAGGAATTCCAATACGATCCTAACAGAGAAAACCGCGCGTGAAACGGAGTCCGCATGCAAAAGTTATTGGAATTAGAATATTATACGCTTTATATTATAAAATCAATAAAATAAAAGAAAAATAAAAATAAAAAGAACAAATCACTCACAACATGCGGCACGTCACCAGAGAGAGTCGCACGCGAAAGCGCCAGTTCAAACCCAAACTACTATAGACAAAACGCGACCATCACGAAACAGAACCGCCATGACTTCCACATCGTAGACGATCGCGCCTGCCCAGAGCCTTGTCGCAGCCCTGTCGCCACCGCGAACCCCCTCCTGACACCGACGACACCACAGAAATCACGATCGACCATAAAACATGCCGGTCGCCACCTCCAAATGAAACTCTAATCGAATTTCTGGCGTCGATCTGACTGTCAATTCGATATGCGAACAACTCTGATGCATCCCACTCATCCATCTCCCCACAATTGATTTGGCGATCCATCGACGTTCATCGGAACGTGATGGACGGCCGAGAATAGTTTATCCTGTTCTAGCCACGACGTGACCTAGATCGAAAAACGAATTACACATTTGACTTGTGCTCATTGAGAGCTTCAAATGCATATAAAATTCGATATATATTGAGGAGTTTGATTTTTTTTATTTGATTTTGAATTGCAATTGGATTTGGAATTGAGAATTTGCTTGTCTACCATTAAGGAGGAGAGACAGCTGAATTGTACGTACAGACAATGAGAATGAGGAGTGGCTAGGGTGTATAACGAGGTATTTATAGGTAGGTTAGAAAATAGAAATAACGGATCGGATTTGACTCAGATTGGAATGATAAACGACCCGAAAAGCCCATTCTTCCTCTGGAACGAAAATGGATCAACCTATATATCAAAATAGATGTTTTCAAATATTTTAAAATCAATGGAAAAGGTTTCAAGTCTTAATTCCATCGTATGGAGAAGTTGTGCCAAAATCAAATTATTTCAAATTGATTTCAATTAAATCGATTTCTAGGCGTTTCGAGTCCGTACGATCAAACGACAAGTCCGTTCATTATGAAACTTGAAATCCTATAATAATTCACCATTACGGATCCGATGAAACTAGTTTCGTCGAAATTCGAGTCAGTGGCCAAAATGGCTATATTTCAGTTAATTAATGAATAAATATTAAATCAATTAAATCAAAATTTTCAAATTCCAATTCCAAAATTAACAAATCTTATCACTTTTAAATTCTTAAATAATTACAATACTTTGAACAATTTAGATATCAATTCGAAGTCAATTACTTTGCCCAATTCCATATTTAATTTCAGTTTTAATAAATTCATCAATTATCAATTGAAGTTACAATAAATCCATTTATTATGAACTGAATTCCACTTTATTATAATTAACTCAAATAAATTAATTTGATTTAATTACAATCCCTTTTATCTAAATCAATTATTCTATAAGCAAAGTATTAGTTTTACATTCCGTTACATTAATGTAACCCCATTTTCACCTGAAATTTATACATGACTATATTTCAAAATGTATAATTTTATTAATTCTATTAATTCCATTAATTGAGATTTAAATCCAATTAGTTATTTTACCTTATTTCCATTCTTTCATCAATAATTACATCATGAACAAATTTACGTTTCTATTCATTTTATTACATATACACCTTTGTTGTTGCATTAGTTCTCATTCATATAACATTAAAGTTCATTTAATTACCATAAATTATGTACTAATTCATTTATTTACACTCAAATGTTAAGATTCCTAAATACCCAGTTTTTATTCAATGGTCATTTATTTCATACTATTTCACTTATAAATCTAACGTTTTCATTTGTTTTCTTACATCAACTTATAGCCAAGTATAATAATTTAAATTACTTCAATTAATTGTAATTTCATTTCAATTGTTAATACTTAGTTTTAATTTCCATGCTTGCATTTCATGTTAGCATTCATTTCATTATTAAATTACAAAGTTTTTGTTTCTTCTTAATTTATTTACCAAAGTCTTAATAAACTAACTAATTTAAATTATCGAAAACTACGGGTCGTTACACTCTCCCCCACTCAAAACTTTTCGTCCCCAAAAAGGAAAAACAAGAGGAAGAAGGAATTAAGAAAACAATACATCTTATTCAAAAATATTAACTTTATAAACAAATAAATTTATAAAATTAATTAATTTAAGTAAAATATACCAATTTATAACCATTGAATCTTTTTATACTCAAATTAATAAAGCTTGGAAAACATTTTTCAAATTATTTTCTAAGTCCAAAATTTATGAATTTTTTTGGCAGAATCTCCTTTGTACGGAGAGGCTCGGGAGAAAATATAATATCAAATATAACAATATATATCACAATATCTCAAAATAATATATCCCAACAACGGGAAAAACAATATAATAACGCTATAAAACCGTAATCCGAGAATGTACCTATTTGTCAGATAATTTACGCTTATTTTACGAAACCAAAAGAAGTAGCAATTGCTTCCATAACCTGTATTTCACTTATATAACCTAAAAGGAGTTAATAATTATATAAAATAAAACATTTAAAGTTGTTTCAATCACTAACAAATAAATCAATATAAGCAACAATCACTTGCAATGAAGTATACAACCATCACATAAAATTAACAAAAATAAATTATCCATTCATATCAAATAAAACAAATAGTTGTTCGGGTTTAAAACTTTAAATTGTATAGAATGGAAAATAAACTACTTAGTGCACCATTTACTCAACAGTCTTAGATGAAACTAAATAGATTATTCATACATCCAAACAAATTTGAAGTATCCTTGTCCAAACAACCATAAACCAAACAAACAACAATTCCAAATAATAGATCAAATTCATTCTTATTAATTTCATTTCATAATATTTGTTGTTTGATTTCCTTTTCATTCATATAATGATTTATCTTTTTAATTTACATTTATTCTTGCAAATTTTCATTTCCATCCATTGATTCAGTGTTTATTTCACTTATTTGCACTTATACTTACATAAATTCATTTTTATTTATTCATATCATATAAATTTTCTTTTTATTGCATTACATTCATTCATTTCTCAATTTCATTTATTTTCATTCATTTACCCATAGTATTCATGTTAAATTCAGTCACTTGGCATATCAATTTTATTTTCTTAAGTCTAAAATCATCTACATACAACATTTACCTTCTATTGTAACGACCCGCAAATCCGTACCTCTTGAGTTAACACTATTCTACCTAAATCAACTCAAGTTGTACAGAAATACGAACTATTTGGGTTAAAGAAGAAGAGGTAAAAGAAGAAAATAGAAATCAACAACAGAATCTAACCATCGCAGCGGAATAAAAAATAATAGATAATAAATGGCCTTTACTCAAAATCAAATATCTTTGTTTATATATAATACATCATCAGAGTACATCAATCACAATTCAACATCAATAGCATACAATGGATACACAACAACTCAACACAGCGGAATATATATAAATAAACAAGTACAGAAATATGTATCGTCATCCAGCTCGTCTCTTGAGCTCCACAGCATCAAATCCTGTATTCTATAATACTCGGTCTGACCCGAGCATTACAGTTAAATAACACCCGAGTCAGTCTGGAATACCAGCGTGAGAAAATCACACCCAATTGATTATTAAAGTTTCAAAAATCCTTTGAAAACAAAAGCATCTCGTAAAACCACGCCACAAATAAACGTGTCAGGTTTTTACCTTCCGATAGCTAAAGCAATTTTCATAGAAATCTTCTGATATTATAATAGGGTCTATATACAAATACTTATAAAATAGCCGAAATTGTTACATGATTAAATTCCAGCTACTAGCCACAGAGTGGGTAATACAAACAAAACTCGTACAAGGCTCGTAGGGAGAATGGATTTCCAACTAATGACTAGGCACTGGGGTACCACCTGTCACAGTACGGGGCCTAGATCACCGTACCGAGGAGTACGCCCGCTCCCCTGCAACACAAGACCGGGACTACCCCTTACTGGATAATCCCGAGTGAGATCACCCCGCGGTTGGGATCAGCAACCGCCCACTAAGCCGAAATAAAAAGGGACATCTAGACTGGAATGACCTCATCCTGCTTGGGTGCTACCCACCTAGCCTTGCTGCATAACCCCTGATTTTCGGTCATTCCCATTTGATGAGGCTTGAGAATAAGCGTTATCTTTTTAGAATATATCCCTTAGAATGCCCATCGTCCACCTGACGATGTTTCGCAAGCATTCATCCATACAAGTCCGTCCCGGGTTCGAACGGAACCGAAGACACTATTCCTACTACATCCATTTTGGAAATATCCTCAGGATTAGTAGCGACTAGCCCTTGCACTTCACTGCTCCATGTTCGAATCCAAAATCGTTTTCACGAATCGTACAAACCGGATCGCAGTGGTTTTCGAGAAATAAATCTCGATCCCGGTCTCTTTGAAACGATCAACGCGGTTAGTTCAATATTGATAGTCGGTTATTTAACTATCAATTAATATTCACAAACAACCATCGACCAATAAATAATTTTTCAATTATTTATTTATCTCAAAATATCTTTACAAGATATAATCACACTTTCAAACACTTTTTAAAACAGTCTTAAAACTATCTTCCTTTTCTCAGAATAAATTTCGAGTATTTTCATTTCCACTAGAATCACCAAGTACAAAACCCTAAATTTTTAAAATAATTTAAAACATTTTATTATAGAATATATTTAACATTCAATTTAGAAGAAATTTACTTTAATACTCAATTTAGAATAATACTTTAGAAATATAACTAGATTTTCTTCTTTACACAAAATACCAAATCATCCTTTAAATAATTATTGCGATAATAGATTAACCAAAACACTACTTTGGGATTTACTTTAAAATATTTAAATTAAGACTACTTCGATAATTTACTAAAAATACATCTATATAAACATTGAAAATAAGGTTACTTTATAAATATAAACTAACCTTCACCTTTCAAACAAATACTAAGTCATTATTAATAAATAATTGTTACGGTAATAGATTCGAAAATATTTACTTTAGAATTTTAAAAGGTTAGAAAAAATAAATTTTCTAAAACATGCTTTTTTAAACAACATTAAAAACTTTTAACTTATATCTAAAAGTTTGCTTTGAACGTACTTGACTATCCAGAGAAATATACTTCTCTTCACAACTTTTAAAAATAAATCATTATTTATTTTTAAACAATTTTTCTCCTTCCTTTAATAAATTCCCACCTTGAATTTATTCTTCCAAATATCCAATTCCAAACACTTAAATCAATTTCCAAATTGATTTCCAATTTACTTCATTTATTCAAAAATCCTTTAATTTCAGATTTTATTTCTTAATTATGATTTAAAATACTTCTTAATTGAAATCCCAATTTAGATTACTCAATTTACTTCTTATCCCTTTTAATAAATTTAAAACTTTAATCTTTAAAATTAATTCTTTATTTCTTTAAATTAATATCACAAATTTTACAATTCATTAATTACAGTTTATTCAAACCCCTTTCTTTTCATACTCGAAGTTATTTATAAATATTTAACGTACTTCCATTTCTTTCCATTCATTCTAATTTATTAAATTTTCTAGGATTATTTCGTTTACAACTTTACTTCCTTTATTTTCTTTCCAAAATCCAGTTTATATATTTCGGTAATTCATTGTACCTAAATATATATCCAATCAAATCATATCATTCAATATCCCAATATATTCAACATAGAATATCAAGTAATCACAACAGAGAATATTAAATAATAAATGTTGAGGGGTCCAGTTGGATCCCTCCAACCTGTTTTCCCTGCATCCACAGATGTTAGCACAATATAATATGTCAATTTCAATTTTTCCATACTATAGCACATAAATCAAACTCAACCATTCAATCAATTATTTAAATTTAATCATTTAAATTTAAATTTAAATTAACTGAGTGAGATTAACTCACCTTTGATTTCTGATTTGCAATCCAACCCAAACCAGCTTGCTCGTCACAATTCTTCACAATTTACCTTAAATAAACATTTTACCTTTTATTAATGTTTTGAACTTATTGAACAATTATTTCCCTTCGATAATTTTACCTAGCTAATTGTTTTATTTAAATTACTTTCCATTTAATAAAATATTCTTTGATAACTAAAACAAATAAATAAGTTTTATTAAACAAATTAATTACCTTTAAATAAATCAATCAACTAATAATTTAGTTAAACCAATTTTCTCTTACAAATTCTTTTAGTAACTAAATAATTTAAATAAGTTACCTCAACAAATATATTACTTTAAAGATAGATTAGTAATTTCAAAATGTGTAGATGTATATTTATCTCCTTTGAGACTATTTATCTACGTATAAAAACAATTATTTACATAGATTTAAAATTTGATTGTTATATTAGTTTTAATATACAAAATTCCCATATATTTTACCAAATTTTATCTATAAACTCTCTGATATTTCTGTCTGTCCAATTGTTGGCTCTTTAAGCTATAAACTACTACACTTTTAATTCTAGATAAAAGAATTCTTTTTTTTTAGGACCAAAAACTGTAACAAAGATAATATGTAAATTTAAATTGCAAGAAAACGAGGTTACCTCCAACGAACAGGAAATCACAACGACGAGCTCATCTTCTCGAACGCCGCGAAACCCATACCTCGTGATACTGTGGATCGACCCCCACTGCGCTGCCTCCATCCCGCACATCCTTCCATTCGCAAACCCTACCGCCACCGTGTACTCAAGCTGGACGAACAAATCACGCTCGATTTCCTTTCGACCCCAAGTATCGCTTCACCTCTCCCATATCGAGCGCGCTTACATCCCATCCAAGCTTCACCGACTTTGACCACCACGTCTCATGCCTTGATTCAATCGTGAACCGCAGTCATGATTTTAGGCGCTCGCGTCGCCTTCGTGTTCGAGCTCTCCGATTCAATTTGAAAGAAACTGAAAGAGGGAGATAGCTCAGGTTCTGATTTTTAGTTTAATAAAGATACGAAAAGCTCATGTTACCCCTATTTCTTTATTTCGATTTCTACTAATTCGAAGATGAAGGCTTCGGCCATATATATATATTAGATTTGGGTTTCGATTTTTCTTTCTTGCTTTACGAATTGCTTTCGCACGGTAATGAGACAGGGGAAAGAGAAAAGAAGGGGGTACGAAGGAGACAAAGGTAGCGGGATGTACGTATTGTCGGGTAAGGAAAATAAATATATTTTATGTAAATTTAAATTTGTTTCAAAACAAAGTTCAACGTGTTTATATATCGTGCACCCACACAACAGCTCCAATCCCTACGAAAATTGAAATCCGATAGTAAAACAATATTGCGGATTCAATGGAACGGGTTTCGTCGAATTCCGAGACTGTGCCTCGGAAGGCTATTTTTAAATATCGATTTAAACGATATATATTTTTAAAAAAAATTGAACAAACCACTATTAAATTCAATTTTATCTCATCTATTATCTTCAGTATTATCAATATAAATTTTATAGGCCTTCACATTATTTTTAACCAGCTTAAAATTTCGGATTCAATAATAATTGACCCAATTTCGATAATTTTAAATTTAACAATTAATTATTCAATAAATATTGATATTTGAAATTTAAGTTAAAAATTAACTTTTAAGTATTTGAAATCATTAAATATTTCAATTTCCAATATACAAAAATTCTGGATCGTCACATTCCTCCCCCCCTTAAAAGAATTTCGTCCCCGAAATTACTAGTTAGGAATAATGATCCATAACTCATTAACTATTTTCTCAACCCAAATAGTTTTAACAACTTGCCAAAACAAATCTGTTATTAGAGACACAATATTCCTCTCATTAACTTTCCAAACCTATCCATAAGTCTCAAACAATATCACTTACTTCACAATTCAAATTTAAATTTGAATTCAATTTTAAATTACCAAAAATTTTCAAAATTTTCAAACTCCTTAAATTTTAGAAAAATTTCGTCAGCGTCCCCTTTGCGCGGCTAGCTCGGTACTACTAAAAATGGCTCTACGGCCTCCCAAATCCAAAAGGAAAACAAAAGGCCAAGTGGCTAGATCAAAAACCCAATCAAATTCCATTCAGAAATTTCAAATACATACCGTTTTGTCGAGCATTTCAAATTTATTTTTCTGAAATCAAAATCAATTCTCTTTTCCCTTTATATTACCTGCATACCCTGCTTAGCACTAATATCCATTCACAACATTCCCAAAAACATTTTATCGGCTTTCTCACAAAATGCCAATATCTATTCATTCCAATATTGACTTAAATTATATTAGTAGTATCAATTTCCAATTGAGAATGCACCATTCCTAACTTAAGTTTAGTATAAGCATTCAATATGTTTCTTTATTTATTTTTAATTCACCACTTTAGTTTATATCTATTTCTATCCAAATTGATTCTTTCATTTCGAATTCAATTTTAGCTTCTCCTTTGTATATTTAAATTTTATTTGTCATTTACTACTAATTCATGTTATTTTTTAAATTAGTTCATTTACAAATTTATTTCAATTTCCAATTTAAAAACGTTTGTCGTTAACAAAATTTTCCAGAATCTTCAAAAAAAATTCTAACTCCCAAAATTTCTGAAAATTTTTGGCAGAGTCTCCTTTGTACGGAGGAGCTTTTGCAGTTTGACAAAAGATATAAATATATATACATCGACCCACACGGTCGGAAAAACCAAAAACAGTTCGTATTTCCTATTTTTATTGTGTAGGCGTACCTTATTTAGCATTTTTAAGCAAGCAGCTTATTATCTTAGCAAATAGCACAACCAAATCCAGCCAAACGGCTTCCCGATACCTGTACTTACTCAATTTAAACTTATAAGTACTATATATATAAGGTTTATAGCATTTCACTTAAATTTAAATAGCTAAAACATCAATGTTATAACAATGCATATGGTATACTGGCATAAACACATAAATTTCACATGAAATGCATGTTATAAAATTTTCATAAGCATAAATAAGGTTCCGACACTTATTGCAATTGCTTATAATCAATTCTCAAACCATTCCATTCACTTGAAGTGTTTTACAGCTTATACGCTTATATTTAATTCATTTTAAGCAAAACAACCTCACATTCATTCCAATTGATTCCAAAATCATTTTATTTCACTTCTAATAATTCATAGAATTTTATCCAATCTCGTTTACATCAGACGATCCATTTCCTTATGCAATTCGACAATATTAGTGTGAATAAATAATTACTTAAGCTTTATAACCATTTAAATTGATTCCCACTCAATCTGTACTTGATTCCATCCCATTTTAATTTATTCACAAACTCCCATTGCACTTCTTTCATATCCAAGAGTTCTATTCTAAACTATTTTATTACTCGACAACCAATATAACCATCTCACAATTTACTTAAGTTATTCATTTTATTTTATTTTATTTTTCCAAATTATTCCACCCTATAACTTAAGTTTATTTTATTCAACCAACTTCCCTTCAAATCTTTGATTTGATTTTTTTCTTGGGTCCAATCCCAACCATTTTATTAATTTATCAGATTGGTTTATTCTTTTATACATTTTTAAACTTTAGTTCATATTAACATTTCATTATTGCATTTTATTAGTAAGAAGGTTATTCAATTCATGCTTCAATTGGATTTGTTTTCATCTCAAATCATTTTAATTTTGATCCAATTCCATACAATTTCAATTCATATTTACTTCAAACAAGCTCATATTCAAATCAATTGATTTCAAAATCAATTTTATTTACATTTACCAGTTCATAGAATTTTATTTCTTAAGTTGTATAGCAAATTTTAAATTGATCTCCAACTCAATTCATTTCCAATTCATTTCTATTTTGTCTTACATAATATTTTATTTCATAGTGCATAGGTTCCATACGAACCCATTTTATTTAGCTCGACATAGTTTTATGTTTGGTATATCACCAACCATTTCCAATTGAAAGAAACTCATATCAAATTTAATCGATTTTAAAATCAATCTATTTTATACTCGCAAAATTTTTATTTAAGCTCAACCGCCTCCCATGCTTGTATATCACTAATTCAAACCCATTTGAAATTTTAATTCACATTCCCAATTTATCAAGATAATATTCAAGCACACAATTAACTTGTTATACACATATTGGATTTTATTTGCAACTTACCCCATTCCTATTGTAATCCAATTTCGACCAACTCCACTTATATGTAATTCACTTACAATTCCATTTCTAAGTTCTACAAGTCACAAATTTATTTATAATCCAAGTTTATAATATATATATATATATATACATATTCATTTCACAATTATAATCATTTACCTTTCAACTTTATATCAAATTTAATCCAATTCATTCAACAACACTTCCAATTATAATCCTATTTAATTAATTTAAACTTCAATTTTATTTAACTTATCTCAAGTTAAATTCAAATATATTTTCTTCACTTTCATTCGCTTAAGTTAAATTTTATTTTCCGGATTAAAATTTTCAATCCATTCTTATTAATATCAACTTTACTTTATCAGTTCAATAGTTGATTCGTTTATTCATTCACTAATTCATTTTCAACCAATGAATTTTGTTTTCAAACATTAATTATTTTTAGTCCATTTGAACTTATTCTGCTCCTTATTTTACATTTTTAAATCAACATCATCCAATATCCAATTTCATTTCATTTCATTTGCATACCATATTAATTAATCAGTTACTTATGAATTTTAATCTTAAAACTTTATTTATTTAATCCAACTTAACTAATTTCCATTCCAAACTTAAGTTCAACATTCAATTTTGAAAACATATATATATATATATCTCACCAAATTATTCCTTTGCATTTTCAAAATCAACCAAATTCCTCCAACAAACATTAATCCAAAACATCCTGGTAGCAATTCCTCTTTTGGAAACTCGAAAATAAACATTGATGATGCTGCAGTCATCACCGAAATTATTTTCCAGCGACCGTAAGAGTCCAATGCTTTTATCTCTTTTAAAACCCTTCAAATATTTTTAATTTCCAAATCTCTCTAGACTTCAAACCCGAATCAAAAATAGTTCTCTCATATATATTATTTTTCCCAACCTTTGGGAATCATTTCTAAATTCAAAGGAACTTAAATTTCCAAATTCCAAACTCTTTTGAACTTATATTCAAGCATTACCTTGAAACTTTATCTTATTTTAATTATTAATCACACTATAATTCCTATTTATTGTTTACATTGACAAATTTCATTTGTATATGAATTTATTTCTTAGTTTTTAATTATGGTTTCAATATCTTATTCAATTACGAATCACATTTGCAAATCCCATTTTTTATAAATTTCTTTCAATTTTATTCAATTATCATACAATGATAATAATTTAATATTATCACTTTCTAACAACCAAACATCCATATATAACTATAACAGTTTACGAAAAATCAGTTCCTTTATATACAAAAATAATTTGGGTAAAATTATTTAATTTACCCTGTTTAAAAGAATACCGTGTCGGTTTATCTTGTTCAAGAGTTTAGAAATCCCTATCGATGACATGGCGTCCCACACATCGACCAGAATCCATAAACACCCAACCAATAAATCAACGCAATATAAAACAATTTTATATTCACTAACAAATACGCATTCATATCTATTAATACTCTCAAACTAATTCTAGAGTACCATAGACTCTATTTTATGAGTAATTACCACCAGAGCCAAGGTTATCACCAACCTCGCTCTGATACCAAGTGTAACGACCCACAAATCCGTACCTCTTGAGTTAACACTATTCTATCTAAATCAACTCAAGTTGTACAAAAATACGAACCATTTGGGTTAAAGAAGAAGAGGTAGAAGAAGAAAATAGAAATCAACAACAGAACCTAACCATCGCAGCAGAATAAAATATAATAGATAATAAATGGCCTTTACTCAAAATCAAATATCTTTGTTTATATATATTACATCATCAGAGTACATCAATCACAATTCAACATCAATAGCATACAATGGATACACAACAACTCAACACAGCGGAATATATATACATAAACAAGTACGGAAATACGTATCGTCATCCAGCTCGTCTCCTGAGCTCCACAGCATCAAATCCTGTATTCTATAATACTCGGTCTGACCCGAGCATTACAGTTAAATAACACCCGAGTCAGTCTGGAATACCAGCGTGAGAAAATCACACCCAATTGATTATTAAAGTTTCAAAAATCCTTTGAAAACAAAAGCATCTCGTAAGACCACGCCACAAATAAACGTGTCGGGTTTTTACCTTACGATAGCTAAAACAATTTTCATAGAAATCTTCTGATATTATAATAGGGTGTATATACAAATACTTATAAAATAGCCGAAATTGTTACATGATTAAATTCCAGCTACTAGCCACAGAGTGGGTAATACAAACAAAACTCGTACAAGGCTCGTAGGAAGAATGGATTTCCAACTAATGACTAGGCACTGGGGTACCACCTGTCACAGTACGGGGCCAAGATCACCGTACCGAGGAGTACTCCCGCTCCTCTGCAACACAAGACCGGGACTACCCCTTACTGGATAATCCCGAGTGAGATAACCCCGCGGTTGGGATCAGCAACCGCCCACTAAGACGAAATGAAAAGGGACATCTAGACTGGAATGACCTCACCCTGCTTGGGAGCTACCCACCTAGCCTTGCTGCATAACCCCTAATTTCCGGTCATTCCCATTTGATGAGGCTTGTGGCTAAGCGTTACCTTTTTAGAATATATCCCTTAGAATGCCCATCGTCCACCTGACGATGTTTCGCAAGCATTCATCCATACAAGTCCGTCCCGGGTTCGAACGGAACCAAAGGCACTATTCCTACTACATTCATTTTGGAAATATCCTCAGGATTAGTAGCGACTAGCCCTTGCACTTCACTGCTCCATCTTCGAATCCAAAATCGTTTTCACGAATCGTACAAACCGGATCGAAGTGGTTTTCGAGAAATAAATCTCGATCCCGGTCTCTTCGAAACGATCAACGCAGTTTGTTCAATATTGATAGTCGGTTATTTAACTATCAATTAATATTCACAAACAACCATCAACCAATAAATAATTTCTCAATTATTTATTTATCTCAAAATATCTTTATAGGGTATAATTTCACTTTCAAACCCTTTTTAAAACAGTCTTAAAACTATCTTCCTTTTCTCAGAATAACTTTCGAGTATTTTCATTTCCACTAGAATCACCAAGTACAAAACCCTAAATTTTTAAAATAATTTAAAACATTTTATTATAGAATATATTTAACATTCAATTTAGAAGAAATTTACTTTAATACTCAATTTATAATAATACTTTAGAAATATAACTAGATTTTCTTCTTTACACAAAATACCAAATCATCCTTTAAATAATTATTGCGATAATAGATTAACCAAAACACTACTTTGGGATTTACTTTAAAATATTTAAATTAAGACTACTTCAATAATTTACTAAAAATACATCTATATAAACATTGAAAATAAGGTTACTTTATAAAATATAAACTAAGCCTTCACCTTTCAAACAAATACTAAGTCATTATTAATAAATAATTGTTACGGTAATAGATTCGAAAATATTTACTTTAGAATTTTAAAAGGTTAGAAAAAATAAATTTTCTAAAACATGCTTTTTTAAACAACATTAAAAACTTTTAACTTATATCTAAAAGTTTGCTTTGAACGTACTTGACTATCCAGAGAAATATACTTCTCTTCATAACTTTTAAAAATAAATCATTATTTATTTTTAAACAATTTTTCTCCTTCCTTTAATAAATTCCCACCTTGAATTTATTCTTCCAAATATCCAATTCCAAACACTTAAATCAATTTCCAAATTGATTTCAAATTTACTTCATTTATTCAAAAATCCTTTAATTTCAGATTTTATTTCTTAATTATGATTTAAAATACTTCTTAATTGAAATCCCAAATTAGATTACTCAATTTACTTCTTATCCCTTTTAATAAATTTAAAACTTTAAGCTTTAAAATTAATTCTTTATTTCTTTAAATTAATATCACAAATTTTACAATTCATTAATTACAGTTTATTCAAACCCCTTTCTTTTCATACTCGAAGTTATTTATAAATATTTAACGTACTTCCATTTCTTTCAATTCATTCTAATTTATTAAATTTTCCAGGATTATTTCGTTTACAACTTTACTTCCTTTATTTTTCCTTGTTTAAACGCTCCAGATTTATCCGTTTTTCACCTAAGTCAATCCTACGATTCTGGTGCACTTCATCTCCTATAAATAGGACCCTATCCTCTCCACTTTTTATTCATTAATATTTTGGGAATTCTTCGAACATCTACCATTCTTGTATCTCCAGATTAGAATCAGAAACTTCATTAAGAATTCATAGAGATTCTGGATGAGGTTATAAAATGTGCAAATCCAAGGAAGGCAAAGCTAAGGATATTCTGTAGGTGGAAACCTTAGTATTTTTTGTTCAAGTAATTTATTAGTATATGTATATGGATTAGAACATGGCTTATGAATTTTTGGATTACGAAAATAAAACAGATAAAATCCCCTGAAATTCCTTTTTATTTCGATTGTTAATTCTAGATGGAGATTCTCAACTATTATGTTAACTTAACAGAATTTATATTGTTTCTGCGATCTTTGATAATTTCGTATTCACTTTTCCTTCTTCTTTAATTCAAATTCTAATTCTTCAATAATAAAATAAGGGTATAGAGCATGAATTCTACTCATAGTTTACACCACTTATTCCACATAAAATTCCTTCATTTATTTCTTTGTAAAAGAGGAGTTGAATAGAATATGAAGTCGGGACTACAATTCCTATTGTTTAGGATATTCAATTGAATTAATGTAATAAATTAGGTTTCAATTTCTATTTACAAATCTATAAACTGCAGTTTTGGATACGAATATTTAATCCCTTGTTATGAATATTGAAATCTTGGAAATATAAATAGAAAGGATTTGTACTAGTATTATGGTTAAGGAATTAACATTCAACGCTAGTTTAGGGCGTATTATTCGCATACTTAAAAGTTATTAGATGCGAATGTATACATGTTTCTATTAGCTTAATAAACATAAAATTATAGCGTATAATTGCGTAGTCAATTAGGTAATAACTATCATTAGTTCCCCCTTGGGAAGGTAATTAATATTTTAAGGCGTAATAAGGAAGATTTCTTTTAAAGCCTTAATTATGCAACGGTGAGATGAGTATTATATATAGAGAGTATTTAAATTATGGCTAAGTTATAGGGATGTGAGGCAGTCAAAAGACATAGAGAAGCCTGCCCAGCTAATCTGGCTACCAGCAGCGACACTTTCGGGTTGATGTGAGTCATCACTTATAATAAATACTTATAATGACATGAGGTTACTCCCAAATTATGTTGGGTAAATCTACCTAGCTAATCCAGCAACCAATTTCTATGAATAGTCGGACTAATATGAGATGTCCTTATGAGTATGGGTCAAAATACAAGGGCCTGCTTCGAGGTCTTGAGATATTAAGTGGTTGTTTGAGGGTCAGCCTCTTTTCTCCAAATGAAGTATTAAACGGCCAAGGAGCTAGTTATTAGGCACGATAGGTGGAATCTTGAAAGGAGCCCGCTTTGGAATAAGATATTAATTGACTGATTTAGGGTCCGCCTTTCCATAAAGAAGCATTAAGTGGCTTGAAAGATTCTACGTGATATTAACCAGATAGTTACCTGATGTGCACGTAATTGTGCATATATTTACATCCATATTTTATCTCTTTTTATTTAAATAATCATCATATTTGGGCATTTTAACATGTTTAAAACAAAAATTCAATTATTTCCAAACCATCATATTTTCATCATCATTCAGGGGAAAACGGTCATTTTTGTGCATGTGTCAATGTAAGAATTTTTACTTGGACATTTTTTGATTATTTTTATAGGAATTTGGATGCATATGGAAGAGGCTTATATGAAGATACATGCATGCACAAGGAAATACAAAGGAATAAAGAGGAAATAATTCAAGTTCAAGATCATGGAGGACCCCACCCACTTACCTAACTTCCAATTAGAAGCTAAGCACATGCTAAAAGGACTTAAAGCTTCATGTACTTATTAAGTGGGGGATTAGTGAATGTTAATGATTACTTGGAGGCTACACCACCTCAAGGGTATTTTGGGAAGCTCTCTAAAAAGAGAATTAGGGTTTTATGCATGTATAAATAGCCCTCTTATGTACATGAAGATCATCTTCTACTCTTTCATTTACTTAGGAAATTAAGAAATCAAGTGTAAGCTCAATGTTCTATGAAACAAAAATGGCTTTCAAGCCTCTTTCTTCTCTCTTTTCTACATGTTTTTCTTTATTTTATTGTTAATGTTTATTTTATGCTCTCTTTCCTTTATGCTCATAGCTTAGATTCACATTTATGCAAGTAGTTAGTAGCTAATCTCTTTGCTTTCTTTGCTTATTTTCTATTCTCTTTTCTTTTTAATGTTGAAACTTACATGTGTTGCTCTAATGCCACAAATGAGTAGCTAAACTCCTTCAATTTAGGGGTGATGAAGCTCTCTAACTTTATGTAATATCAACATTTTATGATTTATGATCTCTTTTGGTCTATGCTTCATGAAGTAAGTTTTGATGCAAGTTTATACAAGTGGGTTTGATAGCTTATATTGTTTATACAAATGAGCTATTCTTATTCAACATAAACACAATTTGCATCATCATTTGCTAATCCATTTTTGAGTTTGAAATGAAAGTAAAAATGAAATTTGATGATCTATGTTACTAATTACAATAGTAAATAGATCATACTTAAATTAGCTTTTGCTTTGGCTTCATTTTCATTAGAATAGATAAGTGGTTTATGTGTTGTATTATAGTTTGATGGTTTGAGTTATGTTAATTAATAACATAAACAAACCAAACTTATGATAAATACAACAATATTTCACTTAATGTCAAAACTAGAGATCATAAATTATTGTTTGTTGATTTACAAAAATATGGGAGTGGATTTATCCCTAAATTGTTCTCTAGTTCAATAGTTCTTAAATCAAACTTTAACTCTAGCTTTAGCTTCATTTTATTTCTAGTTAACAACTTCTCCTCCATTTGGTCTAATTTGATTGAATAGATTTTTAAACTCTAACAATTCCCTGCGGATCGACCCGTATTCGCCGCGTGCTACATTCGTACACCGTACGCTTGCGGTTATTTTTAATTTCAATTCGTTCGACGGTTTTCTAAATCGATAGAATTTCCGTCGACGAACAAGTTTTGGCGCCGTTGCCGGGGAGTTGTTTTGATTTTGATTTTCTATTTTTCGGATTACTTTTGTTTGATTTTATTGCGTGTTTGTTTTGTGTGTTGAGTGCATTAAAAAAAATTGTGATTGTTTGTTGTGTGTTTTTTGTTCTTGTGCATTTTTTTTTTCAGTTTGCATTTGCATTTATAGTTTCTAAAAAAAACACAACCTCATTTCAAAAACAGAAAAAAAAAATTATTCATTTAGTTTACATTTCAATTTACAATGGGTCACATTTCCATTTTCTTCTTACATTGTATTCCAGTGCTTCTGTTTTGTGCACTGCTTCTGTTCTGTGCACTCCTCAACTATTGCTACTCAACTGTGCATTTCTCACATCATCTTCAATCTTCACTGCGACTTTTCAAACTGCAACACAAGCAACCTTCACAGCCACAATTTCTTTTTTCATAGTTTCAACTTGCATTCACCAAATTTTCCTCTGCCACTCCTCATTTAAACCATCAAAATGTGCTTCCCTGTACGGTGCACTACCACATTGCCTTCACAATACGACATCTACACCATCACCCACCCTGACTGCCTCCCTTCACCACTGTCACTTCAGCCAACTTCCCACATCAACACCACACAGCAACCACCCAGCATCAACATTAACCTCCTACACAACGAACGGCCAACAAGCAGTTCTCCCTGTCAACATACAACTTCTAACCAACATTGCCGATCCATCTACACCACTTCAGCCTTCTACCTCGTACACTTGCAACCCACACTCCTACCATCAAACTTTGATCCCAAACCATCCATCCCCAAACCGCACATCAACATTCCACAGAACCGCCTCGGCCACAAACATCCACTTTTCCAACCACCCCTCATCAACCACAGTACAAACCTCACCACTTCTGACCTGCTACTCAAACATCCCCTTTACCTGACCATCACTTCTTACGACAGCAGTCCCTCCCTTCACCGTGCTTCTTCTGCAAATTCACGATTCTGTGCCATCATCACTACATATATAACAATTCCACTTCATTTCCATCCACCTTGTTCTGCCATCCCCTCCTCTAACACACACTACTGCCTGCCAGTGATATTCCTCCCCTCTGCAACCCACACTCAACACCCATACTTGCATATCATCTCAGTATAACTACAACCAGTTTTGAACAAACAACTATAAACAAGTTTAAACCACCATAGAAAGTTGCTACTGCTTCATCAACAATTCCACCCTCATCACTACACAGACTCTCCTCCATACAACAGAAAGTCCTCCACCACTGCTATCTCACCAAACCATACAACTGTAGAGCATTCCAAAGCAGCCAACATCGACCACAATCCGTTCTCATTCACTCACTTCACAATCCCCTCACTGTCCAACTGCCTGCATCATTCTTCTACTTGCCTTAACCACTGACATCCCTTGCAAAACTCCTCACCACAACACTTCTGCCCACACCCAACAACTGTCTTCATCTCTAATCCACCATCTACTTCAGATCCACACTCTTTAAGCCAATCACCACTTCTTGCCTTAACAGCAGTCCGCCATCTCCACGAAGATCAGAAATCACAATCTCCCACTGGCCATAGCAACCGCAACCAACAAACATACATTCATCTACCTCTGTCATTAGCCATCCCCTTCAACCTTTGCCATATCCACTCCATAAACTGTAACCACCCATCACCTCAACTCGAAGCACAGCAAGGCACGATCAACGGCCTAGCAAAACCAATCGCCCCTCTCAAATCCCCTGGAACCCACATCCTCTCCATACCACAGCAACGAACATCGCAACTCCACAATTTCCGACCACAGCAATTTCGAACCATCGAATCCATCAATTTCGAATCACCATCACCTCAACCACGAACCAGCATCCATACTCAAGCTCGAATTCGAACCACCGCAGTCACCTTAAACACCCGTGACTTCTCACACGCTACCATCACAATGGAAACTAAAAATTTGAGTGGATTTCGATTGCGATTTGGATTGGAAATTTTTTTGGAAGTTTAATTTAAGAATGTGTTTTGAAATCGATGTTGAGTAATGTCTGCACTTTTCTCTCTTTTTCATGGAAGGATTATGTTTTGCGTGAGAAAGGTTTATTTGGGTTAGAGGATTGTTATATCGGGCCGGGTTTTTGAGCTTGAGTTAATATATTCCTTTCTTTTGTTTTGTTTTAAGTGTGTTTTGTCTAACTTAGTTCAAACTTTTTACAATTTTTTTTTTTTAAGTAAAACGTTACTTTTAAATTTCCTCTCTAAAAAAAAAATATTCGAAAAAAAAATTAAAAAAAAAAGTTCAAGTTTGTTTAATTTTCATTTTTCATTTATTTTATTTTCAATTCTTTTGTTTTTCGCTTATTTTTTTTTCATCTTTGATAAACATACAAAAAAAATAACAATAAAAATTGTTGAATATATCTTGTTTTTCATTTCAGGTTGTCAAAGCAGAAAATTACAGGGAATTGCTTGCCAAAAGGAAAAATAATTGCTTTGCTTTGCTAAAATCGCCGCTTGAAAAAAAAAATTTGCTAATAATCTACACGCTCTGGTATTGTGCTTTCATCTCTAGTGCATTGTTGGTTGCTTGCATTTGCAAAAAGAAAAATTTCAAAATCCAAAATACCAAAAACAAATTTCATTTTAGTTGCATTGTTAATACACGTTTAATTTCTTGTTTTGCATTCATCTCATCTTATTTTCTTTTCTAAGGGCAATACCCCAATTCACATAAGGTGAGGGATTTCATCACCCTTTCCTTAGCCCACAAATGCATTTCATCGTAGAATTTGACTAATAATAAAGGTTAGACGTTGGACCTAAGGGTGTCACGAGCTCACTTAGGGCTTAATTGTATCTTCACAATTGTTTTTGAACGATTTTATTTCTTGGTGTCTAGGCTACGGCAGAGTAATAACCAGTTATAAAAATTACGGTGATACGTAAATATTATACTGGTTGTTCCTCTGAAGGTACTTAAACCTTCGGCTGCATTGCTACGGTGATTCGTGGTGCACCGATAACTCCTGTCTGTTACCTGGCTGAGAAATATTTTTGTTGATTTAAGACAAAGTATGATTATACAATTTTGGGTTAGGAGCTACTAAGGACAGAAAATTGTAATTAAGTCCTTTGCATTCATTTAGTTGCATTAGTTCATGCATATTTAAAAAAAAAATTCCAAAATCCAAAAAAAAAAAAATTGTAAATTTTTACTTGATTTTTCATTCAAAAAAAAAATCCTTTTCTTTCTTCCTTTGAAAATACTCAAAAATCCAAAAAAAAAAATATACATAATCTTTTCAAAAAACAAAAATCAGTTTCCATTTTCTTCAGAAAAAAAATCTTTTTGGTAAATATTTGAAAATTCAAAAAACAAAAAAAAAATACAAAACAAAAAACATATAAAAGAATTTTGAAAAACCAAAAAAAAAAAAAAAATTAAACTTTTCTTTTGAAAATAAATCCCACTTGTTAAATAGTTTTCTCCCTTGTAAAAAAAAACACGTTTTCAAATCTTCTTTCACTCCCTAAACTCGATTCTACCTCCTTTCTCTTCTCGACTTTCACTTGTGCATGAGTACTTGGACTCGTGACACAACAACCAATCGTTGGATTCGCGACCCTTCTACAAACCGTTTAACTCGAACAAACGATCCTCCTGAAATGGCGAACGAAAACGCCCCTCGAACTCTTATGGATAGAATCTTTCCCGACAGAGTTTCTATTCCATCTTGCATCACGTTACCCGCCCCTACGGGTAACCATTTCGAAATCCATTCAAACCATATTGCCACGCTTCCAAAATTTGGCGATTTCGAGCACGATGATCCATACATCTTTTTGACTAAATTCGAACAAGTTTGTGCAACCATTAAACTCCAACAACTTTCTGATGACGGAATCAAACTTCGATTAATCCCATTTGCTCTTACGGATTACGCTGAAAAATGGTTGTACAGCTTACCTTCGAACTCAATTAAAACGTGGGAAGAATTTGTAAAAGCTTTCTTAAAAAGTTCTACCCCTTGGAAAAAACAAGTAGAATTCGAAACGAAATTGTAAATTTTCATCAATTCAAGGGAGAACCATTCGGAAAATATTTTGAAAGATTCAAAGAGCTTTTGATAAAATGTCCACACCATAATTTTGAAAAATGGACGATTTGCCAAATCTTATACGATGGACTCGAAAATAGCTCACGTACCATGCTCGAATCAATGTGCCAAGGCAATTTTCTTGCCCAACATCACGACGATACTTGGCAATTTCTTGAAAACCTCGCTGAAAAGTCATCCCAATGGGAACGTTCGAACGAAAAATCAATTTACTCACGATCGAGTGCCCACTCGACAGGATCTTCTTTTGCTTTGGAAGCTAAAATCGACGCAATGATTAAAAAGTTTGATAACGTTTTATCATCGAATCAAATGAACCAAGCTTCCCAACCAATGTGTTATAAATGCAACGATCCTAATCATATAGCCGATCAGTGTCCTAATTCCGTCGAACAAATCAATGCTTTCAATAAAACCAAAAACGACCCGTTTTCTCCAACGTACAACCCTGGTTGGAGAAATCATCCAAATTTTGCGTGGAGCCAAAACAACCCCAACACGAATACGATTCGTCCCAATAATTTTCAAGCATTCCCGAGCAATGCTTCGAATCCTCCCTTTCAGCCCAATAATTTTCAACCAAACTTTACGGGTCCGTCCCATAATCAACCGCAACAATCAAATTTTCAACCAAATTCTGCTCATCCTCCCCAAGACGATAAACGTTTAACTTCGCTGGAGAAAACTCTTGAAACGTTGGCTAAGGCAACTACTCAAAGCCTTCAATCAAACAGCAATTTGCAAAATTTATTGACTTCATATATGCAAAACACAAACCAATCGATTGCAAAACTCGAAATGCAAATGAGTCAATTAGCCACATCTGTAAGTGAACGCGAACGAGGGACATTCCCAAGTCAGCCCCTTCCAAATCCCAGAAATCAAAACGCAAATTCAAATCAAGCCCATGTGGTTCAAGATAGCAATGTCACCCAATTGAATGCTATCACAACTTTACGTTCCGGTAAACAGATCGATAATCAAGTCACTAGTCCAAACAATTTACCGAAAACCTCTCTCAACACTTCTAAAACAACGGACGAACCTAAACAAAACGTGGAGCCAAACGTTGATTCGAATGCCAATCAAAACTCTTCTTCTACTCGAGTAGACCCGCCTACCGAGTATCATGTTCCATTTCCACATCGTCTTCGACCAAAGAAACACTCGGACCAAATGGAAAAGATGTTGGAAATTTTTAAACAAGTCAAAGTTAACATTCCTCTTCTTGACATCGTTCAGCAAGTCCCCACTTACGCGAAATTTCTTAAGGACTTGTGCACCCAAAAGCGACACACTCAAGTGCCCAAAAAAGTCTTCTTAGCCGCTAGTTTGAGTGAAGTCTTGTCCCAATCCATGCCCGTTAAATACAAAGATCCTGGCTGCCCTACGATTTCGTGTACAATTGGAGAAAAGACGATTAACAAATGTTTAATAGACTTAGGCGCGAGTGTCAACTTGATTCCATACTCCGTGTACGAACAATTAGGTTTAGGTGAGCTCAAACCCACGAAAGTTACGCTTCAATTTGCCGATCGTTCCATTAAAAAGCCCGTGGGAGAAATCGAAGACGTGCTCATTCGAGTAGGGCAATTCATATTCCCCGTTGATTTTATCGTTCTCAAAACACACCCCGTGACAAACACTACGAGTCAAATCCCTTTGATTTTAGGCCGACCATTCTTAGCCACCTCAAATGCCTTAATCAATTGTCGTAACGGTTCGATGAAAATCTCTTTCGGAAACATGACTTTGGACCTTAACATTTTCAATCTTGAAAGCCACTCGAACGAACTTCGTGACCAAACATTAGAAGTTAGTGCCATTCATGAAAACTTTGAAAACGAAACATTTGATCTTAATGATGAACGCGAGGCCGAGTACGAAAAATTGTTTCATGAAGTCCCCAACGAGATCGAACAAACTCTTCCCTTTGAATCGCTTCAAGTTGATTCCGAATCTCAACCCAATTCTGCAATCGAAAAACTCCCGAAATTGGACCTCAAACCACTTCCCGCTCACCTTAAGTATGCATACTTAGGTGAAAACGAAACTTGTCCTGTCATCATTTCTAACAATCTTTCCCTTGACCAAGAAGCTTCTCTTCTCTCTATTCTTTTGAAAAATAGAGAAGCAATTGGGTGGTCCATTACTGATATTAAGGGAATTAGCCCTGCTATTGTCCAACATCGCATTCATTTGATTGATGAAGCCAAACCCACTCGTGATGCACAACGGAGGCTTAATCCAAAAATGAAAGATGTGGTTCGTGACGAAATTCTTAAGCTCCTCGATAACGGTATCATATACCCCATCTCCGATAGCCCATGGGTTAGCCAAATTCATGTCGTGCCTAAAAAGTCCGGACTTACTGTTATAAAAAACGACGCTAACGAACTTATTCCAACTCGTACTCAAACTGGTTGGCGTGTTTGCATTGACTATCGAAAACTAAATGCCGCAACACGTAAGGATCATTTCCCTCTTCCATTTATCGACCAAATGCTCGAACGTTTAGCCGGCCACGAATTCTATTGCTTTCTTGATGGTTATTCCGGCTATAACCAAATTCCAATCGCTCCCGAAGATCAGGAGAAAACGACTTTCACGTGTCCATTCGGTACCTTCGCTTATCGACGTATGCCATTCGGACTTTGTAACGCTCCTGCGACTTTCCAACGATGCATGGTTGGAATCTTTTCTGACATGATTGAGCGCTTTCTAGAAGTCTTTATGGACGATTTCTCTATCTTCGGTGATTCTTTTTCTCAATGTTTACATCACCTCGAGTTGGTTTTGAATCGATGTAAAGAAAAACACTTGACTTTGAATTGGGAAAAATGCCACTTTATGGTCAAACAAGGCATTGTCCTTGGACATATCATCTCAAACAAAGGCATTGAGGTAGACAAAGCGAAAATCGATGTCATTGCAAATCTACCCATTCCCAAATCTGTTAAGGACATTCGATCATTTTTAGGGCACGCTGGCTTTTATCGACGCTTTGTGAAAGACTTTAGCAAAATCGATCGTCCTTTGACGACTCTTCTTGGAAAAGACGTTCCTTTCGATTTTAACTCTGATTGTATCTCTTCTTTTGAACGTCTTAAGAGCGAACTCATTTCTGCCCCAATCATTTGCGCACCCAGTTGGGATCTTCCTTTCGAAATAATGTGTGATGCTTCGAACTTTGCCGTTGGTGCTGTCTTGGGACAACGCATCAACAAGATCCTTTATGTCATTTACTACGCAAGTATGACCTTGAACGACGCTCAACTCAACTACACAACAACTGAAAAAGAGCTTCTAGTTGTCGTTTTTGCGCTTGAAAAGTTTCGACCTTACTTGATAGGTTCACACATTACGGTCTACACTGACCATTCTGCGCTTCGATATCTCTTCGCTAAAAAGGATGCTAAATCCCGTTTGATTCGTTGGATCCTTTTACTTCAAGAATTCGACCTTACAATCAAAGACAAAAAAGGATCCGATAATGTCATAGCTGATCATTTATCTCGTCTTTCGAACGCACCATCTTCCTTGCCGATCAATGAAAACTTCCCCGATGAACAACTTCTTTCTATTTCTATCGATCCATGGTACGCTGATATAGTGAACTACTTAGTCACTAAAGAAACTCCCTCATTTTGGTCCAAACAGGACAAATGTAAATTCATGTCCCAAGTGAAATATTTCTATTGGGACGATCCATATTTGTTCAAATATTGTCCCGACCAAATCATCCGACGTTGCATTCCGGATAATGAGATACAGAGTGTTCTTTCATTTTGCCACGATCAAGCGTGTGGTGGACATTTCGGTCCTCGAAAAACTGCGGAAAAAGTGCTTCAGTGTGGTTTCTATTGGCCTTCTCTTTTCAAAGACTCGTTTGAATTTTGTAAAACTTGTGATCGATGTCAAATGCTTGGACGAATTTGTCGACGAGATATGATGCCTTTAAACCCCATTCTTACGATCGAAATCTTTGATGTATGGGGTATCGACTTTATGGGACCTTTTCCAAATTCTTTTGGAAACTTGTATATCCTTCTCGCTGTCGATTACGTTTCAAAATGGGTCGAAGCCGTTTCTTGCAAAACCAATGACCACAGAATTGTTGTGAAATTTCTCAAAGAAAACATCTTTTCGAGGTTCGGTACGCCTCGCACAATAATCAGTGATAACGGAACCCATTTTTGCAACCGTTCTTTTGAAACTTTAATGAAAAAATACTCGATAACCCACAAGTTATCCACTCCGTATCATCCTCAGACTTGTGGCCAAGTTGAAGTTTCAAATCGACAAATAAAACAAATCTTGGAGAAAACTGTCAATAAAAATCGAAAAGATTGGTCTCAGAAATTAACCGACGCACTTTGGGCTTACCGTACTGCTTTTAAAACTAACCTTGGGATGTCCCCATTTCGTTTAGTTTACGGTAAAGCTTGCCATTTACCCGTTGAAATTGAACACAAAGCGTTGTGGGCAATAAAAAACTTTAACTTTGATCTTGAAAAAGCTGGTGAAACTCGAAAACTACAACTCAACGAACTCGAAGAACTTAGGAACGACGCGTATGAAAACGAGAAAATTTACAAAGGAAGAACCAAAGTTTTTCATGACAAGTCAATCCTAAGGAAAACGTTTTTGCCTAACCAGAAAGTTCTTTTATATGACTCGAGACTTCATTTATTCCCTGGGAAACTTAAATCAAGGTGGACCTGACCATTTATGGTACGAACTGTTTTTCCACATGGTGCCATAGAAATAGAAAACCCAAAGGATGGATCGATTTTCAAAGTCAATGGTCATCGTTTGAAACCCTTCTTCGAATTGCCTGGTAACCAAGAGGAGGAGCTCATGATCCTTCATGAGCCAAGCTACGTCTAGTAAGAATGTTAACCGTCTTTTGTAAATATGTACATATTTTTCCCCGTTACACTCATTATATCATGCATCGACTGTGGGGACACAGTCAAAATTAAGTGTAGGGGGAGTCTCATTTTCATTTTTTTTTAGTTTTTCATGGCATTTTTTTTTCATTTTCTTAAAAAAAAACTCAAAACTCCTAAATCTCAAAAACATTTTCTTTTAACCATTTTGATTTATTTTTGAAGAAACACTATGGGATAAGTATAAGTTTTGGTTAATAAATTGAAATTTTTGAAAATTTATTTGTCTTAAAATAAAAATAAAAATGAAGTTTGATTACATATAACAATGGTTTAACTAGTATATAGGAAGGTTCATCTATGCTAATTATGAAGTATGTCTTGAAAATCTTTGTTTAAAAAGTGGTAAATTTAAAGTAAGGATATAACATTTTTGTCTTCTAAGTTAAATGGTGCTAAGATGGTTTTGCAAAACTCTCTCTCTCTCATAAAAAAATACATATATAAAAAAAAATACAAAATAATAACATCTAAAGTATTCACTCTCATTTAAAAGTCCTCACGGTTATGCATGGGTGAATTACTTGGAATCTTTGATTATGTGCTTTCATACTCATTTAAAAGTCCTCACGGTTATGTATGTATGGAACACATACCCAAAAAAAACATACTTAATAAAAACCACCTACGGTCGATAGGTGTATGCACTAAAGTGTGTGCACTCGCCATGCTCTGTACTCCCCTCACATAAGCCCGAAAGGCAGTGCATGGGTGGTATATCTGGCCTCAGTTTACCTGAGCTAGGTGTGTAATATTTCGTGCAAATAATGAGAGAGCAAGCAATTGAAATCCTAGCACTATTTTAACTTGTTTGATTTAACTTGTTATTGAAAAGAAATGAAAATACCACTTTAATAAACTTTGATAATCAACTAAGGATCCATTTCATAATTACATTATGTTATCAACCGAAACAACTAGCCAAACTATGGTCTATCTATGACAACTTGATTTTTATTGAAAATTTTACGACCAAAACTTGTATTTAACTTATTCGTGTCAATTTAAAAATAAATCCTTCATTTGTAAATATTTCCAAAAAGTTCGCATTCATCTCTTTGTAAATAAATCTTGCAATTTGTAAATATTTTCATCCTGCATTTGGATTTTGTGGGTAGTATTCGCTGAAAACCCTCACGAGACAACACTCATCCTACTGGGGACACCCAGAGGTTTAACGGCTTATTGCATACGCTCAATGCAATCGTGCTCCCTACGAAAACGGATTTATCTTAGTTTTCCTTTATTCGAGGACGAATAAAAAGATAAGTGTGGGGGTATTTGATGTGCACGTAATTGTGCATATATTTACATCCATATTTTATCTCTTTTTATTTAAATAATCATCATATTTGGGCATTTTAACATGTTTAAAACCAAAATTCAATTATTTCCAAACCATCATATTTTCATCATCATTCAGGGGCAAAACGGTCATTTTTGTGCATGTGTCAATGTAAGAATTTTTACTTGGACATTTTTTGATTATTTTTATAGGAATTTGGATGCATATGGAAGAGGCTTATATGAAGATACATGCATGCACAAGGAAATACAAAGGAATAAAGAGGAAATAATTCAAGTTCAAGATCATGGAGGACCCCACCCACTTACCTAACTTCCAATTAGAAGCTAAGCACATGCTAAAAGGACTTAAAGCTTCATGTACATATTAAGTGGGGGATTAGTGAATGTTAATGATTACTTGGAGGCTACACCACCTCAAGGGTATTTTGGGAAGCTCCCTAAAAAGAGAATTAGGGTTTTATGCATGTATAAATAGCCCTCTTATGTACATGAAGATCATCTTCTACTCTTTCATTTACTTAGGAAATTAAGAAATCAAGTGTAAGCTCAATGTTCTATGAAATAAAAATGGCTTTCAAGCCTCTTTCTTCTCTCTTTTCTACATGTTTTTCTTTATTTTATTGTTAATGTTTATTTTTATGCTCTCTTTCTCTTTATGCTCATAGCTTAGATTCACATTTATGCAAGTAGTTAGTAGCTAATCTCTTTGCTTTCTTTGCTTATTTTCTATTCTCTTTTCTTTTTAATGTTGAAACTTACATGTGTTGCTTTAATGCCACAAATGAGTAGCTAAACTCCTTCAATTTAGGGGTGATGAAGCTCTCTAACTTTATGTAATATCAACATTTTATGATTTATGATCTCTTTTGGTCTATGCTTCATGAAGTAAGTTTTGATGCAAGTTTATACAAGTGGGTTTGATAGCTTATATTGTTTATGCAAATGAGCTATTCTTATTCAACATAAACACAATTTGCATCATCATTTGCTAATCCATTTTTGATTTTGAAATGAAAGTAAAAATGAAATTTGATGATCTATGTTACTAATTACAATAGTAAATAGATCATACTTAAATTAGCTTTTGCTTTGGCTTCATTTTCATTAGAATAGATAAGTGGTTTATGTGTTGTATTATAGTTTGATGGTTTGAGTTATGTTAATTAATAACATAAACAAACCATACTTATGATAAATACAACAATATTTCACTTAATGTCAAAACTAGAGATCATAAATTATTGTTTGTTGATTTACAAAAATATGGGAGTGGATTTATCCCTAAATTGTTCTCTAGTTCAATAGTTCTTAAATCAAACTTTAACTCTAGCTTTAGCTTCATTTTATTTCTAGTTAACAACTTCTCCTCCATTTGGTCTAATTTGATTGAATAGATTTTTAAACTCTAACAATTCCCTACGGATCGACCCGTATTCGCCGCGTGCTACATTCGTACACCATGCGCTTGCGGTTATTTTTAATTTCAATTCGATCGACGGTTTTCTAAATCGATAGAATTTCTGTCGACGAACATTACCATTGAGGGGTCCGCCTCAGGAATAGGTATTAAATGATGGGGTCTGCCATAGTTGTGGTCTTAAAAGGCTAGAGTCTGCCTATTATATAATAAAGTTATTAAGTGGCTTGGTACTATTTCTTGCATTGTTATATATTTAGGACATGAGATTTGGATCATGGTATTTAGAAACCTGCTTCGGGAATGGAAGGAATTAAGTGGTCGATTGAGGACCTGCCTCCTTTTCTTATAAGAAGTATTAAATGGTTTTATGTATGCAAGTTATATTCTTATTTTAAAATATACTTTCCAAGTACTGAAATGGTAAGACTCGAGGTTTTTATTCACCTAACATTTTTTGTTCTGACTCCCTCCTCATTACAAAACAGTTAAGAACAGAGTGATGACGATGCTTGTAGGCAGAGTAGCTTAAGCTTGTGGTAGTTATTTTTATTATCTTTATGCTGTTTTATGTTATACCCGTGTATTTTGGACAAATAATGTAGCAGATCTTATTTAATAGCTGATGATTATAACACCCCATAATTTAGCACTAGTTATTTAATTGGTTAGTTAGTTAATTAATTAGGCTTTAAAATGGGAATTTGTGCAAATGATGGAATTAGATTGCAAAATTCACACCATTGCATTCATGGTGAAACTCTGAGCAACTTTTATGTTTGGAATTTTGCGATCAGAGTCCAATGAAAAATGAATTCAAAAAGGAAATAGTTCGAATAGAATAAATTAACATTTATATATTAATTATCTAGGGCCCTTAAGTAGACTGGCATATAGGAGCGGTTGATCGGGGGCGGTTGACCGCTTCATGTGTGGCGGCTAGGATTATCTTAGGCCCAACGGTTCGGATTTACTATATTTTGATCTAACGGTTCTTGTTGATTCTAGTGCCTATAAATTCGGGCCTAACCCTCCCTTCTCTTCTCATATTTTTCTAGAGGCAATAGCGAAGCTCTACCATTTCTTCTTTTCCACTTTCTTTCTAACTTATAAAAATAAAATATTCATATCTATATTCATGCAAATTGGAAAAGAACGGAAATCTAATAAAAAGGAGAAGAGAAGAGAATCAACTATACATGTATTTGAGGTAATATATATATATATATACATACATACATACATATATACATACACACATATATATTTATATATATATATATATATATATATATATATTTATATATATATATATCTGTGTGTGTGTGTTTATGTGTGTGTCTGTATCTATTTTCTCTCTCAATCAGATATATCTTCCTAGATCTGTAATTCTAATGTACGTACATACAATTTTATATAAATTTCTTGGATTAAAAAGGATTTAGAGCTGAATTTAGGGTTCTACTTCAAATCTGGAGATTTGGATCGCTTTTAAAAGGCGAGTGGGAAATTTTATATATTGTTTATGATTTTAAATCTATTCAGTTAGCAAATATTTGATTTTTATGACTAAATCAATTTTATTTGTGAATTGTAGGCTTAAATTAATGTAGAAAACTATTGCCTACACATTCTCGTTTCAGATTTAATTTGAAATATGTTTACACCTAGATTTGTAGATCAACCCCAAAGATTTTAGAATTTGAATGTTGTCCATTTTTATTCCAGATCTATACTTGGGCGTAAAATAGGATTTTTGGATCATTTCTTAAATTTTTGCTAAGTTATAGATTTTACGTAGTTTAACTTGTGAAAGAACATCCGTTTATTTTTATTAATTTGTTTGCTTTTCCACTTTTGATTGAAAAAGGAGATGCTGGATTAATACGGAATAAAATGAAAAGGGAAGTGATGTGTAAAGTACAAATTTATTCTTCGTAGTTTACAAGTTTTATTCCAAATAAAAAGAAATTAACCATTGTTTGTAAGTCCAAACGTAGTAAATCTTTCCTTTTGTGTTAAACCAATTTATGGAAATCGTAACGGAAAATCTTCCTAAGGAACTTAATTCCAACAAATTAAATATGAAAAGTATATTCTAGTTAAATATTTATGACTATAATATATTTGGATAAGCGTAGTATTTTTATTAGGTAGTTTATACGTATTTATTGCGTTAATAAAAAAGAACAACATTTATTCATGCGTTGCTTATGCATAACGTTCATTAGCTGTTGTTATATTTAAGAAAGCAAATAGTTAGAATTAGATAAGTTAGTAACTCCTATTAATGGAACATAAATTAGTACTTGCCAATAGTTAATAGGAAATACAAGATTGTAACCCTAATTAATGGGCAATTAATGGAAAATAATGGACAGGATTAGATTAGGGGTTACACTTAATTAGTTAAAGACCGTAACTCTAATTAATGGGAAATTAATGGAAATGAATTTAGGAGTTACAATTAATAGGGAAAAATGGATAGATAAGGACTCATAATAATGGAATTGATATAAAAATTTGCTAATTTGATCATGCATGAATGTCTTAGAAAATGTCCGTTAGGATTTTATGGACAAATTGACATTTATAAGCATTAAAAGGGTATTTATGGATAGATAAGTATTCAAGGTATATCTTACTGCTTTAAATAAAAAGGGAATTTATAAGCTAAATTCAATGTCAACTTAAGATAATATAAGTAAAGACTTAGGAAGGTTAATTGGATTTAGTAAGTTAGTGATGCGAGGTCAGTAGGGTCACCCGACAGAAGAATGCCATTCACTTTGAGGCCGCCAGTAGTCGGGCGCACTTACTAGCAATGTGAGATATCACTAACCCTACGGTCTATGACTTTGTGAGAGATAGGACCTGCCTTAGGGTCAAAAAATATTAAGTGGTCGTTTGAGGGCCCGCCTCTTTCCCAATTAAGAAGTATTAAGTGGTCCAAATTTGGAATTATGAGCGGTAAGGGATATCTACTTAGGGGTTCGCTTCTGGTTTTAGGTATCAAGTGGTTATGGTGCCTGCCTCTCTCCTATAAGAAAGTATTAAGTAACCTAGTGAGATTCTAAATAAATAAGGATGTCTCTAAAAGAGTTTACTTTAGTGTTGAGGCATTAAGTGGTTATTTTAGGGCCCGCCTCCCTACCGAAAGAAGTAACCTAGTGAGGTTCCAAATTAGTAATTAAGAGTGATAGTGGATATGTGGGGAAAGGTTCACTTCGGGTTGGAGGTATTAAGTGACTGATGTAAGCTTCTTTAGTCTCTTAAAAATAAGTATTAAGTTACCAAGTGAGATTCCAAGCGATGTAAGGTAAATAGTACCAGTGAAGAGTTCGCATTGGGGTAAGCTATAAAATGAAAAAGGCCTAGCTATAAATATGTGTTAAATGGTAAGAGGTCTACCTAGCCCTTACTAATAAGGTATTAAGTGGCTTGGGTACAGTCTCCCACATTGCTAAGGCCATAATAACGATAGTACCAATGATGAGTCCACCTGAGGATATGCATTAAGTGATATAGGACCTACCTAGAATATAGGTTTTAAATGGTTAGAAGTTTGCCTAGTCCTTTTAAAGGTATTAAGTGGTTGGGTACTATCTCTTACATGGCTATGATTTTATTGGTGATAAAGGCAGTAATAGTTGGACATTAAATGTTAAATTCCTTAAATAGTGGTTAGAGGTCTTTGTAGCTAGGACCCATTGATCATTGACAACATTTTTAGGAAACCACCTTGAGAAAGGTCTTAAATGATGGGGTCTACCTTAATTGAGGTCTTAAATGCCAAATTCTGCCTATTTTTCTCCTAAAAGTATTATGCAGTGATTGTAGAAGCCTGCTTCATGTTTAGAAGTATTAAGATGGGTTTGGAAGTATTGGGTGGTTGATAAGGCTTCGTCGGTATTTTGTACCTGGGAAAAGGTAGGTAAGTGATTGTGTGTGTAATGCAAGGTTAGATTAGAATTGCTAACCTTAATAGACATAACAATTAAATGGAAACCAATCAATATAAATTTATGTTATGTGTAGTTTATAGATTTTCCAATCGCCAGAACATTATTCTGACCTCCTCCTCATTAAAGCCCATAGGATAGATTTAAAGGAACATGTCACTGGAGCTAGATGTGTTTAGTTGCTAGAGAAGTCTTCTTTTATCTCATGCATGATGCTGATGTGACAATCCGTTATCCAAGGAATACCATTATTACCAAGGTAGTAATCACTATCAATATTCTTATCCTACTATTGTTTCCGCTATGAGTTTATATTTCTATCAATCTTTGATAATGCCCATGCTTATTTGCAGGTACCAGATCCAATGATATATGCTTTGATGGACTTGGGTTTTGATTTTTGGTTTATTACATTTGGTATTAGAGCTTAAGTTAGTAGATCAGTGGAACTAGAATAAACTAAGAGGACATATTCGTATTTTCCTATCTACTATTATTATAATTTACGTTAAACTCTAAGAATTCCGACTGTAGAAGTAGTTGAAGTTCCACTCCAATGGAATGGGCAAAGCAACTATGGGCTGGAAATATCTTAGAGTTAAGATTTTCACGCCGACTTCAAAGTACTCCATGGAGTGCTGGTAATGCATAAAGCACCGTTCATGAAGAGCATGCGTATGACATTTGGCAAAATCTCGAAGACTGAAGGTGTTCGAGTTGATGGTTGAGATTCTAGCTACTTATGATTTTGGATTTTGACGATGAGTTCCAGTCGAAGACAGACATTTAATCCATAAGGCAGGAAATAAGAGTCTATACGTCGCAATGATCCAAAGGTATGTTTTTGCTAAGGTGGATTCATTGATCACCTCTTTGATGGCAAACCGGATTTTTATTTGTATAATTAATGTCAATTATTTATTCTAAATAAATTTTTTATAAATTATATTCTGAAAATGCCTTAGATTTTGGAAAAATAAGTTTTTGGAAACCCTAATATATATATATATATATATATATGATTTTTAAGGGAAATTTCGGTATGAAATAGTTTCTATTATTTAGAAACAAGTATAAAGGAGCATATATTTAAATCAGTGATATTTTTGTTTATGAAATCGAGGTTTTTAAAATCTTCTCTTTATGTCACAGACAAAATAGGAACAACGTTCAATTTTATTGACGTATGCAGTTTGAAGTGTTGTACCTTCAGCTATTGGAAGAAATATTTTTGTGCAAAGTAGGAAAAAAATAGCCGCTAGAATATTTGTGAGTTTTTGGAATTGTCACTACAATAAAATAATCATATTACAACTTTTCATTTACAACTTGCACAAATTGACAGTTGTATTAGATATTATATAACAACTGTTCGGTTGTAGCAGTTGTAACAAATGTAATTTTAACAACTGTAATTGTACAGCAGTTGTAATATATGTCTATAACAACCATTTGTTTGTGGCAGTTGTAAATATTTATGTACAACAACTGTTTTTGACAGTGGTCTCCCTGGATTACAGAAAATTACAACTTCCCCCCTTTATTTTCATTTGCCCGCTCATTACATCGAAGAAAAATAAAATTGGCCCCAAATTTTTAAATCTAAACCCTAGCCCATCCCGCTTCTCTGCTTTGCCATCCACGAATTAAACCACGCTCGCTGAAATTGACGAAACCATCTTCCAAACCCTATCCGACTACTCTCCGCCATCTGCTCGCCTCTGTCACCTGTCTCTATTGCTACATTCATTTGCTTGCTTCGTCTTCGTTGCTCGTCTCCGTTGCCACCCACGTTTGCTTGTTGTTGCTGCTGCTCGCTTGTGTTTGTCGCGGTCGACGAAGCTACAGGTATGTTGCTACCCGCGATTTAATTGATTTTATTCGGTTCTTACTGTTATTTGTTGATTATCATTATTGATAGTTAAATGACTCTTTACCATTTCACACCAAATGCTAGATTTAGGTTTATTTATTTTGATGAAAATATGTATATCCAATTCATTCTGTGATTTAAGATGAATTTGGTTTATCTTGTATATATGGTTTTCAAGTCACTCTCAAATTTTTGGTGCTTAGCTGTTTTTTCTTTCAAATTTCTGTACAATGGATGATGGTGGAGTCTTCATGTCAAATCATCTGCTTTATGCATATAATTACTCAATGAGCAGTTGTACTCTCCACTTTTATGCAATGTGTTATGCATACATGACAACTTTATAATTATTTCTTCAGTATGCTGTTACAATTTATCTTTCTTTCAGCTTGGCTTTCCCTTAGATTAACCATGTTAAATTCCTATGTATATTGTGACTGTCTATTTCTACATATCACTTCAAGTGTTTGCAAGGCATGGCAAAAAAATAATATAAATTGCACTTTTTTCATTTAATATGGTTAATGTACTTTTGTCATTTATCAATACATAATAATTTGGAATAGCATTACGATGCTTTTTGATGCCAATTATGTTGATTAAGTACCAAATTAGTCAACAGTATTTGCTATTCTGTTTTAGATATATTCAATAGTTAATAAACTCAATTACTGTATTAGGAGTTAATACGAACATCAGGGGATAAAAATGAAATATTATTGACACAATAAACAAATAAGGCCACACGCACTTTTAACCCCTTAGTACATAATAATTTGAAACAAAGCTCATTGTATTTCTTAAATAAAATATTAATGATGACAATTTGTTGTTCGTTACATGGATACTGAACCGTTAATGGATTGAACAATTATATTTACATTTAATACAAACAATGACGGATAATAGGAAGGCATGTTGTTACACATTAAGCGAAAAAAAACCGGCTATGCATAATACATTAACACATTATAAATTTACTTATTTATAGTTGCAAGAAAACAAAAGATGCATTTATTTTTCTAATGGTTCCATATCTAAATATGTTCCACCAGTTCTTCATAAGTTCTGTAAAGTTGGACAAAAAACAAATTAACAGTATCAAACCATCTTCATAGAATCTTTTCAGATTCATTTCGTTCGTACGTAGCTCATCTTCTCATGTATATAATTTGTTCTACATATAATAATCAAATTACTTAACTACATGAAAATAATAGAAATCCTTGTTTATAAATGAAGCAGCAAATCATTTCAACAGTTCCATTTGCATTAAATAATTAAATTAATAATACTAAGAAAAATGAAAACTGACTACACATGATATATATAATTAAGCATCTGCTCTGTTTTTTAATTTGGCATAATAATACATGTAAAGAATGGACTATTTAAAACTTACTAGTTTCTTTTGTCGTGTAGTTACTATTTTCTTTTGCATGTGCGTCCAATCGGATCCATACAAGCTATGGACAAAACATGGGTTAACCTACCAAGGTTTTGTAATTTTTGATTAGGTATTTCATACATATAACTATTTAGGGTTGACAAAGGACATGTTTATTTTTTGTAGAATGACAGAGGAATATAGGCAAGCCGTTCGGAATTTCGTACATAAGCATGCAGAAAGTGAGGGTAATCCAGAAAAAATTATTTGTCTGTGTCGTCAATGTAGGAATCTTGTTTGGCATTCTCCAAGAGATGTTGTGACACATTTGGTGTGTTTTGGAATTGATCCAACATATGATGTATGGATATTTCACGGAGAAGCACGTCATACATGAAATGAAGCCGATGAAGTGACAGATACATACAGAATGTATTTAGATGCAGAAATTGGTAACGATGAGAATGAGTATCATGTTAATGATAAACATAGGGAAGAACTAAGAAAATGTTGGAGACAGCTGAAATTCCTTTATATCCTGGTTGTACAAGCCATACAAAGTTGTCTGCTACAATACTTCTTTATAAACATAAGGCTCGAAATGGTATAACCGACACAGCATTTACGGAACTTCTTAAGCTTCTTAGGGATATGCTACCTAAGGAAAACAAGCTTCCTGATTCTACATATGCAACAAAGAAGTTGATTAAATCATTTGGTTTAGGTTATAGGAATATACATGCATGCGTAAACGATTGTTGTCTATTTAGAAAAGAGCTTGCACATTGTGATTTTTGCCCCAAATGTGGCAAATCTCGTTGGAAAAAGAACAAGACAAGCGAAGATGGAAAGCAAGCCAAAATACCTGTGAAGGTTTTGAGATACTTTCCACTCATACCAAGGTTGAAAAGAATGTTCATGTCGTCGGAGACCTCAGAACAATTAAGATGGCATAGCAGTAATAAAAGAGAAGATTCCAAACTGCAACATCCTGTAGATTCCTCTCAATGGTCTACAATTGATAGAATGTATCCTTCCTTTGCATCCGATCCACGAAATTTAAGGCTCGGTCTTGCAAGTGATGGTTTTAACCCCTTTGGTGATTGGAATTCAACATATAGTTGTTGGACAGTGTTTCTTGTTGCTTATAATTTCCCTCCGTGGCTTTGTACGCATAAAGATAATATAATGCTATCTTTATTAATTCCAGGACCACGTCAACCAGGAAATGATATTGACATATATCTGTAACCACTTATTGAAGATTTGAACAAATTATGGAATAAAGGGGTAAAAGTGTATGATGCATACGATCGCAGCGAATTTAGATTAAATGCAGTTCTAATGTGGACAATAAATGATTTTCCAGCTTATGGAAATTTAGCAGGTTGCACTGTAAAAGGTAAGAGAGCATGTCCTGTTTGTGGCATTAATACATGTTCGATATGGCTACCATTTAGTAAAAAATGCGCATACTTGGGTCATAGGCGATTTCTTGCACCTAATCATGAATACCATCACCGTAAAAACTTGTTTGATGGAACCATAGAAAATAGACAAATGCTTCCAATACATACGGGTACTCAAATCTTCGATGATGTTAAAGATATCGTAAATGAGTGGGGGAAAAAAACAAAGGAAGACGAGAGAGACAGTAGGAAAAGAAAACGGGGGGATGTAAAGAAAAAGGGAATCCAAATGTGGAAAAAGAAATCCATTTTTTTATTTGCCTTATTGGAAGGTGAAATATAGCTAAAAATAAAATGTCTTTTTTTTAACCATTTCTAGTAATTAGTATTTTACTATCACTCTATTATACACATTTTTTGGGTTTTCGTAGGCACTTCCGTTGCGTCACAATCTAGATGTAATGCATGTCGAGAAAAATATTTGCGAGAGTATTCTCGGTACATTGCTTGATATCAAAGGAAAATCAAAAGATGGAATTAGTTCACGTCGAGATTTGGAAGCAATGCATATAAGGAAGAAGTTGCATCCTATAGATGTTGGAAGTAAAGTATTACTTCTGCTGCCCCATGCACCCTAACAGACCAAGAAAAAGAGATCTTTTATGATAGGATGAGGAATTTGAAGGTGCCTGATGGGTATAGCTCAAATATTGGGAAATGTTTTGCAAAACAAGACAAAATTTCAAGTCTTAAGTCTCATGATTATCATGTTTTGCTGCAACAACTATTGTCTGTAGCATTGAGAGGGCTATTGCCTGTAGGTACAAGGAATGCAATATTGCGACTATGTTCATTTTACAATGACATATGTCAAAGAGTGCTTGATAGAAATAAATTAGAATCCATGGAAAATCAAGTCGCATTAACACTATGTGACCTTGAGAGATTCTTTCCTCCTCCTTTTTTTGACATCATGATTCACTTGACAATACATTTGGGAAGGGAAGCAAGAATTTGTGGACCGGTACAATACCCGTGGATGTATCCATTTGAGAGGTATATTTTTTTATGAATACCTAAAGTAATTAATTAATAAAACATGCACTTATGAAAGCATTTTATGCTTATATCTTGATTGTAGGTATATGAAAATACTGAAGGGTTATGTTAAAAATCAAGCCCGACACGAAGGATGCATAGCTGAGCGCTATTCTTCTGAAGAATGCATTAAGTATTGTGCTAGATATATTGACGATGGGTATAACTTTGGAGAAATAAAAAATCGGAATGAAGTGCAGCAAAGTGATTCCATACTCAATGGACGTCCAATTTCCAAAGGAAAACCCATCTTAGTTTCCGAGGAAGTAATTGATGCTGCTCATCGGTATGTGTTGTTCAACACCGATGAAGTGGAGCCGTACATAGAGTAAGTACAAGTTCAACTCGATTATTCTATATGAATGCAATTAAATTTTAACTTATACGTTTGCAATCCAGAATGCACAAAGAGGAGTTGAAACGTTTGCACCCTCGACTGTTACAAGACGATGTGGAATTTTCAAAACTACATTCAGAGACTTTTAGTTGTTGGTTTGGAAAAAAGGTTGGAGTAGTTATATTTTCTTTCTTTAGAACAATTAACCTTCATATATGAACATATTTTTGTCATATATCGTTATAAACAAAATTATATATGTCCAGGTTAAAGATGAGAGAAATGTTTCACATGTTAGCGAAATAATAAAATGGCTTTCATATGGGCCTCGGTCATAAGTAGTTTCGTATACTGGCTATATTGTTAATGGACGGCGTTTCCATACTAAGGATTACGAGAAGTCTATGCAAAATAGTGGTGTTTCCATTGAGGCAAATCCTATTCGGGCAGACGGGTCCGTTGAGAAAATTATTTATTATGGCATCTTGCGTGAAATTTTGTTGTTGGACTACCGTCTATTTTAAGTTGCTTTGTTTAAGTGTGATTGGGCAAATATTTATCGTGGTGTTAAGGTTGAAGATGGATTTACATTAGTTAATTTACATCAGTTCCAAAATCAATTTGCAAGCAATCCTTTCATCTTAGCAACACAAGCTGTACAAGTGTTCTTCTGTAGAGAAAGTAGTTGTTCAAATTGGTATGTCGTTTTGAAAGCACCTCCTAGAGGTTTTCATGAATTGGAAAAATATGAGGAGGAGGAAAACTCAACTAGTAAACCACTAGATGAGTCACTACTTAATGATGGAGATGTTGATAATGGGGACAAAAGTTACATAAGGAAGGATTGCGATGGCATTTTGGTATGAATAAAGCATTCATTTATTTTATATGTAGTCATATGCCTTAAAATGTTTAGTTATGTAGTTATATGTCTCATATATATAGTGTAAATGTAACGACCCGTAAATTTTCGATAATTGAATTAGCTAATTTAATAAGATTTCGTGATTTAATGTTAGAAAAAAATTTGTAATTCATTTGGAATAATAATAACTGGAATGAATTGCAATAATTATCCAAGTAATGAAAAAAAAAGCTACTTAGTGAATGCCTTTGCAATCAATAGTTGAATAGGATATTAAATGTTGAATTCATTGGGTATGATAGAGTAATTGATTGATAAGTAAAATCTATTTGAAATCAAATATTGAATATTGAACACGTAATTGTTTAAATTAAATATTTAAAACTTATTGAATAATTGAATAACTGTAAAATGAAAATAGTGTTCTAAATTTTGAAATGGTTTTAAAAGTTGAATCTTATAAGTTCAATTTCAATATTTCAAAAGATAATGAATTATTGGATAAGCGATATTGTCTAAATTAAATATTTGGAATTTATTGGATAAATAAAATAACGGGTTTAATATGATTAAAAATGATTTGTAAAATTTTATTTTATCATATTGGAGTTATAGTGATGTTATAGAACTTTTAAAACTGAATTTAAAATTTATTTGTGAAAATTGAATATTTTAATATTTAATTATCGCCTGAAAAATAGCCAATTTTTGAACAGTCTCAGAATTGGACGAAACTAGTTCTATTGGATCCGTAATAGTTAGTTATTATCGGATTTCAATTTTCGTAGCAATCGGAGTTGTCGTTTGACCGTGGCAGCTCGAAACGCGTTGAAATTGTTTAATATTAATTTGGCGAGTTAAAAATAGTCATTTTTCAAACGGTCTCGGATTTCGACGAAACTAGTTTCATTGGATCCGTAATGTTATATTATTGTAAGGTTTCAAATTTCAAGTCAAACGGATTTACCGTTTGTCCGGGGCAAGACAAAACGCATAGAAATTCGTTTAATCGGTTTAATTTAAATTTGATCATTTATTGCCGTAACTCACACATATGATCGAATTAGCCTCCGAAACCTATTCCATTGCGTCCGGAATGGGGGTAAAACCTTATAAACGCCTGGCGGCACGTCTCGATTGGAGTTCGGATGATTTTGGACCTACCAATATAAATACGCACGCAAACCGAGACAGTTTTATTATTATTATAATCCAGAAACCCTAATTCTAAATCATGGCCGCCACCTATTCCATGGCCAGAAATTGCCGATCTTCTTTCCTTAATATCTTTCAATCCGTTCAACGAAATCAAAAAATTCCAAAAGCAAAAGTGTAGATCTCGACGAGCTCTTCAAATCCATACGGAGATGATCGAAAACGGAGCTTCGAATCAACGGGAAATCGTGTAGGAAGGGGCTGCGTTTTTCGCGTTTTTCGAGGTAAAATAGGAGGCCGAGTTCCACCATCTTACAGCCGAAGGTAGCCTTCGTCGTGAGCTTCAAAACCATGGTCGTTGATCGGCCTGAAGTTGATCGTGGTGGTCACAATATTTAACCCTAGGTGATGGCTTATGGGTTCATGTTGTTCGGTTTCTTCCTGTAGAATGAACGTGAGATGGAAGAAAGAAGGAGCGGTGGAGATTTGCAGAGGAGGGATCTAGTGGCTGAGATTTGAGTTAGGTAAAATTATAAAGAAGGTTGTAAATTTAGTTAATATAAAATCGTGTAAACTTGTAAAAATCATATCTTTTTCATACAAGGTCGGATTCGGACGAAACTTTTTGCGTTGGAATCGTTTCGACGAGCTCTTCGCAAAGGAGCTGGATTGGAATCGTTTGGAGCTAGAGAAAATTTTGGGTTAAATCGAACGTCGTTCGATTTGATTTGAAATCGTAAAATCAAGGTGAGTGTTTTATAACGCTCACAACGTACTGAATATCTTTATGCTAGTTAAAATTGTCATTATGTAGTGTTATGATTTTATTTGTCGTTGTTTGATAAAAATTTAATGGTCATATAGATTGTCATTCGAATTAATCGTTGAAGTTTAAATTTGACAGTTAAATTGAAATTGAAATTGAATTGCAATTTAATCACCCGACATCGATAACTATGAAATTGCCTTGAATTGTATTGCCTATTGGACGATGTATTTCGATGATGTTATTGGTTGATGTTTGAATGTTTGGATGTTTATTTGCTTATATATATCCTGTTATGCATACATATGATACTGTGATTTAATTTAAGTAATATATGCTCATCCCTGACATTTAATTGAAATAAATAATTACTTGGCCATAGGATAGAAAATTATATACGGACACCGAATTGGCTAAATTAATAATTTTTAAAATCGTCGATTTGAAATTTATTTATATGTTTGTTTAAAAGTTATAAATAGACATAAATTTATAGAAATCGAATTTATCGAAATTTGGGTTTGGAATGTTGAAATAAATTTGGTTAAAAGAAATTGTTAAGCAATATAAGTCGAGACTTTGAAATTTAAAAATTGGGATTTGATTTAAATTCGAAAATTGATTTGTTTAAAGATTTAACCCTAATTCGGGATTTGAATATTACTATGTAAAAGCGATATAAAATGATATTTGAAATGGATTTGATTTTTAAAGCGAACATGATATTTTGATATCAATTATGAATCGATTTGAAATGTAAAAGAGCCAACGGTGTAATAATACGTAGTTATTAAAGAGACCGGGATCGGATATGGACATACTCTCTGTCGATACCGAAAACCACTTTAATAACTATTATACGCGGAGTGTTGATCCAGAATGAAGTGGATAGTTTGGTGAACGCGTTGGCTGAAGAAAGAGAACGATTATTGGATGACCCCTGACATGACTAAAACAGGAGCCGCGCCGGGCCATTGAGGTTCGCCACCTCTAGCGGACACACTTCTTCGATACCATATCTATTACATTTGTGATGCGATTTGGGTGCACCCCTTGATTTGGGAGTGTTGTTTCGCGGTGTTGGGGTAGCTGCTGGCTATGCCCAACATCAGTCCGGATCACGCAACTACTAGTTGGTATTGCCTCATGTACCTTGTCATACTGATTATCCTATTCGCGACCACTACGTTTTGATCTGTACCTTGAGTATATGGATTGCCCTCTGGTGACTTCCGGTTTTGGGGAAACTACGGTCTTGTATATGCTTTTGGGAATATAAAAATGTGTTAAGGGGGATTATGGTAACGCCTTAACGCTATTTTGATACTTTATATTACTGATAGGCATTATCTACTTAGCGTATATTACTACATAGTATATAGTTTCACGGATCCTTGAGAGATGGAAAATCCCGTAACATCTCTTGAGTTATTGCACGCACGTTGACACTGGATAGGAGATGTCAAACCCCGTAAACATCTCTGACGCCGTTACACTCATATTTATTTACGATTGACTTAACTTACATGAGGATATTTAGTCCTGACTCGAGTGTTTGTCTTTTCATTACGCTCGGGTCAGTCCTGAGTTTTCAGATTTTTGAGGATCTATTTCTGGAGGATGAAGACGAAGATTTGGTATATTATGTACTACTATTATATTCATTCCATTCCGCTGCATTGTTGTATGATATTTGTTGTGTATGTAACTCTGATAAATGTTGTATAATAATAATCAAATGTATTCATTTCAAATGTATTCAATTAATTAACAGCTTCATGAACTGTTATTTTATTATTATACTTTAGCCTTCCGCTGTGAAATTCTGTGTTGTTTCATTTCCTTTATTTCCCTTCCTTTTCTTTTCTTAATTACCCCAATAACTATCTGCCCTTTTAATGGTTTGGAATCGACATGGGTATTTGATCGTCGGTTTAAACTGTCCAAAAAGGCGGGTCGTTACAGTTGGTATCAGAGCTTTGGTTTAGCGATAAACCTTGGCTCTTGTGGGGAATAACTCATTGAAATAGAGGTAAACTATATGAATGAGTTGAGTGTATATGAGAGAGCGTACTTGTTATTTGATATAAAATGGTTTTATATTGTGTTAATTTGTTCCGTTGAGTATTTATGAATTCTGGTCGATACTTGGGACGCCAAGGCGTCGATAGGAATTTCTAAACACTCGAATAGGACAAACCAACACAATATCGTTTTGGAATATATTTTATATAAAAGAATTATTTGAATATTTATTCATTTTGATTGAATTGATTGTTAGGAGATGATAATATTAGATTATTATCGTTATTGTTTGATCAGTCAATATTTACAACAATTGATTAAATAACAATGGATTTAGGAAAATGAAATCTTGTAAACACAATTGATAATGAATATAAATGAATTTTAACTTGGATTTGGGAATTTAAATTCCGGTGCTTGAAATTGACTTACAAGAATATGAAAAACATAATATGAGTATTATATGATAGTATAATTGAGTTGAAATTGTTTTCGAAGGATTTTTTTTATGATAAGTGTTATATTCCCTTCTCTTGACGCTAGAAAATAATTTCGGTGATGAGTGCACGCATCATCGGCGTTTATTTTCGAGAGTCCGAGTGGGGGAGACCACTTAATAGCTTGTCTAAACTTTGTTTTGATTCAAATTTTATTTTATTTTGTACTCTCTATAGTATGATTGGTTATATAAATTATATAAGTATATATTATTTCAAAACTTGATTTGAAATGAAACCGGGATTGGAATTCTTAAGTCCTTTAATAATTAATGATTTTTTTAAATGAGTGAAATGAATTTAGACTTGAATCATTAAGGAACTTCTGAATTGTGAAATGAGAAATGAACCTAAGAGCTAAGTGAAATATCAATTGAAGTAGAAATCCTTAGAATTAGGAAATTATGAACTTAAAATAAAAATTGAAACTGTAAAACTCGCATAGTATTAAATTTCATTCTATAGCATAGATATAACTTACCAAAATATTTAAGAAGTTCAAAAATGTTATATGAATTGTTAATTGGATAATATACAAGTATAGGTTTGAATAATGAAATATGCATTTAATTAATGGTTTGCAAATATAAATAAAATTGTTAGTAAATAATTGGAATTCAAATTAACATTTAAAGGTGATTCACAATTATGTTAATATAAAATGGAAATACTATATGTGAATGAAAATGTGAAATTAAATTATAGTGAAATTTAAGTAATGACTTAAGAATTAATTAATTGAAAATTCAACTTTAAATGGAAAGAAGTTGTATGTTGTTTAACTACATTCTATTTGCATAACTATAACTTACCAAATACTTAAAAGGTTTAAAATGCTAATAAGGATAAGAAGAGAAATAATATACCAGTGTGAGAATGAAAATAAAATGTGAAGATCTAATTGATAGTTGTAAATATAAAAGAAATTTAAGCGGTAAAATGAATGATATATATAAGTGAATGAATAAAATTTAAAATTAATGAAATATAAATTTGGTAAATGGAAACTGATTAAATTTGAATATAACTAAATGTTTATAAGCTTGGAAGTGTATGAAATTAAAGTTGACTTGGAAATGTATAATTGATTTAGTGGAGATTTTGGATGGATGTTAATGTTTGATATGCATTGGTTGTTAGATGGATGATAATTGATTAAGTAGAATTCATTAGTGTTAATGGAATTGAATAAAGGGAATAAAATTTTAAAATAATAAAATTCAAATTCGAAGCAAAGTGAAATTAAATATAATGGAATTCAATTTAAATTGAAGCAAATTGACTTTAATTTAAAATATGAATGAAACAAACTTGAATAAATCAGAAACAAATTGAATGTAAACCTATTGTGTGGATGAATAAGAAAATAAATAGCTTTGTGTTTATGATTGTTCTTTAGAAAATTTGATGTTTTGATGGTTTGTACTTTGAAATAATAAAAGCAAAATTTTGGAAGAAAAAAAAAAATCCAAAATGGTCCAATACATGCTGAAATGAAAACAACCATAACTTTTAAATGGCTGAACGGAATTCGACGATTTTGGACTTTCCCAAAAGCTTAGAAACTATAGCACAACTTTTATTTAGAGTGTCTTGAGAAATTCCTTCGTCTACTAGGTTAAAAACTTGAATGTTACTCGCTGTCCTGTGTAAAAAAATAAGAAAAATCTGAAGCATACAACCTTAGTATTTTCACCATATCTTTTGACTGGTTTATCGGATTTTGATGATCTTGCCCTTTATGGAAAGCTAAGAACTTAAGCTAAAACTTTTGTTTTAAGTTTTTTGTGTTTTGATGTGGTTTAGAAGGTCGGAAATGTGGGTGAACGTCGCGGACCTGCGCAAACACTGCCCAGGCTGAAGCGTATCCCCTAAGTAAAACGGCCATAACTTTTGAACGGATGATCCGAATTCGATGATTTTGGACATTCCGGAAAACATGAAATGAATGCAACAACTTTTGTTTAGATTATGTTGTCAAATTTTACAGTTTAGGTGACCTAAAGCTAAGATTTGTTTGCTGTCCAGAAATTGAAATCTCAGTTTTGAAGCTAAATATGTTATATATATGTTGTGTAGGCTAAATAGATCGATCTATCTTTATATGCATGGTTCTAACTTAGTTATTGAGCATTTTAGTAGGTAGCAAAGGGGTTGCGCTTCGTTGTGGAGTTCGCTTCTACGCTAAACGCATAATGTAAGTAAAATGCTAATAAATGCTAAATAAAAGGTACGCTTACGGTTTTATATGATATTGGTGATATTTATATGTTGTTTCCCCACATATGGGATGCCTCATCATTGAGATGAGATGTATATTTATGATATATAGCTATTATATTTTTTCCGATCGAGCCGCGCAAAGGAGACTTTGCCGAAATTTTCCGTAAAATCCGGGTGTTAGAAATTTTTTCAAGTTTTAATTTTTTTTTTATAACTTGTTTTGATTACTAACTTTTAAAGTTAGGAAGCCGTTCGGAGTAAGTTAGTGGAAGCGTAGTTATGACTTTATAAATGGAATTTCATTGTTTTATAAGTTGGTAACTTTGAATAAAATATATCTAATGTTGAATTCTATACTTAGTTTCTTTTCCTTTCTTTTCCCTTCTTTTCCTTTTCGAGGACGAAAAGTTTTGAGTGGGGGAGAGTGTAACGACCCGTAAATTTTCGATAATTGAATTAGCTAATTTAATAAGATTTCGTGATTTAATGTTAGAAAAAAATTTGTAATTCATTTGGAATAATAATAACTGGAATGAATTGCAATAATTATCCAAGTAATGAAAAAAAAGCTACTTAGTGAATGCCTTTGCAATCAATAGTTGAATAGGATATTAAATGTTGAATTCATTGGGTATGATAGAGTAATTGATTGATAAGTAAAATCTATTTGAAATCAAATATTGAATATTGAACACGTAATTGTTTAAATTAAATATTTAAAACTTATTGAATAATTGAATAACTGTAAAATGAAAATAGTGTTCTAAATTTTGAAATGGTTTTAAAAGTTGAATCTTATAAGTTCAATTTCAATATTTCAAAAGATAATGAATTATTGGATAAGCGAAATTGTCTAAATTAAATATTTGGAATTTATTGGATAAATAAAATAACGGGTTTAATATGATTAAAAATGATTTGTAAAATTTTATTTTATCATATTGGAGTTATAGTGATGTTATAGAACTTTTAAAACTGAATTTAAAATTTATTTGTGAAAATTGAATATTTTAATATTTAATTATCGCCTGAAAAATAGCCAATTTTTGAACAGTCTCAGAATTGGACGAAACTAGTTCTATTGGATCCGTAATAGTTAGTTATTATCGGATTTCAATTTTCGTAGCAATCGGAGTTGTCGTTTGACCGTGGCAGCTCGAAACGCGTTGAAATTGTTTAATATTAATTTGGCGAGTTAAAAATAGTCATTTTTCAAACGGTCTCGGATTTCGACGAAACTAGTTTCATTGGATCCGTAATGTTATATTATTGTAAGGTTTCAAATTTCAAGTCAAACGAATTTACCGTTTGTCCGGTGCAAGACAAAACGCATAGAAATTCGTTTAATCGGTTTAATTTAAATTTGATCATTTATTGCCGTAACTCACACATATGATCGAATTAGCCTCCGAAACCTATTCCATTGCGTCCGGAATGGGGGTAAAACCTTATAAACGCCTGGCGGCACGTCTCGATTGGAGTTCGGATGATTTTGGACCTACCAATATAAATACGCACGCAAACCGAGACAGTTTTATTATTATTATAATCCAGAAACCCTAATTCTAAATCATGGCCGCCGCCTATTCCATGGCCAGAAATTGCCGATCTTCTTTCCTTAATATCTTTCAATCCGTTCAACGAAATCAAAAAATTCCAAAAGCAAAAGTGTAGATCTCGACGAGCTCTTCAAATCCATACGGAGATGATCGAAAACGGAGCTTCGAATCAACGGAAAATCGTGTAGGAAGGGGCTGCGTTTTTCGCGTTTTTCGAGGTAAAATAGGAGGCCGAGTTCCACCATCTTACAGCCGAAGGTAGCCTTCGTCGTGAGCTTCAAAACCATGGTCGTTGATCGGCCTGAAGTTGATCGTGGTGGTCACAATATTTAACCCTAGGTGATGGCTTATGGGTTCATGTTGTTCGGTTTCTTCCTGTAGAATGAACGTGAGATGGAAGAAAGAAGGAGCGGTGGAGATTTGCAGAGGAGGAATCTAGTGGCTGAGATTTGAGTTAGGTAAAATTATAAAGAACGTTGTAAATTTAGTTAATATAAAATCGTGTAAACTTGTAAAAATCATATCTTTTTCATACAAGGTCGGATTCGGACGAAACTTTTTGCGTTGGAATCGTTTCGACGAGCTCTTCGCAAAGGAGCTGGATTGGAATCGTTTGGAGCTAGAGAAAATTTTGGGTTAAATCGAACGTCGTTCGATTTGATTTGAAATCGTCAAATCAAGGTGAGTGTTTTATAACGCTCACAACGTACTGAATATCTTTATACTAGTTAAAATTGTCATTATGTAGTGTTATGATTTTATTTGTCGTTGTTTGATAAAAATTTAATCGTCATATAGATTGTCATTCGAATTAATCGTTGAAGTTTAAATTTGACAGTTAAATTGAAATTGAAATTGAATTGCAATTTAATCACCCGACATCGATAACTATGAAATTGCCTTGAATTGTATTGCCTATTGGACGATGTATTTCGATGATGTTATTGGTTGATGTTTGAATGTTTGAATGTTTATTTGCTTATATATATCCTGTTATGCATACATATGATACTGTGATTTAATTTAAGTAATATATGCTCATCCCTGACATTTAATTGAAATAAATAATTACTTGGCCATAGGATAGAAAATTATATATGGACACCGAATTGGCTAAATTAATAATTTTTAAAATCGTCGATTTGAAATTTATTTATATGTTTGTTTAAAAGTTATAAATAGACATAAATTTATAGAAATCGAATTTATCGAAATTTGGGTTTGGAATGTTGAAATAAATTTGGTTAAAAGAAATTGTTAAGTAATATAAGTCGAGACTTTGAAATTTAAAAATTGGGATTTGATTTAAATTCGAAAATTGATTTGTTTAAAGATTTAACCCTAATTCGGGCTTTGAATATTACTATGTAAAAGCGATATAAAATGATATTTGAAATGGATTTGATTTTTAAAGCGAACATGATATTTTGATATCAATTATGAATCGATTTGAAATGTAAAAGAGCCAACGGTGTAATAATACGTAGTTATTAAAGAGACCGGGATCGGATATGGACATACTCTCTGTCGATACCGAAAACCACTTTAATAACTATTATACGCGGAGTGTTGATCCAGAATGAAGTGGATGGTTTGGTGAACGCGTTGACTGAAGAAAGAGAACGATTATTGGATGACCCCTGACATGACTAAAACAGGAGCCGCGCCGGGCCATTGAGGTTCGCCACCTCTAGCGGACACACTTCTTCGATACCATATCTATTACATTTGTGATGCGATTTGGGTGCACCCCTTGATTTGGGAGTGTTGTTTCGCGGTGTTGGGGTAGCTGCTGGCTATGCCCAACATCAGTCCGGATCACGCAACTACTAGTATCCTAGTTGGTATTGCCTCATGTACCTTGTCATACTGATTATCCTATTCGCGACCACTACGTTTTGATCTATACCTTGAGTATATGGATTGCCCTCTGGTGACTTCCGGTTTTGGGGAAACTACGGTCTTGTATATGCTTTTGGGAATATAAAAATGTGTTAAGGGGGATTATGGTAACGCCTTAACGCTATTTTGATACTTTATATTACTGATAGGCATTATCTACTTAGCGTATATTACTACATAGTATATAGTTTCACGGATCCTTGAGAGATGGAAAATCCCGTAACATCTCTTGAGTTATTGCACGCACGTTGACACTGGATAGGAGATGTCAAACCCCGTAAACATCTCTGACGCCGTTACACTCATATTTATTTACGATTGACTTAACTTACATGAGGATATTTAGTCCTGACTCGAGTGTTTGTCTTTTCATTACGCTCGGGTCAGTCCTGAGTTTTCAGATTTTTGAGGATCTATTTCTGGAGGATGAAGACGAAGATTTGGTATATTATGTACTACTATTATATTCATTCCATTCCGCTGCATTGTTGTATGATATTTGCTGTGTATGTAACTCTGATAAATGTTGTATAATAATAATCAAATGTATTCATTTCAAATGTATTCATTTAATTAACAGCTTCATGAACTGTTATTTTATTATTATACTTTAGCCTTCCGCTGTGAGATTCTGTGTTGTTTCATTTCCTTTATTTCCCTTCCTTTTCTTTTCTTAATTACCCCAATAACTATCTGCCCTTTTAATGGTTTGGAATCGACATGGGTATTTGATCGTCGGTTTAAACTGTCCAAAAAGGCGGGTCGTTACAGTAAACACAAAATAAAGACCTTTGTTCCAAGTTAGGTTAAGAAACTAACAATTAAATATTATTGAATTACCTTTCTTCATTTTTGATTTCAAAAGTGCATCTCTTTTTTGAAAGGTAAACCCATAACTAAACCCATAACAATTAAATAGTTACTTTCCTTTGATCTCAGTTTTGACAACTGTACTTTAAGCTTTATCTGTCTCGAAATCATTCAATATTCGTTGAGATATTGAATAATATAAGTGGACTGGTGATTCATACCAAATGATACTTGTTGATGCATTATGCATCATATTAATTTTATGTCAATGATTATTCCCATTGCTTGACTACTTGCTAACAGAATTATGTTTTTTCCTCTTTCTTTTCGGTTTATGATTGTATTTGCTGTACCGTTGTACCAAGAGAAAACTGTAGCAATAACATGATATTATATAAGTTTGATGGTAATTTTCATGCCAAAATAGGTAGAATTATGGATGATTAAGTGTGTGTGTTAATGTTCAGGTGAATTAAATGAACATTACACAGCAATATGTAAAAAAATTGTGTGATTGTTTGTTGTGTGTTTTTGTTCTTGTGCATTTTTTGTTTTAAATTAGCATTTGCATTTATAGTTTCTAAAAAAACACACAATCTCATTTCGAAAACAGAATAAAAAAAATTATCCCTTTAGTTTACATTTCAATTTACATCGAGTTAGATTTCCCTTTTTTACATTGTTTTCCAGTGCTTCTGTTCAATTTGCTCTGTTCAATTTGCTTCTGTTATGTGCACTGCTTCTGTTCTGTGCACTCCTCAACTACTGCTACTCAACTGTGCATTCCTCACATCATCTTCAATCTTCACTGCTTGCCCACCCATACATCAGTTCACCACCTTTCTTCACATCATACAGCCTCTTCACCACCATTTCACTGCATCCTTCATACAACCATATATTCAACCTTCCAGTTCGATTCTAACATCATCAACAGCTGCACAAAAATTCAACCACCCCATTGCCTTCCTACATCTCACTTCTCCACATCCCTGTCAAACAACCTTCAAGCACAAATCCACATTCAAACCAGTGCACAACATTTTTCATACATACATTCCTGTACCTGACCGCACAGCCACTTCACTTACAAAAACTTCCCAAACCGTTGTCACTCCAAAAATCATCATCCACCAGAACTTTGCTCCTCCACAATAAACTACTGCCTGCATTATTCAAAACCATCATCTCCTCTTTACCGTGCTTTCCCATCATTTAGTGCTTCTCTACAGCAAACAGTTCAACATCACTAAACCATATACAAAACTGCAACCATCATTGTCTGCCGAAACCACACCCCACCCCACCCCACTCCAAAAAAAAACTTCCATCGCCCCTTGGTTCAGAGTGCACAGCAACTTCCCCTATCGACCTTCTCAAAACTGCCTTGCAAAACTGTGCAACCCAAAAATTTTCCATTACATCGTCATACCAAAAACTATCACATTCTTTTGCAAAACCATTCAACAACTCTACTGAACTGTCATACAACATAATACAACTCCATTGTGCACATCGCATACACAGTTCCACTGAACTGTTGCTACATCACACTTCACCGAACAGTTCCCTGCCTCAGCAACCCATTGACCGAACAAGTTTTTCAAAAAGCGAACATCAAACTGCACCACTGTCTTCCATCTCCAACTCTACGTCGCAACGCCTTCATCGCTTGCTTCACAACTTTGCAGTCAACTACACCTTCATGCCTATCATCTTCAACCCAGTGCAACAGTAGTCCACTGCACTACTTCTTATACTTGTACACACTTCAAACTCTACCAGACAAACCAAGCATCCCATCGAAATCGAACATCTCATCAATCGTCGAAACCCAAATCGAAACAAACCCAGAACCACAAATCGCAACCTCAATTCAAACGCCGCCAATTGATTGGAAATTTTAGTTATAAACAACTTAGCATATGAAAGAAATCACAGTCTGATATCATAGTCTTTACATATAAAAAAAATCCTATAATTAGTATGATGTTAATTTTTTACATGTTATGGCTTTTTTCCAAGTTGATCACTTAGTAAAAGAAGCTTGAACTTGTTGCATCCATGGGTAAGAACGAGCAACATCAAGCAGAGGTAACCATCTTGAATAATAATACCAACTGAATTTTGTCCTGGAGAAATTAAAATGATGCTCAAATCTTTTCTTTTTATTCCATTTCATTTTGCAAATCATTTATAATTTTTTTTTGTTACAACCTTCCCACTATTCACACTGCAACATCTTCACAATATGCCTATTATATGCATTCTTTAGAAAGAACATGGTTAATCAGTGAGATGTCCCATATGACAGATTGCATGTATGCCACCCATGCCACTCACCAAGTAATTTTTAAAGCTCATGCTATAGTTTCAGTTTCAGTTTTTTATTTGACTCATTTCATTTCATGCCTGAGTGTTAAAAATATTTATCTCAATCCCAACTATACCCTTACTAATGCTATATTTGTTCAAATAATTTCAGAGCTCGAAGCAAGCAAAGAAAAGATCAAAGAAACAAAGTCTGGTTGCACTTGCAGCTGCTCGTGGTCTAACTGAAGCTAATGGTGGTATTAGAATCTCTAAAATGAAAGATGTTGAAGTTGAAGTTGCTTGTACTCTTAAGGATATGAATGCTAATGTTAGAAAATCTCCACGCAAGCATGGTGAAATTCCTCCGTCCATCGTTCCTTGCCGTAAGTCAACCCCTCTCCAAAACTTCACTACCACACACTCATCCAATCCTCTTGATTCAACCCCCCTCCAAAACGTAATTACCACACACTCGTCCAATCCTCACGATTCAACTCCCCTCCAAAACATCATTACCACGCGCTCGTCCATTCCTCATGATTCAACTCCCCTCCAAAACATCATTACCACACACTCGGCCAATCCTCATGATTCAGCTGCCCAAAGGTCTGCTTCACCTACGAATTTAGATCCTTCATCCGAAGAGGTGAACATGGTCAAAACTAAAAGAAAATGAGGAAAAACAATGATGAGATTATTTTCTTTAACACCGAATGAGAAGGTAGAAATTGAGTTCAATGACCGAAATCAGCCTATTGGTCTAAATTCCAAACATTTATCATCATATATTGGGACTTTAGCAAGGGAGATGGTACCCGTGACCATTAGCAATTGGAAGAAAGTCGACAACAAATTGAAGGCTGATCTATAAACATGTATTCAGGTATTACAAATAGTACTGTACTAAATTTAACTTCTTTAGATAACATGGTAATTTTGGATTCTTTGTTAAAATGTGCTTGAAGGTTAGTTTTGTTAGTTTTATTCGTTAAAATGTGCTTGAAGGTTACAATTGAATTCAAATAATCATTGATAACACAGTTCACACTGTACAGGCAAGATTCAAGTTGGATGACATACATCAACATATGCTCCTTCAAATGTTGGGACTGCGATGGAAAGAGTCAAAGTCACGGCTAGTTAAAGCTATAAAAGTTGCAGCAAAGAGTCCCAATGCTTTCAACAAATTAGGCATGTTAAAACCAGATAATATTAAGAGTGCTCAAGAATGGAATGAATTTGTCAACGAGAAATTGACGAAAGAGTTTGAGGTAGTTGGTTTTATTTTGGTAGCTATTATTGAAAAATTTTCATTTCAATTTATTATATCTAATTTTATTGAATTTCTCTTTTGTAGTCGACGAGCAATAAATACAAAACCATATGAACAATGAATACAATTCCACACACCATGAGTTGAAAGGGGTACGCAAGACTTGCAGAAGATATGGTAAGAAAAAATAACTTATAAAATTCATTTGTTATGAGTATAAAAAAATTGATCCAATACAGTTTAGTAATTAGTTTTTAAGTTCTTTTTGTAGAAAAAAGAAAGTGGTTTCTCATCTGATATTACTAGAGAGGATTTGTGGTGCAGAGGCCACATAAAGAAAAAAGGAGAACCATCAAATTCTGTTGTCTGCAATTACATGGTAAGAATACATATATATTACGTCTAATTATTTCTCGTTTTTTCATTTTCACTTCATTTTATCCTTTCTTTAATCCAATTAATTTTTTATTATTTCTAACAAGTTGAATTTGTATATTTTAATTGGCATGTATTTTCACGATTGTCTCCAATATATGAACCTTACATGAATGTTGTGACATGCGAAAAATGGATATTTTTTAATTTGTAGACAAAGATAAAAGAGTATAAAAACACTGATCGGAGTTCTCAAGGAACGGTATCGCTAGAGGAAGATGGAGTGTCGAAGGTTTTTGGTCGTGAAAATAGAGGTAGAATAAGGGGCCTAGGTTTTGGAGTTACACCAACTCAGTTTGCAGTTCACACGAGTAGTTCAAAAAAAGTACATGCATTGGAAAAAGAAATTACTACCTTGCGGGCCCAAATGAAAGAGCACTCTGATTTGTTTATGGCTGTAAGTTATTTTGATTTAGTATGTTAGAGTAATTGATATGCGCTTAAAAATTTATTAATGCAAGTAACATTTTTTTTAACAGAATATCAATGGTAAACAAAATATAGCGGAAGAGCCAGTGACTCCTCGTGGCGATACGCCTCAGGTATTTTTTTGTAAATTGAGTATAAAAGTAGGGAAATGTAGTTGTTCTTATATGGTCGATGGCAATGTATGGTGATGACTGGTCCAAAAATTAAAAATAAAATTTTTTAAATTAAAGAATTATAAAAGCTAGACTTAAGAACAAATAACTCAAAAGTTATTTCTAGTTTGCAGATTTGGGGATTTGGGGAGTGTGCAGGTTGAGTTGAAGTTCGAGTTTGAGGAACACATTAACAGTTCAAGTGTCGCAATCCATTTGCTTGTTGAAACTAAGTTTCAAATATGAAAAATATTATATGCTAACATTGTCAACATTACAACATGTGCATTTACAAACAAATTGCCTGAAAAAATTGCGAGTTTCTATAATTGAATGGGCCAACTTTACCCAACTCGTGGGACTTAAGTTGACTGGTAGGCTCATATGATTTTATCATATATATGCACCATGTCTTACTATTGACTTATAATTGGTTTAGAAAAATTCATAAAATAGTGAACTGGATTCATAATTTGACGTGAATTATAGTTTGATTTTACCGTATCCAAGTCTGAAAGTCCGGACTCAATTATGCTAATAATTACATGAATTACAGTTGTTTCAAAATAATCATTAGAAACTAAAAATAGTATTAACAATTTCTGTAACTTTTATTTTACTACGTGGAGTTGATAAATATGCTTACAGCTGCAGTATGTATGGTGGTATACGAAATATTCCTTTGTTATTTCCTGCAATCAGTCATGTTCCAAAATTCATCAACACAGAAATGAATCACAAGAAAGAGTTTAAGCGTTAACTAATGCTTTTGAATGAATGGTGTTACTGGAGATTAATTGTTGGAACTAGCTTACACAGAACTCAAGCAATGCAGCCATGTGACCTTAGAAATGCCATGCTGCTAGTTTGTCATTTTGATAGGGTAATTTAGGTACACGGGGAAGAACAAGTCATTCCAACTGAGTTTATGAGCACGACAACTATGACAAAGACTGAAGTTGTCACTTATTTAGATGCGTGTGCTTTATAGATTCTTATTAATAAGGTTGAGTAGAATCAAACTTCATACAATACCAGATAACTTGAATTTGTTGCAAAATACATCTAAGTCAATATTCCAAGGAATAATACAAATAATTACCTTATTCCGTTTGAACCCTTAATATTCCTTCCCCACACTAATTTTGTTTTCGAAAATTTAAGCCCTAGCTTTTCACTTTTCATACAATTTTGTTTCTCGTAATATTACCCTTCTCCATGTATAAAATAATAAAATCTCATTAGTCAAAGTATCAAACACTAATGCATCATCCGGTCAAATTTTTTTATTTTTTCCCCCGCAAAATCAAGTATGCATTCTTGTAGATTTAGTTGTTCGGTAAATTTTTACCAAATAACTAAATATTTTGTAGATTTTTCTGTTTTTTTCCTTTTCAGATTTTAGAAAGAGAAAATGGTATTTCTAAAATTCTAGAAAAATGTGTTTAAACTGAGAGGGAAAGTAAAAATGGAGCCTTAATAGGAGGACATGCCACACTTTTGTTCGAAGAGTAGGCAAAAAGTTGTTGCCTACAGAATATAGTCATATTACCATCCTCAACCACACACACTTTAGCATACATACAAACTGTACACTGCACATCACCCTGTACACTGCACATCACCCTGTACACTGCACCATTTACCATCCTCAACATCACCCTGTACACTGCACATTACAAATAGCATTTCAGATTCATTACATAACCCCATAGGTAAACCATGTTTGAACAAATTACAGTTTATTACAAAATATGCCAAAAGAGACAAATGAAGATGCACTTTAGTTGATGAAAGTCCAGATATAGGCACTAAACAACTCTGTCATTGCTTCTAATAACATAGCGGAATCAAACAGAAAGAACTACTAATGGCTAGTTTGCCTCATGCACGTCTCTAGAGGCTCATTCATCTAAAGGAGAACCTTAACACCTTAACTATTAAACTACTCAAAATCAGTTGAGCACCTGAAATTTAAGGGGAAAACATAAACTTTGAGTCAGACAACAAGTCTAGTGTGAATAATAACCAACCATCTCAAATATATAATTCGATCATGACTATTAGGATGTCTTAGAGATATTTCTCTATCTTGGAAAAATATCCTAACATCATATTTATCTAAGCAATCCATACCCAAAATGATCCCAAAGTCTATAAATTCAAAAACACATAAACTGTATGCAAGCTTATGACCTAACAAATTAAGTTCTAACTGGTCACGTCTCATCCCTAGAATTGCATACCGTCCTATCGGATTCGCTACCCTTAAGAAAGAAACAAGGTATGAGGGTTCTAAACATAATTTATCTACCAAACACTGAGATATAAATGAATGCGATGCATCGATATCAAATAGTACATTAACTAGTACACTATGAATCAAAAGCATACCTACTATCACAATCTTTCCCTTCTTAGCGGCAATTGTTCTAGAAGATGATAGTTCTAAAGAAAGAACCTTTCCTTTGTCCACTCTAACTAGTTCTGACACTAATTCTTGTAGTGTCCAATCTCGTCATAGTTGAAGCACTTCACTCCTTTCTTATCTACAACCGATTTTCCTTTTCTAGTTTAACATTCATGAGCATAATGTCCTTTCTTGTCGCATAGTAAACTACATCGGCCTTCCCTTTCAATAGGTCCTTTTTTTGAGCTCCTTTCTTCATAAATAATTTCCTCTTCTTGCTCTGAGAATCCTGGGTATCAACTTGCTTCTCTTTCCGAAAAATAGAAAGCATCTCTTCATTCCTGATTGTCATCGCTACTACAACTATACTTGGATCACGAAGGTGTGGCATAGGCGCCATGGCAATCTTAGGTCTAGACCGTCAAATAAACGACTCATTCCTTTTAAAAATGATGTCAATGGTAGTGTATCCATATCTGGACAACAAATCAAACTTTATAGCATACTCAATCACCGACATCTCATCTTGCACTAAGTCCACGAACTTTCTCAGCAATACTGAATTGGCAACTTTAGACAAGAACCTCTCTTCGAATCTCCTTCGAAAATCTACCTAAGTCAACTCTTCCTCCGAAACTCCCACGTTAACACCATTCCACCAATAAAGTGCAACTCCCTAAAACTATCTCGAAGCAAGCCTTCTCTTCTACTCATCATCTAATCCCAAGTCGACAAAAATTCTTTTAGGTGAAATAACTAGCTTTCGACTTCAGTAGCATTCTCTATTCCAAAAAATTGCTTCCAACCAAGACTGGTACAATCCCTGCTCAGTTTGGCATAGTAATTGCCAACTAGGGCCACAGGATTAGCTCCTCCAACATTCATAGCATTACCGCCTGTTATGCCTACCGCTACTCCAGCTTGTATTAGATTGACGAAGAACTGGTACATTACCCCCATATCTGCTGGCGATGTTCTAGCACCTATAACTGCATTCGCGTTTAGATTAGCATTCGCCTTCCAACCCGGATTCCGTCTAGTATTGGGTCGAGCATTTATATTAGTTGTGGTGCTTTCTCCACCTTGATTTCCTCTTCCGTTCCCTGCCTCCACATCTTCCTTTCTCATAAATCTGCATACGGTGCCTATTAGTAACGATTATTCATACCAATTCTCTTCATCAAAACTATATCATGTTAGAACTTGTGGAATTTGGATTCGGACAAAATTCAAATATCGTTCACATTCAACTTGATTAGTCCAACCACAAAGTCTATGGTTCAGTAATAAAAATTGTCATTAACCATCTTACTGTGGCTAGAGAATTAGAATTTGGGTGGAATACAGTTGACCGTGATACAAACATCGTGTAACCAAGGAGATGAATTGTCTATTGAATAGTGTTCATTCCGAATTCTTCAACTCAGACTCAACTATAGTCGTTTGATGGACACCATTGTAGGATCTAGATTAACCCTAGAGTGGGGGTGAATAGGGTTATAGCAAATTTTTTCGATTTAAACACAGAAACAAACTGCAGAAATAAATATGCTGAAAAGTAAATCACACACAAAATTTACCCAGCTTTGGCAACCCCTGCCTACTGCTGCATTCCCAGATTTCTATTAGAATTAAACAGTCTCCCGCTTACAAACACTCTAACAGACTCGCAAACCCTGCTCCTGCTTACAAACACTCTAATAGACTCGCACCCCCTGCTCCCGCCTATAGAGTATTGCAAACTCGCAAACCCTTGCTCCCGCCTATAGAGTTTTGCAAACTCGCACACCCTGCTCACTGAACTAATTCTAACTAGATAATCTGACACTACCTACAACCTAGGTGGTGATTTACCAAGACTTGACTCGAAAAGTAAAAACAACAAATAAAAAAACAAATTAAAACTAAAACCCCCTTTAAAATAAACCCTAATAAACTAAATTCCTTTTGTTAAATAAGGCCGGCCCAATCTTTTGCCCGTTCCTCTTCTTTTGCCTTGTGAAGAAAATAATGGCCGATTCTCTTTCTACTGAAATTAGGATTTTTCTTCAAATTCGATTCTTTGCTTTGTGTTGCTCTCGCTCCTGCTCGCGGCTTCTCTGATGATTAATTCTCTTGTGACTTTTCTCGTTCGCAGCTGCTTCTTTGATCGAGTTCACTGTTGCTTCGGTATGTAATTTCCTATTTGTGCTTTTATGATTTCTCGTATTCGAACTCGATGATTATTGCCAATGATGACTGTGGGTTTATATATGGATTTCGAGACACTTGAAATTGTTCGTATCAATTCGATACTTTCCAAAAAATTTCTTTCCTGATGCGCACGGCTTTGATTATGGAACGTTCGATTTTTCTTGAGTTATACTGCAGAGACTTTCCTGTTTTGATTTGTTTGACTTTCCTATTTTCGGCAATTTCCATTTTTATACATACTTGATTACGTGTATACCACTTCACGACTCTGCATTATTTTCGGTCATCACCATTTCTTTGTGTTCATCCACTGTAGCATTGATTTACACGGCATTTACAACTTTGGCACGTCTGCATCCATATATGCGTTCATCTTTGCACACAGCCGATGATGATATTGTACACTATGACTTTGGTTCTTTATAATGCTCAAACTTGTTCATGTGATTCATGCTTCACTTTGACCTGATCATTTATTGTTTCTCGGCATTGACTTTGGGCTTCACTGAATTTGTTATTGCACTTTGTCTTGATAGTCAAGTTGCACTTTGTTGCACTTGCTCATTTGATAGCTTGATAATCATGTCTGCATTCTCTGACTTTTGTCTGGGTTCACTACTGACACTGCTTCATTATGTTTCATACTCTCCATTTTGCATACTGTTGTTGAGTTGTTTTGGAATTGAACTTGATATTGAGTCTGATACTTCATACGGGATATTGTTACAGTATTCATATTTTGTGCTCGAGCTTGCATGCTTCATGTTCGTTGTGTCACTTGTGCATTGTTTCATTTGAGTTGGGCATTGTTTTGTCTCTGATCTTTCTGAAGCTCGAGTTGCACACTGTTTTCATTTGTTCAACATGTAGTTGTTCAATTGTCTTCTGTTTACCCATTACTGCACTGCTTGTTGTAGCTGGACTTGTTGTTGTACATGTCTGCTTTGTATCACTGATGCATTTGGACTTGATCATTCTTGATGCACTTTACTTGAGTCTGGTCATCGTTGTAATGTTCATTTGAGTTGTATCTGCATTGTCATGTTGTATACTCTATGTATACATACTTGAGTCTTGTTCCATGCATCACTGTATATTCATACTGTTGGCATTCTTCATGTTGTTCAACACATGATGCTTTGTTCTTTGTTATTGATACATGTTTGAACTGATTTGTTTGGTTTGAGCTTTGCCTCCATGTGTTTTGCATTTGTTAATTCTGCATTTGTTTCACTGGTATCTTCACTGTGTTGATTTAACCTGTACTTTCTGGTCTTTGTTTGCTTGGTGGCATTTCTTTGTGGTCTGCACTGTGCATATGAACTTGGTCTCTGTAGTTGTAACTGGACATGTTGCTTGAGTCACTTGCATTGGTGCATTGCCATATAGTACATATGAACTTGGTCTCTGATCCTTTGGTGTTTCTGTGTTCATGCTTGTGACATTCATGTTGCAGCTGGTTTGTACTTTGAATGCATCTGTGCATATCACTGTTGCATTAGTGTTCTTTGAATCCATTCATGTTGATTTTTGAAATTTCACTTGAGTTGAATCCAGTTTCAAAATTCGGGTTTGACCTTGTGCTCGTGTCGTGATTTTAAATATATTGCACGTGAGTTGAACTCGGCTTTTCATTTGGGTTTGACCTGTGCTCACCTGTCCCTGTAGCATTATCAAGTGTATATCGATGTGCACGGCCTTGTGGCATGTACAGTGATACACTGTGCATGTTACATTGTTCGTGTATGATGAATTCAAATGTGAATGATGACGAACAACCCAAATAACCGAGGCAAATCATATTTTCAAAAATCATATTTCATTTTATATTGCAAAAATATTTCTTTTTCAATTTTACTGTGTTAGTGAATATTTTTGCAGATTTCTCATACGCTGGATTCTAACTGGAATGAAGTCGAAGATAAACTACGAGTGTGAGTGATATGTAGTGATATGTAAACTGAATTGTGATGTATTGTAAACAAAATTGTATATGTATAGTGAGAGCTTGAATTTGTACTATTAAAAAATGTAATAAATATTTGTTTGAATAAAATTTCTGTTTGAATTCAAATTCTGTGTAAATTATTTTATTCAACAAATATTTATTTAATCTATGAAAAATAAAATAGTACATTAACAAACACATTTAAACGAATCTCCCCTTTTTGATGATAACAAACATATATTTAAGATTTTGACTGTGTTAAATGTATTTAATCAATGATATATTCTAGTTGCTCCCCCTATTTAAATGCTTCCTCTCTATATGATGCTCCCCCTACATATATGCATAAAATATATAAATAAGCCTAGATGCAAATGGAAAATTTTTTGACCTTTGCTTGATTCTATTTGACAAAATCTTAACTTTTCTCTCTCCTTTTGTTATCAGCAAAAGAATAATAGTGTTAGAGAAAATAGAGATAAAGTGATCAATTTTAATCCAACATTAAACTCAAATTGAATATAAATATTAAACTTCAATAAAAATCAAACAAAAATCATAACTACCCTTGTTAGGCGCATATTCCACTTTTAGAAAGAATGGAAATGATGTTCTAATATAAAATCATATAATTGTATCAGCTTGTGGTACATTTATATCAGGAATTTGAATATCTACTAATCATGCATAACCGTTAGGACTTTTAAATGAGATTAGTAGTATTCCAATTTAATTTCAAAAAATGAAATCAAGTATCTTCTAACCACGCATGGCCGTGAGGACTTTTAAATGGGATTAGAGTCAACTTGTCTATTTAATCAATTAATTTTAATATGCGTTCCATACATGCATAACCGTAAGGACTTTTAAATGAGCATGGAAGCACATAATCAAAAATCCAAGTAATTCACCCATGCATAACCGTGAGGACTCTTAAATGAGAGTGAATACTTTGGATATTTATTTATTTTTACAAAAAAATGTGACATGAAAAAACAAATGATTCCTGATTATAGTACAACATATCGACCAACTATATTTAAGTTTTGATAAAAAATGGTCGATAGAAATATGATGGATATAGAAATGGTCATGGAATCTTTACCCAACAAAAAGTTTTATAACTCTTATTTGAATTCCTAAAGAAATTTTCCAAATATACTTTCTTGAGGAATGTATGTTAAATATCAACACTTATCATCTTTTCAATCACTATTTATCTTTTTGATAATTAGTAGGGAATCAGATTAGTCAAAATTTGTCATTTAAAATCAAATAAAAATGACTAATCTGAAAATATGGTCAACAATGATTTTCTCGAAGGGGTTATATGAGAAAAATTTCTGCTATTTGAAAATTATTTGTAATGAAAAATATGCAGATACTTTCTTTGAAAAACGATGCAGATACTAAATGTCTCAAAAATCACGTTCAACTAGTAATTTTTCTATCTACTAGATTACCAGTGTAATCTGCATCTGAATTTCTTTTTCACTCAAAAACATCACTAATTAAATTTGATAGACCAGACCATGAAGTGTGCATAAAAACTCAAACAGCATTTTAAATGGCATTCTCTTGAATTTGGATTGAAGCCGTGTAAATAATCAGAAAACCGTGAATATAGAGTTAGCTGTATTATAACCAAAAATATTATCATCCAACAAAAAACTATATCCAAACTAATATATATGAAGTAAATCAAAGAATAGTGTTTTTGGCATAAATGTAATTGGCCAACTATGTTGAACAAGTCAGAATCAAAAAAATCATCTTTACAACATCTCAATATTGGCTGATTTCATTCAGAATACGGTGCAGATTATCACATTTAATATACCTTCACCTGTTTTACCTTTACGATAATTTTTCGTGGTTACCCATTGTGATTCTGTCACCTTTGTACTAGGCTAAGGAACTTTGCATTGTTGCCCGTTGTGTTTCTGGAACAGCCAAAATCCAGAGAACACTGTTGTTGTTTCTTAGCCTGCCACCATACCTACACAATGAAAGATTTTTGTGACCTATTTGTTTTTATAGGTCTATGATTGTTAGTGGCTGAAGCATTGTGAATAAACAAACCCTTTGGAACCCAAACTTGTTTTGTCATTTCATTCTTGTTCTAATAGACATGAAATTTGTTCGTAGAATTCTTAGGAACCCAAACTTGTATAAATTTTGTGTTCTTGTTCCTATGTCTACAATTTTCAACACGATGCCCAATTATTGCAGATCTAGCAAAGACACTCTCATCATCATCAGCTTGTGTTTTCCCAAAACCTAGTCCTTTTCTGTTGTTAGCAAAAATTTGATTTCCCAATAACATGTTGAAAAAAATTTCGCCTCTTGAAAAGTTATTTAGAGATTTCTCAAGCTTTTGGACTTTGGTTTTTAGTGTTGTATTTTCAGTTACAAGTGAGGTGCATCTATTTATAAAATCCTTTTTCCTAGTGTCAATGATTTCCTTAAGACTCAAGTTTTCTTTTTCAAGATTCTCAGAGCTATTCTTAAGTCTTGATAATTCTGAATCTAAAATTTTACATTTTTTACATTCTAGGTTTTGAATATTTTCAAGTTCAGTTTCTAACCTAAAATTTTCACGAGCAAGTTCTCTCCTATCAGATTTCAGTTTTTCAATTTTAGATTCAAGAGCATCAACTTCTTTAGTAAGATCAATACACATAAAAACAAGTTCTTTATAAGAATAGTCACCTCCCTCACTAGATTCCTCTGAGCTTGCTTCTGAATCTGATTTTGCCATACGACACAAGTTAGCCTCCTCTGAGCTACTATTCGAAACTTCCTCTCCTTCTTCATCATCCCAAGTCGCTGCAAAGGCCTTCTTCTTCTTTTTCTTTCCTCTGTTGTTTTTGAGAAGTGGGTATTGTTGTTTTAAGTGGCCAGGCTTGTTGCAGTTAAAGCACGTCGATTCATTATCGGAATTGTCGGAATCTTTTGACCTATTACCAATTGTTTTCTTCTTGCGTGGCTTGAATCTTGACCATTTTCTAAGATTATTGACAGCCATTGCAAGCTCTTCAATTGGATCTTCTTCTTCTTCATCGCTGTCTTCTGTGCTCTTTAAGGCAATTGTCTTCTTCTTTGGTTCGGAGTTGTTGTGTTCCTCCTTTGCTTTTAGCTCAAGCTCATATGTCATCAAGTTGCCAATCAACTCCTCCATGCTTAGTTTACTCAGATCTTTCGATTCTTGTATTGCCGTGACTTTTGCCTCAAAGTTCATTGGTAAGACTCGCAGCACCTTCCTCACAAGCTCTACCTCAATGAATACCTTCCCAAGCGCTCTGGCGTTGTATACCAAAGTTGAAAAGCGTCCAAACATGTCCTTTATGCTCTCGTCTTTGTCCATCACAAAGTTCTCGTATTCATTGCTGAATAAGGCTAGACGAGACTCCTTGACTTGAGAAGTTCCTTCATGTGTCACCTCCAAGGTATGCCAAATTTCCTGTGCAGTTTTACAACGAGAAATTCTATTAAATTCATTCTTATCAAGAGCACAGATTAAAGCATTCCGGCTTTAGCATTTGTAGTTTTTAATTTCTTATCGTTAGCATCTCACCTATCCTTAGGTTTAGGAATCTCAGTATCACCAACAATTATAGTGGGAGTTTTATAGCCAGTTTCAATAATGTCCCAAACATCATAATCAACAAAACTAAGACAAATACCCATCCTAACTTTCCAATAAGCATAATCATTCCCATTAAACATGGGTGGCCTAGCAATAGATTGCCCCTCAGAAAAAGCATTATTTGATGAATTCATGACTCTAGAGTTAAAGAAAAATACCGTGCTCTAATACCACTTGTAGGATCTAGATTAACCCTAGAGGGGGGTGAATAGGGTTATAGCAAATTTTCTCGATTTAAACACAGAAACAAACTGCAGAAATAAATATGCTGAAAAGTAAATCACACACAAAATTTACCCAGCTTCGGCAACCCCTGCCTACTGCTGCATTCCCAGATTTCTATTAGAATTAAACAGTCTCCCGCTTACAAGCACTCTAACAGACTCGCAAATCCTGCTCCCGCTTACAAACACTCTAATAGACTCGCACCCCCTACTCCCGCCTATAGAGTTTTGCAAACTCGCAAACCCTTGCTCCCGCCTATAGAGTTTTGCAAACTCGCACACCCTGCTCACTGAACTAATTCTAACTAGACAATCTGACACTACCTACAACCTAGGTGGTGATTTACCAAGACATGACTCGAAAAGTAAAAACAACAAATAAAAAAACAAACTAAAACTAAAACCCCCTTTAAAATAAACCCTAATAAACTAAATTCCTTTTGTAAAACAAGGCCGGCTCATTCTTTTGCCCGTTCCTCTTCTTTTTCCTTGTGAAGAAAATAATGGCCGATTCTCTTTCTACTGAAATTAGGGTTTTTCTTCAAATTCGATTCTTTGCTTTGTGTTGCTCTCGCTCCTGCTTGCGGCTTCTCTGATGATTGATTCTCTTGTGACTTTGCTTGTTCGCAGCTGCTCCTTTGATCGAATTCACTGTTGCTTCGGTATGTAATTTCCTATTTGTGCTTTTATGATTTCTCGTATTCGAACTCGATGATTATTGCCAATGATGACTGTAGGTTTATATATGGATTTCGAGACACTTGAAATTGTTCGTATCAATTCGATACTTTCCAAATTTTTGCTTTCCTGATGCGCACGGCTTTGATTATGGAACGTTCGAATTTTCTTGAGTTGTACGGCAGAGACTTTCCTGTTTTGATTTGTTTGACTTTCCTATTTTCGGCAATTTCCATTTTTATACATACTTGATTTCGTGTATACCACTTCACGACTCTGCATTATTTTCGGTCATCACAATTTCTTTATGTTCATCCACTGTAGCATTATTTACACGGCATTTACAACTTTGGCACGTCTGCATCCATATATGCGCTCATCTTTGCACACAGCCGACGATGATATTGTACACTGTGACTTTGGTTCTTTATAATGCTCAAACTTGTTCGTGTGATTCATGCTTCATTTTGACCTGATCATTTATTGTTTCTCGGCATTGACTTTGGGCTTCACTGAATTTGTTATTGCACTTTGTCTTGATAGTCAAGTTGCACTTTGTTGCACTTGCTCATTTGATAGCTTGATAATCATGTCTGCACTCTCTGACTTTTGTCTGGGTTCACTACTGACACTGTTTCATCATGTTGCATACTCTCCATTTTGCATACTCTCCATTTTGCATACTGCTGTTGAGTTGTTTTGGAATTGAACTTGATATTGAGTCTGATACTTCATACTGGATATTGTTGCAGTATTCATATTTTGTGCTCGAGCTTGCATGCTTCATGTTCGTTGTGTCACTTGTGCATTGTTTCATTTGAGTTGGGCATTGTTTTGTCTCTAATCTTTCTGAAGCTCGAGTTGCACACTATTTTCATTTGTTCAACATGTAGTTGTTCAATTGTCTTCTGTTTACCCATTACTGCACTGCTTGTTGTAGCTGGACTTGTTGTTGTACATGTCTGCTTTGTATCACTGATGCATTTGGACTTGATCATTCTTGATGCACTTTGTTTGAGTCTGGTCATTGTTGTAATGTTCATTTGAGTTGTATCTGCATTGTCATGTTGTATACTCTCTGTATACATGCTTGAGTCTTGTTCCATGCATCACTGTATATTCATACTGTTGGCATTCTTCATGTTGTTCAACACATGATGCTTTGTTCTTTGTTATTGATACATGTTTGAACTGACTTGTTTGGTTTGAGCTTTGCCTCCATGTGTTTTGCATTTGTTAATTCTGCATTTGTTTCACTGGTATCTTCACTGTGTTGATTTAACCTGTACTTTCTGGTCTTTGTTTGCTTGGTGGCATTTCTTTGTGGTCTGCACTGTGCATATGAACTTGGTCTCTGTGGTTGTAACTGGACATGTTGCTTGAGTCACTTGCATTGGTGCATTGCCATATAGTACATATGAACTTGGTCTCTGATCCTTTGGTGTTTCTATGTTCATGCTTGTGACATTCATGTTACAGCTGGTTTGTACTTTGAATGCATCTGTGCATATCACTGTTTCATTAGTGGTCTTTGAATCCATTCATGTTGATTTTTGAAATTTCACTCGAGTTGCATCCTGTTTCAAAACTCGGGTTTGACCTTATGCTCGTGTCATGATTTTAAATATATTGCACGTGAGTTGAACCCGGCTTTTCATTTGGGTTTGATCTGTGCTCACCTGTCCCTGTAGCATTATCAAGTGTATATCGATGTGCACGGCCTTGTGTCATGTACAGTGATACACTATGCATGTCACATTGTTCGTGTATGATGAATTCAAATGTGAATGATGACGAACAACCCAAATAACTGAGGCAAATCATATTTTCAAAAATCATATTTCATTTTATATTGCAAAAATATTTCTTTTTCAATTTTACTGCATTAGTGAATATTTTTGCAGATTTCTCAAATGCTGGATTCTAACTGGAATGAAGTCGAAGATAAACTACGAGTGTGAGTGATATGTAGTGAGGAATTTATATAAAGTGAATTGTGATGTATTGTAAACAAAATTGTATATGTATAGTGAGAGCTTGAATTTGTACTATTCAAAAATGTAATAAATATTTGTTTGAATAAAATTTCTTTTTGAATTCAAATTTTGTGTAAATTATTTTATTCAACAAATATTTATTTAATCTATGAAAAATAAAATAGTGCATTAACAAATACATTTAAACGAATGTACATATGTTTATTATCATCAAACAAAAATCATATAAGCGCAAAGCGCATATTCAACAGCCATGCCATGATTTAACTATAATCAAAGTGGAGTATTAACATTGAAGTTCAAAAGTATTCTCAAATAGAGAGAGCTGTGTAATATCATCGCTTCTAGATTCTTTGTTTGAATTTGTTGTATTAACCAATAGATTACTCTAAAGCGAGTCATTCCATAGTTATCCAATAATTATCAATATATAACCTCTTAGTTCCCCAACAAACACGAGTAATACATTGCCCGACTTAGTGAGTATTAAGTACTCTAATCTCAATTGATGTATCGATAACATGTCTTGATACACCTTGACTAGGAATATTAAACGCACTGTACTTACTACCACAAAGTATATCATTTAATAATTTTCTATACAATATACTTAAATTAAATAATTAATTAATATAGCACAATACAAAAATTATATAATAGAAAGAAAAATACCTTTTATTTCCATTGAGATTTTATTACAATTTATTAATTCATAATAAATTACAGAATTACATGATACCCACAACTAGATTAATTTCTCACTTGCACTTGTGAGCAATTATGGAATATTATTCCCATTCCCATAATCAATTTCTCAAAACTGATCGAGCTAGTCGCTTAAAGAGGGGACATGCTATGTTTCTTAATTATCTACTTTGTTAAGCTACTCACTTTGATATTGATAAACCGCATTTATCATGTGAACTTTTCGAAGTATGATTCTAGACTTATAGAGAGCTCAAGATTCTTTTAGAAACGTGGGATATTATTATCATATAACAATGTCGTAACATTTAGAGTGACGACTAGCTCGGTTATTAATTTTTTCATTATATATATGTATATAGATTTTATTGTGGCACCATTAAAGGAAAAGTACTTAGCCTTTCGGTTGAATTTTTACATCCTTAATGATTGGGACATTTAAGCTCTTTAACTAATATTTGAACATGAATTTAATATTGATATGCTATATTCAATATCACATATAAAGTTTGACTCTGAACACTCTTTTATAAGGAGTTTATTTTTTCTATAAATAATTCTCTAGTATTTTGCAAATACTTTAGGATACTTTTATCCACCATTTAATGATGTTGATTTGAATTTGATACTAGTTTGGTGTGCTAATTACATAAGCGATTAGTGATATAGTAGGCATCATAGCATATATGGTAGTTTCTATTATTGATGATGCATAAGTAATTTATTTTATATGCTTCATATTAAACATTTTAATATGGTGTCATTTTATATTTTTCTCATAATTTTATCACTCCAAATAAGTAATTAAAGTTAATGTTTTTTAGTTAGAGCTTACATATTTGATAAACAAATTCCCAATTAATTTCAAATACTACTATTATTTCAAAATGATCCTTTTGATGTACAGATTATTTCTTCAGTAATTACCTAATCTTATAGTATTAGAAGATGTCTTAAATGTATTAAGAAAGGGATGCTGGGAAAACTTAAGATCAACATTGGTAATAATGTAAAAGATGCTGCAGTAAATAAGTTGTTAGACTAGTAAATTGAAGTATATTAGTTATAAAGTTTAAGTTTGTTGGGTGTAATTAACCAAGAGTCTAAAAAAATTACTGATCCAAAATGTCTGTTATCCTCGTATTAAAACCACATATATTAGAAACTACTAGTGTAAACCCGTGCTTCGCACACGGTTGTCACGAAAATATTGCATTCATAGAGGCCATAAAAAAATAGAAAGAATGGTTGTGGCAGCAAATTTGTATAAAGTATAAAATTCGAATATAACAGAATAAGTATCTAATTTAAAAGGACAGTTATGTGGCAGTAGTTATAACTTAACAACAAAAGCAGTTTTACACATGAAAGAACTATCGGCTAATTGTTAAACAATTAGATATATCCAAATAATATTTGTTCCACCTAATAAACTATTATCATTTGTGAGTGAATGCGAAAAGACTATGGAAGTGCATTTTATTTGGAGAGAAAAACTGGAGTCAAAGCGGTATATGCTATCGTATATAGCATAACACATTTACCCCAAGTAAAAATATTATTTGATGCACTTTCATTCGTAATTGTTATTGGAAATGCATGTCGCATTAAATTCTTAACTACTTAGGTGAAGCAGCACATTTTTTTATTTCAATGAACAAACAAAATCACCCAATAGAGAACATAATTAATTTTGAATATAATTTGTTTTGCTATACAAAGATAAAATAAGTCGACAAGCAATAGTAGAATGGTCACTTGTAATGGGAAAGAAAAAGGCCATTTAACATAGTATATGTATACTCATTCAGAAACCAGACAATTTAGAATGCACAATAACAACTACGAAGGAAAGAGTATGCCACATGGCTAAATCAATGATGCCAACTATGAAGTCTCTCCTTTTAGCTTTTGCAGACATCAGTCCACGATTGGATCATTCCATTTCTTGTATAATCAATTGAGCATCAACATAGGTCCAATATTCCTAGTAAACACCAAAAGAGTATTGTTATACCTAATCGATAATCAAAATTGTGAAAATAATGATAAATACCTAAATGACAGTGCATATAAAATATTTTTAATTGTTATCTGTTATGGTTTCTATTGATTCGGTTAAAATTTATCAACACATCGCACATTCTTTGCAATTACTGCAATATTGTTGCAATTATTATGCGGTCCTCTTTTTCTTGGATCAAATGCAAGAATGGTCACTACAAAGCTTCACGACAAAGCTTGAATAGGTTTTAGTGAGGCGGTTTTGCCCATCTTCACAATATATATAGCAATAAACCATATGTTGTGGGAAAATGTTTCCAATCTTGTCATGTGCAGCTTTTATTTCCAAAATGTTCTCTGCTAATGTTACAAATAAAAACATATTACATGAATAGTAGATCTGAAAATATACAAAAATGAGTTCAAGCAAAATAATATTGTTCCATGCTAAGTGTTATTACTCATAAAAATTCTCGTATGCTGAAAATTAGACTAATTGTGTCATATTTTAATCTATGATACAACTGAAATAAAATGCAATGCTCTGAAAAAAGTCATTTAAATCTATACAAAATAAAGAAGCTTTATCCAGTTGAGATAAAACAAACATCTGCATTTCTATGAGTAAAATCCAACAACCGTGTTGTAATACAGGAAGTAACGATGATAATAATAATAATCTTAAGCATGGAAAGCACTATAAAGATATTTTATTTTCTTTGTTGCATCTTGAGTTAAGATATAATTATACTACCTTTGTTTTGAGAGCTAGAAAATTATGTATTTGTAATATTTATTAGTTTAATATATAAAAGCTTTCCCGTTTGCAAAAAATAATGTAGTATGTAATTGTTGAATGGTTAGTGTGAAATTCCATCACCCTGTACAATTAGTAAATAACCAAGCATCAAAAATTATATCTATAGTAAAATTTCAACCAAGAAAAACTTAAGTCTACCATTGACCGTCCAATGTATGTTTTTCGATCATCGATTCATTACCAAATTAGTAGCAAGAATTAGCAAAGTCAACTTATTGGTTAAAGAAGGACTATGAGTTAAGAAAATACAATAGAAAGACCACAATAATATTGAAATCACACATCCTATAATTTCATCTTATCTTAGCAGTTTTTATCCAACTGTAATAATGGTTGTAACCCAAGAAATATAAACTATAAATTTTTGATATTTTTCAGCCATGCAACAAAAATTCATATAAAAATTCATTTGCATCTTTGGTTATTGTTCAATATATGAATAAAACTATCTTTTTAGAAACTGGAAACTAATACACTGTAGGGACTATACCACAGTGAATGAACTAAAATAACATTCCTTGAGAAATCTGATAGTTTGAACCAAGCTCGAGATCTTTGTTTGTGTCTTGATTTCAACTTTTTGTAATTTTAAGAATTCAATCTAATTCTAAAATTACGAGACTTTCCATGGTAGATTCGGTTTTGGAATATTGTAGAAAATTATTTCAATTACTAAAACACTGTATAATTTATCGTTAATTGAAAAATAAGATTTAAACAAACAATATTGATTAGTTTAGAAATATCTATAAAACTAAAATTTGTTTATTAATTGCTTCATTTTCCACCATATTGACTTACACATTCACATATATTTTGTAATTTTGTATATTTCTAAGTTAAAATTTTAAATTTCAAAATTCATATATTTAAAACTCAAATTAATTTTTTATTAAATTTCTTATGTAAAAAAAGATCAATGGTTTTATATCAAATTGAATTTATGGTTTAGATTTGTTTTAGGCTGTACTAAAATCAAAATAGAACAATTATAATCCTAATATAACAATCGAAACTACAATTCTTGGTTTGAATTGTGAATTGTTAGTGAAAGTACCCCTAATGTATTAAAATAAAGAAAACATACATAGGAGAAAAGTAATGATTCTTTAAAAGGATCGGTTTGAGGTTCAATTTATGAAGAAAGTAATTTTCTATGACACCCATGTAATGAATAAACGAATAGTACATTGAAATTGAAAGTACCAAATTTAGCATGTACATCAAGTTAACAAATGCGGGCATTAAACATGGATCCAAATCAGCTAATAGGCAGAGAGTAATCTAAGTGGCAAATTTTGAGGAAAATAAAAACAAACTACCAATAAAATTTAATGCCAAAATTTTAACTATATCAAAAGAAGACAACAAATACTGACTTTTGGAAATGAATAGTTTGAAAATAATTTTGGAGAAAAGGTAATTCTAAATTAAGCCTTCGTAGAAGTTACATAATCAGCTAGAATTAAAAGTACCAAATTCAGCTTATAAATCAGTTTAACAAATACAGACATAAAACTTGGAATAAAAATTAGTAAAAAGGCAGAGAGTAATTAAAGCAGCAAATTTTAGGGAAAATAATAGTGAAATGCATAGAAAATGGAGGTCCAATAACTTTGTATAAAAATTATACAAATTATACTAATAATTTAAACCACAGATTATATTCTATAAAGTTATTCAAATTTGTAGACTGCAATACCAATTTACAATCATTTACAATTTGGTATCTTGCTTATTGCGTTAGTAGTGTATAATTACATTTTGGTAAAGTTATTTATTCCTGTATCCAAATAGATTATAGTAACTAATGTTATAGCATGATAACTGTTGGTCAATTTATTTATCCAAATGCCCGGATAGATTGCCAAAATTATAAATTTCACTTTAATAATCAATTTTCACCGGTGATAGTACCAAAAAGGTAATGTTGGAATGGATTTTGAAACCTATCTCACAGTAATATGTAATGTAAGAGCTCTCTGATTAATCATAGCAAAGTGCACACTCATAATTTGGATGGTAATAAAAGGACGGTAAGAAATTTTATTTTACGCTATTATTATTCCTTGATATACTTTGGAAAGAAAACCACAAAATAGGATCTGTGTAACTACATGAAACAATTTAGCAAAAAATTATGTCAAAAATTGAAACAATAAATGTGCGTTTAGGAACGTTTAGAGGTGCATAAAATTATCATATTCTCGTATTTGTGTAATTGAGGTTTAATTATAGTTTTAAACATTTCAATGGGTAGATTCATAAAAGAGGCCATATGAAGATTCACTCTTCAGAGTAGGTAAATGTTATAATATCAAAGGTTTGGTTAAGCTACCATTTGTAGAATAAACCATAATCCACCACTTGATAATATACTATAATCTCATGTGTACCATTTTTTAGTTGGTAGTAGAAGTTTAGTCAGTTTCGGAGACGTAATAATTATCCATACAAAATTTCGTTTTCATCTTTGGTTGTTATATTGTATGTCAAAAATATCTAATACTCAAATTATAAATAAAATCATATTACTTATCACCACATAGCATTCTTTAAAAAAGGTTAATTTTGTATATGAATATTTCAATATTTGGTTCAACCGACTTTTGTAAAATAATTACCACATATAAGCTACAAATTTCTAATATTATTCATCCATCCAATAGTAACTCATATAAAAAATTCATTCTCATCTTTGGTTATTGTTATCTACCGCTTGATAATATACTATAATCTCTTGTGTACCATTTTTTAGTTGGCAGTAGAAGTTTAGCCAGCTTTCAATGACATAATAATTATCCATACAAAACTTCATTTTCATCTTTGGTTGTTATATTATATGTCAAAAATATCTAATACTTAAAATATAAATGAAATCACATTACTTATTACCACATAGCACTCCTTTAAAAAAAGGTTAATTTTTAATATGAATAATTCAATATTTGGTTCAACCGACTTCTGTAAAATAATTACCACATATAAGCTACAAATTTATAAAATTATTCATCCATGCAATAAAAATTCATATGAAAATATTCAATTTCATATCTGGTTATAGTTCAAAATGACATTAACTTGAATAATATTAGCATTTTAGAAATTGGAATCTAAAACTCCATAGGGATTATACAACAGCTAATAAGATAAATTTATTAAAACGATATAAATAAAAAATTAATTATTAAAACTCTGTGGGGATTTATTAAAACTCCATAGGGATTAGACATAAAATTACATTAAAGAAAAAATTCCTTACTTTAGGAAAAGTAATTCTCACACCAACTACTATTAAAAAAAATCTAATCAATATTTCCAATTAAAAGCTGATGAAAATTTTTCAAGGATATTTGCAACAATTTCTAATAAAAACGAAAGGGAATTTATTTTATGGTAAAATAAAGAGGTGCTGTGGACAAAAGACGTCATGAAAATGATTGAGCAGTAAATACTTTCGGACTCATAGAATAATATATAATGTATTAGAGGAAATAGTGAATTTGATAATCAAAATCATGAAGGAAGGAGATAAAGAACTAAAAATTTGATTTTCTATATAATAGAATAGAATAATTGTGTGTTGCTTTTTATTCGGAGCTTCCATATGGAAAATATTACCTTTTGGATTCATGATTGGGAACTGTAGTTCCTCCAAGAAGTCATACACACATAAAATTTAATATTTTTTCTATAGATCTAAAAGTAAATTACTTTCTATAAAAGTCCTTTTGCTAAATTCTGCAAACAAAATTATAGTTCATGGTGCAGCATGCATGTACCATAGCACCTGAATTTACTGAAAAAGAAATGTTAAAACCATATGCCTTAGCATTACTCCAAATCGATGAAGGAAGATGACAAAATTTGACATCTTTTGCATTAGAATTGTTTACCATGGCACAAAATAGAAACATCTTGATCTTGTTGATTCAGAGTATAACTAAAACTCAACCTTTTGTAAAAAAATTGCAAAAAGTTATGAGTTAATACAAATTAATTGGTGGACATTTGAACTCCTTATCCTTCAATTATATTTTTAAGTATGATTGTTTCGTTTACAACATGTACATACTCATTCAAACAGATCTATGGTGCATGCGTGTGATGGAAAAAAGTTGAACCTAAAATTTTACTATAAAAATTCTTAGTTCGAGAAGGAAAAGAACATGATTCCTAAACGAATATAATAGTGAACCATAGATCTTATATTTGCTTCCATAATGTTAATCTTTTATTATAGAGAATGTGATAGTAGAAGGGTATTATTCTTTCATTTTCATTAATTTTAACAATAATTACGGATAATTTTTATCTATCATTATAATATCTTCCATAAAATTGTTTAAAAAGTTGTCACATAGTTGTAATACCAACTTGCAAGTGATAGACAAAACAACAAAAGTATAGAATAACACTTCTTTAAAAACCTTAGTTGGACAGTGTAGCCAAATTATCAAATACTTTGTTCATCCCTACAGTTATAACAAAATAAGAAAACACAATTACTTGATAAGCTTGTGCATTCATCCATATACAAAGGAAAACCTAGTGAAGATTGGATTTCCTTATTTAATAAATTGCTCAGTAGTGAAATAAATTTTACTTCCTAGCTTATTAATGCAAGTGACGGTAACAACATATAGCAAAACCTATAATAATGAGCTTTGAGATAAAAATAAAATGTAGAAATTGTACTCGCGCTGTCAGGATTAAATAGCTTATTATCGCAAGTGACAATAACATCGCATAAATAAAGAATAAAAGACGGAATGTATAAAATAAAAGGATGGAAATCCTACTCACCCATGAGAATGAAAGCAAAGGTGCATGATCCCATTCCTAGGAAGATAAAAAATGTTGAATTTCATGTTGTTAGGGTTTGGGGTTATGAGATTCACCGACTCTCCAACGATGAGTCTACGTTCGACTATTAACGTTGATTTAAGAGGCTCATAAGGAAGAATAGGAAAGGCTATTTAATTTTTGAGAAGAATTGATTAAATATTTAGCGGGTCGCCTCAGATTTGTAGGCAGTTTTGAAAGACGAACGTTTAATTTTGGGCAATATTTTTGATACGAATTTATATTTCAATCTCCCAATTTTTAGTGGATGGCGGTGGCAAAGCAGAATAGCAACAAATCTAGGGGATTTGATTACTTAGGATGGAAATGTTGAATTTGATACGTGGAATTCCAACTCAAAGGAAGAAGCGGAGGAGGAAGTCACGGAGTTGGAAACCCTATCTGGAGTGGTATTAAGGAGGATCGAACCAAATTGTGGCTCGGTGTTGAGACTATGAAGGCCGAACGAGTAATCTCGTTCGGTGAAGGAGCAGTTTTATTCCGTGATTGAGGAAGGATGAAGGAGAAGTCTGGTTCGATGGACGAGATGCTGGACCAAAGTTTTGGTCTGGTGGAGGTGAGTGACTTTGGTGGAGAGAAGAAAGTTATCTCGTTTGGTGGTATTTCGTTCGGTGGAATGGTTTTGCCGGAGGAGAAATTTGGTTTGGTGATTTGGTGAAGGGGAAGTGATGCCAAACGAAATATCACATTCGGTATTTGAGCATGCTTCCAAACTAAGTGTCGATGCCGAACCAGATGAGTGCTAGACCAGATCAGATGCCGAACCAAGATAAAGCCGAATCAAATGCTATTGTGCTGATTGCCGAACCAAGACTGCCCAACCAAACCCAAAACCTCTATATAGCAGCTAACCCTCCTCATATCTTCACTCTATAAATAGTGGAGCTTTTGGACGACGACGACAGCCATCCTAGAGAGATGAAACTCTATAGAATCTTATATGTACATTAAATTCTTCTTATGCATAGCCTCCAAAAGTGAATCAATCTTGTAACTCTAATCTTTCAGTGATTAATAAAATCTCCTCTCCCCAAATGGATGTATATTGCCTCGTGGTAGTGGAACCACTATAAATACCGGTGTTATTTGTTTTTCTACATTGCATAGATCTGTGACTATCTGTTTTAGTGTTTATCTTTGTTTGTTTCATCTCACTACAATCTCGATCCTGTTGTTTTCCACTGCGTTGGATTTTTTATTCCCTTAGACTGATCATCTGAAAGGTTTTTCTCCAATAGTCTTGTATCAGAGCTGCAAGGTTGATTAAGGAAGACGCTATAGCAGGAGATGAAGTGACTCCAGTTGTTAGAAGTCCCTATAATAGAGGGATGTATATCACGTCAGGATCACAGTTGGAAATTGAGAAATGGAATGAGGATAAAGACTCAAGAAGTGGAAATAGAGGATAATGGTTGTTCAAATGAGGAATTAAGTCCATCCGGTGGTATTTTCCCCTAAGGAGTTAGTGGTTGACATCTTAGTCACGGAAATGAACGAGATGGAGAAATGGGCGTTTACTACTTTACGACTCGCTATGGAAGAGAATATCATCTTAGAGATTAGCAGTGAGACCATTGCTAGGTGCATTTGGACCAAGTTAGAAAATCTCTACTTGAAGAAATCTCTGACTAACCGTCTAATATTGCTGAAGACATTTTTCACCATGCAGATAAGAGAGGGTACTTCTATGAAGGAACATCTTAATTTTATTGATGATCTCGTGATGAAGATGAAGACTATTGACTTGAAGATGGATGAGGAGCAAATGGCAATGATTCTTTTGTCTTCTCTTCCAGAGCGATACATAGGTTTCACTAACAGCCTTATCTTCGCTAGAAACACATTGATAGTGGAAGACGTGAAGTCAGGGCTTCTATTTGAGGGCTTGAGAAATTAAATGAAGGATATAAGTGAAGGAAGTAGAGGTGGAAGTAGTAGTCATGGCCTATTTGTTGAAAGAGGTGGAGAAGATAAGAAGAATTTGCACTCTAGAGGGTGTTCCAAGTCCAGAAAGCCCAATAATGGCAGGAGAGGAAAGTCTAAGAACGGAAAGTGATTTATCTGCAAGAAACCTAGTCATTGGAAAAGGAATGTTCAGATTTGAAGAAAAAGGAAGAAGATTGCGATGGAGAAGTCTGTATCTGATGATGTGTTGTCTACATCAGTGTCGGATATCTCAGACCATTGGGTGTTGGACTCGAGGGCGTCTTTCCATATGACGCCTAATAAGGATTACTTCAGCTCTTTCGTTGGACGAGAGGGAAGCACTATTCTTATGGGTAATGATACTAGCTATAGAGCAATGGGTGAAGGTACGGTGAGGATCAGGATGTTTGAAGGAGTGATATGCACTTTGACAGGTGTCCGGTATATTCAAGGTCTTCAGACTTAATTTCTTTCGAAAATTAGCATCTTTAGGATGCAGGATAACTATCAAGAAGGATAGTTTGAAGGTTCGAGAGGTGCACTAGTTCTTATGAAAGGAGATGTGTTTCAAAATCTGTCTTTGTTAAAAGGAACCATAGTCCTAGAGATTCGTATGTTGGAGTAGATAGTACTCATGCGTTGGATGCCACAAAGTTTTGGCATCTCAAGTTGGGTCATATTTCAGAGAAGAGCTTAGAGTTGCTTCAGAGACGGAAGATGATCAAAGGAGGAAGCTTCGACAAGATGGAATTTTGCCCAGAGTGTGTGCTATGTATCTTTTAGAGTTGGACTCTATAGATCGAGGCGAGTACTTGAGTACGTGCATATAGATGTTTGGGGACCAGTTGGTACTCCTTCTTTTGGAGGAGCAAAATATTTATTTCTTTCATTAATGACTTTTCTCGAAAATTATGGGTGTTTGTGATGAAGGTCAAATCAGAAAGTTTTGAGAAATTCAAAGGCTGGAAAGCGCTTGTTGAGAATCAATCTGGTTCTAGGTTGAAGGTGTTGAGATCTTATAATGGCAGTGAATTTGTCTCTAGGGAGTTCTTTGACTTTTGTAGATAGCATGGCATTCAAAGACATTTCACTACACCTGGCAATCCACAATCAAATGGGGTTGCATAAAGGATGAACAAGACTCTAATAGAGAAGGCTCGTTGCTTGAGAATTACGATGGGCTAGTGTAGAGGCTTTCAGGCCGAGGCATTATCAACTACGGTGCATATCGTAAATTGAATTTCGTGCTTAGGTATGGATGGGAAGATTCCAGATGAAAAGTGGAGAGGTAAAGCAGTGTATCTTGGTTACTTCCGAATTTTTGGTTATCCTGTGTACGTTCATCATACAGGCGATGACAAGTTGAAGGCTAGAGCATACAAGGGCATACTAATGGGATACACCGACGGTATCAAAGGGTATCGAATTTGGAACCCTATTGATTTGAAGATTTTTCATTCCAGACATGTTACTTTTGATGAGTCTACTATGTTCAATTCGAAGGAGAAGCTACCTACCACATCAGAAGATTCTGATAAGCCTAAGGAGATGGAAGAAGTTCTCATGTTCTAGCCAAGGAGTAGAGTTGTTATTGATCTTGTCGAGGAAAACAAACATCATAGGATAGTCCATAGATACATCTTAGTAGTGTTGTTGATGTGTATGAATCTAGAGGAAGTTCGGTTCAAGGTGGAGTTGAAAGAAGTTTAGGCGAAGCAGTACCTTCCCAAGTCAGTCATAGGACTATTAGGCCGCCTGAAAGGTATGGTGACTGGCAGTTCGCAAACCATAGCATTAGTGATCAGTTTGACTATCCCCTACAAGTGGTTTTTGAGAAGCCTCTTGACCTTGATGAAGCTTTGAAGTCATGTGATAGTTCGAAGTGGATGTGCGTTATGGAAGAGGAGTTAGAGTCGTTGAAGAAAAACAAGACTTGGGATTTGGTAGCACCTCCTAAAGGAATCCAAGCTATGAGTTGCAAGTGTGTGTTTAAGTTAAAGGATGATGGAAGATACAAGGCTAGACTAGTTGCAAAAGGGTTTCACAAAGAAAGGATTGTAGTATGATGAAATATTTTCTCCAGTAGTGAGGCGTACGTCCATCCGCATTTTGCTCGCTATTATCGCAGCTCATGATTTGGAGCTAGAGCAATTGGATGTGAAACCGCTTTCTTGCACAGAGACATGGATGAGACCATCTACATGAAGCAGCCAGAAGGATTTGTGGTAGATGGGAAAGAAAATTGGGTTTGAAAATTGAAGAAGTCATTGTATGGACTTAAGCAGTCGCCTAGACAATGGTACAAGAGGTTTGACTCTGTTATGCTTTCACTTGGTTTTGATCGTAGCTTCAAAGGCAGTTATGTATATTTCAAGCATTTAAAGAATGGTAGATGGGTGTACCTACTCTTGTATGCGGATGATATGTTGATTGCTTCCAAGGATAAGGCTAAAATCGATAGTTTAAAACGAAAGCTAAAAGCGAAATTCAAAATGAAAACCCTAGAGAAGCAAAGAAAATTTTGGGTCTGGAAATCCAAGGGGATAGAAAGTTAGGACTTTTGAGCCTTACTCTAAAGGAGTACATTCGAAAGGTGCTTACTCGGTTTAGCATGGAAGGGGCAAAGGCAATTAGCACACCCATGTCCTTGCACATACAGCTTTCTACTAAAGGCTCTCCGATATCGAAAAAGGACAAGGCTTATATAATGAAGGTTCCATATGCAAGTGCAGTTAGAAATTTGATGAATGCCATGTTTTGCACTAGGCCTGATGTTGCACAGGCTATTGGATTGGTGAGTAGATTCAATGGCGAATCCCGAAAAGACACATTGGGAAGCAGCAAAGTGTATCTTCAGATACCTTAGAGGAACTCCAAACCATGGACATGACTTTGGTGACAGAGATAGAGATTTCAGCTTGGTTGGATTTTGCGATTTTGACTATGCAGGTGATAGAGATCGAAGGAAGTCAACCTCTAGATATGTGTTCACCATGGGTGGGACATCGATCGGTTAGAGAGTGAGGTTGTAGACGATTATGGCATTGTCTACTATAGAGACAGAGTTCATAGTTGCAGTTGAAGCAGCTAAGGAGGCACTTTATTTAAGGTGATTGTTGTGTGATTTGGGCTTCGTATATGAAGGCGTGGATGTGTACTGTGACAGTCAGAGTGCAATTCACTTAGCTGAAAATCTAGCGTTCAGCTCGAGGACGAAGCATATTGAGGTAAGAGAGTCATTCCTTGTCTCGATGAGTGAAGAGAAGCTAGTTTGTACTTAGAAAATTCACACAAAGGAGAATGCAGCAGACATGTTTACCAAGTTGTTGCATGTTATTAAATCCAAGCATTGCTCGAACTTGATTTGCTTAATGAAGTGCTGGGTGCCACGGGGTGGCATGGAGGGAGAGTTGAGATGGTTCATCGAGACATTTACTTTCGTGGTGGAGATTAATAGGTTCTACACGGACTGGGTACTTCGAACACATTGTTGATGAGTGGTGGCCCTGTCGGAGTTTGTTGATAAAGTGTAATGGGTGATGGCTTTGCCGAAGCTCATTGGGTAAGTATCCATTACTTGGAGCATGAAGGTGTAGATGGAGTTGGATGCCTTGATGGAATTTGATATTAAGGTGGATATTGTTGAATTTGATGCCTGAAATTCCAACTCGAAGGAAGACGCGGAGGAGGAAGTCACAGGGTTGGAAACCCTAGCTGGAGCGGCTTTGAGGAGGATCGAGCCAAACTGTGGCTCGGTGTTGAGACTACGAAGGCCGAACAAGTAATCTCGTTTAGTGGAGGAGTAATTTTATTTGGTGAATAAGGAAGGCTGAAGGAGAAGTCAGGTTCGATGGAGGAGATGTTGGACCAAAGTTTTGGTCTGGTGGAGGTGAGTGACTTCAGGGAAGAAAAGAATGTTGTCTTGTTCGGTGGAATGATTTTGTCGGATGAGAAATTTGGTTCGGTGATTTGGTGAAGGGGAAGTGAAACCAAATGAAATATCTCGTTCGATATTTGAGCATGTTTCCAAACAAAATGTCGATGCCGAACCAGATGAGTGCTAGACCAGATCAGATGCCGAACCAAGTTAAAGCCGAACAAATGCTATTGTGTTGATTGTCAAACCAAGACTGCCGAACCAAACCCAGAGCTGTTATATAGCAACTGCCCTTCTCATATCTTCATCTATAAATAATGGAGCTTCAGGACACAATGATAGGCATCTTAGAGAGCTGAAACTCTACAGAATTTTGTCTGTATTGTAAATTCTTCTTATGTATAGCCTCCAAAAGTGAATCAATCTTGTAACTCTAATCTTTTGGTATTTAATAAAATCTCCTCTCCCCAAGTGGACATACACTGCCTCGTGGTAGAGGTACCAATATCAATACTGGTCTTATTTATTTTTCTGCATTACAAAGATCTATGACTGTTTGTTTTGGTATTTATCTCCATTCGTTTCGTCTCACTACAATCATGATCCAGTTGTTTTCTACTGCGTTGGGTTTTTTATTCTCTTAGATTGATCATTTGAAGGGATTTTCTCCAATAGGAAAAAAGGAGAAAGAGGAGAGGTGCGATGATGGAAGAAGAATAGGACAAAAATTGTGAGGCTAGGGAAAAAGGAGGAGGTGGACTTACATGATGGAAGAAGAGAATCGTGACGGTTGAGTTTAAAATTCATAGAAAATTTGGAGAGGGTCTGTGCGTTTTTGAAATCTAACTCAGTGACAATAGTATAGTATAGATTATATGTCTAGGGTAAATGAACTCACAATTATATGTTAACTTAAACAAATTTTCCTTTGGTACATGAAATGTGCCCATGTAATGGGCTACATGAGAATTCCTTTGTTTATGAACTTATAATTGGTAGAATCTTCCGGATATCAAATTTTTCCCTGCTCCCGAAGATCATCTCAGACTTCATATACATAACAAATTAATATGAGGAATCTCATATTGTTTGATATGGAGAAATGTTTTCTATTTTATGATGTTAGCTTTGCATCTGCTGCAATTATTTGATTCATATATATTCTACTCAGCAAAAATAGAATTAAAATATTTTACTACCATAAAGGAAATAGTCGCTTACCCTGGGTTGCTATGGCATAAAATATCATACTATCTTCTTATGTTTTTTGCTTCGACGATACAGAAGTCTTGCACGAGTTAAAGAAGAGGCAAACTAGGCCTTGGATGACTCGCCCATTCATTCAAAAGAGAAGCAAATATTAGTTTGATATGTAGATAGATAGATCAAGTGATGATGGCAAGTTATCCTCGGCTTTGTTCCCCTCTCCCTTTTCTCATGCAAGCCTTTTCCATCACTACTGCCTACTCCTCCCCCTTATCATGTCTCGATTGCCTTCTCCTCCTATATATCTCTTTGTCTACTGCATCTAGTTCTACATTAATGCATGCCTACTTATAGTCATATTCGTAATGAAACCATTTGCATAATTCTAGAATATAAAGAGAAAAGGCAAGTGTTGACTTATCCATTGCCATTGGAATATATTTTGCTTGTCTATACTCTATAGTATTATATATGTTAGTTTTAGCCTATATAATATCTGGTGTAGTATGGTTCTTTCAAGAAATAGTTTCATGTACGATGAGTATATTTTGGAATGCGCTCGTATATGAGTGATTATAGTTGACATGCTTTCCAATATCGGCAGTTTCATCATAATATTATATTCTTGAGGGGAATTAGATGCTAATTTTTATCATTCCTTACCCTCTTCTGTTATTTGTTTTCTCAATTTGACTTTCGATATCATTAGTACTTTCTGGAGATATTATTCTCCATTACTTTTTCTATATCCTAAGATATACATATACATACATACGTATATACATACATACATACACACACACACATACATATATATATTCTCCCATGTACTACGTATCATCTTCATGCTATGATATGTGTTGATTATTTCATAATCTTATTATCTGGTGCAAATTATTTCATAGAACATACATGCAAATGTATATCAATCTCTTTATAGTAAACAAAAATGCAGTGAAGAACAACTGATAAGTTGTAAGTAGTCATATCCAGTGATTAACGTAAATGAAAATTGTGCTTTATAGTTAACTAAGCTACAATATATTTCAGATTTAGATTAAATAAAAAAAATAGCTGTTACAGGAAAATAAGTTTGGAGGAGCATAGACCTTTATCTTCTCAGCTGCATACATTTAACTACCTTTACTTTGTTAAAAGAATTTTTTTGGACAATTTTTCGATCAAGGCATCGCAAAAAAACAAAATATAGAAGTAGGCCTCAGCAAAAACTAATTGCCAATATAGGCCTCGTTTAGATTATAATTTGTGCATTTATGGAATGCACAAGTTATAAAAAAAATTATAGGTAGAGCTTGCGCAATCCATAAGTGTGCATGCTTTAGTTTTAAGCTTGCGCACTTTTGAAATGCGCTAGATCATTTTCGGGCATCAAAAAGACAGAGAGCTGAATCTGAGCTCATTTCATCCCTTATCTCCTTTCTTTCCAAAACCATCCCATTCCCAAATTCAAACCCATTCCAAATCTAAATATATTAAGTCAAAATCATTGTTCCTCATCTATTCCTTCAAACAATCACTCGATTACGCATAAATGGAAGCAAGCTCTTCATCTATGTTGATTAGAGGTAATTATAATTTGATTGTAATTTGAACACTACTGTAGAAATGATTGTTGTTGTTAGAGGAAGAGGTGGTGTTGATGATGTTGATGTGAATGTACTCATGTTATTGGTTTCTTTGTTGAAAGTGCAAAAGGATTTGAAGTATTCATATAGCCAAACCCTAACTTCGTACCTAATTTTTGTAGCGATAAACGGTTGTTGTTGTTTGTAGAATTGTCTCCTGAGCCCGAAGATAGAAGTGTTCTCTATCTTCAAGAACACCATAGAAACCAAAATGACACATTAATGGAGGTAAATGTTCGATATTGGTAAACCAGGAGAATGCAAATATGAAGCACTAATTTTAATTTTTTTTATACATTTTAGGGTGTTGAAACTGTGGAGATATACGATCATTCGAGCAAGCTCAAGGAGATCTATTATAAAGATCCAAGATTGAAGCCAAATCTACGAATCTCCAGATTTTGGCATGCTATGCAAATCGACTACGTTCGGCTCGATCATCACCTTATTATCGCTTTGTACGATAGGTAGAGGCCAAAAACAAATAAGTTTCATATGAGAGTCGAGGAGATGACAGTGACTCTAGCGGTTCCCGATATGTTTGTAAAATTTAGTTATCGATTACATCGAATTAGCTCATGACTTGCTTGGTATTTTTCTGCCTAGAGAGGCGATTAAGTCTAAAAGTGAATTATCAATGACTTGGTTTAAAAGTGAATTTTCCAAACCATTACCTTAAGGGGCGACCAATTTAGATATACTTCGCCGAACTTGTGCCATGATATTGTATTTTTTGAGTTGCCAATTATTTCCCGATCATTCGAAAGGGATATTAAGTTTGAAATTTTTACCCTTTTTGAATGATTTGGCTGACTATGGTCATTATTCTTGGGGTAGTGTTGTTCTATGCTATTTGTATAGTGAGTTGTCACACATTGCCTTGCAACGTCGAAAAGTTTAAAGGTGTTCTGCAACGTTTGTTGCAACAGTTGTCATGGCCGCAAATTGCTGTTGGATGACCATCTATTAGAATTCCTACCGACCTAGATCCGTATCTTCCATTCGGGGCTAGGCGGAATTGTGCTAGAAGTTGGCATGAGACGCCAAGAAATGTACGGTTTTACCGTAATGAGTTGGACTTATTGGTGGATGATGTGGTTACATGGGAATCATATTCATTAGTGTATAAGTTTGGACATATGGAAATTGAGTATTCGTTTGCCGGTTGGATTGCTAAGAGCCGACAGATTCTATTTTACACTTTGAGTTGTATGCACCCGATTGGGTTATGAGACAGTTTTTCTTTAATTATCAGCACATTCCCGATCCTATCGTCCCCCTTACCCAAAACCCACTAGTTGGATGGCATTTTTGGAGCGAAGTATTGTTATTGGCAATCAAGAATTGATCGTGCCGAACGAGCACGCGAGCCTCCGACACCTTTGAGCGAGTATGAGTATTGGTATTGGCGAATTACTAGTCGTTATGTTCTTAAAAATTTGGCAAGGAAATTGGTTGCGTACACTCCCCGCGCTCCTCTAGAACGTGATGTGGTAAGTATTGTAATCTAAAACATTCGATAGTTCAATTTTTATGTCATATTGATGAATTATTATGACTTATGGTTTAGTTAAGCAGAATATACAACGCTTTAGATGTGGTGGGAGAAATAGAAGAAAGTCATGTGGAGCTGGATAGGGTCAAAAGCAAGTGCATTGACCTATGATGAATACTTGGCCTAATTTTGGGTTAGAACAAGCTAAGAAGGCCGGCTAAGCCGCTGCGCATTGTAGAAGAGCCACCACGTTGTACAGAGGAGACACATACCATAGTAGAGGGTGGACAGGCCAAATGGGAGGAGGCACATTCGAAGGGGGAGACTTCACAACATCCCGGTGCAAAACTATAGCTGGATGGCCTGCTTGGCCCGAGGTAGAGCAACAATACATCGGGGGAGAAACTCATGCTGACCGGCCTATTTGGCATGAAGGAGAACAAAAATTCGGATATGTTGGACAATAGACATAGGAGCATGCGCAAGAGCCGCCGCAATGGGAAATTCAACAAGAAGAACTCATTTTTGGGCCAAGTCAACAACAAGAAATTCCTCTTCCGACACTGGCTCCTACATTCGAAGAAGGCAAAGGATATGCTCCCATCATGTACAAATGGAAGAAGAAGAAGAGAGACCTTATCACTTGAGCTTAGACGGATTCGTGGTTGACGGTTGGTCTTATTGTTGTTGTTTTTTTGGTTGGGTAAGGGGTTGTTGACTTGTATGTTTTTATGTTATTGTACGACTTGTTCAACCTTTTTTGGATGATTTTCAATTGTCAGTTGGATCATGTAATTTTTTTTATGATTGTATTGTTAATGGAATAGTGTGTGCATGCTCTCAGTTTGGAATTTGAGATTTTACAGTTCGTGGTTTTGCAGTGTGGCATAGCAGCTCTCTGTTTGGAACTAACCCAAAAAATAGCTTGCGCATATGTGGAATGCGCAAGCTATATTTTCTATATAGCTTGCTCATTCCACATATGCGCATGCCATTTTTGCGTTATTTACAGCAATTCTCATGCTACATTTGGTCTTTTGTGACATTTGCGGAATGATGCAATAACCAAGTTCTACACTTATGCATATATGGAATGCGCGAGTTATATTTTACATATAGCTTGTGCATTTTTGGATTGCGCAAGCTATGTTGACAACATAGCTTGCGCATTCCATATATGCGCAAGCGTGTTTTTGGCCCTATTCGAGACAAAGAACTGTTTCAACACAATAAATCACACAATTTCACACAAAAAGTCTTAACAACATTCTATATAACATGCAAACACCATTCATATGACAACACCATCACATAACAAAGTCAACAAGTCATACAGTAATATGGACATTCTACTTCTATTATAATTCAACGCGAACAAGTTTTCTTCTTGTGGCCAATAGAACCATATTTTCTACATCTGTTATGGCCGGATGAAGATGGCGGATCCATGAAACCTTTTATTCAAGTAGACCAAGGACGACTTGAATTTTTGCACACAGGCGGTGGTTGTATAATTGGACCGTCGTAGATGTTCCAATGTCGACTATCTGATACAGGGTGGAATAAAGGAGCATAAGCTGCGGAATACATAGCCTTCGTGTACCACGTGGAGATTAAGTGAAAATACGCTCTATTAGCACCACCCGAACCATGTGAACAAGATGCCTAGAGAGGCTGTTAAATCTAAAAGTTAATTATCAATGACTTGGTTTAAAAGTTAATTTTCTGAACCACTACCTGAAGGGGCGAACAATTTAGATATACTTCGCCGCACTCGTGCCGTGATATTGTATTTTTTGAGTTGTCGATTATTTTTCGATCATTCGAAAGGGAGATTAAGTTTGAAATTTTACCTTTTTTGGATGAGTTGACTGACTATGATTATCATTCTTGGGGTAGTATTGTTCTATGCTATTTGTATTATGAGTTGTCACACGTTGCCTTGCAACATCGAAAAGTTTTAGGGAGTTCTGCAATGTTGTTGCAACTATAGTCATGGTCGCATATTGTTGTTGGACACCTATCTATTAGAATTCCTACTGACCTAGATCTGTATCTTCCATTCGAGGCTAGGTGACGGTTTTACCGTAATGAGTTGGATTTATGGGCGAATGATGCGGTTACATGGAAACCATATTCATTAGTTTATAAGTTTGGACATCCGAAAATTGAGTATTCATTCGCTGGTTGGATTGCTAAGAGCCGACTGATTCTATTTTTAGACTTTGAGTTGTATGCACCAGATCGGGTTATGAGACAGTTTTTCTTTAATTATTACCACATTCCCGATCCCGTCGTCCCCCTTGACCTAGAACCCACTAGTTGGATGGCATTTTTGGAGGAAAGTATTGCTATTTGGAAATCAAGAATTGATCGTGCCAAACGAGCACGCGAACCTCCAACACCTTTGAGCGAGTATGAGTATTGGTATAGGAAAATTACTCGTCGTTATATTCTTAAAAAGTCGGTAAGGAAGTGGTTGAGTACACTCCCCATGCTCCTCTAGAACGTGATGTGGTAAGTATTGAAATTTCAAATTTTTGATAGTTCGGTTTTTATGCCATATTGATGCATTGTTATGACTTATGGTTTAGGTAAGCGGAATATACGGCGCTTTATATGTGGTGGGCGAAATAGAAGAAAGTCATATGGAGCGGGACAAGGTCAAAAGCAAGTGCATTAACCTACAATGAATACTTGACACGATTTTGGGTCGGAACAAGCTAAGAAGGCTGGCCAAGCCATTGCGCAATGTAAAAGAGCCACCACGTTGTACAGAGGAGACACATACCAAAGTAGTGGGTGGACAAGCCCAATGGGAGAAGGCACATGTGGAGGGGGAGACTTCACAACATCCCAGTGGCGAAACTACACCTGGATGGCCCGCTTGTCCCGAGGTAGAGCGGCAATACACCGGCGGAGAAACTCATGTTGACTGTCCCATTTGGCATGAAGGAGAATAACAATTCAAATATGTTGGACAGTCAACATACGAGCATGCACAAGAGCCGCCGCAAGGGGAAATTCAACAAGAAGAACACATTTTTGGGGCAAGTCAACAGCAAGAAATTCCACTTCCGACACCCACTCATACATTCAAAGAAGGCCAAGGATCGGCTCACATCGTGCACAAATGGAAGAAGAAGAAGAGAGACACCATCACTTGAGCTTAGACGGATTTATGGTTGACGTTGTTGGTCTTATTGTTGTTGTTTTTTGGTTGAGTAAGGGGTTTTTGACTTGTACGTTTCTATGTTATTGTACGACTTGTTCAATCTTTTTTGGATGATTTTCAATTGTTAGTTGGATCATGTTATTTTTTTGTGATGGTATTATTAATGTAATGGTGTGTGCATGCTCTCAGTTTGGAATTTGAGATTTTACAGTTTGTGGTTTTACACTGTAGCAGAGCAGCTCTCTGTTTTGAACTGACCCAAAAAATAGCTTGCGCATATGTGGAATGCGCAAGCTATATTGTCAATATAGCTGGAGCATTCCACATATGCGCATGCCATTTTTGGGTTATTTACAGTAATTCTCATATGCTACATTTGGTCTTTTGTGACATTTGCGGAATGCTGCAAATAACCAAGTTCTATGCTTGTGCATACATGGAATGCGTAGGTTATATTTTGCATATAGCTTGCACATTTCTGGATTGCGCAGCTATATTTGACAACATAGCTTATGCATTCCACATATGCGCAAGCGTGTTTTTCGCCCTGTCTAAGACAGAGAACTGTTACAACACCATAAATCACACAATTCACACAAAAAGTCTTAACAACATTCTATATCATGCAAACACCATTCGAATGACAACACCATCACATAACAAGTCAACAAGTCATACAGTAACATAGATGTTCTACTTCTATTACAATTCAAAGCGGACAAGTTTTCTTCTTGTGGCCAATAGAACCACATTTGCTACATCTGTTATGGCCAAATGAAGATGGCGGATCCATGAAACCTTTTATTCGAGTAGACCAAGGATGACTTGAATTTTTGCGCACAGACGGTGGTTGTATAATTGGACCATCGTAGACGTTCCAATGTCAACCATCTGATACAGGGTGGAATAAAGGAGCATAAGCTGCATAATACATAGCCTTCGTGTAGCACGTGGAGATTAAGTGAAAATATGCTCTATTAGCACCACCTGAACCATGTGAAGAAGCCGCTAATACATAAGAGCACGGAAAATGATCCAATGTTGGCATGCTGTACGAACATTTGGCAACATTGTCTTCGATATTCACCGTATAATCAACCATATGCATGTCTTTCACCTGCCATTCAATGATGTTATATCTCTCTATGTACATGAGCCTCGAATCTTCTATTCTTTTCCACGCTAATGCTTCCCACCTACGTGCGAGCTGCGATGTCTATTCGTCCCCTTGAGTTCATTGTTCGATGAAGTAATGGTTCAGTCGATGAAACGTTCGTGCAACCAATGATCTGACAGGAAAATTACTTGTTCCTTTAAGCACACTGTTAAAGCATCGGAAACGTTGGTCATCATCGTATTGAATCTTACTCCGTCGTCATGACAAAGAGTCCAACTTGATTCCTGGTCTTTCAAACTTCTTTAAATCCATGCATCGGCATCTCGATTTACATCCTTTAACTGTTTTCGAAGATCATTATATTTTATGACCTCCGATGCCGTGGCACATGCGTTAATAAATTTTGTAGCTCATCCGTACCAAACCCCGCTTTCTTGAAATTTGCTTTATTATGACGGATACAAAAGCGATGACGATGTTCAATTGGCCAAGCTTCTCTAAGCGCACGTGGAATTCCATTCATACGATCCGAGATAAAGGCGATGCATCTAATATGTACGGATGGAATATAATTCCATATGCAAGGAATAAAACAACTCCATGTTTGCCACAACTCTGTTTGTACAATAGAAAAAGCTAAAAGAAATAGGCCTTGATTTCATCCACCCTAGTTGCTACTAGCATTGTACCCAAATACTTACCGTATAAACGAATGCCATCAATAGACAATATGGGTCGACAGTGGTCGAAGCCTTGAATAGAAGGTACGAAAGCCTAAAAAGCAACATCAAAATCACCACGACTATGAATAACATCATATACGGTTTTGAGATTGGTATGTTGTAGGGCTCTAAGATATTTCGTCAATTCCGCGTATGACGACTCCCAATCGCCATAAATCATTGCAACAGCTTTCTACAGTCCATGCCAGGCTCGAAAATAACTAACTTTAATTTGAAACATGTTGGACATTCTCTTTTGAATAGTTCTTGCAGTCATGTTTGTTTCAGCTTTAATCAAGGGAAGTATTTTGCTGCATATAAACTTAGAAGTTGCATGTCGATGGTTTGAGTTGATGGTTGCATTTAAACAAGTGTGATCGTGGCCATATGTAGTTATCTTCCACTAAATTGAATTTTTCATTACCAAAAGGCATGCATGAACTCACCAAGAGAATGTTTCTTCCACAGCGGACCATGTATTGATTTGCACGCGATTTCAGAACTTGAAATGAAGCTGAACATTTAATCGCCCATTCACATAACTATTCAACAAGCTTCTGCTTACTTTCAAAAATTACCCCAACTCGTGGACCTCTCTCCACACAATCTCTTCCAAAATCATCCACTTCCATTATTGATTTCACTATCATTGATGCCGTGCATAAATCATCGACTAGAGCCTTTTCATATGTGATTTGTTCTTCTTCAGCATTTACATCATCAGCCTCCCCAATGTCTGCATATAAGATTGCATCATTATTAACTTCCATTTGATGTATTCAAGTTCTATCCTCATCATCCGCACAAGCGACTTTCGTGCTACAATTCCCACAAATCTCATATGGAGTATGAACATGATAATCGACACCGTTGTCATCACAACCAGTAAATGCATCTTCGACACTTGGAATACAAAAAAATGGTCATATATTTTGCATTAACGAAAGTCAAAATACAAGTGCCAACGTATAATAGTACTCACTTTTCAAACTCTTGCAACTAATTTGGATTTATAGCGTTCTGCATCGTATTTTGTTCCTGACTAGAAGAGACTCCAGCCATTCCGCTATACCTATGAAGTAAGTTTGTAAACTCTCCACCTTGATGGCTTGAAATATACGACGGATACGTCGACCATTGTGTTTCTTGTAACTGTATGGTGTGCACATACTCATCCCAAGAGATTACTACGCTTATGTTCAACCACATTTTCAAGTTCCACTCTCACAACATAGATTTCTATAACTCTCATACCAACTGAAAAGGTGGAGTTCAAATCATCGTCGTCTTCCAAATCAATAGCGGATGCGCCATCATCCCGAACCCATTTGATAGCTAATTTTAAATCATATATCACAGGATTTTCTTTTGTCACTTCAAATGCCCTTTATTTAAGCTCTTCGAAACTATAGTGTTCTTTTATTGTTGATCCTTTTCGCTTTTCGCCCACATATCTAGGTTTACCTTCATCGTCAAATCAACAATTCGCCATCAAATTAAAATATAGTTGGGACATTTGGCATTATCTGCAAAATAAGTTCCAATACCACATTCATAGTTTTTGTTCACTGACATAACTATAAACATCAATTTGATGACTTATTACCTATTTTTCTAAGTACATTTTGCTTCCGTAGGCAATCTTCAACCAAAAGCAATCAACTCAATCTTAAAAAAAACAAACAAGCAAATCAATATAATAACGTAACCTATATATTTCATCAATAAAGTCAACAATATCAAATGGATTTCAACAAAATAATAAACTATCTACCTTGCATACGTTATGGGCTACAATAAATAGAAACATTTTTGCAACAACATATTACAAATACAACGATTCAACATAAAATCCAAATATGACAACTTAACCATGTCCCAAACATCTACCACATTCTAGGCCTTCCACCGTTTGTCCTTAGTCCTTCATTCACACATTTCAAACGACTTATTTCAGCTTGCAATTTGTGGGCATACTCATGTCCCCTTTCACACAGGGGTTGATCAATCCATTTAAAATAATTGCAACAATCATTTTCAAGAGGATTCAATCTATTTGTATGAACTAAACCCGAAAAATCTTCATCCAGCATTCTTTTCCTTTCTGTAAGCAACCACTACACACATATCTCCGCAATAATAGTTTGGACGTGGTCGTTGTCCCCTTGGCACGGATGGACAACAGGATGTATAGGCATCATTAAATTTTGGTCAAATGTGTGTTGATGGCCATGCATTTCTGTAGAAACAACTTCACATAAACGAGCATGTAAGATTGATGATCCTGAATAGAATTTACATGGTACTGGTTCAAACCGTGTTTCCAAAACATGATCGACATCAAAGTCAATATGACTTGAACTTGCTACTCCAATTTTCCCTTCAACCTCATCAAAATGTTTCATCAATGTTTCGTCGTCTATCTCCCAATCATTAATGTCTACCGTCATAATAAACAATAAACAATTAAGATGTAAATTAGGGTTTTCAATTTACTACTACTTGAATAGGGTTTCCTAGTTCGTTAAATACTAACTAATTCAACAACAACACCATTGTCTAATAAGTAACACTACTACAACCAATAACTCTCCATTTTCAACAACATCAACAATAGCAAAATTACATCTTAATTTTCAAAAACATTAATTATTACCTTTGTTTTGTAACTATGAAAAGGATGATTCCATATATAATTTAGCAAGTACTTAGTTAATAAGGTGATTGTGGATTTGGATATGGAAGAAAAATGGGTTTGGATTGGGAAATAGGGAGGGTTGGGAGAAGAAAGTTGAAATATTGATAAATTAACTCAGATCTATGCTCTCTGTCTATTTGATGCTCAAAAATGAGCATGCACACTCCATAATTTCTCAAGCATTAAATATAGCTTACGCATTTATCGAATGTGCAAGGTATAGTTAAAAAAATTTAACACTTGCGCACTCCATATTTGCGCAAGTTAAAACCAAAACGAGGCCTAGTTTGCTAATTATTTTTTGCTGAAGCCTAAAACTATAATATGATATTTGCTGAAGCCTAAAACAAAAAATTGTCATTCTCTTTTTACATTAATTAACAAATGAATGGTGGATATGAAAAGGGACCTGTGGGACATATCATTTTGGGATAAAGGATTTTATGTGATTTTGATGTGTTCGTGCAATGGTATCCATGTTGATAATATATTGCATGTAGACCCATCAACGTAATTTGACCATGTAGAATATTTTAATATAGAACATTTGTATCCATAGAATCATGTATAGAATTTTGAATATTTCTTGATCAAATTCATAGATGCATTCAAATAAATAGACAAATATAGCTCGGCTTACAATTGTGCTATTTCCAAAACTATCAAGAACTAAATAAATAAATAAAGCTTAAAGTTTATGGTTTCCACTCAGCCATATGGGAAAGCCAAATTCCTCAAAAAAAATTCTCTAAATTCTCTGATTCTATCTCTCAACTTAGACCACCTGAGAAATCTCACATCAGAAAGCCATCTGAGATTGTCATCACTGATGATGATGGCTTCCAAATGGTCCAATCTAGAATGCAAAGAAGGAAACAAGCCAAAAAAGTTCAGGAGTTCAATCGGCTTCCCATGAAGATATTCTAAATGATAAAGATGGTCGGAAAACTACCAACAAACACTCAAATAAGGGAATTCCGATGTCACTACATAGAAAGCCGATGGCCATCTCATTGAACAAGAAGCAAAGGCCAAAAATCATCGGCGAATATTGTGGTAGATCAGCCTCAAGAACCAATGGAAGATGAGTGCAATCTTGAACATGTACCACTAATAAAGATCGATAACAAGAAGTATGGCTTGGTTAAAGAAGTAGTGTGTAATAGAGCATTGAATCATGGAATAACTCAATACTTGTTTATGTGGTGCATACCAAACAATACTACTTGCTTTTCAAATCTTATATTCGAGTATGGAAACCAGAAGGTGAATTTGAAATTTACACAAGTGATAACAGATTCTTTCTTGTGAAATTCAAAGAATCTCAAGATTGCACCTCAATGTTGAAAAAGGGTCCATATTTCTATGATGGCAAACTCATCATAATGAGAAGATGGTCTAAATTGTTAAAAATGGATAGAGATCTGTTAACAACAATGCCAATCTAGGTTAGATTACCCAATGTAAATCTAAATTTGTGGGACCATGAGGCATTTAGTTTTATGGCTAGTATCATTAGGAAATCCATTAAAATGGATGAAGTATCATTGGGAAATCCATTAAAATGGATGCAGTATCATTGGGAAATCCACAAAAATGGATGCAGCCACAACTATGAAGATAAAATTGAATTATGCTCGCCTCCTTGTTGAAGTATCTGCAACTGTCGAACTTCTTAACGAAATTAATCTTTCTTTATGCAATGGTGAAAATATTATTTAAAAGGTTGAATATGAATGGGGTCTACGAAGTGTAATGTATGCAAGTGTTTCGGCCACACCAGAGATCAGTGCAGTCCAAAACAAGCATGGATTACCAAAATTTATAATCAAGAAAGTCAAGAAAGCGATTATGAAAAACATTCTTCAATTTTAATAAATACGGAAGCATTTTCAAATCGGATTATCTCAATTGAAGACAATGATCAAATGAACCAAGAAGGCATCATTTTCAATCAAAAAGAAAATCCAGAGTTCTCTGATCATAAAGATCAGATCATTGCCGAGGAAGTTCATCATATTATAAAAGAAAACAAATCAGAAAGAAATATTAAAAGAAATTCAGAGGAGGGACAAAAGAATATAATGGTCTTTGAGTTTGAAACCCTTCCCGTTTCAAACTCATGTTTAATTACAGACTTTAGAAATAAAATAATTAATAAAGTCCATCAGATATGCAATAAGCAGGATCAAAATAGGATCATAGATGAAGCCTCTCCACCAGAACATGCTATAGTAGCTGAGGATTGTGACTTAGCTATGCCTCGCACTACTAATCAATTTGATATCTCACTGAATAAAGTTCCAAAATAGTGCATAATGATGGAACTGAATCAAAGATGGTGGATGCTGTTGATCTGTTCAATATCTCAAAGTTGCACATTCCAAAAACAAAGGCAGCTTGTAAGAATAAGGGTGACAAAAAGAAGAAAGCCTTCAAACAAAAGTACATTTCAATTAATCCATATTGGGATGAAATGACTACATGGCTTAAAGTTAAAAGTGTTGAAAAAAAGAGAGGTAAGAACACTACCGTGTCAGGTATCTAAACTTTCTTTTTTATCATATTTGATTAACATCTATTCTTGCATGGAATGTTAGAGGAATGAATTCCTCTTCTGAACAATCTGATATTATATATATGCTAAATGTTTATAAACCCTCTATATTGGCCTTGATTGAAAATAAATTGAATGATGATGTTTTGAAAAGTTTTGTTCTAAACTGTCTAGTAATTGGAAAGCAGTTAACAATAACGATTGTGGTTGAAAAGGTAGAATTATTGTTGTTTGGGATTCCAATATTTGGACAATTTTAAATACTAATAAGGAGAAAAAAATTATAGACTATCAATTTAAAGATATTGGAGATTTCTCTTTGCAAATTACTAGTATATATGGCAGCAATCTTGAAGGTGAAAGAAATGGTATGTGGTGCAGATTAAAAACCTTGACTTTAAGTTACGGTTTTCCCTGGATTATTATGGGTGATTTACTAAGAAAAAAAGGTAAATAATTACAAGATATTGTTGACGAAAATCCAGAGGGGGATGTAGATGTTGTTAAAAAAATTACTAATTAGAAAAATCTTTCAACGGAGCTTTATATTAATACAGTCAATGTTAAGCAAAAGGCTAAGGTAGATTGGCATACTCTAGCTGATGACTGCACTAAGTTTTTTCATGCTAGAAAACATATAAATAACATTGGTAATGTTATTGACAATATAGGAAATCTATCTAATGCTTATGATAAAGTAGCTACAGATGTAGTTGAGTATTATGAAAAGCTATATTTTTCTGAGTCTGTTGAAATTTTTTCCCTTATATTGTATGTAAAAATATTTGAATGAAAATGCATCTAATGTATTTCTTTCTCGAGTTTTGGTTGAAGAAGTTAAATGTGTTATTTTTAATGCTGGTTATAACAAAAGCCCTGGTTCTGATGGGTTTAAAGCAAAGTTTTATAAAAATTACTGGGATAGTATTAAGGTTCAAGTTTTAGATGTAAGTAATGAATTTTTAAACAAAGGTAAAATTATTAAAAGTATTAACCATACTTTTGTAACTTTAATCCCCAAAAATAAGAACCCCACTTTTATTTGTGATTATAGACCTATTTCTTGCTGCAATTTCATTTATAAAATTATTGCTACTTTGTTAAGTAATAGAATAAAAGTATTTTGGTCTTTTCTTATTTTAGAAAATCAGAGTGCTTTTGTGCATGGTAGACTTATTTATGGGAATTCTCTTCTAGCACATAAAATGGTTAGAAACTTTTATACTAAAAGTGGAGATAATGTTTGTATTAAAGTGGATTTGCAAAAAGCTTGTAAGTCAATAGACATTTTGTTTATCATATAATGAAATGTATGGTTTCGCTAGTAGGTTTTGTGATTCAATTTTTGAATGTATAAATACTCCTTCTTTTTCTATACTTATTCAAGGTAAATTAGAGGGTTTTATCAGTAGCAATAGGGTTATTAGACAAGGTGATCCATTATCACCTTATTTGTTTACTATATCATGGGGTATTTTTTCAATCTTAATGGAAATTGAAGTTATCAAGGGTAATATTACTCTAGTTAATAGAATCCAACCTTGTATTAATATTTTATATATGCTGATGATCTTATGGTATTTACTAAGGTAAATATAATTAATGCAGAAACTATAAAAACAAATTTTGAAATTTTTTTATAAATATGCAGGCCTAATTCTTAATGAATGCAAAAGCAAAGCATATTTTAGTAAACATAGTAGGAGTAAAAAAGAAATTTTAGAATCTCTAAATATAGCAGAGGTAGCCTGCCTATTTGATGTTTGGGTCTGCTTTTATCTATTAATCAGATTAGAGATTCTGGCTATTTATGCTTATTGAAAAATTCAAGAGAGAATGGAAATTTGGTCTGTAAACTACTTTCTATTGCAGGTAGAATGGAACTTATAAAAACTGTTGTATATCTATTATTTTGTATTGGTTAAAAACTTATCATATCGCAACTGCATCTATTGGCAAAATTGAAAGTAGATGTGCTAACTTTTTATGGAGCTATAAATATCATAAAATTAGCTAGGATAAAGTCTGTAGACCTAAAAATGAAGGGGATTTTGGTACCATAAGTATGAATGATCTCATTTTAACTTGGCATTTAAAATTATTTTGGAGATGTATTAGTGTAGATTCTCTTTAGGCCAGATGGATAAGGTCTAAATACCTTAAATGTGGTAATTTCTAGAATGTTTTGCCACAAAACAATTAATCTTATGCTTGGAAGAAAATTTTAAAATGCATTAATATTGGCAAATATTTTTGGAAAGAAAATTTAAGCTAGGTGAACAAACAAGTTTGTGGTTTGACCCTTGGTTTAAGAATGATTCTTTCATTATTACAATTAGGTGGGATAACTTAGTTATTTATGGTGGTTCTAATGCAATAGTGTCTTTGATAATTAAGGACAATCAATGGCAACTACAATTACATATAATTATTGATTCTCATAAACATAATATTTGTCAAGTTCCTCTTGATATTTATACAGACAGTGACTACTAGAAGTGGAAAGCAAGCAACAGAGGGAAGTTTTCTTTTAAAACTACTTAGGAAGCTATCATAAATAAACTGCCCACTGTTGAGTGGCATCAATGTATTTGGAACAAAGTGAATAGTCCCAAGATTTCTTTTTTACATACTTTGCTATTAATAACAGAATGCCAACTTAGGATAAAATAAATAAATGGGAAAATATAAATAATTCACTTTGTTCCTTATGCAATTTAATTAATGAAAGTGTTAATCGTTTGTTTTTCAAATGCAGATATTCCTACTTCATATGGAGTCGCATTCAAACTATATTGGGTATTGCAAACAATGGTCGGATGGATCTCATGCAAGAAAATCAACATACCAATAGTAAATTTTAAGCCAAATCTACTGAAAGAGATTATGCTCACATATTAATCACTACTGTAGTATTTCATATTTGAAAAGAAAGAAAATTTCGAACTCATAATAAAGGCACTATGAACAGAGAGAAGAAATGGATAATTATCGAGACAGACAGTAGAATATGTAGGATCGATTTCACCCCAGAGGGGGGGTGAATAGAGTGATGCTATCAATTATAAAAATTATTGCGAAATTTGTATAAAATTATTCCACACAGATATATCAGAATAGCAGCAAAGATAATAGCAGAATAATAAATGCAAAAATAGAACGACATAGAATTTACCCAGCTTCGGCAAAACCCTGCCTACGGGCTACCTCCAAGGTTTCTACTAGAAATTAAGCAGTCAGACGCTTACACACGTAAACTCACGACACCCGCTATCGACTAGCCTTAACTCTACGCTCAAAACCCTGCCACAACTCAGCCACTGAGTTGCGAATTCTCAAACTACGCCACGTAGTTTGTACCCTAGTCACACGACTAGAAATTACAACTGTTTAAAAGAAGAATTTAAATTTGAAAACAAATTAAACAATAAAACCCTAATTATAAGCCCTAAGTAAATATGGCCCGATAAAAAATATCCCCTTCTTTATTTTAATATGTCGGCCTGCTTTCTTTTTGCTTAAACAAAGGACTGCAGCTTTGATCTCGTTCCTCCTTTGCTCTGAAATTAGGGCTTTGGCCTTGCGTTCTCTCCTGTGAGATTAAACAGGGCTTCGTCCTTGTCTTCGATTCTGTGAGATTGGCTAGGGCTTCAGCCTTGTCTAATTAGGGCTTCGATTATCAAAGAACCTGATTGATTGTTGATCGATTATAGTATATCTTCTTATTTTCTTTGGCAATCGATCATCTCCTTGCTTCAAATACAGATCCTTCGATTTTGAGTTCAACTATGAATACGGTATGTAATTTGTATTTTTTCTTTACTTTTTTTCTTGCTTGAACTCTATGCATTTTGCCGATGATGTTTTAGGGCTTATATAGGAATCGAATTCCATATTTTTCGTTCGTATATTTCATACGAGTTCGTCTGATAATTTTTGGCTTGTCGTTCGATTTTGCATTAATGATTGTGATGATTTCTGACAGTTTCAATTTGTATATTTTTGGCTTGATTAACACGGCTTCGATTTTGGCTTTGCTTGGCCACCACGGTGTCGATTTCTGACTTGTTCAACTTCGGCGCTGACTTGATTCGATGTTGACTTCAGTTTTGATTTGACCTGCAGTTGTCTTCGACTGCAAACTTGATTTTGTGAAAAACTATATTGAGATGGGAATTTTACTTCCATTTTTCTGATGACTTCGGCTTTGACACTGCTTCTACTTCGGTTTTGACATCACTGAACTTCGGCATTAACGTTTTCAACTTGAAACTGTTTTGGTTTCTGGCACTTTGTTCATTTTCGGCTTCATAAATTTTTTGGCATGTCTGCATCTGTATATGCGTTCATCTTTTCCACTGTGTATTTGGATGCTTGCCACTGATCATATGTTGAAGTCTTTGACGATGATGTTGATTTCGTTTATGTGCTTGACTTTGGCCATTAACTGTTTACTACCTCTGGTCATTTGCGTCATGATGCATATGTATTCGTCCACTCACTCCATCTTCATTTTGTTTCACCTGAGTCTGATTAGTTTTATAAGACTGCACTTGATTTCATGTGTACATCGAGTCATAGTTGCTCCCGACTGTTATTGCTTCGAGGCAGATCATATTTTTAAGTTGACTGGCCTTGGTCTCTTTATGCGTTCTATTGAGTTGTTCTTAACCAGTTGATTGTGACTTCTTCGCATTTTCATTATGCATTTCTGTATATGTACTTGAGTCTGAAGTTTGTGTTCATCTCTATTGTAGCATTGTGTACATGTGTATTTGCATTTCCATGAGTCACTTGTATCAGTTCATTGTTAGATGTGTCAGTGTTATAGTTTGTTATTTGATGTTGTAATTCTCTGTGTTCATTTGTGTTTGATCATTCATGTTGTTCATTGGTGTTTGAAACTCAAACTCTGTTGGTTTCTGGAAGTGAGTCTGTTGTAGTATGGAGGTCAATGCAAAAAAATCGATCGGTAAATTTTTGGTTTTTTGAATTGATGATGACCCTTGTTTTGTTTGTGTTAGATGATAGTGGTCGCTTTGTGTTTTTATTTCTTCTTCAAACTCTTATCACTGAAATGATGCTATAGCAAACTATATGATTGTTGAGGTTACAAATTTACGATGTGCCATTGAGATACTGTGAATTGTGGTGCTCTCGTGAATTATATTACTAATGTATTTGAGTTGTGATATTTTGCTTTAGATATGAGATGGTTGATGATGAACTTCCTATCTTCTGATGTTATAGTTGATGATCAGATATATTATCAGAAAATGATTTGTGAACTATTCTGGTTCATGTGTACACTTTGACTGGCTTGCTCCTTACGATTTTATTAAACTTGTACATTCGAACTGCACCTGTGCTGAATCCAGCTTGGAACTCGGGTTTGACCTTGTGCTGATATTGTGACATTATTTTTACTGCACTTGAGTTGAACCCGTCATTTTAGGTTTGACCTGTGCTCACATGTCTCTGTAATTTTATCAAGTGTATATATCGGTGTGCATGGCCTTATGGCATGTACAATGATACACTGTGCATGTCACACGTTGTTCGTGTATGATGAATTCAAATTTAGATGATGACGAACAACCCAAATAACTGAGGAAAATAATATTTTTAAAAATTACATTTTATTTTATACTGCAAAAATATTTCCTTTTCAATTTTACTGCGTTAGTATTTATTTTTGCAGATTGCTCAGATGCTGGATTCAAATTGAAGATAAAATACGAGTGAATGAGTGAATTATAGTGAGGACATTTGTAAATGAAAGATTGTGATGTAATTGAGTTTGTATTGTAATCAAAATTGTATATGTATAGTGAGAGCTTGAATTTGTACTATTAAAAAATTGTAATAAATATTTGTTTGAATAAAATATCTGTTTGAATTTAAATACCGTGTTATTTATTTTATTCACCAAATATTTATTTAATTATGTGAAAAATAAAATAGTACATTAACAAATACATTTAAATGAATATATATATATATATATGTTTATTATCATCAAACAAAAATCATATACTCGCATATTCAACAATCTCCCCCTTTTGATGATAACAAACATATATTTAAGATTTTGAATATGTTAAATGTACTTGATCATTGATATACTCTATTTTCTCCCATATTTAAATGCTTCCTCTCTACGTAAAGCTCCCCCTTCATATATGCATGAAAATAAAAATATGCAAATAAGCCTAGATGCAAATAGAAATATTTGACATTTACTTGATTTTATTTGACAAAATATTAACTTTTCTCTCCCCCTTTTGTTATCAGCAAAAGAGTAATGATGTTAGAAAAATAGAGATAAAGTAATAGATATTAATACAACATTAAAACTCAATCGAATATAAATATTAAATTTCAATAAAAAATCAAACAAAAATCATAAATACTCAGTTAGACGTATATTCCACTTTTAGAATGATGGGAATGATATCATCATATAAAACAATACAGTTTTGTCTATTTGTGGTATATTTATATCAGGAATTTGAATATCTACCAACCATGCATAACTGTTAGAACTTTTAAATTAGATTGGTAGTATTCCAATTTTATTTTAAAAAGTGAATTCAAGTATCTTCTAACCACGCATAACCGTGAGGACTTTTAAATGGGATTAGAATCAACTTTTTTATTTAACAAATCAATTTTGATATGCATTCCATACATGCATAACCGTGAGGACCTTTAAATGAGCATGGAAGCACATATTCAGAAATTCCAAGTAATTCACCCATGCATAACCGTGAGGACTTTTAAATGAGAGCGAATACTTTGGATTTTATTTTATTATTATTATTTATTAAAAAATATAAAATGAACGAATGATTCCTGTTTAAAGTACCACACATCGACAAACTATATTGAATTTTGATGAGTGACGGTCATTAGAAATATGATAGAAATAGAGATGGTCATGAAATTTTTACCAACAAAAAGTTTTTATAACTCTTGTTCAAATTTCTAAAGAATTTACTAAATATACCATCTCAAGCTATAATATATGATTAATATTAACACTCGTCACTTTTTCAATCACTATTTATCTTTTCGATAATCATTAGGGAGTCAGATTAGTCAATGTAATCATTTAAAATCGTATTCAAAAACAATTATAAAACCAAATTTTCCGAAATGACTAATCTGAAACAAGGTCAAAAATGATTTTCTAGAAGGGATTCTATAAGAAAATTTTCTGCTATTTGAAAATTAGTTGAAATGAAAAATATGCAGATATTTTCTTTGAAAAACGATGCAGTTACTAAATGTCTCAACATAAATCACGTTCCACTTGAAAATTTTCTATCAACTAAATTACTAGTGTAATCTGCATCTGAATTTTCCTTTCACTCGAGATTATCATTTTTTGGATGGTATAGACCAGACTGTGAAATTGTAACAAATTCTTGAAGACCTTTTAAAAGGAAATTCTTTTGGGTTTTAATTGAAGCCGTGTAAATAATCAAAAATCGTGAATATAGAGTCAGCCGTAAAATAACCAAATGTATTATCATTCAATAAAACACTATTATTAATCCGAACTAATATATATGAAGTAATTCAAAGACTCTAGAGTTTTTTATAGTGTTCTGGGCATAAGAATATAACTGGCAAATAATTTTGAATAAGTCAGAATCAACATTATCATTTATTTCATCATCACATTATTGGCTGATTTAATTCAGACTACGGTGCAGATTATCACATTTAATATATCGTTCAAAATATACCATTACATGTTTTACCTTTACGATAATTTTCATTGTTGTCCATTGTGATTATGTCACCTTTATACTAGGCTAAGGAACTTTGCTTTGTTGCCCGTTGTGTTTTTGGAACAACCAGAATCCGGATTGTTTTTGTTCCTTAGCCTGCCACCATACCTACACGATAAAAGGTTTTTGTGACCTATTTGTTTTTATAGGTCCATGATTGTTAGTGGTAGAATATTTTAGAAAATAATTTTATGGAGACCCTAAAATTTTTATATATGTTCCTTTCGACACCCAGATTTGTTTAACTTTGAGAGATTTTATATTCGTGCCTTTTGGAACCCAAATTGGTATAGTTTTCACGTGTTTGGGTCTATACCAACAATTATTTCGACTGTGTCCAAATTTTCTACAATATGTACACATTGAATTGACTTGATTAATTTCATTTCTAACATTTTCAGATTGATTATATCCATGTCCTTGTCTAACTGTATTAATAGTTTGCTTCCCTAATAGCATATTCAATGATTTTTTACTTTTGGAGAATTTATCTAAAGTCATTGACAGTTGTCGGACTTGTGTTTTGAGAGATTCATTTTCGTTTAATAATTGTGTGAACTTTTTAATAGAATTTTCCCTTCTTGTATTTTCACTCTCTTTCAAAATTAGAATTTCATTTTCAAGCGATTTAATTTTGATTTCTGATTTTTTAATCTCTTCTTCGAATGTTGGACACTTATCATACTTAGGGATCCTACTTTGATAGGTTTTAACTAATTATTTAAGCTGTTCATTTACTTCTATCAAACTATCTCTTTGTGATTCAATTTTAGCATATTTCTCCATAAGTCATTCAAAACGGCCATTTACTTTGTGGAAATATATAGTAATTTTGAGTGAGTGAGTTTTGATACCTTACTTGGCTCATCATTGTCGCTATCAGTTATATTACCTTGAAGGCATATATCTGCTTTCTCACTCTCACTGCTAGTACTTTGATTATCTTCATCACTTGTATTCCACGTGGCTGCAAAATTTCTCCTTTTTATTTCTTTTCAAAGTCGCGTCGATTTTGAGGAAAATTGGGCTTGATGTGTCCGGGTTGGTTGCACTTATGACAGATGATTTTTTGTTGTTCTATGTTATCTAAAACTTTGATTATTTTGCTTTTTAATTTTTGATTTAAAGCTGCATTTTCGTATTTATGGTTCCACCTTTTTAATCTCTTTATTACTATTTCCAACTCTGCCGCTCCATCCTCGTCGTCGTCGTCATCACTGTCAGTTGTTCCTTTGAGAGCTATCGATTTCTTTCGAGTATCTCCTCCTTCACGCTCTTCCTTGAATTTCATTTCTAGCTCATAAGTGGTGAGATTTCCGATGAGTTCTTCAACTTTAATTTGTTTTAAATCTTTCGATTCTTGAATGGCAGTCACTTTTTCTTCAAAACTTCGTGGAAGGACTCTGAGGATTTTTCGAACTATTTCCAATCCCGTGTATGATTTTTCGAGAGCTTTTGATTTGTACACGATGTTGGAAAGCCGTCCATACATCTCTTTAACATTTTCTTCCTTGGCCATTGTACAATTCTCGTATTCGCTACTCAGCATGGCAAGGCGAGATCCCTTGACTTGAGATGTTCCTTCGTGAGTCACTTCTAATGTGTGTCATATTTCCTGTGCAGTTAGACAATGTAAGACACGATTAAATTCAAACTGATCTAATGAACAAATAATCGAATTCATAGCTTTGGCATTAGTATTATGTAACTTATTTTCTATATCTGTCCATTGATCCTTTGGTTTATTTATTTCCTGATTATTACAATTATAGTTGGTGCTCTATACCTTGTCTCAACAATATCCCAAGCGTCAATGGTTTTCAGAAAAATTTCCATTCTATTTTTCCAGTTAGCATATTCACCATTGAACGTTGGTGGTCAGCTATGGACTGACCCTTCGCAAAAGCATTATTAAAAGAAGCCATTTTAAAAATTCAAAATTTTAAAACTAAAATTGGTTTTTGAAAAATCAAATTTTTTAAAACAAAAATAGCTTTTTACCTAGCTCTGATACCACTTGTAGGATCGATTTCACCTTAGAGGGGAGTGAATAGGTTGATGCTATTAATTACAAAAATTATTGCGGAAGTTTGTATAAAATTATTTCAATACAGATATATCAGAATAGCAGCACAGATAATAGCAGAATAATAAATGCAGAAATAGAACGATACAGAATTTACCCAGCTTCGGAAAAACCCTGCCTCCATGCTGCCCCTAAGGTTTCTACTAGAAATTAAGCAGTCAGACGCTTACACACATAAACTTGCGACACCCGCTATTGACTAGCCTTAACTCAAAACTCTGCCACAACTCAGCCACCGAGTTGCGAATTCTCAAACTACGTCATGTAGTTTGTACCCTAGTTGCACGACTAGATATTACAACTGTTTAAAAGAAGAATTTAAATTTGAAAACAAATTAAATAATTAAACCCTAATTATAAGCCCTAAGTAAATATGGCCCAATCAAAAATATCCCCTTCTTTGTTTTAATATGTCAGCCTGCATTCTTTTTGCTTAAACAAAGGACTATAGCTTTGATCTCGTTCCGCTTTTGCTCTGAAATTAGGGCTTTGGCCTTGCGTTCGTTCCTATGAGATTAACTAGGGCTTCGTCCTTATCTTTGATTCTGTGAATTGGCTAGGGCTTCGGCCTTGTCTAATTAGGGCTTCGGTTATCAAATAACCTGATTGATTATTGATCGATTATAGTATATCTTCTGATTTGCTTTGGCAATCGATCATCTCCTTGCTTCGAATACAAATCCTTTGATTTTGAGTTCAACGGTGAATACGGTATGTAATTTGTATTTTTGCTTTACTGTTTTTCTTGCTTGAACTCTATGCATTTTGCAGATGATGTTTAGGGCTTATATAGGAATCGAATTCCTTATTTTTCGTTCGTATATTTCATACGAGTTCATCTGATAATTGTTGGCTTGTCATTCGATTTTGCATTGATGATTGAGATGATTTCTGACATTTTCAATTCGTATATTTTTGGCTTGGTTAACACGACTTCGATTTTGACTTTGCTTGGCCACCACGGGGTCGATTTCTGACTTGTTCAACTTCGGCACTGAATTGATTCGATGTTGACTTCGGTTTTGATTTGACCCGCAGTTGTCTTCGACTGCAAACTTGATTTTGTGAAAAACTATATTGAGATGAGAATTTTACTTCCATTTTTCTGATGACTTCGGCCTTGACACTGCTTCTACTTCGGTTTTGACATCACTGAACTTCGGCATTAAATTGTTCAACTTGAAACTGTTTTGGTTTCTGGCACTTTGTTCATTTTCGGCTTTATAATTTTTTTTGGCATGTTTGCATCTGTATATGCATTCATCTTTTCCACTGTGCATTTTCATGGTTGCCACTGATCATATGTTGATTTGTGTTTAATCATTCATGTTGTTCATTGGTGTTTGAAACTCGAACTATGTTGGTTTCTGGAAGTGAGTCTGTTGTAATCTGGAGGTCAATGCAAACAAATCGATCGGTGAATTTTTGGTTTTCTGAATTGATAATGACGCTTGTTTTGTTTGTGTTATATGATAGTGGCCGCTTTGTGTTTTTCTTTCTTCTTCAAACTCTTATCACTGAAATGATGCATAGCAAACTATATGATTGTTGAGGTTACAAATTTACGATGTGCCATTGAGATACTGTGAATTGTGATGCTCTCGTGAATTATATTACTAATGTATTTGAGTTGTGATATTTTTCTTGAGATATGAGATGGTTGATGATGAACGTCCTATCTTCTGATGTTATAGTTGATGATCAGATATGTTATCGAAAACTGATTGGTGAACTATTTTGGTTCATGTGTACACTTTGACTGGCTTGCTCCTGATGATTTTATTAAACTTGTATATTCGAACTGCACCTGTGTTGAATCTAGTTTGGAGCTCGGGTTTGACCTTGTGCTGATATTGTGACCTTATTTTTACTGCACCTGAGTTGAACCCGGCGTTTTGGGTTTGACCTGTGCTCACCTATCCCTGTAATTTTATCAAGTGTATATATCGGTGTGCACGGCCTTGTGGCATGTACAGTGATACACTGTGCATGTCACACGCTGTTCGTGTATGATGAATTCAAATTTAAATGATGACGAACAACCAAATAACTGAGGCAAATAATACTTCCAAAAATTACATTTTATTTTAAATTGCAAAAATATTTCCTTTTCAATTTTACTGCATTAGTATTTATTTTTGTAGATTGCTCAGATGCTGGATTCAAATTGAAGATAAAATACGAGTGAATGAGTGAATTGTAGTGAAGACATTTGTAAATGAAAGATTGTGATGTAATTGAATTTGTATTGTAATCAAAATTGTATATGTATAGTGAGAGCTTGAATTTGTAGTATTCAAAAATTGTAATAAATATTTGTTTGAATAAAATATCTGTTTGAGTTTAAAATACAGTGTTATTTATTTTATTCGCCAAATATTTATTTAATTATGTGAAAAATAAAATAGTACATTAACAAATACATTTAAATGAATATATATATATATATATATATGTTTATTATCATCAAACAAAAGTCATATACTCGCATATTCAACAGAATAATCATCCATAAATCTAAGGAAAAAGTAAAAGATCAAACCAAGTTTGCTTTTTTAGCTGATGAATGGAGCATAGAAGCACGCAGTAAGCATTTAGAGCATTTTATTTCTCGTCTGAAAGACTTCCAAGCTACTCAGCAAGTAACTGATGCCAGTGAGACGAATCGAAACTTGATTTCAGGTGGAGAAGCTACTCTTAAGAGGGACCTGACAGATCTGAGTGGCAATAAATACAGTTCTGCTAATTCCTCTCTGTTCTTCTCGAATCGGAGAAATTATCACTTCAACGAAGATATCAAAAGGATGAGAGGTGGATTTAATGACTGCTTGTCATATTAGGAAAGACGAGAAGCTAGCAGAGCTAAGTATGGAGGTAAAGAATCATAGTTGAACTAAATCATCGCTCCGCCATTTCTAGGGCTTGAGGTTTTCAAGTTTTGAGAGAGCTTATGTCGGTGTAGTGTAACTTAATTAGGGTTATCTTATACGATGTAATGGTTTTTTGGGTTGTAGTCTATACCTGATACTTTGTATGTTTGGGCTTATCCCATTTACCTTCTTTTAGAAAAAACTATACAAGAATAAATTAATTAATACTATAATAAAAATTAATTTTTAATACAAATTTATACAAAAATATAAAAAGCACAAACTTATTAATTCTTTCATTTTACTGAAATACAAATAAATGTAATATTACCATGGTAACAATGGTTAAATAATTTTTGAATATTGATGTCATCACACCCATATATGTGTATGGTTTTCAAATACTGGATATTTTCTCATTTTTCAAAGGTGGATATGAACAAATTTTCAAATTTTGGATATTCATCGATAATACTAAATTCCATCAAATAAATCACCAGGTGAGTTAATAAAATGAGACGACTTTAAAAATATCTGATATGTGGAATTTTCAATTTTAATCAACAAATAATGCTTGCCTTGTTTTCTCTTAATTGATTTGTGATTTACTGGTGAAATTAAGAGAATAATGTGTATTTTCTTTTATTATCTGTCATGTGCCCGGGATTCATAAACTCTACATTCTCGAGTTAATAGCTCTTTGAAACCTACTAGAGAAGAAGTTCTCCGATAATTTTTCACAATGTTCATTATCTGATTTTCCACAAGCAAGACACTTGAAATTTGTATGATCAAAATCACATTTAAATTTGGAACATTACAACAAAATGTGATATCACGTCTTGATTTCATAGCATCCTTAATTATTTCATTTTACTTTCATTATCATGCTAAATAAATTTTTAGATATTTTTTTCATATTATACATTATGTCTAGATTTTTGTCGATGTTGCTCAATTTTCTCATAATTAGTTGTAGACCAATTGAAGGAGGTCTGGCTCAATCAAAGCCAGCCCATTAACCTGCCACAGGCCCGTAAAGGCCAGTCCATGCCCAATAGTCTCAAACCAACCTTTCTACTCAGTAAGGGACCAATATGAGTCTCGACTGCCTCATCTCAAAGCAACATTCACACTTAGACAAGATCTAGACCAGGTTCAGCTTGGTCCTGACCAGCTATTCGATATCGAAAAAATTCAATTGTCAGTTAAAAGCCAACAAAATTCGCCACGCATCACATCAGACAACGATTGGCTCCTATTTAAGTCTGCCCTAATTGATAGCACATAAGGCAAGAATGACCCAAGCATGATCCATCTTTAGCATAGCTTTAGTACAACAAACCTTAATCGGCATCAGGCCTCCCTCCTGACTACCTCATTGGGTTAATGCCTATTTATAGTGGTACGGTTTTGATATGGTTGAATTAGTTGGGGTGAGTCATTAGATATTTGACATGTGTTGATCATTCCACAATTGAATCTAATGCGTTATGCAGTTGGGTAAGTGGGGAAATTTCAAAAATGTACTTTTGTTATTAAAGTTTGCATAAGATCATGTTATGTTATTACGGACAATATTTTAGTTATATACTAAATGATATCTATTATTTTTGATAATTTCGATTTTAAAAATCAAATTATCATATTTTATTTGATTAATAACTATAATAATAACTATCAATGTTGCATACTCAATGATATAAAAGAAAGTGGTATGTACACCAATATTACATTATTGTTTAGATGATATATACATACACACAGAATACATGTACATATAAAGTTAATGGGATTTATCACTACTAGAGTTATAGTGTTTACATATCGACGACCTTTTAGTCATCCATAAAAACCTCATGGAAAATCAAGCATCAACGATTTTCTAGCGACAAGTATGTAGACCATACGGATAACTTGGCCATGACTTCTTTTTTGGTTACTTGCTGACGACATGTAGATGCCTTAACAAAGATGTAATTTTCTACATTTTCCAACTGCTCCATGATGGCCTACCAACGACTTAATTTTGCAGCATTTCTACTATTTTTCTTCCCCTCGGTACACTAACACAAAACAAGCTATTTCGTCAATGCAATATTGGCAAATGTAACATGAAACCAACACATTATCATACACAAATGTATGTATATACAAAAAGATATCAAAATATCATATAAAAAAGTAAAACAACACTATAGATATTCCATAAAAATAATAAATACATGTCCATACACAACATCATATCCATACTACATCATGTCCATACCATATTATGTCTGTGTAATAAACAACATCATAATATATACATCATACACGATATGTCCATAAAAAAACTCACGATTGTTGCAATGGGTGGTAGCCGTGGTGCATTTTCCAATCGCTAGTTGAGCATTTGGTATTTGGCTTTTGACTTGCTTCCTTTATAAGGTCATCTCTTCCAAAGGCCTCCTCGTCCTCCCTTTATGTTTCCATCTCCCCTCATGCTTATTAAGGAGCTCCGCATGCTTTCTGGTAATCTCCTCTAACTCATTCTAAGTCTGCATATTAAAAACCAAACTACACTTTAATTATTACCAATTTACCACATATTAGAAGGGGGACCAATATATAGTGTTCTGTTCGATTATATAATGCACCTTATGCTATAGCTTTTACTTTAAGTTCTTGATATTTTTTGTATATCGAAACAAATTTAAGAGGCACAATGTAAACAAATGTCGAATGAATGGACAAACTATGAAAAACTATATAGTGTTCTGTTGGGTACTTCCTTGTCTTGAAAATATAAAAAGAAATCTTAAACAAATATAGGACTCATGCAAATGTGCTTTTGTTTTGGTAGAACATAACATAAATGTTTTCTTCCTAAAATTAATTTCAATTGGATTATAACTTACAACAGAAATATTCCCAATGTTGGGTATGTGATCCCCCAACTTTTTCAATGAATCAGACAAATCGAGAAATACTTGCTCTTCCACCTCAGGAGTCATCATAATACCCCATTCCATCAGCTCTTGAATGCTAGCATTATATATTTGATAATTTATAATTTTTCAATTTTTGAGTATGAAACTAAACTAAATTCGATTGTAATTTAAATAAAGTTGTGGGAACGACTTACAATAGACTCAGTAGCAATAGCATCAACCTACCCATATGACTCGTCATTCAACTCGAACTTGTGTGTCCGAAGATACACCTCACAGCCAGTTGCTTCTCTTCAATACATTATTGACTAATTGAAAAATTAGGAAAAACAGGCATCAACAATGACTTATTAAATTTTAATTTTAAAAATAATTTAAACATGTCGAATCCTGCAAATAATCTGCAAAAGACCTCGAGCAACCGTAGCGTAATCTTTGATTGTGCATCGTATTTGCTACATTTATTTTAGCACGCGCCTTCACATCTTATCACTCCTAATATGACACAAACCGGCATACATTTCTTGCGCAAGCACCTTAATCTTCTTCTTGATTTCTTTATCCTGTACAACATCTCTCTATGTTTTATGCTTGATTTCTGCTCCTAGAATTTTCTAATAAGTGCCTAAGATGTATTGGGTTTCCACTGATATTTACCCTACATTTGTATTTGAATATATATTATCATCATGTAAGATTATATATGAAAAATAAAGCATTCATTAAAATCATTGAAAATAGGGTCTTTAACTTTGAGTCGAAAATCCAAGATTCTAGGCTAGAATTGATTCACCCTTGCAAGAATCAAATCGCGAATGATATCACATGTGAATCTGCTACTGAAATGGCTTTGTAGATACATAAATTGTATAATAAATGTGAATCTATTTGAGATGATAACTTAAGATTTAAAAGTAAATAAAAATTCAATTTTATAACTTACACTCCTTTAACATAATGAATAGCATCGAATCGACCAAAGGATGCGTTGGAATTTGTAATAGATGCATGTATAGATGGACCTACATCATTGCGCTTAGCATATGATTGGAGCTAATGAATGGTGATAACATGTGATAAGGATCATTATCTGCAATAAGTGACTAAGACCCCCCTGGTCTGAAGATGTCTTAGTTGAATGAGATATTGGGGGACGTATGCTGCTGAGCGATGAATTTCGACACCACTTTTCTGCATCTATTATCATCGTGGATAATCGTATCTTTTAATGTTTCAATAACAAACTAAAATAAACACTTAATGTCACTATTTAATAGAGAAAATACTTAAGAGTGTAAGTGCTTCAAATTACGAACCATGTAAACTTGAAAAAAGCAATAGTGTAACAAACAATTCATGATGGAGAATAGTCAAACAATAATGAAATAAACAACTCATGATGAAAAATAGTCATAAATTTGTACCAGTAGACTTTAAAGGAAAAATACGTACCAACTAAACTGACTAAAATGAAATTTATATTCATGACGGCATCAAAATACATACATTATCAAAAGTACACTAAAATCTTCACAATCTAATGTACATACTATAAGGCAACATTTTCGTCATCAATGTCATTATTTACAATATTATCTTCATCTTCAAATTCGACTTCAACCTCAGAGTCGGTATTGTCTTCATTTCCTTTGTCACCACTTGTTCATCTATGTCAATGTCTTCATCTAATTCAACTTTACCTAGTATTTTGTTGTTAAGCAGTCCTATATCATCTGCATCTTTTATGATTCACATTACTTCATTTAAATTAGGATCATGTTAGTACGGATGATCATCAATTATGACCATGTCTAAGTTAAATGACCATCTTGGTTTTATTTTAACAACATCTCACCAATTTCCTTATTATTTTTAATGGTAATGTGTAGACTTGTATTGCTTATGTCACCAACACCATGGATCATAACATTGATATCTCCTTCTGTGATTTACTTCATATAGTGGGTAATCTTTGCAAAACATCGAATTCTTATATCATTTCTAGTAGCAAACCAATTGCATTTGAATAAAAATATTTTAAGCTCTGGTATTGTCGAGTAAGTAAATTCAACAATTTCCTACAAAAAATTATAATAATCTTATAAATCATCACCCTTGTTGCTACCTGTGACATAGACCCCCACTACTGTATGATGTTTTATTTGCTCCAGACTCATCCGTGTGAAATTCGAAACCGTTTATGTACAAAACTAGGCAAGCCTTTTATATAATCATTGGCCAAATGCAAGTGTTGGATAACAAAAGTCAATAAATTCATTATCATCAACTATATTTTTTATTTTTAAGATATATATGACAATTTATTATGATAAAAATGATGTGCACTAAATCATACTTACATACTTCTTGAACCTGTCCTCAAATCCTTTATGGGTCACAACTGTTGGATTTACTTTTTCGAATTGACTGTTGAACAATTAGTAAGAACAAAAAAGTATATAACGCTAAGAAAATAGTGTGTTACATACCAAATTAGTTCTAACAACACTTCACAATTAAGGAGCACTGTTGGTTTTGTCAAATTGAAATCCTCAATTAATTCAAAACCTCCATCCTTCCGTTTACCGTATAGACACCCCACTATCAGAAAAATATAGTGAAATATTGAGTGAATCAACGATCCCATCATCATTACGACCACTATTAAAATTTAACTCATTGTGGTCTTCAAAACAGTAAGTAAAAAATATGGATGCTTCTACTATAATATATGCTTGATAAGTAAAACCTTCAACGCATGTTTTTTGTTTCATCTTCTTTCTTAATAACCCAAATACCAATAAGAACATTTAAAAAATGAAGATTTACAATATTATGATGATTAATAAAAAAATCAAGTTCATTTTATATTATATATACCTTTCGAATTGATACAATCAACTATATTATGCTGGTCCTCGAAGTAATCCTTTATTTGTTAAATGCATAAGTTGATGTTCCATGCAATTGAAAACCCCTATAGAAAATATTTTCTCCAATTTACACAATACTTTTTGTATATCTTTTTCTAGGAGTTGTAAACAAGTTTTTTTAGCGTAGTCGAACATATATCTTTAAAGAATGAACTAAGCTCGGTTATTAGCATCCAAAACTTCTATTGCAATAGCTTTTTAAAAACCATTAGGAATAAAGTTACAAGAAATACATGACAGCTGTGACTCTTCATACTCAAAAGTTGATTGTCATTCATATCAACATAATGTTTCAAGTTAGAAGTAATCTCATTTGGGAACCTCTGAGAACCTACTTATTCTAATGGTTTTCTATGTTGATTTCTCTCTAATTCATAAACAGGCTAATCGTTTGAAATGTGGGCATTTATTATCAATTATCGATTTTGGATGATTACGTTATAATGCAGTATCCTACCTGGATTTCAAATTATCTAACGTTTTCCTTTCACATTCATTATTATATTAAATTAAATATCAAAAGAATTCTTCTTGATTTGCATTACGTCAAGATTATGTCAAATTTTCAAATGCTTCTAATAAGGTAACTCCCAAAATATACTCCATTTGCATCAATTATGAATTTGTCCTTTATCATGGATTTTTGGCTCTTTACCTAACTTATGTAAACTCTGAAACCTTGAAGGAGCTCGTACACTTCTTCACTACTCAAAATGTTATGTGGCTCTAAAGTAATAATGATATGTTCCCTGAAAATTGTAACAACCCGGAATTTTGGGCAATATAAATTTAATAATCTGTATAAATAATTTAATTGGTTTGATAATTTTCTTTATAATTTTAATTCAATCTGATAATTGTGGTCAATATCTTTTTAACAATTTAAAATGGATAAGATTTATTTTTCAAAGTTGATGAAATTTTATTCTGTTTATAATATATACATTTGATATATATTGTGAATAGGAGATCTTTTGTTTCAAATTAAAGATTGAGTTTTGCAAATTGTAATATATATGTATGTATATTTTATAATTTGGAATTGTTTGAAATTTAATTTAATCTATTAATTTTTGTGCGTTTGAATTTTTAAATTAAATCTTTGTTTTAAGACTAAATATTTTTCGAAGGTTAATTTGAAGATTAATTTATTTGTTTTCAAAATATAAGATTTGTTATTTATTTTACATGTGATAGTTTAAAAAGGATTTAAATAAAGTGTTGTTTTGTTTTCTTTTAAAATGCTTATTATGAAATGGTCATAAATATATAAAGTTATAAATAAACTCTTTTTAAAATAATCTCTTAAATTTAGAATAATTTGTAAACATAAGTAGTATGTAAATAAATTACTAAATTCACATTTACATAAATATGAATACAAATTCATATTTCACAAATTTAGAGAAAACATATAATACATATATTTGATTTAAACCATAAGCAATTGTTTATAATATATCACACTTGTAAAACAAAGGAAATGCATCTTTAACACTTGTAAGAAAACTAAATGCTTTGGTGACAAATGTAAGTCTTTTTGGACATATGGCATTATTTTTATTTTTATTTTAATAAATGTATTAAGAAGAAAATTTGTTTTCACAAACCTTTTTCTTTGTTTTCACTTCTAACACAGATTAATGGAAACCAGTAACTACTCTCTCAAATCTGAAATTTAAAATCAAAGAGAAAAATCAAAACTGAAAGTAAAATCTGCAAATATGAATGTTCTTCATATCAACAAACCAACCTACATGAAGTTCAAATCTGCAATCAACCTGCAAATGGAAGTCTGCATTTCAAAGTTCAAACCAACCTGCAAATTAAAGCTTCAACATGCAAATCAAGTTTAGATCAATTCAGCAATTCAACTCTGAAGTTTCAACATTTTAAAATCTAAGATTTTGAGGCATGCATTCAAGTTTCTTCAGATTTCAAAGGCCTGCAAAATTAAAAGTCTGTTCTGCATATAAGAACAGGTGAGTAAATAATTTTAAAAACAGTTTGATATGTTTTCATTGCTATACATGTGATGATATTTACTTGTGTCAAAGTTCTTTTGCTTGAATTTAAGTAAGTTGGTATGATTATGTTATGAGCTTGTCTGCTTAAATACATTCAAATTGTTCCCTGTTAGTTTACAGTGAATGGTTTTGCTTAAAAATTTTAATATCTATAAATCTAATTCCATATTAGGCTTAAGTATTTGAATGAAAATTGTTTGTAGTTATATGATGGAGGTTATAAAATAGTTTTACAATTTTTATATACCTCAAATCATGTTTAAAATAAAATTTACAGTGAAACTTAAATTTTGGTGAAAATTTTATTATCTTAAATTTAAAATTTAACTACATGCATGTATCTTGATGTAAAATCATGAATTTAGATACGAAGTTTGTAATTTATAGTTTAGTAATTCATTCGAAATTTGGGTTTGAATGTATTAGCAATTTTTATGAAGTGCAGATGATTTAGTTAATAATTTGATTTGATTCTTCGGTTGAAGCTTGCTTGAATGTTAGGGATTTAGGGAAAAACATAATTAAAAATTTTAAATAATAGAATTTTTCGAATTGATTCAAACAAGGGTTTAAAGTTTTTTTTTTTACTAGGCATTACTGTTGAGGAGGTTGCGACAAGGGTGGTGTGCCGGAGGCGATCGCGAGGATGGGGATGAAGGTGAGGAGTTACGGTGGTGCTTTGGAAGGATTATCGAAGTTTATGGCAGCGAGTTCATCGTTGGCGTTTGGGTTTTTTGGTCGTGACTCTGCAATTTTTCGAGCTGATGATCGAAATCGTGATTCGTGTAGTTGGGGTTCGATTTGGGTTTTGGGTCGAGTTCGTGTGCATTCGAGTGGTCGTTGGCGATGGTCGTGGTTGCCTACGGTGGCGGAGCCGGTGGGGTACGTACACACGTGTACGCTTTGTGCACTGGGTAACATGTGTTTGGAGAAGATGAAGACCGACTCGGAGTAATGCTCGTGTATTCCTGATGTCGACTCAAAGAGGGGAGGTAGTTGGGTTTACTCGGGGCAGGCTCGAGTATTTGCAGTGTTCGACTCGAGATTTTGGGGTTTTTGTTTTTGTTAGTTCTGTATAATGTGAGTACTGTAACAAAATTAAGTGACGAAGTTGCAGCTTAGAACTTGATGTTGATAAATAAAAGTAAGTTTTAAATTATAAACAAGTTTTATAAAAAGGAAATAGATTTACAAAGTTAAAAGTTTGTCCTTTGAAGAAAAGTTAATCAAACTTTTAAAGATGATAATTGAATTTATTTCAAATTTAAAATTGTTAAGATGTTTTCTTTGAAAGTAATTATCTTAAATAAATTTTGAAATTCAATTTAAAAGAGTGTTTTGAATTTAAATATTGAATCAAAGTTTTAAGATAAAATTTTAAGTAATGTTAAAATCTAAGTTCAAATTATATTGTAAATAAATAGGTTTGAAATTAGATAATTTAAAGTGTTTTAAATTTGAAATTTGTTTCTAAATACTTTATTCCCAAACAAAGTTTAAGTTATAATTAAGTAAACCAAATTGAATAAATTTGTCCTTAAGGTTAATAAAATTTGATTAATTTCAAATAATTTATTTATGAAGATAAATAGGTTAATTTATCTTTGTTTTGAATATAAGAATATTTAATTAATATGATTTGTTAATAAGTAAAGATTAATTAAGATAAATATTATTTAAGGATTTTGAAATATAATAAGTTAATTAATTGATTATTTAATTAATTTTAAATAATTAGTTAATTGTTTATTTAATATTAAATAATCACTTGATTATGAATTAATTAAGTGCAATTACTTAATGAAGTAATTAATGGTTAATAATTGAATGTAATTAAGAATGATAATTACTTATGGAAGTAATTAGTAGAAATTACTCATGAGAGTAATTAAATGGAAGTGATCAAAGAATAATCACTTGATGTTATTTAATCTAAGAATTGATTAAGTTAATTGTTTTAAAAGTTAATTAATTATGGAGTAATTAATTAATTAACTAATTAATTATGGAGTAATTAATTAATTAACTAATTAATTAATTAAGGATTATTTAATGATGGAATTAATTACTTGTTAAGTAGTTAATTAAGGAGGTAATCAAGATTATTAATGAGGTAATTAGAGATAATTACTTATGTAAGTAACCAAGAGTTAATTACTTAATTATTTTAGTTACTTAATTAATGTGATTAATTAATTAATTAATGAGATTAATTTAAGATTAATTACTAAGTGTAATTAATTAAAATGTAATAAATTAATAAGTAGTTAATTAAGAATTATTTGTTAATGTAATTGATTAATAGTTACTTAATGAAGTAATTAAAGATTAATTAATTAAAGTAATTAATCAAGGATTAATATAATTAATTTAAGAAGTTAATTTATTAAGATAAGTAATTACAAATTGTTAATTACTGTTTATGATTAATGAGATGATTAATTATAAGTTAATTATTTAATTAATTAAAGGGTTAATTAATTAATAAGGATCATTAATTAATTTAGGTAATTAATGATATTAATCAAGGTTGATTAATAAAATGATTAATTAAAGTGTGATTAATTAATTATGATTAATTTAGGTTTAATGTAATTAGTTATAATTGATTAATTTATGGAAGTAAATGTAGGATCATTAATTATTGTAATTAATGATAGTAATTAAAGATTTAATTACTGAATATGGTTAAGGACAATTACTTGAATGTAATTAAGATAATTAACCAAGGAAGATTAATTTGGGAAGATCATTAGAGATGATTAATTTATTTGGAATAATAATTAATGAAGAAGGATTATGTTAATTCAATTGATTAAGAGATAATCAATTCTGTTTGGATGTTTGATTTATATGGGTTGATTGATTAATATTGGTTAATTGATTAATATTGGATGATCAATATTTGGAGATTGATATTGTATGATTGGTTGATATTGGATGTTTGATACTGGATGATTTGGATATCTCTGTTATGTGATATGTTGCTTTGTGAAGATGAATATTGATATGAATTATCTCTTGTGATAATATGATTCATCTATCTGTTTATTTCATCCTGAATATGAGTATAAACTGTTTAAACCCTTAAGTACAACTTGGACATTAAAATGGCGTTTGGTTTCGGTGAGACCGGGATCGGATTTCCATATTTGGATATCCGAAAACCACATCGATTCCAATTAAACGTTAGATCATGAATCCAAGTGGAGCAAGTGAAGACTCGAGGTGTAAGGGCTATACGTCAGTATAACTCTGTGGATGATTCCATAATGAGTTTGACGGAATAGTGCTTATAGATTCGAGATGGTGATTTAGAGTGCAAGCGCTATGGTCGTTGACTCTGAGGGTGATTCCAAAATGAGTGCAACGAGATAGTGCCTTCGGTTTCGTTCGAACCCGGAATGAACTTGTATGGATTGAATGCTTTCAGCACATCGTTAGGTGGACGATGAGCATTCTAAGATAGATGTGTTCTATAAAGGTAATCGTAGCCTCAAGCCTCGTCAACCGAAAATGGCTAAAACAGGAAAGGTGCAGCAAGGCTTCGTGGGTAGCTCCCACTTGAGAGCGAGATTTACCCCTGTCTAGAGGTCCCTTTCTATTTCGGCTTAGTGTGTGGTTGGTCGCGCCAACTACGGGGTGGTCTTGTTCGGGACTGTTCAGTAAGGAATGGTTCCGGCCTTATGTTGCAGGGGAGCGGGCGCACTCCTCGGTACGTTGATCTAGGCCACGTACTGTGACGGGCGGCACCCCATTAGCCCTGCCATTGATGGAAACCCATTCTTCCTACGAGACCCTACGGTTTTGTTTGTATTACTCACTTTTGTGGCTAGTAGCTGGAATTTAATCATGTAACAATTTCGGCTATTTCTTATTTACTTGAAAACCCTAGACACTATTATAATATCACTGGATTTTCTATCAAATGCTTTGGTTAGCGTAAGGTAAAAACTTTTTCATGTTTATGTGTGGGAACTCTTGCGTGATACCTTTTCTTTTCAAAGGTTTTTTCTAAAGTTAAGCAATTTTAACCCGTTTACTCACACCAGACCCCTGTCTGACCCAAGTGTTTATTTTCTGTTTTATTAAACTCTTGGGTACTCATATTATGTATGAGTAGTCAAGTGGTTCAGGTTAGCTTGACGAATTCTAGAGGAGATACGGAGCAGGAGGCTTCGACGTGTAGATATATATTGATTCCGCTGTGTTTTTTGTATCTGTTTCTGCAGTACTTGAGTTGTATAATTAGACAGAAGTTTATAACTGTCTATTATCTATTGTTTAAGTTGTGTACTCTGATGTAAATAAATACTATGTAATATTTTATGTGATATATTATAATTCATCCGTTCTGCTGTGAGTTATCTGTTGTTGTTGTGTTCTTCTTTCTCTTTCTTTTCTTCTTCTATCCCTTTCTTTCTTCATAGATGATGCGATTTCCTAGAGATAGGAAGTCGGGTCGTCTCATTTGGTATCAGAGCATTAGGCTCTGAAGCATGTCTTTCTTTAGGGAGCATTAGGTTGAGTGAATTCCTAGGCTCTGGAGTGATGTCTTTCTTGAGAGAGCTTACTTGTAATTTTTATATATAACTATATATTTATATATATATCTTCCTAATCCGTTGGGTTATCTGTTTGGATTTTCCAACATAAGTTTTTAGAGGTAAATGGAGTAGTGGGGTGTGTGTGTTTGTGACACAACTACCACTAATGATGAGGTTCCATATGTTTGAGGTTGGAAGTGTATTTGTCGAGACTGTAGACCTAATACCCTCTCGAGTGAGTATAGTTTGGAGTGAGGATTTCTCTGATATCCGAAGAAAATCTTTTAAAGATTCGGAGTTTATTTTTGAAGTATAAGTTTGGATTTCGCTCAGGTGAGTGAATTTTTCTTGAGTTTGGATCTGTCAGAAGTGCAGAAATAAGTCATGGAATCTTGATAGCTGCGTGATGAGATGCAGTATCCATGGATATTTTCAGAAGATGTTTCCTTTTGAAGCAGTTTAGAAGTAGTTGAGGAGCAGTTTTACCTGCCGTAGGGAAGATTCGTCTGTGTAGAAGTTGTTTGGATCTTCAGCAAGGAGTTTGGCTGTTTTGGGATATGAGACTAAGGTCTATAAGTTGTTCCGTTTCGGCATGGTATCATTTATTATTCCCTAAGGAGAGTGAGATGTTGATGCTTTGTTTGGAGCCCGAGTGTCTTGAAGGGTTGTCTGCTATTTCGAAAGTCCGTTGTGTGGTTTATTGATGGTTTTGGGTTTTGGAGAAGCCTTTGGATTAGAAGTCTTTGGTTATCTGTGGTAGTAGTTTCAACTCGAAGAGTTCGGTGTGCTGACGAGAAGATCTTTTAGCTTCGTAGTATCATCGAGGTAGAGTTTGGAAGCAGCAGTGTTGGTTGTTTCTCCAATGGTTCAGAAATATTTGTGGTTCTTTTTTTCAGCAGTCCGGGCTGATGGTGGAAGTTTTCTAGAGGGTTAACCTTGTTTGAAAAAGCTTAAGGCTGTTCTAATTGGTAAAGAGAGGATGGTTTCTTTGGAATCCGAATCAGGTTGGATCGCAAAAGTGACTTGCGATTTATTTGGGATTTTTCTTAGGCTATCTTTTGTTGAGGCTGAGGATTCTCATGTGGAAGTAGGAGCTGCTGAGGTAATCAGAAGTTTGTCTGCATCTGGAGTTGAGTTCCACATTGTTTTGGTTCAGAAGCAAATTTTGGTAGTTAGCCTGGTAGTAGGATGGTTTTTGGAGAGAAAAGAGTTGGTGTAGCAGCTCAGGAATTTTTGGATTTGGATTTAGTCAGAACTTGTTTTGGGTTGGATTCTACTGTAAGGTTGTGACTGAGTCAGATGAGTCACTCAGATTTTTATGGATTTGATGAACAAAGTTTTCCGGATATAGTGGATAAGTTTGTATTTGTGTTCATCAACAGTATTCCCATCTACTTCAGAATCAGAGTTGTGCAGCGGAAGCGAGGTAGCTGCTGTGCAAAGAAGGAAGTAAGTTCTGTTTACTATTGTTTGGGTAGTAGAGCTTGAGTTCTGGATTTCGACGGATTTTGGAAGACTTTTCTGTTGAATAGGATCCAGAAACTGGTTTGCTTTGGTCTAGTTGTTTTTGGAAGTATCATCATTGGTTGAGCTGATCAGGAAAAGATTAGCAGCCCAGGATTGTCTGTTGAGTTATACAGATATGAGATAAGAAGTTTTGAAATTCGAAGTTGGAGACTCCAGTGTTGTTAAAATTCTCTGGTTAAGAGAGAGCTGAAATTGGATAAGTTTGGATGACTAGTCTGAGGCATTTGAGATTTTCTTATCTGTGTCTTGATAGGATAAGATAGAATTGCTAGTTTGGATAGCTGGAATTCATTTTGTAACACGTGTCTATGAGAGGGTACGTGTATGATTCATCGATTGGTTGTTGAATCTGTAATTCAGTTGGAGTTGGATGTTGAGCTGGATTTAAGAGTAATATGATGTTCTGTTCAGATTGATGGATCTAGAGATGAGGGGAGCTCTGGATGTTGGTAGTGTAGTTAGTTTGTTGGCTTTTGTTGAGTGAGTCTCCAGGTGATTTATATTTGGAAAACTCGAGATAGTATTAGAGATTTATTCTGATTTATGTTAGAATAATTTGTTAGGTTTGTTTGATTGATTGGTTGTTATGGTTGTTAGTTACCGGTTGTTAGGAATGCTTTGCTGTTTGAAATTAAAATCTTTGCTAGGTTATTAAATTACCTTTGCTTTTAAATTTCGGGGACGAAATTCTTTTAAGGGGGGAGGATTGTAACGACCCGGAATTTTGGGCAATATAAATTTAATAATTTGTATAAATAATTTAATTGGTTTGATAATTTTCTTTATAATTTTAATTCAATCTGATAACTGTGATCAATATCTTTTTAACAATTTAAAATGGATAAGGTTTATTTTTCAAAGTTAATGAAATTTTATTCTGTTTATAATATATACATTTGATATATATTGTTAATAGGAGATCTTTTGTTTCAAATTAAAGATTGAGTTTTGCAAATTGTAATATATATGTATGTATATGTTATAATTTGAATTGTTTGAAATTTAATTTAATCTATTAATTTTTATGTGTATGAATTTTTAAATTAAAGCTTTGTTTTAAGACTAAATATTTTTCGAAGGTTAATTTAAAGATTAATTTATTTGTTTTCAAAATATAAGATTTGTTATTTATTTTACATGTGATAGTTTAAAAGGATTTAAATAAAGTGTTGTTTTGTTTTCTTTTAAAATGCTTATTATGAAATGGTTGTAAATATATAAAGTTATAAATAAACTCTTTTTAAAATAATCTCTTAAATTTAGAATAATTTGTAAACATAAGTAGTATGTAAATAAATTACTAAATTCACATTTACATAAATATAAATACAAATTCATATTTCACAAATTTAGAGAAAACATATAATACATATATTTGATTTAAACCATAAGCAATTGTTTATAAAATATCACACTTGTAAAACAAAGGAAATGCATCTTTAACACTTGTAAGAAAACTAAATGCTTTGGTGACAAATGTAAGTCTTTTTGGACATATGGCATTATTTTTATTTTTATTTTAATAAATGTATTAAGAAGAAAATTTGTTTTCACAAACCTTTTTCTTTGTTTTCACTTCTAACACAAATTAATGGAAACCAGTAACTACTCTATCAAATCTGAAATTTAAAATCAAAGAGAAAAATCAAAACTGAAAGTAAAATCTGCAAATTTGAATGTTCTTCATATCAACAAACCAACCTGCATGAAGTTCAAATCTGCAATCAACCTGCAAATGGAAGTCTGCATTTCAAAGTTCAAACCAACCTGCAAATTAAAGCTTCAACATGCAATTCAAGTTTAGATCAATTCAGCAATTCAACTCTGATGTTTCAACATTTTAAAATCTAAGATTTTGAGGCATGCATTCAAGTTTTTCAGATTTCAAAGGCCTGCAAAATTAAAAGTCTGTTCTGCATATAAGAACAGGTGAGTAAATAATTTTAAAAACAGTTTGATATGTTTTCATTGCTATACATGTGATGATATTTACTTGTATCAAAGTTCTTTTGCTTGAATTTAAGTAAGTTGGTATGATTATGTTATGAGCTTGTCTGCTTAAATACATTCAAATTGTTCCTTGTTAGTTTACAGTGAATGGTTTTGCTTAAAATTTTTAATATCTATAAATCTAATTCCATATTAGGCTTAAGTATTTGAATGAAAATTGTTTGTAGTTATATGATGGAGGTTATAAAATAGTTTTAGAATTTTTAAATACCTCAAATCATGTTTAAAATAAAATTTACAGTGAAACTTAAATTTTGGTGAAAAATTATTATCTTAAATTTAAAATTTAACTACATGCATGTATCTTGATGTAAAATCATGAATTTAGATACGAAGTTTGTAATTTATAGTTTAATAATTCATTCGAAATTTGGGTTTGAATGTATTGGGAATTTTTATGAACTGTAGATGATTTAGTTAATAATTTGATTTGATTCTTCGGTTGAAGCCTGCTTAAATGTTAGGGATTTAGGGAAAAATATAATTAAAATTTTTAAATGATAGGATTTTTCGAATTGATTCAAACTAGGGTTTAAAGTTTTTTTTTACTGGGCATTACTGTTGAGGAGGTTGCGACAAGGGCGGTGTGCCGGAGGCGATCGCGAGGAGGGGGATGAAGGTGAGGAGTTACGGTGGTGCTTTGGAAGGATTACCGGAGTTTATGGCGGCGAGTTCGTCGTTGGCGGTTGGGTTTTTTGGTCGTGACTCTGCAGTTTTTCGAGCTGATGATCGAAATTGTGATTCGTGTAGTTAGGGTTCGATCTGGGTTTTGGGTCGAGTTCGTGTGCATTCGAGTGGTCGTTGGCGATGGTCGTGGTTGCCTACGGTGGCCGGAGCCGGTGGGGTACGTACATACGTACGCTTTGTGCACTGGGTAACATGTGTTTGGAGAAGATGAAGGCCGACTCGGAGTAATGCTCTTGTATTCCTGATGTCGACTCGAAGAGGGGAGGTAGTTGGGTTTACTCGGGGCAGGCTCGAGTATTTGCAGTGTTCGACTCGAGATTTTGGCATTGTTTGTTTTTGTTAGTTCTGTATAATGTGAGTACTGTAACAAAATTAAGTGACGAAGTTGCAGCTTAGAGCTTGATGTTGATAAATAAAAGTAAGCTTTAAATTATAAACTAGTTTTATAAAAAGGAAATAGATTTACAAAGTTAAAAGTTTGTCCTTTGAAGAAAAGTTAATCAAACTTTTAAAGATGATAATTAAATTTATTTCAAATTTAAAATTGTTAAGATGTTTTCTTTGAAAGTAATTATCTTAAATAAATTTTGAAATTCAATTTAAAAGAGTGTTTTGAATTTAAATATTGATTCAAAGTTTTAAGATAAAATTTTAAGTAATGTTAAAAACTAAGTTCAACTTATATTGTAAATAAATAGGTTTGAAATTAGATAATTTAAAGTGTTTTAAATTTGAAATTTATTTCTAAATATTTTATTCCCAAATAAAGTTTAAGTTATAATTAAGTAAACCAAATTGAATAAATTTGTCCTTAAGGTTAATAAAATTTGATTAATTTCAAATAATTTATTTATGAAGATTAATAGATTAATTTATCTTTGTTTTGAATATAAGAATATTTATTTAATATGATTTGTTAATAAGTATAGATTAATTAAGATAAATGTTATTTAAGGATTTTGAAATATAATAAGTTAATTAATTGATTATTTAATTAATTTTAAATAATTAGTTAATTGTTTATTTAATTTTAAATAATCACTTGATTATGAATTAATTAAGTGTAATTACTTAATAAAGTAATTAATGGTTAATAATTGAATGTAATTAAGAATGATAATTACTTATGGAAGTAATTAGTAGAAATTACTCATGAGAGTAATTAAATGGAAGTGATCAAAGAATAATCACTTGATGTTATTTAATCTAGAATTGGTTAAGTTAATTGTTTTAAAAGTTAATTAATTATGGAGTAATTAATTAATTAACTAATTAATTATGGAGTAATTAATTAACTAATTATGGAGTAATTAATTAATTAACTAATTAATTAATTAAGGATTATTTAATGATGGAATTAATTACTTGTTAAGTAATTAATTAAGGAAGTAATCAAGATTATTAATGAGGTAATTAGAGATAATTACTTATGTAAGTAACTAAGAGTTAATTACTTAATTATTTTAGTTAATTAATTAATGTGATTAATTAATTAATTAATAAGATTAATTTAAGATTAATTACTAAGGGTAATTAATTAAAATGTAATAAATTAATAAGTAATTAATTAAGAATTATTTGTTAATGTAATTGATTAATAGTTACTTAATGAAGTAATTAAAGATTAATTAATTAAAGTAATTAATCAAGGATTAATATAATTGATTTATGAAGTTAATTTATTAAGATAAGTAATTACAAATTGTTAATTACTGTTTATGATTAATGAGATGATTAATTATAAGTTAATTGTTTAGTTAATTAAAGGGTTAATTAATTAATAAGGATCATTAATTAATTTATGTAATTAATGATATTAATCAAGGTTGATTAATAAAATGATTAATTAAAGTGTGATTAATTAATTGTGATTAATTAAGGTTTAATGTAATTAATTATAATTGATTAATTTATGGAAGTAAATGTAGGATCATTAATTATTGTAATTAATGATAGTAATTAAAGATTTAATTACTGAATATGGTTAAGGACAATTACTTGAATGTAATTTAGATAATTAACCAAGGAAGATTAATTTGGGAGGATCATTAGAGATGATTAATTTATTTGGAATAATAATTAATGAAGAAGGATTATGTTAATCTAAGAGATAATCAATTCTGTTTGGATGTTTGATTTATATGGGTTGATTGATTAATATTGGTTAATTGATTAATATTGGATGATCAATATTTGGAGATTGATATTGTATGATTGGTTGATATTGGATGTTTGATACTGGATGATTTGGATATCTCTGTTATATGATATGCTGCTTTGTGAAGATGAATATTGATATGAATTGTCTCTTGTGATAATATGATTCATCTATCTGTTTATTTCATCCAGAATATGAGTTTAAACTATTTAAACCCTTAAGTACAACTTGGACATTAAAATGGCATTTGGTTTCTGTGAGACCGGGATCGGGTTTCCATATTTGGATATCCGAAAAACACATCGATTCCAATTAAACGTTAGATCGTGAATCCAAGTGGAGCTAGTGAAGACTCGAGGTGTAAGGGCTATACGTCAGTATAACTCTGTGGGTGATTCCGTAATGAGTTTGATGGAATAGTGCTTATAGATTCGAGATGGTGATTTAGAGTGCAAGGGCTATGGTCGTTGACTCTGAGGGTGATTCCAAAATGAGTGCAACGAGATAGTGCCTTCGGTTTCGTTCGAACCCGGAACGAACTTGTATGGATTGAATGCTTTCAGCACATCGTCAGGTGGACGATGAGCATTCAAAGATAGATTTGTTCTATAAAGGTAATCGTAGCCTCAACCCTCATCAACGGGGAATGGCTAAAACAGGGGAGGTGCAGCAAGGCTTCGTGGGTAGCTCCCACTTGAGAGCGAGATTTACCACTGTCTAGAGGTCCCTTTCTATTTCGGCTTAGTGTGTTGTTGGTCGCGCCAACTACGGGGTGGTCTTGTTCGGGACTTTCCAGTAAGGAATGGTTCTGGCCTTGTGTTGCAGGGGAGCGGGCATACTCCTCGGTACGTTGATCTAGGCCACGTACTGTGACGGACGGTACCCCAGTAGCCCTGCCATTGATGGAAACCCGTTCTTCCTACAAGACCCTACGATTTTGTTTGTATTACCCACTTTTGTGGCTAGTAGCTGGAATTTAATCATGTAACAATTTCAGCTATTTCTTATTTATTTGAAAACCCTAGACGCTATTATAATATCACTGGATTTCCTATCAAATGCTTTGGTTAGCGTAAGGTAAAAACTTTTCCATGTTTATGTGTGGGAACTCTTACGTGATACCTTTTCTTTTCAAAGGTTTTTTCTAAAGTTAAGCAATTTTAACCCGTTTACTCACACCAGACCCCTGTCTGACCCAAGTGTTTATTTTTTGTTTTATTAAACTCTTGGGTACTCATATTATGTATGAGTAGTCAAGTGGTTCAGGTTAGCTTGACGAATTCTGGAGGAGATACGGAGCAGGAGGCTTCGACGTGTAGATATATATTGATTCCGCTTTGTTTGTTGTATCTGTTTCTGTAGTACTTGAGTTGTATAGTTAGACAGAAGTTTATAACTGTCTATTATTTATTGTTTTAAGTTGTGTACTCTAATGTAAATAGATACTATGTAATATTTTATGTGATATATTATATTTCATTCGTTCCGCTGTGAGTTATCTGTTGTTGTTGTGTTCTTCTTTATCTTTCTTTTCTTCTTCTATCCCTTTTTTTCTTCATAGATGATGCAATTTCCTGGAGATAGGAAGTCGGGTCATCTCAAAAATTTTCTTATGAAATCTAAAATGATTATTTTGATGTAAAGATTGACGATGACGATCCCACCAACATTGTTTACTGCCAAATTTTAATTGAAAAAATTCTGTTGAATCTATGCAAACATGACAGGAAAATTTATCGGATGTACTCTGCCTAGAAAGTATCACATATGCTAGAAAATTCCTTGCCATTTCACAATAATGATGCAAACATTCTAAAAATATTTTCTTGACACATCATAAGTTACAACACCCTCTATCTATGGTGTTTTCAGTTCATCCACTAAAGATTGCAATATACGTCTATCCCCTTTTTAGGTTTTCTTGGTCTTCAAGATATTACAGTTAAAAACATATACGAGTTCTTTATACACATCTATTGTAACATCCTGATATTTTCAACCATTCGCATCCACACATGCTGGATTTGAATTGCTCAAAATACCAAATTGTTAATTTATATTTGGAAAAACTTAACATATACAGTAAATAAATAGATCACAGAATCATAGACACAGAGTAAGATACAATATGCATCGGAAACAAAAGAATAGTAGTTCATGAAGCTACTATATATATAACAGAGTTAAATAAGATACAATAGAAGTTTCAAACACAATAGGCAAATACAAGATCGAAATACATGACTGGAATCAACTGAATTACTACAAGCTGAAAAGATGTAGATGGATCTCCAAACGAAGCTCCAACTCCAAAGATGGGTCTCAAAAGCTGTATCACTCCGTCTGACCTGAGCGTAAAGCAAAACACAAAACACTCGAGTCAGTATTAACATTCTTATATCAATAAATCCAACTCAATTGAAATAACAACTGAAATACAAATAACTGAAAGGATGTTTAGGATAACCATCCTTTAAGGATCCGTTAAACTATCTGCTACGTCGTAATACACGCTATTATAATAATGTTTAAAGTAAAGTATAATATATTTTAAAAATAGCGTTAAGGCTTTACATTTTCCACCTTAACATATTTTATATATTCCTATAATCTATGCAATACCATAATCTCCTGCGTACTGGGATCGTCAGAGGGCACTCCATAGGTATGGTACAAAACAAACTCGTATAAGGCGTGCTAGGGTAGGTGACATGGCACAACCAGGCAATGCCAGGGTAGATATACCAATTACGCATCCGGGCTGGTTGTAACGCATAGCCGCAGCTACCGCCCACCTCGAGCCACACTCCCAAATCAAAATCCCAAGTGGCCACCAAATCAATCACAAAGTCAGAGTATAATATCGAAGGAGTGTGTCCGATCAGAGGAGCTACCTCATTAGCTCAAAAATCGCTCATGTTTTAGCCACCTTATGCCAACTCACGGGAGTCGGGCCCACGTATATACCTCAATAGAACGTCGCCACCATCCTACTTGATTCTTGAATCTCCAATGCGTACATGGTTGCTAAAGTGGTTTTCGGAGTTGGCAGAGAGTATGACAACTTCTGATCCGGTCTCTTTAACAACCAAACGTTATTATAACACCGCAGCCATTTCAAAATAGTTTATACTTCAAAAATATCATTTCCATTTCAAAAATCAATACCATATCATTTCCATTTCATAACCAAACACGATATCATTTCCATTTCAAATATATCCATTTCCAGAAATCATAGCACTTTCAAAGTTATAAAACCTTCGAAACCAAGCACTTGAAATTATAATACTTTCAAACATAATACTTTGAAATTCATGACTTTGAAAACATAACTTCCACTACTTAAACAGTTTAGATATTAAAATAGTACATATATATTAAAAAAATTGTTTATAAAGTAAAATAGTTTATATAAAAGAGTTATAAGTTAAAATAGTTTGTATTAAAAATGATTTTAATTAAAATAGTTTATATTAAAAATGATTTATATTAAAATATAAAATAGTTTAAATATAATTTAAAAATACTTTATATAATAATATAGTTTCCTCAAATTTCACAAATCGATTCCAAATCAACTCGAATTCCAAAATTAAAACTAAAATCAAATCTCAATTCATAAGTTTCAACTCCCAATAAACCATTTCAAATTATATCAATTTCAAAAACAGATTTGATTCTCAAATAAACCATTTCAATTTCCATATATTTCAAAGCTTTAAATATTCCATAATTTCAAACTAAATTTTGATAATTCCATATATATATATATATATATATATATATATATATATATCGAATTCAATTTACTATTATTTAGTTTCAAATATTTACTTAATAAATCCAATATTATTTAAATAAAACTTGGTATATTCAATTTATTTAAACTTGACATATTCATTTAAATCAACTTGATATATTCATTTAAATCACTTTAAACCAAAATCAAGTTACAAAAAAATATCCTTTAAAACCTCAAATATAATAAAATTCAAATCAAATTTATTTGAGTTTAATTCTTAAATAAATTCAATTTAAAATTTATCTTCCAACCTTAATTTATTTGAATCATTATAAACTCTATATTAAAATAAAAAATTTAAATAAATATTAACAATATTATATTTTAATAAAAAATCAAACTTTATTATTAAACTTGTTTTGTATTTTAAAACCAATTTATTCATACCTTAAAATCAAGAATTTACTATATATAAAATAACATTTATATGATATATAAAATCAATATTTTATAAAACTAAATATTTCTTTCCCAAAAACTATAAAAATCATTTCAAAATATTTATATATAGACCAACGGTGTCTATATATAATTTTCTATCCTATGATAAAGTGATATGGATATTTATCATTTCAATCCGCAATTTAAATATATATGGGGGTATATATCATTTCAACCCGCAATTTCAAATTCAATTCTGTTAAAAATCGCTTGGGTTTATCAACGATTTTCTCCTATTTTACAGATCATTCGGGTATGTATCATTTCAACCTATAGTGGTTCTATACTAATAGGGAACTTGCAGAGTGATAACAGATATGATAATAATATAACAGTCATATATCATCAATATAAATAACAAATAATGGTGTCAGATGTCACAGGTGAATAGGTATAGATAATAGCATATATAAAGCAATGTAACTAACTAACAGTTGCATATTTTAATTGTCATTTCAATTGAAATCAAATTTAATAAATAAAAGAACGTTAATCGTGAGTGATTGCTCACCTTTTGAGGCTAGAGATATTTGGTAGCGAGTTGAGCTGTTACTTCGAGCAACAATTCCCAAAGTAAAGCAAGATTTGCACGAATTCAACAAAGCTGATAGATAAGAATTGATGAAACAATTAGAATCAGCTTTGATAGAGGCAACAATTATATATTATTATTACTATTACCATGAAATCAATATTTAAGCTAAAAAATATAAAAATAATATATATATATATATAATTAAAATCATTAATAATAATATATATATATATTTCAAAATCAATAACTTAACTTTAATATCAAAAATAAAATCTATATATATACATATATCTAAATATATACACTGAATAGACACTTTAAAACTTTTCATGTATCGGATACCAGATATATTATAAATAAATATACATATACGAAAAGAAATTGAGGATTTAGCATATATATTTACACTTAAAAGTTCTCAACAGTTGCAAGAGTATGACAGACTCAGTATATATGCAGGTTAACAAAATAAAGAATATCTCTGGAATCTATATGTATAGTATTATGTATGCTGCAAATAAAATTGTAAACGAAGAATCCAAGGCCTAACAAGTTACATAGCCAATGTATATTTGTATTTTTATACACAGATTTTATAAATTCAAATTTTAAATAAACTATTATATATATACCAATATACGTAACTATATATACTAAAATAAACTCAATAGATCACTTAAAAGCAATATTTAACGTTTTATAAAAAAATTACTGACATAACCAATATATATAATTTACTTTTTCAAATATATATATATTATAATTTCAAATCAATATTTATTATAAAATAAATATAAAATTTGAACACGCATATTGAAATAAAGCATATATATCCACATACTTTTAAGTGAATAGCAAACTTTTAACCGTATATGTGAACATATTATTAAAGTCTGTAAACATATAGGAAACCATACTCAAGCATACATGCGAACCAGTATATAAATTATTATATGAACTTTCATACACAACCAACAGGTTAAATAGCTTACGAATATATATATATATATATATATAGCTCAAACATGTCATATATAAACTTACTTGAACTTGTATATAATTCGAAAAGATATTATATAACACCTATACAAACTTATACGTACGAAATTTGTGTAAACTTATGTATATACAAACCAAAACTATAACATATATACCAGTATATAAACTCACATACCTTTTGAAATAATAACAAATATTACATACGCACTTAAAATATATGTACAAACATATTCGGGCATAGAACATCTATGCACTTTATGCATGCGTAGGCTTGTAAATGACTAAATATAACAGCAAACAATGCTTATATATTAACATATATATGTGTGTGTGTGCATATAACTGACACTCTTAAAATTGTAAACATATGTATATAATTTATATAAACAAACATACATAACTATATATATACATATAAACAACAAAGGAACAGGGGCTAGTCACAGTAAGGAGGGCAGCACAATGCAAGGGATTGGTCGACAGAGTTGAGGTGAGGCCGAAGGTTGGCTGGCCATGCGCTGCAGCTCTGTAGGGAAAAGGGAAAGTGAGGTCACTGTCAGGTCCACGCAAACAGCCAGTTCTGTTGCATGGGTTAAGTGTTGGTTGGCAAGGTTAACAGTGGAGTTAGGCAGCCGAGCAAAATATAAAGAGAAAGCAGGTTGCGTGAAATCATACATAGCTTATTTTAGTATATACAAAATTTCTTTTAATAAGCATGATAGAGCGAACAAGGAAACTAGGGAGAGAAAAGAACAAGAGAGAATAAACAAACCAGAGAAATATAATTTAAGCGATGGGAAGAGCAAAGGCCAAGAGTTGAATTTCGAAATATAAATATCAAGTGGCTGTTTAAATTTCAACAAACAGAAAGTGAATTGTCACAATGAAAACAATAGGTTCAAAACATATCCGATTAACCGTTCAAGGTTTCGTCGCGTACCGGACACTGAAACACGGATATGAATATATTGCGAAGATCGGCGTAGAGAGACGATCAAAATGGCATACAAATATCAATGGTACGACCATTCTATCAAAAAACGATATCAGTATGAAAATGCTGCTATTTCAACGAAAATGCTGCTATTTCTTCGAAAATAAAATCGACGGTGCAACAACAGTCAAAATTTGGAGAAAGGAAATATGACGTATTGCTCAGAAGATGATTTACAATTTTTCTGTATAAAATATTCAGGTTTCGACAACATTTTATTTTCATTAAATATTTACTGACTTAAATTGAAATAAAATTACATAATAAAATAAACTTTCATATTATCAGTTGAAAATTAACTAGTTGCTATATTAAAATAGACGTATGCCAAATATCAACTTTTTATTTCAACATTTAATTATTTAAAATTTCATAAAATTTCAGTTTAATATATTATTAAAACCAATAAAATAAACGGGTCGTTACATATATAGTGGAAAATTGTAAGGTGTTAGAATAACCGACCAAGTTAAGTAAGGTTTATCACCAAGCGAAGCAAATAGCGCAAATCTATCAATACACAAACTAAGTCTTACATTATAGGATTTTTAAGCAAAATCGGGATATATGTTATCGTAATGGTTCCAAGCATCACCATTTGATTAATGATATAAAACATCTTAAGCCCGCTATCATTTGTTATACCATTGCATGTGTTTTGCAACAGTAGAAGATGCATACAATTTTAGTAAACTATTTGTCAGTGGAAAGTAATGCATGCAAGTCTTCTTATAGGATGCAAATATTGAAAACTCTTTTATAAAGATGAAGCAATTATTGGCTAGTACTACAGTTCTTGTTATACCATAAAAAGCTAAACCACTTACCATATACATTAATGCATGTGATATGATACACAATGCATTTCTTATAAAGAAGACAAAGTGGTCATGTATGCTAGTAGATAACTCAACACCCATAGAAGAAACTATCTAACTCATGATTTGGAGTTAGCGGCCATTGTCTTTGCTTCGAACACATGGTGACATTATTTGTTGGGTGGGAGTTGAGTTATCCACTATTAATGGATCTTTGAAGATTTATTCTTTTGGAAAGATCTCAATCTTAGGCAACAAAAAAATGGATGGAATTCTTAGCGATATATGACTTTGGTTTTTTCTATACTTCTTGAAAGGAAAATGTTATAGCGGGTGCATTAAGTGAGAGGGAAGCTTCGTTGGGTTCTATATTTTTTGAATGAAAGTATTTAGAGTATATTGCAGAGTTTTATTTCTGACCTACTAATGGTGTGTTCTGTAGTTTGTTAGCAATACTGGAAGTTAGATCCACGCTTATCGCTCGGGTAGGTTCTATCCCAAGGTCGATGCACTCTTAATAGAGGTCTTATACTAGATTGGGAAAGGATATATGTCTAGCCATATTAATTGATATTATATAAATGCGAAGAGTTGGCTTCATAAATATAGTACGTTGTGTGTTCTCAATGTAGAAATTTAATTGATAAATTAATTTAAGAGTGCAATCGTCAAAAACGAATATTTACCCTAATGGACACAAGATGTATAATAATGTTAAATGCATTGGTTATTGGAAGTATATGAAATGGAATGTTTCATAGTTCATAGAGGAGTACAGGACCTACCGTGATTCGAAACTGAACAATAGAAGCCCGATGGTTTATTGTTATCTTCAATGTTCTGCATTGAAAGTGGGAACATATCCCGCTGCAATTTATGGACGTGGAGTTGGTTAAGAAATGAGATCGTATAAGTTATTGTAGACCGCTTAATGAAAAGCACTCATTTCATGTCAATAAAGTTTCTAGGACCACCCCATGTGGGAAATAGTGTGGTTGCATGGTGTGCCCTCTAGTATTATGAGTAATCAAGATCCACGCTTCACGAGTAAGTTTTGGAAGAGTGGAAGTAAATTTGAGTATGGCATATCATCCCCAAATGCCTGGCCAAACCAATAGTATGAACCATGTGCCTGAGGAATTGTTGAGAGCTTATATACATAATTTGGTGAATCATAGGAGGATCACTTGCCTCTTATTATGTCTGCATACAACAATGACTATCAAGCTAGTATTGGCATGAAATTAGTTGAAGCATTGAATGTGAGGCCATGTAAGTCACTAGGAAATAGCCGATAAGATAATATTGGGATCCATATGATTTGAGAGACGTTAGAGAAAGTCAAGTTCATATAAAAAAGAAAGAAAACCTCTCGGGATCAGCAAAAATCAAATGCTGATAAGAGATGTATTGATCTTGAGTTTGAAGTTTCTGATTTGATATTTGTGAAACTATCACCGTTGAAGAAAGTTGTTGGATTTAGCACTTTAAGGAAACTTCCACCTAGATTCATTGGACCATTACTTATTATGGAACTGATCGAAATGCTTGCATATAGAGTTAGTCTTCCTAAAAAGTGTATGCGAAACATATTGTGTTTCATGTTTCACAATTACACAACTATATACTTGGCATGAGTATAGTGATTAAGCTAAGTCAACAAAAGGAAGTGGATGTTGAACTGGAGGTTTCTTTACCAAGAAGGTCTATTCGGATTGTTGAGAGTAGTGTCAAGAGACTTCAGAACAAGGTTGTAAATCTTTTTCAAGTCCAACATGGCAAATATTTCAAAAATATCACTTAAGAGGCAGAAGAGAAGGTTCGCTATTGACTTTTTACTGGTATGATTCTATCTACTCTAAATGAATTTTGTTTTCATTTGATTGATTAGAATTGCATGCTAGTATAGAAATTCCTTTGTGTTGGTATAATTGATTTGTTGGCTTTGATACTGTGATGCTAAGTGTTAGTGACATGGATATGTTATGGGAATGATGCATTGTTCCGCCCTTGATGATTTTGGAGGTGAAATCTTGTTAGGGGAAGAATGTAACAATGCATATTTCAAGGATTTGTAATTAAAGGAAGTTGATTGTTTTAATTGAATTGAACAAATGAAATGAACTAACAACTTGAAAAATGAATTTTTTAAAATGAATGAATTAGGACTAGAGACATATTCCATTACACTCGTGATGTTGTTTATATGATAAAAGATATAAATTTTGTTAAAATCATATAAGATAGGTAAAATGAGAAGAAAAGACAAAATGGAGATAAAATAGTCATTTGGACAAAATATGCCCTATTAATTCTTAAATGAGATTTTCTCTCCATCATTACTCATCTCTTCTTCTTCTTCACTCTCTTAATTAAGAAAACTACGTTTTCAAAACTACAATGGTTATAACTACTTCATATCTTATCTAAAAATTACAAAATAAGTATCCAAATCCAAGTTGACGGATTATTTATAAATCTATCTCATAAATTCACATTTTGAAGAAGTTTGGAGCCTGATTTCAAAAATCAAGGTAGAGCTCAAATGTGGGTTCGACTGAAGTTTGAATTTATTGTATTTGGAGAGTGAGATTTATTTGCTATAATATATAATCTATGGTATAAATCATGTTAAATATCCAATGTTGGTAGGTATTAAGTAATGGACTAGAGTTGGGATTTTAGAGAGAAATTTTTTATTCTAGTGAATGGTTAAAATAGTTTAATTATAGAATGAATGTGTTTAATAATTGATAATGAATATTGATATGTTTCATTTGATAGTTGGATTGATTGTTTGTTTGTGTGACGCCCCACCTCTATACCCACGCTAGCCAAGAACACTCCGGAGTAGTGCTGTCAACTAGCACGGAGAATGAGGCTGTTGAGGAGCGACCATCCATGTAATTGCTTATCACACGGTGGCTATAAATAATCTTCGGAAACAAACATAGAAATAATCATATCACAAATCAGTCACAGACATCCATATCACAAAGGCGGAAGAAGATATGAATATATAACTAATACATGAAAGTGTACATCAGAGTAGTGGTCAGTAAGTCCCACGATAATACAAAAGAATAGCAACATGTGCTATACAAAAGAATACAACTATGAGTCTATATCTCAAGTGTATACAACAAAAACTGCTAATCTAAACAGTTAGCCAAAAGTCAGAGTGATGAATCCCTGGGAAGAAGTCAAGCAGAAGCACCTGTAACATCTCGGTCTGACCCGAGTATTATTTAAGAAAATAATAAACGGGTCAGTCTAGCTATAAATATCAGATGACATGATATAACATAAAAGATATGGCATAAACATAAACATCCATAATGACATACCACTATAAGTATGTAAATAATGATCAACAGAAGATCAATCAATAAGAGATAATCAATATCACAAGAATCTTCTCAAAGATTCGAAAAGGGCATCATACCCCAAACTTGTACTCATAACAAGTCAATGACATAAATTCTAGAAATCAGTGCAAGAAGTCCAGAAATCATAGAAAAGAGAAAGAGGCCTATCACATGACGGTCCGAAGACCAAGGGGAGCTACCCCAGATGTGTGAATGGAATCACACAGATTAAGGTCCAGACTAACCAAAAAGCAAAAAGGTATGTGTGAGTGGAATCACACAAGTGGTGTCTAGTCTAACCTCGCAACAAGAGACATCGCACAGTTGCTAGTCTAAATCATCAGAATGATCGTCATGATCAACGAGAAGTGTCAATTACACTAAGCTAGTAAATATAGAAGTTTAGCTTCATGTCCCATAACCACTTGCTTAACTTAAATATTTACGAACAAACTGTAAATCTTCACTAATAAAATTGTCACAAGAGGTTCAATCGAACAAGTCCAAGAATTAACTGACGAAGTGAACGCAAGCGTTTCATACCACTTGTTTTACTAAGTCGTTTAATTAGATTTCTCATCCGAGTGAGGTAAAGGTTTGTATATACTAATAGATTGGGAAACGGTTTAAGAAAAGAGCTTTGTTACTAAAAATAGAGTTGAAATTGTTTGTTAAAAGAGTTTTGATATTTACTACTAGTATTGAAACCTTTATATTATAAAGTGACAAAACACAGAAGCAATTGTAGAAACAATCAGTCACAAAAATCGCATACGGAGATGTGAATAAAATCCAAGGAAATCAGCTCAATGTTTTTCAGATAAGATCCCCTATGGAGGGGGGGTCCGGGGGGGTGGCAACCCCCCAAGGTGGGGGTGCGGGGGCAACGCCACCGCTTACGGGGTTCGACTTGCCCGGTCAGGTCGCGGGGGTCCAAGGGGCAGCGCCCCCGGCGGGCTGCGGGGCAGCGCCCCGACCAAAACGGTACGACCTAGTGAAGACAAAATGAGGTCTAACGACCTAACGACTCAAGGGTCATACGACCTAACGGCTGCGACCTAGGGGTCTAAGGGGTCAAGCGACTTAGTGGTTGCGACCTAGAGGTGCTCGCGACCTAACGATGACTCACGACCAACATGGCCGACTTAACAGAGGTCGCGACCTAACAGGATAACTCGTGACCGACTTAAGAGTTGCGTGGATGAAGGGTTCCACGACTTAAGAGTTGCACGACTTAAGGGTTGCACGACTTAAGGGTTACACGACTTAAGAGTTGCACGACTTAAGAGTTGCACGACTTAACTCCGAACGAGCTAAAAATGGCCAGAACGACCTAAGTTTAACTCGTGAACGACTCACGACCTAGGGACGAACGACTTAACTCCGAACGACCTAAAAATGGCCAGAACGACCTAAGTTTAACTCGTGAACGACTCACGACCCATGGACGAACGACTTAACTCCGAACGACCTAAAAATGGCCAGAACGACCTAAGTTTAACTCGTGAACGACTCACGACCTAGGGACGAACGACTTAACTCCGAACGACCTAAAAATGGCCAGAACGACCTAAGTGTAGAAAATTCACCAAAACGCTAAAAATTGGAGTTTTTCGCCAATCCAATCCAAACCAAATGCAAATGTGCATGCAAAAGTGATAGGGAATCATTCCCAACAGTCCAATATAGTTATAGACTAGATTTGTGAGATAAAAATCTCACCTTTGCACCAAATATCAATGAAAATGAAGTTTTAAGAAAGCAAGAATCAATCCTTCTTCTATCTAAGCACAAGAAGCTTGAATCCAATGTCTTCTTCTTGAATTTGGAGTAAGAAAGATGGATTGCAATTGAATTTGAGTTTTGGAATTTTAATTTCCCATTCCCTCCACCATTAATGCCAAAGCTTGATTAGTTAGGAAATTTATGAAGAGTGAGGAGAAGAGGGTTGGAACTTGGGCTTAATAGGCTAAACTAACCCAAAGTCCAAAGCGGGAAAAGTTAGTGAAATTTCACTAACTCCAAACCTATCGATGTTTATACTTAAAAAAGTTGTAAACGACATTTCGAACTCAATGGAAGTGGTCTCGAGTCCTAATTTGACCGTTTGCAAAAAGTAGCTTTTCGGACCAAAATCCGATTAACGAGTTAATATTTAAATAAAATATTTAAATACAAACTCGATAAATATGCGGGTTGTTACAGTTTGGGAATTGCTATAATGGTTTGAGGATGGTTCATCATGTTGGTGTATGAAATTGTGTATGAATGTGGAGTTGGAATGTGATCGAGTAGTTGAACTTGAATGGTTGTGAAATGTGTTCATTGCATCACATTCATTTGTTGGGTGAGAAGTTAAACTTATCCAGATGTCCAATGACTTATAACAAGGGTTGAACTCATATTGAACGATGTTTGCATGAAGTGACTTGGTGACACAAAGTCGCGTGTCAAAGATAGGAAAGAGAAAGGCACATAACGAAAAAGTAGAGAGAACATCTAGGTTCAGGTTCGGCTTGAATCAGGTACTCAGATGTCTAAATGTGAAATTCTAATGTTTGAAATTTAGGAAAATTCATCCAGCAATATCGGTTTATTTTTGAGGTTTTTAGACATCTGAAATTCTGGGTTCAGACTTATGAATTAGAAGTCATAAGTTTGATTGACATCTAAACATTTTGTTGAGGACGGTGTGTTTTTTGTTTCGGATTTTAGTGTTTTGTGGTTTCGAGTTTGTTTTGGGGACACAACGATGCTTAAAAGGTCCAGGATGATTATAGACCAAAATAGGGAATTCAAGGACGGTACGCCTTGTCTTGCTAAACATGTAGCTGATGTCGAGTGAGATGATGACTATAGCGATAGTTTGAGACGCAGTTCGGCTTGTATGGTGATTTTACAGAGTCGTCCAATGACTTTAAGATGTGATGACTAGGGCATTACGACATATTCTTCCATATAATAACGTATACCAAGTAATTCTATGCCCCTTAGTTATAGCTTCGAGATTTAATATTTCCAAATTATTTGTAGAACGAAGGATGATGGTCTTAGTTATGCATGTTAGCTGATACCAACTCAAGAATAAAATAAGTTATATCTCGTAACAAACTTGATAGACCTTGGTTTACTTTGTAGTAAAAGGTGATCAGCCTCGAGTCACTTGTTCTTGTAGAATATAATAGTTTATGATTTTTGTTTGGTGATAGTAAACATATATATATGTATGTATATTTAAGTGTGTATGTTACAGTACTATTACAATATCACATAATGAAATAAACAAATAAATATTTTATTTTATTAAAATTTAATAGTACATAAAATTACAACAAAAGCTTCAACAATATTTTCATACAATATTTATATACTATTCATAAAACAATTTCTACGCTCTCATATACAACACATTTTTCATATACAATATTTTCTAATCGCTATTTTCCTCACTCACTCGAGTATGATTTTTATCTTTTTGCTCCAACCCTTATTCAGTCAGAAATGTACTTTACCTGACGAATAACAATAAAAAGAAAAAAGGAAAAAATTAAAACTGCAAATATAGGCTCGGTTTATTGGTTTTTCTCTTTTCATATTTTTTAAATAGGCACAAAAAATAATGAATATGGACTAGTACAATAGATATATACAAGGACGAGTTCAACTTGTTTGACTGATATAAAATTTTAAAATCAAGTCAATAATATGCATAAGAAACTTAAGGCATGCACAGTGTATCTTCGTATATCCCATAAGGCCGAGCAACTTGAAATAAACAAGCGCATTAATTTCAAGCTCTTTAAGAAGGAAATGTATATGCAAATGTGCACGTATCAAAATCGCACACATGCACAAAGCAATACAGAGAACAAAAGCTTCAACAAATCAATTATATACCAAAAAATTCACAAACCAAAATTGTTCAAGGGATTGTACACTGATACATGTGCAAATAGAAATTAGGCAATGCAACAATCGAAACCACAATGTGCACTAATTCAAGTACAAGACAACAATGTGCACGATAACACAATGTGCATCGAGTCTGAAAATATGCATGAACAATCACAAATAAGTTTAGTTTTATAGTGCAGGTACACAAAATAAAGGCAGAACATAAGTCAAAGTTTAAAGTACAGGAGCAAGTGGAAGTGTAAACTAGGTCAAGCCCAAATGTTTTCAGGCTCAACACAGGGAACAAACAAAAATAAATCAAAATTCACAACAAAGATCAACAAATGTCCTCAAGTGTGCACGGTCCAATAAATGTCAAAGTACAAGAACTCAGGCAAAGAGATAACATGGCATAAATGTGCGCGTGGATACATATATAAATACATATACACACACACACAGGTATATATGTGTACAGAAGAGTATCTCAGGATGTACAAGCATAAAAAGTAGGGCAAGCCAAAAAACACATATCAAAACCAAACATGCATCAATGCAATATGTATAGGACACATATTAGGACCGAGCATACACATATATGGGATAGGAAAAAGAAAAGCTAAGGAAACATCACACATGCACATAAGACACACATAAGGAATGCATAAGACATGTTATAGTGCAAGTGCACATGTCTGCAAGATTAGCAATGCAATAAGCACAAGGCAAGCATATGAAAAATGCACAAAGATCAGACTCAGGCATTCAAAGGCAGGCTTGAAGTCAAGCACATCAAGACCAGCGAACCAATGCACACAAGCACAAGGAAAGAACATGAAAGATGCAAAAGAACATATTTAGGCATTCAAAGGCAAGCACATCAGGACTAGCAAACAAATGCATACCCACAAAAGGACAGCAACACATAGAGCAACTTCAAGCATAAGCAGACAAGTACAAAGAACATATTAGTAAAACCAATGCAAAATTCAAAGTTGATCTATAAAAACTGTCAGCCTGAGATGCCATGTAACAATACGCCTTTTCGACCTCCGAATGTCGGTACTAATATATCCACGGTATTTGCATGTTGAGCACCCAAGTGTCGGAAAGACAAAACGTTAGGGCGGAATAAAAAGAAAACGTAATAGAAAAAGGAAGAAGAGAACATAGTATTAGAATCCCATAGCAGAATGATAATATATAATGTTAACTCCTCAATTTCATGACTCAACGACCTAAGGAAGTAAGCGACCTAAAGCTGAAGCGGGTTAGCGAGATAACAGATAAAGCGACCTAGCGACCTAACCAATGAAGCGGGTTAGCGACCTAACCGATGAAGCGGGTTAGCGACCTAACCGATGAAGCGGGGTAACAACCTAAAAGGTACCGCGACTTAACGACTCATAGAAGATAGCGACCTAGTGCCCTAACAAGATAAGCACTCGAGCGACCTAAGTGTATAGCGACTTAACAACTCAGCAAGCTTCAAAGATCACCACTTCAATTAGATCGCCCGCGACCTAAGCTAGTCAAAAGTGGTCCTACGCTACATGTTAGGTCGTTCACATTCCGTAGCTCACCCAGGATGGCCTCACTAAGCCGTAACTTCTTATGCCGCTTCCCCCTAGGTCGCCCACGACCTACTAATCCGCTCAGGGAAGACCAAGTGTAACCAAGATAAGCCGTAACTCGCATCTCTTAGGTCGCTGACGACCTACGACCTACGACCTACCCTAGGTCGCCCACGACCTACGACTTACTCCAGGAATTTCCTATAAATACCATGCCTACACCACCAAAGAGGGGATTTTTTGGCTCATTTCTGGAACGCCTATACTCTGCTGATTTCTCGACTCACTCGACACTTCAAACACGAAAGACATCTCAACGAACTTCAAGATGAAATCTAACACATTCGACATGGATGCAAAGAGTTCTTCTATATCGGAGTTCTAGCTATTTGTCCTAACAGTGTTGTAATCGAAGATTTTTGTAAAGTTGTAATTGATTCAGCAATAAAGAAGATTAAAGTGGACGTAGGCTTAACTTGAAGCCGAACCACTATAAAACTGTTGTCTCTTTACTGCTTTTTCTGTGACTTTTCTACTTACTTCTAATTCCCGTATTGACGGGTGGTGCTTTCACTTAATCTCTACTTACACCGAGGTGTTAGCGTTCAATTTTTAGCGTTAACATTTTTGATGCTTTCACTGAGAATTGAACTTAGGTTGTTTTCATCATTGCTGTGCAAAAGTTTGTAGAATGAATCTCTCTCAAAACCAGAAGTCTATCAGAGATAATGGCTCCTGGAAGAAAGCGCAGATCTGTTAGATCCGGTGATGTCCAAGAGAATACTGCCACTTCTCCTTCGTCAAGTCAAGCAGCACCAAGTGCTGGAATTACATGAGCGGAGTTAGATGCTGCAGTATCTGGGTTATACCAGCAGATGGAAACCCAGAATGCCTTAATGCTTGATAGGTTAAATGCTTTGCTCGGAGCTAACCGTCAACCGGTGAATAATGAAGAAAACCTTGCTGATGGTGCTCATAATCCTGAAGAAAGGAATATTCCTCAAAAAGCAGCTAGCCCCGCCAAAGAAACACCTCCCTAAGCTGGAGGATCGAGACCGCAGCCAACTCTCCGCGAACGTTTGTCCAGACAAACTTCCAAGAAAATGGATGAAGTCTGTCCTGCAGAGCCTTTAAATGATGAGGAATATCTTTTAGCATGGTGCGACAAATCATGAAAGAGAGCATGCAGAGGGATGAAGATGAAAAAGAATGGGGATTCGCTCCGAGCAAAACTCCGTTCACCGAAAGGATTCTAAAGGCGGAATTCCCAAGGAAGTTTGTTCCTCCTACCATCCCGGCTTATAAGGGAATAAGTGACCCTAATCAATTCTTGTATAAGTATGAATGGCACATGACTGGTGCCAGAGCATCGGATGAGATCAAATGCCGGTACTTTCTGGTATACTTGGAAGGAGTGGCCCTACTATGATTCACAAAGCTACCGGTATGATCCATAGACCAGTTCTCTGATTTGACTCGGAAGTTTAAAGAACAATTCGGGTTGTATGCTTCGAAGGAAAAGGATATTATGTCACTGTCGAGCCTGGAACAGAATCCTGGGGAATCTATTAGATCTTTCTTGAACCGCTTCAACATAGCTTTGGCTGAAGTGGACAATGCAGAGCCACGGATGGTCTTGACATACTTGATGAGGGCAATCAACAAATCAAGTGAATTTGGAAAGTGGCTGAAGATGAAAGAACCGAATTCCCTTGAGAAATTCTATAAGAATGCTGATGAATTCATGCGCTTGGAAAGCCTTCAAGCACCGGCTAAGGTGGTATCAACAAAGGTTGGGAATAATAATGCTGCTCCAAATAAGAAGGAATCTGAAACTTGGAAGAGGGAGAACGATGGTGGGAAGAAGCGGGGAAATGCGAAGAAAAATCGTCCTTTTCACTTCACTTCCTTAACCGATACACCAGAAAACATTTTCTTTGCAACCAAGGACACTGTCGAATACCCCACACCAGCTAAATTGAGGATTGGGAGAAAAGCTGAGAAAAGTGAAAGATACTGCCGATTCCACAATCAACCCGGCCATGATACTAATGAGTGCCGCCATTTGAAGGACTTGATTGAGGAGCTATTGAAAGAAAATAAACTTCAGCAATATGTGAAGAGGAATAGGAACGAGCCAACTTCATCTACTAAGGGCTAGCAACATCCTTCTCATCCATCTGGCTTGGGTGAGAGGACTACTGCACATGAATCAGAAAGGCCTGTTATTAATATGATTACGGGAGGTCCTCACCCAGCAGGCAGAAGCTGGAGCGAGATGGAAAGATATGCCCGTGCCATGAAGTATGCACCAACAGAAGAGAGCGTTTTTATGTTGGAAGATGCTGCACCTTCGAAGCAGCAGAAAATTTTTAATGATGATATTGTGTTAGGGCCAGGGACTCTATGGGCGTTGAAGCTCCTACCATGGATCCCTTGGTCATCTCTGCAGGCATTGGGCCGGCTATTGTAAGGAGAGTGCTCGTTGATTGTGGCGCTTCTTGCAATATTCTCTTCGAAAAGACATTCGATCAAATGAAAATTCCGATGGCTGATGTTCAAGCTTCATCGCAGAAGATTGTTGGGTTTACTGGGGAACCGAAGCAGCCAATTGGAACTATTGACTTGTTTTTAGAACTTGGAGAGGGGCATAAAATGGTGGTTCGAAAGCAAACTTTTGTAATTGTTGACGAATTTTCTGCTTATGATGCCTTCCTAGGCCGTCCAACTCTTGCAGCATTTAAGGCAATTCTCGCTCCGTGGTGCCTTACGATGAAATTCCCCACGGATAATGGAGTTGGTGTTATTAAAGGGGATCAGAATGTTGGACGAGAATGTTATCTTATAGAGTTGCGTGAAGCAAGGAAGAGAGAGATGGGAAAGGATGCGGTAGCCCCAGTCCGCATCAAAGAACCAACCTTGTAGCAATTACAGGGTGGACCCTGCACTGGCGAGCATAGCGGGGCACGAAGAGAAATGGATCCTAGAAAAGCCAGTGCAGGAGAGAATAGAGTGGTGCCAGTGGAAGTAACGGTGCCAGTACCTATTGACCCGAAAGATCCAAACAAAGTGGTGAATGTGGGTTCGCAACTTAATGTGACGGTTCAAAATTCCTTGATATCATTCTTGAAAGCAAATCTGGACGTATTTGCTTGGACTCATGCTGATATGTGTGGAATATCCCCAGAAGTTGCAGTACATACTCTGAATATTGATCCGAAGTTTACACCGGTAAAGCAGAAAAGAAGAACCCAGGGTCCTGAAAGGTCAGCAGCATTGAAAGAAGAGGTAGATCGGCTCATGGAGAATGGTTTCATCGGGAGTCTACTTATCCGAATTGGGTTTCAAATCCAGTACTGGTTAAGAAAGCTAATGGAAAATGGAGAGTATGCATCGACTTTTCGGATTTAAACAAGGCCTGCTCCAAAGACTGCTTCCCGTTACCCAGGATAAATCAGTTGGTGGATGGAACAGCCGCGCATGAATTGTTATCTTTTATGGATGCTTACTCCGGATACAACCAGATCATGATGCATGAGCCAGATCAGGAGGACACAAGCTTCATCACCGATGTCGGTCTTTACTGTTACAGAGTCATGCCCATTGGATTGAAGAATGCTGGGGCAACTTACCAAAAACTTGTCAATGCTATGTTCAAGCCACAGATTGGCAAAACTATGGAAGTTTATGTTGAAGATATGCTGGTGAAATCAAAGAAGGCAGCAGACCATATGGATCACTTGGCAGAAATGTTTGTAGTCCTCCGAAAGTACGGAATGAAACTTAATCCTTTGAAATGTTCATTTGGGGTGGAGTCCAGAAAGTTTTTGGGTTTCATTGTGAGTGCTAGGGGCATTGAAGCTAACCCTGCTCAAATTGCTGCCTTAAGAGAAGTCAATGCCCCTAGAACGAAGAAAGAATTGCAAAGTCTCAATGGAAAAGTCGCTGCCTTGAGTCGATTCATTTCCAAAGCCACTGATAAATGCATCCGTTCTTTGATGCTCTGAAGAAAGGAAGGAAGAACTTTGACTGGACTCTTGAATGCCAGAAAGCTTTTGATGAGTTGATTCGTCATATGGAAACGCCTCCAATACTTTCTAAGCCCGACAAAGGTGAAGATCTTTTCGTATATTTGGCAATCTCATCTCATGCTCTCAGTGCAGCGTTGGTACGGGAAGACGCAAAAATTCAGCGCCCGGTCTATTATATCAGCAAAAGATTCACTGGGGCAGAGATGAATTATTCAAAGTTGGAAAAGCTCGCCTATTGTCTACTGATTGCATCAAGAAAATTGAGGCCGTATTTCCAAGCTTATCCTATCAAAGTCCTCACTGATCAACCTCTAAAGCAAGTCCTGTTTCGCCCTGAGACTTCGGGTCGTCTTCTGAAGTGGAATATTGAACTCAACCAATACGACATCACTTATCATCCCCGGAGAGCAATCAATGGACAAGCTTTAGCAGATTTCATCGCAGAATGTACAGATACAGGTGATAGTGAGGAAGAGGTGACTGATAATACCCCAATTCGATGGAAATTATATGTTGATGGTGCGAGAAACGATTACTATTCCGGAGCTGGGGTTGTGCTTGAAACCCCCGAAGTGCGATCATTGTGTTACGCATTAAGATTGGAATTTCCTTCGACTAATAATGAAGCAGAATATGAAGCTCTTATTGCCGGCTTGAAGATTGCTAGAGAACTGAATGTCAAAGTGTTACAGATCTTCAGTGATTCACAGCTTATTGTATGCCAAGTCAAGAAAGAGTTTCAAACTAAAGGAGGAAATCTGCCTACTTACTTGTCAAGAGCCTGGGAACTTCTCGATGATCTTGACCATTATACGATAAGTCATATACCCCAGGAAGAGAATATGAAGGCAGATTCTCTCGCAAAGTACGCAAGCACTGGTGAAGCTCAATTGTTGGGATTAGTTCCTGTGGAAGTCCTGTCAGCTCCAAGCACTGATGAGATGGAGATTTACTGGATTATGACTATATCTCAAGTGCAAGAATCGTGGATGACTCCAATAATGGAATATCTGCTCGACGGCTCTTTACCAGAAAATTTAAAGGAGCGTCAGAAGCTGTTAAGAAAAGTCTCTAGATATATAATTCAAGACGGCCGATTGTACAGGCGGGGATTTTTAATGCCATTACTCCGATGTGCGACCAAGGAAGAGGCTAAGACAATTCTAGCTGAAGTACACGGAGGAGAGTGTGGAGATCATTCTGGTGGTCAAACTCTAGCAAAGAAAATTCTCCGTTATGGGTATTTTTGGCCAGAAATTAATCGTGATGCTGCCAGCTACGCCCGAAAATGTGACCGATGCCAGAGATTTGCAAAAATCCCAAGAGCACCTTCTACCGAGATAACACAAATGGTCAGTCCGTGGCCATTTGCTATTTGGGGAATAGATCTCATCGGACCTTTGCTAACTGCCAAGTCCGGAATCAGATATGCTATTGTTGCTGTTGATTATTTTACTAAATGGGCTGAATCTGAACCATTAGCTACTATTACCTCTAAAAAGATGATAAACTTTGTGACTAAGAATATCATTTGCAGGTATGGTGCGCCTCAAAAGATAATCACATACAATGGAACCCAATTCGAAAGTGAAGAGTTGCAGGATTTTTGCAAGAAATTCAAGATCCAAAAAAGCTTTTCAGCAGTGGCTCATCCGCAGGAAAACGGGCAAGTGGAAGCAGTAAACAAAATTATCAAATCAACCATCAAAAAACAGCTGAAAAAAACAAAAGGTGGTTGGGTCGATAAGCTACCGCTAGCACTATGGGCATACAGAACTACCCACAAAACTGCGACTGGGCACACTCCGTTCTTATTAGCATATGGGTCAGAAGCAATGATTCCGGTGGAAATAGAAGTCCCTTCACATAGAAGAATTCATTTCAACCAAGCTGAAAATGAAAAGCTGCAACTTGAAGCACTTGACCTCCTTGATGAAAGAAGGGAAGAGGCTCAGCTCAGAATTGCAGCCCATCGGCAAAGAATTGTCAGGCACTTCAATTCCAAAGTTCGCCAACGCAGCTTTGAGATTGGAGATCTAGTCTTGAAAAGGATCATGACAGCAACAGGAGTGTTCACGCCAAACTGGGAAGGGTCGTATGTCATAGGCAGAAAACTTCTTGATGGCACTTACAAACTGACAACTGTCGAAGGAGATCCAATTCCAAGGGCTTGGAACAACAATCACTTGCGCCCATATTTTACTTAAAAGCTTTACTGAAATACTGTAAAAGAATTATGGATGTATGATTCTTGTATTGAAAGCCATTGTAAAGCTAGTGCAAGTGAATAATAAGAACTATAAAGTGGATGTAGGCCACGTTCTTGGCCGAACCACTATAAATCTTGTGTTCTCTACTATAACAAAATGCCTGTTTTATTTCGATATACGTAAAGTACTTTAATTGTATTACTAAAATGTCGATTTAATATTGCAGGCCATTAAAACAAAGCTTACCCATCACAAGACCAAGCGATCCCTGACATCACTCAACAGACGAATGTTAAGCCACAAAAATTCCAGACTCAGATCCTATATAAGAAGTGCTTCAAGCAAACAGTTAGTGGTTCCGCCGAAGGTGGGCCCTTGCTAACTAATTGTGATCGTTTGTGCAAATGAACATCCGATTAATTAGCCTGTATCTGCCCCTGCGAACTCACTTAACAATGAAGTACACTTCTTTGGATAAAATAAATTACTTGCAAAAGAAAGGAATGTGTGCTTGAAAATGATAACAGGGAATCGCTGACATGAGCAAATGGTGAAAAGACATGGGCAAGCAGGAAGGAAACAGCCAAAGACCTCTTTGGAGGCACAAGCCCTCTTCGGAGGCACAACTCTTCGGAGGATAAAGACCTCTAATAGGACTTACCAGAATACGAAAGTTCTCTTTCTCAACCAAAAAAGATTGGTGGAATGATCGGAGGCACCTTCCCAAGTGGAAGGCACAGGGCACTCGTTAACTAGCTGAGATCGTTTGTGCAAACAAACATCCAAGTAACTTGTGTCCGCCCCGTGAATCCATCCAACCATGAGAAAGAAACTTCCAAGCAAAATCCCTACTCGGAGGCGCACATTTCATCGAGATCTGAAATAAAACTTCGCAAGAGTTGAAATGTGCAAAGCCCTCTTCAGAGGCCCATTTCACCAGAGTCGAAGTGCAAACAGCTCTCTTCGGAGACACACTTCACAAGAGTTGAAATGCTAAAAGACCTCTTCGGAGGCACACATTTCACCGAGATCTGAAATAAAACTTCACAAGATTTGAAATGTGCAAAGCCCTCTTCAGAGGCCCATTTCACCAGAGTTAAAGTGCAAACAGCTCTCTTCAGAGACACACTTCACAAGAGTTGAAATGCTAAAAGACCTCTTCGGAGGCACATATTTCACCGAGATCTGAAATAAAACTTCACAAGAGTTGAAATGTGCAAAACCCTCTTCGGAGGCCCATTTCACCAGAGTTGAAGTGCAAACATCTCTCTTCGGAGACACGCTTCACAAGAGTTGAAATGTGAAAAGCCCTCTTTGGAAGCGTACTTCTACTTTCAAGAAAAGATCAATTTCTCCATAATGAGAATATTTTTCTCCTAAGATTGAAGTACCAAATCAAAGCCTTCTTTCGAAGCCCACTTCACCGTATAGGAGAATTCACTGCTTTTCTTTTAAATAAAAAAAAGAAGAGAGAAAGTAGTGATCATCTCCAAAAGTTGAAGTGTAAAAAAAAGAAAAAAAAAGAGAAGAGAAGACTTCTCCAATACAACGCGCATTCTACTAAATCAGAGAAATATCCCCTTAAAAGGGAAAAATTATTCTCTAAAGTACGGATGCAAGCCTCCTTAAAATGGAAAAGTTGTTCTCCAAAGGAAGAGTACAAGTCTTCTCGAAACAGAAGAGTTGTTCTCCAAAATCTTGCCAATGTGAATGAGATTGCAATAAACCATGGTCTAGGGGCAATATAATGTAGTTACAAAAACAAAAGCAATGCTCAAGCAACATACCACAGGTTTACTGCAACTTCACACAAAGAAAATAAAGAAACTTGTATGAAAAAGAAGAATAAATGCATTCTCAAATATAGACAGAAGTTTGTACAAGTAAAAGAATCATTTTATTCCATACTATGAAAATTTTATACAGGTGCAGGTTTCAAAATAAAAGAAGGCGGGAGCCGGTACCCTCACAATCTCCGGTCAACACAAGCCTTTGTATATACAAGCAAAAAAGCAAAAAGCGAGACGAAAAGCATAGGACCAAACCCATCACTTCTTCTTCCTGCCACCTTTCGAGCCCTCGCCTGGCCGGATGATTAACTTTTTGGGTCGGCTCGTAAGAGTAAGGAAAGAAGGAGAAAGGGGTGCAATTGGACTTTCTTCCGCTTTTCCTTCGCTGGCAGAAACTTCCCTCTTTTTCTTCGAGACTACACGCTTCCCCTTCTTCCTTGAAGAAGACTCACTGGCCGGACTGAAAAGTGCAGACAACTTTATGTCATCAGAAATAGTTTGCTCCGAGGTTCTTTCGCCTTCTTCAGGTTCCTCGGCCTTCTGTTCTTGTGAATCGATCGGGTCATCCAAGCCTTGAAGAGCTTCTATCTGCTCCTCTTGTGACCCTGGTTGAGAAACAGAAGAAGGAGCAATCTGAAGAGGCGGGGAGGGAACAGCTGGAAGAGGGGAAGTCTGAACAATACTTGGCGCTTTCACTACAGGAGAAGAGAAATTAAAATCAGTATCTCTCATAAAGAGAGGAGAAAGTGGCGCATCAAGATTTAAGTAATAATCAAAAAGTTCATCAAGCTCATGTGAAGTAAACAAGCAGTCCACTTGAGCAAGATCAGCATTGAGGTTACCTGGAGAAGTGGGTTTTACTATGTCAACTTCAAAGTCGTGTGCTTCAGTGCTTTCTTGAGTCTCATCTCCAGTGCGAGCGGTTGCACTTTCAATGACAACTTTAGCAGGAGGTGGAGAATGGGAACTGGAGCCAACAATATCGATGTCGGCTGAAACCGAAGGTTGAACTGGGTCGGTTGAGGTTGCCTTCCCTAAATGTTCTCCTTCTACCATTTCGGCTCTCTCTTTAGCGAGTTGCTCCTTTCCACTGGCAAGAGCAGCAAGTGCATCGTCATCTAGATAGTGCGCCTCCAAATCTGCTTCAACATATCCAGCGCCTCCAAGCATATCAAGTGCAGCTTCCCACACTTTAGCCAAAGTGATTTCGTATCGGTCCCAAAAATCTAAGACTACCGCGCCCCAAAACACTATGAATGTAAAACTCGAATAAAGTAGAGCTGATTTCGGCTTTAGTTGCCATATGGGATTCTTCGGCTGCTACTTTGCCGGCAATAGCTTCATCACGCTCTTTTTTAGCTTCAGAAAGTCGAGCTTTTAACATTTCGATTTCCAAGTTCTGGGAGCTGGTTTTTTCTCGAAGCTGAGAAATGTCGGTTCGGTAGCTTTCTACAACTTGCTGTTGTGCTTCGAATTTAGCTTCAACGTCTCTCTGTGCAGCGTGAGCATCTCTCACCTGTTTTTGAAACACTTCTTCTCTTTGAGAATAGAAAGTGGAAGAAGTGGCAAGCTCTTCTTTAAGTTTTTCGACTTCCGCTTCAAGTTTCTCATTGTAAGTGGCAATGCTCTTCATCTCTGCATCATGCTGATCGAGTGTTTTCTATCACTCGGATTTATCATTTTCCATAGTCAGCATGGCTTCGAGATTCGCAGGTTTACTCTTTGAAGTTTGTCAACAAGTTTCTGCCAACCAGACATTCTCTCGATATCGAGTTTGACGGCATCAAGATTTCGCAACATGGCTTGCTTATCGATTGGGACCAAGTCAAGATCGAAACGCACTCCCTTTAAGCACCAGTGCGGAAACCGGCTTTGAAGAGTAGCCGGACCCTGTCCAACTTGATACGGGGGCCTACTGATGATTGTTTGAATATCAGCTCTTTGAAGGGGCAGGAGAGCTGGAAGGGATTTCCAAAGAGACGGGAGCAGCGGGTTTTTCAGAAATTTCAGATGTTGGTTTTTCACCAAGTTTGGTCCGTTTACTCGGATCTTCAGCGACATGACTTTTCCCTTTGTCATCACGGGATTTTCGTTTGTGAGAATCATCCTCTCTCTAGGAAGAATCATGTCGTTCGTCCCGTCTCCCGTAGCGTTCTTCATAAGCACGCCTCTCACGAGCTTTCCTCGCAGCTCTTTCTTCGTCGGTTTCCCAGGAGGCAGGAAGATACCTCTTGGGGTCATAAGAACCGCGCCTCCCATAACGCTGGAAATCATCATAGTAAGAGCCACTTTGTCCCATCGGAGAACCTGAAAATAAACAAAAGATAAGTTCAGAAATCTTCAAAGCAAGGAAGTTGAATGCATATAAGTGCTGAAAAATCCTAATTGTGTGTAACATGTAAACTACGCGCGTCAAACTACGAACCACTCCTCGGTTGGGGGGTGATGACAGATTTTACAGCAAGTGCCAACTCTTGGGCTGACGGAGTTTGCTGCAAGACGGATGTCGCTTCAACTACTGGAGAAATAACAGTAATAGTAGTGGTATCGTCTTTAAAGAGCTCCTGTGAAGTGATCATCAAGTCGCTCAATCCCTCAAAAATGTCGTCTCCATCGTGTCCAGCAGGACCCTTCCCATCAGCTCCTTTATCAGCAGTCTTCCCGGATTGTTGGGGAGGTTCCTCTTCCTCAATGACCGGGGCAAGTGTAAATTTGCCGGATGACCCCGCAACGTCAATAGAAGCAGAACACTTCGCCAGTGAAGCCTCGACAGTAGGTTCTTTCGGTGTAAGTTCTCCGACGGAAACTAGGGCATCTGATGTCTTTACTGGAGAATCAGGGACTTCATGAGGCTGAGTAGAACGGGAAGAGTGTTGAAGTCTGTATTGGTGAAGAAATTCGTCTTTCAGCAAAAATTTAATACTTCTTTCCTCAACCGCCACGGCACTTAATCTTTCAAAAGCCGGCTTGTGGCTGGGATCTTTAGAGGGAGGAGGCAGTGTTGTAAAAGTAAAGAATGAAGTTAGCACCTAGCAACTCGGACTTTGAAAAGCTCAAATGGAAAGAACGGGGATAAGCAATATTACTTCCTACTCTACAGATGGCGTAAAATCCTGGAGGGCGACGAACGAAGAAGAATTGATTCAAGAACCCGTGGGCGCTTTCCGGAAGATCGACGATCAATCTACGGTTCCTGGCGCTTCTCACGAGTGTGATAGAGGGATGATCTTTTTTTTTTTCAAATGTGCACAAGTAGCAGATTTCTTCAAAGCTCGGAAGACGATCAAGTGTCCTCCTGAACAGCACACAAAGTCCCATCAGGATGGCGTAGCCATTGGGATGCAATTGGAAGGGAGAGATAGTCAATCGGAGAAGGAGTCGTTGAAGAAAGTCATTGAAAGGAGGAATAGCACCACACAGGCGCATCTGACGATTGACAGCGATAAAACCGAGAGGTGGCCTGTCAGCAGTATCGTTTGGCCTAGGAAGTAAAGCATCTGCTTCAGCAATACCAAACTGAATACGTAGTTGGTTGAACGCCCGCTGACTCAGGGAAGTTGGAGTTTTTTCCGAGGGATTGTCCAATGGATTGGCTATCGGGAAGACCTCTTCAGCTTGCTCTATTATTTCTTCTTGAGAAGACATTTTACACAAGGAACTGGATATTCAAATATGAAGATGCACGTTTCCTAAATGTGTAAAGTGTTGTGCAAAACTAATAAAATGACAAGCAAATATAACTGAAATTAAACTAATATGCATTTGTCAATTATAAAGTTTCAGGGCTTGTTGTTTTAAGTCCAAATACAAGTTCAGTGTTGATGCAAACAAATCAACCTTAATTGATTAATATTGCTTTGCATTAATACTTCACTTGAATTTGTTGATTCACAGCATTTCATGTAATTTCTTTAAGTTGATTATCCTTTATCGACTAATCTGTCATTTGATGTGGGCAATCAGTAGTAGTATATTCGTCCCATTTTTCTGCAAATGTTGTGTTTAACAGGTTATTAGCATTAAAGTTAATATAATCTGTAAAGGAGTACAACAAGTTCAGGCAAGTTATTTCAACAGTTCAAGTTGGAATTCAAGTTAAATGATGTCATATTTTTGCAAGTTTTCAAGTTCAAGCGACTTAGCATGGGTCAAAGTTCCATCAAGTCGTTCTGTTCACGTCAAAAGTTCATTATTCATGTTCCTACAAGTTAAAGTAATGCTCCAAGGCAAGGCAGTGTGAATCTGGCAAAGTCCTAGGTCGCTCGCGACCTAATAGGTTGGGTTGAAATTGGTCTAGGTCGCAAGAAGAAATTCGGCAATGAAAAATTGTTTAAGTGCTAAGTCGCTCACACGACCTAAATGCTAAGTCTCTCACACGACCTAAAGGCTAAGTCTCTCACACGACCCAAAGGCTAAGTCGTTCACACGACCTAAAGGCTAAGTCACTCACAAGACCTAAAGACTAAGTCGCTCACACGATTTAAAGATTAAGTCGCTATGAGTTGAGTCGCTCAGCTCCTTTTAGGTCGCAAGGATTCTTAGGTCGGTCGGTTTGTTAGAACGGTCAAGTTTGTTAAGTCGTAAAGGGTGTATGTCGCTCAGATCTACTACATCGCTTCCGAAGTAACTCGGCAACATAACGCTATCTCCCATCAGAAGCTCTAAGATCTGTCCTCCACTCATGTGCTACCATGTGTCCATCACCATTGCATCATCCAAAGGCACCACAACGTAACTCGCTATCAACCAACCGATTAATCCTATTAACCGTGAATCCCCTTCTCTCCTCAAACTGCCTAAACCTTCATCTCTCCATATCGCCAAATTACCTAAAAAACCAATTCGAATCGCCTCATATTCGCCACAAATCCGATGCACTGCCGTGTTATCGCGAATTACAACAACAATATGATAAATAGCAGTCTCAAATCAATCAAGACATGGTTCGCGATGAAACGCGGCACAAAAAATAAATTGGAGCCGGAAAATGAGGAGTTAGCAATTCAACGATGGACGTGGTTGAACGGCGATCAGATTCACTTACGTAATGTGACGAAAAGATGGTCGGTGACTAGTTGGTTGGAATTTGTCTTCGAGAACTCAGGAATTTGTCAACGGTGGTTTCGAATAATGGAGCAAGCAATAAGATAGAGGAAGAAGAAACGACCTAACAGCTTATATGGGGGAGAGAGAGGAAGACGTATCGGCACGCGAGCTAGCGAGCCAGTTGAGTCGCTCACGACCTAGAGGAATTAGGTCCAAGCACACGACCTACGACATAGGCGTGTACTTCGAGGGGCAAATGTTAACTCCTCAATTTCATGACTCAACGACCTAAGGAAGTAAGCGACCTAAAGCTGAAGCGGGTTAGCGAGCTAACAGATAAAGCGACCTAGCGACCTAACCAATGAAGCGGGTTAGCGACCTAACCAATGAAGCGGGTTAGCAACCTAATCGATGAAGCGGAGTAACGACCTAAAAAGTACCGCGACTTAACGACTCACAGAAGATAGCGACCTAGTGACCTAACAAGATAAGCACTCGAGCGACCTAAGTGTATAGCGACTTAACAACTCAGCAAGCTTCAAAGATCACCACTTCAATTAGATCGCCCGCGACCTAAGCTAGTCAAAAGTGGTCCTGCGCTACATGTTAAGTCGTTCACATTCCGTAGCTCGCCCAGGATGGCCTCACTAAGCCGTAACTTCTTATGCCTCTTCCCCCCAGGTCGCCCACAACCTACTAATCCGCTCAGAGAAGACCAAGTGTAACCAAGATAAGCCGTAACTCGCATCTCTTAGGTCACTGACGACCTATGACCTACGACCTACCCTAGGTCGCCCACGACCTACGACTTACTCCAGGAATTTCCTATAAATACCATGCATGCACCATCGAAGAGGGGATCTTTTGGCTCATTTCTGAAACGCATATACTCTGCTGATTTCTCGACTCACTCGACACTTCAAACACGAAAGACATCTCAACGAACTTCAAGAAGAAATCTAACACATTCGACATGGATGCAAAGATTTCTTCTACATCGGAGTTCTAGCTATTTGTCCTAACAGTGTTGTAATCGAAAATTGTTGTAAAGTTGTAATTGATTCAGCAATAAAGAAGATTAAAGTGGACGTAGGCTTAACTTGAAGCCGAACCACTATAAAACTGTTGTCTCTTTACTGCTTTTACTGTGACTTTTCTACTTACCTCTAATTCCCGTATTGACGGGTGGTGCTTTCACTTAATCTCTACTCATACCGAGGTGTTAGCGTTCAGTTTTTAGCGTTAACATATAATATCAAAGAAACAGTACAAAGAGTTACTCTGATACAAAAATCTTGGAGTTACAAAACCTAAGTATTATCATTAGCCTGGACAATTATAACAATGTGCCATCACAAATGCTGATATGTACAATATAGTAATATAGTGGAAATAACAATACTACGGTAGAAGAAACATCCAGCTTGCCTTTTTAAGCTCCAAAGAACATCAATGAATGCCGTTCTCAAACTACTCAAAAGAGCACATAAGGAATTTAAGGAAAATAAAAACCAAGCATCAAATATAAGTCTAGTATGAGAAACTCAAGAAATATGTAGCTACCATATAATAGTACTTTTGAGACTGTATGGAATGTCATAACGGTTATACTCTCAATAGAACCACCATCTAATAGGTACATAAGGTGATATTCACTACAAGAAAAACTAGTATTAGTTGCATAATATACTAGTGTTTCAGTCTTATGTGCAACCTTTGTTTATTGTGGACATACTGACGAACAATGAAACATTGCTCATGCTAAAAATATTTGGCGGGACACCAATATTAGGCGGCTACGTTTATGTTTGTCATTGGAGTTCGTCTCGTTCATCGCCATTTTTTTGTTCTTAATTTTTGTTCAAAGAAATGGGTTAAAGAATAAAGAACTCTCCAAATTTTCCAAATCCAAATCTCAACTTTCCTTACCAAAATCTCGATTTCCCTAATCTAAATCTCATCGGTTCTTAGGGTAAACTCTACATCTGGAGGAGTATGGTCCTTTGTAGTCTAGGGTAGGCGAACCAGAGAACCTTGGCTCCATAGATTTACTTCCACATGGGGTTTCACATCAGAGAAGGCTAATTAACTCAACGTCGATCTCTCCTGATCCAGAATCAAAAGGTTAGTATTCTGATTTGAGATTTTATCCTATGATTTGGTACTTTTACCTAAAATTGTATGATCTGAGCATTTTAGTTTCTATATTCAAATTTTGAATTCTTAAATAATTAATTGGTTAAGATCTATAAAGTATCGTTTTTATTTTTGATTTGAATCATCTAACAGTTTTATTCGTTTATCTAGTTATTCATTGTTTTGAGCTGAAGAGATATTTGATCTAATTGCATTTGTAGTTAATATGGCAGATGATTTTGTTTTCAATACTTGTGTACTACACCTACAATTTGCGCATAAGATATATCACTCTCGATGTCATCTCAACTTAGATTTTTGTTGTTTTTTATAGGCTGAGTATTTTTGAAGTTGATCACGGATGGAAAAAGTTTTTTTTTAAGGCTTGGATCAAGTATACCATCTTCAGAGTTTAGTTTTATCTTATTTGCACAACTTATCTGTATTTTGTGTTGTATACTGTAGTTTGTTTAGAAAATAGTTGCTTATCCAGAATTAAAATGCAATTTGTTTGTTTGGGTTGATGCTTAATCTGTTGTAGATGGTCATCTCATAAGTACCATTTTTGATTAGATTCTATGAATATGATCCGTCGTCCATTTAAAAAAAAATTATGCTAGATTAGTAGTTTCATTATGGATGATTTTGACTGAACTTCATACATTCAGCAGTAACTATAGTTGCATTATTGTATCGCAAAACTAAGTTTGATATTCAACAACGTAATGGTAAAAAAATTTCTTAAGGTCGCGTATTAAATTTTCATACTATGTTTGGTTTGACTTCTTTCTCCTCCATCGGTAGGGAAATATCCTGATCTTGTCTTATGCATCAGTCACTTGCAGTGCATTTTAAGTAATGCAAGGCCGATGGTGATCTTTCTTGAGTAATCACTACAAGAATATGTGATTTTAATTGCAATAAATAGCATCGTTTGAATGCTAAATGCAACTATTTTATCGACCTTAATATATTGCAATGTTTTAATTTTAGATATGTTATGTGATGTTTATAGGAGGACTTTATTTCACTTTCCACGGAGTGTTCCATCTTACTTTCATACTCTGCTGGTGAAATAAAATTAAAACTTCCAACCAAAATTAGCTAATTCCAACTCCTCTTCTCAAATCTATAAAATATTTTTTGTACAAACATCACCATTAACAAAAAAAATCAGATTGTTAATTATAAAACTCAACACTGATTGAATATCGCATCAGCATCTATGTTGCGCACCACCACCAACTGACGTTAGTGTTTAATTGCCGGCGATTCTTTTGGTCAACGATACATAATCTCATTTATGTATTCAATTATTCATAGATTTGTAACTCTATTGTTCAACCTAAATCAGGTTTAGGTATCCAATTCTCTTCCTTTCCCTCAATCGAAATTGATTTCAGGTGGCTACATCCTGTAAGGAAAGGTGCATGAGATAGTAGCAGAAAAAATGTAGGGTTTCGCTGTTCTACCGCATCCAATTTAGGTATTATAATATTTGTGATTTCAAAAGTATTTTTGACATTCAAATTCAAATACAAGGTCTGAAAATATATATTCATGATACTAGAATTGATATCCGTCTACTTAAACAGAGATGGATTGATTGAGATTGAAAAGTTTGCTATGATGATAACTATTGGAGATTGATTGAGTTTCAAGAATGTAATGTTGATCACATGTATCTATTTAGGTCATCATGGCTATTGGCTGTTTGATGATTTGTTAACACATCAAGGTCATCAAGGTTATATTTTTTTAAATAGGACCAACAATATAATTGAATAGTGGCTGCACAATTCAATTGTTGTTTAAGCTGGCATAAAGCTTGATGTAGAATTCGAAGATGATGCTACATGCAAAATGAGTATAGTAGATTTTCGCGACCTGATGTTCATTACACAGGCTAGTGGGTTCAATGTCAGTCCTCTTTTATATACAAGATGAGTTCTAATCATCTCTTCTATTCCTCCATGATTATTTTTTTACGCTTTCATTATGATACCAAATAATTGGAAGTAACCTAGCCGTTACATTATACACTTATCTTGATACCATGAATTGAAAAATAAAATGCTTCTTTTATTTAAAATGCTTTACATACCATAAAATTTTGTCGTCAGAGTTGTTGAAGATGACATTCCAAATTTGATCTGTATCCTCGAGGTATATATATCTTAATCATATATCATCACTCTTTATAATAATGCATTGTTTCTATGTTGGACAATGGAGATAATTCAAGTAAATAAGAGCTTTTGTTGCTGGAAAAAAAAATTATTGGAACGAATAGCTAATGAATGCAAAAGCAAAGGGTACATAACTTTTAATCTCTATCACCCAATTAATCAGTATAGATGATCTCCTTTATCATTTTAAAATTACATCAATAAAAGCCAACAAGAACTTGCCTTTAACAAACTGAAAAGAATACAAAAAATAAAAACTCATACTATACAAACATAGTACTCGTTCTACTTCCTTATTACGGCACATAATAGAAGAACAAGAATAACAAACTTGGTGAAATAAAGTAAGAGTTTTTGATAGCTGAACTAGGAAACAAGATTGGTCGCTTCCCTTGATTGGACGGTAGAGATACTGGTTCATCAGCATCAGACGATGGTGATTCTACTGGTGACTCCATATTCGATCCTGATGCTGCACTATGTATAAATATTTATTAGAAAATTCTCAATACTTTATTATAGTTTCTTTAGTCAGAATAATAGTAGTAATAATAATAATACTTCCAAAATGATGGAAGGGGAGGAAGGTTAGGAGCATTTGCCACTGGCCTCTGTGCTCAGTAACGTTGAAGCAGAAGTTGGAAACTAACAAATATATAACTTTACTTCCTTTGTACAAGAAATTTACACACACACCTAAACATTGAACAGGCCGATGAATACATTAGCATTTGATAGTGTTGATAAAACATGTATTCTTTAATGGCGTCACATACTTTATAAATTCAGAATATAGTATCAAATTTTATATAACAGTTCCACTTACAATTATCCTATTTTTAGTTGTGCTTTGTGTTTTACTAATCCTGACTTTGTATGATACAATTATGAACAATTTTATTGTTCTTTTATGTTGTTGATCAATCAAATAAGAATTGTACATGCTTTACAAATGTGCGAATTCACATCAGTTCCATTCTTATTTGAACTTGTATTCACAATCACCATTGAGTGTGTTGTTGCTCTTTTGCTTGTTGTTTATCCTAGGTAATGGCTTTATTATTTTTCCTTAATTTATGTCCTTTTTGAATGCATGACTAGTGAACTATGTTTTACTGCTTTATTATGGACATGATCGGTGTCTGATGTCCATTATATTATCTTGCTTTGATGTAGATCATTCTTTGACACTTGTACTAAATTTTTGTATGTATGGTTAGGCTATGCTGAATTACTTGTCTATTATTTCTTTGTTCCTTATTTTTAGACTGATGAGTCGTTTTAATGGTCCTAATGTTGTGTATGTTATGCATGACATGTTTTAATGAAAACACACTTAGATTAGCACGAAAAATAGACCGACTAACCATGATAAACACCTGCTTGAGTTATTTTTATCTTTATTTATATTTTGGGGCCCATATATATGCAGGGTAATGGACATATATTCTGTTTGGATGATCAAATTAGAGATGCAATAAAGGGTGTTCTTGATTTGACCAGGGAAATTCTGTTGCAATTTGGGTTTAAAAAAATATGAGGTTCGAGACTAGAGAAATCAGAAGGAAGTGATGATACATGTGAAAAAGCAGCCACTGCACTAAAACAAGCTTTAGAAGACGATGGCTGGGATTACCAAATTGATGAAGGTGGTGGTGCATTTTACGGTCCAAAAATTGATCTTAAAATAGAAGATGTTTTGGGTAAAAAGTGGCAATGCTCAACTATTTAGGCAAGTTATCTCTCATTCTCCTATCCCATATGTTGTTTCGGTTGTATTTAAAAAATGATATTCGGAATTCATATAACTCCTATTATCATTATTTTTCCATAATTTGAACCATTTTCTCCGTTAAAGTGACGAAAATTTCAATACATTACTGTTTATTGTACAATAATAAAATTTGAGGGATTTATGCAATTTAGCCTGTATTTCCTTATCTTTGTAGTTTATTCACTTGGGGAAGTCTGTATAAGCTCTTATAGAATGCAAATCACGTAGGTTGATTTAAATTTGGCACAAAGATTTGACATTAATTATGTGGATTCAAATTCTGAGAAAACGTCTTATCATGATCCATAGAGCAATCCTTGGTTCTTAAGAGAGGATTTTTTGGTGTGCTTCTAGAAAATTATGCTGGTGATTTTCCTTCGTGGATCTCTTCTATTCAAGCATGTGTATTGCCTGTTACTGATTATACCTTTTCTTTATAGTTTAAATTGTGATTCATCAAAGGGCTTCTAATGAAAAGTTTGGTTAGCATGATCGCATTTAGACCTGTCAAAATATGACCCAACCCATTAACCCAACTCATTTACCCTACTTTTAAGTGGGTTGGGTCAACCCATTCATGAATTTTATTAAATGGGTTATGGGTTGGGTTGATCCATTTTTAAAAGGGTTATAAATGGGTAACCCATTTACCCATTTATTAAAATCATTAAATTTTAATATAAATTTGAAAAATAAGAATTTTAAACATACAATGTAGTTTTCATGAAAATTGACAGTTGTACTTAAAAAATAACAGGCCACTGCATCTTCATATTTGAACTTCACCTACTGTAGAAGCCGTTATTTTTTCTGTTCAGACCGCAATTAAAATTTCTAATTCCAAGTTATAAATTTGAAATTTTCAAAAATTTCAAAATTTAAATTTCAAATTTTCATATTCCAAATTTCAAATTCGATATTTCCAAAAATTTGAAAATTTAAATATCAAAATTTCAAATTTCAAAATTTTCAAAAATTTCAAAATCCGAAATTTCCAAAAATTTCAAAATCCAAAATTTCCAAAAATTTCAAATTTAAAATTTTCGAATTTCAAAATTCGAAATTTCCAAAAATTTCAAAATTCGAAATTTCCAAATTTAAATTTCGAAATTTCGAACTTCGAATTTCAAAATTTAAATTTTAAAATTTTCAAATTTTAAATTCAAAATTGAAAATTTCGAATTTTAAAATTCAAATTTTCAAAATTCGAAATTTCAAAATTCAAAATTTCAAATTTTAACAAATTTCAAAATTCGAATTTTGAAATTTGAAAATTTAAATTTGAAATTTGAAAATTGGAATTTGAATTTTTAAAGTTCAAAATTTTGAAATTTCAAATTTTAAAATTCAAAATTCGAAATTTTGAAATTTGAATTTTGAAAATTTGATATTTGAAATTTGAATTTTAAAATTTTGAATTTTGTACTGTGAAATTTTTAAAATTTGAATTTTCGAATTTTCGAAATTTGAAGTTTTGAAATTTGAATTTTGAAATGTGAAATTTTGAAATTTGAATTTTGAAATGTGAAATTTTGAAATTTGAAAATACATTTTTTAGAATTTTTTCATATAAAAAATCGACTTATGTGAGTCGAAAAGCAAAAAAAAATTGCTTTTGCAATAAGTTGAAAAATGACTTTTAAAAGTCGGTAGATTTTGTTTATCCATATTGACTTTTTAATTTTATCATTTAATAAGCAAAAAATAACTTATTTATTCTAATCCAAACGGCCCCTAAATATTTAAATGTGTTAAATGGGTAACCCGCTTATTAAACGGGTTGGGTCATATATGGCTAGGGTCATAAGTGGGTAAAAAAGAATAGGTCATAAATGGGTTGGGTCAAACTCGACCCAACCCATTTTGACCCAACTCAACCCATTTGACAGGCCTAATCACATTATCCAGGTGCATGTATGTATTTATAGCTATGTGCCATATCCGTATCTTTCAGCCATTGTGATCTATTACCTTGACAATAGACATTTGTATCTCGCTTTTTGTTAAATATTAATAAGTTGTACTTTAGTTTATCAACCTTACATTTTGTTAAATTTCACGCTAGCCAATTTTTCTTTCTTAATTTATCAGCCATGAATCCAAATACTGTCAGTTAAATGGAAGGAGAAACTCAATATTAAATAATGCGCATGATATTATTAAATACTTTAGTTTTTTTTCTATTGATTTTGGCAATCAAACATTTAATATTCATGACCATGTTTATATTATTTGCTTTCTGCTGCCAAAATGGGTTTAAATAGAAAGCTGACATGTATTTGATGAATCTCTGATAATTGATTAATTTAATTCATTGAAGGGTTCAAAAATTAAAGTTTATTTCTGTGTCTATTTTGCGTGATAATGGAGTTAGTAAAATTTTGTTTTCCATATAAAATACATAGTACAAAGGTGTTGCCTATCATAAGGTATATCATGTTGCACAGGAAAAAACTAAAATGGTGCCTATTTCTGAAAAGTTGCACAGGAATAAGGGCTAGTTTGATAAGGCAGTAACTCTACCAATGTGTTAAAATAAGTCTCTTCATTCTAAAACCCCAATTTGTTAATGGAGTTAGTTGACCATGTCCTTTCACATTTGTAAGGCATCACTTGATGATACATTTAATATTGATATACTGATAGGAAGTTTAATTGCTAATAAGATTTAAAAAAAATTGAACTTTTAACTTTACTGAAGTTCTAAATTCATATATAGTACATAAATGAAACACTCGGTCAGTATAAGATTTCACGGTTAACAAACACACTCCAAATCGATTAACTTTCAGCACTCAAACTCTTCTGAACAAGCTCAACCTTATGTCTCGATTTTGTTACTTTGTTTTAAATGATTTTTAAAAAAATATATTCTAGTTTTTGTATTTCTGCATCTACTAAGATGTAAATGCCATGAACTTCTACAAGTAATTGGATAATAAAAAATTGCTCAAAATGTAAAGAATACTTATCCCTGTGTTGGCATCTTCAGTTACATAGTATAATCTATGTAGCATCAACAAGTGGCCGCCTTTCGAGATTATCAATAAAGGTATTAGTACAATAAATAATTAAAGAAAGAGAACCCTATTTTCGTGAACATTACAAGAAAAAAATTCTTCAAACTTACCTGGAAAACCACTTGGCTGTCAGTGCAGGCTGCTTGTACATTGATAATTGTTGCTCAAGTGGAGATCTGTATTCATTTAAGTATACTCATTTAAGAGTCCCAAACTAGAGAACTGCAAATACTACAATATGGTTCATCTTTCTCTTAAACAGGCTAAGCTATTTGAGATCACTTGGACATATGAATTGGGATCGCCTACTTTTGGATCACTTGTAATGAATTAGGTCAGAGAAAAATGGTATGTGTTACCTATTTCTTTTGTACTATTAGTTTCACTGTGAATCTTTTTCTCTTACCTCTTTCTATAGATTCAACTTAATGCTTGCTTGTAATTTCTGTCTAGATTCTTGATTAAACTATATTTTTGCAGTCATGTGTTGCTTAATTGATGGACTTGTAATCGCTCTCAGTTTAGAAGGATATGTCACTTGGGAGGTATCACTTTTTTTCATAGTCTCAAATTCTTCTTATTACACTTCATGTCTACTCGAGTGAGCATGAGTATCCAAATCCCTTAAAAAATAAGATAAAACACATGATTTTGCTACATGTAAGATGAAAATTATAAATGTGTAAAATTGTAATTGAGTTACACTTCTCAAGTGTCATCTTTGATTAATTACAGCCACATTTTATTTCAAGGGGAAATTTTATAATCAAGTTTTGGAAAAGAAAAAAAACATATTATAAAGATAGGCACTACTGCAAAGCCTGCAAACTTGTTTACCTATACCTAAGAAGGCCAAGTCTATTTGACAATTAAAATTTACTTAACATACTCTAACAAATTTACAAAACCTATGTACATCAGATTTTCCATAACTTACACCATATTTTTAACAATATTACTCCTAACTTCTATATTACTCCTAGCTTCTTCATCTTTCATCTTTTAAATTTACAATACAAAAAAATTCCAGCACTAACTCAAATCAACTTGAATCATTTGAAACAACCTTAACTTTTGTGAAAAAATGGGATTATATTTTTAGAAAAATGGACATGGTACAACTGTTGAACCAGTTTGTTGTGTCTAAGATTCTGAATTCAAGTTACAGTGATTTTTGTTTAATGCTGCAAGAGCTCTTAAGGTAAATGTTTTAGCCTTGTATATTTTACTCACTATATTTTATTTCTAATCTTTTTGTATTTTGTTATGGTAAATGATATCACAATTACTAATATCGAACCTAGTATTGAGGTAAAAGTCACCATTATTATAATTATAGCCAATATTTTCTCTGCTTTTTAGTTTATCAAAACCCAACTGAATTCAGTTGGCATTATAATGGAGGCATTTCTATATTTCCCTATTCACCTATTCTATCTATTTATTAACTGATTCAACTACTGAATCATCTATCTTTTTGATTATGTAATTGTTACCATGTAAAATCACCAATAATTGTTGATCATGTTCAACGATTCTGTATAATCTGCCCTTGAAAAAAATCAAAATTAGCAAAATGTGGATTAAAGTGATAATTAATACAAATTGCTAATTATATCGAGGGTGTATATAGTTTATGGTTAAGAAAATGGTTTAAGGTAAATAAATTCAAAACTCAAAAGGGAGAGAGATGGGAAGATTTGAAGTTGCAAAGTTGCCTTTTTTTACAGAACAACAGAATTTGCAGTTACATTATGTTAAAGTTTCCGTTTAATTTGCAACAAAGGTCGACAGTTCTTCAACCAGTAACAGTAGTTACATAGGGGTATTGAGAAATGGTAGCCATCATAAAGATTCGTTGATCGTATTAAAACTGGGTAACTTAAACAATGCCAACTGAGCTAGGATTAATTTGTCAATTCAAAATCAATTAATTACACGCTGGTAAAATTCAAGAACTTGTCAATTATAGCCTATAATTAATTACACTTAAATTATACATGTAGCAAGGGATTAAAATTCAGGATTCAAAATATATATCTAATAATAATTCATGTTACAACATTTGGTGGTAAAAGAAGCATATTTACATTCCTATTAGGTGTACTGATATGGATGTTCCCCGTTCAATTCTTTATGTAAAACGGTCATCCCAATCCTTTAATTCATGACTAAGTAAATCACAGAAGTTACATAACTAATATCATGACATGAGCCATGAAATGTAGGGAACTTAATGGCTTCATTGTTTATGTGCTTGTTTGAAAAAATAATCAATTAATATTGTTTGAATGTTCTCGATTATCAACCTTGTTTACAGGTAATTAGCTTTTGTGGAGTGAAAACCATCAGAAACAATGGACATAACTTTAATTATTATATGTATTATGATATTTGTTAGTATTGGTTGTGTAAACTGGTTTGTGAAAGCTTATGGCATGTGAATTTGCTCATTTTGTCAAATAACGATTATCTAAATGGTTATGGATATTATACTTATGTGATTAACGTGTTTTCGATTATTTGAATGTGGTTGATTGTTGGTTTGAATATGAAAGTTATACGATTGTTGCTGATTTTAATATGAGTATTATATAACTGGTTGCTGGAAATAATATAAGCCATTAACAATATATAATAGCATTAAAATATCCTACAAAACAATCAATACCTTTTAGTAGCGTTTTAAAAATGCTACAGAAACAAATGTAAAATACCACTTGAACTTACAGTGGCATAAAATATATACAACGAAAAGTTTTTAGTTGCACAAAATAAATGCTGTAGAAAATCAAAGAATGATCCAAGTACAAACACAACAAAAAAGTTAGTTTTGGTAGGATTTTGTAAAAGCTGTAGAAAACCTTTAGTAGCGTATAAAAAACGCAGTTGTATGGAAATATTTTGTGGCGTTTACTAAAACGCAGCCAAAAAATCGTAGTTTTAGTTGCGCGACCTATAGCAGCGTTCTTTAAAACGCTACGAAAAGTTTTGAAAGCGTTTTTTCAACGCTACTAAAGATATTTTCTGGTGTAGTGATTATAAATAATGTATAAGGTATAGAATATTAATATTATAACATAGCTGGAATGGTCACATTCAATGGCATATTAGCAGTACAATCAAAATCGATAAGGAGCATTCGCATGGTGGACTTTCCACGAAAATCCCTCCGGTCAAGTCGAAATCCATTCTCCAAGCACAATGGTTAGAAACTACCTCCAAGCGTCTTATATCTCTAGATTGAATATATCATTAAAGAAAGCATAACCCGGTCCACGTCTAAATATGTGATCCCGAATACCATCGCCTCCTGCGTGCAACATCGATAAGTATACTCCAGATATGGAGTGATAATATCCTGTCATGGGTTAGCCAAACCACAAACTATGCCCCTACTGTTTTCTGTCATTTCTGCTGTCGAGGTTTACGTTCGACATCTTTCACACGAGTCTTCATCACTCGAACCGAATACGTATCCAAAATTGGATCCTTACATCACAAACAGGTCTAGAAACCACACATGAATTCTCATATCTCAACGGATCTCAGAATTGCACATGGATTCTCACATCCTAAGTAGATGATGAACAACTACATGTGTTCGAACATCTTCAATGGATCTTGTATCTCCACAAAGATACTCGCATCCGAAATGAATCCAACTTTAAGTGATAGAACATATATCTTAACCATGAAGTGGTTTTCAGTAAGTAAAAATACTTACCGGTCCCAGTCTCCCCAAGACCGAATTGATGAATTTGGTCATTCGATGATAATAAGAATGATCGCATATGGGAACCAAATATTATATACTTATCACGTTTCCAATATTTTCATCTCACACTATCACTCGATCAAGTGTAAAACCGGTAGGTCATCAGTCTTAATTCTCAAAAACAGACAAGCCTACTTCATCGAATTTTAGTGCTAAATATACAACTAAATGTTTTCCATAAATTAAGAAACATACAAAGCACGATCAAGTCATACAAAGCATGCTTAAGTCACATAAACAACTTCTAATCCCTTTTGTTTAATTATCTTTTATTAGTCAAAACCTCTTTTATTAGCAAAATTTCTTTAATCTAATAAAAATTTGTTTATTAGTTCCTATTATTCATTTGTATTATTTAATATTTCGAAAAGTATTCATATACTTATCTCAAATGATATAAGTATATTCACAAATCATTAACAAGATTTCCTACTTTAAACCTTTGCTCTTTTTATACGACAAAAAGTATTCATATACTTATCGCAAATGCTATAAGTATGTTTGCAAATGATTAACAAGATTTCTTACTTTAAGCCTTTACTCTTTTTATCTTTTTCAAAAAGATTCCTTACTTATAATTTCCTTCAAAATATCCATTTTAAGGATTTATGTAACGTTCCCGTTCTTTTTTAGGTCAAACTAAAATTAGTAATTAATATAATTTTTTTGGATTATTTGTGAATTAATTGGTTAATTAAATTGATTATTCTCAAAATAAATAATAAAATGTGTTTGTTTACATAAAAAATGGATATAAATAGAATTTTAGTTTTTGAAATTCAAGAATAAATATTTTTGAAATAAAATTGGATTTATTAACTTTATATTTCTAAGGAACTAATATATATGAATATGTGATTATTTTTAATTGGATTTCAAATCATTTTTCTTAAGGTTATTTAAAAAAAGTTATAGAAGTATAAAATAAATATAATGTATGAATGCAAATGTAAGACAAGAATAAATAAAAAGTCTAGCATACCTATCTTTTGGAATAAATATAGTTAGTATGTAAATAAATAAAAGCTTTAAACTTACATATATATGTATATATATCTTTTGAAATAAAAATGATTTATATAAAGATATTTTAACTTAAGTTTAAAATTCAAATGAGATTAATAAAAAGCTTTAAAAAAATTATGAATTAGAGAAAATCAACTGGCTACATTTTTTTCATCTACTTTCTCTTCATCAAATCTGAAAATAAAACAGTTCAAAAAGAAAAAAAAGGAGAAACCTAGAAACAAGAAATCAAAACAGATCAAAAATCAAAAGAGTGAAACCAAGCTTGAGTACTCTCCACTTCATACGCCAGAAAACAAAATTGAATCAAAAACAACAACCTAGAAATCAATCTGGAAATAAAAAAAGGCTTTTTACAAAACACTAGAATAAAAAAATCAAAATCTGTTTCATAGTCTTCAACCTGGAAGCTATAAACCAGAGAGAAATCAACCTGTAAACAACTCAAAGGTCATCTCAAAACAATAAGAAATGCAAAGATCAGAGCTCAACATTAATAAAATCAAGATCAGATTCAAACAACAAGCAAGCATTCAAAGGATCAAAAGATTTAAGAGTCCTAGATCAAACAAATAAAAGAAAGAAAAAAACAAAACAGGCTGTTCTCTGTTCTCTGGAACCAGGTGAGCAAACTCTTCAACCTGTATATAAAATCTAGTTTGTATGTGATTAATATTTAGTAAAGTTGTGAAATATGTTTAAATGGGTATGAGTGTGTTTGAATATACATATATATGTGACTGTGTGCATACAGGCATACATCTCTGTGTATTTCCAGGCTTAGGTTCTCTAGAAGAAAAAAAAAGTATATCTCCTCACCTACTCAAAATTAAGTCACGACCATCAAAGGGAAAGTGTTTGTATTTACCTGATTCAAGTTTTAAAAATGGTTTTAAATATTTACCTTGAACAATCATTTCAAAAATATTGAATTTACAGTAAACTCATTTTTAAGACAGAAATCAATAAATTTAATTTCGTGTTTGGATCCCATAAGTAGATTCATGTTCATAAATGATGAACTTTGGTCAGAATATCTTGATTTTTAAGAAATGGGTTGTCCAGATTTCTAGAGATGAACGGAAAATGAATTTTTCTCGAATTCTGATGATCTCGTGGGTCGAGGGCATCAGGGTTGTGGCCAAAGAAGGGTTGTAGGTGGGGAATTAATGGAAAAATAGCGAAAAGGTCTTCAAGTGGTCGTGGCGATTAATCGACAACAATATAGGGTTTTATACTTAGTTTTGGCTAAGGAGGTTCTTGTGACGATTTCGTCAACATTGAAGCAACGGAGATGATCGGACCGAGGGGGTTCGAGGTGTAGTGTCGTGGCGAGGCTAGCATCCAAATCTCAGACCTACTGGTGGTCGGTGATGGCTACACGAAGCGTTTTTCTGATGATCAGTCTGGTTCCAGTTGGTTCAATACGCTTGTATTCGATTTTGTGGATGTTCGACGATTTGGGTGCTTGCCTGAGGTGAGGTGGTTAGCGGCGACATGCCGAAGGTCTCAGCGACGATCAGATCATTGTCGATCGATCGTACATGTACACCATGCACATTGGTTCTGGGTTATTTTTGCAAAGTTATGGAAAAAAGGAAGTCCTCGGGTTCTTGTTCGTGTAAGTGCTGGGGTTGCCTCGAAGCAAATGAAGGAAGAAAACCTGCAGTAAAGCTCGGGTTAAACAAGGGTTTGCCTCGGGTTGGGAAATTTTGGGTGAAAGTAAGTTTTAAATTTTAAACTTGGAATAGTTTAAACAAATTTTAACCCATTTCTTTTTGAATAATCAATGTATATTTAAGTTTGGATTAATCAAGATCTTAAAACAAATTATTTTAAGTTTAAAATGTTTAATATATACATATAACCTTATTTTAAAACTTATTTTAAATAAACTTGATTTTTGTAATTAAGTAAGTAAATAAGAAAAATGAAATGTTTTCAAATCATTAATTTAACTTAAAAATCTTGAGTAAATTAGTGTGTTAATGATCATTTATTTTCCAAAAGCCATTAACAAGATTTTTTAAAAGATAATTAAAGTAATTATTTAAGATAAAAGATTTTTCTTTAAATTAATTAAAACTTTAAGGGATTAATTAATGAAGGTAATTAAAGGTCAATTACTTAATGTAATTTCTTAAAAGGTTGATTACTTCAATTAAAGGTTAACAAATTCATAATAAGTAACTAAAGGGAAATTAATTACTTAAAAATAATTACTTAATTAAAAGTAATTGATCAATGATTAAAGTGGATTAATCAAGTGATTAAAGAATAATTAATCTATGTGATTAATTAATTAATGTAATTAATTTGAGGATAATTAATTAATTAAAGATTAATTATGAAAGTGATTAGGGGTAATCACTTATTGTAATTTATTAATTAAAAGGTAATTAATTAAGGGCTAATTAATTAATGTAATTAATTAAGATAATTAATTAAAGATTAATTATTAATTGATTTACTAATTAACTAAGGTTGATTAATTAATAAACAAAGGTTAATTAATAAATAATTAAAGGATAATTAATCAAGATGGTTTGTACTTAATTAATATTAATTAACTGGGATTAGTAGTTTATTCATAAGTAATTTATTTGACTTAAATTAATCAGATAATTAATTGACCTTATTTATGGATGTTTGGATTCTATTGAATTTGAATTGTTTGATATCCATGATGTGGGATACTTTGTGATATGAATTATTTTTATTCGAGCTGTGATGAATTTAATTTATTTATCTATGATGAATGTATATTATTTATCTGTGAACCTGTGAATGGAGATAAGCGCTATAGGATTATACCGCTTATCAATTTTGATGCGCTTGAATCTATAATGATGATGATGTTGCACTATTGTGTAAAACCCCTAGACTACACCATACACACACAAATATGGATTTCATGAAGAAATTGGTTTAGTCATAGATATTTGAATTTAATATATTTAAAATGGTTTTGAAAATTGAATTTTGAATCCAAAGATGTTTTGGAATTGGAATTGGGTTTAATATGAAAAGCTTTGAAAAGGAGTTTTAAAGATGGAAATTATATTGAATAACTTGATAAAGTTTTGAAAATTCAAATAGCTTGATTTGAATTTGAATTCAAGATTTTGAAGTTGTATACATATATATGTATGTTTATTTGGAAATTAGGGTTTAAAATGGTTGTACAAGTTATGTAATATATATATATATATATATATATATATATATATATTAAACCATTTTGAAATGTATTAAATGAATTGTTTTGGGGAATTCGGATTTAATTCAAATAGGACTTGCCGATGATACGGCAGTTAGCTGATTTTCTGGTTTATACCTTTAAAGGGCTATAACTTAAGTATATTTGATCAGATTTTTCCGAAACAAAAAAAAACATTTGTTTTCAAATAATAAGGGCTTTTATATAAAGAGAGACCTTCCAATTTTTATTGAAAGGGGTTTCAAATTTGAAATGGAATTATTTTGAAAGCTATAAATGAATCTTTGCTAAAGATTAGTGAACTTTGTTTCCAAAATAAGAGGATCTTAAGAGTGTACTTTTGTATAAAAGATTTGAATTGTAAATAGTTTTGAAAGCTATGAATTAATCTTTATGAAAGATTGGTGAACTTTCTGAAGTGAATCTTTTTGTTTAAAGATTGGAAAATGGTAATTTGTTTAAACTATTTGAAAGAAAAGTTTTGGGTAATAAGCTGTGACTTAACTGAGAACCCAATATCCATATGTTTTTAAATATTGCGCTCATTATTCCGTTTAGCCGGGAGAGGACCTTATGTCATATAACCCATTTCGAATAATGATACGATGAAATGGATAAAATTAGAAGACTAATGGTGTAGACCGGGTATTTTCGAGAATGAAAGGATTACCCGTCGGATGACTCTGCACTGAGTAGCTACGGTATAGAGATCTCCATATGTGATGAGGAATCCGATCGGGATTGTGAATACCCAGATTGCAAGGGCTTCTTTTAAAGTGCCTTTGGTTCTATTCAAACTCGAAACCGACTTGTATGGATGTATCTCTGACGTTACACTTTGAGATGTAAAGATGGTTTCTATCAAATACATTTCTGTTTGGTGGCAGAGAATTTATTCTCTTAGCTTAACACCCTTCTCTGAGACGTACGAGCTCAGAAGTTATGTAGTTGATGGTTACTATTGTTACATTTTCAATTTGGTAATGTGGCATACGAAGTGTTACTGATCATGTGTTGATCGAAGCATGGCTTTTGTGTAAAGCGTTGCTTTGTAGACGTGACCTCGTCGGACCTCACAAACTAGAATGGTCAAAACAGGAAGGATGCGGCAAGGTTATTTGAGGGTAGCGTCCCCTGAAGGTATGTCCGTTTGCTTCCGAAAAAGGGTGGTATCATGGTATGGAGCCTAGATATTGAACCTATGTGGTTACTGCAAATTTATTACTTTGTGGTCGTTGGTGTTGAGGATCCTCGAATAAAGGTCGGTAACGACCAAGGGATGTCATACTCGTGTAGTAGTTACCTAGTTACAGAGGTAACCCGGCCTTATGTTGGCAGAGAGCTGGTTATGTTCTCGGGACGTCCCTCCAGAGGGGTACCCATGTGGCCCAGGAAGTTCCTTTGCTTGAACATTTGCTGGAAATCCAATCACAAATACACGTCTTGTACGGTTTTAGTTGTATAACCTGCCATCTAACATGGTAGCTATAGTAGGCATACTATAATGGTACGTATGCTGGCTAAGATTAATGTTATACTTGCAAAGGTTTTCTGCACTATGCACTAATAATAATATAAAAAGGCTTTTGGGTGTCAAGCTTGTTTGACTATCATAAGGGGAAATCTCCTCCAAGTGTGCGCTTGCATTGTATGTGTGTGGGGAGGCCTTATGGTAGTTTCATTTTCCAAAAAGCATTGCGGATTTCTTTTCAAATTCTTTTTATTGTTTTGTTAAAGATAAACTATTTTTGTTTGCTCACACCAGTCCCATGACTGACTCGGAGTTTATTGTTCCCTTCCTAAACTCTGGGTGCCCATAATTTTCCACACGGGTAGTCTAGAGTTGGGTTTTTCAGATGATCAAATAGTAGGTATAGAGTCGATAGCTTTTAGCCTTTGGATTGGCGATAGCATTTGTTTCTCTTCAACATTTGGACTGACCTTGCTTAATACAACTTGGTGGTGGTTCTCTCTTCTGGTTTGGAGCTTTGGCTATGGAGTTGCATTCTATTGGATTCTCTCTCTCCCTCGAAGATCATATTCGAATTATTTCTTCCGTTGTTATCTTGTATCTTTGATTAATATTGATATCTCAATTGTATCATTGTTGTATTGAATATTGTGTATCAATGTTATATCATTCATTTTTCTTCCAATGTGTTGTTTTACTTAATGTCTTATAAGCTCCGGTGCAAATCGGATTTCAACGATTGAATCTGTGGCATTTGAAACGGGTGAAGTATGGATGTCAATTTTCAAATGCTGAAATTTGGGTCGTGACAAAGTGGTATCAGAGCTGAAGGTTGAGTAAGAACTTTAGCTCAGGAGTATAACACATTAGGTGACTCATTAGAGATAGGGTTACAATTACCCTAGAATGAGTATATCCCTAAGATATCCATCTGTATGCCTCAGTAAATTCTCCTACTATCCACTGATGGCTAGTATGAGTGCATGAAGAGGACGAAGTAAGGGACATGGAAGTACCACTTCAAATGGTCAATACCTGCAAAAACGGAAACAACCTTTTCTCTATCAATCTCTTTTGATCACCATTCAATTTCGATTCTTTGATTGCTTCATGGTAGCTCGAGGAAGAAGCTTTAATGTGATGGTGGCCCTGCGAATCATATAGATAAGTTCCTATTTCGTATCCTTTTAACCAGTTTTCTGTCAACATTTCGTTTTTAATTTTAATGAATTTAAAATTATATTTGAAATAAATTGATTAACAAATATAAAGTTAAATTGGATGGTATCAATAAAACGATTTCGGTCAAAACCAAATTTGGAAGTTTTGTTGTAATTTTTTGTGTGGATACAAGTCCGAAGAGGGACAAGTTGGTGTATACTTTGGGATATTCCAATCTAGATTGAGTATTCATTGTTTGTTCTGTTGGGTCTGTTGAGTCACAAGTTTTATGAAAGTTTTGATTTCTGACAAATAAGGCGATCGACAAAACAAGGTCATTAGAGCTACATATGTTACTATAGATTGTAGATTGATTATTTGATATTTACTATAGATATATTAGTGATAAACTTGTTAAAATCTATCCTCAAATAATCATGCATTTTTAAAAAAATTAATATATATACAATTGGAATATAGTTGCACATTCAGTGTGCAACTTTACAGGGACCGGTCGACCGGTCACAATATAGGCGGTCGACCGTTCCTGCATAATTTGCACACTGAACGTGCACACATACACATAACGTATATATATTTAAATTCCTGTCTACTGGTCACTTTTTAACCTGTCGACCGTTTTTAAACAGAGAGCAACCTTTTCCAAAAGACACTTCTTTCTCCAATGGTTGCATCTCTTACCTTTCATCAATGATCATATCTATTAATGGCTACTGTTCACAAAGAGTTACAACTATTTTTCTCTATATAAACTCATCTAAATCATTGATTCAAATAGATGAAAAATGTATGTTTTTCTACTCTAATTTCTGATCTTACTTTCTAAATACTCCTGCATTCTAAAAGCTCTCAATTATTTTGATTGCTTATTGAATCATTGAAATTATTTCATATCTTTTGATTCAATAAGTAATATACTTCCCTTAATCTTCACAAAACATCATTCACATATTTTGAGGATAAGATTATAGGAAGTTTGTACTATAAGTGACAAAACTGTGTTAGCAAGAACACATACTGTCAACAAACAATTATATTTATCTTTGTTGAAGTCCTCCGTGTTGTAAGAGGCAAGTATTGAAGTCCTCTGTGTTGTAAGAGGCAAGTGTTGAAGTCCTCGGTGTTGTAAGAGGCAAGTGTTGAAGTCCTCAGTGTATTAGAGGCGTGAAATCCCGTCGTTTGCTCGGGTGTTGTAAACCTGTTCCTCTGGGTGAAGCGAGGTAGTTAATAGTGAAAATCCAGATAGAAGTCTGGGACTGGACGTAGGACGGTGCTCCGAACCAGTATAAAAATCTCTGGTGTGATTTTTCTATTTTTATTTACTTTGCTACATCATCTGTTTCCGCATTTATTTTATATTCCATATTACACGATCCGTGTGTATTATATTAGCACGTGCATTCGTATACACACCGCACTTTCATTTGGTATCAGAGCTCGGTTATCATATAACCGTAACACAGTTATTTGATATATTATAGTAATATGACAAATAACGTAAGTACTAGCACTCAAAACACCACTTACACGGAGGGTCAATCGACACAAAGACCTCCATTTTTCAATGGTCTTAACTATAGTTATTGGGCAACACGTATGTCATTCTTTATGCAATCAAATAACTATGATGCTTGGAATGCCACTCAAAGAGAAATAGTGAATCCAACAACTGATTATTCAGAATGGACTGCAGCTGAGAAAACGGCAGCAGCCGTAAATGCAAGAGCAATAAATATGTTGTTCTGTGCATTAGACCAAAATGAATATAATCGTGTTAGTATCTGCACTACTGCATATCAAATTTGGCAAACACTAAAAATCACTCATGAAGGTACTAACAAGGTTAAACAAGCCAAAATAGCCATGCTGAAAAGTCAATTTCAAAATTTCAAAATGAAACCAAACGAGACAATCAATGACATGTATTCACGGTTTCAAACTATTCACCATGCACTTATTGGCTTAGGACAAAAGTATTCTGATTTCGATGTTGTTTCAACAGTCCTACACTCTCTGACTAGTGAATGGGAAGGAAAAGTATTAGCAATTGAAGAAGCTAATGACCTTTCCGTCATGAAGCCAGATGAATTGATAGGAAATTTAATGTCCTATGAAGCAAATTTGCAGGCTAGAAAAGAACAGAAAGAAGAAAAGAAAAATGTAGCATTTCATGTTGAGAAAGATGAAAATGAATCAGATTCTGAAGACGAAGATTTGGCATTCATTGCAAAAGGATTCAAAAAATTCTTAAAATATCGAAAAGCCAGTCGTTACAATAAAAGGAAACCTGGATCAAATAAACCATCTTCATCTGCTATAGAATGTTTCAACTGCCACAAAAAGAGACACATGCAGAAAGATTGTCCAGAACAAAAGAAGAAGTCAGAAAATGACAAATTCAAATATAAAAAGGACAAATCTAAGAAACGAGCCTTCTCAGTAACATGGGATGATTCAGAGTCATCTTCATCAGAAAGTGAAAGTGATTCAGAGAATGAACAAGCTAATGTTTGTTTTATGGCAACAGAAGATGAGGTACAAATTCCTACATTTGATGAATTACTTGATATTAATGCTGAATTAATAGTCAAATATAAAGACATAAAACGTCAATTAAAAGTAGTCAAAGCAGATTTAAGTAGAGCAGAGTTTGAACGAGATATGTTAAAAGATGAGAAGAAAATATTAGAAGAGGAACTTGAAAATATTCAAGAATAATCATCTAATGTTGACTCTCAAATATCTCTTTTGAGTCAAGAAATAGAAACTCAAAAAGAGAAAAATAATGCTCTCACTACTGAAAATCATGAGCTTAAAGCAAATGTCAAAATTCTAGACCTAGAAAAAGCTAGCTTACAAACAAAGTTTGATGACATTACTCAAAATGTTTCTAATTTTAACAAAGGTCGAGAAAATTTGACAAAAATCATTAAAAGTTCACAATCTATTTCAGACAAACAAGGATTGGGATATAACAAACAAGAAACCAAGAAACATCTTGGAAACAAAAGGAAAAAGAAAGTACAAAAAACTGAAGCTAAGAAAAATCTTAGTCTATTATATTCCAAACCAAAACCAGTTGTGAAATTTCAAAAGAAAAATGTCAAGACTATCAAAATATGGGTTCCTAAAACAAATAACAATTTGATTAGGAACAAATACATTCAGCAATTCTTGAATACTGTGCATTTTAATAATAATTATATATATAAAGGGGATACCGGACCCAAATGGGTTTGGACTCCTAAGACCTAACTCCTAGGACCCTATAAAAAGTGGGTACCATGGACTTAATTCTATTTTTTGCAGGTCCCACTTAAGAAAAGAGAAAAGTGGATATTGGACAGTGGTTGCTCAAAGCACATGACAGGAGACAAGAGTTTATTAACAAATATTACATATTCAGATGGTGGCTCCGTCACTTTTGGAGACAATTCAAAAGGCTATATCATCGGCAAAGGCGATGTGAGCAATTGCGGTACATCTAACTTACCTCTTATTACTAATGTCATGCTAGTTAGAAATTTAAAATACAATTTGCTTAGTATTAGTCAGTTATGTGACAAGGGTTTTATAATTTCATTTTCAAATAATAAGTGTAGTATTTTAGATAAAGACCATAATTTGGTTTTCGAAGGTTATAGAGACAGAAATATATATATTTTGAATATGAATATTAATCATAATTCAGATATGTGTCTTGTGGCTAATGACAATGATCCATGGCTATGGCACAAACGCTTCTGTCATATAAACTTCAGAACTATTGACAAGCTAGCCAAAAACAATCTAGTTAGAGGACTACCCAAAATGAGTTTTAAAGTTAACAACATTTGTGATGCATGTCAATTAGGAAAATTGACCAAATCATCTTTTAAATCCAAGAAAGTCATATCAACATTACAACCACTTGAGTTACTACACATGGATTTATTTGGACCTACTAGAGTTCAATCAATAAATCACAGTCAATATGTGCTTGTAATTGTTGATGATTTCTCTCGTTATACATGGACAATTTTCTTAAAAAATAAAAGTGACACTTTCGATCATTTTAAATCTTTCGTCAAAAGAATTCAAAAATCAAAAGGGATTAAAGTTAAAAATATAAGAAGTGATCATGGCGGAGAATTTGAAAATAATGAATTTGAACATTTTTGTACAAAGAAAGGTATATATCATAATTTTTCGTTTCCCAGAACTCCACAACAGAACGGAGTTGTAGAACGGAAAAACCGAACTTTACAAGAATGTGCAAGAACATTATTGAATGGAACCACCTTACCAAAACATTTTTGGGCAGAAGCTGTGGCAACGGCCTGTTATGTTTTGAATCGTGTATCCATAAGACCTCTTACCAAGAATACTCCTTATGAATTATTTAACAAAAGGAAGCCTAAAATTTCATACTTCAAAGTTTTTGGTTCCAAGTGCTTTATTTTAAATACGAAAGACCAGCTTGGCAAATTCGATCCAAAGGCCGATGAAGGAATATTTGTCGGTTATTCGGAAAGAAGTAAGGCCTATAGGATATTTAATAAACGAACCAAAACTATTGAAGAATCACTTCATGTCTCTTTTGATGAAATCTATCAGCACCCTCACACTATATCAGATGATGACGAATCAATAGTCACTGACAATCAAATCATCACAAATATTGATTCTGACTCGGAAATAATTATTGAGAATATTCCTCAAATATGTGAGTTACAATCACCACCAAGAATATTAAGAGACCATCCGCCTCAAAATATAATCGGTGAAATAACATCACATGTCAGAACAAGGAGTCAACTCAATCAAATGGGTCATGTCGCTTTTCTCTCAAATATCGAACCTAAGAATCCAAAAGAAGCTGCTACAGATGATTACTGGATCATTGCCATGCAGGAAGAACTAAATCAGTTTGAGCGCAATGACGTTTGGGAACTTGTTCCACGACCAACTGATCAGTCAGTAATTGGTACTAAATGGGTCTATAAAAATAAGCCCGACGAACAAGGAAATATCACCAAAAATAAAGCAAGATTAGTAGCACAAGGATATAATCAGGAAGAAGGTATCGATTATGAAGATACTTTTGCACCAGTTGCTCGACTAGAAGCTATTAGAATCCTATTATCTTTTGCTTGTCACCATAATTTCAAACTTTATCAGATGGATGTCAAAAGTGCTTTTCTCAATGGATTTATCAAAGAGAATGTCTATGTCGAACAACCTCCTCTGTTCGTACATGAAAAATATGCAGACCATGTGTTCAAACTTAAGAAAGCTCTGTATGGTTTAAAACAAGCACCTCGTGCTTGGTATGAATGACTACGTAGCTATCTTATTAGCTCAGGATTTCAAATAGGCAAAGTCGATCAAACTTTGTTTATTAAACATTCTCGAAAAGATATTCTAGTTATCCAGATATATGTAGACGATATCATCTTTGGTTCAACAAACGATAAACTTTGCAAAGAATTTGCAAGTATTATGACCAAAGAATTCGAAATGTCTCATATGGGAGAACTATCTTATTTTCTTGGACTTCAAATAAAGCAACTTTCAAACGGCATTTTTATCAATCAAGAAAAATACTGTGAAAACATTATCAAACGCTTCGGATTAGAAAATACATCTGGTAAACCAAATCCTATGAGTACAACTACACATCTTGACAAAGATGAAAGTGGTAAGAATGTTGACCAGAAATTATATCGAAGCATGATTGGTTCTCTTCTTTATCTTACAGCTAGTCGTCCAGATATAATAATGAGTGTTTGTTTATGTGCTCGTTTTCAAGCCGATCCAAAGGAATCACATCTACGAGCAGTGAAACGTATAATTCGTTATCTTAATAATACCAAAGATTTCGGTCTTTTTTATCCAAAAGAATGTCCATTTGAATTAGTATCATATAATGATGCTGATTTCGGTGGCTCAAGAACGGATAGAAAAAGTACAAGTGGTACGTGCCATTTTATTGGAAAATCACTTGTCTCTTGGTTCAGTAAGAAACAGAATTGTGTTTCACTATCAACATGCGAAGCTGAATATATATCAGCAGCTCTCGCTTGTACTCAAGTACTATATATGCAACAAACACTTCAAGATTTTGATATTCATTTATCAAATTCTATTATATACTGTGATAACACTAGTGCTATAAATCTCTCTAAAAATCCAGTAAATCACTCTAGAACCAAACACATTGATATCCGTCATCATTTCCTTCGAGATAATATTGACAAAGGAAATATATGTCTTGAATATGTTCATACTGACAATCAATTAGCAGACATTTTTACTAAGCCTCTGCTCGAATCTAATTTTATTAGATTACGAAGAGAGCTTGGTTTAATTTCAAGAAAAAATCTTGACTAAGTAATTTCTAAAGAACGTCTTCTTGTTAGTTATCCTTTAGTTATTCTTTTTAGTTATCCTTTAACCATAACTTTTGCATAAACTATTTTTTTTACATTAAATATAAGCCACTGCTTTATTTAATGGTTAAATTCTCTTTACTCATTTTTTTAGTGATCGTCCTTTCCTTTCTTATTTTATAAATTCAGTTTTATAAGGAAAGCTATTTTTAGAGTTACAATAAAATTTCTGCTTGTGTTTTCTTGGTTAAAATGTTTCATTAACTCACATCCATAAGTTTATACATAAGAAACTTGTATATAAGCTTGCAAAAATTTTATATTTTGTTTATCTTTTTTATCTAACCATAATATTCTATACAACATACACTATGGCTCACATTTGTGATAAATGTGCTCAAGAATCATACATTTCAATTACGAGTTCTGAGTCGGAGGAATTTTATTCTCCTACAACTCCAAAACAAAAATCAAGTTGCCATCATCAATGCTCTTGTATGTCTGATAAAACTCCAAATTCAAAATGAGTGAAGAGGACATTATTCTATTCTCCTCGTACCAAAGCTCAAATCGATGAAATACACCACTACCAGAAGCATCAGATAGACCTTCAGAGACAGCTCCAGTACGGGCAAAGTCAACTTTATCACGAGCAACAACGGACATCGGCACGATTATCCGTTTTAGAAAAGTTGGCAACATTTTTCTGCGGTTCCAACAAGCATGACGTGCATGAACCAATGCCGTCTAGGCCATCAACATCTAAAAGTCCTAACTCGTGGGATCGGAACTATGAGAAGAATGAAGGAGCTCAGAAACAATGGAGTCCATGGTCAAAACGTATTGAAGGAAACAACGATAATTCTAATGACGAACTTTCTCATTAGATTTATATGTAGTTATTATATCTTTATATATCTCTTGTGTAATGATGGTTATATTTTGTATTACAAATGAAATATAATATATTTAGGATGATATATGATAAAAACTTGAAAAATAAACTTATTATTCACAGCAGACCAGAACCGGTCGACCGCCCCTGTTATAGCCGGTCGATCGTTTGCTCTCTGGTTGAAAACGGTCGACCGACCATATTTCGTAGGTCGACCGGTTGACGTATTTTCAGTTTTTATATAAACCTATACGTCATTTTTTCCTCTACCCTCTTTCACTTTTTACTCAAAGCTGTTCTTTTACCCAAAATCACAAACCCTAGTTTCCTATTTTCAATTCCCAAATCTCAAATCCTCCAACAATAGCTCCTCCTCAAAAGAAATCCAAGAAAGGAGCAACCTCTGAAACTTCATCTCCTACCATCTCCGTTAAAAAATGGCTTCAAAGTCCAATTGCTGTAACAAGATGGAATCAGATGACAAATTACAAGTTTCATCCAGGCTCTTTCATCAAATTTGATGATTTCACGGCTTATGGAGTTCGAAGGTTAGCCAATAATTCCAACATTACTCCATTAATCGATTTTTTAGAAAATAGTGTGGAGATAAATCATTTGATGATCAAATTGTTTTACGCCAACATGAATCTTGATGAGTATCAACCTGATAATCCAAACGGCGTCATCTGGTCTGTGGTCTGTGGCAAGCAAATTTTTCTTACTCATGCTAGAATTGCCTCTATACTTGGTATACCAAATCGAGGCGAAGAGTTTTCATCTAACTTCTGCGAAGTCTTCACTCGAAATAGTACTAGTCATCAGTTCATAGAAGACGATAGTGATGGCACTAAGTCTATTGGACTTCGACCGACAGCCAGACTACTTCATCGTGTTTTGATGCATTCTCTTTTTCCTAGACTTGGAAATTATGATGCAGTATATAAAGAAAACTTCAAAGCACTCTATGCTATTTATGGTGAAATCCAAATCAATTGGGTTCACATGCTTTTTGATGAAATTCTCAAGGTAAATAACTCAACACGGCCTCATTTCTTCTACAATGAATATATCATGCGACTTTTGTTAGCTTGTGGGGTCAATCCTCCTGATTCTGCAACCTCAAAACCAAAATGCATTGATTCCATAACCATCAAACGAATGAAGCTTCCTCCACCTTATCTTGAGATTATGCCTTTTGAAGAATGGCAACAAAGAGGACCAAGGAAACAACGAGCAACTTCCTCTCGTCCTCGTTCCGATGAAGTAAAACTATTAAAATCAAAGTCATCTACAAAAGAATCACTTGAAACAATCGCGCGTAACCAATTTTTGCTTGAATCACGTCTCAAGCGCATGGACTCTAAAATCGATAAGCGCTTCAATAAGGTCAAGTCATTCTTTGGTATGCTATGGGATGCTATATCATGTTCCACATCCACCTCTGTTCAAGCACAAGACCCAGGAAAACGTCCTGCTGCTCCAGTTTTCACCTGGACATCATCTGACGAGTCTACAGGAATGAGTGGTCATGGACATGGAGAATCATCTAGAGGGCACAATGATGAGGAAGAAGAAGAAGATGCTGATGACGACGACGATGGTGATGATGAAGAGGAGATACGATCTGCTTCATCCTAGATTCTATTATGGTTTAGCACTTTAAAAACATTCATCGACACTTGTACTAAATAGTGTCGTTATTCTTGTTTTTCATTTGACATTATGTTCTGTAGTATACTCTGTTATGTTTTGGATGTGTTAATGATTTATTTTTCTATGCATATCATATTCATTCTACTATTCTAGTATCTGTTACTCCTTTTTGTCGATGACAAAGGGGGAGAAAGGGCTAACAATTGCTTGCAGGAACATACATATAAGAATTCAATGAGGGAGAGATCACATACTCAGGGGGAGATTCAGATTTGCAGATATATTTTCATCAATCAAAAAGGGGGAGAATGTTGAGTCACAAGTTTTATGAAAGTTTTGATTTCTGACAAATAAGGCGATCGACAAAACAAGGTCATTAGAGCTACATATGTTACTATAGATTGTAGGTTGATTATTTGATATTTACTATAGATATATTAGTGATAAACTTGTTAAAATCTATCCTCAAATAATCATGCATTTTCAAGAAAATTAATATATATACAATTGGAATATAGTTGCACATTCAGTGTGCAACTTTACAGGGACCGGTCGACCGGTCACAATATAGGCGGTCGACCGTTCCTGCATAATTTGCACACTGAACGTGCACACATACACATAACGTATATATATTTAAATTCCTGTCTACTGGTCACTTTTTAACCTGTCGACCGTTTTTAAACAGAGAGCAACCTTTTCCAAAAGACACTTCTTTCTCCAATGGTTGCATCTCTTACCTTTCATCAATGATCATATCTATTAATGGCTACTGTTCACAAAGAGTTACAACTATTTTTCTCTATATAAACTCATCTAAATCATTGATTCAAATAGATGAAAAATGTATGTTTTTCTACTCTAATTTCTGATCTTACTTTCTAAATACTCCTGCATTCTAAAAGCTCTCAATTATTTTGATTGCTTATTGAATCATTGAAATTATTTCATATCTTTTGATTCAATAAGTAATATACTTCCCTTAATCTTCACAAAACATCATTCACATATTTTGAGGATAAGATTATAGGAAGTTTGTACTATAAGTGACAAAACTGTGTTAGCAAGAACACATACTGTCAACAAACAATTATATTTATCTTTGTTGAAGTCCTCCGTGTTGTAAGAGGCAAGTATTGAAGTCCTCTGTGTTGTAAGAGGCAAGTGTTGAAGTCCTCGGTGTTGTAAGAGGCAAGTGTTGAAGTCCTCAGTGTATTAGAGGCGTGAAATCCCGTTCGTTTGCTCGGGTGTTGTAAACCTGTTCCTCCGGGTGAAGCGAGGTAGTTAATAGTGAAAATCCAGATAGAAGTCTGGGACTGGACGTAGGACGGTGCTCCGAACCAGTATAAAAATCTCTGGTGTGATTTTTCTATTTTTATTTACTTTGCTACATCATCTGTTTCCGCATTTATTTTATATTCCATATTACACGATCCGTGTGTATTATATTAGCACGTGCATTCGTATACATACCGCACTTTCAGGGTCCAGATATATTCTACGAGTGGTTAGTTATCCCTTCGAACTAACCAATGCCCCTGCATATTCCGTAGATCGGATGACCTGAGTGTTTCATAAAGTGTTGAATGAGTTCGTTAACATACTGATTAATGATATGCTGATTTGGTAAGCCAAATGCAGAATAAATATTCGATTTAATCTGGTAAAAATTTCTCCATCTGTTCTTTGGTTGTCTCCCTGTCTAGCAAATTTCGAGGACAAAATTTTCTTAAGGGGGAAATTTGTAACATTCCCTTTTTTTAGGCCAAATTAAAAATAGTAACTAATATAAATTTTTGGGATTATTTGTGAATTAATTGGTTAATTAAATTGATTATTCTCAACAAAATTATAAAATGTGTTTGTTTACATAAAAAATGGATATAAATAGAAATTTGGTTTTGAAATTCAAGAATAAATATTTTAGAAATAAAATTGGATTTATTAATTTTATATTTCCAAGGAACTAATATATATGAATATATGATTATTTATAATTGGATTTCAAATCATTTTTCTTAAGGTTATTTAAAAAAAGTTATAGAAGTATGAATAAATATAATGTATGAATGATATTATAAGACAAGAATAAATAAAAACTCTAAATACATATCTTTTGGAATAAATATAGTTAGTGTAACATCCCGCCTTTTCGCACGCTTAAAACCGACACACATGTCAATTCAAACCATACGGAAAGGCGGATTGTTATGGGTAAATAAGAAAAACAGAGAAGAAATAAAACAAAATAGAATCTCACAGCAGAAGGATAAAATATAATAATAAAATATACAGTTTATAAAACTGTTTACAGAACTTTTGATTCTTCTTTATACAATTTAATATCAGAGTTCACATACCAATAAATACCAATGCAGCGGAACAATGTGAGTGTGGTGCAATAGTATAAATAATAATAATACAAATCTTCGTCTTCATCCTCCAAAGCTAAATCTTCAAATCCTGACACGCTCGGACTGACCCGAGCGAATTTGAAAAGAAAATAACACTCGAGTCAGAACTAAAAGATCTTATGTAAGTTAAATTAACAGAAATAAATATGAGTGCAGTAACTCAAGAGATGCTTGGGATTTACATCTCCTAAGGATCCGTTAAACTATTTACTATGTAGTATACTGCGCTATTATAATAGTGTCTAATTATAAAATAAACATACTTTTAAATAGCATTAAGGCTTTACATTTTCCACCTTAACACGTAATAGTCCCAGTAGTCCACCCAATATCATAGTCCCTCCTGATCGGGAAGCCACCAGAGGATACCACACGGGCTACGGGAGAAATCCAAACTCGTACAAGGCTCGGTATGGTAGGTGACACGGCACAACTAGGCAATGCCAGGGTAGATATACCAATTACGCTTCCGGGCCGATGGAAACGCGCAGCGCGCAGCTGCCGCCCACCTCGGACAAACTCCCCCAAAATCAAAGTAAAAGTGGCCACTGAATCAATCCAAAGTCAAAGTATAATATCGAAGAGGAGTGTCCGATCAGAGGAATGACCTCATTAACCCGTCGATCGCTCCTGTTTTAGCCACCTTATGCCAACTCACGGGAGTTGGGTCCACGTATTTACCTTACAGGAAACGTCGCCACCAACCTACTTCATTCTGAAATCTCCACCGCGTACACGGTTAGTCAAAGTGGTTTTCGGTATCGACAGAGAGTATGTCCATATCCGATCCCGGTCTCTTTGCCAACCCATCGTTATTATAACACCGCGATCATTTAAAAATAGTTTATACTTAAAAACCAGAATAAAATTTTCCATTTCAAAAACTATGAATACGATATCATTTTGAAACCCAAAACAATATGATATCATTTTATCCAAATATAATTCTTTTCCAAAAATCATACTGCTTTAACATCTATAATATCTGGAAACCAAACATTTGAATTATACTTTCAAAGCATAATATTTCGAAAATTCATAGTTTTAAAACCATAACTTCTAAAACTTGAATGGTTTGGATATTCAACGGTATATAAAATAAATGGTTTGACTTTAAGGTTACTTTTTAAAGAAAAATAATTTCCATGGCTTTACAAATATATTTCCTTATTTAAAGTCTAAACCATAATTTAAATATCACTTTCAAGTTCCAAAACCATTTCAATTTCTATATATATATATCCATTTGGAGTATTAATATTTCAAAACTAAAGTTGGAATTTTATTCTTTCAACAAATCAATAGTTCTATTATTTAGTCTTGAATATTCACATAAAAATCCATAAATACAACTCCAATTTCTAGAAATTTAATATTTCCTTAAATTTAATTATACTAGAATATTCATTTAAATTTATCTTGGAAAAACTCCAGTTATAAATATCATACCTTAAAATTTCCAAACTTAAACATATAATATAAATTATCAAATTCCATTTTCTCAATTTTTCCATTTTTATTTAACAGATTTATACACAGCCTAAATTCAAAAATTTTAACTTCATATGTATATATATAGAAGAATAATATTTATAAAATATCAAAACTTAAATTTTTTTATAAACCGTATCCATCCAAACCATAGAAATCACTTTAAAATATTTTATATATAGACCACGGTGCCTGTATATAATTTTCTATCCTATGGTCAAGTGATACGGATGTTTATCATTTCAATCCGCAAATTAAAAATAAAAATTTGCGGTTGTATATCATTTCAAACCATAATCCCGAATGGAACGAAAAATGCATGATAACTTGTAGTTTAATGATATAAAATAAAACATCCATTGATCCATCATCATCCATCATCCAAATCACAATCATCATCCAATAACAAAACAATATCAATATATAATCCGATAATATATAACAGGTAATAACTGGCAGTTATATTCAAAAATAAATTTAACAACTATTAAACTAACAGTTTATCTGCAAATAAATAACTATAACTGTCAATCTATATGCAGTAATAAAATTTAATGAACAGTTATATTAAATAAATGCGATTTAACAGATATGATTAATAAAACATGCCAAACAGTCATAAATAAATCTCTTCTCATATCTAAAATAACTTTAACAAACATAAAAACTTTTAGAAGTTGTGAGTGGGTTAAAACACTCACCTTTTGAATTTAAATTGGATTCAATTCCAATTTAAACTCAAAAATTTGACGGTCTCAGAATCCGTCCAAACTAGTGTCATCAAGTCCGGAATTTCAATATGATCCTAACAAAAGAAACCGCGCGTAAATCGGAGTTCGTACGCAAGAGTTATGGCGATAAATGCGATTTGAAAAAAAAAACACAAAAGAGAACATAATTTACCTATCCTACAGGCCACGTCATCTCTACCCTACGCACGCAAATCTTTCTTCCAGATTGTGAAATAGTGCTTGGCCCTTAATACACGCAAGCTACAGATCGCGTCTCCCTGATGCCGCCGCCGTTCGCCTATTTCGATCGCCGACCACGTCAGTGCCATGCACTCAAGCTCGGCCTCGTGAACCCCATATCCCTGACCTGACGCGCCCCAAAAATGGTGAACAGCCGCCTCTTAAATAAACCCTAGATCGAAATTTTCCGACAATCAGATCGTCGATTTGCGAAACAAACTGCATGGATGGAGTCCCCTCGGTCCTCTCTTCAAAACCCAGAAAGCAATTTTCGATCCGACGAATTTTTGCGACGAGGCGATGAACGGCCGAAACTAATTGGCCCTGATCTGGAAAAACAGAAACTCCAATTGAAAAACGGACAGTACCAGCAGATTACGCTCTTCGAGAACTATGACATATATTTTTTTGAGAATTTTCTGAGGTGTTTGAAATTTTAGCTTTGATTTGTTTTTGAAATTGGATCTGAAATTTGCATCCATTGAGGAAGAGAAAGTGTTGAAGAATTGAACGTACAACAAAAGAGAATAGAATGGAGGCTAGGGTTTATAACAGCCTATTTATAGACAAGCTGCAATAGAATAGGTGGGGCACGAATTACGAACATGCTAAACGGTAGTTGGCCCAAAAAGCCCGCTCTGACCCCGAAACGAAATTTATTAAACCCATATATCCAAATAGGTATTTTAAAATATTCTGAACGCGATGGAAAAAGTTTCACGTCCAAATTTGATCGTATAAAGAAGTTATGCTGAAAACAAAATTTCCAGATTGATTTCAATTGATTTTTAATTAAATCGATTTCAAGGCGTTTCGCGTCTGTACGATCAAACAACAGGTCTGATCGATACGAAACTTGAAAACCTACAATAATTCACTGATACGGATCCGATGAAACTGGTTTCGTCGAAATCCGAGTCTGTGGCCAAAATGGCTATTTTTATATTAATTAAATAAATTAGGAATTTGTAAATAAATCCAAATTAAATATTTCAGTTATAGAATTGACAATTTATCACCTATATACTTCTCAATCATCTGCAATTTTTTAAAAAAAAATTATTATCAATTTAGAGAAGATAAATTTATCAATTTGCAGTGTCCCATCTTCAATTCCATTTATATTCAAAGTTATAAATTAAGTTCCCAAAATTTCCTATTAAATTAAATAATCAATGTTTATCCCATCTATAAATTTTTAAGTAGATGGATTCCATGTTGGGTTCAAAATCTATATATATATATATATATATATATATATATTTAAAGTCCTTGAATTTTAGTTTAACCTCTATAAACGTAATATTTAAATGTTAATTTCATTTCTTTTGCAATACTTTAAAATCAAACTAAAAATATCACTTTCTATACTTTAAATCTATACTCCCATTGATTTAATAAATTTGCACTTATTATGCATACTTTTTAACAACTCATTTATAACTTTGCATCTATTCCCCAAACTTCACATTCTATTGTTACATAAATGCATTGATTACTATTTATTATCGATAAATTAAATATTTGCATTGGTTTTGCTTATGCTAAATTAATTTCCCATAATAAATAAGGTTTCAAAACAATCAATAACATTTCCTTAGCCCAAACCCCGTTTACCAATTATTTTCCTTCAATAATTCATGTCACTATAAATACTTACATTTACACTTTATTCTTACTTTAATATACCTATTCCAACACTCTTAACCCTTATCTTTACATTCACCCACTTGTAACATAAATTTTTATTTTCAAATTTATTCCCATTTACGGTTAATCAATGTTATTTTACATTAACCAATTTTAATATTCACCTTTAATTTCACATCTTCAAAGTATATCTAGGAAAAATCTTTCCACCACTTAACTTACTGAATCTTATGCAGTCTTACCATAAATAGGTTTTAAATTACCATTACTGTACATTCAATTACTATCCAAAGTATTTATTCATAAATCAATTCGATATATACGTTTGTTTCCTTCTATTTGATTTATAACCTAGTACACATTTTCCTAAATCCTATTTCATTACATTCATTAATGGGTATTGCATTGAAATCTAATTTATTAGCTTATATCACATTATTACCATTAATTACAATTGGCTTACCAATTTTTATTCAATACCCAAATAAATAACATATTATTCAATACTTAGTCTTGTTTTCTCATATTCCATTAAAAATCAAATCACAACTTTTTACATTATTTTATTGAATTGGAATTTCATTTTTAAATTGTTAACCCTTAATTACAAACCTAAAAAAATTTAACCAAATTAAATCCATGAAATTTACGGGTCGTTACACTCTCCCCCACTCAAAACTTTTCGTCCTCGAAAAGGAAAAAGAAGGAAAATTAAATAACATATACATCTTATTTAAAATATTAACTCTATAACAATAATTTACTAAATTTATTACCTTGAATAAAATATACCCGTTTAATAATCATTATATCTTTTTATACTTAAATAAATAAAGTTTGGAAAAACGTTTTCAAAATAATTTCTAAGTCTAAAATTTTACGAAATTTTTTGGCATAGTCTCCTTTGTATGGAGAGGCTCGGAAGAAAATATAATATTAAATATAACAAAATATCATATATAATATCCAAAATAGTATATCCCAACTCGGGAAAATATAAAAAATATCGCTATAAGACGTAATCCGGAAGCGTACCTATTTGTTGGGCAAATTACGCTTAATTTATGGAACCAAAAGCAGTAGCAATTGCTTCCATACCTGCATTTCACTTATATAATCTAAAAAGGTTAACTATTTATATAAAGTGAAATATTTTCATGGTTTCAACTACTAACAACAATAAATACACAATCATCAATTTCGACAAACAGTATACACAACAAAACAAAACAACCATTCAATCAAACAAGCAAATAGTTGTTCGGGTTCAAAACTTGAAATGGTACGGAATGAAAAATAACTATCCAGTGCATCATTTACTCAACAGTCTTAGATGGGACAAAAATAGATTATTTATTCATCCAACAACTTCAAATTTCCTTACCCAGCCAACTATAAAGTAAACAATATCGATTTAAACCAACAAATCAATTCAACTTATATAAATTCATTACATACTTTAATTGTTTGATTTCCTTTCTTTTATTCAACCCACATAAATTTTCCTTTTTTCTTTATAATTTACATCTATTTCTAACAAACTTCAAATTTATTTCTCATTCAATGGTTGTTTCCTCATTTCTACTTATTACTTACCATTATTCATTTTTATTTTATTTAGGTTATGTAAGTCTCTTTTGTTTGTATTACATTTAATTCACTTCTCAAATTCAATCATTTATTAAATGCTTACATTCTATTATATTTAATTATAGTAACCCTTTTTTTTAATTACACTTAAATTCTTAACATTATAACCTCCATTCTTATAAATCAAGGATTTTATTAATTTATTACCTAGGGTTTACAGTCATTTATTTATATTACCTACTCCCTATTATATTAAACTAGTAGCATTAAATCATTCTTAAGTTTAAAATCCTACACATCAATCCTTATTTATTAAAGAATTTCATTTTATTTACTTAAGCTTAAAATCACCTATTAATAATACTTACCTTTAATTTTAGTAAAATTTCAATTATAACATAAGTTTATACCATTAACTTCTTATTGATAATAGCAATTCAATGAAACTTCATTATCTCCAAAATTTCTACTTGTATAATATTCTATTCCAATCTCTTATTTAACATTTCAACTTTTCATATTTGGTAAGTTATTTATGCTAAAGAAAATGCAAAAGAACTTATACAAGTTTTATCTCATCCTTTAATTAATTTAATGTTCAATAAATCTTAAATTTTCCCTTATAAGTTAAAAATTTAACTTCCCTTATAGCCTAGTATTTTAGTCTCTTATTTTATTTAGGGTTTCAATTATTAATTTTTTTTCTGTTTCACTAGCATAAT